>JAWNOA010000043.1:5795000-7187500 GCA_035046345.1 Drosophila birchii | reverse complement strand
TTCTTCAGGGTGATGCCTTAGTCATCCCCATTCGATAATCGAAAACCCGCACACTTGAGGCGTTATCTTTATGGAGAATTACTTGTGCGTCGGGGTAAAGAGTGGTCATAACAATTCTTTAAATTGCCCCACTAGTCAGAGGAAGTTATGGGGAGTATTCCCGGAAATTGGGGCTATACTAAGCGCTATTTGTAAGCGACTTGGCAATCTCAAATACGTAAATAAATAAAACTAGAAAAAAGTAAAGACAAAAAGAAGTGTCTTTATAGATTTATACATTTTCTTATTATATTTAATTATTTATTGAATTAAAATACCTGATCAAATATTCTTTAATATAGCTTAAACATTATGTGCTTCTTACCAAAATATGCTTGGGTTTCTTATGGATTGATTTGAAATGTGTTTCTTATTGTATCTTTAGTGGAAAATTTAGAAAATCAATAATAAACAATAAATTAATGATGAAATAAGATTTTCGTGTTTATTAGGTTTTGGTAGGGTATTTCGGTAGTCCCTCAATATGAATCATAGAAGCCGCAAGCCGGTTTTGAACAATAACGGCGCCAGCGGCGAAACAGCTGCCAGACGAGAGCTGGAGTAGGTGATGCGACAGCGCGTTTGCGCAACAGAGATGCAGAGAGAGACGCTCCACACGCACATACACATGCAGCCTCGCACGCCCATGCAGAGTAAGCTGCTCTCTTTCTCTGGCTTGCGGCTTTTGGCTGTGACTCAGTGGCTGTTGCTACATATACATACATACATATTGCATGTCTCTATGTACATACATATGCGATAAGCCGAGCTCTCCTCTCGCGGATTCTTGAGCCGGAGTCCGCGGCATAAACAATATACAATATAGCAGTTATTTGCTATTCCTATTGTTATTGTTATTGTTATGGCGAATGCATTGCTAGCAATTGAAATTTTTAGTCAGAATTTGGCTGTTTTTTCACAGTAAGTCACCGGGTGCTTGTGCCGGTCTTGCTGTCTCGCTCGCACTCGCTTTGCAAAAAAGTGAAAGAGGGAAAGCCGATGCGTGTGTGTGTGTGTGTGTCTGGCTTGATTCCGATGTTTTTGTTGTTGCTTATTTCAATACTGCATACACATGACTATAAAAATAAGTAACAGTATGTAGACTTATTTATTTGCGCTTTTGGTTGACTAATCTTTGTTTAAATAATTGCCTATTTCGAGCCAAAATGACGCATAAAAGGAAACGGCAACATACGGCGATAAGCACGCAAGGCGGGTGAGCAAGAGAGAGAGAGAGAGAGAGAGAAAGAGCAGCAGCATAAAAAGAAAACAACAGACGCATACACAGACACACTGCGAAGTCAATGTTTGGGCAACTGGTCAAAGGAGTGGCTCCAACGGCGGTGACGTCGCGCCCAGCCACAGCCACAGCCCCTGCCCCGCCCTGTCTCTACTTTACTTCTCACCCTCTTGTCTGTTTTTTTTTGTTGCTTTGTTGCCACATTTGGTCTTGGCGTCTCTTCTTTCGAAGAAATTGAAATCAAAGAGGAGAGACTGCAAATTGCAAATATTCCGAAAAAAAACCAACGATTGCATATAAGCCTTCTTCTAGGCAAAAACTGAAATTGGAGCTTAAAAAGAATTAATTACTCCATTTACCAACAATTAAACAAACTCCATTATTGGCTTAAATATTATAAAAACAAAAAAAAAAACTGCCCAAGCTTTGAAGGAAAATTTCCGCAAGACAATATCTTTATCTTGGCTCTGGGCGTCAAAAATATTCGTCGACGTCATCGCAAAATTCCACATTCCTCAATCAGCTTCTCCTTGATTCTTGTTCTCTCTCTCTTTTCTGGCTATTCTTCGGAGAATCGTTGAAGCTTTAAGATCATACATACATAAGTGGGAAAGAGACAAGATACAATCTTATCTACGTAGCTGTTGTTGTAACGGTGAAAAGCAATGTGGAATACGGCCCGAGAATGGAGCAATTGCACCTGTTGGAAGGAAATTGGCATCGAATTGCTCCGAATATGGCTATTTAGCATTAGTCGGGGCCATCAACTAGTTCTCCATGCATTTATTATGTGTTTGTATTTGGTATTTTACCCTAATCCGGCTGGCTCAGAGCCAGCTTTAATGGCCAGCAGCAGCAGACGTGTCTTCAGATTGTGGCACACATCAGACAGACGGTAAAAAAATGATAACAGATGGGGAACGCAGAAGATGCTTTCGGGCTAAAGCCCAAAGAATATTAAGAAAAGGCGTAGAAAGTCGGCTTAAGACTGATGATCCTCCTTGAACTCTAATTCTTGGCCAAAATCTTAGTCTGCTTTCAGCTTTGTTGGCTTTCCTCAAGTTCACGCTGATCAACCGTTTTTTTATATTTACTTTATTTTTGGCAAGGCAACATAAAAAAGATTGAAGAAATTTCACGCGGGGCGGGGGGAGGGCCAATGGCTTTGGCTTTAACCTTGCAATGCTGAGGTTAAGTCGGGGCAGGTGAGAGATCGATCAGTGCGAAGGAGAAGGAGAGGGGCTAGCCGAAAACTAGAAATACTTAAATGGCCAAAAACAGCAGCGCGTTAAGTTGATGTTGACTTTGAAACCGCTATTAAACCAACAACAAAAAAGCTACTTTTAGCCATGATCAACGACCTTTCTCCAAAAGTACGTAACTCGTCACGTTTTCTACACTCACACGCACACATGGTGGCAACTCTGAACAACGAGAAAAAAATCCAACTTGTTAAGCGACTTGGGCCAAAGCCATTGTCAAGGTCATTGAATGTGAAAATTTTCGTACATTTTTCGCAATTAATTTGTTTTCTTCCATTTCCATTATTTTTCACGCTGCGTGCGTCCATGTACACATAATGTGTGTGTGTGCGTGTGTGTGTGCGTTCCCCATTAACATGCACGCACCGCCAGGGTTGCCCTCACCCCCCTTATTTACTTTTTTTTTATTTAACCAGCTGGCATTGCAGTTAACCGCTTTTGGTCAACGCGACGTTGCAAACACATTTTCACTCCAGCGCGCTTTTGGCCATTTCGGCATCGCATCACACAATTGGCCATGACAGAAAGAGAAAGAGATATAGAGATATAGCGAGATATAATCATTAATTGCCGTCTTAATTAGTTTGCGTGCCAAGAGGCAGCGAAAATGTGAGTTTTCTGCTTGGATTTTTGGATTTTTAATTGAATTGAAGATCGTGCGTTGGCGTTTTGGGGTAGACACACAGCGCCCGAGAGCCCAAACACCCCAAGCCAAAGCCAAGTCCAAAGCTAAGGCCAAGGCCATGGGCATTTGTTTAAAACAAACATGAAGATATCACAGCCAAGAACATAGAGCGAAAGCTAATGCAAGGAAATAAAAGGGTTCATTAACTTGGCTAGTTTATTTTGTTTAAATATTAAATTTATGAAATTTATTTAAAACTTCAATTAGCAGGATGAAAAAGAACATGTTGCGCCACAGCCATAGATGCTATCAACATAAACCTAGATGTTAATAAACAGGATGAAAATCTGAAGTGAAATGTTGATAAACAAATTTAAATATTGCTATAAACATGTTGGGCAACAATTTTTCTAGGAACATGTTGCGCCACAGCCATAGAACTGTCAACATAAACATAGATGTTGATAAACAGGATGAAAATCTGAAGGAAATGTTGATAAAGAAAGTTAAATATTGCTATAAACATGTTGGGCAACAATGTTTCTAAGAACATGTTGCGCCACAGCCATTGATGCTGTCAACATAAACATAGATGTTGCCTAAGCTCAACTTATTAGCCGAGTTTATTTAGCCAATTCCCCGGCTCTAATGTAATTATATTTTTACTCTATGGGGTAGATAAGGCTTTCTTCTATATGTTATATACCTTCCCATTGGGCACTAAGCTGTATCTTTCGAGTTTGGGGTATGAAAATCCTACTAAGTACATAAACACAATGTTAATGATGCTCGCTTTCGCCATCCGTGATATAAATGCCCGCCACGAATATCTACTATGTTAATGCATTAATGCTAAATCGCCGAATTCCTGCACAACATGGCTAATTGCTCTGTTAATTGGCCGAAGCATTGCATTGCCAACATTGTTGCACCTGTCGTGCGCGTGGGAGTTGCAGAAGAAGCTTCGGGAAAGTGAAAGAAATAATAATTTACTGCATTTCATTTTGGTTTTTAATTTATTGTTGTATATACTTCATTACTCGTTTTCGGTGTGATTTTCGCAAAATTTCACTCGATTGCCTAGGGTGATCGAGTAGCAGCATCGTTTAGCAACAATTTAGGGTTAATAAATATAATAATGTAAGTGAAGAGGTTAAATTGCTTGAACTTTTCCAATACAGTAAAAAACTTTTGTTATTACAATTTAATTTGAGTTCCTTGAGGTCTCAATATCAATTTTTATTGTTTTGGGAATAAATCTTTACTCTGGCATATATTATAACATTATTTTCTTTTATTTAGATCTGTGAAAATATATGGATTATAGTTATTAAGAAAACAAATTTATATTCAATATTTTAAAAAATTTTCTTACCTGAAAAATTCAATTAACTGAAAGTTCGATATATTTACGTTCCACATTTAGCAGCTAAAAGTATATATGGAAATGTATATACATAGATTTATATGTAAATATGTGCATATATTTATAGTCCTCTGCCTTGGGGCAATTGCTCAATAAAATAGTTGAACTGTGCAGGGCAAGAAAATAAATAAAAAAATTATAAAAAAAGTTTCATTGAGTCATTCAGTTTTGGCTAGCCAGACTGAGACACGCCATTGGGTGCCATGGGGAGCAGGCGGAGGGAAGGCACAGCAGCTTCCCAGACTGAAAGGTGCAAAGCAATTGTGCTTGATGTAAACACAGGTGCTCTCGCAATAATAGCAACCACTATTGTATTAAATATATATCAAAAAATATATATATATAAATATAAAAGATACATAACAATATTTTAAAAATTCAAATTATAGCTTATGATCTTTAGGGTTTAAATTGGGGAATTAATTAAGTTGCGTTTTGTTAATGTGTTTCGAGCTAACATAACATAATTTAATTTTTTTTTTAAATTTATTTATTTAAAGTTTGCATATATATTTATTTTTACAAAATTATTTTTGGTACATTTAATACTCTCATTTTGGGCCAAATTGTAAGCAACTTTAGCACCACCTCTGCTTGTATCTCAGTCTGTCTCCGCTCGTCGTTGCTTTAGTTTCTTTAGTTGCTTTCTTGACTTGTTTATTGCGGCGTCAGCTTTGGCGAGACTTTATTTTTTGCTGTATCCATCCATCCATTCATCCATCTATCCATCCTTCCATCCAGCTGCAGCAGTGTTCGTGCTGTTGCTGTTGTTGCTGTCGCATCTGATTAGCGCCAAGTTAAGCTGGCTAGCTGGCTGGCAATGAAAGAAATGTGGGCAAAAAAAAAAAATAAAAATAAATAAAAAAGTAGCAAAAACCGCACGCTTCACGTGGGTGCGAGATCTGCTGCTGCGGAGGCTGCAGCATGTAGCAAGTAGTCTTCAAAGCAAAAAAAGAAACATCTGTAAAAAAAGACGTCTTGAAAGGAACAGCTTAAGACACAAAAAAAGGATTAAATCCTTGAACAAATTCTAATTTGCTTTATAATTATGTATTCAAGACAATATATGTATCTATCAAGTTGATTTCGTTTTCCTTTTTTTCGTTTGTTAATTATCAATAATGATTCTGGATTTTGTAATTCTCTAAAAATAATTTTTTGCTTTTTTTTTTGCAAAATAAACATCCAAAATGAAATGCGCATAAATTAAGCTTATTTTGTTACATTTATAACTTTTGGCTTGGTCCCCAAAAACAGGGCTAAAAGCAGCCTCTGTTGGCTTAGTCTGAGAGAGACTCAGTCGCGCAGCCGCTGTCAGCGTCTTGCATTTAAGGTTAAAGCAACATATTTGCATGGTGAAGTAACTGGGGCAGAAAGAGATAGTTATAGGGGAATATAAGCACTATATAAAGATTGAATTTACAGTGGGTTTTGCTTAGTTCATTATTATTTAGAATTTTTTCAAAGTTTATAGAAAAATAATAACATTTGCAGCAGGAGATTTTAAATGAAAGTTTTGAAAAAAGAACTGGTCAATTTTAAAAGGTTTTTTTTAGAAGCATTGTGACCTTAGTATTTGAAATATTTATTTTATATTTTCTTCATTTTATATATTTTATAAAGCAACACCACTGTTTTTGTTTAGCAAAATCGAAAACATCGCCGGTCGTCCCGAATGTGGGTTGCAGATACTAAAGCCTAAAAGTGGTTTTTAATGAAAATTTCTATATATGTAATATATATGCTGGTTTCATGTGTGTTTCTGTGTGTGCAATGTATTTATGAATGTATGTATGTAGGCCCACATAGAAGCACACCCACTTCCCATTTCCATGCCCATTCCAAATCCCGTTCGCAGTCCCATTCCCGCTCCCATTCCATTTCCCAACGAAGTATTTAGTAGTGCTGAGTTATTCTGTTGTCTTCTGCTTTTCGCTGGGTTGGCCCGTTGCGGTCTAGTGCCATCAGCTGGGTGTTCTAGCGACAATTAAACTAAAAAAAACCAAGAACTTGATGCAGCTAACGACTTTTGCAATACACTTACTGATCAATCTTTGCCTCCCCATGTACCAAACTTGCTATGATCCATTGAAATTGGAACATACAAGGATCTGTAAAATTTCACTTCATTATCTTTTATGGTAACCGAGTTATAATAGTGAGATCTTAGGGATCAGTCTATAATTGATACTACAGATTTGTGGAAAACTCACTTTAAGTATATTATTGATATGTATTACAATTATGTAGATAAAGCTATATATGGTATGATATATATTCCCACAAAAAGCGTATATCTACAATATGGTGCACAATAAAAATTCAAATAAAGATGCGCCCCTGGCTCTGCCTCTAATTACACAAATTGAAAAGCGCACACGTGAGCTTGGCCACCTTTTTATGCTTCCAGTAAGTTTTTTTTTTTCTGCACACACACATATGTGGGTGTGTACGCTCTGCACACACGTGTGGCCACGCCCAGATCCCCGCCAGAGATACTTGCCCGCCTTTTGGCATTCCGCCGGAATCCGGATTGAGCCGGGCGCAAAGCGGAAAGCATTGCGTGAGGCCCCGAATCCGGGCGGCACTCTACATAATGCTCTCCCTGGGGGTACTTAGGGGTCTCTGCCAGATCGTGCCAAGCAGATAGTTATATAGTCGGTCCCGGTCCATTTTCCTAGAGGGTGTGACATGCAAGGCATTCATTTGGCCAACATTTAAATCCAGCTTAAGTACCCAAGTTAACTGCGAAATAAAAAACTTAATAGCTCGAAAATACGGAAGTTTACCTACAAATCTTTATATGAAGTAAATGTTTTAATACTAATTATTATTATATGTACATCTCAGGTCTACTATATGTAGCAGAGGTTTCGAATTGCAAATCTCAATGCAGTCTGTTAATGAACTTGAGAGAACTTTTATGAAACCGGTTGCGGTGGCGACTAATAATAAATTATGCATAAACATTTAAAGATTGTAATATACGTTTATACAGTTATATGGGTATATGGGTATTACAATTGAACAAGATTGATAATATTTTATAATGATTATAAATAGATATCTTACTAAGCTGTTAAAAATATATAATTCCCATCATTTTCACATAGTTTTTCTTGGAAAATCTAACTGAGAATATTTATTTGAGTTCTATTAATTGTCTTGATTTTAGGCAGAGCAAAAAAAAAAACATTTTCAGATAGCTTTTATCTCTCAGATCCTTTGTTTTATACGTACGGATGATAGTCTACTTGGCTATTAAAGCTGAGCAAGAATATATATAATTTATTGTTTAATTCTAACTAAAAGTATAATACAGGCCTATACAAATTTTAACAAAAATTGTATTAAAATTGTATTTAAAATCTTTTAAAGTTAGTCATCATAACATGGCAGTAATAACAATACCAAGAATCATGGTTAAAATATGTTCAATTGATATGTGTTATCTATAGAGTGTGCCTTGGTAGATTACCGACTCTGAGGGTTACTTTTTTGTACTCCAAAAAGTCCCAGAAAATGGCATTTATTTTATTTGTTATCAAAGTTATCGCCTTTTTTTTTTAGCAGAAACTTCCTCTCGCCTTCATCATCATCTCCCGCATGATTTTGTGGAATTTGCATTATCAAAGGCATATATATATATATATATATATATATGTTTAATATATACCCTATAACTTGCTGCTTGCACCATTATCTTTAAGCCCTTATCCTTGCCTCAATGCGGGTACCACGGCGCCCTTAGTCGGTTATCAGGAAGCCATAAATAGCATTATACTGACGGACACGTAGGCCCACTACCATTACTATTTCCCAACAGCCAATAAATTATAATGAAATAGTTGAGTGAGTAAAATGTGTATGCGATTAACTAGCCGGCTGATAAGAGCGATATAGACATATAAACATATAACTTATTTGCCAAGTCAGGTCAAGTAGTGAGTCAGTTCGAAAATCTCAAGTGAGAACTAAAAAATAGAAAATATGAGAGGAAATATTGATGATTTTTTTAGAAATATTTGTAATAAATCGAATTATTACTTTTATTGATTGAAAATTCTCAACAAGTCTGACTATAAAATATTTAAACTTTGTCATTTGCAATTATGGCCGGTGAGTCACACTTGAAACGTGTTAGGGAAATTCCACTGTAGTTCGACTGATTCCGAGTTTTTTGAATGAATCATTGGGGGGGTTACTTTGCATATAAAATCTGAATCCGAGGGATCAACAAACAAGCTGTGAGAGGAGAGAAGAGAAAAATATAAATAAAAAAACCCCTCTTCGACCCACTAAAGAAAACAACAATAGCTAAAAGTTAAACGAGTTGAACGGTAAAGCCACGATATACAAAGTGGGGAAAAAAAACAATAACAAAAAATAAACAACAAAATAATATAAACCAAATCCCGCTTCGGACGAAAAAATTATAAATAATTGAGCTGGGAGAACCGTTTAGCATAAAAACCCACAAGCGCACAAACGCACAAGCTTCGTAATGATGATGATAATAATAATAATGGCCATGATCATTGGAAACCGTTTGGCGATCTCTGGCGATCGCTTCGAAAGTCAGAGGTCTTCTGAATACAACACACAAAACCACCTGTAGAACAGCCAGAAGAATCAGGCGAGAAGAACAAGCAGAATTCTTCGCGGCAGCCTCTTCGATGCTACTTATTGTTATACCCTAACCTTGACAGGGTATTTTATATCTTTAACAAAAGCTTCTTACTACTTTAGAGAGTTAGAAATGGGATCCTAATGTCCTAGTATATAGAATATTTTATATTTTTTCTAAATTTAGGTATACATTTCAAACTAAAAGGGTATACAAAACTTCGGCTTCCCAAGATACAATAAGATACATTTATTGTTGACAGTTACGTTTGAAATCGGAATGAGAATGGAATGAAGAAGAAGAAGATAACAGAAGCAAAGGCAAAAGCTGGAGCATAGTTAAAAAAAAAATGGAAAAAATAACAACAATAAAAAAAAACTTGTTTCCCAGCAACGGAAGAAAGCAAGCTGCAAAAAAAACTGAGCAACGCTCAAGGAAAGAAAAATAGTAACAAAATAGTAACAAAATAGTAAAAAAATAGTAACAAAATATCAACAAAATAGCAACAAAATAGTATCAAAATAGTAACAAAATAGTAACAAAATTGAAAAATTACAAAATAGTAACAAAATAGTAAAAAAAAATATAAACTATAGCTCAAAAAATATAGAAACATTTTTCTAGAGAGATTTACAGAAAACCATAAACTGTAGGAAAATATTTATAATTTTTCTTTTTCAAAGATATTAAAATATATTTAATGAAAAAAAGAAAAATATTCCTTTTAAATTTGTTAATTTTACAACCAAGATTTAAACAAGAATTTATGCATTTAATTATGGAAATGGCTGTTTATTTATACATTTTATATTTGGCTTAATATTAAGTTTATAAAAAACTAATTTTTTACTATTTTCATGTTAGAGATACTTTATTTCACGAGTTATGTTTGTCAATATCTTTCCTAAGCAAATACTCCCAACTGTTCCGGGCAATATTCTAGATTCTAGATGATAAGTAGAAGTAGGAGAAACGGTTCATAGACATGCATAGCCTGGAAATGGAGACACACATACGGACCGTAAAAAAAAGAATTTTTTTCATTTGATTTTGTCTCCAGCTGCCGCTTGCTGTGCTTAATGAAAGTTAACGGAAGAATTTTGAATAGATCTGTGGAAGTATCTACAGAGCGCCAGCTATTTTTTTGTATGGCATTTATTACTCGATTTGTTGTATATTATAATTTTTTTTTTGGGCTTTTCACTTTCGCAATGTGTATCATAAAACGCCAGAGACGAGAGTCGAGCGTTGAGCGTCTTTCGTGCGTACAAATGACATCGAAATAAATTCGCAAAAAGATATAAAAAACTGAGAAGCAGCGTGCACAGTATACAATGTCAACGTTTTTGGCATTTTCTTATTTTCGCTTTTTTTTGTAATTTAATTTCGTATAATTTATTTGTTTTATACACACAATTTGGAGTGTTTTTGGGCTCGCACAATTTTCAAGCTCTCAAAAAAAAAAAAAACACACACACACAGATACACACATCCAAGCAACCAAATTGAAGCCATTGACATTGAGCTGGTCTCCCAGTCAGGGGCAGAGAGGTCAAGGGGGGCTTTAAGGGTCTTAAAAAAAAACAACAACAAATTTTTTAGGAAAACAATAAATAAGACAAATAGATTATCTTTCCTTCCCCTAATTTAAATGAAATTAACCAATCAACTGATACATGACTTGTATTTAACAAATTAAATATTTTTAAAAATGAATTTAAAATAAATATAAATAATAGATTAATATTTTAAATTAAATTAAATATTAAATTATTTAAACAAAATTAACCAATCAACTTCTAAATGGTTTTGTATTTAATATATTTAAAATTTTATTAAAATTAATTTAAATTAAATGCATCCTTGTTTAGAAGTTTTACTAATTTATGATTACAAATAAATATCAATTAAATTAGAAATATTCTAGGCTTCAGGAAATCCATATATTTGAAAGCTACAAATATTTTTTTGTATTTTTTTTTTATTTTATATAATTTTTGTATCTTTTTTTAACCCCTCAATATCTTTAAGTTACCCCCTTTTTTCAAATATATATTTTTCGAATACCCGCTTGTGTTTCTAGCAGTTGACGTCGCCGCTTTGCCCGTTTTTGGTCGTTGGCATTTTGAATGAAGAGAATGCTTTTATCGGTTTTTATCCCAAAAATGTACATCCAACAAATGTCCAAAAAAAACAAAACAGAAAAAAAAACGTAGAAAACAAAATCATAAAAACAAAACCAAAAGCAAAGTCAACAGAAGGCAACAAATTGTTTTGATCAATAGCTTTTGCTTGCCTTGTGTGTGTGTTGATTGTTTATGGACAAAATGTAACGAACTATTTTCGAAAAAAAAAAAAAAAAATAAAATAAAATTCAACTAAAAAGCGGAAACTCAAAATGTTGCCCATATTCAATGGAATGAAATAGACACAAAAAGCTGAATTGTTCGATCGTAGGCGTGTTGCCATACGTAATCCCCGATCCCCGATTCTATATGGCGTTGCATCCGCCGTTTTACTATCTCAGGAAATCAACCAAAAACAATATTAGCAACAAAAACAACAACAAAGTTATCATACTCGAAAACACATGTCCAAAAGTACATGTGTATGGGTCCAAATTTGGGCACATTGATCACCTTTATACATAGAGTGGTTTTTTTTGGAAGACTATTAAAATATATAAAGCAATTGCAATATGGAAATCCGTTTGATATAAATATATATTTTTTAAAATATATTTTGTAATTATAGCTTCGATTTCGAGTTGTTGGCTAGAGAAAAGATAGATTTTCAAAGTTTCTGCATTTCTGCAACAATTTTGTTTAAATATTTGTTATAAGAGTTGAACTTAAAGTTCTTCAGCTTACAGCTTACAGAATCAAAGATAAATTATAAGACTTTGTCTTTTATTATTGTTTTTTCAAGCTGTCTCGTAACAATTCTCCATTTCTCCATCTGCATTTCTCCAGTCCACAAGTACGCCAATCGCTTTTTATCTGATCCCATCTATGTATTAGGTAACTCTTTTATTTTTTAATCCACTTGCCAAACCGTTGTCCATTCAAATCTTCATTCAGACTTTACAAACATTTATCTCCGGAGATCTCCCTTGCATTTTAAATGGCAAAACTTTTGATACTTTATGATTTTCCCCTTCCGTTGTTCACATAAGAAATTAAACAAAAAATAAACGGCAAAATGGACAATGTTGTGGCGCCTCACAAAAGAAGATCAAGCTAACGGCGACTTCAACGTGACTTTCACTGGCTAATTAGAATTTTGAGTGAACGCGCTCGCTTGCCAAAAGAAATGCAACAACAACAGCATCAAAATGCAAACAATGCCTTCGTTTTTATTTTTAGTCTTCAATTATTAGGCAAATTTTTGCGAAAGTAATTTTAATTTTAAAAAAGATACCGTTTGATGCACCCAAAAGTGAGAAAAAAAACGGAAAACATAGTGAGAAATAGTAAATAAAAGGGAAACTATTTATAAACCTTTTAATTAATGCCAAAACCCATTTTCACAAATATATAGAATGTATTATATTTAAACTATACTTTTTATTTATTTCATTTTGTAAATGTTTGTATTTTCCAAGGCCGAAACTCTTTATTTGTGGTTTTATTTATCATAACTAGAATTTTCCTTCCCCTTGATTTGATGATTAAAATCAGCAATTGGGTGAATCATCTATGAGATCACAGAGAGTCAATTAATGAATGAATAATTTCGGAAATTCAGAGAAGGCACTGTCTAGTCTTACACTCTTGTATATTGCATTTTAATGGCCTGCATTTTTTTTCTTTGGTTTTCTTTAACGAAATTAATTCGTTGAAACAAAGTGTGGAAAGATACAATGTATCTAATGGATTTTCCCCCTTTGTTTTTCTCCCTACTTAAACAGCGCTTATCACGCTTTTTGGAGACTGTAAACAGACCGCAACAAATTGCATTTCCATTTCAGCATTTCAAACAACAACAACAAAAAAAAAAAGAAAGAAAAGAAAAGTGGAATGCAATTTGGTCTCGAATGCATTTATCTGTAAAAAATTATTTATATATATCTGAAAAAATAAAACAAAATCAAAGTCCATGACTCATCACGGTTTTTGCACTCCCCATTTTATTTCTCCTTTATTTTTTTTTGATATTTTTTCCCAACAGTTTTGTGAAAGTGACACGTGCGTCCCTTTTGGCAAAAATTTTGGCAAAAGCAAAGGGAAAAAGAGAAAAATTAAAAATAAAAGCAGGAATGAATCACCAGGATTTTTTTTGAAGGATATGCAGGATGTATGTATAGGGTGCAGGGTGTAGGGTATAGGGCATGTGATATTATACAGGGGGGTGGCTCAGTCCACTCCCCGTCTACCGTTACAATTACCACCCCAAATGGGAATGCGCAGGGCAGTTTCGGCAGACAGTGGCGAGGGCATGGGGTTGGGATTTCGATTTGGGATGGCAAAGAACACTATGAGAAATTATATATGTATATAAAATAAATAATTAAATTGCAATGAAGTTGTTCTATTGAATTTTCTATTGATCTTTATATTTTTGTAGACTTTTTTATGTAAATATTTGGTTTTTCTCACAGTTTGGCTTCTTTGCTAGTACCTTGCAGGCAAAGCCGAAAACAGATATACAAAATATATAAGAAATAAAATAAAATCCAATTATAAACCATATTTAATCACCGCTTTTTCTCTCACTGCATCTACTTATGGGATTGCCATTGCCGAAAATGAGGGTCGCTGTCGCAGCAGCGGCTCAACCTTGAACCCCGAGCCACCCGTCGTCCCTGACCATTTTTTCGTTGCGATGAGTTTGGGTGGTGGCTTGGTGGGTGTTGCGCAGTGCAGCAAGATTTCCCAGTCCTGGGCTAACTTTTTTTTTTTGTTTCTTGTTTTTGGGAAACCGAATCTGGTTGCCTTTTTCAGGGTGGTGAAAATCAGCTGTTGTTGTTAATTGCCCTGCGGTGGTGCATGCATTCCTGGTGCACCCAATTTGGGTGGTGGCTATATCCTCCACTGACTGACTAATCATTCAGACAATGCTCTCTCTCTCTCCCTCCCCATCCGGGGCCCAAAAATAAGGGGCCGATAAGAAGAAACCCAGCGAAGTTAATGTGCTTCCCATATGCAATCGAGTGGAGATATGGGCGTGCATTAAATAACACACAACTCAAAAGTCTTCTCCTCCATACATACATATATCCTCCCCGATTAGGTCGGCTATATGCATCATACTCATCGTATATTGCCCTACCCTTTTCTGTTCTCTGCCTTCTCGAAAAACTCTTTAAAATTGCATTCAAAGGCGAGAACGAGGAGGGAGCTGGGTAGATCTTTGACCCCAACCTCAAAAGGCGTCATTAACCCTCCAAAGTGTCAGCTTTAAAGATGTGTATCTGTCAATGACAAAAAAATTAAAACAAAAAATGCAACAATCTCTTTTCAACACTTTTAAATCTCTGAAATGGTTTATTTATGAATTTCTTCTTACAAAGACTTTATTTTCTAGATTTTATATTTAAAATTGAAAGTTTAATTTAATTTTTAACAAATTAGGAAACCCTTTGGTTTTGTATTTATGAAATTTGTTATCTGACTTCTTTTGGCTTATTCATGGCTAAGGCATTATCTTAATTTTTGTTTTTTTGTTCTTATCTAGGCCCCATCTAGGGTTGAAGTTAAGAGTAGATGTTGTACTCGGAGGGTTAAGACCCTGTACTGTTTCCCACGTTGCCCAACGGCTGTAGGGGGGGGTGTTAATTTATATGACAGTTTTCCAAAAAGGGCGTGGCTGCAAAGCAAAAGCCCAAGGAAATGGAACGATAAAAACCGGCAAAGAATAAAATCAAAATCGTAAAAGTAAAGAGTCTTGAGAGGGAAAATTAAATCAAGGAAATGCAAAAACAGCAAATTTTCCCTTTAGAGCGATACTAAAATTGTATGTATCTTTACTAAAAAATATATTCAATTATATGTATCCTTCAGAAACCTTCTAATGTTTAATGAATACACTTTAAATTGAAAATATCTTTTAGATTTTTTCTATTTTATATCAATATTATCGAGGTTTAAATGTATTTTAAGTATTTTAAGAGTTAGCATATTCTCCCCATTTGAAAAAGGGGTTGCACTCGAATTCCAATGAGTCATCCCCTATCTGCCACCGCTTATGAAAGATTGTCAGGTGCTTCTGTGTATCAAGGCAACCACTTTTGTGATTACACGTATCGGATTTTTATTTTTCTGGTTTCACCTGAGAACTTATCAGCAAAATGCGGCACGCACAAAACCAACAAAATAGCAATAATAATCAGAGAGCTTGGCAATATCGCTCGATTTCGATTTCTAACTGTAAAAAAAATGTTCCCTTGAGACGACAACGACGGCGACAGCGATGTATATTGCGTATTTCAGGTGTATTTTGATCTGGAGCAACCTTGGGCAACACAGGTGTGAGTAGGAGAATGCATAGACGATGAAATACTCATGGAATGCATAAGCAACATTTCTGTGGGTGTTCCTATAGGAGGATAATCTTTATTTTTGTTGGTGTTTGGACATTACTTTTGGTCTCTGATTATTTATCAGCTCTGTAAAAAACAGAAATACATATCTTGAAGTACATATAGTATATATATGTATTTCCGTTGCGGATACGGATAATGGGGGAATGGTAAAGTCATTTTTGGAGAAAACTCATCTCCATGGATACACGAGTTCTCCATTCGTACACACCAGATACACTTGATCAGTCATTCGAACGGAAATGGAGGCCGATTACGAATGCCGATCACAGGCGCAGAACGATGAAGAGGAGATACAACAGCGACAAAATGAAAAAGAAGAAAAGAAAAAGGGAAAAGTAACCAAATGGAGTTGAAAACGAAATGATGAATTATTTTATACTCGCAGGCGATCAAAAGTCGTTACTATTCAAATCACATTGCCACTGGAAGAGGACGTCCTCATAATAGATTCGATCAAAAGATATAAAAAAGATGCATATAAAGATACAGATACATATGCGAAATATATGTATGTTTGTATGTATGTACAAAGTCTCCAAAACGGAGTGTCCAAAGCCAAATGAGGATGACAAGTTGAAGGAGAAGAGAAAAAGCAGCATAAGGAATGAAAGGAAGATACAGTAGTTATTTGACTCAATGGAAATTATTATTTATGAGCCTAGATAGACTTTTTAATTTATATACAAATAAAAAAAAGAAATTAAGAATTTATTATATTTATTTATAAATTTACAAATAACTCAATTAGAATTGGTTTAAAGCGAGTGCAGTTTTGGGATGTTGCACTGTAGTTGGGTGTGTGTCGCCGGTTTCGATTCTCCTTTTATTTTTGTTCATTTTTTTTGGGCGGGGGCGTCGACTTAACACACACACACACACATGTATTATTGCCGAGACGGGGAGCGGGAAGTTCAAGTTCAAATTTATTTTTATTATTTCATTCTGGCCGCCCCCTCACCCTTTTCTCCTCACATTTTTCCGGTCTGCAGTGGCTGAGAGGAAGAGGCGGCTTTTGGATGAGACCCTCAGGCCGTTGTTAAGCGCAGCTTATGCGCCTGCGCCCACTCTCGCTCGCTCCCCATTTCCCATCACGGTGCAGCGAACAAGCAGAGGAAGAAACAAAAAAAGAGATACTGAGAGAGCGCCAACAGCGGCAGCCGCAGATACTGCAGTTGGCAAATGCAATGCCAAATATGGTTATACGCATCAGACACAGCACCAAAAAAGCAATCTCTTTCTCTCTCTCTATCTCTCTTTGTGGGGCCTATGCTGCTGCTCTCTGTAAGAAAAGCCCCACCCCCCACCCACCGCCTCATTTGCACGCATTGATTTATAATGCAAAGTGATCGATTGCAAGCATTTTATGGCTCATTGGAAAAACGGGAAGTGGAAATGGGAGGTTAATATGTATGAGTGTGTGTAATTTATGTTTCAGCGAGCAAAAAGGGAGTTTTATGAAATATTCAACTACTGTCTTTTTGCATACATTTTTTATTTTCAAAATTATAAGTTACTTTCTGTCTGGTCTTCCCCTGATCATGAAAGAGGCTATATTCGAGCTTAGATATGTACCAACATAGCCATTTATGTGGGCAGATTTCCAACTGCTGCATCAGCTGTGTATTTCGATGCGTACATAATGTGCATTACATTATACATATATGTACAAACATAGATACATATATGTACATTTGCTTCTGCGCTTTACGTTATTTTTCCCCGAGGTTCTATGCTTTTTTTGGCCCGACGAATTTTCATGCCCTTTTTTAGACACAAAACATTGAGCCACAAATGGGTTTTCACTTTTTTTTTTCCTCTCGAAACGAGACCAAAACAAGAAAATAAATAGAACTTGTGAGGCGATCAAATAAGAATGTAAACCCAGTCTGGTTTATAGAGTTAACATTTTGAAGAATTTTAGTTAGTGAAGAGAAAATAAGAATAATTTTTTAAGAATGTATTTTTGTAAGAAATTTCGTTTGTAACTTTCTTTTGAATGTGAAAAAGAAGATAGGAAATATCTTTCTAAATAAATAATTAATGATTTCTTTAAGCAAACCATTTACAACCCATATATACTCTCTTTTAGCTCAAATTGACTGCTGCAATGTCAGAGTTCAAAAGGTTAATTCAGACAGTTACACGCGTATAACGGCTTAATATCCTTATCAATACAACATCAACTGCAGCTGTTTTCTTTTGCCAATTACTCTCCGCCCGGCATTTCCAGTCTTTATTCGAACCTTTCTCTTCATTTCTCTCTCTTTAGATGCATCTGCCGGATAGGTGTGGTGTATTAGATTAGTGGTGGTGGTTTTTCACATTTTCATTTAACGGGAATTCGCCGCATTTTCACTGAATGCTGAGAGAGAGAGAGAGGAGAAATTGTTATAACGATAAAACGCATGCGCTTTTCCTCTCACCCGCAGCACGTGCAAATATTCACATGTGTTCCTTTCGCCGGCCGCTCTCTCACCTCCTTCGTCCTCCTTAACCTTCTCTCGTTTTCTTGCTCTCAAAACAGAAAATAAGTATATATGTACATATCTATATCTATAACGGTAACCCCGCTTGACCCGACCCGAACCTCCATTGCCACCCATCTTGAAGGTTAAAGCGCTTAAAGAATCGCTTCTAGCACAATCCTAGGACACATGTACAGTATGCTCTCGGTAAAATATTCGATAGTGTTTGCTTTCTTCTCCACAACAAGATTGTACTTCTAAGATACTTTCGCCTAGTTGTAATTTACATTTGTAAATGTATAGCTCACTTATCGGGGCTTGTTTTCAAGGCCTCGTTTCTGTTTCAAAATATAATGCTTCTTGCGCCCGTTCTTCCTCTTTTCAATTTCAATTTCTTGTAATTTTCGTGTCGAACTATCGTTGTTCCATATCGGCAATGGATCTTTCAAGGTTCTATTCGGCAGTCAATCAGCGTTGACATTTATGTAGGTATGTCGTGGCCCCTAATGATCGATGGCTGGAAATGTTTAAAGATAAAAAAAAAAACTATCTATATGAATTATTTTGCCTGGGTCTGGGGGTTTGTGATGATTATATTTTTTACAGGTGCTAAATGGAATATTTCGTTAATTGTGTCTTCTCTTGCCTGATTTTTTATTTAGTTTAACAATTCTACGTGAGGGCCATTTATTTATCTTATCCATTCTCCACCTGCGTCAAAAGTTGCGATAATTCCCATTGTTAAATGACGTAGGCCCTGACTGACGCACAATAGTGATTTTTAATTCTTTTTTAAATATAAAAAATAAGAAATAATTTTGAACCCAAGACTAGTGTATATGACCAACAACTATTAGGATTGCAATTGTTTCATAATAAGCTACAACTATTAGAAATAGTTGTAATCGTATTAGGCAATCCATCTAAACGTTGAATGCTTTTCCTGAAATGTACAAGCAATAGGAAACGAGTTAGTTTCTTTTAAGCTGCAATTTTTGGTAAAAAGTACATCACATTTCTCATTTAATGATTTTATAAAGTAAAAACCCCCAGATCTTATAGCAGTCCACCAATAAAATCCACACAAAATAACCTTTCAGCAATCAAATAATAATGATAATGTGGGCTATATAAGGCGAATAGTTGTTGGAGAGAAAAATGGAACCATCGAGCATAGAAAACAGAACACCACCGGTTGTTAATCTAATCTGGCTAACAGTAATGATAATAATAGCGATTCCGTTCCATTTTATTCCCGGGTTTCTCGATAAGATTGTCAACGTGATTACGTAATATATATATATATATATATATATTCGTTTAAAACGAAAAAGGAAATGAACTTAATAACGGTAATGATGATAAATATAATTTTGAGATTGATAAGATACTCAGATGGCTTTAAAAGTTGAGGGATTTTTGTGTGTGTGTGTGTGCTTAGCCCTGAGAATAGTGAAAAATATCGGTTGCATGTGATAATGTTACCGATTTTGGATGGGAAACCATTACACTTGAATGGGTTTAATTTGATTAGCAGCCCCAATGCCCCAATAATCAGTTTGCGATCGTTACAAACTCACGTATGCACTTCATGAGTTACCCGATTGCCTTTTTTTTATGACACTTGTTTCGAAAAGATAATGGCACAGGCTTATGTATATATATGTACATATATAAACCACCAAATAAGGGCAAAAAGCCAGCAAAACCGAAAGCAAAGCGTAGGAAAATGTAAGCCAAAAAAGAAAATAGGAAAAATAGAGTCAAGGCGAGGCCGAAAGCTCGAATGTCACGCCCAGTGGGCCCGAGTTGATATCGCCACAAGGCCAGTTGAATGATATATGTACAACATATATTCCAAAATAATTGTTTTCCTTTAGAAAATATTTTAAAAAGTATCCAAAAAGAAAATAACCGAGATATAGGTGGTTTGTTATGATAGGATCATCTTAAACTGTATAAAAATAATTTCATTATATAATATACCTATATAATAATATTCAAAGCTTTTTTATAAATTTAAATACAAATCATGCATTTAAAAAATGTAAAAATTGTAAATCGTTTTCTTTGACTTAATTTTATCTTACAGAATAATTTTGTTGTATCCCAGATACATACATTATTCATCGCACAGAATTGTTTTGTTTGTCCGAGATAATTAAGATGTATAGTTTCATTTATTATTATTATTTCTAAATTTTTAAACTGGTTATATTTCATAAAAATATATATTTGAGATTCGAACAAATTAAATGGTAAATCATGTGGCGCCTTCTAGCGGAACTTGTGCAAAGTTCCATTTGCGTTACCACTCTGGCACCTCTAAAACTCGATTTTTGAATTCAGCAAAAACATCCAGAAAATTGTGCAAGTTTATTTCTTTTATTAACTGAAAATATAATTAAATTCATCTCCAAAATGCTTGCTTTGATTTATATAACGTAGTGTGTAATACAAAAGTTTCGCAAACCAAAAAAAAATAGGAAAATAAAATAAAAATATTCTTGGCAATTCTTTTCCTAACATTGAGTCCCCCTCCATCAGTGGTCCTTTGGGTCGAAGGCCAACGGATCGTCGTCCAAGGACTTCAAATAGGAGCTCCACTTCGCTTGGTACTTTATCTGATGCACTGCTCCCGCATGGGTTAGCTTGTACGTGTCTGCAAACAGCAGAATAATCCAAAGTGGTAGTAGTCCGTTTAGAACCAGAGACGTATGGTTGCTATGGGAGTAGTATTTCGCCACTAACTTCTGCATCATTTTGTCCCGAATGTTCGCGTTCAGGATCTCCTGAACATCCTTGAGACTGACATCCATATAGCCGAGTGTCTCGTTATCGTACCTTCGCTCCTTGAACAGCTTATCTATGTCGCGTTCATAGCGCCCAAAAGTGGCCAGGACTTGGTCAAGGGTCAAATATTCCAAGAGTAACATCTGAACTTGATGCGGTGTATCGGAATGGGCCCCATCCGTGTTCTGCTCCCGCTTCACGGCCTTGGCTGGTATTAGCAATAAAGACGGCTCCTCCAGGGCCTTGGCTGGTGTTGGCATTAAAGATGACTCCTTTAGAGCTTGGGATAGTTGTGACATTTGAGATGACTCCCTTGGAGCCTTGGCTGGAAAGGCCTCTTCTTTGGATGATAATGATGCTGAAGGCTTTAGTTTCTTGTTTGAAAATGAAGCTACAACCTTCTCCTTCAATTTCCCATTCGAATTATAAGTTTGGCCAAAACGACGAGTGGCCTTGGAGTCAACGCTTGAGTCGTCATCTTGCGAAGAGAATCTACGTTTACGCTTCAACTTGCTCTTTGAGTGGCTTCCTGAGGCCGTCGGGAGCCAGTCGTCGTCTTCGTCCTCAGTATTTTGTTTGGAAATCCCCTTCGACGTTGACGACTTCTCTTCAAATGTAGGTTTCGCATAAAGTCCTGAGCCTGCGGGCTTAATTTTGTTTGCTGGGGAACTGGAGAAGTCACAGTCTTTGGACTGGACGACAGTTCCGGTTCTGTATAGGCTCCTGGAGCGCCTATTTGTCTGCCCAGAAGAGCCCTCGTTGCTTAAGTCGCCATCTTGTGAAATGAAATCGCGTGGTGAGTGGTTTCCTGTGGCAGTCGGTAGCCAGTCGTCGTCTTCGTCCTCAGTATTTTGTTTGGAAATCCCCTTCGACGTTGACGACTTCTCTTCAAATGTAGATTTCGCATAAAGTCCTGAGCCTGTCGGCTTAATTCTGCTTGCTGGGAAGTCACAGTCTTTGGGCTGGACGACAGTTCCGGTTCTGTATAGGCTCCTGGAGCGCCTATTTGTCTGCCCAGAAGAGCCCTCGTTGCTTAAGTCGCCATCTTGTGAAATGAAATCGCGTACACGCTTGATTTTAACAGTCGGTTGGCTTCTCTTCCATTCATCAGTGTCTTTGTATTTCTGCTTCGAATGCTTCGACTTCTCTGGAAACCCAAATTTCGGCATAAATGCAGGTTAGATCTTGTTTGCGTCGGACTTACTGCTTTCGGCGATGCTATTGGCCTTTGCATTCGTGGCATGCTTGCGCACAATTATGGTGTCCTCGCACATTTGGTACTCCAGCTGAATGTTTAGGTAGATATCCCCGCCGTCCGGGTGCAGCTGAACTCTGGGCAAAAGGCTCTGCATAGCAGGATCCGGTATTTTGGTGGCCCGAATACGTACATTTGTGTGGTCGATCACCAACTTCACTCGCAGCTTCTTGGCGTCCTCCCAATTGTCCAGTTTTTCAAATTGACGCCATAAAGCTGACTCGATAATGCGCCAGCGCGTGGCGTTCATCCAGTGGTAGTCCTTTGTGCCTTTGCGGTCAATCAGGTTCATAGGTGTCGGTAGCACTTTGAAGATACACGCGATATGATGGTTTTCATATGAAAATAATTGCGAAACCAATTGATAATTCCCAATGGCGGAAAAAGCCATCTTGAAAACTTGATTTTGCAGCGGAAAAGACGTGCAAGCTGCCAGATGAGTGAACACATTTGATCTGGTAGCACTGTCAAAGCCTGTCAAATTTGTTCTCGTTTGGGTCATACTGAACTAGATCTGTCAAGTTATCGATGCTTCCTCCATCTAACCGATAACTATTCGTAAAGTAACATATAACTAAAAACAACAAACGCTGCTGCGATAAAGTGGCGCTATAATTAGCCGGCATTACTCACTGGCTAATACCTTTCTCAACACCTAACGCTTTCAAAGTGTGCGTGAGAGATGCGGCAGCAGGTCCTTTTGCTGCTCGTACTGGGCAGCGTCCTAGTGGCGTCGCCGGCCCAGGCGTACGACAAGGAGATGACCGTCTATGTGGATGCCGGTCGGCAGGAGTGCCTGTACCACACGGTGCGCGATGGCGAAACCATTGATTTTGAATACCAGGTGATCGATGGCGGACACGGTGACCTGGACATTAGCTTCACACTGCTGGATCCCATCGGTCTGGTGGTGGTCAAGGATTTCAAGAAGCCGGAGAACATCCATCGTCACGAGGTGACCAAGGAGGGTGACTATCGTTTCTGCTTCGACAACAGCTTCAGTATGTTCAACCGAAAGACCGTCTTCTTCGAGCTGATCGTTGAGCGTGAGGGCGATGAGCTGCAGGGAGACACCCAATGGCACGGAGTGGACGATTTGGCGGGTCTTTCCCGGGACGAATACTACGACATGAAGGTGCAGGATATCATGGACTTTATCGGTCGCATCCGTTTGCAGCTGAACAAGGCGCGCCAACTGCAGGATGTGCTGCGTTCGCATGAGGCGCGAGATCGCAATTTGGCGGAATCGAACTTCCAGAAGGTCAATCAATGGTCCATGCTACAAATCAGTGCCATGATCGGTGTGGGCCTCATCCAGGTCTTTATGCTGCGCAGCATCTTTGCCACCACCGGCCGGATGCATCATATCTGGCGCAAGTTGGGCATTTGATGGATTCCGGAAGCGGGAGGAGTAGCAGCCTCTACCAAAGATGTGCATTTACGTTGCAGGAAGCCAGCTAGTTAGACTGTAATTTCATTCAGCTTGCCATCGTCATTCGTAGTTCATTAGTTTCTATATATAAAAATGAAGTATATAATGTATATTCCTATATACTTACTTATGCGGGTGTGTGTCTGTGTGCCAGAGTGTATGAGAGGGCTGTGCGTGCGTGTGTGTTTGAGTATGTGCAGGCATTGTTAAATGAAAGCAATTGTATTATTAAGCCTAAAGTTGAGTTTGATATTAAATTTAACGTTGAGGTATCACTGATTTAAGCGTGTTTTTTCCATTTCCTGTTAAATTCATGGATTTTTTATGGGTTTTAAAGGTTTTTATTGTTTGGATTTTTGGTAGGTGCCTAGAAAGTTGCTGTTTCCGAAGTGTTTTCCTAATTTTCGACCCCATAAAGCTTGCCTTTTTAGTCTCTGCAGCTTCAAAATTAATTTATTTTATCAATATTCCATAGTTTTACCTACTTTTCTAGTTGAGTTACCTTGAGTTCTCATTTATCTTTGGTAAATAAACACTTGAGTTTGCCTTGGTTCCACTTTCTTGATGGGAAACCGCTAGCTCTAAGTAATTATTCGTGTTGAACGCGAAAAATGTTTTAGAAACCGCTAGCCTCAAGTGATTTTCAAAGCTATTAACAAGCTTCTTATCGAAGAGCTAATTAAATTAGGTTAAAATATTAAATTTTAACATATTTATTGCCAACTCCTTGAGCTTGCGAGAAGTTTAAATGTTCCAGCAAGTTAATTTCCCTATTTGGTGAACTTTGCCAGCATGTTTCTAACTTTACATTGATTCCTTTTAGCAGAATTGGTTGTTTTTTATAAAGGTTTAACAAAAACTGCTCTCTCTTCCAACAATTCAGACAGATTTCCATCAGTTTCAATAGTTTAATTTGTATGTTTCCATTGGAAACATGGTTTTTGTTTACTAAAAACTAATATAAACGCCGCCGCCACTCCGCACTCCTCGAGGTCGCCTTGCCAGGACTCACATGTTTGTGTTTTGTTTCAATCGTTTAATTTGCACTAATTATTAGACAAAAAAAAAAAGAGGGTAAGCAGATCCGCATTATTACTAGCTTTTGTTGTTTTATTTCCACCGGAAAGAAAGCCTGCAATTGGCGGCAGCAGCGGTGACGACAGTGGCTCCTGCTGCCAGTTGATGGTGTGTGTCCGTAGGGCGAAGAAGAGGAGCTGGAGCTGGTGCCAGCCTAGGCGGCCTTGTTGAGGCGCTTCTGACGCTCCAGTAGTCGACGCTCCCGCTCGAACTCCTTCATGCGCAGCACATAGTCCTCGTACTCGCAGGTGAGGTACTCGTGCTTCTGGTGGGCGCACTGGTACACAAAGGGGAACTTGTCGGTGCGGCACGCCTGGTAGGCGATGGCCAAATGCGCACAGTAGTCGCGCGCGTCCAGGGGCAGCTTGGCGGACTCCATCTCCTCCTGGGTGGCGATCATCACACGCTCCTTGCGCGACCCGAAGCCGAGCATTGGATCGAAGGTGGGCACCACATCGGGGCCGGGCACCACATCCGGCTTCATGTAGTGGTCCAGAGCGTTGCCCATCCTGCGGTAGGGGCGAAACAGTTCAGTTAGTGGGCTGGCAAGGACCAGGGAAATCGCACAGTTTAAGTTAAATTACGTAAAATGTTTCTCTTCGATTTCTGCTGCTGCGGCACAGCTGTGAAGCTCCAAATCGATGTCAGGTCAGTGTCGATATATCGATGTTGCTAAAAAAAAGGCAAACCATCGATATCACTTTCCAACGGCGATTTTGTTAATTAACTGAATGTGATTAATTATTTTTATATTCAATGTATTTATTTTGTTATTAATTACGCAATTGTCCAGGCCTTCCCTTTTCTATTTGTTTTGTTTTTGTTTGTTTTCTGCTGCAGCTTTCAGCTGCCACAAAATCTTCAAAATCTTAAATTTCCCTATAACCCAATCGTATACCCTGCGCTCTCATCGTATTATAATTATAATTATAATATAATTAATTAAACACAAGAGAAAATTTTAACAGGGAAAACAGAGAAAATTTTTTTTTAAATGTTAGAAATTTTTCAACACAGAAAAAAAAAGTTAAGACTGTAGCGCTTACGAACACTGGCAAACGTCAGGAGACAGCTGTGCCGCGCGCAGGAAGCGGCAAGAAGCAGAACGGTCCTTTGCCATTCCGTTTTCGTTTTCGTTCGTTCGTTCGGTACGTTTTTTTTTTGTGTCGCGGAGTGAGTGGATACAAGACAAAAACTGCAAATGGCGCTGCAAATTGGCAAAAAACAAAAGACGAAGACGGGAAAAACATGTGCAGTGCAATGCAGCCAATGCAAATAGTTAATTTCTAGTTAGTAATTCAGTTCGCAACTGCTGTGCAATAAATCTAGCCAAAGCAAACGTTTTAACGGTCTGAAGGTAGCAGCGAGTAGAGGAGCCTAGAAAGAGATAGAGAGAGAGAGAGCGCGAAAGAGAGAGCGAGTGTGTGTGTAGAATTTTAGAAAATATTGATTGCAGCACTGGATTCTCGAGGAGATCGGTCCAAAATGGTGGGCCTGCTAAATCCGCTAAAGTATGGCGACCACTTCTACGAGCTGTACACGAACAACACGCGCAGGTAATCCCCGCCAGCGGATCATCCCGCTCACCGCTACCGTACATCCCACATCCTTCTCCTCACCCTCCCCCTCCCATATTCCACATCCCCGCCGCAGTCAAGACGGGGTGGAAAAATCGATTGCTGCACTCGGCTTCCAATCTGGGTCTTCAACCCCCAAGCCGCACACACACATACATAGGGCTTGGATGGCGAAGTATTTCGAATTTGGGGGTTGCAACGGGCGGAAGTGGACAGCCCTTAGCAGTATGAACAGCTGAGCGAAATCAGCTGATTGGACTGCCGACGGCCGCGACCTGCATTAACCCACTAACGGCCAGTGGTGGGGTGGGGACGTCAGTGGGTTAATAGGGGGGGCGCAGCTCTAATTTAATAATTCCAAAAATTACATTCTTTTTTTTGTGCAAATTGTGAGCTTAAAGATTTTTTGTTTTTAATTAATTAATATATTAAAATTCATTAAAATATTATATTTTTTTTCTTGTGGGTTTTTTAATTCTTTTATAATTTTAAAGAAATTATATAAAGTTAAACTCGAAAGTAATTTAATATTCATAATATTAATTTATTTTCATTTATATAATTTACACTATGGGTTAATATATTTAGTTAGTTTAATGAATAAATTAAGCAAAACGCCAAAATCGATTTCTTCACCCTTAAATTAATTTGCGAAAAACTTTTACGGAGTTTTGGGCCACGTCAGAAATAAGAAAATCCAAGAAAATAGCCTGATGACCTTATTTAAAATTGACTTCCATTTAAAGTTTAGCGCTGTAATTAGAGTACTTTAAAATAATTGCAAAAAGTTTCAAATTGCATTCTGCAAATAGTTCTGCCAGTAATCAGGCGAATCGTAAAGGTGTCTCTCGTGTCTATTCGGCAGGTGCTTAGGAACTGCATTCAAAAAATCATCAAGGAAATTTAATTTTAGACAATTTTTAGATATATATATTTTTTTTATATTTATGTATATGTGTAAGAATATTTTTTAGCTTTATGTTTTATTAGTTTTTTAGTATTTTATAATTATTTGAAGTTTATTGACTGACACAAGGACATTTATATGATTAGGTAAAGACATTCCAACATAAATCAAGCTCAAAGCATATTTTTATGCTCAATTTCTGCCTAGTTTTTATTATTTATAAATTTTTTTTCCCCTTTGCCATGAAGGAATATATAGAAAATCATATGGATTTCTTCCTTATTTTGTAAAAGTTTAAAAACTTTTTCAATTATTTAAAATATTATTTACTTTACTTTACAAACCGCTGCTGGAAAATGTTTAAAAATAGAAAATAGAAGATTTACTTTCCACTGAAACCACCTGTCAGCTATCTGGCAAGAGCCAAACTTTGAGTTATTCGTTGGCCATTATAGGTACATAAATATACACCTGAAAGCTTGCACCTTATTGGCC
The DNA here is from genome assembly GCA_035046345.1 of Drosophila birchii. Taxonomy (NCBI): domain Eukaryota; kingdom Metazoa; phylum Arthropoda; class Insecta; order Diptera; family Drosophilidae; genus Drosophila; species Drosophila birchii. Next base: position 7,159,736 of record JAWNOA010000043.1, on the reverse strand, counting down.
AATATATGTGCAACTGTTGATGGTCTAAATAGCTGCAGCCTCCCACGTATGTAGTTGTTATTGTTGCTGTCCAAAGCTTCGGGTTGCGCCGATAGGAGCCATCAAGGAGCAAAAAGCTTAACATATGCAGGGAAAAAAACCGACAATACTTGGCCAGGAGGACCTCGATGGCATATTAAGCTTGTTTTCTTCTCCAGTTGTTTGATACGAGTTTCCGATTTATTACCTATATTTCGAGTAATAGTTTTTCATACAGTTCTTAAGTGTAAGCCTTCGAATATATTGAAAAATCAAAAATCACATTGTTATCATCAATTTTACTGAACTTTTAAGTTTATTTTCAATATGTAGAGGTTTATTTATAGATATTTAGCAATATTCAAAAGTTATAGTGAATTAAAGTATAGGTTATTTAATGTAGGTGAATTAATGTATAGTTTTTCATATAGTTCTTAAATGTAAGCCTTCGAATATCTTGAAAAATCAAAAATCACATTGTTATCTCTAATATTACTGAACTTTTAAGTTTATTTTCAATATGTAGAGGTTTATTTATAGATATTTAGCAATATTCAAAAGTTATAGTGAATTAAAGTACAGGTTTATATTAAGTTATAGGCCTGATATTGATTTTAACATTAGGTTATTTACAGCGTGGGTGTAATTGCTCTTTAAATTTGAAATTTCGTCATAATTATTATTATTATTTAAAGAAATTTTAAGAACTTTTAATGAAACTTTCTAGATTTAAAGCGTCACAAGATCTATGGGATTGTTGTTAATAATTTAACATTAATAAAAAGGCAAACTAGCTTGGTAAAAAAAAATGCGTCACATTTTCATAATATTAATCTTATTATTTATTTGTTTCTTCTCTCCTCAGAAAAATGCAACACGAGCGAAAGGTGCTTACGAAGCGTAAAAGTCGAAAGGACAAGTCAGCGGCTGCTATGGCCGCCGCTGCTGCCGCTGCGGTGCTCGAGGGGAATGTGGGGGCTGGCGGTTTGGTGAATCCCCTCGATCCACCGCTGGTCAAGGAGCAACTGCTTATCCTGCCCTCATTCCCCGTGGCGCACATCGAACTTGATCCAAATGCGTCCAAATTCGCCGTCTTTTCGGCCATCCGGTCAACGGTCCTGGAGGCCGAGACCCGTTACGCTCTGTTCCAGGAGGGAGGACCGTCCGGTGGACATGCTGGCTCAAAGAAATGGAGCACGCCGCTGAGTACTTCCTGCTGCATGATGTGCGCCCACAGCTGTATGATTAGCAACATTCTGGACTGCTCCTGTCACGCCCAGCTAGCCATGGCCGGTGCAGCTGGCCAAGTGCCCGGTGGCGGTGCGGTGATAGCCGGTGGCGCTGGCGGAGGTGGTGGCGGCGGCGGCGGAGGACCCGCTCCCGTGCCCGTTGTAGTTGGTGGACCCGGTCTGCCGGCCGAGAAGCGTCCGCGACGGGATAGCGCCAACAGTGATGCAGATTCAGACACCGAGGAGCCCACCGAAAGGGAGCCAGTCTATGCCACCGTGCCCCTAATTGTGGGCGCTGGTCTAAGGAGTCTATTTGAGCTGATTGCCGATGCCCGTCATGTTCATCCCCTGCTGTGCACCAAGGCGCTGAAGGCCCTGCTGGATGTGATCCAGGGCCAGCAGCCGGAGAGTTTCAAGTTTGAGCCCGAGGAGCTAATCAATCCCCTGTACGACCTGCTCTTGGATCTGGCCACAATGCCGGCAGCTCTTAATTCGGCCACCGGAGCGGAGGCTAACTGGTCAGCCATGGCCTGTGCAGCCCTTTTGGGGCTGTGTATTGCCCGCGGCGACACTGGCAAGATGCTGAAGGCCATTGCGGCCATGCTGATGACGCCGCGTCAGCTCTCGGCCCAGATTGTACAGCTGCCGGTTGTCCTGGCCACGCTCCAGCATACGGTGGTTAGTGCGGCCCTCAATAAGCCCACCAGGCCGGATTTTCACAGTCACGGTGTTCCGCACAACTCGCTGATTGATGAGGTAAGGTATTCAAATATATTATACCAGGAAAATGCTTATTTAAATTCCTTTTTAGTTTTCCCTGAAGCTGCCGCCCTTGAGCACTGCGGGCCCGGTCACATCCCCGGCCATGGCCTGCGATGGTGTCTTTGTTTATCTGCTGTATGGTGGCACACTGTTGAAAATCGGCACTGGCTTCGGTGGCTCCTACAAGGGACATGTTTATGCCCAGAACGAGGACTTTAGTCACGAGAGAAGCGCCTGGCTGGGCTATAGCGCTGGACAGCTGTACTTTCGTCGAACTTGTCGCCGGAGTGCCGGCGATCAATTGCAAATGGTTGGCCTGGACACGCTGGCCATTAAGGCGATGAGTCCACTGAGCATGCTCCACATTCGTGAGGGCCTCAACTATGTCCTCTTCACCGACGACGATTCGCTGCATGCCATCTGCAGTAATCGCGATGTGAGTTGGAAATTGGAAAACATTTGTCTAACATTGATTTTAATGTTGGTTTCCTTTTTTTCTTGTTGTTGTTTAACAGGACACCCTGGTGGTGAAGAAACTGAATCTGTATCACAATAGCTACAACATTGACCCGCCGCCCTTTGAGCTGCCACTGCAGCTGGCCCGCAAAAAGTTTCGCACCCTGGGCTATGCCGCCTTCGAGGATGAGCTGCTCAATCAGTATCAGATTCAGCGCATCCAGTCGGCGCACAATAGCTTCGAGCCCAAGTTGCCGGCACCGTGCCGCGACGCCGACGTGGATGTGCTGGGCATGGCCTGTGGCAAGGAATTCGGCCTGGTGAGGGCCAGCAATGGCAGGGTCTACTACTATGGCAAGTCGGTGGCCTTGGGACTCAAGTGTGTGGGCCGGACGCCAACTTTAAAGCTCACCGAACTGATCATCTCGAAGGCGGCCAACATAGTACATGTGGCGGTGGGCCATGATGGCATCCATGCCCTGCTGGTCAATGACGATGGCACCGTTTATTTTGCTGGAACCGCTCGACGCGGCGAAGATGGGGATAGCAGCAAGAATCGCAGGCAACCGAAGGCTGTTAAGCCCAAGAAGATGACCAAAATCGATGGCCATGTTGTGGTCCATGCTGCCTGTAACAATGGCACCTCCGCCTTTGTCACCAAAACCGGGAAACTGATCATGTACGGCAAGGATACGGCCCACTGTGATGCCATGGGCTTCGTCAGCGAACTGCTGGACCAGCATGTGACCAAGGTGGCCCTGGGCAAGGCCCACTGTGTGGCCCTCAATGCCAAGGGCCAGTTGTTCTCCTTTGGGCTGAACAACAAGGGACAGTGCGGAAGGATATTCAACAAGCTGCAGCCGGTGAAGGATGTGGCACCGTTCGCCTCATCCTCCACGGCAGCCGCCTGTTTTGCATCACTTCTGCCGCTGGACAAGCGCCTCAAGCTCGACTTTTCCACGCTCTGTGACTATGATGATCACAATCTTGTCCAGGGCCAGTGCCGGGTCTGTGTCATCTGTCGCGAGTGCACGGGCTACAATGTGAGCTGCGTTTCGGCTTTGAATGTGCCGCTGGAGCAGCGTTTGGCCGGCAGTGTCTGCCCGTGTGGCCACGGCGATGCCGGATGTGCCAAGTGCGGTCTGTGCGCCGCCTGTATTGCGCTTCAGGATAGCGATGGTAATTCAAGGAAAATAATTTGTTCAACTGAATCTAATTTTCGTTTCTCATTTCCCAGAAGCCAAAACGGAACTAAAGCCTCCGCCCAGCGATGTGCAACAGCGCCAGCAGCGCTCCAAAACCCTCATCATGCGCCGCAAGGAGCGCAAGGGTGAATTAGAGACCGGAGCTGCTGGCGGTGGTGCCGCCACGCCCACCGACCTCGACAAGGATCCACCGCGCGTGGCGCCGCTGGCACCGCAACTGCTGCAGCTCACGAGCTCAGCGCCGGTGGTTCAGGTGGCCTGCGGCCTCCATCACACGGTCGTACTGACCCTGGCCGGTGAAGTCTACACCTTTGGCAGCAATCAGTATGGCCAGCTGGGCAGCGGCGATCTCCAGCCCGTGAGCGGTCCGGTGCGCGTCCAAGTGTCGGGTGCCATTAGCCAAGTGGCAGCCGGCAGCAATCATACTGTGCTGCTCACCTCCAAGGGCATGGTCTATACCTTTGGCAACTATCAGAAGGGACAGCTGGGGCGCTTGCCGAGTGATTTCATACAGAAACCATCGGCCCAGGATGATGAGTCGCCGGTGGGCTTGGGTTCTGATGGCGGAGCAGCTGGATCACCTGCGAGCGGAGCCGCTGCGCCTGTGGGCATGCCTGGACCGGATCGGTGTCAGTCCCCGGCCAATGTCCAGCCCAGTGGATCGAAGGAAACGCCGCCCATAATACCGAATTTTAATGCTCCGATTCTGACGCAGCGACAGAAGTTCCTGTGGAACTGCTCACCCGGCGCCGTCTTGTAAGTTGAGCAATATATTCTATATACTCTATTGAACAATATTTGATGTCCTTATTGACCATTCCAGTGGCCTGGGTCCCAGCTATGGCAAAAAGGTGACCTGGATCGGTGCCAATGGCGATCAGACTTTTATAAAAATCGACGAATCCTTGATCACAGCCCAAATGTTGCCCAAAATGCATGTGGTGGCCAACAAGAAGACAATATGTAAGTGAATCCATAGCTTAATGCTTGAGAATCCCTGCTAATCCTTGAAACATCCAAAACAGTGCTCATTCCCAGCATTCCCCTGTCCTTTCACACGCTCTCCATAAATCGGCGTGATGGCAGCTGCACGGCCCATTATCGCGGTCAGACCAACTTTGTCCAGCTGATGCAGCAGCAGCAGCAACAACAGCAACAGCAGCAGCTCCACCACCAATCGCATCATCTACACCAAACGGAACAGTTGCAACCGGAAATCAATAGGAATGTGGATATGGTTGGCACTCCAGTGGCTGCTGAATCGCCGGCACATGCCGCCACCGCCACCGCCGCCGCCGGCTCATCGTCCGCCGCTTCGTCCCTACTCACAGCTCTGGCGGGAACAGCAGCAACCGCTGGTGTGCCCATTAATGAGCAAATGTCACGGAGCATGCACGAGGCGAGGAATCAGATATTCGAAGATCAGCCACCAGAGGCAGGATCACCAGCAGCAGCAGCAACGGCAGTTGTTGGAACACCTGGTTGTGGTGGCGGCACAGCATCGGGCTCTGCATCGCGCCAACGCCGCGGTATCCGGCAGGTAGCCGCTGCCGCTGGCTCCCCGGAACCTGTACCAATGCCACCACAGCTGGCCTTTGCCATGGATCCCACCTACAATGTGCTGTGGGTATTCGATGGAGCTGCCCGAAAGCTGCGCTGCCATAATGTGGTGGCCAGTGATATCAATGAGAGCGATGTGGTGAGTTAAAGCTACACTTGAAGGGTGCCTTAGCTCTAAATATCTTCATTCTCTCTCTCTCTTCCCTATCCCAGAATTCGGCCAATTACCGATCCCTGCTCTCGCCGGAGCTATCTCTGCCGGATCGCGTAGACTCCCGTGTGGCCCGTTCGCAGGCCTCGCTGAATCTGCTGGCCTGCCTGGACATTCTCACCTCGGCGCAGGACAATATACCCGGCTGCTTCGATCAGCCGCTGCTCAAGCAGACCCAACAAACGGCCGAGACGCTGAGCGGCGAGTACCAGGTGGTGAGTCGCTTTGACAACTTTGGCGGTGGCTGGGGTTATTCGGGCCATAGTGTGGAGGCCATACGCTTCTCCGCCGACACGGACATCGTGATCTGCGGCTTTGGCATGTTCGGTGGCCGCGGGGAATACAGCTGCAAGCTGAAGCTTTTCGATTTGGGCGGCGATGGTGGCGGCTATGAGAAGGAAGGTGTTCTCATCAGCGAGACCAAGGAGGTGCCCTATGAATGCGGCGCCAGGAGCAAGCATCATATACTGCTGCCCAAGCCGGTTAGTGCGGTGGCCGGTAGATGGTATCTGGTGTGGGCCAGAATCGCTGGACCCTCCTCCGATTGCGGATCGTGTGGCCAGGTATCGGTTACCACCGAGGATCAGGTGGTCTTCTCCTTCAAGTCCAGCAAGAAGGCCAACAATGGCACCGATGTCAATTCTGGCCAAATACCGGCCATCCTCTACAGGCTGGTGACGCAGGACTGCAAGCAGACGCCGGCCCAGATGGACGCCGATCCTGTACAGCGGATATCGCGTGCCTTTGCCAACAGCGTGAGCCGGGAGTGCTTCGAGAGCCTGGTGGTGCTCCTCAGCTGGGCCTGGGACTGTTTCAAACTGCAGTTGCGCGAGGAACGCGACCGCTCCAGGCCATTGCAGCTCCAGCAGTCACTGCAGTACCTTGGCTATGTGATCAAGTCCTGCCTGCGCCTGCTGCGCAAGTATACCAACGAGATATATCCACAACGTAGCTCCACCGCAGCCACGACGCATGCAGGAGCTAGTGGTGGTGGCGGCGGCGGCGTAGTGGCCGCTGCCCTGGCCAAGATGCAGGCCAAGGCCAGCAGGGACAAGAGCTCTGCTCCTCGAGCCGCCGTAATGGCTAAATATTTTGGTGATCCATCACCAGCGGCGGCAGCCCCGGCCATGATCAGTAGTGGCGGCAGCGGTGGTGCACCATCTACATCCGCTTCGGCAGCAGCTGCAGCGGCATCATCATCATCAGCCGGCGGAGGAGCAACGCCGCAGACACGTAAAACCAACATGGAGAACATCCAGCTGGCGGAATGCATTGGCAATGTGCGAGCCCTGCTCATAGTCATCTTTTGTGACGACATCTTCAAGGATATCGCCACCGATGAGGGTGAGTTCAAGGATTCATGTTCTATTTTCGGCAAACTCCACTCAATGACTCCCTTTGCAGGCTACGAACTGGTCCTGGAGATCCTCGACGAGTGCCATTTGAGTTTTGTGGCCTGCTTCGATGCCTTTTATCCCACATCCTCGTTGAAATGGAACTGCCTGTGCGATTTACTCGGGCAAATGGATCGCGGCGCCCTGCATTCCCGCCTGCTAAGTGCCATTTTGGCGGGTCTCTGCTCGCCCAGCGTTAAGCTAAGGGCCACCTTCTCCCTGCTAAGTGCAACGGGCAACGAACGCCAATCGATCATCAGTCCCAGCGATAACTCTGGCCTGCCCATGCTCTCCTCTACGGATGCCCATCAGTATCCCATTCTGGTCGAGCAAATGATCTATCGGACGCAGCAGGAAAAGAGCGATTTTTTGAGCAACTCGTGGACCTTCAAGGATGTACTGGTGCGTCTGCTGGACATAATTGCCACGCCCATACGCTCACGGATTGAGGCGATATACAGCCGGAATTTGGGTAATAGCAGCAGCAACAACAGCAGCAGCAAGGAGAGCGTCAATCAGGGCCTCATCGACAACTGTTGCCATCTGCTGGCCAGAGTTCTGGCCGAGATTGTCTACCAGACGGCAATGGGTGAATACGACAAGTTATTTCTGCCGCCGCGAACCCTCCACTCCACCGGAGCTCGCTTTGCGCGCTGCGATGTGAGCCGAACGTGGAATACGGGTAACTTTGGCCCCGATGCCATTGCCTTTGCCGTGGATCGTCCGGGTGTGGCCATTGCCGGAGCCATGGTATACTCCGGATCGGGTAGCTATGACTATCAGCTGGAGTTGCTCTACGACAATACGGCCGATCTGCAGCCGCAGCATAAATGGGAGACCCTTGAGTCCGTCTCGGGCACGTACGATCAGGAGGCGGTGCACAATGATCTCGCCGAGATTAAATTCGATCATCCGGTACACATTAAGGAGAATGCACGCTACGCCTTGAGGCTGTGCTCCCAGGGGGCGCGTACCTGTTCCGGTGATGCCGGAATGCCAGTGCTGAGAGGACCCTGCGGCGCCCAGTTTCATTTCTATGCCTGCGATCTGAGCTTTAATGGCACCACCCCGGCCCGCGGACAATTGCCCTGCATTCTGTACTATAGCACGCCCATAAAGCAGGACGGGAATGGGGGTCAGGCCAACACCAACACCATCACCACCACCACTACCACCACGGCAGGTGGTGTATCCATATTGGAGGAGCGACCACTGCTAATGGGGCCACACGAAGTCTCCACCAGAGATACAGCCTTGCAGATCGCAGCCGATATAACCAAGAAATGCACCGAACTCTTGATTCTGGCCCGAAATGCCATGGCTGCCTCATGCTCGCCCTCAGATAATAGTTCCAATCACACCCAGACCATCGATTCCGAGCATAATATCACGCCCATCGAGGAGCACATGGACATTAACTGGGCCAACAATTCGCGGACAGCGGCATTGCCCACTGTGGTAGCCGCCTCGGCGGCGGATCCACAGCTATCCGCCGCCCGGGATTTGGGCAAACGCATTGAATCCTTCTCCAAGGGCATTATGGAGACCCTGAAGTTTGACAAGCGCTCCACGAATCCCTTCGAAATGGAAATCGAGATGGGAGCCACCGAAATTGGGGTGGAGGAGACGGCCGCCGACCTGAGGAATGGCCAGAGTCAGAGCCAGAGCCAAAGTCAGAGCCAGAGCCAAAGTCAGAGCCAGAGCCAGAGTCAGAGTCAGTGCCAGAGTGTGCCCATTAATGGGAATGAGAGGACCACGGCGGACTACGAGATAGCCGAGCAGCCGGCAACTGTGCAGCAGCAGCAACAGCATCAGACGCAGCAGTCGCAGGTGCACTCGGATTCGGAAGAGGCACCCCTCGAGGCGGGAAATATGGCTGCAAGCGGTGGCGGTATAAGCGGAGCTGGTGGTGTCACCAGCCATGTGGCCGCTGTCCAGCTGCTTGAAGTCTTTAATCTGGCGGCCTCCAATATGTTCCACACGCTCCTGCCGCTGGTCTATGCCCACATTGCCAATTTGGCCTGCAGTGATCCCAAGAGCTCCGTCCAGATTCTCGGTTTGATCAAGGAGATCCTGCCGCATATCGCTGCCCTCAATCAGCTGCATGTCTCCAAGGAGCAACGTCCGCCGGAGCCGGCACTCTTTGCCCCCCAGAGTGGTTCGGGTGGTTCGAGCGGAGCCAACAGCACCACCAGCAATCACTATTGTGTGGTGGAGAGCGAGCATCCGTACAAGAGTGCCAGCATCAGTTGCTATCGCGTCGAGTTCCCGCCCTGCGTCCAGTGGCTGACCATTGAGTTTGATCCGCAGTGCGGCACCGCCCAGCTGGAGGATTATCTGCTCCTTTCCATACCCATGCGACCTTCAACGGCTCAGCATCAGGCGACGCCAGTGCCGCATGCGGATGATTATCTGGAGCAGGCGGACAATAATGTGCATAGCGGCGATAGAAGGCGCACCACTGGCGGCGGCATAGCCGGCAGCGGAGCAGCACCGAGCAATCATATACGTTCCGCCAGCGTTCAACTGACCATGGCCAGTTGTTGCCGCAGTCCGGGGGCAGCGAGTGCTCCGGGCTCGGCCACCGCTCCCAGTGCAACGCCGCTGCGCATGCAGGATGCCACCGAACGGGAATGGATTGTGGTGAAGAAATTTAATACGTGAGTTGGTTTGAGTTTTTATTTAATTGAAAAACAAATCATCAAGTTGCCCCCTTGTCTTGCAGAGCCTCCACCTGGCTGCAGAATGTGCTTATTCTGCCCGGCAACTGTGTGGAGTTTTCCTTGGAAACGGCGTCCCTCTATGCCCAGGATCCGCACAATAATCGCTATGGCTTCAAGTGTCTAGTGGTGGGCTATGACAATCCCACTTCGGTGAGTAAAAAATAGATAATATTAAGAATAGGATGAAAAGTTTATCAGAAATTAATAAGCTGAAAAATATACAAAACTATAAAGAATTTGATGGAAAATATATACAAACTATAAAGAATAAATAGGAAAAGTACAAAGGAATATAAAGAATAAGATGAAAAATATACAAAACTATAAAGAATTTGATGGAGAATATATACAAAATATAAAGAATAAAAGGAAAAGTACAAAAGAATATAAAGAATAAAAAGAAAAATTTTAAAAAGTAAGATTAAAACATAAAAAATTAGATTCAGATTCAGGCAACAAAAAGAGAGTATGAAATAATCATTAAAATAATAGTCATAAAAATAGATTAGGTAAAAAATAAATAAGAAACTAAAATATATTAAGAATTAGGTAAAAAATACCAAGAATAACATTATATACGCAATGGAAGGCTTAGATTCAGGCTCTCTCTAGAGTCTAGACTCTAAAGACAGAGAAATAGCATAAATTTCCTGCAAGTTACTCATCAAATTCTTTATATTTGACTTTACTTAATGTCTCCTCCTATTTGCCTCTCTTTCTAATCCATGTTTTCCCTTTTTCCCTCTCAGATCAATGCCAGCAACTCGTGCCTCATAAGATTAGAGCAGGAATTGGCCTATTTGGGCGGCATGTGCAGTGCCAATCTGATGAAAAAGGAGCTTAATTTGCCAGGTGATATATCGCCCCCTGGCTTACATATTTCAATATCAAAATATATATATAAAACTCTCTTGCAGATGAGAAGGATGTGGAGGATATGAGTGGCATAGAGGAGACCATTAGTGCCCATCATGCGTTGCTATCAAAAGGCTTTGCCTTGTCCGAGCCCCAGTTAACAGTGCACCAAGCCTTGGAGTCGTATCTGCCCATAGGGTAAGTCCTCCTTCAATAATATTACCTCAACAGCTTGGGATATTCGGGTTTATATTGCGTCTATTTACAAAAGGACATTCTTACATTGCTTAGGCATAATTAAGATACAATATCTAAGGACTAAACTGTAGGCTATGGTTTTGGTACAGCGAAAGGTCACGCATTGGTGGTATTTCCATTTCTAGCATCCTCCTCTAGCTTCTCTCAGCTCTGTGTGAGTTCTGTCTGTCGGTGTCTGTGTCTGTTTCTGTGTCTTTCATTGGCGTCATGTCTATAAATCAGTCTTGAGCAGGCCAGCATTCTCGATTTGGTATACGATCTGAGTCTCTTTGTATGTGCGCGGCTCCGGCTGCACAACGTCCAATTTACGGCGTCGCCGTTTCTGCACTATCCGCCACCAGAGCAGTAGGATTAGCAGTAGCAGCAGTAGGCCACCGATCACACTACCCGCCACTATATAGGCCGTGTAGCTTTGCTCGCGACACTGATCGGCGATGAGCAGACGCAATGGCACCAAAGGTGGTGCCTGATGGGGCTGGGTCTGGCTTAACCGTTGTCCCGGTGGCTGGAACATTAACTGATCGCTGTGCAGGCGAAAGAACTCGGATCTGGGCAGTGGTGGCTCTACATTCCTGTCCAGTTGATCGCAGCCCCAGGGATTATCGTAGCGTAGTTCACGAATGCTCAATGCAAAGCGCTCATCAAAGCGCAGAGGTTGTGGCTGTGTCCCGGGATCATCATCATTCACCTTGGGATCTGCTCCGGGACGTGAGCTACGCAGGGTGTTGTTGTGGAAACGCAGCTCCAGGCGTTCGCTTAGCTGATACGAACGATGCACGGTGAGGCTACGAAAAGCTATCTCACTGGTGGCACCGAAATCATTGCCCCGCAGGGTAACAGCATCCCGGATTTGAGCCTCCAGCCACTCGCCATCCACGGCCACAAAGTGATTCTCACTCAGGCTCAGTTTGGAGACAACTATGATGGGGAAAGGGAGGGAATATATCACATTATTTTAATTATATTTCAGAGTAACTGCTTTATATTCTCTTACGTTTGAAGGAGAAGGCATGAGAGTGTACCTCCTGGTGGAAGTGATTGCCCCGCAGACTAAGCTCATTGAGCACCTCCAGCTCGTAGAAGGCTCGGGTGGGTAAATCACCCAAAAACTGGCAATTGGCAATGCTCATCTGTTCCACGGCGAACTTTTTAAAGGCCTAAAAGGGGTAATAAGGAGGTTATATAGCTTGAAAAGCAGTTATAGCTCCTGTCTCACCTGACTTTCGATATGCTGAATGGTCACCCCGTCCATCTTGAGCAATATGGCACTGTTCTTGGTGGTGGTAAAACCAAACGGCTTCATCTCATCTATGCGACCGCCCACAAATGAGATCTCCTCGATGTTCCCAGTGATGGCATGCGACTCGATCAGTTTGAGGTTCGTTTGCTCGAACTCCACGATCAGGGCCTTGTTGCTGGCATAGCGGGGCACGCTGAGGGCAGACTGGCGAAGCACCAGCTTATCCACCTGGGTGAAGCTCACCTTGCGCAGGCCAATGGTGTTGCCCAGGCAATTGGCCTCCACAACGAGGTCGGGACAGTGGCGAATCTCCACCAGAGAGACGTCACCGTGCAGGAATGGCAAGACCATGGGCTGTAATTAAAAAAAAAGGGGAATCGGTGAGAAAAATAATTTCAAAATTAAGTTTTTATCAAGAAAAACTAAAGTATTACTAAAGTATATTTTTTGCATATAGAAATATATTTATTAACATTAAATTTATATACATTCTTGGCCATTTAACACTATGAAGGCTTTTCAAAAGCAAAAAATCTCTTTCAAGCTTTTTTTTATACCAAAATCACTATTTTTTATTTTGTTTAGTGCAGTCATAAAAAGTCAAAAGTTCTTTTAAAAAAATAGGCCGAATAGAGACTGACTTTCGTCTGAAGGTTGAGTCATTAAATTGTTGATAGTTCTTTTTTTTGTAGCTGAAAATATTCACGACCTTCCGTCAACTGTTTATAATTTAATTGTTGTTTTCTTTTATTTGTTGGCACACTTTATATATTTTTTTTAGATTAATATATTTTGGGCGTTGCTAGCTGACTCACCTGGTCGTAGTTGTTGCAATCGCAGGTGATGGTGGTGCTGCCACCGGAGCTGCAGCTGACCTTCGTTAGCTCCGCCGCTCGGGCGGAGTCGCCACAAAGGCTCAGCAGAATGATGATGAGGGTTAGGTGAAGGTGGCGGAGATGCATCCATTTTGTCCACACTGTGGGATCCTTGAGATTTCTAATATTTCGCATGATTATTCGCTCATATTTAATGCCTATTCTCCGGGCTCTATTCACTCTTTGTTCATTTTCCGGTGTCTCCGGCAGCTCCGACACGCTCTCCGTCGTCGTCGTTCCGTAAATGCTGATAATTCCAATGGATTCGAGTACCTTATCTTTGAAGGTGTTTCTTATCTGCTGAATACACAGACATATAAACGCATAAACATATAGAATTACAGTGATGTTGTTGTTGTGTGTGTCACAGTCTAGTCATATATTTATTTTATTTGGGCCACCCTAAAGTCTATAATTGATATTTGATAAAACAACGAGCTTTTTATGTCCGCTAATAATAGGTTATAAGTTTAGATCTTTATTAATTTTTTTAACCCACTAATTTATATGAAAAATAAATCCTTATTTTGTATTAGATTTTGTTGTATAAGTGCAACAAAAGTAATTTTCGTAGAATTATCTAAAAAGATAAACCTTATTTCGTTTAAATATTTGCTTTTGTATGGCTCACAATCACCACGTATTCATTTCAGACGACTATCTTAATCATTTCAACTAGTGGCAAGAAGCAAAACTTACAATTGCAATTGCCATTTAAAGCTTAATGAAGATAAGTTTGTGCCTTTAAAAGACGTTACATCGAGTGGCCAGGTGCCAGTGACATTATTGGCGGTCTGATTAATACGTTTCTTGTTTCTCTTCGAGCGTTTTTGTTCCCATGAAATCATGTTTAAAATCCAATTACTTTGTTTCTTTCCTTATTATATCCCTAAAAATATATATATAGTATTTTCCTTTTGGAATTTATTAACTGATTCTAGGGATTAACGATTATTTCGGCTCTGTTGTTTTTGCTTATCGGTTTTGCGGTTTTAAACGAGTTTCCAAAAAGTGCGCGTAAGTTTTTACTATTAATTCGGGGTTTTTAAGTGCCCTATAACTATATTTCCTATTTCTAATAATTATTAGAATAGTTTCTTTACATAATTACCATAAAAGTAACACCATAACATAAAAGTAAACACCATAACCCATAAAACCGATCTTAAACATAGATTTCTAGTTCTAATAGTGAGAAAAAGTGTGTTACAAAAACTGTGAAAATGCCATTTCCCATTTCGAACATCTCGAAATTTGATCGATTGCCACTGACTACTTCATCGTTGTCGATCATAATAATCAGCCAAAGTTAACGTTATTGCCCAACAACCGTATAGCAGAGACCATGGAACGAGGCTCTAATTGAATCACAGCCCGCAATCAACACCCCCTACCAAATGGTGATCACTTCACTTTGCCGGTTTTTCATCTCTCCTCCAATCACGAAAAACTGTTAATTGAATTCGGAGGTCGTACTCTGGGGTCTCTGGAAGAGGAGAGCTTGAAACTCGAACTGGGACTGGGGACTGGGGACTGGGGTCTCTGGTAGCTGCCTGAACATGAGCAATTATGCTTTGTTATTTGTTTATGGCCATTTCCATTTCCATTTGTTTATAGAACTCAATTTACAAACAACAAAAAGAGAGAGAGAGGGAGAAAATTTAGTCAGCTCTCATCTCGAGTGGCGACTGTTCAAATATTGGCGCACGAGTCGAGAAATTCAAAAATTCCAGAGTTGTGTCGCCAAGTTGATGATGATCATCAACCTTTATGGCTTAAATTTATTTCAAGATTTTAGAAAGTTTGTAAGAAGCTGAAAGTATTTAATTCTTAAATGTAATTCCTTTTTGAAATATATATTTCTGCAATTCAGTATGAGAACTATATTTATTATTTGCCTGTTTGACTTTGATCCGGTCATATACTTATATAGACAAGATAATGCACTTTTAATTCCTAAGTTCACTTGATGATAAGTAAGATGGTAAAAGGTATCGGGGCCTCAAAAAAAAAATTATATATGTTCTATATATATTCCGGATGTGACGCAGACAATGTCAACCCTTTATGTCTAGCTCTTTTTTTTATTTATTAAATCTTTCCCGGGACCGCTCTCCACATCAAGTGATGGGTCATTGAGTGGACTGGCGTTTAGGAAATTGAATTATAGCGCAATTGCATTTCCTGTTTCCAGAATCACAGCCGGAAAACTCTTTTTAAAACTTCAATTAAACAGCAATTAAGAAGATATAGATAGAAGTAGAAAATATTTACATACTTTTAAACAAATTTTAAGAAAATCTTTTTATATATTTTAGCTTGAAAAGAACACTTTCAAAAGGGGGTTTTCGAAAGGTGCATAAAATAAATGTTTTTGCTGAACAAGAAACATGACACTCAAAAGGGACTTTAAGAACTTTATATATATTTTTACGAGTATATATATTTATTATTATTTTTTTATTCTAAATATTAATATGCATATTTCATTGTTTTTTAACAAATTGATTTGAGGTGAAACGCCTTTAAAGCAGAACAGAAAACTTGGCACTCAAAGGGGACTTTAAGGACTTAAAATTTAAATAATTTTGGTTTATATATTTACGAGTTTAGATTTTAAATCAAATAATTGTCCACTTGTGGCATTTTATATATATATATTTTTTTTTTCTTATTATTACTATGCATATTTCATGGTTTTATAACAAATTGAATTGAAGTGAAACGACTTCAAAGCAAGCGAATCGAAAGGCTTCGTTGCACAAACTGATGGGATTTCTATTGCATTGCAGCGAATTTTCCGAATACCCCGTATCTTATCGGTGGCCATATCGCTTGCGATAAGGTTTCAAATGAGTCAAAAGCTCCAATTTCCCGCAGGATGACACATTATGTATTATGTGTACATAGGGTGGGCCAATTGTTTATTATTATTAAGCCAAAGCGTCTCTAAGGTCGAATTACATTTACTGGAAATTAAAGTCACCAACTGACTCATTGCGGGACAGTTGAAAGTTGGCCATGAATTCAGGCTATAAATATAAAATAAATATAAGCGAGCCTTGATATAAATATGTATATAGCTTGCACTAAGAAATGTTTAAGCTAATAATTATAATTAAATATTCAAAAAGGGTTTCAGCTTTTAACAAGCTCATCTCTAAGATTCTTTTCTTTTTAAGGAATCTTTGGCATCTCAGTTCTTAGAGAAAGTAAATACTGTATCTTGTATCTATGCAATTAGCAATTAGCCATAAAATACAGCTGCCAGCTAGAAATTACAAGCTTTCCTGACATTTAGCCAAATCTTATCTATGGCAAAATTGTCAACGCCGACTTTCTTTCCCAAGCTCTTTTGGAAAATGTTTTTTCTTGATGGCTTTTTGGTTGTTAAAAGCGTATCGGCCACAAAAGCTCATTTTAGCCAAAGGTCTAAACCAACTCCAAAAAAAAAAGAAGAAAAACAACAAGCTAAAGAGTAGTACTAGAAAATGCCGAGGGCACTTGATGGGGTTAATGTTTTTAGCCTGTGGATTTGTTTTTTTTTGTAGCTTCTGCTCTTTGCTTTCTACTACTTGAAATTCGTGCACTTGTATTTTTTTATTTCGTTTTTTTCGATTCTATACACTTGACGAAATTTCAAAGGAAACTCTCATAACATTGCCATTTCGATCGAGGAATCACAGTGAAATTTCCTTGATTGAATTTGGAAAAATGGGGAAAAATAATACTTACTTATAAGCAGAAAATATTTTATATCTCTTATTTTTATTTATACAAAATCCTTGTTGTCTAAAATGCTAAAATGGTTAAATATTTATGTGTTAACAACTCAAAATAATAATAAATAATATGGCATTTTTATTATGATTTTTCTACCAAGAGATCTTAAAGATCTTTACGAAATAATCGAGAATAATTTCAGTTTTCAATACAAAAATCAAATCAAAGTTTTTCAAGCTTTAATTGACATCTCACAGTTTTTCAATAGATTTCCAAAAATTTTAAAATTAAATCGAATATTTGCTTTATTGATTTTGGCCTGTACTGTCTTCGTGTTCCAATCACTTGGCACATTTTGTCGATGAACTTCACGTAACATTGACTTTAGATCTGGACTGTTTTTTTGTTGTTTTTGTTGTATTTTTTACTTGATTTTTGTTTTTATTGCCATTTGTTTGGTGAATATTTCGGAAATTGCCGTGTCTAAACTAAAAACAGACACTTATTTCACGTCTGTTTCTCCCCCGTTGCCATTTAACCTTGAAATATTGAAATATCGCCGGGTTGCGATGACGACGTCGACGACTACTACGGTGACGATAATGGATATGGATATATGGCAAGGTGTCTGCCAATTTTGTTTCTAATATTTTGTTGTTTAAACAAGGGGGCGTATGTGCATAAATATATACATACATACACCAAACACTGCTAATTTGAATTCCCTGGGGAAGCAATTAAAAGAGAGAGAGAGAGAGAGATGTCTTGGTGTTTTTGATTTCATTTTTAAATCAATTTTTTGTTTTTGTTGCGTGGGGGGATCTCATTATCATGATCATGATCATGATCACATTGAATTAGGAAGACGAGGGAGAGCAAATCTTCGCCACTGTTTGTTTGAATTCTTTTCCTTCTTCTCTCTATGTGCCTGCAACGCAAACAAAAATTTTTCCTACTCTCGCAGATTTTTTTTTCGCAGATTTTTTTTTTATTACTTTGAACTTTATGGTCAGAGGCAGGCCACAAAAATGCAATATCACACACACACACGCACACCCAGATTTTTGCCAAGCAAGAAACTCTGTATTTAGACAAGACTTTAGGTTGTTAATACTCGTTAATAAATGGCATTTAATATTATTATTAGCAGTGAAATCAGCGCACCAAATTAAACAAAAACAGAAAAATAAACACGCGATTTCTCGGTCTCCTCCGGCCTCCGGTCAGAGGTTTGTTCTTGGTCTTTTGTCGAGGTTGTTGTTGCCCGGCCGACCGGCGTAAGCGCGTGCGAATGACAAACTGAGCGCCAAACCGCCAAACGCTAAACGTTAAACGCAAAACGCAAACCGCCAACCCTCTGCCACCCGGAGACTCTCTCCCCACGGCTCCGAGATCACTCTGCTAACCAGAGACTCTCCCGGCTCCACCATGTCGGCAGAGCGCCAGCTAAAGCTGAACGTCTAGCTTTTTGTGAACTATTGCAGGGTATCATGAGTCTAGAGAGAAGTTGGCAAGGCTGTAAAGGATTCATTTATAAATCTCTATCCAGGCATATCCGATCAAAGGAAAATATGTATACAAATTTATAAAAGGGCTTAAATTATTAAATACACATTTATGTAAATATCGATCTTCACAGTACAAAAGATCGTTATCGATCCTATAAGAATGTTATCGATCCTATATAATTTCTACATTCTAAGGAATCTTAAAGGGTTTTCGGGATTGATCATATGTCCTTTTGAAAGAATAATAAAATCAAACTATATTTCTTTTAAAGCTGATATTATTATATAATGACAATTATTAAAAATAATAATATTTCTTTCTTTATTTATTTAAAATTTAACATTTTAAAAATATTTGTTTAGTTACTTTGAATAATATCTACAGAAAATACCAAGTGACGAAGGGTCGTATACGCAATTTCGTATCTTTAGTAAGTCAGCTTTATTTCTGCGTATCTGTCAGATACGCCATCACTGTTAAGCTCTCTCTTTCGACGCGGTGTTTTTTCTCTCTTTCGCTCTACGCTCTCTTGTTAAATGAGCGCCAAGTTGGCTGCAAATGATCATAAGCTCAAAGAAAAAAATAAAAACAAAAACAAAAAACTAGAAAAAAAAAATCAAAGAAGGCAAAGAATTTTTTGCGTTAATTTTGGAGAACTGAAAAAATATTGTTAGGTATTTTATTATATTTTCTGTACTAATTAAATATATTTTTAAAAAGATTTTATAGTTTTTATTTAAGTAATTTATATATTTATATATTTAATATAAAATTTCTATTAGTCGAGTTTACTTTTCTTTAGAAGATGATTAGTTTTAAAAGAAAACATATAGAAAATCAACTCTTTTCTGAAATCACAATAATATTAGTGATAAAATTTTCTAATAGAATAAAAATAGATACATTTTAGCATCTCTACTTTTATGTAAATACCTATTTCCCGCTGTGCACATATCTTCTGGTATTGTTTTCCATTTCCAAGTTGAAGTTGAAGCCTGACTATGGTTATATGGATATAGATAGGCATGGTGGAATATGTGGCTGAATCTCTGATTCTTTGATTGCTTGCGGCGCGCTCAATTGACACTTGCCGCTACGAGAAAGCCCCCGCAAAAAATCTGGGGATAAGGGGAAATAGCTAAGGGAATATCTGAGAAAGAAAAAAAAAAACCAAAAAGAAAAATACAGAGAAGAGAAGACCGCCACAAATCAAATTTACTTCGGGGCAAAAAGCAAACATGGAGCACTTAGCGAGGAGCTTGTTAAGAGCCAAGCTACATAGCTGATCACCAGCTTTGCTGTGTGTAAATAACTGACAAATCCAGGCGGGAGGTTCTTTGAAAAATTTTTAATACTATTTGAACTCTTGAACTTTATTAATTTTTGCATCTATTTTTTTTACTCTTAAAACGTATTTTTACATATATTCGAACTTTATATTTCTTTGTTCAGTGGATTTGTATTAATATTTCGGTGGAAATTCTGTTTTTCTGATGGTCAAAACTATTATCTACTCTATTCTATTTCGATTTGTTTATAAACGATTATCTTGCACATTCCTATCCATAAAATAATTGAGTTAATAATGGAACCTATTTAACAGTTGCGATAAGCGTGCCATTTACCTTTTCAAAAATGATAAGAAGTCCAGCAGGTTGCATATTCTGAATCACTAAAGAATTTTACTCATGCACTGCAAACAAATAAAACTAAGCAGCAAAACCAATTAATAAAATATCATTTAAATTATTTGAATTTTTAAATCCCATAAACAATTGGTTACACAAAACAAATTGCTACAAAAACATGGCAATGGCAAAAACTCATCAAATTTGGCTGTTTTTGATACTTCCAGACAAATTTTGAAAAGATTTCAGCTAAATAAAATGAACTTTGTCTGATTTAAAACGATTTTGTTATTGTTTTATAATTTATTCTCAGCGCACGATTAGAGAGATCTGAGCAATCCCAGAGCTGTAACCGATCGGGCTGACTTAGTGACCATATATGCCCATTAATAACTCGAAAAGGCTTTTAGAACGCATTTGCATTGAGCTCGGTGCAGTGCAGCAACAGCATTTAATTCACATAAATCGGTTCTGTGAGATCGCGCTTGCAAATCAAGTTATACAACATTTCAAAATGCATTTTCAGCACACACACCCAAGAAGTTTTATTTTTTATATTCTCTTCGCTTTGGCTTTTGTCTCTAGATTTTAATTTTTACTCATTGTTTTTTGTTTTATTGATTTTGCTTATGGCAGCCGCCGTACCAAAACAGCTGTGCAAGCCAAAGTGATTAATATTTATGTCTCACACGCCAGCTTATTGTTGCAGCCCGGCGATAACTGAGGAATTGGACATATGATATGGCGGGCGAGCCATCGGAAAAATGAGATCTAAATGGGATTGTTGATGAGTCAGGCGAGGATACGACGAGGATAGGGAATTAAAAACATGATTTAAATATAATATTTTTGTGTTCTCAATTCGACCCTGGCTCCTATTAGTAATCATTTTGTTTGTCATTTGAAATATGAAGAGATTCTTGTTTTTAGAAATTTTTTAAAGTATTTTAAAAATATTATATATAAATACGTTATAGAGATTCTTACATTTCGTCTCAATCTCTACAGCTGAAAAAGATTTGAATGAAAATCTATATCTTTTATTCTTTTTTATAACCAAAATTATACATTTTTTTCTAGCTGATGATTTCATATGATAAAAAACCTAATTTAAATCTATATACTTACCTCGTTAATATTTTTATCGAATTACCAATTCTAGAAGAACCTCGCACAATCAAATTTAAAACCATAAATCCATTTAAATCAATATTTTCAATTGTTTTTATATACAAATATACGTTTTAGAGTTGTTAAACATTGTTTTTCATGTTGATAATGAAAGTTCTCAACTAGTTTCATGAAAATTATTGATTTGAAATCCTCAACTGATGCCAATTTTAATTTTATAAACCCTGAAATTAATATTTTCAGTGATTTTTTTATGAAACATATTAAATTTTATTTATGAAACATTACTAATTGATGATTTTGTTGATTTTATATTAAGAATAAATTAATTTGTGTAAAAGAAAACCCCTTCTAATTGAAGTTTTAAATTTTTCTATATAAAAAATATCGATTTAAAGTTTGATAAGCTTTACAACTCCCACAAAAGATCACACACGGTACGTTTTTTTTGTCTTTTTGTCCGCTCTCTGGGACTGATTTATTTAAATTATCTTTTTGGACTTAATCTAGCTTAGGTCGTAGTTCGATTGGCGCCGCTTCACCTTTCTTATACATAGTTTGTCCCTACGGAGAAACTGTTTCAATATCACAAAGTGTTTTTCCATTTCATTTTCTTCTTCTTTTGTGCACTGCTGGCTGGCAGGTTGCTGTTTTTGTTTTTTTATCCTCTTATCATTATCATTTCTTCAATTCGCTTATCAATTTTGTGGCAGCTGTGACAGGTGGCGGATATATAGGATATATATGTATCTATATCGCTTATATATGCGCTGCATACTCTTAGGCGTCCGCATAATCGATCACATCGGTGATTTGGACTGTTACATCGCTGCCGCCGGAGTGATCCGAACCCGAATCCATGTGCTCCATGGCCGCCAGACTGGCAGCGCCGTCCAAGCACTCGAAACTCTGCCGGCTCCGGTGACGTCGGATACCCGGCTGACTGTAGGGCGGCGGATGGGATTGAGGAAGTGGCTGTGATGGCTGTGCCTGTGGCTGTGGCTGTGGATAGTTCTGCTGCAGCTGTCTTTGGTTTCGCGCCGAGGTCAGCTGATTGGGATGAAACTGCGGCATTGCCTCCAGATCCTGCCTCAGATCCCGTACATGTCGTGGAGCAGGAGCGGGAACTGCTCCTGTTCCTGAGGGTGGCCTACTGGTGGGCGTGGCACTGGGCGTAGAACGCCATACCGGACTGGCATAGCAAACTGTGGTCGCTGCGGACGGAGGAGGCTGTGGTCTTGGGTGTCGCATGGGCGTGGCATACTGATAGGCCGGTGGCATGTCATTTGCATCTGTAAAAAAAGAATTAAATTCTTAATTGGTATAATCTCTTTTAAATGCTTAGGTAAATTAATTAAAACAGATATATAGATAAAGATATAGATACAGAGATAATGGGGGGAGGTGGGCTGGTCTGGTATTCAGCTTGCTAAAGGGAAATGTTAGATTTTCTTTAAGAATACAATTAGGTATAATATGTATATAACCATTAAAACTATATCAGAAAGGAAATTTAATATACATTTTTTAAAATATATATTTTAAAGAATGTTTTATAATAGAGTTTATAAAGTTATTTGCTTTGCAAGTGAATACCAGAATGGGTTTTACATACAAATCTACCAGGGGTTACAAATATAATTACAAAGAAAGTGAGAGTGAGAGTTGGAGTTGGAAGAGAAAGTAACAGAGTTAGGAATCCATCACCGTGTATTAAAGTGCGACAACTACTTGTTTTTTTCTTTTGTTTTGGTACCTTTCTGGGCTCTGGATTGTGTGTGTTTTGTGGTTCTTCAACGCTGAATCTGCCTGCCTGCGGGTGCGACTTTATTTTTTTGTGTGTGTGGTTTGGCTTACAGGAGACATTTTTTTTGTGTGTTTATTTATTATTTTTTTCGGGAGTACTACTGTATAGTACAAGGCACTGCCTGGATTATGAATCTCTCAGGACTCCAGTTTCGATAGTTTATGGTTAGACAGGACTCCAATTTGAGATATCGATTGAATTGCTTTTTTATTTGTATAATAAGAAGCTTTTCAGATTCCATCTTTCACATTTTCTATAATTTAAGATCCCTTTGCAGACTTTAGGTTTCCTTTTTTCGATTTTCAGTGTAAAAACTATTATAAATACAATATTTGTGATATATACATGCTATAAACCTAAGTGTTTATATAGATATGTGCTTAATAAATATAAATATATATCTATATGTATATACAAATTACATAATATTAGTAACAAATTATAATTTTTTTTGTTTTTTTTTGGGGATTGGAGGAAAATAGGGGGCCATTTCCCAGGAGTGTGTGTGTGTTAACCCAACAAAAAATAAAATGCCACACAGGGGGAAACAGACTAAGTGGCGTACGGGGAGCAGTAGTGACCGTCCCGGTCCTGAGATCTTTGACGATTATCGTTCCGGTTGCAATCGTAAACGGAACGGGAACCGGGCAGACCGGGTAGACCGAAACTACGGGCACCGAAACCGTACTTACTGGTGGCATTGAAGGGCTCAGAGTACGGATCCTCGGCGGGCGGCGGCAGCTCCGAGTACTCGCTGGGTATCAACGGATGCTGCTGCTGCTGGTCTGGCTCCTGGTAGATGGGCTCCTCGTTATCATCGTCGTATGCACTGGGTGCGCTGGGCGCTGAGATGTGATTGTGGTGGTGATGATGATGGGGATGATGATGATCCATTGACGATCCACCGGCACCGATTGTTGACATGCCATGCCAGTCACCACCGCCACCGCCACCGCTGGCTGACATCGGTGAGCCGCTCTCATGGCACTCGGTCAAATGATTCGACAGCAGATCCTTGATGGGCGACGATTTGTGCGAAATGTGCTGAACAATTTCACAAATGCGAGTCAGGCACTCATCCTCGGTGAAGGGACCATTCTTGATTAGCTTATTGATGGCCTTGCGCGTCTGATCGTTTTCGCTGAGCTTCTCAGCTGCCAGGAGCAGCTGGCTTTTGATATCCTCCGAAAAGGCACATTTCTTCATTCTCGCCTGGCCACCGCCACTGGGCCGTAGCCGGGTGACACATACGAATCCAAGGTAGATGACAAGGGATACGATGAGAGTGACCCCGACCACAATGTAGGATATCCATTTGATGCTCAAGAGGCTGGCGGTGCCGCTCAACTGGTCGCTCTCCGATTGTGTCATCCACAGGCCTTCGGCACAGTGCCGCGTCCCATTGCCGCCACAAGCCTCGTGCTCGAATCGCCGGCGATCCACGGTGGTGGCATTAAAGCAGCTATGATCTTCAGTTTTAAGCGGGCAAAGAATCTCCGAATCCAAATCATGATCGGTCAGTGTCTTCAGCCATGCTGTGCCATCGCAGGAGCAAATGCGGCCAACGCTAATCCGATGGACGCCGCACCGGCTGAAGTTCAGGCTGCCGTGCTGCGGATCATCCAGCTGATTGTTGGCAAACGAGCAGTTCAGAGCACCGGCCAGGACACTCTTCACCTCGAAGCGAGAGAAGTGCCCGAAGCGATTGTTCTCAATCTCCACCTGCGATGCCTGGACGACATTCAGCCAATTGGGTTCCATGTGGCGTACCGTATTGTTGCGTATGAATGTATCCACTGCAGTTATACGAATCGCTCCCGATTGGATTTTATCAATGCTAAAAGGGGGGAGGAAATAACAACATTATTACATCGTCTTTGACAAGACTTCATGCAGGACTCACGTATTGCCTCGAAGCGTGAGCGTGGTAATGCCACTCTGATTAATTGCCTCGCCCTCAATGGTACCAATCACTGTGCTCACAAAGGACACATTCTCGCTGTGCAGCTTATCGGTCAGGGCCTGGGCCTTAATGGTCGTTATGTTGCACTGCTCAAAGGACAGCTCCTTGATCTTGGTCACGTCGAAGGCATTGCGGCCAATGGTGCGTATGTTGCAGCGCACAAAGCTCACCTTGCTCATGGACAAGTCGAAGCGGCCAATCTCGTCGATGGTAGAGTCCTCAACGCGCAGCTATGGGAATTTTTATTTAGTTAATTAAGTTGAATATTTAATTTGATTTGCTATGAGGGGAAAAACTCACATTTATGCCATTCTGTGCGCCGCCATGACTGAAGGCCTTCTCGTTCAACTGAAGATCCTTGATCCGTCGGAAAGTGCAATCCAGATTGGCCATGGTGAAGGCATTAGGAAACACCACCAAAAGCTCGGTATCCTCCACCAGCAGCTTGAACTCAACAGCTAAGGGAAACCGATTATTAAGTTTGGCGAACGACTTAGTTGTTAGTTCCTTCTTACCCGACAGAGTCCTGTCCTGGAGATACACTTGCGATACTTTGCGAAACTCTATATTGGGATAGCCGCCCTTGTTGCGGCTAAAGGCATTACGGGTCACCTCCACCCTGTCGTTATCCTGCACACCATTGACCCCAAAGTAATTCACCTGATTGTCCTGGAAAAAGTTCTCGAACAAACGGAACTCAATGCTGGGCCTTAGAAACACCTCAATGGACTTGATCTTAACGGGCACTCGGTATTTGGAGTCCCAATCTGCAGACAGCTGTAAAAGTCATAGAAGAAAATGCAATTTTAAAAATGGGGAATTGAAGTCCAAAGAGATTTTAACGTGCTATTTAGCACTGACTAAGGCAGAGACCATGGGCTATTAAACTTCATTCGTGCGCAAAAAGAAAAACTGGGAGTTGCCGCCAGACGAGACGCGCTTTTACTTATTTTATTTCATTTTTTTGTTGTTTTATTTCTTTTCTTTCTTTTTTTTTTGTGTTTTTTGCTGTTTGGTGCTGCTGCCTGCTGTTGCCGGGGGGTTGTGCCGCTTGACTTACATTTCTTGCTGCGGTCTGTATATATGTACACACACACACGGGATGCCATGCCATTCGGTCTGCGCCTCCCTTTGGTTGTTTTATTTTTAAACGCAGTGTCTGCGACAACAACAATGGGCAAAAGTAGCAGCACTCACAGTAGCAGCAGCAGCAACAGCAGCAGCAGCAACACTAACAAGAGCAACATCAGACGACAACGGCAACTTGACCGCAACGCGTTCATTGCTCCAGCCCATCCAGCCATCCAGCTATCCCGGAGAACCCCAACTGGAACTCGAACTTAAACTCGAACCATCACCCCGAGGGTGCAATTTTCTCATTAAATTAAGTGAAAATAGTTGCAACTTCAAGTGGCGATGACAAGATGTCCACGACGCGGATGATGATCTTGTTGTTGATCACACGTCGGAGCTGGGAGATCTCTCTCTCTCTCTCTCTTGATCTCCCTCGAGATCTTTATTATTATTATTATTGAATTAATGAATCTGGATAAAGTGAACGGAAATCAGAGCTACTCAAGTTAAACTCTGTGATCTCGAAGATAATTCTATTTGATAGGAGTTTTAGGAGTTGAAAGTTAACATTAACTTATAAATATGATTTAACTATTTTTTTTTAATAATAAATGTTGAAAGAGAGGCCATGATATCTAATCTATCCTTTAGATCTGCAGTAAAAAGATATTATGTTTAACGAGTAAAAGATATAGCTAACAAAAAACAGCTTTAAAAAAATATATATTTTTAATTTCAATATATTTTAAACCCCTAAAAATCTTTTACTAATTTGTATTTTATTCAGTTAGTAGACTGATTCACTCTTGAAACGCTCATTTCTCACTGCGTAGCAGAGCAGCAGCAGACTGACTCCTCCGATAAGAACTTTGTTTTTGTTAAAATATTAATAATAAAACTGGTTAACTGCAGTTTCTGCCATTGCAACAAATGGTGAAATACTGACCAAGACATGACCAAATTATTTATTTATAATTTTTGATCACACAACATAGATACCAATAAACATTTATTTATGATTTTCAGTCAATAAATTATAAACAATATTTTGAGTTTTTGCGTAAATAAGTCTCTTAAATTTCTGTATTCTTAATAAGCATAAATAAATCTACGGTTTCGGCAAATATAAGTATTATCTTTAAAGTGGGATTTGTTTACTGAGTAGGACGATTGCCTGTATCTTTCGGTTGCCCGAAACGCTTATCGGTTTTCGGTTGTTGGATTTCGATTTTCATTCTCGTCTTTATTTTTATTTTTTTTTTTTTATTATCTGGTATGAATAATCACCCTTTAATAGCCCTCAAGGGAAGTGTCTACGTGTCTGCATGCAGATCTCCCATAGAATGGCACCAATTTTCTTTGGCCTCCCGCTAAAGAGACAATTTAACAATAAACAAAACCATTTCTTTTGAAAATTAAATATCATTATTTAAATTTAATAAAATTAAATATATTTGAGGCAGTTTACTTTTTTTTAAAATCATTTTTAATATAATTTTTTTCACTTTTAAAAAGAGTATATACTTTATATACCCAAATCGTGACTTTTATTTTGTTTGGTTTTATTTTTTGACTGTTAAAGTATTTCTTTGTTTGTTTATCGTGAATCAAATTTGTAATTTTCATGCCATAATAATATAAAGTCAAGTGTGTGGGGAGGGCAGGGGAAGGTGGGAAAATAAGACCCATTATAATGCAGGCCGCGCTCCCAAAGTCGGGCCACCATTAACCGCCACCTGCCTCTTTTTGTTTGGCCTCGTTGGGGGGGTTCAATGTCTTTGGTTCCGAACCTGAATCCAAATCTTTAGCTGCAGCTGCGCCAGCTGCTCAGCTGGGCTCCCCATGAGCTCCCCATATCTCTGGCTTTGGCTCCCTTTCCTTCTTCTCTGATTCTCTGAATCTCTGATCGCACTTGTTATTGTCTCTTCGTTTCTTGCTGAGATTTTCTGGCCTTCTTGGTCGTTTATTACACTTGTTCTATTGTATTTTTCTCTATTCCCATACACAAATATAAAAAGGAGAATATATATTACATATATATAATATATATATATATATATAGTATATATATTTTATATAGCATAAAGAACTTTATAGAATTTTTTGAGCTTTAAAATGAAAACCTAAATAAAATAGAGTTGAGTTGAGTTTTATTCAATTCATTAAATAACATAATATAATATGTAAACATATTGTTAAGTATGTTTTGATAATTGTTTATTGTTTATTGTTTTTTTCTCTATTTCCCTTTACTCATTTTCTCGCTCTGTTTGCGCTCTTCTCTGGGCGCAATTTCTTTCAATTGCTCCAGTTTTTCTCGCTCTTTTTCCTCATCTCTAAAGAGGAAGTCTCAATTACGTGTGAGTTTTAATTTGCTTGTTTGTCTGACAGACAGTTTTTCCTTTCCTTTCCTCCCCAACCCCACCCTGCCCCATTTCCCCCCTCTTAACCATCTTGTCCCATTGGTTTCAAGTTTATGAGAACCATCAGTCCCGAGGGCGGTAGCAGGAAAAACAAACAACATTGCGGCTGAAATGGCTGAAAAGTTTATGAAGTTCGAACTCGTCATGAATTATATGAATCTATATGCTTTACTGACACTGAGCAAAATTTAAGCTATAGAACTCAACTCAGTTTTATCAAGAAATTATATATTTATGTTTTCGAATTTTGTTTTAAAAATTATATATTTGTATTTTTAATAATTAAAAAAAAAAATCCCAATCGGTTTAAACTTTTTCTAAAGATATTTATAAATAAATATTTTATACTAAAGGGCTTGTAGATAGCTCCATAAAAATAATAATCCACTTCTCTGTGTATAAAGTTAAGCTATATAATGTCGAGACTTCTCTCTCTCCTTATATATATATATATATATATATATATTTATATATAGAACCCACCGATCTGAACGCTTTTAGTCTTCTCCAAAAAAGAGATACCACCGTTCCATCATTCACGATTTTCACATTTTTTTCCGGCGACAACTTTACGGAATATTTTGGGAAACAACGGATCGGAATCATATGGGGTATACTATATGGTTGGTATATATATATATATATATGGCCAGGATTGGGGCAGGGGTTGGGTGGGGGCAGACGACGACGACGATGGGCGGAAATAGCTGCCGTCGCCTGGCTGGAAGTGCCAAAACCAACAACAGCACATAAATAACCAAACAAAGCCAATTAAAAATAAATTATGATCCACCTCTCGTTCTTCTAAGCGTCTAGGCGATCTCTCTCTCTATAGCTATTTCTATCTCTATCTCGGACTGTATCTTTTTGGGAGTCCCTGGAAAAACTCTAGCACAGAGATTGTAAAATCAAACAGCGCCGGCACATGGCCACAATGTTGGTCACATGGGCCGGAAAATTGGGAAAAGGACTTTCAGACTTTCCCAATGGCGGGTTCTCACAACATATGTGTATGCATTGGCGAATGCAATCGTATCTCTGCATCCGAAAGATACAGATATTGCCTCGGACACGTTCGGTTGGAAATGTCTACGTGACTGAGTGAAACGAAATTCCTCATGTGGTTTTTCTTTTGTTTCTTGTTTTTTTTTTTCATTTTCATTTCCCTCTGCTTGTTTTAGAGATAAGCTAACCAAGAGCCATTCTAGATATTTCCATTGGAGGTGGGGGCGTGGCTATTTTGCGATCGTGATTACAAGAGAGATTACTTAGTAAAATTGGACGTAACTAGTAGAACAGTAATGCAGGGCCACCTGGAATTTATTATCTTTGGGCTACTTGAAGTGCCATAAAGGCAAATATTTCAACAAAAAGGATGCATTTTTATGGACTTTATTGATGGAAAACAAGAAAGAATTCCTTATTTATTTGGTATTTTTGCAACAGTTTTATAAACCAAGATTCCTAATTTTTACTATAAATATTTTAATATAAAACTTGACTTTTAATGTCAATGTTTATATATTATTAATATTCTTAACTAACCAAGCTAGTATATCTATAGTTATTTGATCTGCTGTGATATATATTCTTTAATATTTCTTCAACTTCCTTCAACCCCTTAGTTACAGCAAAAAAATTACTCGGTTTTATCAGAATTTTAATTTTAGAATATTGTTTACTGCGCTTTCTCTGTAAGTGGGGTATCTTTACCCGATATATGTATATATATAATCAATATATTGGCTTATATGTATATTTATGATGCACGCATTTATGCTTCCTTCCAGCCGCCTTTGAGTAATCAATTTTTGAATAATTATTTGTATTTTTGTAAAGTGTGTTTGTAAATGTTTCAATGAAATTGTTTACCGATTTGTGAAATTATTGGCAAAATCGAATGCAACGAGTGCCGACTTTTCCGGCCTGATTTTTCACAGCAGACACCACCGCCTCCTGGTGCGCTGTCCTCGGCTCTCGATATATACATATATATGTATATATTTTCTTTGGTTTCCCCCCAACCTCAACCCAGAGCAGCTCACTGCATTCACACATTCGTCTTGTGCCTCCTTTACCTCACTTGGCGTGGTTTATTGTTTCTGTTTGTGGAACGAGCATTCAATTTGTGTGGCACTTGATGGATTTTTAGCAGCTCGCAGCGCAGCCATAACATTTCTGGGTCCCAAGTAGTTTAAGTAGCCATTCCAAATGGGAATTTAAGTAGGCGCATTCCACTAAAACATATACACACTTTACACAGATCTCCCACCACCTTCCATTTGTTAGGGATATCCTAATATATCGGGGAAAGTGATTAAATTTTAAGTTCCGTTCCAGAAAACTATGAGAAAATTAAGTGTCCATAGAACACTTTAAGTTATTAACCCCGAAGATGAAAATTTTTTTTGTTAAAGTTGAAACTGTTTCAAACCTTTGGCAAAATAATTTCTTGAAGTTTGAGTTTGAATTCGAATTAGTTATGTTATAAAACATCTTCTAATATTACTTTCTAAAACTTGAGTATTTCCATTCCCATTTCCGCCGAGTGCAAACAGATTGAATTGGTTTTTCTTCGAGTTTTTGAGTTTCCCTCTGGCCTTTTTCCGGTATTAAACAGCTGCTGACACTACATATAAGAAGATTTTTTTGGCTTATTACTGTCAATCTGAAAACATTTCCCGGGTGGGTCGGTGGGGGGTGATGGAATGCATTTCCATTTCGCTTGCTTTCTGCTTTATGTTTTTTATTTATTCTGTTTTTTTTTTGTTTGTGCTTCTCCTCCTCCACTTTGGCACATAGAAAAACTGAACTGCAGGCCCACGCAGCAAATAAATAAAATTTCTGAATCTGCAAGATGACGACACATGACGCACACACAACACAACCCGCAGATACACAGAACATATAGCCATAGATCGGGAGGGAAAAAATAAAGAAAGAACAAACGATAAGTCGTAAGGGGAGAGAGCAGCGTTCTAAGTTCCACTCAATTACTGGAGGAAGTGCAGAATTGAACGATTTCTAAAAAGCAGCAATACAAGATAAATGTGTACATAAATTGTGTGTATTTCATAGACTAAATACAAGATATATATATATCATACAATATATATTTGGGATATATACTACGCCATAAGTAGAACGTTTCGTTTATTGATTACTGATTTATGAATAGCCTTGTGAGTCAATTCCAGGAACTGCACTCTGATTTTGTGGTAAACATATGATTCGATTTAGTGTTACTATATGCCTTAAAGCCAGAGGGTGGTGGAGAGGAGGGAACAGTTTCAAAGAATATATATATATATATATATAAATATTTTTATAGCTGCACATATGATTAAAATGACCTTGCTATCATCCCATTAATCGGAAGCATTTAGAATTCCGTATGACCAAGATATTGGAATATATATTGGTATTCTAGGGGTACAACGCAACGATATTTATTCAACCTGTATTCCTTATCTTGCTTTTTCCTTCAGCAAACACTTTCGCTTTCTACGTCTTATTATTTATTTTTAAACAACAAAAAAAGAGCACTCCCCTTAATAATGTGTCATAATTTATTTCAAGTTGACATTGCATTTTCAAAGTGCTGCTGGGCAATGTTCTTAAAAGAATATATTTTGCTACAAAACTGCAAAATATTTGTAATATATTTTCCAGCAATTATTATATATATTATTAAATAAATTTCTAAGCAGTTTTTTCAGTAATAAATCTAGGATAAAATTGGCAATCACTTGCACTTTTTGTTGGTTCGCTCTTAATATTTCACAAGAAAACAGAGAAAAAGATTGAGACTGAGAGCCACAACACACACAGATAAGTGTGAGATGTCTGAGTGTGTGTGTAGATACACGCACCTGACTCATTAGCATAACCTGTTGAACGTGTTGGAGGGGGGGGGGGGGGGGGGGTTGGCCATAAAGCGGGAGGGCACGACAGAGGAAGAGGGAGTGGCAACGGCGCCGCTGCCGCCTTGATTCGTTTTTCATTTAATTCTTTTTTTTATTCATTTTGCACGCAGCTTCTTCTTGTTTATATTCTGATTGAGAGCTTGCGTATTAATCAAAAGCGTTTCACAACAGCAGCAGTTTTTCCCCTTGGAAAACTATAATTTCCCTTGCCCCCACATACAAAAATCAAGGCGGTTCGTTCATTGCTTCCCAAGAAAGAAAAGTAAACAATAAGTTCATTTCGCTGCATGTTCACTTTACAGCAAGTTCATTTTTCAGATAGTTCACTTTGCATTATATTCACTTTGCAACAAGTTTATTTTGCAGCATGTTCACTTTGCAGCATGATCACTTTGCAGCATGATCACTTTGCAGCATGAACACTTTGC
Organism: Drosophila birchii; assembly: GCA_035046345.1. Lineage (NCBI taxonomy): Eukaryota > Metazoa > Arthropoda > Insecta > Diptera > Drosophilidae > Drosophila > Drosophila birchii. Next base: position 7,127,338 of record JAWNOA010000043.1, on the reverse strand, counting down.
AGCCGATAAACAGAAATATTAATCAATTTTTTTCCCCTAAAAGCAAATACATCAAAAGAAAATCTATTTAAATACTCGTCTAAGCTGTTATTAATATTTTGAGACTCTAGCATTATCAGAGAACGCTTGGCACTTTAAGTTGAGAGTGCATTATCAATCATAAGAAAGGAAGCCAAATGTCACATTTGCTCTAAAGGCAGTTCATTCCTCCGCCACTGAGTAGACATAGACAACTAAGTGAAATCAACAATGTCCACTAACTAAACCCGCCGACGAGTAGTGAGTTGTGTGTTGAGTGGACGCTACTCCTCCTCCACCTCCTCCTCCTTCTCCGACATCTCCTCCAGCTTCGGTTTTCTGGGGCTTTGCTTTGTTCTATCCGCTTGCCTTGGTGCGTTTTATTTAAGTTTACTTTTGCAGTTAGCTGCCAAAAGCTTCCACATCTGCTGGAAATGTGTAAACTGTACAGTGGATCCTCAGCACCTAAATTCACTTTACAGATAACTTTTTAAATGGAAATAGTCCAGAAACTGTTACGAGTGCCATTTACCATAACAATTAATAGTGTGATTTCTAATCGAACAATCATAAAACTGGTGGAGTGGGGCGGTCTGAATGCTGATAAATTACTTACAGCTGATTTATAAGTTGCGGCGCTTAGTAATCAGTCACTTAATTAAAGTATAAGAATTAATTACTATTAATTCATTGATTAGTTTAGCTACCAATTCGACTATAAAAACTTGTAAAAACTCCAGTGAAGCTGATTCATAGTTACAAAAAATTAAATAAAGATATATATATTAATTTAATGGTGTAACTGAAGGCAAATATTTCCCATCACAGTTTACTTGTAATCATAAGATACAATTGTTTGTAAAGCGATTTGCCACAAGTGGCAATAACTCCTCTTCTGATTGTGACCATTTTTCGGGAATCATGGCCAATTATCGGCTGAAACAAAAAGGCTTGGCCAATATTTTCCTTGCCAAATGCAATTTTAATATGCCCAAAACCAAGCTACATTTTTTGTCATATTCAAAAGTACTTTTCATATAAATGCTAATTGAATTAAGAAAAAAAAACTTTCAAATGCTAAAAGGTTTTTGCTAATTAAAAAAATTAAAGCAGAGACATCTGGTCTTTGAGAAGGAGTATTCACTGTACCAAAACCCATAACAATGTGACATGTTTCAGTGCGATATTTTTATATATATAGATATATATTGATATTATGTACATATTTTTTGAAGTTAGTTCAGAGAATGCAAGTATTTCCTGCGGTTAAAGATAAGCTGCAGCTTTGATTCCGACGAATGTCTGCAAAGATATGAAGGAACTTTGGTCGAAGTTCGTTGCATCGAAATTTCTGGAAATTAAACTAGACAGCCCCAAGCTTTTTCTTGGCCATTTAACCAAGTAAAAAAATATGGCTAAAACCAATTTGTGAATCATATTTTCTTTCTGTTCAGAAAATAAGAGGTCAGTCTAGCAGCTATTGTGGCATAAACACGAGCTTAGTGTTCTATTTTTATGGATTAACAAGAATTTTTACTTGATAAAACCCCTTAAAACATATTTCCTTTGTTTTACTAACAAAATTCAGAAATAATTTTAATTTTTAATTTTATTTTTTGCTAGCTTTCAAACTATTTTAATAATTTTTTTACCGGCATATATCCAGTGCAGGTCTGAAACTGGTAGAACTTTTTGTGTAAACGGCTTTTTTTTTGGCCGTGACAGCATCGAGTCGATGACCAATTAACTAATGTTTAAAACCGCTTTTTCTCTATGCTTGGCTTTGTGGTTGTGGGGCGGTGATTCAGGCCGATGAAACTTACCGTTTTGTTTAGCTGGAAGTCACAGATGGCCTTGAGATGGGTGCAGGCGCAGTGGCTGCAGAGGTTCTCCTGGTTGGCGGGCTGCTGCTGCTGCTGGACAGCGGAGGCGGCACCGGCGGCGGCGGATGCGCTGGAATAGGGGTGATGCCCGGACAGGTAGTCCTGGCCCCCGGAGGAGATCTGCGCATAGCCAGGCAGGCGGTTATAGCGGTTCACAAATGCGGTTATCGGCTGGAACCGCAGGAGCCACAGGATCACAGTTAGGCACAGGATTTGCATCTTCGACGTGGACGACGTCATAACTATTATTTTTTTGTTTGTGTTTTCTTTCTCTCACTTCCTCAATTTCTTTGGTTGTTTTTTCTTTTTTCTTTTCTTTTATTATAATTTTTTTCTCAATTACACTGACAATTAAAATGCAATGCTCTCAGGCAAGCAGGCACTCCTCCTCACTGAATTTATAGTGCTCTCTTCTTTCTCGTCAGCGATATTTTAAGAGACAGCACTAAAATACATATTAATGCTGTTCATCATCATTCACTGAATTTTTCATATATGTATATAAAAAAAAATAAAATAAAGCACTAAACGCTAAGAAAAAGAACAAAAACAAAAAAAAAAAATGACGGCGTCGCACGAGTCTCGATTGTATATAAATAATAATGTTTGTAGTAACCCGCACACGGTCAGATCTCGAAGGCGGCTGGTTAACGAATCACTTAGATATATAGTCGTCGAGATCGGTGGAAGCCGAAGAGAGCGTTACCCGCGATCCCACGATCCATCGTTCCGCCGTTCCAATTCCTCGTTCCACCTTCGGTCTCTCTCTCTCGGATTAGTCAGCGGACCCTTCTCTCCACTGCGACAATCGCAGTGGTTGTTTGGTTTTCATGTATCTTTTGGATTGAATTGTATCTCAATCTTTTTATTACTCTTTTGTCTAACGAATTGGGCTTATCTAAAATATATCTTTTGATATGAAATCAAAAGTAGAACGTTATATCTTCGATTTTATGATACCCTTTAACTTAAACATGATTCCTTAATCCTTGTCCCTAATCTCGTTCTGTGTATGTCTGTCGGATCTCCTCTCATTCTCGGAGAGACCTCACAGCTGATCTTGGCGAGACTTTCGGATAAATTAAATCAGCTAAGCTGAACTGCTTTTTATTTCATTCCAAACTGGGCCCATCATAAATATGTATGTAAAATGCAGACGAGGAACCCAAAGACGATAAACCAGCGAGCGAGACTCTGGAATAACAAGAACAGATCAAAATCCATTTTGAGTCGCCCTTTTCCTTTGGATCTTTTGTGATCCACAGTGGTGATGGATCTGGAATAAATTGTTTGTAAAAACGATTAATTTATGGACTACAGTTTTTATATAGGAAAATATTCTCAGAGGATCAATGGATCGATAAGGCAAAAAATTGCTCATACGACTGGGGCGCCGCTCATATGTTTTCAAAGGGTTTTCTTAACTAACCAACGCACTTCACTTTTTTTTCACTACCCATAAGAAAATTAGTCATTTGATAAGGCCTGTGAATTTTCAACTTTGTTGCTCTAAACTTAGGAATACAATTGGCACCGAGCAAGTGGAATTAGTATTTATTATGATGTTATTATGATGAATCAAAAATAGATAATACCTGCAGATGGTTAGGAATTTTAATAAAATTAAAGTATTATTATAGACAAATTATAATAATAATGCTCAACTGAGATTTGGCTTAAAGTACAGCTGCAACTGACATTGCAGTGTTAAATGTGAGTATGTGCCCCATTGTATGATATGTTGTGCCTCTACACATTCGTTCATACATAGCTTCTGGCATTTTCCCGAGCGAGATGGCTTGCTTTTAATTGGCTTGCGAGAGAGGGGTTAGGTGGGGAGATTGGTAAATTTAATTGATGCCATTACCCCCTAGCCGCCACCACCCCCCTGCAGGCCCCTTTTTCGATTTTCCAACCCCCTCCCGCACATTGCAACAAATCAATTTGCGTTCAATTTGAAGGCAAAGCGGAAGTTGCACCGCTCCAGCCAGTAGAGTAACCGGGGATAGAGACAGAGAGAGAGAAAGGAATAGATGCGGGCTTACTAAATTATTACGTCGTTGGTGGATCGGTGATTTCTGTCTATAAGTCGGATCTCCTCGCTCGAGTCTCTTTCGCCCTCCGTTCGAATGGATAAGAAAATGGGTGTCAATGGCTCACTCCCCTACTGTTGGCTTCGGGGGAGGGGTGGATAAGTCACGCGGAATCTCTGGGTATTTCAAAAATAAATTCACTTACGAATTTTTATTTTGAGGGTCATAAAATAATTATGTAATAAGCTCCGATTGGGGTATTTGTATCTCTAAAAAACATTCATTGTAGTGAATTTAATGTTCTATAAGATAATTCCAGTTATAAAGACCAAACAAAAAAGTGTCAAAATATGATTCCGTAAATGTAAATTTATGAAATCCTAATAACATTTTTCAAATTGCATTTAAAATTCAAAGAAATTACGGAAACCTACAATCTTTTTTAATACCAAAATCCATTCGTAGTGTTGAAATAAGTACAGATTGATATTGATATTTTTTTATTTATTTATTGTTGCTATCATATTATCATTTATTTTTGTGGTGCTTCGGTTTGACTTAGAGTTGAGTGAGCGATAAATGCATTTGACATCCACACACAAAAAAAATAAAAATGAAGGCTTGGAGTTGACTTGGTTTGCCCTTGCCTCATCCGCCGCTCTCTTTCATTCATTCTATTGCCCCTTCTCTCTATCTCTCCCTTTATCCCCCTTTAGTTATTTATTTATTTATTATTATTCCTTTTTTTTTTGTGTATTCCCTTGGCCAAGGCAACTCTTCCGCATTTTGTGCCTCGATAAAAATGAATTGAATGAATGGATGAATGAACGATTGCCACAATGGGGAATACACACTTAGTGCCCTCTCTCTCTCTCTCTACCTCCCCCATCTCGCTTGCACTATTCCGGGGCAACTGGAGCTGGCGACTCTGCAACTTGTTCCACTTCCATTTTATTTGTGGAGAGTACTACGTTCAAGTACACTTTAAGGAATATCTATGAAATATATAGGCATAAGAAATGTATCTTCGAGATACAAACAAAAGTCAAACTAGGAATCGTAGCTTCGTTCAACATAAACAATCATAAATTAAGCTAGAAATGCAAAGATTCATATCTATAAAGTTTTTACGCTTCAGCTTACCTGTGAAAAACCAACTTACAAGTTGACTAAGCTTAACCCAGCAGCCAAAAATGCTGAATATATTATCGTATATATTTTAAAAAACAAAATAAAAATTTTAAGTGTATGGGGGAGTTGTATAGGGGACATAGGGTACTCCCTGAGAGGGGGGCTAACGGGCTTAAATTGCTGGGGAAACGTGTTTCCCACAGGTAGCTTACACGCACACCACCAACACACATGTGGCCACAGTTGGTTTGCTGCCCTTTGTTTTTATTCTTTTCTCTCTCATTCTCTCCATCTCTCTGTTTCTCCCTCCCCCCCACACCCCCTTTTATTACTTTCTCTCTTTTAGCCACGATCTTCGGCTTTGTTTTGTTTTGTTTGCTTTTTGGCCCCCCGATAAAGTGCAGGGTCGCACCACACCAGCTCCCGTCTGGCATTATCATTTTCGTTTCGTTGGAAAACTCCAAACGAATTCCTCCCTCGTTTTCATTTCCATTTTCAATTTCGTTTGTATTTACTTTGTTTTTTCTTGTTTTTTTTTTGGTATTTGTTTTATTTGTTTTATTGGTTTTTTATGTAAATAATAAATAGAAATGTGTGTCCGCAGCTTTGTGTGTGTTTCGATTCTATTCCATTTCCTTCACATTTCCCAATTTCCCGGTAATGCAAACCCCTTCATTTTCGCCCCCAAATAAGAAAGAAAGAATATTGTCACGAGCCGCCGCTTTGGTCGTCACCTGTAGACTTCCGATTTTCCACCAAGTACTTTCTTATTTAAAACTAGGTTTTTCCGTTATTGAAAAGTTCATAACATTATTAGGCATTAGTTGTACATAAGTAATTTTGTAGAAACAACTCAAAATAATTCATATAATATAATTAGATATAGTCCAAAGTCGTATCTATTAGATTAGAATGAATGTAGAACAAATTTGATGTATTTACTATATAAAAATCTGTTAAGTTTACTTCCGACTCTTTGTTTTTTTTATTTTTTCTATTCCTCGAATAGGTACAAATGCATACATTATATTATATAGATATACTGCGATCTTTAAACCTTATCAGTATGGCAAATAGCAAAAATCTTGTCACTTTATGGCCCCTGTGATGTTATTTGTGTTTCTGCCAGAATCTCGGTGTAATTCCGAACTTTTCTTTTCCCACACGTCGCTGCCTGTGCGTGCACCGCCCGCTGCGCCGGTACGTGCCCTTTGCCCCTCTTTCCACTTATCACTTGCCTCTCCTTTTCACAGTCTCCTCTACCTCCTGGCTCTAGCCTTTTTGGTACCTACGTGCCCCTCGCCTTCCGCTGGCCACGGGCGGTCCATCTTTGATGCAGCGATTCCAATTGGATCAAGAGAGAGGTCAGAGGTGAAGCTAGGGAATGGAATTGGTATTCGAATTGGTAGAATATGTAATGGGAATGGAAATGGGAAGGGAATGGTGGAATGGAATGATTAAAGGTTCTACCTGTTGATGATGAGAAATTCCAAAAACCAAAATACATACTCAATAACTATAATATTTATTTATATTTTAATTTGTTTAATTGCACTTGCTTTAATGCTATCCAAATCCTTTTTCCTTTCAGATCTCAGTCAAATGAACGACAATTCCTCAAGGACTTTATCAGCGGAGCACCGGGTTCGTCGGGTGCTCGCTTGGCAGCCTGGCTGCAGCCGGAATCGCGTCTGGATCCCAATAAGTATGTATTAACCATCAATTTATTTATTAAAAATAACATTTAAAAACCGCATTTTACCTGCAGATGTGAGCTGAACCCGATTACGGAACCCCTGCGCTATGGCTGGCCCTCTCAGGTGACGGTGACCATTCGGGATCAGTACGGAGATGCGGTGCTGGTGCCCGAACTTAAGGTGGAGATCAAGGCGATACCTACGGGTTCAAATGGAGCAGCGGCAGCAACTAGTTCTGGAGCCCTGACCGGCATTGCTGCAGCCGGAACAACTGGTGTTTCAACATCCGGCGCGAACTTGTGGATGCGACGCGCCTCGGCAGATACCTGGGGCTTTGGTGGCCTAGGACCACCGCCGCGTCTTAACTACGAGCCCACCAGCAAGGAGAAGATGGTCTTCAAGGCGATTACCTTCATGAAACCCTTTACGAACTACTCCTTCGAGGAGCTGCGCTACGCTAGTCCGGTGCAGACGCGAATTACGGAACTGCTCAATGCCAAGGACATGGAAGATGGCACCTTTAGTGTCCAGTGGACGCCCAGTTCGGTGGGTGCCTACTGCCTGGCGGTGACCATCGATGGCATACAGCTGGAAGAGGTCTATCGCGTGGATGTTAAGGAGGGCATCCTGCCGCCGCCCACACAAAGGAGTAGCGCACAGCGGAGGCCGCAGGCGCCAAGTAAGCTGCGTCGCTTTCAGGTGGGTTTTCGATTAATTAAAGTTTATTATATTATATTATATTATATTATATTGCATTGATTTCCCCCCCCCTCTACACAGGCACGCCACAGTTCTGGGCTGCGAATCCGATCACATCCGACGCTGCAGTCGGAGCAGGTGGGCGTGGTGCGTGTGGGCGGCGTGATTTCATTCATCGACGAAATCGAGAATGATGACGGCATCTGGCTACGCCTCTCCACGGAGTCCATTCGCCAGCACTGCACCATGGGCTGGTATCCGACAGAGGCCTGGTGCCTGCAGTTTAACCAGCATCTGGCCCGGACCCTGCTCCAGCCGGTGACCGATAAGGAGGCAAGCAGGGCGCGCAAGGGAGCTGAGGATGCACAGACCCATCGCCTCGGAAGCCATGGGCATGGTCACGATCGCACCGACCAGGAGGAGGACGAAGAAGAAGAGGAGGAGGAGGAAGAGGAGGAGGCGCAGCAGCCGCTTGCTAGCCCATCGGGTAGTGGCGAGGCCAGTCCCGAGCCGGAGGCCGATCCGAGTCCGGTTGCGAGTCCGCCCAAATCCGGCAAACCTGGCCGCTTTCTGGCCGGCACAAATCCCTTCCTGTACCCCTCCAAGCACGCGGATCTGGTCGCACGGGAGGAAGAGCGTGAGAAGCAGCAGGAGCAGTTGCTGCTGGAGGATGACGACGACCCCGACAATGATCCGGAGCCGGAACAAGAAGCATTAGCTGCCGTCGAGCTGCTACCGGCCAATATAGGCTCGGCCATTGCCGGCGTGGTTGGCGGTGGCGCCATCAAGCTCCAGGCCCTGCAGAAGTGGTTCAAGGGCGACGCTGTCGAAGGATCCCAGCCACTGACGCCCTCCCACTCGCCACCGCTGGCGGGTGTGTCCGTCCGGGAGCTGGTGCGGGCCATGGGCGGCCAGGATTCGCCGCGTGGCAACGGCAATCGTAGCCAGCAACAGCAGCAGCAGGATCAGGAGCCTGAGTTCAGCCTGGCCAGCATGCGGCGGCCCAACTACTCGGCCAGCCAGACGGCGGCCCTGCTTTCAACGCCCAAGCACACGCCCAAGAAGAGTGCCCTGCTCCAGGCCGAGCCGGTACAGCTGAGTGGCCTGGAGGATGACCTGAGTCTACTGCAAATCACCACCACCACCACGCAGCAGGGTGAGCAGCAGAGCGAGCTTCAGTTGGCCACCACTTCGTCCTCGGCATCGGCGTCGGCCAAGCGAAACGGCCTGTCCATGGGTCCCATTAAACGGGCCATGCCGCCCTCATTTGCCGAGAGCATTCGTGCGGTCTTTGCCGCCTTGTTGTGGCACGAGGGCGTCGTTCACGATGCCATGGCCTGCGCCAGCTTCCTGAAATTCCATCCCGGCCTGCCCAAGGAGGGTGCCACAGTGGTGACGCGTCGCGGCGAGGCTGGCGATCCGCGTCTTCAGCTGTCGCGGGAGCAGAAGGCCCAGCAGCGGCACTCCGTCGAGGTGGCCAATGCGGGCAACTACCTGAACATTCGGCCCTCCACCCTGGAAACGCTGACCAAGAGCGGCAACTGCTCGCTGCACAATCGGAGCAAGCACCGTAAGAATCTCGTTGGCGGCGGTGGTGGTGGCGATGCGGATGCATCCGCCCAAAAGCTGCAAGCCTTGCCCGAAATGGTGAGCGTCCTGCCGCCAGCGCTACGATGCCTGGTCTATCTGTGGGAGCAGATCTGCTCCGGCTGCGTTCAGATTGTTCAATCGAATGCCTTGGAGCAGCGGGAGCCACGCCTGCATTCCCCAGGCGGACGCGATCTCAACGGCGAGGGCGATGGCGAGCTCAAAGAGGGCGGCGGCGGCGGCGGCGGTGGCAGCGGCAGCAAGGGAACGGATCAGGGCACCGGCGGCGAGAAGGATCTTGGAAGGAAGTGCAAGCGCAAGAAGAAGGATGACGGCAGCTGGTGCGAGATCTGTGAGCTATTCCTGCCCATGCCCGTGACCTATCACATGCGGATAGCGCATCCCGGTTGCGGCAAGTCGGCCAAGGGCAAGGGCTACAACTCGGTGGGCATTTTCTGCGAAGGATGGGCCGGCAATTGCGGCGAGGGTGGCAAGGGGGCCTCGTCCTGGTTCCTTATGTGCGATCCCTGCCGGGATCGGTACCTGGCCTCGTGTCGCAGCGCCAACAACATAAATAGCGCCGCCCGGCAGCTGGAGTCCAGTGCCGCCGAAGGTGAGTTCATAGATCCCTGCGATTTTTAAATTTTTAACTTTTTTCTTCCCCATTTCCAGGCAACGAGCTGAATCTGTTTGGGGTTAAGTCCACCACCTTGATAGCCAACGCCGAGGTGTATACCACAATGCGAGAGAATGCCACATTCCTGCTGGAGCTCTGCTCGAGTTCCAGCTCCGCCGCCGCTGCCACTGGCTCGGGTATTGCCGGCAGCAGCTCGAATCCCAAACGGTCGCCGCAGCAGATGTCCATGGTGGCCATGCCTGTGGTGATCGAGCATCAGATGCAGCAGCAGCAGCATAGCTCCGATCTCAAGCCCAGCACCAGTCGCTGCAGCCGGATGGCACGTTTAAGCGGATCCAAGTACGGCCCCAGCGCCGTCATCGGTGGAGCGTTCCGTAAAAGCTTTGTCGGTGGACCGCCACCGGTCACGCCGGAGAATGTGTGGCTGGCGCCGGAGAGCTTTGCCTGCCTGGAATGCCTGGGCACCGCTGGTCACGAGGATCTGCCCTATGAGATGTTTGGCTTGGGCCCAGGCAATGACAACAACGGCTACGATCGGGTAAGGATTGATGGAGATTCGCTTTTGGCAGTTTCTTTACCCTTTTTTTTCATTTTAAACAGCCACTTTCGGAGATCTCCTACGAATCCTGCGAGCCCAACAATTACGAATTGCTCTCGGGATCCATGGCGCCGGGCTCGACGGCTGCCAGCGGCGGAGGAGGAGGAGGACCTGGAACTGTAAGTGGTGGTGGTGGTACGCTTTCTAAATTCCATCGCAGCTACTCGATGGGCCAGGGATGGGCTGCCTTGGCCCAGCACCAGCACCACCATCCATTGCCACACCATCCGCAACAGTTGCAGCAGCAGCAGCAGCTTCACCAGCACCATCCCCAGCAGCAGCACCAGCAGCTGCACCTGCAGCTCCAGCAGATGCAGGTGGGAGCCTCGGCGGTGGCGGCAACAGCCGAGGGACAGCCCAAGGTGGTGTATCGCCGGCGAAACAACTCGACCAGCGAGGGCGATGGCTCCCTGCTTATTTGCTATCCGTCGGAGCATCTGCGTCGCCTGGTGCCGCACAAGCTGCTAGCACACGTCTCCGTGCTGCAGGCGGCCGAGGGAATATCCAATGATCAGCCAGGTGATCAGACAGCTGGGGGATCCACATCAGCAGCCGCATCTGGATCGGGATCAGGATCAGCTAGCCTGCTTTTGGCCCGCCCGGCCATGGCCTTCATCACGCAGAAGCACGAGCTAGACAGGCTGAGGGCGGCCATGCGGAGGAGCCTTAGGATCGCCGCTTGCCGGATTTATGCCCTGCAGGCCCTTAACTGGCTGCTGAGGAGCGTCACCCAGGGCGTATGCCTGCACGATCTCATGTGGTGGTTCGTCAGCTCGTTGCCAGTGGCCGGCAGCCACCACCATCAGCAGCAGCAGCATAATCATCATCAGGCGAGCGCCGGAGAGGAGGCGGCGGAGCCGTCGCTAGAGCACCCAGTGGCCTATACCCAAATCAGCGGGCGTTTCGCCCACCTGATCACCCAGTCCCTGCACGTCCTGCTCCAGTCGGTGGCGGATCTTACGCTCCATTTGCCGCTAGGCTCGCCGCTGCAGCGGGTGGCCATCCAGTGCTTTGGCATTCGTTTCCGCCAGGCGGATCATCAGTTCCTGCACAGCTCCCATGTGTTTGGCAACATCTCGAAGATCCTGTCCAAGTCGGATGAGCAGAACGATGCCATGGCCGTGTCAACGATGCTCAAGCCGGAGAATCATCCGCATCCGCATGACGCGGAGCATAACCAGGTGGTGCATCCAGTGCCAGCGGCTGGAGCTGGCGCTCGACTGCTTTGCTACACGGATCTGGCGGGTATGTTTGAGGTGACGGTGTCCTCGCGACCAGCGATGGCCGAGTCCCTCACCGACAACTCGACGGAGACCTTCTGGGAGAGCGACGAGGAGGATCGCAACAAGTGCAAGATTATCGAAATGTCGCTCACGAAGCTCAACTACGCCTGTCGCTACCTCCTGGTGCACATCGACAACAGCCGGGACATCCAGAACAAGGTCCTCAACGTGGTCTTCTACGCTGGCCAGTCGCTGGGCGACACGAACGTGATCAAGTCGACGGACGTCGATCCGAAGGCCTGCGCCTGGATCTCGGCCAAAATCGGCGACGACAGCTGCACCCACTTTCGCCTGGAGCTGCACGGTCCGGAGAATACGCTGCGGGTGCGCCAGATCAAGCTGCTGGGCCTGCCCACTGGCGGCGCCTTGGGTGCGGAGGATCCAATGGATCCGCTGCGGCCTCATCTCCTGCAGCAACAGCAGCAGCCCCACCTGCGCCTGAGCCACGCCTCGCGCATCCAGCAGCAGATCTGTGAGGCGGAGACCCTGCGTGTGTTCCGCTTGATCACCGGACAGGTCTTTGGCAAGCTGATCAGCAACGTGGGCTCGGATCTGGTGCCACCGGATTCGGCGGGCATTGGCGGACCACCCAGTGCCGGCGGTGGCAGCAGCAGCAACGGCGGCGTCGGAGGAGGAGGAGGAGGCGCAGGAGCCGGAGCTAGTACATCGCTGCTGGCGGACTCTCTGGACCTCAGGGAGCACATGGTGGGAATTCTATTCTCGCGCAGCAAGCTGTCTCATCTGCAAAAGCAGGTCATCGTCCACATTGTCCATGCCATTAGGAAGGAGGCTCAGCGTGCCAAGGAGGATTGGGAGCTGGCCAACCTGGCGCACGGCCTTAAGCAGCAGCAGCTCCAGCAGCCGCCGCTCCAACTACCCGCTCCCGCGCCCGCCAGCAGCGAGAGTTCCCCGGAACGAAGCCGTGCACCGGACACCTACTGTTTCGAGATGCTCAGCATGGTTTTGGCCCTGTCCGGCAGTGTGGTGGGTCGCTCCTACCTCTCACAGCAGCATGGCCTGCTCAGGGATCTTCTCGGGCTGCTGCATACCGGCAGTGATCGGGTGCAGCGCCAGGTGACGGCTTTGCTGCGACGCATCCTGCCGGAAATATCGCCCGAGAGCTTTGCCGAGCTACTGGGCGTTCAAAGGTTGCCGCCGGCGGACTACAGCATCGCCCATCAGTCGGCCAGTGACTTTGATATGAGCCGGCTGGGTCTCCTGGACATATTCCTGGCCGTGATTGCCAAATCATTGCAGTTGCAGGTCAAAGTAAAGACCACAGCAGCGTCGGCAGCAGCAGGAGGAGGAGGAGGAGCCGCTTCAGGATCGGGCTCAGCCTCTGGCGGAGGAGGAGGAGGAAGTGGAGGAGGCAACCTAAAGACCGGCCAGCAAGAAAAAACGCCGGCCTTTGTGCGGCTCTGCAGCTCCTTGGATCTTTCCGTCCAGCAGCTGCGATCCCGACCGCCCACCGGCGAGCCGAGTGGAGCCGATCCCTTCCAGTTCGAGGCCCTGCCCCCACCGCCGCCGCCGAGGAAGGAGTCCAAGCGGAATCTCAACCAGCGTTGGTTCCTGAACGGCCTAATTTCCACCAAGCAGGCGGAGAGCATCATCGGTCTCATACGGGATCTGGCCAGCGTAAGTGGAGAAGATGTCCTCAAGGCACTGAAATTAGTAGATAATTTTTTTCTTAATCCTCTTGCAGGGAAAGCTGAGCGAGAAATGGTCGCAGATCACGAAGGCGGCCATTGCCGAGTCCGTGCTGAATCTTACTCGGCTGGAGGAGATCTACCGCACGCCGGAGCACTGCACCAAGACCTCCACACTGTGGCTGGCCCTGGCCAGTCTCTGTGTACTGGAGCGCGATCATGTGGAGAAGTTGTCCTCGGGACAATGGTCCAAGCTTTGCGACACACGGCCGCTGTGCAGTAACCATGACGATGGTGAGACGGCGGCCATCATTCAGTGCGAGACCTGCGGCTCCCTTTGCGGCGACTGTGATCGCTTCCTCCACCTGAACCGCAAGACGCGATCCCACAAGCGTACGGTGAGTTTTTGGTCAGGATTTGTATGTAATTCCATTGAAATTTAATTTATTTACATATTCCAGGTGTGCAAGGAGGAGGAGGAGGCCATTCGGGTGGAGCTGCACGAATCGTGCGGCCGCACCAAGCTCTTCTGGTTGCTTGCCCTCGCCGACTCCAAGACTCTCAAAGCGATGGTGGAGTTCCGCGATGGCAGCCACACAATCATCTCGGGACCACAGGAGGCCGTCGGCAGGTGTCGTTTCTGCGGCCTCACCGGTAACTCGGGCCTGCTGGAGATCGGTAATGTTTGCGCCGATGCTCAGTGCCAGGAATATGCGGCCAACTCGTGCCTGAAGACGAAGCCCTGTGGCCATGCCTGTGGCGGCGTTACGGGCGAGAGGAAGTGCCTGCCCTGCCTGCAGCACGTGTGCCACAGCCGGGAGAACGAGCTGGCAGAGGAGCTGAGGGATCCCAAACTCACCCAGGATGCCGACGATATGTGCATGATCTGCTTCGTAGAGGCCCTGTCCTGTGCGCCCTCTATTCATGTAAGGATCGATGAGTTATTAACCTGCGAAAGAGCCTATTTTATTAATTTTGTATAACTAATTCGACAGCTTGAGTGCGGCCATGTTTTTCACTATCACTGCTGCAAGGCGGTGCTGGAGAAGCGCTGGAGTGGCCCACGCATCACCTTCGGCTTCTCGCTCTGCCCCATCTGCAAGGCGGACATCCAGCATCCGCTGCTCGCAGACATTCTGGAGCCCATTAACGGGCTCAAGCAGGACGTTAAGCGCAAGGCGCTCATGCGGTAAGCTTTTGAAATTGTATATAAACTGATGAAGCACCCAACTAATCCTTCTCTTTGTTTGCTGCAGCATCAAGTACGAGGGCGTGGTCAAGGACACGGACAGCAAGGACGTGAACATGACCCAACTGGCCATGGATCGGTACGCCTACTATGTGTGCTTCAAATGCCAGAAGGCCTACTATGGCGGCGAGGCGCGCTGCGATGCGGAAATTGGTGAGAAATTCGATCCCGAGGAGCTCGTCTGCGGCGGCTGCTCGGACGTGGCTCGTGCCCAGATGTGTCCCAAGCATGGAACCGATTTCCTAGAGTACAAATGCCGCTACTGCTGCTCGGTGGCCGTGTTCTTCTGCTTCGGAACGACGCACTTTTGCGACACCTGCCACGACGACTTTCAGCGGCTGACCAACATACCGAAGGTGAAGCTGCCGCAGTGCCCGGCCGGGCCCAAGGCCAAGCAGCTGCTGGGCGACGAGTGTCCACTGCATGTGATGCATCCGCCCACCGGCGAGGAGTTCGCACTTGGCTGCGGCGTCTGTCGCAATGCCCAGACCTTCTAGCCACACACTTGGTTGCCAACGGCTAAGGAAATGGCAAAGAAATCCCAAGACGGGGATGGTGACCACGATAACGATGACGGCGACGACGACGAAGAAGATGATGATGACGACGCGGAGCTGGCCCCAGACATGTGGGCGAGCATCTGGTCACAGTCTGACGACTCGCGGACGTATTTGTAGGGACTAGAAACCCCAAGAAACTAGACGCAATCCTCAATCCCTAAACCCTTCACCTAGGAATCAACCTCTAGACAGTAATTCACTCATTGGAATGGCAATCGAATGACAAAGGATATGGCGGATATAGATATTTTCTAGGTTAGCTGAAGATGACGGATATTCGATTACAGCTACCAGATTAGCTAATAGCGTGTAGCATATATATATTAAAATATTATTCTTTTTTTTACAACACTCGCAACACTCGAATCTCCCCTTAAAATCAAATTCACTATATTTATTATTATTATTTTTTTTTTAATTTATTTTAATGTTACATTTTGGAGCGAGAGTGCAGTGGGAGCGAGTGCGAGAAGTGTGTACATAATCCTCCTGCTCCCTCGATACCCATTTCCTCCTCCAAAGCACATTATATGCGACATTTATATATATACGCATTGCAAATAACTAAATTATATAAATATATATATATTTATTATGGAAAAGTGACGGGCGAACGAATGCAATAAAAATCAATTCTGAATGTAATACTCTCAACTGATGTTTCCATTTAATTACAAATTGTGGGTCTTGGAAAGCGGAAATAGCTAGATGAGCATCACTGTTAGCAAGTGAGATGCAATTTTGTCCCAACAGAGCTTTATAGCTAGATGAGCATCACTGGCAGTTAGTAAGGTTCAACGGAGCTTTATAGCTAGATGCGCATCACTGATGTACATCGTCAAAATCAAGCAAATCCGGTAATTTTGAATTTCAGATACCAGGCGAACAGAAGTGAGTAGATGGATGACAAGCAGAAATTATTTAGCCAAGTTCCGAACCTTATTGGTCTAAAACTAAGCGAAGACTTCAACCATTTAGATCCAAAGGTTCGAAACCTTGCTAAATCATTTTTGCTTGTCATCCATCTACTCACTTCTGTGCGCCTGGTATCTGAAACTGGAAATTGCCAATTTTGATGGAAAATCGAAGCTTAGAAACGTCATAACTAAGCGAAAAATGCATTAAAATCAATTTGGAAAGCGGCTTTATGTTAGTTTTTATACGCCCAATAAATCTATATACTCCGTTTGAAAATCTAAAACATTTAAATTTTTTGGAAAATTTGAAATTTTTAATGATGTAACCCCTTACCAAAATTTCAAAAATCGAAAAAAAATTTTGTAAAATATTTCTGCAATATTTTATTTCCAATCAATAAAGATTTTAATTACGAATCGGAATATATATGCCTTTCTTCATTAATTTGATTTTTGACAAAAATATGGCCTAAAAATGAGCTAAAATATCCAAATTTAAATGTATATATTTAGGGCATGGGCATGGGCCTAGGCGCAGGCCCAAATCAATTCATAAATGTATTTATGCTTAACAACAACGTTCAATAAAATATTTGTAAAAATAAAGATATTCTACAAATAATACTTTTGTTGTTTATCAATTTCTGGGTTTTATGCACAGTGGTAAAAAAAAAACCATATAGCGGACGGTTTAAGTACTAACCGAAGTTCGTAAGTATTTGGTAAGTGCGTAAGTGGTAAGTGCAAGCAAATTCCTTAATTTTGGGTTTCAGATACCAGGCGAACAGAAGTGAGTAGATGGATGACAAGCAGAAATTATTTAGCCAAGTTTCGAACCTTTTAAGATTTGAAATTTAGCCGAGTGTGCAACCTTTTGATCTAAATGGTTGAAGTCTTCGCTTAGTTTTTAGATCAATACGGTTCGGAACTTGGCTAAATCATTTCTGCTTGTCATCCATCTACTCACTTCTGTTCGCCTGGTATCTGAAACCCAAAATTTAACGAATTTGCTTGATTTTGACGATGTGCATCAGTGATGCGCATCTAGCTATAAAGCTCCGTTGGGACAAAATGACATCCTACTTAACGTCAGTGATGCCCATTTAGCTATAACGCAAAATTGTCGAATTTATACTGAAAAAAATAAAGCTACCTAGCCTTGGTAGCTATGGCTGCTAGCAAAGCGCCCGTTTTCTGATTTGGGATAACCATCGAACAGAAGCCAGCAGGCAGCAGCCCAGTAAGCGTTATAGCTAAATAATAGAAAAAATAAACACATTGCTGTTTTCAACATATTTTCATCAATTATTTTATTATTTCTGAATTTCTTTTTTAATTTAAACATCGGCGAACCGAAGTTAGCTTCCTTTCTTATCGTTCTTAGTTATAGGTTCCGGATCCGTTCTAACTTCAAACATGGGTGTGTGTGTATGTGTGTGTTGTGTGTGAGTGTGGGTTGAATTCGGCAATAATCAAGTAACTATACACATTAACTGTAGGCATTAATCCAGCGATTCTCAAATAAATGTTACAACTATTTTCTGTTATCGATTTTGTGGCTTTTATTCTCCTGGGGGCTTTTAATATATTTTTTTTTGCTCTTGCTACGTTCAAAGTTCGAAAATAAGCATTCAAAAGCCATAAATTACAAAAATCTAACAAAAACAATTACAATTTCAAGGGAAAATATTGTGAAAAATCCAAGAAAATGTTTGTATTTGAATTCATCGATCTAAATCGGTATTGTAATATAATTTAAATAAAAGTTTATGTTTAAATTAAATAAATACCACACTTTTAGCCGCATTTTGGAGAACATTTGGAATACGGAGCCTTGTTTTTCTTGGATTTTGAATTGTTTCTTAATCAGCGGCCCAAAGACGAGCCCTAGCAAGCTTCAAATTGTATAAACTATATAGGTAGTTTATACATATATCCATATATATATACATATGTGCATGTGTATATATATATTTATATGCCGGCATGTAGGGGGGGGGGGGGGGAGGGGGGTGTTTGTATATATGTAACTGTAAATATGATCAGCAAAGCCGAAGCCTGATGTTGCTAAGTTTGGGCGCCCTGTGACCAAAACTCAATTGATTTTCAACTATTTTAACATACTCGTATTATTCATGGTTTGCTTCTTTGTTTAGTTTTTTTAGTTTTGCTTTTATTTTATATTCTTTTATTGGGTATTTCTTTACTTGCAGTTGCAATATGTAGGTAGTACTTTGTGGTATTCTCTTTTTAATTTGTTAAATTTGTATTTAATTGGTATTTCGCTTTTTCGTTTTGCTTCGATTCGATTCGTCTTGTTTTGTTTGTTTGTTTTTTCTTTGTAAATATATAAATAGGCAGCTTTTCGATTTTTTTTATTTAAAACAAAGGGCGCGTGTACGAAATAAGTTTCAGTATTTTGTTTTCGTTGCTTGGTATATTTCATTCAAACAACTATGCTTCTCAAATTGGTGGAAAATGTTTAACATTGCTTTTTAGCGTTTGTTCTTGTTTGTAAAATTTTGGTTCTTTTTTGTCTAGAGTCTAGAGCATAATGCTAAGTATTTTTGTATTTTTGTTTGTTAATATCAGTATCTTTAGTATGTTTAGCCGGGGTAATGTTTTTAGCTTTTTTTACGAGTTAGTTTCTTTTCTTTTTTTCGTTTTTTATTTTCTAGCATTGCTGTGGGACTTACTTAATTTAAAGGGAAACAAAAATGAGGCGCGTGAATTGTTGGTTAAGGCTTTTCTCTATTCATTGTAAAATGTATATAGTTAAATTAGGTTTCTCCTCTCGCGTTTTTGTTCGGGGCTTTGTAATCCTTAGTTTTTTGAGTGTCGTGAGTTAATTTTTGCTCTGCATTAATAATGTATATTCTTGAGTGTTTTCTTATTTTTGTTTTTGTTTAGGTTTTAGGTTTCTTAGTTTTCGTTTTCTTTTTTTTTAATATTTTGTTTAGAAAAAAATTCTGGCGTATAAAAGCTTAATTTTGTTAGGTTCTTTTCATAATCATTATCGTTCTAGGTGTAACTAGATGTACACATACACATATGTATAAGCATATATACATGTGCATATCTATAATAATAATAATAATAATTATATGGTATCAATCAGTTTCCCTTTGGCGCCACTCCCCCTAAATATCAGACTGGAACGGGGGCTTTTTCTAGAATAAATCGCGGCCTGTCCTGTGGTCTCAATGGTAGGTGTAAGGTGTAAGGTGTAATGGTGTATGTGTCAGGGTGTATATATATACAATACATTCGAATTTAAATTTCGACTAAGCTTGATCTAAGATTTTGTAATTGCACCTTTACTCATTTACCTAGTAGTTCTTTTTTCACGACTTCGTTCACCTGCCATTAATGCTAATATGTCCTTTAGATTTAATTTCTAGATCTGAGTTGCTAGTTTGCTGAATGCGCGCTGCTTGAGTTCGTTTAGTTACTTTAGGTTATACTTATAAGGCTCAGTGTAGTGTTTAGATCTAGAAGGGACACCCGTAAACAATCTCGGAAGCGAGGCAGCCAGACAGTTGCAAGTGGAGACAGAGATACAGATACAGATAGAGATAGAGATAGTGAGAGAGAGAGAGAGAAAGTGGGTTAAAAGATGGGAGAGAAAGTACTCTAAGCTACAGGTAACTCTGCGCCCTGCTATCGTATCAGTGCATCATCGTATGAGGATCGATCCTATATAGTAATGCTTTTCCCGTATTTCCCCCGCCTCTGGCCTAGTGCGTTACTCAGTTGCCTAATCCATATATTTAGCTAATATATATATATATATAAAGATTATTATATATTCTAGTTAACCAAAAAAAAAAAAACTATTTACAGTGAGCCAACTACAATCAAATAACAAATTTCCCCTCGCTAATCATTAACTTTTGATTCATTGTTTTAAGTACTGAAAATACGTATATATCTGTACATACATACATGAGTGAGTGTCCTTTTGTGTGTGTATGTGTGTGGATTACTCAATTTTTAATACCACCTAAATTGCTTCTTGGATTTTCTTTGGGAATTCGAAAAAATCTACAACTAGAACTAAGTAACTTTCCCGGCCTTGGCCCGTTCCCCGTAAATTAAAAACAAAAACTAAAAAAAAAAACACAACCCACCCCTCACAATTTGTCCCCCCGGGAAGACGACAGTTCGTATGTACTCCTAATATTCGTAATACTGGGGAAACGGGACCCGAGCCAGGTATACCAATATCGTAATTATTATAATGCATCGTCCAAATATCAACTAGGGAATCGAAAAATAGAGGGTAACGAGAATCAAGCGGGCTTAAACGACTTAAACGTAATGAAACCTCTTGCCTCTAAACCAGAATATTCCCCCATATATTATATATATATTATATATATCATATATATAGTATGTGTATACTCCTCGGTGCAACTTTGACTAAACTATGCCAAGTCCATAAAGTCCAAGCATAAACAAATATTTAAAGGTTTAATAAACACCTTTTTTTCCTCTAAATTGGTTTTCTTTTAGCTAATTTTTTATCACAAAATATGTGTGTGTGTGTGTGTCTAGTGTGTGTGTGTGACTAACATATTTTGTAATTCAAAATGTAATTCAAATATTTACAAGGCCCAAACAAAATCCATTTTGATCTTAGCTTGCAACTAGACTTTTGCTATTACCTTTTCTTTGCTATTATTTGTGTTTTTTTTAATATTATTATTATTTTGTTTTTAGTTTCTTAGGTCTGTCGATTGTCGTTTTCGTTTTTAGCGGCCACATCTCTGCTGTCTATATAGCTGTAATATCTATGGGTATAGGTAGAGGAGGACACTGAGGACTCTCCCTCGAAAAGGCGTAGAAAAGTAGGCAATAATTGTGAGGGTTCCTTGCGCAAAATATATAAACTATTGCATATTTTTTTGGGAGGAGATGGAGAGGGAGGTGTTCCTAACTCCAGAGATCTTTACTAAAGGTTTTCTTTTTCCTCATTTCCTGCGTTAACTATTTGGTTGAGTTCGAGTAGATCGAGATCGAGTCTATATAAGCTTACAAATTAGGGAGCGGCAGGCAGGATGCCAAGCGAATGCCAGAGTGCTCAAGCCGAGAATCTTCTCACGTGTCTGCTGTAGTTTTCAGTGTTCAGGACGGGTTATATCCATAATCATCTCTGTTCTGTGTACTATATATATATAGTTTGTTTTTTATAGATATATACAAATCGACTATTAACTATGTATGTTAGCTACTTGGCGAGTTATCTCTCTGCGAGCTCCCACAAAAAAATGCTAGATATATTCCTAGTTCAGCTATGACTGTGACTGGGAGTGTGTTTGGGAGTGTCTGTCTGTGTGTGTGTAATTGCAGGACCTCTATAGGTCCTATCTCTCTCTAATGTTAGGCTATGTACAATTCACGGGCATTGTTTCTTCGGTTTGTAAGCTTTTTCAGTTTTGTTTTTTTGTGTTTTTTGGTTTTTTGGTTTTTTGGTTTTTGCCTCCTTTAGCAGTTATCACAAAATTATCCATATTTACATACAGCTAGATCTCTGTGTGAGTGTGTGTGTCAATGTGTATATATATCTGTATATAAAGGTAAATAATTGCAGTAAATGTAGCAAATTCGTAAGCAATATGCTTGCCTTAATTATAAACGTTATCATTATTGCTAATCATAATCATGTAACGGTTAAAGAGTATCGAATATCGAGAATATCGAGCACATCCTTTCAGAGTGTGTATGTGTGTGTGTGTGTGTGTGAGTAAGAGAAAGGGATAGCCATAGTTAGAGATTTGTATAGCGAAAATAGATTGATTTTTGTTTTCTTTTTTTTTTTTTGTTACACCAGGATTCTTCTGCCGGATGTACCTATGTATATAGATTCCGTTTTGAAATTTAAGGATCAACTTTAAATAAGAAAAAAATATATATCGATAAATCTATAAAATATTCAATTTATCGGCGTATAAAAAGAAGTTAAGTGAAGTTACCCAAATTATTGACTAAAAAAATAATAACAGAAAACTCTATCAGACTTGGCCAGGTTTTGTATCAAAATCTTTTAAAATTAAAACTGAAAAAGTTAAAAAAAGAATAGTTACCTTTATTTTGAACTAAAATAAAAATGTAACTCGAAGACTGATTTTAAATTGTGAAATATTTTTTTAGGAGAACTTTAGGAAATATAATAAAAGGTTTAGGAAATCCCTGAAGTAAATGCAAAAAATATCCAAAGATTTCTTTAAACAAATTAAACATTTCGAGATCTCTTCTTTGGATTTTTGGATGGAACATTAGAAAACCTACAAGTACTATCCCTAACGCCTTAGATAATTACCCAAATTGCCATATTTCCTAATGGATTATTTGGGGGAAAGCTTTTGAAAACGGACGACACATACATATACATACGTGCAGGCTGCAGGGAATCCAGTGGATCCTGTCCAGGTAGCTATGAGACATGAGTTGCTTGAGTGTGTTTGAGTTGAGTTGAGATTACAGCTGTGTCTTAACAATATTTACTAACTAAGCGTAGGCGTAGGCTTGCGAGTGGGCGTGGCTGGGCCCCTACTCCTCCTTCTCCTCCTCCTCTTGCTGCTGCTCCCTTACTGCTCCTGGCTGCTGGAGGAGGAGGACTCCTCCATCCGCTCGGGTATCGTGGGCTAGAGAAACTCCCGCTTGGATCCGCTGCTCCTCGGCCCGCTGCCTGTGGGCGTGGTTGTGGGCGTGCCACTGCCGCTGCCCGTTGGTGGCGGCGTTGGTGTGGTTGCCGCCGTGGGTGATGTGACCACGGCACCCACTCCCGCCGAAGTCGTGGGCAGCTGCGCTGCCGTAAAGTCCTCCTCGAGCAGGCGCAGATGAAGCAGCTGTCCCGCCGGTGATGCTGCTGCTGCTGCTGCTGCTCCTGGTGGCGACATATCCGCCGCCTGCTGATGTTCCGCTGACGCTGGCGCCGACATCGTGCCAGATCCGGTAACGGTTCCCATGGGAGCGGCGGTCGCGGTGCCGGCCGACGAGGCGAGTGTCTGCTTAGGAGGCGCCGGTGCTTTCCTGCTCTTCGAGCGTCGCTTCTTGAGCATCAGCGGCCCCAGGCCGTTGCCTCCCGCGCTCGACACAGCTGGGACGCCCGGATTTAGCAGGCCGCCACCAGCGCCAGCTCCAGTTCCAGTTGCAGCTCCAGATTCCTGTCCCTGTCCCGATCCCGATCCCGAGCCTCCTGGCGATGAGATGGTTATCACAGTGTCCACGGGACTGGTAACCACGGACGGTGTCTGAGTCAGCGTCTGGATTGTCGTGGCGGTGGTGGTGGGCGTAACCACGGCTCCGCTGCTGCTGCCGCCGCCGCCCGCGCCGCAGCCTGCGCAGATCTCGTCGCCGGGCGTGGTCTGGCCACTGCTATTATCCGGAGCAGAGCTAACGACAACTCCACCGGGAGTCGCTCCCGGCGGTGCCAGACGCTTGACCAGCTCGCCGAGCAGATCTTCGATGCGACCGATCCGCTGCTGCATGCGCTGCAGCTCCAGCCGCACATCCACCTTCATGTCCAGCACGGTGGCGATGAGATCGCGCTGCGCCAGCGTGGGCGGCGTCTCGCGCAGCCCCGTGTCATAGGTGTCGGAGGTGGTGGCCCTCGAGCTGGCCATCTCGATCTGTCGTTCGCGTTCCAATGCCAGGTTGCGTTCCCCTTTGGTTGATCCAGCTCCTCCTCCGGTCTCAATGGTGGCCACTACACCAGAGGATCCGCCTGCTCCTCCGGCGGCAGCGGCAGCTCCTCCCTCGATAACCACACGGCTGTCGCGACTGGGTGGCGAGGAATCCACCTCGCCGCCCTCGTCGATGGTGTCCTGGCGGGCAAGGGTGGCCTGGCTTGCCTGCAGCTTGGGCGCCTTGGGAAAAACCTGGAGGTGACGTTTAATGGAACGATGGACGATGGCGATGCGGATGCAAATGTGGGAGTTTTTTGGGGGCGGTAGGATGTGGCAGGAGGCAGGCGTTAGCAGTTGTTTGTAATTGTTGTGTGTGTTTTATTTTTATTATTTTTTTTTTTTTGAGGGAGAAAAGTGAGAAAAAGGTGTTAAGTTTTTTTTTTTTTTTGTTTAACGGAATTTTTTGGGTATTAGTTGGTTGGTTTTTTGGTTTTTATATCGTTTGTTGTAGCATTCATTGCAGGTTGCAGCATTGGTGTTGCATGTTGCAGGTTGCAGGTTGGCAGAGTGCAGTGCATTTTGAGTTTGTTTTTTATTCCAATTCATTGGTTGCAGATCATATTTTTTGTTTGTCAGTTAATTTTGATTTAAAGTGCATTTAGTTTTAGTTCCAATTCGTCGATTCATTAATTAATTTGTTAATTAATTAAGTTTTCAAGTAGTTTCAGTTGTTGATTGTTGATTTGTTGTTGTTGTTGTTGTAGATGGACGCAGGCAAAAGTTGTTTGTTGTTGTTGAAGTGGCAGGAAAAGGTTGAAAATGATAAAAAAAATATATATATATATAAATAAAATATATTTATAAATTTGTTAGGTGTTGGCGAAAGTTATTGTGGAATCTAAACAATCTAGGGGCGGGAGAGGGGGCGTGGCTGTGGGCGCAGTGCAAGGTACGGCTTTAAGCTCTAGGATTTGTCTTTGGCCAATGAACGGGCAATAAATATTTATGGTTTCAATAATCAAGCGGATTAGCATTACATTTATATTTTTTTCACTATATATATCAAGCAATATATTGAGCTTATTTGCCCGCCCATTAGCCAATCGAACAAAGAATCAATAGCTCTGGTTTTGTGGTGTGCCAACTAAGGTAGCGATAAACCAAACTAATTGTTCATAAAACTTACTTTGCTTAATTGTAAATGCTTTTCAATTCGAGATTGCACAATTGTCAAAATTGTAGATACAAAGATATAAAATGAAAATTGAATAAAATAAACGCAAAACGATTCGAGTAACGGAGAGGCCATATTCGAAATATATTGAATATTGGTATCGGAACAAAGGGGGAAAAGTATATATTAAAAGAAAAGTATAACGAAAACGAAAACGAAAACGAAAGAAGAGAGACAGAGTTTATCATTAAAATGGAAACCCAAATAGAAACACAGAAACAAACATGCATTTTTTAAAATTCCTTCAACAATTGCAATTGCATGAATGTTTGTTTAAGTTTAATACTATTTTTAAAAAATACGTTTATAAGCCTGACAGTTTAATTTTACATTTCATTAATTAATTTAATTGGGAAATTACTAGAAGATATAATTTCAAATATTTTAAATCGTTTTACTTTGGAAAAAATCCTTATACAAGTAGGAATTATTAAAAAACCGGTAGAAAAACTGTATTTTTTTTGTTAATAAATAAAAATTTTTGAATTTAAACTCTTCAACTAATACTAAAAATATTATTTATATAATTAGAATTAGAATTATTCCAATTGACTGGCTTTTAAACGTATTTCTCTTTTAAATCAAAAACTAATCGAGTTGAATTCTTATTCTCTTCAACCCTCTTTCTTTCGTGTCCTTGTGTTTTATGTGTCCCTTAAAATGGCTCGTAGATCTCGGTGATCCTGGATGGCAGCAACTGGCTCTCTCCCTCTTAATTATTAGATGCCAGTTGCCAGATCCCTGAGCACCGGATCCATTCGATTCGATCCATTTCGAACCCTTAACCACTGGGTGAAGGGTCGGGTCAAGCTTAATGGCTAGCGATAATTACTTTGTTGCCTTGTCCACCATTGCTACTCGAAGTACTACTCTGCCGCGCTTGGGCGGTGCTCTCTCGGAGGCTTTCGCGGGCGCTCAAACTTCTCGAGACGGCTACCTTGGCGCTGGTGTCGCTAGCTGAATCGACGCTTGAACTGCCCAGGAGGCGTCCCCACTTGCTGGCCCGCGTACTCCGCGCAGATGGTGGACCCGAGGATGGCGAGGGGGATGGCGATGGCGAGGGCACCGCCCCGGAAGCGGACGCGGATGCAGATGCGGATGCGTTGGCGGTGCCGAGGATGCGCGCGTCCTCGGTTAGTGTCAGTTTTGCTGGTAGCTTCTTGTATATGTTGTTTTCAATTATTTTGTTGTTGTTTGTTGATTGTTAATTGTTGATTTTGTTGTATTATTATTTTTTATCGAGCATTAATTGCAGGGATTTTTGTTAAATATGTTAGCAAGCATTTGCGGAATAGGTTGTTCGAGCGCAAGACAGTTGGGTAAGACAAAAGATAGATATAGATAGAGAGAGGATCGTTGGAAGGATATTTTGGGGAATTTTTAGGAAGGATTTTTAGGAAATGCAGGAAAAAATTTCCCACACATTTTGTAATTATATTTCAAAACAGGATTTTCGGTTTTTGAATGTGTGAATGTTTGGTGTGTTTGGGGGGGAAATAATACAGAATTTTCCGTTAGTAATTTTGTTAATTTAATTTTGATATTTCAAGTTGAATTCAAAGCCAGATTTGCAATTAATTTTTGTACAAAGAGAAGACAAACAAAAACAAAAAAACAGTGAAGGCAAAGCAGACACCAAGACAAGTGTTTTGTGTTTTTGGCCAGGCCAAGCAAGTGTCAGTGGATGGGTGATCAGCATGGAAAGTGGGTGAGTGGGTGGTGTGTATTCAATGCGATTTTATGCGAAAGCATGTTTTTAGAAAGACAAAGACAAAGAAAGACATACAACGAGCATAAGTCACTTGATATACGGTTCATTGCTGCGATGGTAAGAACATTAGTAAAAGCATTTCAACGGCAACAACATTAGTACGAGATTATTAAACACAGATTTCTATATCTATATATATATATGTAGATATGTACAAATTGATCTGTTTTACAGTTAACACAGGTAACGATTGCCATCAATTTTTTTTTGTAATTTGTGGCTCGGCTTGAACTCTATAGATACTCTGTTTTATTCTGCTGCGGTGAGTTTTTTGTGGTTTTTGTGAGGCTTGAGGCTTCGAAAGAACAATTAGTTAGTACAATTAACGGTGAAGATATGGCAAAGGAACGGGCTCGAACCGTGGTGAGTAGTGGGAGATGAGAAACAGAAAATAGAAAACAGAAAACAGAATACAAAAGAGAAATTCATCAGCGTTTATAGGATTTTCTTTTTTATTTTTCATAGTTCTGTTTCTAGGTTTTTTTTTTGCTTATTTCGCAGATATATAGAAAAGCACCGAAAATAATTTCAACATTAAAAACAGAACTATGAATGAAGGTTTTAAGTTTACTTTAAAGTTAATTTCAAATAAATTGAATGGAAAAATAAACTTTATTACTTTTTAAGATCTCAATTTCAAGGTAAACCCTTAAATATTCAAATTCCCTCTTCAATCATCATACAAACGCTGTGACAAAAGTATATGAAACACAAGGAAACACAGCGCTGCTACAGTAAACACAACACAGTAAAACCCATGGTAAATGGAACAACAAATTAACACACGGAAAGCGAACAGCAACAGTTTGATAGTTAGACAGAGAGACACAGAGAATATAGAATTAATTATTTCCACTTTTTTGGTGGCAACTCACCTTGGTGCGCTCCACCTCCCCGTCACCCTTCTCGACATCACTTTGTCCCGAACCGCCGACAATCTCCTTGCTGCCGGCCTGAACCTGCGGCGTTCGCCGGAATTTCGAGAATATTTTCCGGACTAGATGATCCTGATTCTGGGGCAATTGCGGCTCGTTCTTACGCCGTTCGGCCAATTCTTTTTCGCGCTTCACATCGGCCACCTTGCGAAAAATCAGTCGATGTCTGAGATTGTAGGTGAGCACCAGATTGCGTGCAAAGCTATTCGCAAATGCCGAATAGAAATCGAGGACTTCGAGCAATTTATCACGTTTGATGGCATGCAAATCACAATAGGTCAGGGCGCGCACGTTGGCCGCGCTCTGGCCGACGGCCGAGTCCTTCCAGAATTGATCGCCGAAGACGTCGCCCTTGCCTGTGAATTAATAGCAAATATCAGAGATATAGTTTGGAAATAGTTATATATTTATATTATATACATTTTTCAGTTTGTTGTCTTACTTTTGGTTGCAATCGATGCGAGATCAATCAATGGTTAACGCAACTCACCCAATATAGCCACAACCTCGTCGTCCTGTATAACCTCCAGGCTGCCGGTGACAATAAAGCAAAGACTATCGATGCTCTCACCGGTGTGATAGAGCAGATCCCCCGGCGCCGAATGGGACATCATAAAGTGCATCGCCAGCGCCCGGAGACAACCATCCGAGGCCAGACGAAATGCCGGATGCTCGTTAAATACTTTGCGATTTAGATGAACACATATGTCAGCCTTCATATCTTTCGGACAATAGTTTAGTACCTGCGAATTGTGAACGAGTTGCGAGTTGCGAGTGGCAGTTTCTAATCGAAACGAATCGAATGGAGGGAGGGAGGGAGGTAGGGAGGTAGGGTGGGATGATACCACCTCTACCACCACCGCCACCATGGAAATAGTTTTCCACATTGATTTTTCAAAGATTCATCATCATGGGCGGAGTGAGGAAGCTCTGTGAGTTTTCCAGCCAGATTACGATTCTTCTGGGGTTTCAAGCTAGATAACAATTCTTCTTGTTCTTTTCTAAATTTCGATTCTATTTTTAGGTAAAAATTTCTATATTCTTTTTCAAAGAATTCGTCTGGCTTGCCAACTCAGATTTAAAATCATATTTTTAATGCAGACTCGCTGCTGCTGGCTGGAATTCTTTTGGTAAAAGGCTTCGTTTTCTTGATTTTTTTCGCTAGGGAAATTCTTCAGCTTTAGGACACGCACACGCACACACACATACACTAATACACATACAACATTGATCGAGTGTCTCTGTGTGTGTGTGATTTTTCTTGTGTCTGACTGTGATTTTCTGTGTGTGGTTGTGTGTGGGTGTGTTTACTGTGTGTGTGTGTTTTTTTTCACCATTTCGGGGGAATCCCTGGAAATCTCAATTTTGTTTGTTTATTGTTTTTGGGATTTGGATTGGAACTTTAATTGCGGCACAAACTACAGTCAACGAAATAGGTATAAAGGTCAGTTTCATAACGGCTTGAACCGTTTGCAAACTCTGTTTCTCTGTGTTCTGTGAACCAAACATTTAGGGGTTTTCTTTTTGTTTGTTTATAAATAATCAAAGTTTAGGGCGCAAGCGATCCCTGGGAGGGGGTTTCTTTTTGTCAATGGGGGGGAAACATTAGGAACTGATCTCTCTCTTCTAGGGACTCGCACAGGGATCGCTGCGCCGTTTGGTTCAGGTTCATCTAAAGGCATGAATTTGACGGACGCTTTTCGTTTTGGCCCGGATCTCGCTCGCGGGCAGACACATGGAGAGAATGAAGAGATATATCATCGGTTAGCTGAGTTCTGTCAAATATGGTTTCGTTAAAGGTTAGAGCTTAAGGTGAGAATGATGAAATCCGCAATTTTCCAAGCCACAGCTTACCTCGGACCCTTGACCTGGTCCTTGATCTGTGGAGGGTTGGTTTTCTTTTTTTGGATGGATACTGCCCTGCCAAGGTACTTATTTTCATTGGGGATTCTTCTTAATCTTACGGCCTATTGATGCGAGTAGTAAGTAGCTTTAAAATAATAGGAAAACAAAGCGCGATAGCAGCGACCAAAATATATATATACATATGATATATATATATATATATATATATTTATGTTTTGTTTGGAGAATCGAGGAGAGAGATAGTAGTAGAATGTGTTGTTTTTTTTGTTCTGGTGTGTGAGTGTGTGTAGGGTGTATCTGTGTATGTTGTCAAGCTGTTGTCTAACTAGCGGGTGAATTGAGCGAGTGACAAGTAGCGAAATATCATGAATCTGTTAATTAAATGATGTTAAGGATGAGCGCAAAGGACGAATTACGAGTTTTTGTATGTATGCTTGTACTAAATGTATGTGTGCGTATGCCAAGTGCATATTAGAGATAGGTGATAGACTGAGAAGTGATTCAAGCTTTACAAGTTAGCCAGCGCCATAAATATAGTTATATACAAAGCGAAACCCACTCCCATTCCCAAGCATCTTCCCACTTTGGCATGAATTATCATCTAAAATCATAAACGTATGTATGTAGTATCTTGTAAACTGATCTAAAAACAAAAATAATGCTTAAAATGTACGAAATGGCAACAAAAAAAAGGACACATAATTCTATTTCCCTTTTGCCCCTTTTGCCCTATGGCTATGACTATCATCTGCTGGAAAAAGGGAAACGATTTGTTTCCACCAATAGAACTTACCTTCTCGGTGTCCAGACCCTTGGTCATGGCCCAGGTGGAGACGACATAGTCCATTACCCGCTCGCTGAGAGCTTTCGGCACCTCGTGGAGTTTCATGAACTCGCGCACATTGTTGAGCATGTCGTGGTACTTGGCCGTGGCCGAGGTCATCTGCTGGATAATGGTGGTCACGTGGCCAAAGATTGTGGCATACAGCAGGGCTATATTGGGTTGATTATATATACAGACAGAGAGAGAGGGGGAGAAAAAGATAGAGATTTGTGATGAGACAGACGCATTAAGCGGCGAGTGCACACAGAGTTAGTAGTTGGAGTTCGTAGCAGTTGGGGGATCCATTCAAAGCAAACTTTACACGATCAGCTCAGATAGATAACACTTGAGATGTTTAGATATATATAGATGTAGATGTGGGTGCACACAGAGAGATAGAGAGAGAAAATATGCATTTTTTCTAACCCTCTTTGGGCTTGAGATACAAAGATACAAAGATATATCTATTAAAGTAGCTATTTTATCTCTTTCTCTCTAGGGGCACTTATAGGTGTGCTTGTGATGTGTGTGAAAAATAGTCATTGGGTGTGTGTGTGTTATCAATATTTGCTGATGCTACGCGCTGTGGAAGAAGAGACGCACAGGTGCGCGGCTAGAACAGTAATAAATGCCACAGATTGGACGAGCACACAATTGGACAGAGACAAAAGCAGAGAAGAGGCAGAGGATTGGGGATTGGGGAATAGGAAGCAGGAGCGGGAGCGGGAGCAAGTGACACTGCACAGGATCAGCGGGATCTTTGAGATAGCTATGCGAATGATCACTGATCATGGGCAGTGGGCATGAGATGCTCTCGTCTAATGTTATTCCGAGTTATATATAATTTATATATATATGTACAAAGAGATAGTTACTTATAATAAATCAAGTTCCATTTAACAAGTTATAGTAGTTAACTAGTAAGTAACATAGTATTACGGCTATCGATTTACGGACAACAAGTAGGCAGGTATGTTTATAGAGAGAGCAATGCAACTCACACATGGCGACGAATTGTGCAACTAGATGGCGACGGAGCAGAAGAAGGGTGGAGAGATAAGAGATTTGAGACTCTGGCTGCGATCAGTCAATGACTGACAGATGTGTGAGTGAGCTGCTCTACTACTTGGGGCAGGGGGCAGGGGGAAGGGTGGATCTGGACATGGACAAAATGGACATGGATGAGGCTCTACACCAAATAACTGGAGCAATTTATTAGTTCTAGCGGCGCAAGCGGATGGCCTAGCTTATCAAATGAAGTCGGAATCGAAATCGAGAATCGAGAATCGAATTCTTCGGATCCGAGAATCGAAAACCGGAAACCGGAATTTGAAAAGCGTGACGCGTGTGCGGGAATATCAAGAGACTTTTGACGCGGCAACGGAACGTGTTAAGGACACAGCACCTGCAATGATCATCATGCAGATGGTGAACACCTTCTCGTTGTCTGTCTCCGCGGCGACATTGCCAAAGCCCACCTGTATTTGGAAAATCATGGAAAATTGAGCAGAAAAGACAAAACACACAAAAAAAAAAAAAAAGAACAAGAGGAACGAGATATAGACAAGATATTATTATCATGAGTTTGGTTGGCACTATCCCGGCTGGGGCACTCACCGAGGTCATGCACGTCATGGTAAAGTACAGGGCCGTCACGTACATGCTCTTCCGTGACGGCCCATTCACTAATTCCGGCCCCGTGTCGTTGCTCCATATGTACGAGTACGGCGATTGCGTCACATTGGCCAACTTCCACAGCCAACTGTACTGGATCTGCGCAAGAAGAGACAAACAAAAATTGGATTAGACCAGAGGACGACACAGTCCAGGTCCGGGATGCCAAACTAACCCCATTATCGGCGTCACTGCGACCAATCGAGTACCAGATGCAGGCCAGCCAGTGGGCCACCAGCATATAGAAGCAGAGCAGGAGTATTAGCATGGCCGCACCGTATTCCAGGTAGCGGTCCAACTTGCGCACCACACGACCCAGCCGGAGCAGGCGGACAACCTTGAGGGCACTGAACAGGGACCCAATGCCATCTTCGTCCCGATCGAACGCGTTGAACACGTCATACGGCAGGCAGCTGAGCAGGTCAATGATGAACCATGACTTCAGGTAATTCATACGGATCACCTTGGGGTCGCTGACCACCTCGCCGCCAGGACCCACGAAAGTTGTGTGGAAGTTTAAAACTAAAAGAAAAGAAAGGAAATGTAGTTGAGATATTTTTATATATATATATATATATTATATATAGCTTACCAATATCTATAAAGAATATAACATCGACTATTGAATCGACCACGAGCAGGGAAACATCCTCTGAGGTTTTATTTTTAAACGCTACATTGTATGGCACCTGAAAAAGAAATATTTAAGGATATATTATTAAGAACTATTATATTTAGAATTATTCAAACTTTTTATAAAATAATAGCTGCAAATTATTTAATTTTTGTTAGTCTTGGAATATGGGTTAAAGCAACAACCATAGGTGATGTCACAATGCTCCTTAACTGTCAGTCAGATCATTATTTTTCCTGATGCGTGGTTTATCCAGCATTAGGCTTATCTTGTAAAATCCTAAAATCTCACCTAAGTCCCGGCGTACCAGGTGGCGTCCGTTGCCAAGCGTTCAGCAACAGTTGGCTGGCCTTTCCACCGACTTTGCCCCCACCCATTCTGCGGCTGTTTGTTGTCTTAACTGTTGCCCCAAGTGGCAGTTACAAGCCTCTTAACATGGCTCTTAACATAGCCCAGCCCGGTCGGAGGTTGGATTACAAGCCACGAATGCTGTGCTGTCAGGCTCTCTTCTCGTCCTCGTCCCCGTCCCTGACATCACCTCCCCCAACTGAGCATATTAATTTGAGCACATAAAACATAAGCCGTCCTCTCTCTGTGCCAAAAGAGGAGGAGGCGAAGGCGGAGGCGGAGGCGAGTGTCTGAGCAGCCACTTGGTCATGTAAATGTGTGCACTTGTCTGTCTCCAGTCCCAGCTCCGGGCTCAGCCGCTCCTCTGTCGCTTTGTCTGCTGCGAATCAACGTTAATGTCTGACAGAGGGTCGTTATCTGGATTCCCCACTTGAGCCCGAGACTGAGATTGAGACGGAGCCGACGAACGAGCCCCTTCCGATCCGATTCGAAGGTGTATTTGCCTAATTAGAGGCTTCGGCCTACACCTTTAACCTGGGCCAAGTGAAAAGGATATGTGGAGTTGAGAAAGAACCAATATGCCTTTCATAACAAAAGATTTTTAAAGCAGAAATTTCAGTCTTTTAAATTTTAAGTATAAAGAAAGTATTTATATATATATTTTTTTACTTTACCAATAAATCAATTATTTAGCGTTGTTCGAAATTTATATCAGTTTGATATTTGATCAAACCCATCAAAAATAATATTTCACAGACATTTAAAATGTATTATTTAAATAAAGTAAAATTAAACACAATTTTAATAAATAAATTTAAGATAAATAATGCAATTTTAGCTTTAAATGCCAACTGAATCTATATATTTTAAAAATTAAAATAAGATACTTATATTTCTCATATGATATTCTTGTTTTATATATTATATCGGACTTTCCTCTCTTGCTATATTTATAGGAAATTGTAGTCTTTACCAATTCGAGACTTATAAAGTATATAAAATGTTATAGAACATATTTAAATAAAATTAATATTGAAATTTTAAAGCAATTTGTAAGGGATAAATTTAACGCTAAAACTATTTAATTTTCCATATGATATTGTTGATTATATATCATATATATTTTAGTTTGTGCATCTCTAAAGTGAATCTTTTTTGAAACACCAAAATTTAAATCGTTTAAGTCTTAAATATCAATTAAATGCGCTTACTATAAATCACAGAAATCTGATGTTGATGGCTATGAACGTAATAATTTCCGGTAGACATTTATTACCCTTTGACCTGGTTCCAAACATTACTCCTTATCTCCTCCTCGTATTTTTATCCAAAGTGAGAGACAGACAAAGTTTTGATTTGTTGCCGGCCATACATTTATTTCAAAGTTGCTGTTGCGACAGCCACAAAAACCCCAAACCCCAAACCGAAAACCAAACAACAAACAACAAACAAATGCCGCAAAATGTCATTAAACAATAAGCAAACGAAAACTGTCGAAACAAGAAAGTGCAACTTTTGCCAGCAAATATGTAGTACGTACTACGTACTTTGTGTAAGTTCGGATCGGATCGGATTGGATTGAATAGATGGGGTCTGGAGCGGAACAGCCCCAATCTTTAGTACTTTTCGGAAACGCACACGTGTGGATGTGGTAGTGGGATGTATGTAGATGCTGAGCGCAATTTAAGCGAAAATGTTAACATCTTGTTGACGGAAATAGACACAATTCAAGCAGACAAGCAACATCGGCTTATGAAAAGGCATCGCATGCGGCTTTGTGGCAATCTGAATGTATGCCAGGTACTCTAGGCTAGGGGTGACATTCAGGTGGCAGATGCCCCCAGATAAATGCCAACCCACCATCGACTCTAGGCCATGTCAAAAAGTATGTTCAAATTGTTGTCAGACAAGAGAGAGGCATAAATCAACATCAGCAGGAGGAATATGAATATATATGGCAGGCCATAAATGTGTTAAATATATATAAATGGTATTTAATTTGCATACTCACCATGATGGCTGTATAAAATGTTAAACACAATATCACCCAGTCCCAAATTGCTTTAAATGCACAATAATGCAGGAGTATGTGTGGCGGCGTTTTGGGCGCTTCCTGCCGATACTGTGGCATGATATCCGCACTCAGCGACATCATCTGTAATGCAACCATAGATATATGAATATATTAAATAGATATCTAGAAAAGTAAAAAAGTCACAACAAAAACCAGACTCACATGCGCCAGGTTGGACTGCTTTGTGGGATCCTTCAGCGTGGGCAGATGGGCGCTGAATTGGCGACTCCGCGTCACCGATCGGGCCAACTTGG
Organism: Drosophila birchii; assembly: GCA_035046345.1. NCBI lineage: Eukaryota > Metazoa > Arthropoda > Insecta > Diptera > Drosophilidae > Drosophila > Drosophila birchii. Next base: position 7,092,156 of record JAWNOA010000043.1, on the reverse strand, counting down.
CGAACTTCGAGAGACCTAAAACTGGCAAAAATAGATTAACCGCTACGAGGATGCAACACGCACACAGGACAAACACACACAGACGGAGGTGTATAACGACAGGATAAGAGATATATATTTATAGTTTTAGATAGTTTTAGATAGATAGACATTACGACATGAGTGTTGTTGTGTGTTGTTGTTGTTGGCACATCGAATTGCGTTGGTTTCGATTTCAATTGGTTGCGATTTTGTTTTCGGTCAGTTTTTGTTTTTTGTTGGTTTTCAATTTGTTGAAGCGTTTATTTACAGGTGTGCGTGTGTTGATTGAGGTGTGTGTGTGCGGATGTGGGTGTGCGATGATGATGATGTGTGTTCATTTGTGTGTAGACATGGAAAAGAGAAAGAGATAAAGTAAAGTAGGGTTTCAAGAGACACAAACAAGTGCAAAAATTCAAAGGGAGCACAGCTCTGATAGAAAATATTATCTACCGATTTAAAAACCCATTAAAAATGAGTGTTTAAAAGTGCCATATTATTTATTTATCAATTATTCTAACACAACCATGCTCCACATACATAAAGACGGTTTCCAAACAAATCCAAAAGCATAGATTGAGCTCGCTTACCTCCCTTGGTGTCCTCGCTGTCGATGGGTTGCTTCAGGGCCGTTATGTCCCGGAAGGTCAGCAGGAAGAGGACGACCAGGTCCCGTTCGTTGCGAATCGGGGCCACCTGCAACAGCAGCCATAGCGGGGTTTCTGCATTGGGAAAAGCGAAGCGGAATTAATAACAATAACGAGTTTATATAGGTTTATATAGGTAAGTGTACGCCAGATAACGGGGGCTATCCACAGTCGAGTGCGCTGCTGCACAAAACGATAGATAATCCCCATTCGCAATCAGGTCACGAACACACACACTGCGGGGACTCGAGGGGTCAAAGGCTAGGACATAATTCCTGCTGAAATCTATCAACGAGACTTCTTTTATAAATATTTTGTGAGAGGTTCTTGATGTTCATTAAAAGTTTAATTGCTGAAAATAAAATCCTTGATCCTTGAGAAAGTCATTTCATAAGTAATATCCTTTACGTTTATCTAAAGTCCTTTAAAATTGGGTTTAAATAAAATTAATTATTGAAAATAAATGTAAAATTAATATTTCCTAATTAAAACTCTTTCTTTCGGTGTAGAAACATAAGCATTAGGGAGAAGGGGGCGGCAGCAAACATTTCATTGGATTGCAATTATTGATACGGAACGCTGGTTAATGGCTGCTGGATGCTCGGATTCTGGATTCTGGATTCTGGATTCTGCTGGGTCCAGACAATGCCAGATGTAAATTACGCACATACAGTACGCTCCATATGTATGCAACAGCCAAAGCCGAAGCTGTTTACTCGGCGTCTGCCTTTGTGTCTGACCGGATGAATAATTCAACGAATATCATCCGATGGCAGCAGCGGCAATCCAAGTGCTTTTGCCATTGAAATCGCACCATTATAGTCGAACGACCATAAAATAGGTAATGGCATAAATAAACTGCAATTTTTATATGGCTAATAGAGAATATAAATGGATTGGCATTTCGGGGAACTTGATCTCTGAACGGGGGTTTGAAGTCACCTTAAGAAAAGGTAGCTATTATTATTACATATTATTATTATTATTTGTATCTTTAGAAGCCCCCCTCAAGCCAAACTCAACGAAAGTGATTTTAATTGCTTTCAATTATGACTCCCATTCTGTGTAAACAATCACCTGGCGTTAATTGCTTAACACTTTGAATAATTGGAGCCTTTAACTGTGACTTGACTGTATTAATTGCATTTCAATTTTCACGGTTCAAGGACTCTCTTTCCCTTCCTGGGCGTGGCGCTTGTGTGTGTGGCATAATTATGCACTAATTACAGGCACAATTTGCTGCTTCCGTTTCCGGTTGAATATTTGTGCGCGGTTATTGTTGCTCCTGCCTGCTCTTTCCTTTATGTATTTTATGCCAATATTGATTCAAATTGAACAGATTTATTATTAAAGATTCAGATAAAACAGAGCTACTATGTACATATGTACCTGTCAGCACAATTTCAGCAAAGATTCCGCTTTTGTTTTCAATTCAGCAAGTAGTGGAGGTCGCAATTTTCATCCTTGGCTGGAATCCAATCAAAGTGAATTCCAACCTTGCTGGCCAAGTGCAATTTTCAATTGAGTTGCGGCAACCCAGCAGCTGGCCGCCGTTCGCTCTCTCTTTCTCTCATATTGCAATTGATTTATGCTTATTTAATGCACCACCCCCGATGCCACGATGCCACGATGCCACGATGCACTTTTCCCATTTCCCGGAATTCTCATCCTGACCACACATGCAACAGGAAGTACGAACATTGCTGCGGGCAGGCTGCCAGAACTAAATTGAGATGCTCGCAGCACCCTGGCTGCCTTTTTTTTTGGGGGGTGTGAGGCGAGTATTATCCTTAAGTTGAGGCTACAGCCAAGGAATAATTTATTTTTGATGTCCTTTAATTCATAGCCAAATGTTTAGCCACGGCGGCTAACAAGTTTAAGTTCTCAAAATATTTTTTATTAAATATTTTCGAGGACGACTCGAGTGGCGAAGCTTTTTCAAGTGGTTCCTGAGGGGCAAAAGTCTATCTTTAAAGGATCGTGGCTACTGACTTTCTCGATATTAAGCTTGGATGCTATTTCTTGATATTTAAAGTTAACAAAAAAAAAATATATACCTAAAAACAGTCTTCAACCGGCAATTACCTTGGGTTTGTGCCTTGCCAAACTGCGAGAGGGCGCAGCCACATTGCAAATCTGTAAAATTGATACTCGAAGGCGTTAATTTATGAGCTGGCCAATTGCGATTCTCTGGCAATACTCTGGCTATTACTCTCCGAGGGCGGGATCCCTTGATTTGCCTTTTTGATTGGGGGTCTAGCATTACAGGTGCTGGAACCAGAATTCGGATCCTGGTTTTTTTTGGTTCTGATTTTGATTCTGATTGATGGGCAGACACTCAAAATGCCGGCAGGCTGCCATCGCACCCCAATTTGTTGGCATTACGTGGTAAGGGGATGATGGAAAGAGGGGTTGTGTGCACACAAACAGTGGGATTGGGTTGGGGATAGGGCTATAGGCCATGAATTATGAAGGGTTCGTGGGGTATTCTACAAAATGAACAATTTACGATGGGCACAGCTCGAGCATAAAGCCAAATAACTCACAATGCCGGTCAAGATATTAGATTTCTACCCAAAGCATATCATAAATATTTACATTAACATAAAAATCGAAACCTCTTATTGATTCACATCCAATGCAAAATGAAAGAAATTATCCGAGATATTTAAATACTTAAATACTTTCAATTTCTGGAATGCAACTCCCACTTTTAGCCACAACTGTGGGCCACCTGGTGAGGGGGCCAAAATCAAGTAAGTAATCAAGCGGCTAGAGGGGAAAAATGACGGACGTTGATGTGGGTTGAGCAGCTTTAGGACCAACTACTCGCCATTAGGAGGACCCATGGCACAGGCAATTTAGCACGGAAAGAGCATGGGTCAAAGGGAGAGGGAAAGGATTTACTCCTTGTTGTGAGCAGAGTTTGTTTGTGTGTGTACTTACTGTTCTTCTTGTAGAGCAAAATCTCAAACTGATCCTGCTGCTGGTTCTCCAGCGTGTACTCCAGCCTTCCCACGGTCTCCTTGTCTGTCAGCTCGCCATACATGAAGCCGCATCTGCAGGTTGCCCAAGGACGATTGCCAGGTTGCGATGCCGGGATATATAGAAATGCAAAAAGAGAGAGAGAAAGAGGCGGAGAGCAAACGAGGTATTATTCTTGGTTAGCTTTAGGTCGGTTGCATGCCACACAAACACAGGCACAGGCACAGGCACGGAAAATGCAATGGAAAAACGAAAAACATGCCGAACAAAACATGATTGATGCACCTGGGCGGGGCATCTGCGGAAAATGTCGACTTGCTTCACTTGCTTCACAGAAAAAAATATATATATATTAAACAAATATCAATTTAATGCTCTGCCGCTCAATGGAATCCATGCACTTCCTTCGGGTCGAACTAAGCTGATGTTTTGTTCAGCAGGAAATAATACTTCTGGGTCACTCACTTGATTGAATAAGCAACCAATAAAGATCTATGCCAAGTTGGTATTTTAAAGCTCCTAGGACTTTTTATTTATAAATTCCAACCAAATAAAATCCCAATTTAATTTTGGGTATGACATAATAATTTAGCTTGTAAATAGATAACACAGCCATATTTTAATAAAACATTTTATGCTCTTATAAATGCATTTTTAATTACTTAAAATATAGATTTAAATTCCCTAAAAATTTGCAATTAAATTCCCTTTTGAATGGATTTCATTTGCGGCTTTTCCGGGAAATCCTGAAACCAGAATCCCCTTGTTGTTATTTATTTTTTTTATATATGATATTTGATATTTTGTGTGTGCTGGAAAAACTTTCATTGCACAGCGTGAAATAGTCCCCGCTTGCTGCCGCCGTGTATTATTTTTCAATTCCATTAATTCAGCTTTTCACTTGTGGGTTTTGCAAACTTATGAATATTTAATAATTGAATTTGGGCTTAAAAATAACCAAAAATTCGGCAGCAGGCGAAACTTTCGGGGCGGGCCAAGGGGCAAATTACTTGGAAAAGTCGAAAAAGAGGCGAGGATACCATATATATATATATCCGAATCGGGGCAAGTTGCAGTGGCAAGCGAGTGGCAAGCAACAACAAAAAAAAGTGTTGCATACTTGCAGGCCAGACTCGATGACGTCAGCAGTGTGAAACGAGAACGAAAACGAAGGATAAAACGAGGGGCAGGGGCAGGAGCAGGACGAGGGAGGGGCAGTGGTTAATTTCTGTTGTTTTGCTTTATTCATGCCCCACACACAAAAGTTCAACAAACTATGTATGCTCCAGCGAATCGGCGACGTCACGGGCTGCCCGTGTGTTTGTGTGTTCGCCGGGGAACAAAAAACGAAATTGGGTTACAAAGCAAACAACACAAAAAAGCAAGTCCTGGTCCTGGATATACTATGCCATACATACAATCATATATGTAGATATGGATATAGCCACACGGATGCACAAAGTGCGAGCACACACACACTCGGGAAGCACTCGAAATTCTATTAAGTTTCGCAGGGAACCAAGGGACAGGAACACCACTCGAAGGATGTACAAAGGATGGGGTGGCTCAGCTAGTTGCGAACTTAATGCGGACTTTATCTCTTGTATATGTGTATAAATATTTGACAAAAATGAAACAATAACTTTCAAGGCCTACTTAACCAAGAGAAATGTCTTGTGTCGTTATTGGGGTCAAGATTAATGACAATATAAAGACATTATATAAAAATAAGGAAAATATTTGCTGTTATAACAAAGGAGGTTTAACTAGGCGTATGCGCAATATTTGCAAATTAAATTGTTATATTACGTATACGCAGTATTAATTTACGTACATTTTTTAAAAGCTCAAAATAGCATTTAAATATTATCAAAAAATCACCTTCAAAAAGTATTCCCTGCTAATATCAACTTGATGTTTAACTAGGCGTATGCGCAATATTTACAATTGAATTATAGGATCACGTATAATCAATATTATTTTTTGTAGAATTTTAAAAGGCTAAAATAATATTATTATATTTAAGAAAATTCACCTTAAACTACCTTCCCTTGGAATTTTATCAACTTGATGTTTAACTAGGCGTATGCGCAATATTTGCAATGGTAATTTTAATTCGCGATATTAATGTTTGTAGAATTTTATAAAGCTAAAATCGCATTTTTATATTATCAAAAATTCACCTTAAAATATCTTTCCCTGCTAATATCAACTTGATGTTTAACTAGGCGTATGCGTAATATTTGTAACTGAATTGTAATATCACGTATACGCAATATTTATTTATGAAGAATTTTTAAAAGCTTAAATAGCATTCTAATATTATCAAAAAATCGACTTTAAAAAGTATTCCCTGCTAATATCAGCTCGATGTTTAACTAGGCGTATACGCAATATTTACATATTGAAATTTGAATATCACGTATACGCAATGTTAATTTTTTTATAATTTTAAAAAGCTAAAATATCATTTTTATATTATCCAAAAATTCCCCATAAAATATTTTTCCCTGCTAATATCAACTCAATGTTTAACTAGGCGTATGTTTTATATATTTAGTAGTACTCAAAATGAAAATATCACGTATACGCCCTATTCAACTTTTTACTTGAAAGAAAATACCATTTAAAGTAGTTCCTTTGGCTGATAATAACTTGAGAAATATGAAAAGTGATTTTCGATTGGAAATAAAGTGATTCCTTGACGGCTTTTTATCCTCCCACTTTTCCATTTCCCCTCCCGTTTCCCTTTAACCAATTCCGTTTTTTTATTTCCCTTTTTTTGGCTACTTTTTGCTGGTCACTGTTTTCCTGTTGCCTTTGGCCGTCATTCCTCTATTTCTCCTACATATTCCCTATTCGCTTCTCACGCGACCACAGCAAAAACGGAGGGCACACAAAAAAAAAGGAAGAAAGAAAAAAAGAAAAAAGCAAACAAAAACAAAGACTACGACAGCGACAGAGACAGGGACAAAGACAACAACAAAGTGGGTCACACCAACACGGATGATTGAGCGGATGAAAGAGGCAAATGTGTAGCGCCATCTCATTTTCTCAGCCAGGGATATAGCCATATATATATAGAGGCCATGGGCAGATCGCAAAAAAGTAGTTGCAGGAGGGGGATTAATGCAAAAACATCTAGATATTTATTAGGGAAGATATTTTTTGGGAAAGAGATTCTCGTTTTTCATTCATATTCACCTTTCTTACTTGATTTCAAAAAACAAATGTAAATATTTCAAAATTTTTAGGCACCACATCCCCCCCCCTAACGCCTTCTCTGGTGGTGGCCCAGAAGAGCAGGGCACATCGCTAGCTAAACGGCAGATTGGCATTAAAAACTTGTATTTCTTCGGCTAGGGAATTGCCCACCGATGCTGCAGGTGAGCCGAGATGAGGTGGCTTTTGGGGTGGCTGCTCTGCTCCATGGCGAAATGGTAAGGCCGCCTTTCTCCCCTTCTTTTTTCTGTTTTGCGGCTTCCAGCGCTGTTTTTTCGGCCTGCAAATTACAAACAATTCCCGGGAGAATCATTGGATACGCTGGCCTCTGGGTCGCCGCTTGTTGATTTATGAGCCAGCCGGTGGTGGTGAGAGCGGGATGCAGAAGAGGGGAGTTGGAATTCTAGCCAAATTAAGGCAAACAAATGCAGTTAACACTTGTGCAGATGCTCCTGCACACTCCACTCTCAGCCCCCCTCCATCGCCATCAATTCACCAAAGGTTTGCATAGAATATTTGTTTGGTGAGGACCGGAAGGCAATTTGAAACAGAGAAATAGAGTAACGATAAATGGAATTGAAAACGAGGAAAAATTTGTGTAAATAAAGAAATTTTTCGCGGAAAAAATTAACCCTTTTTAGGTATTCTCCAAGGTACTACATAGATATATGACAATGGAAGCTATTAAAATACTATAAATACTTGTTTTTGAATTTAAATTGAAGTTAAAGTTACGGCTTTACTTTGTTGCTTTCCATTGTTTCAAATTTTGGATAGCCTTAAAATTCCAATATTGATATATTGAATTATCTGAAATATCGTAAAGCAAATATCGTAAGCAAAGATTTCCATCACTAGGCTCTGTCAAAAAGGTCAGATTCGTTGCTTTCATTTTTTCATTCAGTCTCCAGTGTTCGTTCGAAGCAGTTGTTTAGGAAATTAGTAAAATTTTAAATAAAATTTCAAGTGAAAAACATGAAATGTGCAAAAAGTATAAAAAGAAATCAAAAATATCCAAAGTTGTAGTAAAAGTGAAAGGCAAATCGCTGCTGGTAAGTGTTATTTCAGCATAAATTGCTTTAAACGCAAAATAAAAAAAATATTACAGAAATGTCAAGTACAATTTGGACAATGTACTACATTTTCGAAATTCATTTAAATAAATGATGAATGAAGCATTAATTTTTTGTAAATCTCTTGCTTTACCGCTTAATGAAAAGTTTTTAACAAATACAAAGCGAAGAAAAAATCAAATATGTAGTTGTATGTTTTATATTCCAGCTGTCAAATTTTCACCTGTCAATATTTAAAGAGTTTTATTTTTCCTTCATAAAAAAAGAATTAACTTGCTGTCAAATATTTTATAAAATAATCTTCTATAAATATTATCAATATTAACTTGCTAACTAAAATGGCAAGAGCTTATAACCAGTGAAGTCCTATTAAATGAAAATCTCTTCTTAATCAAATTTGATAACGAAAAACTATTGAAAATGCAAATCATGCCTTTATAGGGTCCATTATATACGATATTATTTATTGTACGTCTAAATCTGCCTGTTGCCGCCATCCATCTGAGTGGATGGTTCGCTCCCGAAGTGACCGCGGGCCCAAGAAGAAATACTATAATCGGGACAAGCTGATGACATCCGCGTCCACTGTGCCATACAGCGTTTGCTGACCAAATATATGGCGCATATTTTTACACTTGGACACCATAATGAACGCCGTGCGAGGATCGATCTCCTGCTAGCAGACAATATCCTCGATACATCTCTTCAAATCGAACCCCAGACCTCGATCATTTTTGGGGTTCATACGAATGACCACCTTGGTGGTGGGCCCATCGACACAAGGCCAGTGGGTTGCTTTCAGCGAAAGTCACTCACTGGTTCTTGTTTTGTCAAAAATATATATAAAGGCCAGAAAAAGTCAGCAGTTCCTAAAGGTCCTTCAATTGTTTTCCATTAATATTTGGATGCTCAAGGAGAGTGAGTAAGTTTCAACTATGTTTCTTTATGACACTTGCCAATAATTAATTTATTTTTTAATTAAAGCTTTATCTGCTACTCTGTCTCAGATAATATTAAGGAAAGACTTTGTGTCGATATTACACACTTGTGATCGCATTATCAACTGACTTTTCAGCCTCATCAAGCAATGGGTGAGTCTAGTTTGACCTTTTCTTTATATTATATATATAATATTATATAATATCCTTGACAGTTTAAAAGATATCCATAAAGCAAGTGAGTTAGTTTTTTAAAAGATCGACATTTGTGGAGAAGATCCCAGCTCCGGATTAATCTCATTTTCCTGTAAGTTCAACTATATATTGATCAGTTTATCGAACTTCCTTTAATTTTTCTTTTGGTGATTTCATTGCAGCAAAAAACAAAAGACTTGCCAAGCTCTAGGATCTGCCACTGCCCAATGCCTTTTATTTAATCCCACAAATATAGCTTCGCACCACCAAGGGTGTCATACGAATGAACGCCAAAACCAAATGATTCAGCTCCCGTTTCGAGGATTAAAGATGAAGCGATGGATGCTAGCAAGTCTGCTTGGCAGGAGAACGATCTTCGTTCGGCCTTCTTTATGGTGGCCAAGAGCATCAAAAGGCGCCAGCAAGATAGGCACTGTGGTCATGAATGTCGTCATCTTGCCCCAGAGATAGTACTTCTTCTTGGTCTCGCAGTCAGCTTGGAAGGGGAAGGGACTGGACAGCGGATAAGCTGCAGAAATTACTTCGTGTCTTCTCTGAGTTTTCATTGGATTTGGAAAATCACAAGTACTTTTCCCTGCAACTTTCAAGTTTATTACGTCAACTTATCAATGCATTTAATAAACTTTGATAATAAATGCAAAGAATTGAACGATATTATTTTCCATGAAACCTTCCAAGGGTTAAGGGCAATTATCCTTCCTCCTTTTTATATAGATATATGTATATATATCCATTGTACAGCATACTTTGTGGTGTTTTCCGCCCCCTCATTATGCGGGAACGGAAGGCGAAAGGTCCGTCCATTTGCATTAAGTTCGCTGAGCAGCAAAGTGCATTAAGTTCGACAATGGTTTTTTAATGGCGCAGAAACAACAACAAAGCAAAACAAAGAGTGTGCAAATTAATTGGGGGAAAAACAGAGAGAGCAGAGGAGAGGAGAGGGGGGATAGCGAACAATAAATGAACTCCACATTCCGATGGCTATAATGGCGTAAGCAGCTGCGGATAAGCCGTTAAGCAGATAAACACGGCCAAATGGGAGCGGGTCAGGTGCGTGAACAGCTGTTAATGATGTAGAGAAAGAGAAAGGACGAGGGCCAGGGAAAAAAGAAAGAGAGAGAGAGAGTGAGTGTAGTGACCAGCAGGAATCTCTGCCATATCTCTGACAATCCTCTTAGCTGCCAAGGCACCGCTTCCCCAAGGAAAATGTCCTGGCTCTCCTCCTGCTCTTTCTCTGCCCAGCCATCCCGCCCACCTGTGGGGTGCTACCTATGCGATTATGAAGCTTATCGTTGGAAGGAGCACAGCTCTAAAGCTAATATTTGCCTAAGAAATGAGCATGCAGCTTTAAAGTGGTCTTAAAAGTCAACCCGAAAAGTTGTAAAACAAAAGTTTAAAAATCTAGGAAGAAGTAACTAGCAGAAATCTCAAAATTTCAAAAAATAATTTTAAAAAAAACACAAGGAAATTAGAAAATCAAAGAGTTATTACTTTCCAAGCTTTCTTTCAATAAAAAAAATTAATTTTAAGAATGAAATGCAATACAAAAATACTTAAAAATGCATAAAGCTCAATTTAATTTCCGCCGAATTAAGGGATTTAAAAAAATTAAGGGATTTAATAGAAGGAGGGCTAGGAAAAAAAGAGATATCTATGTAGGTATCCACAATAAACATTTAAAAACAAGTTAATTAAAAAGTTCTTCTTTTATAAGTATTTTTTAAATAAAAAAGAACAAGATAAGCTTATAAATTTCATAGAAATAAAAAATCTATGCACATGAAAAGTCTGTCAGAGTGTTAAGCCAATGTAAAATTAATTACAAAATTAAATCGAAATACAGTACAATGTGTACAACCACAGCAGTGACTGTAAATAGTGACAGAAACAGTGACAGTGACAAATATACACTTTCTGGCTTTTCCCACAGAAAAGCGTTGACATCAAGACCATCGAATTGGAAATCAATTTAAAGAAAACACACACACAAACAATCAATCAATAATAAAAAAAAACACACACCAAGAATAACAACAGCAACAACAGCGAGGGCAGCTAGAATAGTTTGGAGTGAGAAAAAATCGGCAATACGTACACATACCTGCACGACTTCTGCATGACCTCGGCCCGGTTATAGCCGCTGATCTTGCAGAAGGACTCATTGCAGTAGACGATCGGGAAATCGACGATTTGTGCGTTGGCCAAAAGGAACGAGCTGTCCGCTGTGAGTACAAAAAAGTAACAAATTTCAGAGTTAGAATTTTAAAAATATATTATATTCGATTAATTATTAAAAATATATATTATATAAATTATTAAAAATATATTTTATATTATTCATTAAAAATATATATCTATAATCAGTGACAAGTCTATAACTCGTCCTCACATTAATCACTTATATCAGATTCTTGATTCCTTCCTGTTTAAATTTATGGCTTTATAAAATCCCTTGCTATATATATACACACACACACATCAATCGGAACAATCAAATCACCGCTTTTCACACATTTCATGTACATTTATCGCAATCAAAGTTCTGCAATAAAATGAATTAAATTTTTAAAGGAAAGTATGGATTTTTTTCACCACTCCAACATTATTTTCCCTTCACAATTGTCTGCGAAATGGCCAACGACAGTCATTCATTCAGTCAGTCGGTCAGTTAGTCAGTCAATCAGTTAGTCAGTCAGTCATTCAGCTCAGTTCAGTTCAGTTGAGTCTATTGGGATTTTGCCATCGAAGTTTATCAAAATATTTGAGCGTAATTGGAACATTTCAAATGTTGTCATTCATAATCAAAATCGTTTTATTGGCTGCAAAACCGCCCACTCACTTTGTGAGCTTCTCTACACAAAATTGGCAGTGATGGGGAAAATGGTACTATATTTTGTGTGGTATTTATTTCTGCCTAAAATAATTGTTGTTATCCCAAAAGGTACACAACACAAGGTACAATTCAATCCCAAATAATGGACAACTGCTCAATGCCCAAGTACAAGTACCTAAAGTTCATCCATCACCATCACCAACTAATGGCGGTTGTTATTTGCTAAAATTTGTTGCCAGTACCAGAGTTCGAATGGGAGAGAGTTCTCAGGTAAGCAGGTAACATGTGTAAACCACGCGCTGGCATCGCATGGCAGCGAAACAGACATGGATACGGACATGGACAAAGAGACTCCAGGACATACATACATACATACATTCATGGAAACGAAACGGACAACGATACAGACACGGACACGGACACGACATGGCATCGCATCGGGTAACAGTAGCTGGCATCGACCTGCAGGTGGCATTCCTTCATTCCCAACCCATAGACCACCCATCGCCGCCCTGCCCATTAAGTCTGCTTGGTTGTTTTACTATTTATTTGCTGTTTGCCATTTGACTTGCTTTGTGTTGTATCGTATTTAGTATTTGTATAATTTCCAGGTGATTTTATGGAGGTACCTAGGAACTAATTTAAGCAATTTGGCATTATTTTTGATTTATAATTATTATCAACAAGTCTTGCACTTGCTTCAACTTCTTTTTTTTTTGAGATTACTTAAATGATTTTCATAGGTTCTTTATCTCTGTATATCCAATGAAATCAGCGGCTGTTACTTTTTATTGACATTACATGATGTGCAGGGGGAAGGCTGGGATAACAGCTGGGGCTATGCAAATGTGGCATGCATGTCAGCTCTGGCCTGGAGTTGCATGTTACAGGTGCCAGACAGGAGGCGGAGGAGGAGGAGCGGAGCAGCCAGAGGAGGAACAGCAGGAGGTTGACTGAAGCCTCAGGCTGGCTGGGCAAGTGCCAGAGGAGCAGCACACTAACCCACATTGACATGGACATGGCCAAGCCAATGAATATGTATAAAAATATTCGCATGCCATGGCTCGATGGCTGCTGGCTGCTGGCAAATGGGAAATGCATATTTATGTATCATATATATATATATTTATATATATATACATGGAGCACGAACGTAGAGAGCACTTTTTACGACGCCAACCAGCAAGGACACTGGCAACAGCAGCAACAACAACAGCGTTTCCTACTTTGTAGTGTCAACAGTTGCCGTGACTAAAAGGAGAAGGAGGGAGTGGGTTGGGACTTCGTCCTAAGCAGGAGCATGTCCTCCCTGTGGGGGCGAACGGCTATCTCGTTACGCTTTGCATATGGACTGTTAGTAGTTGGAAAAATAGTATATATATATATATATATATATATATATATATATATATATATATACGGGAAAGTACGAACAGCGATGGATGATGGACGAGCGAGGAGCGCAACCTCAGCGTTTATGCGCGTGCATTGGGTTCGGATCTCTCTTTAAAAGTTAACTCCCCTCTCTCTAAAATATTTCCCCCTCTTTAAACCAACTCGGTTTCCCTCTAAACTAATTTCTCTTCCAACTAATTCCTCTGTGGAAATTACAAAACTCCAACTTAATTAGCCAAAATGTTTACATATTTAGTGCAAAAGCAAAACAAATTATAACTTTCCTGGGGAGCATAGCAAATATTACGCATACGACGGGTTAGCCAGAGCAACATTTTTCTAGCCTTTACATATATTTATGTTGGGCTTAAGCATTTTCAAAACATAGGAAATATTTTAAATAGAATAAAGTTACAAGCATAATTTTTGTTTAATTATTAAACAGAATATATATTTAAAATAAATCGTTGTGATACTTAAATTTTAAATTTTAGAAGAATGAAGTATTACGCTAGAAGCTACAAGTTTTGGAAAGGTCAAAAAGTTTTTAAAATATGGCAAACAAAAAATGTTTAAAAAATATTTGCCATATTCTGTATAATTCAAGACCTTAATTATTCTTAGAGGCTGACAGAAAATGCTTTAAAAAATTTGTCTAGTAAATAGAACAGACTTTTCTTAGTGCTTTCTTCTGGCTCTCATATTTCCTATGCCTTTAGTTGTTGTAGATTTTGAAAAATTAAATAAAGAAAATAATTCCTTTAATAATTATTTATATAATTAACAATTTAGTATCCCTTCAGAGCTGGCAGAAGGTAAAGGACAGCCTAATCCTTTGCTGGGCTCTGCTGCTGTGGCATCCCTTTGTGAGAAGGCAAGCGGTCTGATTCTGTCATTTAGCACAAGAAGGAGATGGGTCCTAGGCTCTAAGCTCTGGCACAACACACAGAGTGCTGTGGATAAGTGTCATGTGTGTGGGTGTCCCCTGCCCTGTGGCTGCCACACTTAATGGCATTCAAAGCTGGCTGGGCAAAGTTTTGCAATTTTCCTTGGCCATTTCTGTCCGGCCGCGATTTCTTTTTAAGCCGCGGATTGCTACCAGTTACCAGTTACCAGCCCCCCTCCCCCCTGGAGCATCCGGCGGGAGCAGGCCTTAACCCGATTGCGGTGCCAAGTGGAGCGGAGAGCTGGGAATGTGGAAAATAAAAAAAAGAAATGTCAACTGGCGGGTAAAAGCCTGGGATTGAGAGCAAGGTTTCCCCCTGAACGGAGCGGAACCAAATGAGATCACAATGAATGCGGAATGTGGGTTGTGTCCTTTGCGAGGAGGGGGAACAGAGGAGACACCACACACTCATGTGACACTTTCGCCAGGATGCCGAGCGAGTGAAAGCCTTTGAATATTTAAATCTGCAGTTGAAGCCTTCTTAGCTTTGATTTGCAGTTCAAGAAACCAAAATAAGTCTTGATAATAATAAATAATACTGAATTAAAATTAAAAACTAAATAAATAATAATATTTTTATGCTTCGTACTTTCCCCCATAAATATTTTCTTGGCTCCTCAAGAAATTTCCCACTTAAATTGGTAACGATAACTAATAAAGCACTCAAAACGTCAAATCCAATAATAATAATATTGCAAGAAGATGAATATTTCATTGCTGATTGACAGCCGAGATGGACGGCGAGGCCCCTGATTGCCCAATTATTTATGAGCTCGATCAGGGATGATGTATTATAAATGTCAACATCAACAGCCAGGAGAAAGGAAGAGGAGAACATGCTCAACAAAAAAGCCTGAAAATGAAGATGAAGACGGAGATGGAGGCCTACGTTAGCTGAGTTGCGATTTAATTAATGATTTTTTGATTTTTATTTGAAAGCCAAACAAAGAGGCAATGGCAAAAAGGAGTGGCGGATGGGAGGGGATTAAGGCCCAGCCGATATCCTGTAAACCGTATTGGGATTAGCTTTTCGGGTCTGACAACTCAACCTGAAATGTCAACAAGCCGAAGCGGAAACAAAGGCATCGAAATTGGGCTTTTGGATTGGGGCCCAATGCCAGTGCCAGTGCCAGTTCCAGTTCCATTTTCCGGCAGGCGGTCCGTGTTTCCCGATGATTGATGAGGCGGCTCCCCCTTGGCCAATTAGCTGTGCAGCATTTACAGTTGTAAGTTGGCCAAAAAAAGAAAAAAGAAAGAAAGAGAGAGTGGGAGAGGGGAGGGGGAAATTCAAGTGGAAATGGAAATGGAAAAAAGAAAAGTTGGAGCCTTGTCGTTGATTGATTTGGATTTGTGCGGTCGACCGCAGTCCGAAAAAGAGTCCACCTAAGTGGATTTGCCGGAGGCCTTGACCGAGAGGGGTACTTTTGGGGCATTGCTGAGCTCCACCCCTCCGTGGGATATAACAAAACTAGTCCATTAACTAAATACACCCCCGGAACAAACACACACATCGTACAGAGAAAGAGTGTCGCACACACTGGCGCATATGCAAATGCGGTTGCAATTTCGCAAAACTTTCATTTCCGCTTGGACGACGAACAGTGGGAAAAAATTAACTGAACTCTACTAAATTGGAATCGAAATTGTTTTTTTATTTAATTATACTATTTAAAAAATTTGTTCAAAATGTACAAATTGAATTAAATATTTTCAAAAAATTAAATCAAACTTTTAGAAAAACTAAGTTATGTGTCAGCAAATTAAGTTCTTAAAAGGTTTTCTTAAATAAAAAAAATCAATATGCTTCAATTTTAAATTATAAAAAATAATCTATTCTACTCCAAGAAATCATAATTGTATATAGATAAATGTTTAAATTTTTATAAATAGAGATTTGGTAATATTTACAATTTAATTTGTTAAAAAAAAGTCGAATAAAATCATATAGTATACAAAAGCAAGTGTAAAATATTTGGAAAAAAATTGTTTATTTAAAAACATAATAATCCGAGACAATAATATCATTTATAATGTGAAAAATAATATTTTAATTTGATCAAAATATTATATAGTCTATAACTGATCTGGGAAAGATTAGATTTATTTGTCTTTGCATTATTTCCTGTTTTATTTGTATTTTTCTTTTTTCTATATATATTTTTGTTTTTGCTTCTACATATATTCTATATTATTTTATATCAACTACAATTTAACTATAAATATATTCTCTTTTATTTAACTTTTTATAATTTTTACTCCACATTTCTTGAGTTGCAACCACTGTGGCTCTGTGCCACTTCCTGCTACCCCCTACTTTCTCCTCTCTGGCTCTCCCCCTGCCCAAATTACCTCCTCCTTCGGTTGTCATCCCCCTCCTACCCCCTAACGCCACGCCTGTGGTTCCAAGTCCAAGCTGGCCAGTTTTGTCATTATTTTTTTTTGTGGTTTTTGCATTTGCCGTCTTCCTTGCGGTTGCCGGTGTGTGAATGTGTGTTTGTTGGCCATTGTTGTTGGTTGGTTCTGTTGCCATTGTTTGGAACTTGTCGCAAACACACGTACTACGTGTTACACTCATATACTAGGCAGTGCACTGAGCTTTAGCTTTAATTTTCAGCAAGTTAACTAAGAACTTATTTCCAATTTCCAATAAATATATAAAATATTTTCACACTTTAGAGGTTTATATTATAATTAATAAAAATAAATAAGCAGTATATCCTTTTTGGGTTTTATAATTTTAGTCAAAGCATTGAGAAAATTATTACGAAATTTTCAAAATTCAAAAAATATATATATTTAATTTAAATTTAATTTCCATTTACTTTCTTTTCTCTGCGTGTTGCCCAACACAATAATTTTCCTAAAGCTTACGGGTTTTTTGTGCCATTAGTGTGAATGTTGAATGTTGTATGGTTCAGACGGCCCAAAGTTCCTTGCAATTATCCTTTATGCACACCTCCTGACGGCTTCCCCTGAAGCCTCCCCCTCTTTTCCTTGGGTTTTTTTTCTCGTTTTTGGAGTGGCGATTAGGCCACAGATTGCCAGCTGGCCATGTCATTTCGCAGGCACTCAACTCCCGCTTCCCTCTAACACTTTCTCTCCCCTATAACTGTCTCTTTTAACCCTTTTTCGCCGACGTCAAGTGCATAAATTTTATTGTCAGAAAAGTAAAGACAAAAAAGGCTCGGCCACCGACAGCATTGCGATTTAATTACATTAGCGACAGCTGGAGGATGCACAAACTGGGTTTTGGGGGTTGGCTTTCGACGGGGGGAGAAGGTGGGAAAAATGAGTGAAAGTGGGGGAGTTTTTGGGCGGGAAAAACACGCTAAAAAAGCCACGTTGATTAGGCCAGCCTGTTACCGCTACGACTCCTTGGGGCATGCTTGAAGTGAATTGCAACCGAGCTGCTCTGCTCAGTCACTTCCTCTTTCACTTCTTTCACTTTCACTTTCATCCCCTGCCTGCGACTTGTCGCATAATGGCATTTATAATAAACCCCACTTTCCCCACTCTCTCTTTTCTCCTCTCTCAGTCTCTCTGCGCGCCATTTGGCGTTCGTTTGTTATTAAATTTGCATAATTAAGTGAGAAGCTGCGATCCCAAGCGAAAAACCCACTAAGATAGTCGAGTCACAAAAGAACTGAAAAGGAAACCTGGAAAAGTTAGCTTCTGCGGGGTCTAAAACTAATTGAAATTATTAAAAAATAAAGAAAAATAAACAAAAAGAAAATATATATATGCGAGCAAGCAATTAAATTGAGCTTCTAGGGGGAAAAAAAAATAATATAAAATTAAAGCCAGAGGCAACTCAAGCTTGAAGGCTAAAGTTTTCATTTAACACGGAAATAAAATTGAAATAAATTTACATAAAAAATGAGGGGCTTTTCTTTTCTTAAAAACTGATATTTAAATTAAGAAATGAGGGTAGAAAATCAAACTTGGTGGGAGTGCAATCCAGATCAGGTTACACTCGATCTGGCCATATGCTCGTTAACTCCAATTTCATTTTCAGTTCAGTTTTTGTTTTTCCCCCAGTTTTTCCATTTTCATTTCCATTTCGTTTACCATTTGACAAACCTCTCTCTTCTGCCCTCCAACCGACATTCTGCAACTTTGTTTGATTACTTTTCATGTTCGGTGACTATGCTTGGTGGACATTTGACTTCAAGGTCACACCAGGGTGTCCGTTCCGTACATTCTTGCCTGTCGCCCGGAAAACCACCACCCTACCTCTCAACCTCCCTCCCATCTTCCCTTCTTCCCAAATTCCAGCCAACTGACTTGACTGTTCATTTAATTTTGCCCGCGGGGCCTGCGGTTCTGCGAGTCTCCGCTTTCATTCCAATATTTTCTAGTTTAAATGCTCTCCAGCATTTCGGAGACACTGCCTCCCGCCTCCTTCTTTAACAATAAACAGAATCTACAAGGATAGACACTAAGAGAAAATGCTAGGCATTTGTAGCTTTATCTTTCAGCGATAAATTTAATATAAAATTTACCAATAAGTTTCGATTTCCCACAAAAGAAAGTAAATATAGATGCAAGTAATTTGCCAGAGATTAACAAGTATAGAAATTCCCCAAGCTTAAAGATATTTCTTTTACTAAGAAATTAAGAATTAGAAATTAGTAATAAAATGTCTCAGCCTATTTTTCCAAAAAAGGATTAAATTTTCCCCTAATATTTACTACCAAATTGATAGCCAATTTGGAAGACATTTTTGTAATTTTTTGGCAAGTGTGTTGGGTTGACCAGCACACACACAGACACACACACAAATTCGCACTCGTGCACACTTGGCGGGCACAAAACCCACACACAGACAGCCGCAGAGCTGTTGGCGCCATTGGTTTGCCACGCTCTCTCGCACTTTCCCCAGCCATTTCCCTCGCATTTGCTGATGCCACATTAAAGTTTTTGGCCCCGTCAACGTCATTCCCTCTCTGCTGCCCTCTCACTCCCTCTTTGTAGCCCTCTCTGTCCCACTTCTATGTCTCGCTGCTGGGGATGCCTTGGCTGATAAAAAAAAAAACCTCCAAGAAAAACAAGAAAAACCAATGGCGAAAAAGTTGATTGCGTAAACTTTCAACTCGGTCCAAAGCAGCAGCAACAAAGTGGCCGGGGAAAAGCAGCCAACTTTTCCCCAGTTTTCCCGAAGTGCAAGAGTTTTAGTTCCACAAACACACAAGCATATACATATCCTGGGGATGTGTATGTGTGTGTGTGTGTGTGTGTGTGTGTGTGTGCGCTTGCCTCCATTTTGCATTTTGGCCGCAACTTTTGCGCTGCGTTGCGTGTTGCGAGTGGCCCCAAAAAGCATGCTACACTTTTTTTGTGCCAAGCAAATTAGCCACGCTCGCACACACACAATGAGAGATACTGAAAGAGAGAGCAATATGTTTGCGTAGAGGGAAAGAGAAAGAGGGAGGAGGAAAAAAGCGCCACTTGGCACGCGATTTTCCATGAATTTTCCTTAGCCACCTCAAGTACTTTTATTCCGCCGAGCATCTCCTTTATTCCTTTATTTATTCCTGAGATAAATATACATACACTTCAGGTCAAAATAATAAGTGTACGAGTTGAAGGTTTGTTTTCAAGTGAAATTTAAAGTATTAATTTATTTTTCAGGTTTTACAATTTCAAAAAAAAAAATTTTTTTTTTTAATTTTTTCAATACATGGCTAAGGAAAGACAAACAAACACAGCAATGCTTTCCGATTTGAAATTGATGAATTTTTGGCCAAGATATGATTTTTCACTTTTGCAATTTGCCATTTACTATTTCAAAACCTGGCTATATCGATTCTCCAGTTAGTTCTGATCAAGAATATATAGGGTTTATGGGGTCGAAAATGACTCCTAACCATTTTAAAACCTAATTTAAAAGCTGGTTTAAAAGGGCCGCCTGAACGAAAACGCCACCAAGCGGCCGTAGTTTGAACTACAGCTTGTGAGCCGGAGGGAGAAGAGGGAAAGAGAACGAGCAAATCCATCGCGCTCTTTCCCTCTTTTTCTCCCTCTCATTCCCCTCGCCCACTAGATGTAGTTCCAACTACGGCCGCTTGATGGCGTTTTCGTTCAGTCGACCCTTCCAAACAATATTTTAAATTTTGTTTTAAAATGGGAAGGAGTCATTTACGACCCCATAAAGCCTATATATTCTTGATCAGCATTAATAGAATAACCTATTTAGCCAGGTTTTGAAATAGTAAATGGCAAATTGCAAAAGGGAAAAATCATATCTTGGCCAAAAATTCACAAATTTTAAATCGGAAAGCATTGCTGTGTTGATTTGTGTTTTGTTAACCATGATCAGTACAACAACATTATGTTCCGATCATTTTTCTTTTTTTTTTTTTTCAAAATTGTGAAAAATTAGAAATAAATTAATATTTTAAATTAGGTTTTATATCTTGGATTTTGTTTATTTATGTACATAAAATTTAAGATTTCACCCTCTTTGATTATCCTTGAAATTCTGTTTAAATTTTATACAAAGCTGACAACTATATCCTATAGCTGGGATAGAAAAAAATCTGGAAAAATCAAGAACTAGCCAAATAATTTGGCCAAACATTATTTTGACCAGTAGTGTACATAACTTTCATTTTAACAACAAATAGTAAAAGTTGTTATATGTAGTACGGATCAGAGACATTGTTTCATTTTGATTTTATTAAATATTTATCATAGCTAAAATATTAAAATGAATGAATTTATTATATAATTTAAATATATATTAAACTCATAAACCAGAAATGACTATATTCCCAATTATTTTCCATATTTATTAATAATCGTTTTGCACTGCACTCTTTTGGCATCCAATTCAAGTTTTCTTTTTTCTTTCACGCTTTCTCTACGGGATTAGGCTGCTTCTATATTTTTCCAGTGGCAGCCCAAGCTAACTACCCCCTCCCCCACTACCACTGGCCCTGCCTATGCTCACCTGACGGACAATTCGCAGGGGGCAAAGGGAGAAGGGGCAATAACTTAATCCAATTTGACTGACCAAAGGCGAAACATGGACGTCGGAATACCGCCCGCCCGCCTTTCTGCCAACTGTGTCCATTCTTAAATGGCCTTTTACTTAATGCTAAGTGTCATTTGACTGCCTCCACTGCCTCCCACTCTAACCTCCCGCCCAACAAGACCTCCTCATATCTAACATTTTTGTGTGGAAACACGCGCTGTTGTCTAATTAAAGCGATTTGGGCTTTGGTCACATGTCGATAATATCGGTAAATAACTTTGTGGCATATATATTTATGTATGTACCAGGAAAATATGACGGGGAACAGCAGCCACGCATGGTGGAGGGGAGCTGCCAAAGGCCAGAGGTGCCTCCAATGTCTGGCCGTTGGATTATAAACACAATCCCTATAAATTACGCAAGAAAAGCGTGGAAAGCGTGGTAGCATGGTAGCATGGTAGCATTGTAACGTGGGCGAGGAAAATGTCTGGGCCGGTGGTGTTCAATCAATTGTCGCCACCTGGCCAGGTGGCCAGGATGTGGCAGAGAGTGGGGGATGAGATGGTCAGGCGTGTTGTTGGCCAAGGCATTGAAGGCCCTTAAGGCGACCATTGATTTCCATGGAATTTCTGGCAAAGGTCAAAGCAGCACGAAGCCCTCGAGCGTAAGGAACATGTTAAGAAAATTGGAGGGAAGTTGGTCAAGAGAAGGGGAAGGGATAAACAGGGTAAATATTCTTCGATACTACGAATATGTGTTTACCCTTATTTTTGGCTAAAATTTTTAAAGGAGAGCTTACAGCACAACAATCATTAAATGTTTAACAAAGAAGAAAGTAAGAAAAAATAATTTTTGATTAATAATGTTTTGTTTAATCTTAAAAATTCAATATACTTAAAAATTGCAAAGTTGTTTACTCAGGCAAACGAATTTTTTCTTAGCTAATTAAGTTTTTGAAATGTAAACTAATATTGTACTTGAATTGTTAAAGTACGTTGTCAACGCCAAATAAATATCCATTTTATATCCTTGATGGTTACATTTGGTATCGAGGAATTCCCCCACTTCCGTTGACATTCCTCGACACTGCCTGTGTTTTTCGGGGCGTTGATTGGTGGCTCCGATTGTTATGATTACACCTTCGCGGTACAACGTGGCGTATGATTAATGCGCTGCAAATATTTCATTCCTGCCACCGGAGGCCCACCACCACCACAATGGCCAAGTGACACGACATCTCTGCACTTGCCTTCACCTCTCTCTCTCTCTCTCTCTATTGTCAGCAGAGAAAGCAAAGTGTTTATTTAAATTTCCCTTTGCCATTGTTTGCTTTGATTTACCGTTGCGTGCAAAAGTCCAAGTCGGACTCAGAGTCCGAGCCGGAGTCCTCGGCAGAGGAGCTACCTTTTCGGCCAGGTCAGTGCGGATTAATATGGTTATGGCTGTTTGCTTTG
This sequence comes from Drosophila birchii, assembly GCA_035046345.1. Taxonomy (NCBI): domain Eukaryota; kingdom Metazoa; phylum Arthropoda; class Insecta; order Diptera; family Drosophilidae; genus Drosophila; species Drosophila birchii. Next base: position 7,069,453 of record JAWNOA010000043.1, on the reverse strand, counting down.
CTTTTTACCCACCGCCCCCACCACACCCTCTGCATCTTCCTGCCTTATTTCTTATATTTCTTGTATTTTATTTATTTTTACGTTTTCTTTTCTTTTTCCTTTTGCCACTTTGACCTTCTTGCGCTGGCATGGCAAGCGGTAAAAGCAAAGCGGCGTGGTCTTAAAGCTGGGTAATGGGGTGCACTCGCGCATTTCCGGCCACCAAAAAAGCAAAAAACAAAAAATAAAAATAAGGGAAAACTCAACACAAAAATAAAAAAAAAACGGGTCAAAGACGCAGCAACAGCAACACAGCAATGAAAGCGGGCAGCAAACAACGCGAAAAGTTAAGTGTCGCTAACTGAAAACGCAAGCAAAGCAAGGCAAACGATGGCTGGGCAAAGGAAAGCAAAGGAAAAAGGTAACAAATGAGAGCGAGTTTTCCCTTGACGACGACGAAAAAGAAATCAATAAATGTAATGGCAAGCAAAGGTCCGCCCTCTTTTCACGCAGACCGCCTTCCGTGGCGGCAAAAAAAAAAAACGTTAATTTACACGAACCAGTTATAACAATAACAAAAACAAAACAAAACAGACGGAGCAAAATAACAACAGCAAAAAAAAATAAAGAAAATGCAAAAACAAACAACGACAACAATGAAAACGAAATGAAAAATGAAAATCAATAATAAAACGCACTGACATCGAAGTGGGAAATGTTGACGCGGTTTGGGTGGCTGTCGGAGGGGGAGGAAACCGGAGCGGGGGCGGTGGGTTGGGAGCTGTGCGGCAGCAGCAGACAATGATTGTACATAATTGCAATTGTTCAACGATTGGCCTCTGCGTGCGGGCGTTTCCCACTGCGGCTTGTTGCATGCCACAGCACACAAATTAGTGAATGTGTGTTTGTTTGTCCTCCTTCTGTCCCTGCGATGTCCTGTCCCTCTTCCTTTCCCTTTTCTCTCTCTCTGTTTCGGATTATGCTGATTTCGGATGACAGTTGCCCTGCGCATTTGTGTGCGTCACTGGCTCGCCATTCGGCGGAGTCCACAGCTCCAAATGGGTTTATCGCAATTTTAACCAGGCCAAAATTCCTGCTTTTCCCCCATTACACCATCATTTGTGCATTAATTTGTTGTCGCCGCTTTTTGCTCTCATTACTGTCGAGTCTTTTTGATTCGTTCCTCTCATTGGTTTAATCGGTATTGAAGGTCTTTTATGATATATATTTCTTTTAATATTGTTACAATATATAAGCCGCATTAATAAATCCTAAAATGGTTAATTGGTTAAATCAGAATTAAGGCCTGAATATTAGAAAGATTAATTTAAAACTTTTGCAGGCAAATGCCAATTTTTTAACTACCTATTAGCTTGACTGTTCCCTTAAGCCCATTCAATTTTAATTAAATTGCACTTTTCAATTTAATTTTAAATATTTTACCTTGCAAATTTAATTAGAAATCATAATTCTAGTCCCAAAGAAAAGGCATCTTGGACCCATAAGCAAACAATCTGGCTTCTATCAACTGAAGAGTCAGACAATTGTGGCTGTTCAGACCAGGTTCAGAGATTGAGCCTGCAGGTATTCTGTCTGCTGCCTTTTTTCCCTGTGAGATTTGTCTTCCTTTACCACTACTTTCTTTCAGTTTCTTTTTTTCTTGTTTCACTTTTTCCCTTAGCTTGCTGATTCATCGCATATTCGGTTATCATTTATCCATTTGGTGTGGGCCCCCAAATGGGCTCTGACCTGGGCAAACATTCATCCATCCATCCATCCCTCCAGCTAGGCCGTGATGGATATCGCACGCACGTGTTTTCTTTTGTGGGCCACGCGGCGTATGCGTAATCAATTGTCAACAGGCAGGCAAAACACTCACAAGAATGAGAATGCACTTGGCAAAAAAAATGAGTGGGTTTCGAATGAAACAAAATTAAATAATATTTTAAAGAAGCTGAAATTTAAATTTCAGAAAAATGACATTTTCTTTTAATAATTTAGAGATTTAAAATATGCAATTCATCACCTATAATGTCCAAATAAATTTCTCAGTGTTGTGGAAATAAATGGAGAACTGAGCCAACTTCAAAACCCATCGATGGGTGGCCACTTTGGCTACTTTCTCCTATGTCTGGCTGGTGGTTGGTGACTCCTGCTCCTGCTCCTGTATTTTCTCCTACCTCTGCTCCTGCTCCTGCTCTCAATGTTGTTGTTGCTAATGTTGTTTAGCTTGCTGACGAAGATCAAACAGCCATGCCAAGTGTCGGGCTGCGCGCGTTCCTCGAGGGGGGGGGCAGAGGTCATGCCAAATGGGCGGGCCAAAGTTCAGCAAGAGCCGGGGCAGGAGCAGAAGCAGAAGCAATGTGCACTCGAGATAAACCTGCGAGGCAAACCGCAAAAGTGACAAACCCAAAAAAAAGGCAAACACACTGTTAGTAGCCGGGAAAAAAGGAAAAGAAAAAAACGGAGGAAATACGAAAAACACCAACAGCAGAAACAGAAACAAGGCCAACGTTGTTTGTCTCTTTCCCCATTTTTCCCCGGCAGATAAACCACTGAAAAATGCTTGCCATCGAGCTAGGCGGGGATTTTTGTGGATTTTCTGTGTGTGGTTGGTTTTCTTTTTATTTAATTTTTTTTTTTGTTTCTGCTGGACTTTTGCCGTTCAATTTTAATGAGTTTGTCGGCAGGCAAAGGACAAGGCACACGAATTTTTGCCTATTTGCAACTTTGTGACCAAATCGAAGAGACCGCAAAAAGAAGGGGGTTCCTGAGAGGCGTGAGGCATAAAGTCAACTAATTAAAAAATCTGCCTAAGCCACTGGCTCTCTCTCTCTCTCTCACACTCGCATTTTGGGGCAGTGTCTTTGGTCAGTTTATCGCCAACGTGGCCAGAAAATTCGCAGCCCAAAACAAACACAAAATACAGCTTGGGCATGGGCATGGGTATGGGCTCGTCCCTAACCCTGTCCGTGTCCTTTTGCCCATTCCCTTGGGCTTGATGGATATCCTTCGGCGGGCCGTTAGGGGTTTGTTTGCTGTGGAATAATCTAATGAAGCGTAAACGAAGCCAACGAAAAATCACACCATTTTCCAGCTAAAAAGTGTAAATTTAATTTTGGGCAATGTATCGTAAATATTAAATTTAACCGAGAGTTGAATAAATATCTCTATTTTTTTCTTTCAAAGCTAAGACTAGTGCATATACAAAACCTTTTGGTAATAAATTCATTTCAATATTGGGGACAGAAAACGAATACAAAACAGAGGAGCGGCAAAGGTGGAGCGGGTCCTGGGAATAGGATCCGTACAAAAAACAAAAAAAAAGGCCAAAGTGTTCTAGAATAATGTATTATTAATACAAGGCAATATATTCAATTCAAAATCGATGGCGGTTGAGGCTTGGGAAATGGGACAAACTCAAGGGCCAAAAAAAAAAAAAGAAGGTTAAGTATAAGCAGACTGTGCCCGACATCCACGCATTTTCCGTGTCTACAAAGTTTCCCTCTCACGATATGCTCCTTATATACATATATATATATACTATATGCCATATCTTTTCTTTCTTCTTCTGCTGCTTTCCCTGCACTCCACTTCAACTTCAATCTGGGCCCGCCGCCCTGCAAGTCTGCCCGCTTTTATTTGTGCCTGGCATGGAAATCGCATTAGAATCTATTGCTTCACCTGACGACCCATTTCCCTCAGCCATTTGCATTCCCGCCTTAATATGCCGCACTTACGGACGGGGTCCCTCCGCCTCCACCTCCACCTCCGCCGCCGTGCATTTCCTTTATGGCATTTTCCGCTTGCCTGCCCTCACCTTTTTCCTGAATTTGTATCTGAATTTGTAGCTACATATCTCCGAGGCTGTATCTGTGTACCTGTATCTGTCCGTTTTTCTTTATTTTCCCTTTCCCTTTCTCTCTCTCTTGCCTCAGGTCAGAGTTTTCTGCTCGTACTTTTCCCTTCACTTGTCCTGCCAGCCAAAGAAATCCTTTTGGAAAAGGCTTTACGTCTGCCGTTCGGTAATCCGCTTTCGATGCCGGAGCAAAGGAGAGAGAAACTATGCCTGCTGTCAGGCCTACCTAAATCTATTGATGGCTCCTTTGCGGGCATAGCAATCGGAGCTCAAGTGGGTGGCGGGGGGCCACAGGCAAAGGGGAAGCCCTAATAATATTCCATTTTATTTCTCCTAATTGGGTCGCTGATTGAGCTTAAAATGACAGAAATTGAATGGCACAAAATGTAAATCAAGTGAACTTTAAATTGAACTGTGTTGTATTTAAAGTCTTAACTCGATTCACTTCAAACTTGTAACTTCAACTAAGCAGGAGGGAAAGGAGAAAATATTTTTAATGGGTTTTATTAATGTATCAAGCAGAGTATTTAGTTCCTCAAAGATACTGATCTTGGGGGCTGCTTTTGACCCACTACCGATCCCCCCTCGTGCAATTAATGAGGTCCTCCTACAGCTGAAACTTTGCCAATTATCTCATAGCTGGTGCTGTTCGCTACGGTTTATGATTGCATGTGTTGCTGCTGATTGTCCTTGCTGAGGGTTTAAGAACATTTTTGGTCCTGTCAATTGGCAGTTAAAACACTTCTGGGGCTTGTGTGTGTGTGTGTGTGCCGACTCCTTTGCTTAACCAGCTGGCAATCCGATTTAAGGCGTCAGTCGACAGTCCTACGTCTCCGTCTCCGTCTCCCGTTTTCAATTTTCCATTTCGCAGGACCTGACCGCAATTGGCCCGTCCTAATTGAAAGTGTTACCATTGACCGCAGGCCAAAAAGGGATTTCAATGCTTGGGGGAGGCTTGGAATTGCACAGCAGCAGCAGCGCAGGAGCACCTTCCATCTTCCACTTTCCGGCTTTCCCCCTGCTTCCACAGTTTCCACAGTAAAACAATTCGATTTCGCAGAACAAAACGAAATGGACATTTCTCGGTCACACATGCGTGTGTGTGCCACATTGGCATTGCTCTATTTATGGCTCATTTTCCCAGCTCACTCTTCACTCTGCGGACTCTACGGGAGACCATCCAGCATCCTGTTCACGTTGACAACTTAACGGAAAATTCATTTCACACTTTCCCAGACAGCAAAAGGTTACAACGCTCTTCCCCACTGCCATTGCCCGCAACCGTTGCCACTCGATAATTGTGTGGCATGCGAAAAATGCCGATTGCAAACGGAGAATCGATTATGGGATGCATCGAAATGTTGCCATTAAGGTTAAAGGTCGTGCGTAATGGAATGTTTCGTGAATTTCTGTAGTTGATTTACAAGGCCTGTTGGCTTGCTCTTAACAGAAGGTAGCGAAAGAAGAAAAAGATATTCATTTCGGTATCTTTGCAATAAAAGTTGCTAAAAAAAATAATAATTTAACAACCTAAGCAGATATTTCACCATTTAGAATTATATTTTCGAAAAGAAAGCAAGCTGACTTAAGAATATTAAATATAATATTAATTTACTGCCAATTTTTACACTTCTCAGTAATATATCGAAGGGATAATCGACATTTTAAAACCTTAAAATTTGATTATCGAAAAGAAAGCAAGTGAAATTTATAAATAAATATTCATTTACTTAAATATTGTACACTTCTCAATAATATATCGAAGGGATAATCGACATTTTGAAACCTTAAAAATTTGATTATTGAAAAGAAAGCAAGTAAAATGTATAAATAAATATTAATGCCAATTTTTACACTTCTCAGTAATATATCGAAGGGATAATCGACATTTTGAAACCTTAAAATTTGATTATCGGAAGTACCCCGAGTATGTTTTTGATTAAATTCTCCAATGAGACAAGGGACTCATCGTGTTTCAAAGACATGTGGCGGCTATACATATGAATGAGCCCTCAGCTTGTATTTTGGCTTCAGTTTCGCCAAACAAAATTCTAAGAAATGGGAAACGCAAAAGATATGGGAAATGTTTGAAATACTCACGCTGCGAGTTGGAGCGCCGGATGATGTTTTCAAGGAATGTGTTCTGCGGCGCAACCAGTCCACGTCGTCCGCCAGGCATTTTGCCGCCTACACCAATCCTTGCTGCTTCTGCTGCCGCTCCTGCTCCCGCAACTGTTCCTCTTCCTTTTCCTGGTTATGCTATCCCGGTGTCCTTCCAGTACCACTTCCACTTTTACTCCCGCCGCCACACCCACTTCCGTTTCCGCTGACAGCTGCTGCTGGCCGGGGCGCTGAGTTGCTCTGACAACTGACAGGTGTTGACGGATGACACTTGTCAGTTGATGAATAGATGGCCGGCGGAGGAACTCCTGGTTGCTCCTACGGGTTTGGGTTACGGTTACGGCTTCGGTTTGAGGTCTCTGGCTGCCCCTCTCCTCCTTCCGTCCACGGGTGTTGGCTCGCTGGATCCAGAACGCCGTCCTGGAACCGGAACCGATCTCTTGCTCCTTGGAATTGGCTGGGCTGGGATCTTAGCTCATTCGAATTCCGCAGCGGTGACGCCGCTGCCCCGAGCGTCCGTCATTTTGATCTTTTCTCACTCCGGCTCTCTCTCTCTCTCTCGTGCGGTCGATCTCACGGCTTCTTCTAGCTTTCTCACACTCTCACTCACACTCAGTCAGTCACGCACACTGAGTGACAATCGCTTCGATGCTGATGACCACTTGACCATTCACACAGTCTTATCGGTTGCATATGGCACTGCAGGGGAAAGAGAGGAGGAAGGGGAAAAGTCATTAGAAAGGGAAATAACAGTGGATTCAAATTGGAAAAATTATCAAATCAAATTTTATTAAAATTTGTTTGAATGTAAACATAAATTTATATATAAGTTGGTTTTATTCATTGACTTTTATTAAAAGTGCTTGTTGAAAAAATACCTCAAATGCTGTAAGAAATTATTTTAGACCTATTAAAAGCCAAGTTAACAATGCCTTCAATTTACATCATTTTTTATTACAATTAAAACCTTTTACCATTTGTTAAATTAATAAAGATACGAAACACCTATGCCTAATTTATGCTAAGCTCATGTTTAATCTGGGGCTTGCAATTTGAAAACTGTGAACTTGACACTATAAACTTTAATCATTTCTCTTGGTTAATAACTATATATAAAGGAAAGATAATGCACAAATCGATACTCATTTGCTCATATGCTCAATTTAAATCGCAATATTAATATCATGACTAATTAAAAGCCTATTAATTTTGGCTGCCGATAACATCAAGACCTAATTACTCACACACACAAAAAAAGAAAATGAAAATGTAAACATTCCGTTTTATTTGAAAATGCAATTAGGCCTCGAAATATTGTAGATGCCAATGACAAATTAATGACAGCTCTTCGTAATATAACCACTAATTGAAACGCATCAGCATTTTAAGGCAAATCAATTAAATCGAACAATATTCGTTGGAGATATTCAAGGCCATTGTCTTATCGTTACTTCAAATGCAAATTTCCAATGCAAATTTGCTGTCAAGTTGCATTAATAATGCACTTTGTGCTAATTTGAATTTGCTAACATTAAGTATACGCAACGTGCTACGTGCAACATGCCTTCCCTCACCTCTGCCCACCTCTCCTCTCCTCCACTGCTCCCACACTGCTCTCTTGTCGGCATTGATTTGTGCATTTGTGGAGAAGTTGTGCAAAATTTGTGCAAGTTTCGCAATTAATTATGAAATTCGAGGAGCAGACAACGTGGCGTATGCGTAATGCAACGATAGGGTTAGGTGGCAGAGTTCTTCCCCGGGTTATATGCACTACAATTGCGCATCAAGTTCCCAGATAATTGCCATAACTCGCACATAACTCATTGGGGTAACACCGCAGACCATAAGATCCAATCCTGATTTAGTGCAGAGCGGAAGGTGGAGCAGAAAAGCCAGAGCCGGGGCCGTAGTCGACCTGCCCTCAATTAGCTGCCTCAATTTACGCAACTCGATTAGCCAATTATCAGGGCCAGTAGTTGAATGAGGCCGCAATAAAATCCAGGCAAGGAATAACAGCCAACGCCAATGTTGTGACTCCGCCTGTGACTGTGACTGTGCCAGTGCAGCAGCAGCTACAAATTGACTAATTAAAGAAGACAGCCGAGCCGAACAAACTTGGCAGCAAAGTTGATTCACTTGTCCAACACGCACTAATTACAAAGTGCAGGAAGTTCACCTCCTGGCTTCTGGTTGAGCGAGCGAGTGAGCGCCGGAGCAATGACAGGCGGCAGGAACTGGCTCATTTAGGATCAGGCGGAGGATTGAGAGGCAAGGCGGCAGCACAAGGAGCAACTGAAACATGAGGATTATGAATAGCTAGGAATCAAGGAAGCAGCAGTAGGAGGGAGTGGAATAATCAACGGTGGAATTCCAAGAAGAAGCTGTGTTGTACTGCTGCTGCCAACATAAACATCATCAAAACGAGCTGCAGGAGCTGCAGGAGTAGTAAAGGAAGCCAAAGGAACGTTTAAAGCAGCAAAAACACAAAATGAACAACCAACTTAGTGAATAGGACAAGTAAATATGGTATAGTTTAATAAAAAAAAAAACTACAATTTAAAGCTGGAGCTTCTATATCCTTGGGTTTCTTTTTTATTTAAATTCAAGACCTAACTATTATATTCCCCATTTGTAAATAGTTTCTTTTTAATGTCATTACCTCGAGTCAAGATGGGTTTTACTGGGATAATTCCTAGCTAAAACCCCTGTGAAAAAGGATTTCATTGAAAACCCCCCTTGACACTAAGCCTCTGTGCTGCTGCTGCTGCTGCTGCTGCTGCTGCTGCTCGTGCTCGTGCTTCTTCTCCATGTAGACGTTGCCTTTGCCGCCACTGTTGTTTCTGCTTTTGCTTTTGCTTTCGCTTTCGCTAACTGAGCTCAGTAATCTTTAATTTCATTAAAATTCAAGCTATGGCAACGACAGCTTCTTTGTGTGCTGGCCGCCAACCTCCAGCTCCTTGTTGTTGCTGCTGTCGGTCTGTCCTGATGTTGTTCCTGCTGCTGCTCCTGGCATAAGTGCTTATTAGGGGAAGAGAGCGAACACTTCAATGGAAGCAAGGAACGCTCTCAGGCATTTATGAATTTTCTGGCTTTAATGCGTGGCCCAGGAGTAGAGGCAGCAGCAGCAGAAACAGGAGCAAAACCAGGAGCAGCAGCTGGAGGAAGTGGAAGTGCTGGAGCAGGAGCTAGCTAGCCCATGGGCTCAGATGAAAGAGGAGGGTCAGCATCCAGGCAGTGCTGCCAAAGTGTCCATTTTTTCAGACAGGTTTCACAGTTTCTCTAAGTCTCTTAAGGTGGCTTCTACAAAATGTTTTATTGATATTTCACAATCTGATTTTCTTTAGGGCTTGTTATATTATTTAATTAAAAACAACAAGCCTTAATAAAAAAAACTAATCTTATTAATTATTTATTCCTTTTTTCTATGCCCAACTCTGAGTAAATTGGCATCACATTTAATACCGCCATCTCTTCACAGTTAACACTCTTTATTGGCTGGCTTATCCTGCTCTGGCCGCCGCAGGAGCAGCTTCTTGTTGATGCTCCTTGTATTGTTGCTATCCTTTTTGCTCGCTTATAATGCATATAATTAACTGCAACTTGCCAAGTTGCCACAGGGATAATGGACGCTACATCATGGCTGATCCAAAGTCGGCCAAATGGGAGCGGGACAATGGCAGCAAAAGTGAAGAAAGGGCCCGGAGTACCAAGGACTACAAAGGATGGATTATCACGTAAGCCTCACAGCAAACAATGACCCAACTTGCATGCTCCTGGATATTCTAACTATTTGCCTGCACATTGAATCCACAAAAGGATGCTCCAAAATTGAAGAGAAAATTAAGGCAGGCAAAAAAAAAAAATATTTATCTTAACATTTTGCATTTAGGTCATTAATATCGATTTATGGTGGCACAATTGCTAATCAAGATGCGACACCGAGTCAGTCATTTCACATATCCGTGTCCCCGGCTGAGTGATCCCTGACAGTCAAACACTTTTGAAACGCACTGTATGCGGTGACAGTTCGAGGACCAATCGCAGCAAATCACCCCTGATGCTGATGCTGATGGCTGACGTCACAAGCCCCTAAGAGGAAGAACCCTTAAAAGGAAGAACCCCGAAAAAGGGGAGAAAATGGGGAAAAGTCAAGCCTCTCAGCGCACTCGCCTATTTATAATAAATGGTATGTCGCCACGCCTCTTAATATGTCGCCCCCATTCCAGCAGCAGTCCAGTATCCCCAGCAGCCTGACACAGTTGCCACATTGCCTGCCACATACCTGCCCTGCCCTGCCTTTCACCCCCCACATTTCCCCCATGGTCCACTCGCTGTGCACCTTGCAGCACATGAAAAACGAGAGGAGTTTTGATGGCAAGGACCAAACTACAACTATTTTGGACGTGGCTGTGGCAGCCACACTGGCGGAAAAGCACTTCTACCACAAAAATAATAAATTAAAAAAAAAAAATTATAAATAAAAATTGCAATTCAAAACAAATGATTTCCAAAAAAAAAATCCTAAAATAAATAAAGAAATATACAAAAAAAATTACTGCAAAACTTTACTCTCAGTGTGATGACGCTTTCATTGGCGGCAGTGGCGACTGAGTGACCGACCACCAAAGTGGGCCGGGAAAGCAGAGCAGGACAAACGATGCCACAGGATGACGCTCACCTTGCCCCACAAAGCGCACCATCACCAGCAGCAGCAGCCGCGCGCGGCAGGAAAAGCGAAAAAGCAGAGGAGCGGAAAAGTGGAAAAGCGGGAGGAGCTGTGCACGGCAGAGGCGACTATACATTTTAATTTGTTGCAGCTCTAAGAGTTCATCCCCCATGTTCGCCCACCGAATTCCCCTTGAAGCCGCCCTCTCATTTTATGGCTCACTTCAAGTACGTCATAAAAATTAACATGAGTGGGGCCAAAGGAGGGGGGAGGGGGTGGTGACCAAGGGTTATGCACGGGGCTAGGGGGGTGGGGTGTTAAAAAAGGGGTGCAAGGAGTCAACACAAAAATCCCATAGACATGGCCGGAGGGGGAAAATCTAAGAGGAATGAAAGCCGAAATAAAACAGAGATTAAATTAAAGTATATTTTTGAAGGAATATTTCAAGAACCTATTTTAATCTTAATAAATTTAATAAAGTTTCTCAATTTCTCAAATACAAAAAATTATAATTTTTGTATTCGTGAGTATTGTAAACTTAATCAAATCATATTCCGGATATATATATATAATTAGTTTCATAACTGAAACCTTTGCACTTTGAATCCCACAGTCGGCCCACACCTGTGCACACTATATACACCTCCCTCTCGTCCCCCCCCCATTCATTTGGATTTAATTTCCGGTGTGCTGCGTTCGGCATTCAAATATTAATAGAGCTGCGGCATTATTAATGAGATGGTGTCATCAAGAAAATGAAGCTGCCCCGAGTATCATCCCCCTATTGTGGCCATATGCCGCACCTTTTGGATCTCCTCTCACCTTGCGAATACTTTGCCATTGTGGACTATTCAAAAATTTATAAACTTTTTGCCATTCTCGCTGGCTCTCTCTCCCGCTCTCTCTCTCTCTCTGTCTCTGTGTGCTTTCCGTTTTGGTTTCAGTTTTCAGTTTTCAGTTTTCGGTTTCCTAAGCCAAAAGAGAGAATTTCTGAGGAGGAATTTTGCTGGCTCCTCCATTTCAAATTGGAGCTAATTACTTGGGCAACGAATACGATTATTCATCATTCTCCCTGTTCTTGGCATTTCCATTTTCATTTCCCATTTAATGCGTTTTGTGTGTGCGACATGCATTCGCTGCTTGACTATTTTTCCCATTGCGAAAGCCTCCGGTTTTTCCAATATTTCGCTTTGACAACAAATTTTACGCTCTGTGGGACAAATCATTGTTATACTTAGTTGTCACGAGAAAAAAGAAGAAGGAAAAACCCCTAGCATATAATAAGACCAACTATCTATCCCTTCATTTACAGCAGCGGGGGGGAAAATAGAAGCACTTGCTTTATAAGCAATTATAAATAATTAATTAATGAGTTTGGCAAGCATGGCAATTGTAGCCTAAGATCGATCTTAACTAAGACAAAAAAAAAATCATTAATTTCGATTTTGTATTGATTTTTGTGAGGTTAACAAATCAAAGAATTGAGTTTACAAAATTTTAATATATAAAAATGTTTTATTTTTGAAATTTGTAATAATGAAACCGATATTCAACTTCAATATTAATTAATAATGAATAAAGAAAGAAATAAACTCATTTCATGCATTATTCCCAATTTTTTATAGCTGCTATATCGTGAACCTCAACTGTATGGTATATATGTATGTAGTTGTTATATCTACATTGTGTGGTATATCCCATTCGGAAAGCACAATTGTTGCAACAATTACACAAACACAAATGCAGGGGAAACCAAAACAAAGCCAAAAAAAAACCCAAAGAGCGGGGGACGTGGAAAAACAGCAAACAGAAAACAAAGCTCATGGGGACAATAGGCCCGAAAGGGGCCTATCCGAGGGCCGGGCTGGGCCATGCCAGTGCCAACCAGACAACGGGAGCAGACCAAGAACAGACCAAGGATGCTGCTGCTGCTGTTTCAGCTGCTGCGAAGCCAGGACAATGGACCCCCATTCCTGGGAAGGAGAACGAGCTACATAGCTACTTCGGATTCGATTGAATTGGAAATGGGGGCGACCGCTTGATATATCAATATTTTTCTTAAATAAATGGCAAGCCCAAGCAAACGTTATTTTGTGCAAATTAAACAACCATTGGCTTTGATTTACAGTTTTCTATACAATATTATATTGATTTATTTTCTTTTGGAAACAAAAATTAACAATACAGAAAGGTGAACTATTTTATAAATTTTGTTATATACATTTTCTACTTATTAATTATTATTAAGATCGAATAAAACCAAACCCACAGCTTTTCCGAATTATATTGCCAATCTTTACTAGCTTTCCACAAAATATAATTGCTTTTAGCCACAAATTATTTATCCCAGCTGCATCTATAATTGTTAGACTTGGTATTTAAATATAAATATATGAAACTGTAAACATTTTGTTTATTTTGTTCAACAAGAAAACAAATGGGAATCTAATCTAAACAATTACCTACTCGACTTACTGGGAAAACTATAAAATTCATTGGCTTAAGCCAACTATCGAGTTCTTGGCCTGGCCCCTAATTGGAGTTTACAAATTGGCAAAGTTCACACATAAAGCGAACTACCCAGAAGGTAAATCAAGCCAAGAAATCAGAAACCTGGCGTATAAATTAAAGTCAAACAGGTTATCATTCCATGGATCCTGCAGGTTTCGTTACTAAAAGGTCACAGGGACACGGGCAGGGACAGCAGTGGGGACTGTGGCGGCTGGCGAATGCAATCAGCGCTGGTCAAAGACCCAAGGATTCCACAAAAGGATTCCCCCGTATCAGGACTAACCGCCGACGCATTTGGCGCCTAGGGCCGGGCTAATTGATTGACATTTCCTGTCCTAGGGGGGGTCGGGAGGGGTCGGTGAGCAGGCTCCTCAGAACCCAGAAAACAGAACAGCCCAGCTCTGGGACCCAAGGCTCGAGACCCGAACTCTCGGGTCCTTTGTCTGCGCGTCGTCGCTCCTTAAGCAATATATATGTATGTATATATATGTACTATATGTATGTATTTTGTGCCCAAGTCAGTGCTACTTGGGTATGCGCATAAATACATATACTTAACCTTGATTTGGCAAGTCCTTAGACCGTGGACTAGGACTGTGACTGGAAAAAGTAAGGGAACTGCGCACCCAGATAAAATACGAAAGGAAATCTGGGGTAAATCTGGTACTAAATCAAAGGCACAACCAAACATTAATTAAGTAGCATTTTTAAAGGCATTTTTAGTAGCATTTTTAAACATTATTCAAAGTCTAAACTTCAGTTCATATTTTCTGTTCTGCTTAGTTACAGATTTACTTAACTTAAAATTAAAGAAAAACATTGACAAAATGCCCTGTTATTGATTTGATTTGGGGTCCTATTGCTGTATACTTCTGTATACATATATGTAGAATTCCTTGAAGAGGACTTCAAGAAGGATATATGTACATATATATATATATATATTATATATATTTTTGCTCCGTGTGGACTTGAAACTGGGCCTCTGACTTTTGCGTGCCAAGTTGGAGCGCCTTGGCCCGGGCTGGCAAAGTAGGGCAGCCATTTCATTAACCCAAGACAACAAAAAACAAAAAAAAAACCCCAAAGAAAGTCTATTTTGGGAATCCCCATTTTTCATTCTCTTTCTCTCTCTTTATTCTTCGTTCCCCAATCCCCTCTTCAGTATAAATAATTCACAAAAAAAAATAAAAGATTGCAACGAACCGGGAATTTCTTTAGCTAAACTGCAAGCATTACAGATCGAATCTGTGGCTATATGCCCTCGACGAACCCATTATACCCATACATATAGTATATACACATCCGGCTAGCTAATGCCCGGGACTAATTCCTCCAATTTGTCTCCTGCTAGGCTCCTTTTGAGTGAGTCATTTTTATTCATATTTTGTAGTTAATTAGGCGTCGCCAGCAGCATATGAAAAGTAAATGTTGGAGAGTCTTCATCTTCATTAAAAAATAATGGAGTGGGAGAATAAGGAAGGTGTGGGGAGTGCTGCCCTTTTATGTCCTCCAAATGTTTGTTTTAAATTCTCGCCGGATTTATTTGAATAAATTTCCATTTCGGGGGCTTTGCATAAATCAGCAAAAAATATCTAATTGAATTTAATAAATCATCTGTGAGAGAGCGTCTTTTGATATTTTTCGAAATGTTTCTAACGCGTTTTGAAATCTAAGAAAATAATATTATATAAATTTGGTTTTGCTGATATTAATGAAAGTTAAGCTGATTAATTTATTCCTATACTCAGGGCTCGGCTCTGGGTGTTATGCAGGCGATACTTGTTAATGTCTGGCGCTGGCCAGATGTGATTTGATTTTATTGTTGCGGCGGCTTATCAGCTTTTGGCCTTAGCTCACGGCTCACTTGGCTACCGTTTGGGCCCGCTTTTTGCCTCGTTTCTCTCTGCTTCTGCTCCTCCTCCTCCTTCTTTGGTAGCAAATTCAATTTGATCTTTTTATCGATTAATTTGGTCTAGGCCAGCGGTTTCCATCTCTATCTCTTTCTGCATCTCGTTCGCCATCTCTCTTTCCCCCAGTTCCGCCTCCGTCTCCCTATCCAATTAGACTTTGCTGCCCGAAACGAGCTGTGCAATAAAACCCACCGACAGACACATTTAAAGATAGTGTTGCACACCTGGCCACGTCTTTGCTGCCTCCTTGCAACCCCACAGTCCACGCCCACCACGCCCCCCACCCGCCCCTTTTTGAGCCAAACGCAAGGTCAGTGCGGCGCACGTAAGTATGCAACACATAATTTTGGTCCGCTTTTGCATGGCGTTTTCTTGCATGCAACTTCGTTTTGCATTGAGTTTTTGCCTTCTTTCTTTCTGCCAACTGGGGAGAGGAGAGCGTATATCCTTGTGCCGATTGCCTTTCGCGCAGGGCCCCCCTGAAGACCCAGTTAGCACGCCCACCGAATATAGTCTAAATATAGCAAGGAGCAGCAGCAGTCCCAGACCGTTTTCTGCCGCCTCCTTCAAAGTTTCCCCCCCGTTTGCTTTCACTCACACTGAGGAAAGAAAAGGATATTTTTTGTTTGGATTCTGCAATAATTAAACCATTTTTTTTTTTACTTTAAGTTATAAGTTTTATATACAAAAGAAAAACACTAAATATAATTTTATGGAATATTTTCATTTTCAATTCAAACGGAAAAGAAAAGGATATATTCTTGGATCCAAAGGATTGTTTATCGACTTTAAATTAGCTGTAAATATATGATTTAATATTAGAACATGGAGTTTGTTTTCCAGTGATAATGAAAATGACTCAGTTTACCATCGCTTTCTTTCTGCTTCTCTTAGCTGTTAGCTCTTAGCTCTTAGCTTAGCCTTATCCTTCTGCCCCTTTATTTTCGTTTCGATGGCAAAATCGAAAATCGAAAGTGTGCCAAGAAAGACGAGAGGCGAACGGCAAGCGGCAACAAAAGGAAATTGTGTCATAAAAACTTTTTCGATTGCGCCACGCGCAACCAAAGCAACACTAACACTAACAAAAACAACAACAACTGGAGAACTCCATGGGCCATGGGCTTTTGTCTGCTTTCTTTTTTCCATATTTTTTTGCCTGGGAAAAATAGAGAGGAAAATGGAAGAATGGGGGCGTCGTCGTCGTCCAGAAGCTGAGACAGAAAACTGAGTCGCAGACTGGCCAATTTATTCAGCTTCTGCCGCTTCTGTGATGGCATATTTACTTGTCATGGCTAAAAGCAAAGCTTACGCCAAAAAATATTGACACAGTAAGAAAACGCTCACACACAGGAGCCCGGCTATGAGATACCCAGTTTTCACCTTTAAAATGCAATCGGAAGGGACAAAACCAAGGGCAGTTTCTTTTTAATACATTCAATTAATAATTATTTAATTTTTACATGAAAATGTATGTTTTCAAGAGAACTTTGTTAATTTTTTTCCTTAACCTAGTTTTTATTCTTGATTTTTTTTTGTTTTGCATTTTTAACTCCTATGTTTAAGAGTTTTTTTCTATTTTTTTTTCTACCTTTATTGTGATCATTTTCCTTCACATACATACATACATACATCCCAGCACTCTACAAACACAGGGTAGAAACGCACACACAGACACACACTTGGAAGGACGCATGATAAGCAAACAATAGGCCAAAGCAAGGCAAACACAAACGGAGGAGAGAACACACACACACGCACCCATATATACTATATAACACTCACACACGAAAAAAGTGGGGAAAAAACATAAGTGAAACAAGAACAAGTTGAGCAAAAAGAGCAGAAAATCGAAGAAGAAGAAGAAGAAGAGGCAGCAAGAACAGGATATTCTCCTTTCTCCTTCCAGTCGGGGGATCCCCCACACAGAAACGACAATAGTTTTACAGCGCCCGCCGAAAAGTATGCTGCGACATTTGGGCCGTCGACAAGCTGGCGTCTACAGTTTGCCAAGCACTGCCCAAAGATAAAGGATACTGGCTACTGGCTACTGGATACTGGATAAAAGGCATGAAGCAAGGATATAAAGGCCGCTAAAGAAGCCATTGGCCTGCAAAAGTTTTAAATTTCCGGCCGGTTACTTTCGGCTTTCAAATGCCAAGTTATCTGATAAACTGGCTTGGGGATGTCCTTTAAAATTTGTAGCTTACCCATATAGTAATTCGGAAATCAATATATGTATATATACGCATATAAATGTACAAAAAGTTTAAACAATTTAGCTTCGTCTTTAAATATCTTTAGAGAAGAATAATAATAAGAAATATATAAAAAATTAAAACATACAAATAGTATATAAAAAGAATAAATACAAATAATAAAGAAAAATATTTATATCTTTTGGAAAAAAAAATGTTAGAATAAATACAAAGAATAAAGAAAAATATTTATATCATTTAGATAAAAAATGTTAGTTAAATATTAGACACATTTTTAAATGTTTTTCATATCTATGATTCAAGGTATTTAAATTTTATTTTGTTTTCTTATTTAAATCAAGAGTTAAGTGAACGAATTAATTTTTTTTAATTAATTAGACGTTTTTTGCAACAAATAAAAATGATAAATTAAAATAATTAAATCTTCCTAAACATTTCAAAGATAAATACGCAAAATATATTCTTTTATTATTTACTACATAATATATGTATATGTTAAAAGTATTTATATATGTTTAATAATATTTGAATTATTCTTGTATTGTTGTATTACCAATCAATAGCAAACGGAAGTGCCTGCGCATAGTTCTGTTTGAAAAAAGAAGGTTTTATTATTGCATTCCACTTAAATATAGGAAATTTTTATTCTTCTTTATCATATTTCATTGCAATCACTTAACTCTTTGCATATTTATTGATACGGGTTTTTTGCAAGCACAAACTGTTGTGTTGTATTGAAAGGGCTTAATACCCATTTAAATGCCATTGATAAATGGCGGAAAAGAAATGGCGAAAGCGCATTTTTATCATGAATTTCAAAAGGGGAACAACAAAACCAGAAACGAACTTTGGATTTAAACACTTAGTATAATTAGTATCCTAATCTCAGCGAGAATATCATAACAGATTCATTTCTGGCTATAAGGAATCTATATTTGACATTGATTTTGGGACATTTAGTTTATTGATTCTCATTTAGTTTCAATTAGTTTATTGAGCCAGTTACTTAAACAGATGGCATTTCCTTTATATAGGATTGTTTACATAATTTAGTTATAAAGAGAGAGAGAGATTCTGGCAAAATATATTATAATAATAGAATAAATAAGATATTTATTAAATATACGAGTAAAGCTGCTACAGTTAATGTGCGACAGCTACAGGTAATCATTTACTTGGCTATAATCGGCCATAAGTGTCTTTGGTTTTTTTTTCGTAGACTGGCTGCTTTACGTTTTCCATTTTCTCTTCTTTCTCTTTTTAATTATTTCTGCGGTTTGTTGGCTCTCGGCTCCTGGCTCTCTGGCTAAAAGCTTTCCGGGTGGGCGGAAGGGCCACGCCTATCCTTCGGCCGGGTACAACACGAAATTCATAAATTAATGCATGGCGTGTTGTTGGCTATTAAAAGCAATGAGCAAGCACATGAGCGGGAAGGAGCCGAGTCCTTGCTTGCCATACAAACAGCTTAGGGACTTGCTCGCTCGCCCGCGCGCCTGCACACACTCACATTCGGCCAGGACATTAACATAAAAACAACATCAAGCAAGCACAAGGGCCAAGAAGAGCAGAAACCAAAAAGCCAAAAACTGGGCAAAAAGTGAGCAGAAAGGGCCGAAAATGCCGAAAGAGCTGAAAATGCTGGAATAAGCTAAGAAGTAGCAGGCAGGCAGCAAACGACAGAGAAATAAATAAATTTACATATTGCGCACGTGCTTAGGGGTTTTCCTTCGACTTTTCCAGCTTCATCTGGCTACGGTTTTCATCTAGGGTTGCTCCAAGTCCAACTCTAACTCACAACAAAAATTTTATACAATATTAATTGTCAATCAGTTTATTAATTATTTTAAAGGATTTCACCATTAGTTGGAATTGTAAGGTATAAAAAAAAAATAAAAAAAATTATATAGAAACATTTTTTGGATTTTGACAGCCACCCTGGCTTCTGGCCGGCATTTCTTCTGTTGAAGACGTAGCTGGAAAGCAGGTTATGAGGATTTTCGCAGCCATTTCATGGCGACAAGACGGCGACCGCCATTTGCCAGTGGCTGCCAAACTGTGCCCACATTTTACATATGTAACTGTTCCTCCCACCCCCCTTGGCACCTGCCACTGCCAAAAAACTGTCAAGTAAGTGTAAGCCAGGGACCACTTTGATAGCCAGCGGAATGTTAATAAACTTGTTTTGATACGACAGCCAGATCTCGGGCACAAGGTCAACGAGGACAAGGACGCTGGAGCGGGGAGCAGGGGCCAGGAGCTGCTAGAAACAAACAGATGAAAAAAAAAGCCACCAAGAGCCAAATCCCGAGGTAAGGCCAAAGCCAAACAGTCTGACAATCTGACAGGAAGTCAGCAGGTGGTCCAGCTTCTGGCTTCACTGTACAGCGATAAGTGCTGCTGCTGCCTGCACCGGGGGAAAAAAATGCAATAAATTACGCTTAATAGGGGGGAAAGCCAGCGGGAAAAATGCCAAAAGAGAATATACCATGATAATATATAATAAATATTTTCCAGATTTATTTTGGGTACTTTTTTTTTAGTTTGGAATTATATATTTCAAATTTTGGTGGTTTAAAAGTGAGAAAAGTCCTTTAAGAAAATCTAACAACTCATAAATCTCATTCTCTATCTGACTTTTTTCCGCTCAGTGTTAAATGGATAATGCAGTTGTGAAGGAAGGGACCCGCAGGAAAGGGGCTAAATCAGAGCAGTGCAATGCGGAAACGGAAGTCACGGCAGGGCAGCGCGGCAGCACGGATGCCAACGGATGTCAAACATAAAACATTTTCAGGACGAAAAAGAAAAGAAAGGAACTAACTTTGTTTAGTTAGTTATTTCTTTTTAACTTCAGTTTTGTTTTAGTTCTCCTAATATTTTCGCCGAAAATTTACTTGATTGTTTATAGAATGATAATGAGTAGGAAGGGGAAACAGAAAGATAACCATCTCGATTTGTTGTTATTTCTCGAAGAATAATAAATAGCAAGAAATTCATTGCTGTTTCTGCTGCGAAATTAAATATACATTAAAGGTAAAAATACAAATACACAAAAGATAATTATGTTGAATACTTGCGTGTTGCCAAACTTTGTTTAATTGGTTTATTGAAGGAACAATAAAGGACACTTTTATTTAATTTGGTCCTTTAATTATTTATATTTTTCGCGTAATGTGCTTAAAAACTTTTGAAACCGCAATTATGTTATGTTAACTAATAACTAAGTGCATACTAAAAATTAACTACAATTGTTTGCCTTTTAAGTGCAACACACACACACAGCTGCGGTTGCATAAGTGTCAACCGCAATGCGTACAGTTTGACAGCAACAGAGCAACAGTGTGAAGCTTCATACTTCAAAGCGAACATAAAGTCAGCTCTGAGTTATGCTTTTCGATTTCTTGGATATTTCGAGGTTTTGAGAGCTAAAAAAATGTTCAATTCAATTTAAAGTGTGTGTTGTTTTTATAAGAATTTAACTTAAATCACTGCAAGCTTAAAGGGCGCGTAAATGTATGCTACAATTCTTTTTGTAGCATACATTTATGCGCCCAAACCATTAGTTAGGTTTCTAAGCGGATCTGGTCATTTGAGGCTGCCCTGCACACGGGACTAAGGGGTGAAGTCACAAGGAGCACCAAAAAGGGGGAGTCACGGTTGGAGTTAAGGTGGCAAGCGGTGTGTCGGGTTAGTTGACATCCACACAAGATTGATATTGATGCCCTTTACACCCACACACAGTAAGTCACGGGAAATGGGAAATGAAGAAAACTACTTAAATATTTAAAGCAATTGCCAGGGCAAATGGAGAGATGTGCAAGGAGGAGAGCGATAAAGAGAGTGACAAAGAGAAAGAGAAAGAGAGAGAGAGCGGAAGATAGGGAACGTGAAATTGAATGGTTCCGCTGTCTCCTGCGGAAGTCCTCGCCCCGAAAAGTATGCAAACAATGCCAAATGGCACCAACACAAATGCCGAGTAAATCTTTGGCAAGTTCCTACCCCAACTCCCTCCAAGAAAACGCGAGAAAACCCACAAAACAAAAAAAAAAGGAATAAATAAAGAACAACGAAATTTACAAGAAGAGCCCAACAATTTTGTCACGCATGTGTAGCTTCGAGTGTGTGTGGTGTGCGTGGTGTGTGTCAAATGAAAAGAGCCAAAGCATTAAAAATGTACCAGTAACCACAACAACAACAAAAAACAACTGGTAAAAGCCGGCGTAGGAGATACCCTTTAGGAATAGTTAAGAAACAGCGAGGAGAGTTCAAATTAAAGTCAACTGAAAATATTTCCTAAAACTTGAATGCCTAAATAAATGTATTGTTTTTTTTCCTATTTATTTATGTATTTTATTTTTTTATTATTTATTTAATCAAAAACCCCTTGGGATTATAGTGGGATTTCTATAATTTAAACGATGCTAATGAGTTTTCTTATCATTTATAATAAATATTATTATATATATTATAATAAATATAAAATATATTATTTTTGGGCCTAGATCTAGTCACAGTCAAAATAGAAGCTTTCACGAAGATACCCCTTATATCGAGGGTATAAAAAGTCCAAGCTGACGGGCGCCGCAATTTGCTGTTAACATAAAATAAATAAAAAGAAGCAGACACACTGGCATATATATATATATACAGATAAATACGTATAGAATGCTGCTGGCAGTTGACTTTTAACGCTGACTGTTGTTCCCATTCCAATTTGCACATTTTCACATCCCTGCCTGCTGCCGCTCCACATTTCGTTTGACTTTCTTCGGGCGCAAATTTTCAATTTCAATTTGCGCATATTTAATATATCATATAATATGTAGTATATAACAAATCGTAAATAAGATGCTGTTGAAACAATTGCAAATGTTTGCCTAAAACAGAGACTAAGGTCTTGAAAATGCAGTCTTGAATTTATTCAATTTAATGAACTCATTTCAAAGGGACTTACTTTGGTATATGTAAATCTCTATTGAGTTAAGCTCCTTATGAGCTGATTTACTACTTTATAGCAATTTCGTTGCGGTTTTTATACGTTTATTACTCGAAAAGTTAATGAAGTGCAAGAGGTTCTGGGGGAAAAAGAGTCCTAAAGCAAGGCTCTCTGCTGTGCCAGGTCAATCAATCATCAAGTGGCATCAGGAAACCCTTAAACAGATTCGCATTATAAATGGGGCTTAGAAGAAATCACAGTTCACAGCCTAAAAAAATATTTGAAGTCGGTTTTCCATAAAATGCTAAAAAAATGTGTTTAGTTCACCTAATTTCCAATTCCTTTTTTCAAGTTTCTTCGTTCTTCTCTGCTTCTTCTACCTCTGCTTCTTGTTCTCTTCTTCTTCGCTGGAAAACTTCGCCGTCCTTTTGCTGCGCGGTTAATGGCGCGGCAGAGGCGCCGGCAGAGCGACAGTAGACAACAATTACAATTAGAATCGTGTTTATGCCACTCGCTATCCCTGTCCCTGTCGCTCCACCAAGTATCACTTTCGCCTTTGCTTCTTGGATATGTTCTCCTTATGTATATATGAATATTAATGGGTGTGTGTGTGTGTGTGTGTGTGTGTGTGTGTGTGTGTGTGTGTGTGGCAAGAAACCCAAGTTGAGTTCATTACACAATATATCCTTAAGTTTTCGTACCTTTTGTTGCTGGTTGGTTGTTTGTTGTTTGTTGCTTTTTGATTGCTTTAGGTTTTCTTGTTGTATTTTATTCCTTCGACTCTCTTGGCTGATTCTTGATTCTTCTGCCGTGAATTCTTCGTCTTTTCACCGTGTTTTACTCTTGATTAATTATTTATTTACTCTTTTTGTAATCTTTTCCTTATTTCTTCTTAATTTTCATCTTTTATTTTATTTTCTCATCGCGACTATTTCCGCAATTTCTCTTTCACTGCAGTGTGGGGTGGGCGAGAGCAGAAGGGGAAAACATTAACGGGACACGGAAAGAGAAGCACAAAACAAACAAGAAAGAAACTTGAAGTGCAACAATTGCCGTCTGCGACGCCAACGTCAACTGTGGCACGCGCGGGTCCCCCTTTTACACTCCGTCCACCGTCCGCACTCTTCGTAATTCGCATAAAAGCAATTGAAAAAAAATTGTTAAAAATAAAACCGAAACTCAAGAAAAACACACAAAACGCTGGATTTGTTTGCGCTTCTTTTCGAAACAAGGACAACTCCGCGATTTTCGACGATTCCGACAACGCGGAATCCGATTGCCGATTCCGTACAATTTTCCGTTGATTCTCCGGACGAGGCTGAAAAGTTGTGGGAACTTGCGCGGATTTGGAGGACATAACCGACGAAAACCACGCGCCACGATTTCTATTTTCTGGTTTCATTATTTCAGTGCGCAAAGGTCACTCTATTCCGGATATGGGTTCTGGTTTTGAATTAAAAATACTGCTTGTTGTTTTGCAAAGCAGTTCGCAACAAGCAGTTCTCTCGTTTTTCCAATTTTCAAAGTTTTCAACTTTTTCTATCCGAATTATCCACCCGTTGCAAGGTTGTATTTTTGATTTTCCACACTTATCGGCATATACATTTTCATCGACGAGTAGCAACTCGCCACAGCATGTTGCTCGCTACTTCGGCCACAAACGCGTTTTTCCCAAATCGTGGTTTTTTTTTAAATTAATTAATTAATTTCGTTTATACGATTTCGACCAGCGTTATGCTTGCAAAACGAGCGAGCAATTGAACAGACAGCCCGGCCCCGCGTCCGGATGTGAAAACCGCTGGGAGATAGTGTTTTTTTGTAAAGCAAAAACTCGTGCGAATGCCAGAGTTCGGTCCGTGTCTCTTGCACGCGTGTATGTGTGTAGAGCGAAGAGGAGAAGCGAAGAATTGCGAAAGCAGTAAGAAGAGTGCAAAAGAGGAAGCATAAAGACAAAAGGAAGGCGATAAAAAGCGGACAGCGGCAGTCCGGCGATCAAACGTACGGCATCAGTCAGGAGGAGTACGGTAAGGCGGCGACGGAAATCAGTGGAACAGCGGCGGCGCTGAAGCAACAGCGGCGGCAGCAGTGGCGGGTCTCAAAATAAAACCCGATCGCATTGCCCGTATTTGGTGGCATCAAAACCGGATTGTGTTCTCAAATCCTTTTCCCGCGTTTCCATATTACACAGTGTCGCCAACAAATCCATAAATCCCCCTTGCCCTGCCTGTTGTGGCGCCAAACAGTTCAGATTAAAATCGACGCGTGTGTGAAATCTCAGCAGATAGAAAAAAAAAAAAAAAGCCAAAAGTAAAAACCACAACCACGTGCGTAAGCGCACTCACACAAGCACTCCCTTTTACAGCACAGACAGGGCGAGCACAGACACAAACGCACACACACACACACATATACTCGCAGGCGCGCGCTCCCGCTTGGCAGGAATTGCAACCGTGTGTGCTCCCGTTATTTCTTCAAATTTTTTGTTGGCTCAGTTTTGTTGTTGTGTGTGATTCGCTTGTGTCTCTCTTTTGTGCCGTTGATTCGCCGGCAAGAGAGCAAGAGAAGATATTGGAAGACATTGGAAGAGTCCAGAACCCGAAAACGAAAACGAAACCGAAACCGAAACCAAATCAAAACCACAAAATGTCCGACTCTGAGGATGGTCTAAAACTGCAGCGGGGACCAACTGGGACCAAAGCTAGACCGGCGGCGGCGGCGGCGGCGCCAAACCAGTTGCATCCCTTGACGACGGTGCAGGAGGCGACCGAACAGGAGGAAGAGGAGGAGACCGCGGAAGGCAACAACAACAACAACAACAACGTAAGTACAGTCGCTCACCGCTCGCGCCATAGATTCCACTTTATCCCCTCGCCCCTGGCTTGCTTCCGCCTTTACAGAGCATCATGGGCATGATGAAGAAACGTTTAAGCAACCTGCCCGCCGCGTTCAGCGGCTTGTTCTCGCTCTCGGCGAAACTGGATGCTGCAGACGCCTCCCCGCAACATCAGGACCTGCTGCACCGTCAGCCCAACGGCTCCACTAAACGAAAACGCGGTCGCCGTCGCATCGCCCTGGCCGTGGGGGACGCTGAGGCCGACGACGTGGACGATGGCAGGGCTGCCAGGGGTCTCAACTACGAAGAGGTGGCCCTGGCCGACAATATAACCGAGCATGACCTGGCCGCCGAGGATGAGCAGACGCGGCAAAGCGGGTACAATGTGTTTTTGCTACGCAGGCAGCAGCGGGATGCGCTCGCTGCGACTGGCGGTCCCGAGGATGATGTGCTGGAGGACGACGTTGAGGATGATGAGGAGGAAGAGGAATGCGAGGAGGAGGATAGTGAAGATGTGCAGGAGCAAGTCGCGAAACGTTCGAAGGTAAAAAAATGATGCCTCCTTATAAGCTCTTTCCAAACGTTTATCGTTTATCCTTTGTGTTTCCTGCAGTTGGAGACCACCGTCAGCTTACCTCAGATGCGACGCATGCCTTTGGGTTCCTCCACGCCCGCTGCTTCGCTGGTGCCCGCATCCGTGGCTGTGGGTGGCGCTCGGAGCAATAGCAGCCAGTTGGCACCGCACCGTCGCACCCGCTTGAATTTATATCAAAATCAAAGGAACCGTGAACCCGAATTCAACTTCTTTGCCGGCAACGAGACCGCCGCCGAGGGCATAACCGGTGATTTGCCGCACAGGTGGGTAACAGATCACCACTGCTAGCAGTCTGAGCGACTCTGGGCAACATCGCCGCCTTTATATAGCCTTCTTCTGACGCTTAAATCCCCTTCTCCTTGCAGTGACCGGCGTTCGCTGAACATACCGTTTGGAAGTTTTGGAACTGATTTGGAATCGGCTGGCGCTGGAGACTCGAACTCTGTGTGCGATCCGGTTGAGCTTAACTTCCATGACAACAACGGCGAGGCGCATCACAACCACAACCACAACAACAGCCGGCTGGAGTTTTACGGTAACTTGCAGAGCACCAAGTCTCTATTCAAAAGAAGCCGAGCCCAGCCCACTCTGCATAATTCGACGTGGTCCTTGAATTCGCTGAGCAATCGGCGTACATTTAATTCAACGATATACGGCAGTACCTCGGCACTAAGCGAAGGCGGCCTGCTGAGTCACAGGGGTTCCGCACCATCGTCCGTCAGTTCATCAAGCTCACCCTTTTACCAAGGGCCCACTGCCTTTGGCGGCAACTCGGCGAATAATCGCTTCTTTAATCGCAGCGCATCGGCCGCCGCCGCCTCCTCCTCCCTGCTGGCCAATTATTCGCGCGGCAATATGCCGGTGCAACCAACGGGCATGAAGCCAACGGAAATGCGCTCCAAAAATGCTGCAGAGACAGGTGGTGGTGGTGGGGCGATCAGTTCTAGCTCTGGCTCCGGCTCCGGCTCGGATGCTCGAAACTCGGCCATGTCGAAGAGCACGCATCGCATCCTCCACCTGCTGGACGGGTACTCCACGCCGCTGATTGATGTCAAGCGCATGGGCAGCACCCTCAAGGAGCACCAGAGCAGTCGGAGGCTGCGCGACAACGCGCCTGCCGGCAGTCCCTATTCGGTGCCCCGGAACTCGGCGAGCTTGACTGGATCCTTGCAGAGCCCTGCTGCCGGTTTGGCGGAGATGCGCCCGAACAAGTTACTACTGCCAACGATGCAGCAGCTGCTGGAGCGCCGGTGCCTGAACCGGGTGACAACCAACACGCGCAATCTGATGCAGACCCAAAGACAGAGCATCCGGGCTGCGGACAGTGAGAGCAGTGCTGTTGTGGTGGAGAACAAGAAGGCTGCAACAGAAACGGTGCCATCATCGGTGGCCGCGACGGCGGCGGCGGCGGCGGTGGCCTGTGTGGATCAGCAGCCGCCCAATCCTAGTTCTTATACGAACAAGATGCGTTCGAAGCTCTCACACCAGACGGGGCGCAGAAAGGCGTCGTGCGTAGAGGAGGCAGCACCACCACCACCGTTGGATCTGCCCCAGATCAGCTTCCCAGCCATGGCCAGCACGCCCAAGTTCGATCTGGTCATCAATAAGATCCCGCTCCACAAACCCCCCGTCGTCGTCGCAACCTCGACGGCTAGCAAGATTGAGAACAACGCAAGCACCTCAACAAAGCCCAACATACTGGTTCAGCAGCCCATGGACTCTGTTATCGGTGCAGACATCGGAAGTGCCACGCCCACGCCAGCGAAACGTGTCAACTGTACCTTCGGGAACCCCACGCCACTGTCGTCCAACGTACTGGCTATGTCTAAGGCCGACCTTAGTGTCTTCAAGCGTACGTTCTCCTTCGCAGCGCCAACTCCTCTTGATGCCGATTCGGAACCCGTAAAGGAACAGCAGCAGCATCATCATCCGGCAATAAACGGCCTGCCGTCTCAGGGCTTCGGCGATCGATTTATGAAGTCCAGCAAGGAATGGGACTGCGATGTGTGCATGGTGCGCAACAAGGCCGAGGCGGCCAAGTGTGTGGCGTGCGAGACGCCCAAACCGGGAGCGGCCAAATCTGCTCCACTGGCAGCTCCATCTCCCTTGGCTCCCATTGTACCGATCGGAGCCGGCTTTGGGGATCGTTTCAAGAAGTCGTCGAGTGCCTGGGAGTGTGAGACCTGCATGGTTACCAACAAGGAGGAGGACAGCAGGTGCATTGCATGCGTGACACCGCGGCGGACAGCCATGGCAACGAAGGCTAACAATTTCGCAATAACATCGACGGCAGGCGCCGGCTTTGGCGATGCCTTCAAGGTAAAAGCCGGCCAGTGGGAGTGTCCGACTTGTATGCTGTTCAACGAGTCAACTGCCGTGGAGTGCGTGTCCTGCCAGACGGCAAATCCGCGACTCGCCAGCTCCAACTCTGAGCAATCCTCAAGCTCATCCTCGTCGTCCTCGGCCAATTACGCGGCGTCTGCACCAGCCTCGCCACACGCCACAGCCAACAATGTCTCCTCCAGGACCAGCTTCACCACCGGAACTGTTGCTGCGCCCGAGCCGGATGCTGGCTTCAAGCAGCTGGTGGCATCCCAAAAGGCCGCCAGCTGGAATTGCGACGCGTGCTTGGCCCAGAATGACATGTCGCGCAACAAGTGCCTGTGTTGTGAGCAGCTTAAGCCCGGCAGCAGTACCACCGCCGCCGCCGCCACCAACACAAGCGGCGGCTTGACTGTTCCTGGAGGCGGCGGGAGCTCGGTACCCAAGTTTACCTTTGGATTTGCGCCAGCGAAGCCTGCCCTCATCAAGGAGACAACGAAGACCACAGAGGAAACTGTTGCAGCAGCTCCTCCAGTTCCGGCTCCGGCTCCGCTCCGCCAACTACTTCTATCTCCGCCAGCTCAAGCACCGCCACCACCACGCGCCAGCACCAGCACTCCGGCCCTAGCTGGCTTTCGCTTTGGGGCTCCACCTTCCTCCTCTTCCACGATGTCCAGCTCCAGCGCCAACTCAATACCAGCTGCCAAGCCCATGTTCTGCTTCTCGGGAACGGGAACATCTGGCGCCGTGAGCAGCACCAGTAGCCAGCCGAAGGCGCCCAATACAGAGACTTTAAGCTTTGGTGCCGCGAATACCATAACGACGCCCTCATCCATAGGCTTCACCCCGAAGCCAGTCCTAAATTTGTCTGCCATTCCAGCATCTACTTCGGCTCCAGCTCCAGCTCCAGCTCCTACTCCAGCTCCAGCTGCAGCTGCAGCTGTTGGCTTTAGCTTTGGCACTCAACCGCAAACCGTGTCAACTCCTGCCGCCGCCGGTACCTTCTTGTTTGGCCAGCCACCGGCTGGCACTCCAGCAGCACCCGCAGTCAATGCCGGCGTGAGCTCTATTTTCGGATCATCAGCACCGACCAGCAACAGCAGCACACCAGCCGCCAGCTCAGTCATCACCAATAGCACCTTCGCCAGCAGTGTTGCCACCGTGGCGCCATCGAATCCGCCGCTGTTTAGCTTCGGTTCCGGCGGATTGGGAGCAGTGACGACGACGACAACGACAATGCCTAGCTTTGGCTGGCCCAGCAATGGAATCACGGGGATGAGCAGCAGCAATCCTGTCACCAGCACAGCGGCGGTGTCATCATCACAGAGTATACATAATGCCAACAGCAGCAGCAGCAGCAGCAGCAGTCTTATGTGTGTAGCTCCCAGCGGCATTGCCAGTAGCAGCAGCTCCCTATTCGGTTCGACGGCCACGACGGCGCCAGCTCTTTCAGCCACTGCTCTTCCGGGTGGAAACGGAAATATGTTCATAGGGAGTGTTAAAAATTCCACCGTGACACTCGGCGGATCTAGTAGTAATAATATATTTGGCAATCCCACGACCACGGGCGCAACATTCGGACAAGGTGCTGCTGCAGTGGCATCGGGAGGAATAGCGAAACTTGAATTTAACTTTAGCGGAGCAGCCGCTGCCACGGCAACTGTGAGTATTTCATTTATAATCTAATTGTGCAAAGACTAAGCTATTTCCTTGCAACCAGCAGTCCTCCGGTGCGCCGTTCAACTTTGGGTCCTACACTGCTGCAACGGGCCCAACACCGCAGGCGGGCGCGTTTACCTTCACGGCCAATCCGACGGCTGCTCCACTAACAACCAGCGATGTAAGTAGAAATATGCATACATATATTATAGATAGATGATTGATGATGCCCAAGGACATGTACCGCTACCACCTCCTTCTGACCCTGACGACAAAAAATCTCACCTTGCCATGAGGTGATCAATAAATAGGAGCAGAGCACGAAGTGATGCAACCAAAACAAACACCTTCACACTTCCATCCATGCAAATTTGTTAACGGTTGTTGTGTAGTTGTCTCCTAGCTTTCCGTCATATATTTCCCTCTTGATTTTCCGACTTGCATGCCGCACAATCCGTTTTCAAGTTGAAAACGATTACGATTCGCGCTTAACAGTCAATCGATCCCCCTAACACAGCGACTATATTTACCTTTAATATCTTGAGATTGCCTACTTTATTATTTACTACGTATGTTTTCTTATATTTATTTATTTATTTACTTATGTTTTTCTTCTTTCCTTTTCTTATTGTCTTTTCCCCCAACAACTCCACAAACTTTCCCCACAAAAACAAAACAAAACAAAAATAATGAGAACCGTTCGTGTTGTAATTTGTAACTTATGTATAATTCCCATTACGTACGCAACTCTATGAATCTGTACAACCTGGGGGTATCCTCCCTACCTACCTACTACCACTATATTATGACTATCAACCACCACGATTTCGATCGATATGTTTATCACGATTACGAATTACCGAATCGCAAGGCGGCGCAGTCAACCACACAGCGTATCTTTCGGTTTGGTGCTTCATCCTCAGCGGCGGCGGATATTGGAGGAGCGGTAGCGGGACCGGAGGGAGCCGCATCCTCCACCGCATTCGGCGGTATGCCGCCGATGTTCAATTTTAACACCGCAACGCCGCAAACTCAGATGCAGGTAATGCGAATTCATGGCCCAAAAAATATATATATGTATATTCAGAGTTGGTCTGGTCGTCGACTCCCAAATACATGAAATATATATATTATCCGATTTCTAAAACTCTCAAATCACCAAATAAGAAGAATAAAATAATATTATTTATGTT
Organism: Drosophila birchii; assembly: GCA_035046345.1. Taxonomy (NCBI): domain Eukaryota; kingdom Metazoa; phylum Arthropoda; class Insecta; order Diptera; family Drosophilidae; genus Drosophila; species Drosophila birchii. The sequence continues at coordinate 7,038,653 of JAWNOA010000043.1, read as the reverse complement.
TAAGTCATGCTCCATTCACCCTAACCTCATAATCAATGATTCGAACTTTGATCGTAGCCCGTTGATCGTATGCTTAGCATGTTTGTAGTTGTAGATCGTAGATCGTAGATTTCTTCCTGTATGTATGTATGTAGGTACTGCAATGCTTGTCAAACTTATACTCTGGCTTACAAATACAGTTTTGCATGTACATATGCATATTTGAGGATCACTCACGCACACTAGCGCCAGACACACCACCCACAACCACAACCACATTTCCTCCGACACTCTACGAGCTTACATAGCAAGGGTTCATCCTTGCGATTCAGTGAACATTTAATTCGATGATAGAAGAATATCTTTGTGTAAATAACATACATACATACATCATAGATCATCCTAAAAAACACTCTATGCCCTATTACGCACAAGCCCCACCCACTGCCCACCTACACCGTCACCATCATCATCGTGAACCCACAAAAGAAAAGAAAACTAAATATATAATTAAAAAAAAAAACACAGCTTAAAACAATTGCAAAGATCCAACAAATTTACCAAAGGCAAACAAACCAAAAATATTTCTTTTTGCAGTCCACATCGAATGCCAATGCACCCTTCCAATTTAGCGGTGCCCCAGCGTCAGCCAATATATTTGCGTAAGTAAGACAGGGATGGCGAGAGAGCGAGAGATAATCGGGGGCAAGGTGCCTGCGTGCGAGCGAGATAGCAGCCCCAGCAAGGATTACGAGGAAGATCCCCCTCTTTCTTCCATTTTAAATTGGCCAAATTGAAAAATGCAAACAGACAGACACACGCACACACACACACACACTACAATACAGCTGTATTCTTAAACGTTATAATTGCTTTTTATAATTAATTAATTTTTAAGGCATTTGTTTGTGTTTATGTTTGGTTTAGTTTTGTTTTCGTTTTCGTTTTCGTTTTGTCTCCCCAAACACACTGATCTCCAATTCAGCATCATATTTACATAAGACACACAGAAACCCAGCACGACTGTTTCGATTTTAATATTTAATTCAACATTTGTGTATACTAAATATTTTCGAAAAACAAAAAAAGAAAAAACAGTTGAAGGTTCAAAAATATTGTAATGAAAAATTCCACTGTTTTCTCGGTGGGCAGCATTCACACACTGTCTTAAGTCAGCACATTCGGAATTGCCCCAATTGGTTGGAAGGTTGGAAGGTTGGAAGGCAAAGCTCTTTCCAGGACCTGGTCCGTATTCCATTTGGGAATGGGAGTACACCCATCTTATCGGTGCCTACAAATGCCATAAGACCGCCATATCCCTGCCCACAATTGTCATTGTCCATCAGTTTTGTGTTTGTTTTGTTTTTTTTTTTTGGCGAGCTTGCACTTTCCATTATTTTTTTGCCATTTTAAAAATCGAATTTTTTGTTAATGTGTGTGTGTGTGGCCTGCTGGCCAAAAGTCTTTGGAAAACAAAAGAGTAGGTAGGAGAGTGTAACCTGATCTATAGGCAGGCACTCGTCCGCCCGCCGCTGCAGCGTCTTTTCGAGCTCTCGAGATAAGTTGGCCAAAAGCAGACTAATTAACCCTTGATTCATCCACAGCTTCAATCAGCCAGCGGGCCAGTCGGGTCAAAGTTCGCAGATGGTGCGCCGCAATGTGCGTACTCCTATGCGCCGTTTGCCGCCCCGGTAGAAATGGCATCGCAATCGGCCGCCGAGGTAGCTACCCTTCAGGCCGCCATAGGATTAAGACTGTCGAAACCGGATGCGATGGGCGAGGAGCAACGGATGCAGCTGCTTGAGCTGGAGCGGCTCCGAACACCGCAACTGATCAACAAGTTCAATTTTGTTCGCGGAGCGGAAGCACCAGAAGCAGTCAACTCAGCAGTAGCCGTCGCATCAGCATCCCATTGGAGGGATGCCTCGACCAGATCCCGACTTCCTTCCCCCCATAGAATCACCAGGAGCAGCAGCAGCAGCATCAACATTAGAAGTAGGAGCAACAGCTACAGCAGCAACTACAGAAGCAGCAACAACTTTAGGGGCAGCAGCAAATACAAAAGGAGCAGACCCGACACGCGCAGTCGCTACAAGTATGTGCGACACGGCAGCGACGACGTGAAACCGCGCCTCAACTGACTGAAACACAAGAGGAGCCTCGATGATACAGTAACGACTTAAATGGGCCACAAGGAGGAGGAGGAGGAGAATAGATGTAGAATAGGAAAGGATGCGGATGATAAGTTGCCGGCCGTTAAAACACACATTTATATGTATAAACGTAGTCTGTATTTCTTAATGATTTCTTTCTTCGATAGTTCAGTTATGTTTAATGTTTCATTTTTGTTTGTTGATTATAAAACCCCGCTAATTATCCATATTGTAGATATATCTCTATATGTATATCGTGTAGGGAGGAGACCTACGCGAACGACCGGCTTTAAATGTGTCGGCAAGACTTCTTACCATGTGTAAATTGTAATTTAATTTCGTACTTGTATTTGTGGTTCTCCCAGGCACACACCATATATATATATATATATAAATACATGGGTATACATTTTTTGAAATAGTCTTAATTATTTAATAAATTATGTAATAATCATTTTGTGAAAATGTAAAGAAAGATGAAAGCGAAATGGCAAGCAAGGAGCTGCAAGGAGAAGAAAATAGCGCAAAAAGTAAACTATATTATACTTTATATATATGAATATGTTTATATAAACAAATATAAACAAACAAGAGAAAACTATAGCTACAGATAAGAGGAGCGAGGAGCGAGGAGCGAGGAGCTCTGCCGGTGGAGCTTGAGGTGGTAACCGAACAGAGACGATATGTCCCACTCACATATGTACACATGGCCACGAAACACACATTGAAAGAATATATATATAAATATATTTAAATTATAATTTGATAATTGATCATGAAGTCTATAATAAAATTGGAAATCAGAGCAGTCTTAGAGTTGAGTAAAATTTATCATAATGTAAATAAGTAAATATATATGCGGTATGATAATTTAAAAACAAATACACGTGTGAGATGAATTAATAGCGTGGCCTCTGAGAGGCTTTCTTTGCGTTGGTTTTTGGTTGGAAAATAAGAATTCTTTGCAAATTCCCGAAGCAAACATTTTGAATGTTGGTGCGCACTGCTTGAAGCTTGAAGCTAGTCATCGATATCGGTAACGATCGAAGAAATCCAAATCTATATGTATTTAAGGCCACAATTGATTTTTTACAAAATGATATTTGCTTTTTCTTTTAATGTTAAGTAAAATATCAAAAAATATAAAGTGGCGGTTGGCGGAGTTGTCATCGATAGCCCTATATGCTGACTTTAATCGATAGTTCCACCTCTGTGGCTATCGATTTCGGGCAATTATTTTCTTTAGTTTATTATTTTTTCGTTTCTCCAATTGCGCTTGTGGGGGCCGTAATCCAAGGAATGTGCTGAACCCCGGAGGAAGCTACAAGGCACTCGGACTCGGAATCGCCACCGGATTCAGATTGGGATGATTCGGATTCATAATAAACCAGAGTCGCGTCCGCTAGGCTGTTATGCTTGTGTGTGCTGCGTGAGAGTCGTCCGTGCTCCCTGCTTGTTTGCGTGTGTGTGTGTGCGTGTGTGTGCGAGATCTGAAAGATCGTCGTCGTCGTCGTCGTCGTTGTGGTTGCTGTTGCTGTTGCAGTGTTTGTTACTCTTTCCCGTCTGGAAAAGGGCGGTAAAAGAGCAGCCAAACAGAAGAATCCGGAGCACGGGAAAGCGGAAACTAGGCGATAGGTGATCCATCTAATCGAGGCGCTGGGAAAATGTTCTCGAAGAAGAAGAAGAAACCGCTGATCTCGATGCCAAGCAACTTCGAGCATCGCGTGCACACGGGCTTCGACAAGCGGGAGAACAAGTACGTGGGCCTGCCCCTCCAGTGGGCCTCCATTGTGGGCAACAACCAGATCCTCAAGTCGAGCAACCGCCCGCTGCCGCTCGTCGATCCCTCGGAGATCACGCCCACGGAGATTCTCGACCTCAAGACGATAGTCCGTCCGCATCACAACAACAATAAGGCGGACACCACCTCGCTGAACAGCAGCAGCACCGCCAACATGATGATGGCGTCGCATCCCATGGGGCTAGGTGGCTCCCATGCCACCATGCCACCGAACGCCGCGGCCGCCGCTGCTGGAATGATGCACCACATGATGCCCGGCGAGGGAACGGCTGGCGGTGGTATTATCCTGCCCAAAACCTCGCACGTGGCCAGGTCAAACTCCCTGCGCAGCTCCAGTCCGCCCCGCGTTCGCCGCGTGGCCAATGTGCCGCCTTCGGTGCCCGAGGAGGAAGGCCCAACGGGTCCAGCCCCGGGTGGTTTCAAGCCACCGCCATCCGCAATGGGCGGCCATCCCATGCTCTATCCCAGTCAGCATTCCCATGCCAATGGAGCGACGGCCACCGGACCGTTGGCCGTGCGCACGGACCAGCATCAGTACCGCAGCAATCTGGCACCGCCGCCTGGCTCCATACCGCAACAGACATCGCCCGTGGGCTCGGTGGCCAGTGGCACGCGTTCCACGCACTCGCACACCAACAACGGCAATGGCAGCGGCGGCGCTGGCGGTGGCGGTGGATTCCCCATGTATCCCACCGCCCACCAGGCCAAGGCGATCGGCGATCAGAACCAGAATCCCCTGCATCCGCATGCACATCCGCATCCACACAACCACCTCGCCAAGTCGGCGTCGCGGGCCTCTAGTTCGAGCGGCGGAGCAAGCAGTGCCACTTTGGCAGCAGCGGCGGCTGTCCAGCAGGCGCAGCCGAAGCAGGAGCAGCGTCTCACCCACGAGCAGTTCCGTGCCGCCCTCCAAATGGTTGTGTCGGCAGGGGATCCACGGGAGAATCTCGACCATTTCAATAAGATTGGCGAGGGCTCCACGGGCACCGTTTGCATAGCCACCGACAAGAGTACGGGTGAGTAATCCGGTCAGGGCATTGGCTTGAATCTTGAAACTCATCCCCTCTCATCTGCCCACAGGTCGCCAGGTGGCCGTGAAGAAGATGGACCTGCGCAAACAGCAGCGACGCGAGCTGCTCTTCAACGAGGTGGTCATCATGCGCGACTACCATCATCCCAATATCGTGGAGACATACTCCAGCTTTCTGGTCAACGACGAGCTCTGGGTGGTGATGGAGTACCTCGAAGGCGGGGCCCTCACCGACATTGTCACCCATTCGCGCATGGACGAGGAGCAGATAGCCACCGTATGCAAGCAGTGCTTGAAGGCTTTGGCCTATTTGCACTCACAGGTGCGTGACCACACTGTTGTAGTTACCATTCCCATTCCCATTCCCATTCCCTCTGTGTTCTCCATTACCCATTTGGCTTCGTCTCATTGTCGGGCAGCCGGGCAACTGCCCATCGCCGTCGCCGTCGCCGCCTCTTTGTACATTCGTTTCGATTCTTTGTGCCATTGCCATTTGTGGCGCTTTCTTTGCCCTCCGCTTTCGCGACGATGCTTGGGTTTCAATTTCTAATTGTTGTCACCGTCGCCATCGCACGCACAGTGGGTGCACCAGTGGAGTTGCACGCCCAAAAATCCGGCTAGTGAAATCGAATCTAGCCACGGACGTGCCTGCCCTACCCCAAAAAACAAAAAGATTCATTTATTTTAATTTTCTTTTTTTAATTGAAACTAATAGGAACAATTTTTAATTAAATTTATCAATATTTAAGATAAACAAAGATTTAAAGCAAAAAGTGAGTCTTTGGTGGGTTAAAAACCACCACCAGCAGCCGCCAGGTTAACTAGGTTTCTTTTGTGCAACTTGTGTCCCACGTTGGTAATGCGATAAGTGGCTGGGAGAAAGGGCCTGGGGCCTGGGGCGTGGGTGGAGGTGGAAAACCGCAAACTGTGAGCAAACTTTTAACCAATTTCTCTCTCTTCCTCTCTCTCTCTCTCTCTCTGTCCGTCTTAGGGCGTCATACATCGCGACATCAAGTCGGATTCCATTCTGCTGGCCGCCGATGGACGGGTGAAGCTATCGGACTTTGGCTTCTGCGCCCAGGTATCCCAGGAGCTGCCCAAACGTAAGAGTTTGGTGGGCACACCGTACTGGATGTCGCCGGAGGTCATATCACGCTTACCATACGGCCCCGAGGTGGATATCTGGTCGCTGGGCATCATGGTCATCGAAATGGTGGACGGCGAGCCGCCGTTCTTCAACGAGCCACCGCTGCAGGCGATGCGACGCATTCGTGACATGCAGCCACCGAATCTGAAGAATGCCCACAAGGTGTCGCCACGTCTGCAGTCCTTCCTCGACCGGATGCTGGTCCGGGATCCGGCGCAGCGTGCCACAGCCGCCGAACTGCTGGCCCATCCATTTCTGCGCCAGGCGGGGCCGCCGTCATTGCTAGTGCCGTTGATGCGTAATACACGACACCATCCGTAGTTGCAGCGACTAGGACTGGGCCTTGGACTCCTCTCTAGTATTAACCAATCAGTTGATGGCAACTGTACTTAAAAACCCACATTCCCCCGCTCGAAACGTTGTAAAGTCATTTAAGCCAGCAAATACCTTGCTTTTTAGCCCGCACACTCTGCACCACCACCACCACGACGACGACACCACTTGACCACGGGGTCACTGCATCATCAAGAAACCGATCATCGTAGCAGCTGCCTAACCGAGCAACCAATCACCCGGACACCCTAAGTTTGCCCTTAGAGATCGTCATGTGCCTTTCACACACACAACCAAAAGAAACTACAAAAATCTGAAAGAAATCCGTTAAGATATCCGATGATACATATATCCTGAGATCGGTTTTGAAGTCTGAATTACGTGTTTTTATATATAGAAGAAATATGCCTTTTACATGTTGCTCTCTCTCTCTCTCGCCTTGTCCTTGTGCGTGCGTGTGTGCGCGTGTTTGCGCGTGTTTGATTTTTTTTTATATTATACAAAAACGCCCATAAAACATTGTTCGAATATACTATATATACATATACACTTATACAATATAAACGCTAAGAGAGATATGTTAAAATATATAGATATATATGTATTTACCCATATATTTTTTATAAAAACAAAACTTAAATCTAAGCGAAGCGAAACAACGAAGGAATCAGAATCGAAAGCGAAAGCGAGAGAAAAGGAAAAACGAAAACGAAAGAGACAGAACTCGAACAGAAGAGAGAGATAGAGCCTGCCTGCTCCAAAGCTGAAATATAACTTGATAACTTCAAAGATTTATAGAAAAACATTCCAAATTATAAATAGATTCTTCTCTGTTCTGTTTTTTCGGTTTTATTTTTGTTTAATTCGATTTTTAACCCCGTGTAATTATAATTTAACGAATAAACATAAATGTATTTGATTGAAAGACGATTTGCATTGATTTTGTGATTTTTATTACTGGTTGATTGGTTGATTGATTGATTGATTGATTGATTGATTGATTGATGATTGTGAAGAAAATACATAATTGTGTGTCCAGGCAGAGATAGCGCTCCATATATCCATATATCGTGGGATATACGGGCGTATGTGGTGACCTGGCCATGGAGGATGGGACTGGGGATCGTGGGTGAGAGTGGTGTGCGTGTGTGTGGGTGTGGTGTTTGTGTGTGTGTTTCTTTGTTTACAACATAAAATTACATATATAATTACATACACAAAAAATCAATTGCGAACTAAGAACTAAAGGGCAGATCGGGCTGCCAAATAGCTAGCCATATGATTCAATAGGGGAAAAGAGAGCAGGATAAGGCAGGAAGGAGCTGGGTGTGGAGAGCTGGGTTCAGTTCAGAGACCCGGAATTTAGTTGCGCTTCCGCAGGGCCAGACGGGCGCCGATGGGGCGCTTGGGCTTTGACTCCTCCTTTTGCTGCTGCTCCGATTCCTCGGCAGCGGCATCCTCCACCGGTTCGGGTGTCGCCTTGACAGGCTTGGATAGCTTGCGACGGCTCACTGTGGCAAGAATAGAGGGAAATATTGATTGGGATTATTATTTTATTTTTTAGTTTATTTATTTAAATAATTAAAACTCCTTTTTGTTTCCACTCACATGCCGAATTGCCCTTGTAGCCCTTGGCGGGACTAGAAGCTGGGACAGGTGCTGGCGCAGCCGCGGGTTCCTCCTGCTCGCCGGAGCCGTTGGACTCGTCGCTCTTCTTGGCCGGCTTGCTGGGACTTGGCGGCTTCTCGGCGCGATGCTTCTTGGCGTTCGCCTGGCGACGCTTCAGCGAGTTGAGGAAGTCATCGTTGGAACGGAATGGCCGGATGACGGGGCCGACCTTTTTCGGTGCCTCCGTGGTGGTGCTGGTGGTGGAGCTGGCAGCAAATGCCGCCTCATCACCATCCTCGCCCAAATTGCCGTGTTCGCCGGCCTCCTCGTCATATTCCTCGCCCTCGCCAGCAGCATCACCCTGCGCCGGCGCCGGTGTCGTTGTGGTGGTTGTCTTGGCCGCCTTGCCCACAGGACGACGCAGGGCGGCAATTCTCTTGGCCGGTGATACGGCGGCAGCACCACCCTCTTCCTGGGCGGTAACCAGGTTATAGCACAAGGCGCAGACAATGAAGAGCAGGCAGCTGGAAGGCAATAAAGCAGGATTTAATTTTTGATTTAAAGGTGGATCAAAAATATTTAAAATATATTTACAAAAGTATATCATATCACAATCTGGGTTCAATGTTTCTTTAATTATATTATTATCCCCTGATCTTTAATTTATCTCTCTTGATATACATAATATAATATTTAATATAATATAGTACGTCTCGAGGCTGCTTCTGCAGGAGGAGCTGGTGAATCCCCCTTGGGGCAAGGCTGCTGCCCCAGCTCCAGTCTGGTTGGACGGGTTATACTATATGCCCCATACAGAACCTGAAGTCGTAAATAACTCGGTTCGAGCTGGAGCGGAGAGGGCGGAGTGATGCCAAGGGAAGCCTATGGAAACTCATATATATTCATATCATATTTGATGCCGTCTCAGAATAAATTTTGGGTAAAATAAAATCAAAAGTTGATTTCCAGTTACAGATAACAAAATAAATACAACGAAAAAAGAGAGCCGAATTAATGGCTTGAGCTGAATCCATAATTAAAAATCCATAATAACCATACACATACATAAATGTATATAGATATATCTGGATATAGATGAATCCATAATCATAAACTGGATGCCATGCAGGATATTCATTCGTTATAATTATGAATTAAATTTCCAAAATGAATTTTCAATTGATTAAGTCAAAACTTGTTCGATTTTTCCCCTGTAAGATCAAACTATGAGTTTCTGGTGATCTCCAAGCTGCCTCAAGATGCCGCTCTCTGGGGGAGATGTGCTAACAATTATTAATGTGTAAAGGTCAGGCAAACGGGTTTGTTCACTTTCGATTTCGATTTCGATTTGGATTTCGATTTGGATTTGGATTTTGCCTTAATGCCGAATTCGAATGTTGCTCCGTTTCTGTCTCTCGGTCTCCGTTTTATTCAGTGAGCTTTATGCGGTGAGTCAATTGCTCATATTTTATGCAAAACAAAAGACTTGGGCAGCGAACTCGTTTTGAAATTCTTTCCTAGGCTTTCAGCGGCGACATGGAGACGGCAGCACGGCAGCACGGCAACACGGCAACATGGCATGGCATTAGAGACAGACGCCGGGGTGGCCAAAGGAAACAGGTGCTTATGCAAAAGGCAGTCTAAGTGGCAAACTGGCAAACCAGTTGATGGCAGGCAAGGCAGTCAGCTACCCAGCACCAGGCCAGCACCAGGCCAGCACCAGGCCAGAATAAATTTGTGGTGAGTGCATATAGCACCAAGCACCAAGCTCTAAGCTCTGAGCTCTAAGCACCAATAGTAGTTGGCTAATAGCTGTAAAATTAGCTCTTAGCCCAAGTCAGGTTTTATTTTTAGCATCCATTTTTGATATTTATATTCAATTTCTTTCTCTCTCTCTCATCTCTTTGGCTGCACTTCCTCCTCCACAATTTATTTTCTTTTTGTTTTGTTTTGGGGTCAGGCTTTGGCGTTGGCCCAGTTAATGGCATTATGCAATCCGCGCAGCAAAGGTGAAAGGCGTGGGCTCTCCCCCGATTTTAGTGGGTGCGTGCCTGGCATCTCCAACATGCCAGAAAGACGGAGAGTCTTCCAACTCCAACTGCAATCGAAATTCACATCATGAGCGGGGCTATACTGGGAAATATTTCCTTGAGCTTCTAAATTCGTTTTAAATAATTCAAATTTAAACGCAAATTCAAGTGAGAAATTACAGAGATTAATAAATAAATGGGCTAAAAAAGGAAATGCGAAATAATTAAATTTATATATTCCATTTCATTAATTATTTCCTTGAACAATCTTTAGCTTAACAACCTTTATTTCCGTATTGAAACCAAAAGCTAAGTCATACCAAAAACTACATAATTTGTATTTAAATACAAAAAAAAAAAAACAATGTAATCTTAGCTTTTTTTATAATTTATTTGTAATAAGAAAAAATATTTTTTTAATAAGGAAACCCATAGTTTAAAATCCTTTCTAGATGGTCTTATATATCCCCCCACAACGCTTCTTTCGCTTTCCCAAATGACATTTGCTTCTTCCTGGCTTCTTTCCAACCGGTTCTGCCTGGGCCTGGGACTATTGGCCAACGGGAGACAAGCGCCAGTTCCACACCCACAAAACGACCACGACGACTGGGCATCTCTAGTTGTGGGTTTTGGGGCTTGTAAGCCATCGTCTGTCAGCCGGTTATATAAGCCGACATTAGTTGCAAATTTATGATAAGCATCGCGTCGGCGAGAATTTCATTTGGGGGAAGGCGGAACCACTTACTTAAAGACGCCTCATCATCATCATCATCATCATTGTCTTCTTTGAGAGCTTGGTCAACAAATTGGTTTGACTTTTAATTTATCGGTTTTCGCTTTTGTTTCGTTCCGACTCTAGACTTTAAATACTACTTATATTATATATTTATTTTGTGTTTTTCTTTTTTGCACAGTTTATTTGTGTCTAAATGGAATGGCGTCATTGGGCCTAGTTTGTTTAAGCCAACATCCGCCAATTTAAATTGATTTTTGATGCCAATTTTGCTTTAAAGTGTGATTTAAATTTTAAGTTTATAAATTGTTTAAATTAGTATGTGAATTAAGTTTTAAAATATCTAAATTGGCTTTGAAACTACACAAAATATGCTTTATAGTTCAAGTCAAGCTTTGCTGCATGGAAAAAGAGCAGCAGACGATGACAGAAGACCCATTCCGGAGATTTTAAGCTAAACTAAAGGTAGAGAAAGACTTTAAGCCCGCCTCAAAATAAATTTTAGTTTAATCCAAGTTGCAATTGGCAAGCGGCAAGTTCAAGATGATCATCCACATCAGCGTGATCTTGGCTCGAACTCTGGCCACTCTCTAACCCAGTTAAGACCGGGCATGTTTACTAATTGGCCAGGTAGCAGTGGCAGTAGTACTACACACCTTATGGCACGGTGTGTTGCCAGTTATTACAGGCCAAACGTGCATGAAATTCGATTCGAACTGAGGCTCTCAAACTCGGAATTGGATTCAAATATTGTTAACTGTTTTTATGGTAAGAGAGGGGGGCTTAAGTGTGGCTTATGGCTTAAGTGGGTTCAATAACGGTGCATTGTGTACCAAAGTGGTGGCCAAGTACGTGTTAGCTGCTGACTGCTGGCTGCATGCCAAATGGATCGAGTTCGCTGCCCAAGTCTTTTGATTTGTCGCTCGAGTTCGCTGCCCAAGTCTTTCGTTTTGGCCCAGAGGCGGTCGCGGCATGGTTTTTACATTGAATTCGCTTTGGCCCATGAAGTGCATTCATCACACACACACACATTGCTTTTTCGCGATCTCAAAAGTCCTTGAATCTTGCGTATTTCCTCTGCTATATATCATAGCGTAAATATCTGCCGTATGTCTGTATTATTTATTTAAATATATATTTAAATTGCATAATGCGGCGAATGAAATGAAATGAACGTAAAGCCAATGTAAAGCCAAGTCAAAAGATATTCGGAAAAGGCGAAACTAAACCGAAATTCCTGATTTTCGCCGTCAACCTGGCGCTTGTTACCCCCTACCCCTTATGCCCCTATACATCCCCTCCCCACCTTTCCCACCTGTGATTAATTCCCGCATACAACGCAGCGATTAACACACATATTACACACACACACACACCCGTATTTATGCAGATATTTCGGTGTGTGTGTGTGTGTGCCTGTTGTCAGCTCGCATTAAAAATGCAACCGTTAATTTATAAGACAACCACAACGGCAACCACGTCTGGTAATTAATCCAATATACTTAATTTGCAGCCAAGTGATGGTGGCGCTGGTGCTGCTGCCACACCGAAAGAAATTTAGTTTAAGTTGGTAAATTTAATTGAAAGGGAGCTAGAAAGTTAAACGATTTCCCCATAGAAATTCCCAGATTCCTGGATAGAGTATCTTGTTCATATACAAGAATCCTAAATTATAATATAAAATAATATATAATATGATATATAATATTATAATATGAAAAACAAGAAAGAAATACTAACTTCCGGCATACCCTTTCTGTATGCAATTTGATCATAAGATCTAAAATAAAGTCATTCCTTAGTCAAAAATACATTGATTTTAATACGGAGAGCATTTCTGTATTTATTTTTATCAGCAAAATAAATGATTAAATTTTTTAAATTTACATTTTTAAAATTTTTCACAATTTTGTCGATAAAATTAAAAATTAAATTGCTCGATTCAAATGATTCTCCTGCTGATGCTGATAAAAACTTAATAAAAACAAGTTAATCAAAGAGTTTTTAATAAGTTTATTGCCTATTATAATCTAAACATGTTATTTAAAAAATATATAATATATTCCTATAAAATATATAATATATTCTTATAAAATATAAATTATATAGTTGCCTTGCTCATAAATGAATAAATTGTGAGGTGAGAAGTAAGCAAATAATGAATTTGAAAATAAATAAAAAACTTGGTTTGGACTTTTCTGAGTTTTTCAGAATTTTGAGACATTTTTTAAGCTATTTATAATTTGTTGAATTCCCTTTCAAAATAAAATATCTTGTTTATAAACTCGGAAACCCTTTTTTCACAGTGTATCAGTGACAGGGGAGTAGTGAGAAAGAGAAGAAGAAGCGGAGCAGCATCAGCTGGCGGCGACCTTGAAACGTCACCAGCACCAAACTCACATGGGGTAGAGATCTGTCCCCGGAGATTCCCCCACCTCAGAGATTGTAAATGAAACCACAAAAAAAAAACTGAAAAAACCAAAAACCGAAAACCGCCTGGGGAGTTAACTTTTGCCATTTCTTTGCCGGCAAAATGCCAGCTCCACATCCACATCCACATCCAAGTCCCGTGACAACTTCATCAGCGGCACAGTCATCGTCATGATGACCAAACTTTGGCATTTGCGGCTTCGCTTTTTTTCTACTGGCTCAGTTCCAGTTTGGAGCGGCGGCTCCGGCGGCGTGTTAAAGTTCAAATTGGCATTAAGCCGAAGCTGAAGCCAAGCTTTACACCTGCGCACCTGCAACTGTGACTGTGCTGATTGCCCCAAAAAGGTTGCATGCAGTTAAGGTTGGGTTTTTTTTCTGCGAGAGCTACAAAATGTCAAGTCAAAGCGGCTTTTGTCTCGGGGAAATTCAAAAGAGGAGCGAGAGGTTGGTAATGTAAATCCAGAAAGATCTTTTGAGAGCCTAACCTGAAGCTAAACTTGACTCAAAAATGATTTTTAAGCACTGAAAACTTTTGATGTACAAAATAGGAAATGGAAATTATGCTCCATAATAGCCATCACTTTCTGTGTAATGTTCAAAAATGGTTTTTTGAAAAATAACACTCGAAAAAAAAAGGCAGAGATGGGAGATATGAGATTTTGGGAAGATATAATCTAAGTTTAGAGATGGACTTTTGGCGGATCACTCACATGTTGAAGTACTTCATTTTGTGTTGGTTTTCTTTTTTATATATTTATAATTATTTCAATTATATATTTCAAAACGCGCGCGTTTTTGTGTTTGTTTGTTTTGCTTTTTTTTTGAAAACTTAAACTAGAAAAAAAACACTTGGTTGCTTGATGAGGTGGATGAGGGTTCGTTTTGGTTTTATTTTGAGTTATTTTTTAAATATATTTTTCTATTGAAACGGAAACTATTGGGAACTGGAACTGGAACTGGGAACTGACAACTGGCCACGATCACGATCGACTTCTAGAGGCAGACTGAACGTTACTTATGCCGTGTGCACACAGTTAACCTACGGCCATCCAATATATTTTTGTGGCAGCGACGCCGGCAGCGGCCGAGCAACAGGTTCAGACCCAGACTCAGGCGCGGGCAGAGACCGCCCAGCACCGCCAACCTACTCCGTTGTGGCCGCCACCTTCTCCTCCTCCGCCAGCGTCGCCGCCACCTTCGCTCTATCTCTATCTCTCCGCGAGCAAAGCCAAAGCCAAAGCCCCGATCTATGCTATGTGTTGTCGAGAGTGCAGGAGCACTTCTGGTTTTTTTTTTTTATTTTTATTCATTTTTCTTCATTTATATTTTTCGGAGCCAATTTGTCACGGGCCTGGGCTCTGGTTATGACAGGTTTTTCGAACTCCACTCCGTGTCCGAATCCAAAACCAAGTCGGAGTCCGAGCCAGGCCCAGCCAGTCCAATCGCAGCGACTTGAGTCCAAGCCACGTTCGCCTGCAATTTGTATATTTTATTAATTAATTTATTGATTTTGGGCCAATTGTTGTTTTGCTGGCTCTCTGCCCGATCTGGTAAATCCCGAATACCCTAGTCCCTCCTCCTCCTCCCCATCTCCACCCGGCTCCCCATCGGTCCTCTGTCCCGCATGTAAGCCCCGCATTTGGAGGAGTCCAAAAGCAGAGCACAGTCCCCGCTGGGGGATTTCGCTTTTGATTTACACTTTGAAGTTCCCTCGAATTGCCGATACTCTTTCTGACTTTTCAAGTAAAGTAAAGGGATAATTCTATGAAATTGAAAGAAAAATAATAATATCTTCAAAATAATAATTACTAACAATAATTTTATATATATAAACTGTACCAGTTTACAGCCGGATTCCTTTGGGAATTTGTGATCAATTAATTTAAAATTAAAAGTATTTCTGTGTTCATTTTTATTGGGTTAATAAATTTGCATAATATTATAATATAATAATATATAAATTATAATTTTTACAATATTTTATAAGGTTTTTTTTTTTTGTAATACTATATTTTATATCATTTTAATTTTATTGAAAAATCTAATAATAAATCGCCTGTTTAATAATGCAGAATACCAGGCGAACAGAAGGCAGCAGGCAATCAGCTGATTGAGATTTCTGCTTAAAACGGATCTTTTTCGCTTTCCAGCGTCCAAACTTTGTTAATATTTTACTCAGGACGCTAACTTTGTTATTGTTTACTTAGCCGATCAGCTGATTCTAGCTGTTGGGAATGTTCATAGATGTTTTCGGCTTTCCAGCATCCTAACCAGCAAACAGCTGATCGGTTGAGTAAAACAATAACAAAGTTAGGACGCTGGAAATTGGAAAACATTCGATACATTCCAGCCGCTGGATTGCTGCCTGCTGATTCTGTTCGCCTGGTATTCCCAAATCATGAGATTGTTGTAATGGAAAAATAACAAAAAATATAATAAAGTTTCTTGAATTTTTCATATATATTTTTTTCAATCTTTATATTTGTTTACCAGGCGAACAGTGCTCAGAGGCTGGAAAGTGCTCAGAGGCTGGAAAGCGGAAAACATCCGTTATTTGCCTTGGATCTCTAGATCAGTCTTTACATTAAAAAAATAAAAATAAATCCCATAGCAAGTCAGAGTAAAATAAAACAATAAACAAACAAATAAATCTATATTTATTGCTCTTGTCGCCAGACGAGGAAGTCTAGAAGCCACAGCTGGCTGACTCACTTTCGCGAAAATCTTGGCCAAGAGGCTTGATGGCTTAATGATGGAGATCCAAGCGGCAACAGGTGACAGGCAGACATCAGCAGCAGCAGCAGCAGCAGCGGCGGCGTTGTGATGTGGTTCACCTTGCCAGCAGACAGTTTGGGCAGTTCCCTGCCATTAGCCACCGAGAAGTGTTACTCGGAATCTTATCAGCTGCAGCAGCGAATGATGGGGGGGAGGCGAAAGCCATGTGGTAGTTGAGCTGCCTGAAGCCAGCTCGAGGTATGGCTGAGAGATGAGATGGCACCAAATTAAAAAGCTGTAAAACCCAATAAAGCCAGAAATATTTATGCATATTTTTTTTTTTTTAGGTGGTAGGTAGGTTCGTCTGCGGCCTTGAACTGATTAGAGCCATCCATGGAGCAGCATGGAGCCAGAGATGATGAGCAGTTAATAGGTGACAACGCTTATGGCCGCTAATTAATCTTCCACGCCCAGCTGCTAACGATCGCTTTGAACTCTTTGCCTCTTGGCCTCTGGCAGATGTTCTGCGCGGTGTGTGTGCCGTGCCAGGTGTGGCTCCTCCTCTTTTGGAGGCGTCTGCTGGCCATGCTAATTAGCTTCGATGGACGGACGGGCCGGGCCAACTCACCTTGAACTACAAAGTGTCAGATAAAGTGCCAAAAAAAAAAAAAAAAGACTAGAGACTCCAACTCAATGCTGCATGTGAAAGCGATAAACAAGAAACTTGTTAAATTATTAATTAAATATGCAGCCCTCTTCTGCCCCATTCCATTTCCAACATTTCAGCTCCATTAAGCCATCGTCGGCCGATATTCAGTCCAAATGCAAATCGGGCAAAGCTATTGGAAAATCTGATTCGCTTTTGTAAACATTTCCATGCCCACCACGTATTTAGGGGCCAGATTAATGCCCCCAGATAAAAATAAAAGCCAGTTTTTGGTTCAAGTTTCACGAACCGTTTCGGTTCTCATTTGATCTCAGACTTTTCGTTTGCTGGCTTAGGCTCTACAAGTTACAGATAGATATATATATGCTGATTCCTGATCCTGGTATTAAGGCGCTTACTCAGTCTTTCTAAATAATAAACTACAACAACAAACAAAAATATAGAAAATTAATGAAATAATAATAAAAACAAATGGGTTCTTGGGATTTTATACACATTATTACTTTATTTTGCCTTAGCGCTTGCAATTCCATTTGGGATGCCAGTCGATAAGATTCGAGGACAAATGCAATTACAGACGTTTGTTACACTAGAGAGTAATATTAAACATAAACGTAATACGAATGATCATCATAATTAATAATAGTACAAATAAAATACAAATTTTGTAAAAAGCAAAAAAGCAGCGCACTTCCACGATGTCGTCTCCGTTTCAGTTTCAACTCAAAATCAAAGTCAGAACTTAAGCATGGACAAATTAAATTAAACGACAACGACCACAACTGATAGATAGCAGCGAATTAATCTTAAAAATCGCATTTAAACTTTAAACTTCATTTTTGTCTGCTCTTTTAAATGCAATTTGCTGGCATCACTAAACGTTCTCGTTATTGTTGTTCTCAAAATTACAAAAACTTTAAACACAGGTCGGTAGGTAGGTTTGTAGGTGGTTAAGGCAATCAAAAATCAACATTAAAATATTGGAAATACAAAATCATACAATAATTAATTCGGAGAAGGTTTTGCTGCCCGTTTTTTTTTTTTTTTTTGATACAAATAAATAATTTGTTTAGCTTACAAACTAAAACATATTTGATATTTAATACTTAGACGTAGCCTTTTACACACACACGCAACTCCTGTGTGTCCGCATCATATCCATTAATTGTAAGTTGTATATTTTTTAGTTTAGTTTACGTTTACGTTTACCCTTTTTTTCGATTCATGTTCCGCTCTGTGCATGGCTCTAGGGACATCCTATTCCGTGTCCGCATACATTTACGTTTTGGTTTCCCTTCCGTTTTCCGCTTCCGCAATTCCCACTTCACCTTGGAAAATTTCAAATAATTTCGAAACTTCGAAACGGAGGTGGAAACTGTGAAAACGGCAAACGTAATCGGATCGGAGGACAGTATATAATGTATATAATTCACTTGCACCTGCAAACCGCCGCCTTTTTTAAGTAACTGATTGATATTCTCGCATCTTCTCCTACAACAACGCACGCGTAAGTCTAGGTAATTTATTGTAAAAAAAAAATAGAATTGTATAGATTTATGGGTTTCATTAAATGGAATATACAAGTTAAAGCTTTGTAAAGTGGCTTTAACTCTTAGTGCTCTGCCCTGTGTCCGCTGGTCGAGCTGCTTGTTAGCTGGCTTACAGGATATGCTCTCGAGGAAGTGTTACATCTACGAATTTATGTATCGTTTCTCTTATTTGTTGTGTTTTTTACAAGCTAAGAACAATGTTTGGCCAATTGGATTTGCTACACAACAACAACAAAGTCCATATATATATATATATATATATATATGTTCTTACAAGGCATCAAGATGTGTGTTTTGTGTGTGTGGGGGGAGTGGGAGAGTCTCCGACTTGGTTACACTTAACTAAGAGTACAACAGCAGCTCTCGTCATCGTTGTGCTGAGCAGTATGCAGAATGCAGAGAGAGCTTGCCATGGAATAGCTTACAGTATCGCAATTATTAAAATTATATATGTATATATATAGAATATATATTTTTGGGGTTTATCCATGGCCACCACCACAAAACACCTTTTTGTTTACATTTCTTTACTTTTTCGATTTCTTTTCTGATATCTACTTGCTTTCCTCCTATCGATATCGATCTCTTGATCTTTCCTCTTATCGATATCGATCTCTTGATCGTTGTTACTTTCGCAATATGTTTCTGTTGTTAGATAAGCGTTAGACGACATTACATTGGCTTTACATGTACTTGCAGCTATTTTTAGTATAAGTTTTCCCTCTCAAATTATCTCTTGTAGCTTTTTGTGTTTTTAGTTTTTAGTTATCAGTTATCGGTTTAGTTTCTAGCTTGTAAATTATTAAAAAAATAGTTTTTAGATTACTTTAGCATGTGGTTTAGCATATATGTTTGTTTGTTGGTTGGTTTTAGAGCGTTAATTTAAGACAGTAGTTGTAGCTGCACTCGTTGCTCCTGCTGCTGCCCTCTCAACCCTCTCCCCTTGCCCTGTCAGTGGGGCAAGTAGTATCAGTATCAGTATCAGTATCAGCATATTAGTTTTGCACAGGCTGTCGGCTTAGCTGCTCCCGATCTGAGATCGATTGGAACAGACAGGCGGGCTTTCATTTCAGCGATGAGTTGGCCGGCAGCGTGGCGGAGCGTTGCACATTGACCGCATACGGCTTGTAGGAGGAGCGCGTCGATTGGCTGCCGGAGTACGGAGATTGGGATGTGGCGACAGAGCGAGAGAGAGAGAGAGAGAGTAGCGATGGTGATGATAATGATGATGATAATGGTTAGCAGCGCAAATTGGTGGAAGAGAGAGAGAAAGAGAAATACCAATCAAGATTAGAGACACAGGCACAGAGACAACGGGATATACAAAAGCCTTGGGGATTCGGAGCGGGGAATACAAATTTTGCTCAGTAAGTTAGTTGGAGGAAGGACTTTTTTTGATTTTGTTTGAACTGCTGTTTGACTCCCTGACTCCCCGACTGGCTTTACCTGGGCGAAATCTTGCTGCCATCGGTGCTGTTGTTGTTGGACGAGTTGGCCTTGTATCCACTCTTTTGGATACGCTTCAGCAGCCGCGCCACCCACAGCGACTGCTCCTCGGGCGTGGCGGCTAGCAGCAGCATGTCTCGAGCACTACG
Source organism: Drosophila birchii (assembly GCA_035046345.1). NCBI lineage: Eukaryota > Metazoa > Arthropoda > Insecta > Diptera > Drosophilidae > Drosophila > Drosophila birchii. The sequence continues at coordinate 7,018,882 of JAWNOA010000043.1, read as the reverse complement.
CGGATCATGGTTGAGCTTGCAGGGCGCCAGAGGATCGTGTTTATCCACATGCTCCTTGTGTATCTTGTTGCGGCATCTGAAAGAAACAAACAAAAAAAAATAGATTAAGTAATAACTGCAACTAAATCAAGTGATTAACACAACTCACCTCTTGCATTCGTAAGCCGCCGGCGGCTTGAACATGTGCCACAACGGCTTCGGGCACACCTCACAGGCCGTGGGCATGTGGTAGGTGATGTGCACGAACTCGTGACCTGCGACACACACGAATAGGACAAAAAGCTTTCATTAATAAACACTCCTGAAGACAGCCTCGGGCCGCACTCACCCTTGTGGACAATGGTGCCGGGGCGCTCCTCATTGCTATTGCCATGGAGCACGCTCACATCCAGCTGACTCTGCTCGTCGGGACGATGGGAGGCACCCTCGCCGGCATACAGCAGCTGGAAGATGCGCGGAATCTCTTTGGCATCGGCGCGTATGACATCGCCCTGGGTAACGCTGCGTACATGGTACACTTTGCTGCAGGATTCAAGAAAGAACGATGAAATATAATATAAATTTGAGTTAGCGAAACGCAGGGAAACCCACCTGAGGTCCAGAATGAGCACGGCATCCGTGGTGTTGTGCTTGTCAATGTCCGAATTGTAGAATATGATCTTTCGGGACGATACGATGACATATTGCCTCTTCCAGCCGTGGCCACGCCGCCGGTTCTGCTTGTTGGGCACACTCAGCCAGCCCTCGAAGACCGAGTCCTGTGTGAGGGAGAGCAGAGAGGAGTGCTATAGACGCCCAGGCGACGAGGAGGAGCGGCGTGTGGTTGGGTTGGGGGTTTGGGGTTTGGGATTGGGTTGTTGTGGGGTCGTGTCAGTGTGAGTGTCGTGTGTGTGTTGGTAATTACAATGCTCACCTGGCTATCCTCGGGATCGTTGTCTGCCGAGGACAGGGACGCGGTCTCGTTGAGCTTGCTCTGCAGATGCTCGATCTCGGTGGCCTTGCAGTCGATCTCCATGACCATCTTCTGCTTGAGCTGCTGCTCCTCGGCGCACTGCTGCTGCAGGTCCTGATACTTGAGCAGCAGCTGGTTGAATTTTTCGCGCTCCTGCGACAGCTCCAGCTGCAGTCGCCGCATCTCCTTCTCCTTTTTGCGCAGCTCGGCGGTGGAGCGGGCCTTGTTCTTTTGCTCTGTGGAAAAATCAGTGTCAAGTGGCGATAGATCTTGGGGATAGAAAAACTAGAAAACTTACTGGGCTGATCGGAGTCGCGGCGATTCATCACCTCGGCCAGCTTGTTGACCGCCACCTGCTTGAGGAGCACCTCGTTCTTGCACTTCTCCTGCAGTTTGACAATCTCCTCGTCCTTGCTGCCCCTCAGCTGGGCGAGATCCTCCTGCTGCTTCTTGTGCTGCTGCACCAGATCCTCGCACTCGACGGCCTTCTGGCCGAGCTTCTTGTGCAGCTCGGCCTCCGCCTCCTTGAGCGTGGCCAGGGTCGCCTCCTTGGCATTGATCTCGTTGCGGTGCTTCATCACAAAGTCCTTCAGCTCCAGCTCCTTGATCGTCTTCTCCTTCTCGAGATCGGCCACCGTCTCCTCGGCAATGGAGCGGGCCAGCGCCTCGGAATCGGCACGCGCCACGGCCACCTGAACCTGGTGTTTGAGCGAGACGCGTTCCTCTTCGAGATCCTCGATCTTGGCCAGACGCTCGGCACTCTCCTCGCGGTTCTCGTTCGCCTGCGTCTTGTATAGCCGCGAGAAGCACTGCTCTGCCTCGAGCTGCGCCTGCAGCTCTCGGTTATTGGCCAGCGCCTCGTGATGGGTGCTCTTCAGCTGGGTGAGGTCCTCCTCGAAGCGGCGCTTCGCCTCCCGCTGAGCGGCCAGCTCCTTCTGCAGCTGATTCTCGCGGGACCGCAGGTGGGCAACCTCCGAGCTGTGCAGGCTGAGCTCCGAGAGCAGGGCGTTGCGCTTGCTGTGCTCCTGATCGAGCTGCGACTGCAGGGCAGCCACCTTCTCCGACTCCTGGCGGCACTCGCCCTCGAGCTTCTGCAGGCGCAGCTGGATCTGGCGATAGTCCACCGAGAGCATGCTCAGCTGGCGCTCCTTCTCCTGCGAGTGCTGGTCGGCCTTGATGCGGGCGGACTTCTCCTCGTTCAGCTTCGACTGCAGCGCCTTCACCTCCTGCAGGTTGGCCTCCTCGCGCGACACGAGGCGGGATTTCTCCGTCTCCTGGTGGGCCTTGACCTCCTGCTGGTAGCGGCCCTGGGCCGCCTTCAGCTCAAAGTCCAGACTGGCATGGGCCTTCTCCAGATCACTGATCTTCTCGAGCAGCGCCCGATTATCCTCCTGGGCCTTCTGCTCGCGACTAAGCGTCCGCTCAATGTCGTTGGCCAGCGTCTGCATCTTGTTCTCGGCCTCCTTCTGCAGCTCCTTGAGCTGCGAGCGCAGGTTCTTCTCCTGCACCACCTGGGCCTGCAGCTCGGCGTTCTCCTGGCCCAGCTCCTCCTTGTGCTTCTGCAGTGTGTCGATCATCTCGACCATGTCGCGCACTTTCTCCTCCTGCGACTTGAGCGTGAAGCCCAGCTCGGCGTTCTGCTTCTTCAGCTTCTGTGTGTGCTCCGTTTCGGTCTTGTAGCTCAGCTCCATCTCGAGCAGCTGCTTCTCCAGCGACACCGCCTTGTCATTGATGTTGAGGTCGCGCGCCCGTGTTTTCTGCTCGTTCTCCAGATTGCGCTGCGTCTCCACCAGCAGTGCCTCGGTCTTCTTGCGCAGCTCGATTTCCTGCTCCACCTTCTGCATGGCCACCTTGTAGTTATGCTGCCGCAAGGCCAGATCCTTCTCGTACTCCGAGGCGATTCGCTGCAGTTCGGCCTCTCGCTTCGTGCTCAACTCAATCTGCTGCCGCAGGCCGGCGTCCTGCTGCTCCAGCGCCTCCGACCGGCCGCGCTCCCGTTCGAGCAGCGCCTCCAGACGCTTCAGCTCATTGGAATTGGACGGCCTATGGCGGTGGTTATGACCCTGTCCAGGCCCATGCCCGTGGGCATGGTTGTTGCTCGCCGTTCCGCCGCCACTGTTCACAGCTGCCGCAGCCTCCTTGGACTCGGCGTCGACGGTGTCGCTGGACAGCAGCTGATAGTCGCCCGTGTACGTGAACCCGATGAAGGGCAGGTGATTGCCATCGAAGCCCTTGGGCACGGGAAACACCTCCTCCGTCTTCTCATCGCGTTCAATGTCCTCGAAATTGCGCGTATCGTCGTCGGAGGAGAGCTCCGGCACCACCGGCGGCACACTCTCGCGTATATTGTCGAATGACCACGTATCGTTGCGGAAAAACGGATGCTGCTTGATATCCTCGATGCCGTAGCGACCCAGGCGCTGTGTTCGGTCCGTAAGGAAGGCCCGTATGAGGGCCTTGGCCTGTTCGCTGATCTCTACCTCGGGCGGAAAGCTGAGCGAGTTCTTGTGGTCCATAATCTTGCCATAGGTGCCCACCAGGGAGTCCGCATAGAAGGGCGTCTCGCCGAAGAGCATTTCGTAGAGAAAGATCCCCACCGACCACCAGTCGCACTCTCGCCCATACTCATTGTCCACGCCCTGCGACTGCAGCACCTCGGGACTGATGTAGTCCGGCGTGCCCACCGCATTGCTGGACACCACCTGGCCGTTGGCACCCATGCGCATGCAGGTGCCAAAGTCAGCGAATTTCAGGTGGCCGTAGCTATCCAAAAGCATGTTGTCTGGCTTGACATCGCGGTGCACGAAGCCCATATTATGGATGGTGTCCAGCGCCAGCACCACCTCCATCGTATAGAAGATGGCCCACTTCTCTGGTATCTCGTAATCGCCCATCAGCGACACAATGTCGCCGCCGGGCATGAAATCCATCACCATATACAGGTATTTGGCATCCTAAAGAGGCAGATCTCAGTAAATCTGGTAGGGAATAAGTGCTAGTTCCTTTTCTCTCACCTGAAAGGCAAAGTGCAGCTGGACAATCCACTCGGAATTGGCATGCGCCATAATGTGACGCTCCTCCCAGAAGAAGGCCGAGTCTGGGCGCTTCATCATCTCGAATTTGGACAGCCGCTTCATGGCATACACCTGGCTAGAGGACTTGTGCCGCACCAGTTGCACCTCACCGAAGGCGCCGGCGCCGATCAGCTTGATGAAGTCAAAATCCTCCACATTCATGCGCAGCTGGTTGATGCGCAGCGCCAGGGGTTTGTCTGCAAGCGGGAAATACATTGCATTTAATCAGGGGAATGTGATTTATAGTATATTTTGAGATAAATACTTACATTTGGTTGCATACTGCTCGATGTTCTTGAGCCGCCGCAGCGAGTCGTGATCGCAGTCGCTGACCAAAGCCGACACCGTGTCCAGCAGGCAGTCCACATTGCAGATGCTGGTCGGATCGCGCATCTCGCGCTCGAGCGTATTCGCCCTGGGGGGGGGTATGATAAAAGGAACAATAGAGAGGGAGAGAGTTAGGACGGAATTAGCCAGGGTTCCATTTATCGTTCCACCACGCTCCATTGTTTGCTTTCGATGAGTGTTTTGATTGTTCAGTTGCCGGTCGCCATGCAAATCGCTAGCGAAAACAAACACACACACTTTCCCCACAGAAAGTTCGGAGGATTACTCATCGCCTAGCCTAGGTAGGTACCTACATATGCCCCTTGCTGGGAGTGCTCCTCCTCCTCCTTCTCCTGTCTCTGCAGCAAGTCATAATGGCAGCGCGTTTTAATTGTTATTATTTCAGCTTTTCCCCCTAAATTTAATTGGGCATATCTTTAGCTAAGGCTGTCCAGCAGGAGGAGAAGGAGATCGGCATTGAGGCTGCCCAGCAAATGTTTATAGAACCAAAAAGGTGTTCATTTAGACCTTAAAAATACCAGAAAATCTATCCTCTTTCTTAACCCTTTAAAAGACTTTTCAGCTATCTTGAATAATCCCCAAACTGGTCCACAACTGTGCCCGCTATACTTGGTTTATGTAAACATCAAAAAGAAGAGTGAATCGTCGATGAAATTTTGATTGAAAGTCATCTCGTCCAGCTCATTGAGTCACAGTCCCAGGAGAGGGAGCCAAAGGGGAAGTGTGTGCCTCTGCCTCTGATAGGGACTACGGCCAGCAACCGCGTCCGAAGAGTGGGCCTCCTTATCACATTTAAAACACTGAGCTCCATTGAGAACTCCATTGACTGGCCTTTTCCTGGTGGGGAACGCAAGGAGAAGAAGGAAGAGCAGCTAGCAAGGAAGGCCTTGACTTTATCACTGCAGTTTACATATAAAATTTATTTCATTTGATAAATCCCGGGTCATAAGAAAGGGTAAACCTTGGGTAAACAGATGATTTATAGAAGAAGAGCGAAGAAAATCAAGACAAGATAGTGGCCAAAGAAATACTAAAGCTTAATAATAAAGTTTCTGGGAATTGGGTCATAGGAAATATATAAACCCCAAATATAATCCCAAGAATCTGCTTTTAGTTGTTTATAAAAAAAATAAAGAATGCCAGGGTGCATTTGCTGAATTAATTACACACAAAATGAATAGGTACTCGAGTGCGTTTAGAGCTTGTGGCAGGCCATAAAAAGAAATAAAGATCAATGGGACGAAGAATTCCTGCCATATACAAAAAAAAACTCATAATTATGCGGAGAGCAAAAACTTTTCATGCAATTAGCTTGGCTGTGTGTGCCACAAATATTTGCAAAAACCATACGAAAATTGAGTGCGGCGAGGAGGAGGAGCATCCGATGCCAGGCAAGATCCGAGAGCTGTCGGCGCTACAAAAAATTGATACTAAAAGGTGTTTGAATTGTTGTGATTTCATCATCGCCACTTACGGCTTGACAGAAAAGCCAAAAACAATAACAGCGGGGTAATAGCAGTCGAGTCGCGGCTGTGCGTTGAGTTGACTTTAGTCGAGCGGCGGCGGCAAACAACTTGGGAAAGTGGAATTTTTCAAAATAAAAACCAAAACAAATACAGAAAAAATAGCAACGATGAATTTTTTGGTTACAACAACATAATTATGAACAGCAACAAATAATAATACATAATAACAGGCAGCAGCTACGAACGAACGAACGACAACATTATCGTCACCTATAGACAATATAATTTTCAATTTAATTTATACAACATGGCCAAATTTGTGGCTGGAAAAGCCAAGCAGTTTTCCGTTGACTTAACAAATTGCAAGCCGCCATCTCTCACTTCACACCTTGTTAAATTCAAATGGATTTTTGGCAGGGAAGGAGCCGCATCCGAGGCCTTTGTTCTTCTCCAACAACCAACGTTTAAATGGCCAATAAAACTTATGCATTTATACGGAATTTATAGCAAGGAAGAGTGCAAATATGGGGCTATATACAACATACCGTTCCGGCTCGCGCGAATGCAGGGCAGCGGGTAATATCCATGGCCACATGCCCTATTTAGATTAAAGCCCCAGCCAAGGGTCCTCCTCCTCCGACTGCAGCTGCTTTTTAACCCCCCCAAAAAGAAGAAAAAACCGATGCAGCCGATGCAACGCGACGCCTGCAACTGACAACGGCAGCGGCTACTGAGGCAGCAGAGCTCCAGCTTAGGCCGTATTTTGTGCGCTTACAAATTTTAATGCGAAAATGGCAAATTTATTATAAAAGTCGCCCCCCGTTTTGTTCGCTCGCTTGTCAATTTGATTGCCGCCGTTGCCGCCGTTGCCGCGCTGTCGCTTTGAACATGAGATTATGGAAGGTGTTTGCCAGGCGGTGTAATACTTTTTCATTTTCTGTGCCTGTGTTTTGGCTTGTGCGAGTCCAAGTCGGGGCTTTGAATCGCCAGAGTAGTCCGAGTCTCTCGCACGTATCTGTGCTGGCAATTAATTGAGTGGAGCAAGTGCAGCGGCACGGCATAGGCACAGTTGCTTTTGGGCCGCCACCTCGAACAGAAGGAGGAGGAGGAGAAGCTATCGTATGGGGGAGGGCACCCACACTCACCGTCTTCTTCGTTCCACATCCATGGCAGGTTCGCCGGTTAGCTGCAGCTTCTTCCCGTTGTGGGTCCTGCTGGAGCATCCGAAAAAAAAGAGAAGGTAACGTGTTAAAATATATGAAAATCAAATGGAAGGATCCACAGGTTGTTTACCTACCCTGCCACCTGCAGGAGGAGGATGAGGAGCAGGAACTGGAATGGGAATTGCCAAATGTGCGTCTCTCTCTCTGCGTCTTCCCTCTCTCGCGCTCTCTCTCTGTCTCTTAGACGGGAATCAAGCCCTGGCTGCGATGAGGTCACTTCGGGACTCGCTTCTATTGCTTCTATTGCTTCTATCGGAGTGCCGCCAACGCCACCACATGCGCATACGCACCCCCAGCACACCCGGGCCTTCCCAGGTGCGCGCTTGGTTGGTGCGTTTGCGTATTGTTTGCCTTTTCCGGAACCCAAGCGCTGTTTACTTGTTGCTTCTCGTGCGCGCGCGGCGGTCTAGTGTTCCAAATGTGTTCCAAGCAGCTAAAAGAGAGACGGGCGCCGATGCTGGCGATGGCGATGATGATGTGTGTTTGTAAACAGAAGATCGCTGGCCTTGCCAGGACCCTGGAATGTCTTGCTCCGCTCGCACGCTCACTATCTCACGCACACGCACACCTCGGCCGCTTTAGTTGTTTAACTGTAAAGCTGCTAATTTCTTGAGTTTTCCGTTCTTCGCTTGATTCTTTTTTTTTTTTTTTTGTAAATTTTTGACAATACTGCTTTGCACACACACACACACACACACACTTGCTGTTGCGCACACACACACTCGCACAGCCAGCACTCTCACACCAGCGCCGAACGGCGAACGTAGCAAGCGCCTACAACAACAACAACAATAACAAGGCGCACACACACCGACGTGCGTCACTCGCTCGGCAACGGCAGCGGCGTCCAATGGCGGTCAGGAGGTGGGGGGAGGGGCGCGGGCGGCTGGCCGCCCAATTGCGAATGTCCAGTTTCGGCCGCGGCCAAATCGATCAAAGTGATCAAAAATTAATTAGACGCAGCGCGTTGCACTTCTTTTTCGGTTCGCTAGCAGTGTGACCGCCGTCTTGGACATCGGAAAAAACACCGCCGCCGATCGAAATTTGCTGTGAAAAATACCGAAAATCAGTAGTCTGGCAGCCCGTGCCTGGACATTAATCGATGCATCGCTATCGATGTTTCATATCGATGGTGATATCGATGCTTGGCAGCTCTGAAACGCAGCCAACTTCGCGCGCCTTGTTCTTTTTTCCGGTTGACTTTAACGAGAAAGGTTGTGCTGAATTCTTTTCATGTGATTTTACAATTTTTTTTATGTTTGAAATGGCCAAAACTAAATGAAAGTGACCGCCCAGAGCGGCGAATGAATGACGCCAACTGGCGATGGGGCCAGAAGTTGTGTGCTTGCAGGCCAAAACGCCAGACTGACGGCACAAGTCAAGTTTTTGTTGTCTATCCGTGTGTCTCTGTGTGCGCTCGCGCGTGTGTGTGTGTGTGTGTGTGTGTGTGGGTTTCGGCGATGTGCGAACAACGTGTTTCGCTGGAGTTTTCTAATGGTTTTTGCCTTGTTTTCCCCAGATGCCAGGCGTCACAGTGAAGGATATTGACCAGCACGCGGTTACCAAGGCGGTGGCCGTCTTCCTCAAGAAGTGAGTAGCAGCTGCCGGAGTAGCGGAGTGTCCATGGACATAACCTCACACGCTTTTGTTTGTTTGTTTCTTGCCCCGCAGGACTGGCAAGTTGAAGGTGCCCGACCAGATGGACATCGTGAAGACTGCCAAATTCAAGGAGCTGGCCCCCTACGATCCCGACTGGTTCTATGTGCGCTGCGCCTCCATCCTGCGCCACCTCTACCATCGCAGTCCCGCCGGCGTTGGATCGATCACCAAGATCTACGGCGGACGCAAGCGCAACGGCGTCCATCCATCGCACTTCTGCCGCGCCGCCGACGGTGCCGCCCGCAAGGCGCTGCAGGCTCTGGAGCACGCCCGCCTGGTCGAGAAGCACCCGGACGGCGGTCGCAAGCTGAGCTCCATCGGCCAGCGCGACTTGGACCGCATCGCCAACCAGATTGTGGCCAAGCAGCGCGACGCCGCCAAGCAGACTGGCCCCCTTGTTATTTCCAAGTAATCGCCGATCGCGCCCGTTCGAAATCTAAATTAGTTGCTCTTGTTTAGACTTCCCACTGTAAGCGCTTTTTGTTTGCAAGAAGAGAGATGATAAAATAAAACCCAATCACAAAAGTCTACGCAGTCGAGGGAAAATACTACTAAATGCTACTAAAATACTACCAGAAGGGGCTCCAAGGCAGGTAGCCACTATGGTTTCTTGCCTGGGCGGCGGTTTCAGGGTTACAAGATGAGAAAATCAACGTGTTTCCATTTATAGTGTGTGCTTGGTCCTAATTAAGGTTGCTAATTGAGAATTATTGTGGAAAATTCTTGTATAAATTGCTTTTTGCTTGTTTTATTTGGTATTTGATTGTCATGAATGAGTAAAGTATTTGAAAAGGAAGTAATTGAGTTGCCAAGATGGGCTTTCTTTAGCCTTAAACTTGTTGAAAAAGGTGGCAAGCGAAATCGGTCAAAGAGTTGTAAGATTTATGAGTTTTTAATTCACTAATAATTAAGCAACTGAGCTTATTTAGTGTTAATTAAGGTAAGATCTCTTTATCCCCAACTAGCTTACAAACCAAGCCAGCTTTAAGTGGAATCAATTGAAGAAACTATTGGAAAAATATAAAACTATATAAAGTTTCCACTTAATGTCTGAGATTTAAGTTATATTCCTCCTCGGTTACTTTATATAGAAACCTGATTACAAGGCTGCATTAATTTGAGTCAACAGGTGGCTTGTTTTTCCATCTAAGCTAAGTTTATTTGGAAAAACCCTTAAAAAATTAATATTTTCTTGTGCTTTATTCATAAACTAAGCTGATTGAAATGATTTTCTTAAATGAAATTTCTTTAATTCTACTAAAAACGTTAAAGGCTACAAAGCTTCGCTTATATTTTCTTTAAAAACATTATTTTAAAATAATTATCTTGCTAAAAACATGCAATGAAAACTATAGTCTTAAAAAAGACCAAAAATCAAACTAAATACAGAAAAAACTCAAGAATCCTAAATATCTCGAAATTATGAACTTATTTTTATGAGGGCGGCTTATGTTTCCATAAATTTCTTTAAATTTTTAAAACTTTTCATAGAAAATATAATAAATCTTTTAATTTAAAGCTATAAAAAACTTTTATTTTAAAACTTTTCATGAGGGAGGCTTATGTTTTCATAAATTTCTTTATATTTTCAAAACTTTTCATAGAAAATATAATAAATCTTATAATTTAAAGCTATAAAAAACTTTTATTTTAAAACTTTTCATGAGGGAGGCTTATGTTTTCATAAATTTCTTTATATTTTCAAAACTTTTCATAGAGAATATAATAAATCTTTTAATTTAAAGCTATAAAAAACTTTTATTTTAAAACTTTTCATGAGGGAGGCTTATGTTTTCATAAATTTCTTTATATTTTCAAAACTTTTCATAGAAAATATAATAAATCTTATAATTTAAAGCTATATAAGTAAAAAAGTAATATGTGGAGAAACCGGAACTCAGCTCTAGGAAGAACCTTGCCACTGCTACTAATCTATCCAAAAAATATATAAATAATATATACCAGCTTTATAAAGCTAAAGATTTCAATAAATTCGCATTGTTTTTGATAATTTTAAGCCCTCTAACTCATTAGATGTAAAAATTGAACAATTACAGTGTCCCAAGACAACTTCAGCATCTCCCCTGCCCCCAGTATGCCCAAACAATTAGTGTTTATAGAGAAACCTTAACTAATATCAAGTACAAGTGCGTTTTCAAAGCCCAGCAAGATCAAGAGATTACAGATTTCTTTCCTGGCTTTACTTTTACATTTTATTTCCAGCTTCATTTGCATGTTTTTGGGGAGCCTTAAGACTAGACATTACGGCTAACGATTGGTGAGTGGTGACGTTGTCCAGATCCGAGGCAGGGTCTACACCCTGTCCAGTGCCTCTACCATGACGATGCTGTTGCCGCGGATAACCTGGGGGGAAAATGGGTGTAGTTTCAAGTAATCTGCCTTGTTCTGCTGGAGCCTCGTCTTACCACCATTCCAATGTTGTTCTTGGTGTTATCCTTGCACTCCTCCACCGTGTCGTCTAGCACCACGTTCATGAAGGGATCGAATCCACGCAAAATGCCGGTGACAGCGCGTCCTCCGTTCAGCTTCAGCATCATTCGCTTGTCCATGTACCTGCAAAGCAGAGCCGCCGTTGAGTTAATGATTAAGCCTTCTTTAAGTGGTTAAATTACTTACTTCTTGAGCTCTGGGGGATGGGCTTTCGACATGTTTTCTGTACTTTTCGTATATAAAATGGGCAACAAACGAGAAAAATGCGGCCTGAGTAAAATAGCGATGGGAAAACCTCGATAACTAGCTTGGAGATGGAAAGACTTTTGAGGGCAGCCCTGGCACTGTCGATATGTTTCAATTAAATGTGAGAAAACACATTTAAAATATGTTTTTTTTAAACAAATTTGGTTGTTAACAAGTGTTTAATGATGTTGTCTTCATTTATGAATGGTTTTAAATTAAAACTTTTAATTGAAAACGACACACTTGAAAATGGTTATAAACTTGGTTAAGTGCTACCATATTCCGTTATTTAAACCTAATTTTGACCAAACATTTTGTTTTTATGTTCACACTGGCCAGACCGCACATATATAAGCCAAGCACCGCCATCATTTTCCCAAAAAAAAAATCGCCACGAAAAGAATTTCACCGCAGCGCGCGTTTTATTTATTTTTTTTTTAATTATACCTGACACCGCGCTTTGTTTTCTTCGCCCAAAACAAACAAACACAGGCCATACGAATCGCGAAAAGTTCAGAAACTAAAAAGAAAAACTGTGATAAATACAAAGCAACATCGCATGTGAAGTGCGTTTAGGCGACGACACGATTTTGTTTGTTTGTTTGTTTGTTTGCTGCTGGCCAACTTACGTGATACGGGCGGAGGTGAAAATTATCGTGTTTTCCAATTCCGCTTTTCATTTTCCACTGTTTGATTTGTTTACTGGCCGCCAAAGAGAGCGGAAAATGACCGAAAGAGAGGAAAAGTGAAAAGCTGTGTGGTGTGTCTTCGGCGACGAAGCGAAACGCAGCGCAACGCAACGCAACGACGAAACGCGCGGCGAAGTCTGAATAAGAAGCGAAACGAAAAGAAAAGAATGTTGTGCGCCTGAGGAGGAGATCGCGACGGATGCAGCGGAGTAAACGAGATCGGGAACGAGGCCAGCGAGTACCAGCAGAAACCCTGAGAAGCACAACCGCCACAAGATGCAGCTGCTGCTCCTTGCACTCCTCCTAGCCGCTACCGTGGCCAGTGGTGAGGATGCCACCGCCGCCGTTGCTCGCCCGCCGCCACCGCCCCGGGTGAAGCTCAACAAATGCTGCCACACGGGCGAATTCCTCAACGAGACAACGCGCGCCTGCAGCGCCGGCAGCTCGGAACTGTGGGTGCCCATGGTGTATCTGGTGCAGCAGCAGCGCTTCTTCGATCCTCCCGGCGGCAGTCCGCGCTTCATGAAGTTCCTGCCCAACAGCCGTCCCGCCTGTTCGGAGCGGCGCCAGGAGCTCTTTCGCAGCCGCAACGGCAACGTGATGCTCTTCCCCAACGGCAGCCTGTATGTCCGGGAGCGTGCCCTCTTTGTGGATCCCTCTCAGTATTGCGTGGACCTGGAGGTGGCTCTCGTCTGCCTTGGCCAGGACAATGACCAGACAGCCGATGCTCTGGAGCAGCCAGGCCCGGGCATGGTGGCTGCCGCTACGGCAGCTCTGCCCGATTTACGGCTGCGCAAGTGCTGCGGCAAATTCGGTACCTACGATACCCAGCTGAAGAACTGTAACCTCCAGCCCGGCCTCAAGGCGGACGGGCAACTCCGGCTGGCACCACAACTACCGCTGGGCAGCTATCGAACCTCCTACGGGCTGCCGGAGTGCTCGGAGCACAGCAGCAGCGGTGGCGGCGGCGTTGGCGGCTATGCCATCGCCGGCGACTGGCACGAAGCGAAGCTGGAGCGTGCCACCGGAAGCCTTCGATTGCCACACACCAATCTCAGCGCCGAGCACTACTGCCTGGAGCACACACAACGCGAGGGCGAGGTGAAGATTATCGCCTGCCAGCATCTGTTTACCCACGAGGATGGCAGCCGGGAATCGGGGGGAACGCACGACTCCCTCGGCGAGGACAATCTGCAGAAGGCGGTGCTAACTGGCGGCATACTCGTGTCCATTGTCTTTTTGGCCGCCACATTGGTGGCGGGATTTATGCTGCCAGCAGTGCATCATGCCCTGCACTGGCGCTGCCAAATCTGCTACGTCTTCTGCCTGCTGGTGGGCAAAGTTCTGCTGGCCATCGAGGAGCTGAGCTCCGACCTGCAGACACGCCCCATGGCCTGCCTGGTGGTGGCCATCGGCATGCAGTTCTTCTTTCTGGCCGCCTTCTTCTGGCTAAACACGATGTGCTTCAACATTTGGTGGACATTCCGGGATCTACGGCCCACGCTGCTGGAGCGCAACCAGGAGGCTCTCCGGCTATGCCTGTACTCGCTGTACGCCTTCGGGGGACCGCTGCTCATCACCTTTGTGGCCGCCTGCATTGACCAAATGCCGGACACGACGCTGCTGCGGCCGGGCTTCGGGCAGCTGTACTGTTGGTTCGACAACCGGAATCTCTCCATTTTCGCCTACTTCTACGGCCCCATTGGCCTGCTGCTGTGCGCGAATATCGCCCTGTTTGTGTCCACCACGCATCAGTTGACCTGCGGCCTCTGGAAGCGCGATGATGCCAAAACATCCACCGAGAAGTCGGCACTGGGACGCGTCTGCCTGAAGCTGGTGGTCGTTATGGGCCTCACCTGGATTGCGGAGATCCTGTCGTGGGTGGTCGGCGGACCACATGGCGCCTGGTTCTTTACGGATCTAATCAATGCCCTCCAGGGCGTGTTCATCTTCATTGTGGTGGGCTGCCAGCCGCAGGTGTATACCGCCTGCCGGAGAATCTGCTGTCCGCGGCTGCGCCACGACATCACCAACACCACCAACGGTGTCCAGCACTCGAGCAGCTCCCAGGGCCTGCCCTGCTCGATGGCTGGCGGCGGCACCGAGGTAACGCAGAACACCAGCATGCACCAGTGCACCACCATTGTGCCCGGCAGTTCCGGTGGGGACAGTGGCCTGGCGGAGGATTTGCCGTCGCTGTCGCCGCCATCACCGCTGCTGGAGGAGACGACGATGATCCCCACGCTGCTCGCTGGGCCAGCCAAAATGGAGACTGTTTGCTAAGCCCCATCATCGCCATGTGAGTTGAATACCCGATAAGAGCCTATGTTTGTGAGCTTGTGCAAATAGTGAGCGCCGAGTCTCGACCCTTCTTTTTGTTCCCTGATTTACCAAGCGGCTTACCACATGGGGACAGGGCAGCACACTCACCTTTAGGGCTGAGCTTGTGCTTACTACTCCCTCACTACCCCTTATCGGCTCTAGACTGGGTGAAGAATGCCAAGCATCTTTTATGGGGGTTTGTTTGTAATTGGAAATAGTTTTTGGCTTTCATTGAGTTCCTTTTCTCTCTCTTTTTGGGCAAAGTTTACTAATAGTATTTGATGAAATGCTGGCATTAATTGGTTTCCCTTAATTTGCTGGCTTTATATTTCAAGTTAAATATTATTTTCAAGTCCTTAAATTGTTAATTAAGAGCATAAAAGTATTTAAGAATATTTTTAATTAGTTTTGTCTGCTGTAATGTTAGTGTTTTTAGGGTTTAGTTTTGTTTTAAATAATATTTACGAATAGTAAATAATTTATTCGTTTTATATTTCAAGTTGAGGCGAAATGTTATTACATTTTCCAGCTTTTTCAAGTTTTATTATATTTTAATTAAGAGTACGAACTAGAATATTATGAATTTTGTTGATTTTAAACAAATTCTTAGCTAAAATGAGTAAATGCTAAGCTCAACACTCCCAATAATTAGTATTAAAATTCATTAAAAGGTTTTTATTTGTTATTAACACATATTTCACATATCCAGAGCTCTGGACCCTTTTGCTGGCCAACTTGAGAGGTGCTAATGACTCGTCTCTATAGATTCAACCCAAGTGCCAAGTCATAAGCTGGAAAAACCAATTTCACAGAGTTTCATCCAACCAAGGCCAAGGGGTTTTCGGTTTTTTTTTTCGTTTTGAGTTTAGTTTCAGTTTAGGAGGAGGACAGAGAGAGTCGTTTAGGCCTTGTGTCACAACTAGTTTAATTGCCTACTTAAAGCCACTTTGGTTGCCATGTTTAGTTTAATATCCACCCGAAAATTCAACCCCCAACTGGAAGGGATTGCGACGAGATGGATTCCAGGGGATTTGCTGGTTACCTGAGGCGCCGGGCCACATTTCCTTTCTTTTTTTTTGCGCAGTGTGTGTCCGCTGTCTGTTTTATGACTCTTTTTTTTGGGAAAATTCACATAGTGATTTCCATTTTCCACAATCTCTTGCGATTGCTTTACAACATGCGCCACATTTTACGATTTCGTGTGTAAGCAGCAAGCACTCGAATTTCGAGTTCCCCGCTTCCCAGGGAGGAGGTCCGCCGCCTGTCCAGTCCAGTCCAGGAACAACGCGGCCACGTTGCCGTTATGTTATTGTTTTTCATTGGAAAAACTCTGCTGACGCCGCCATATAGCCGGCCAATTTCCTGTCGATTTCCACATGGCCATAAAGTAATCAGCGCAACCCTTGACACACACGCAAGCGGAGATAATGCCCCGGGATGGCTTGCTTGTGGCCTCCTCCGTATCTGGCAGCTGAGAAAGGGAAAATTGAGTTTAAATTGGATTCACCGGCGACGGCGTTGCGAGCATGTGATAAGCGCCACGGTTTGGTGTGTCTGTTTTTCCAGTTTAACTGCCTCAAGTGGTTTTGACACATCGCAAATGACGCAAAGCAAAGACAGCCTTAAATATATGGTAAAGCCAGGTACAGTGGGAAACCAACCAACAAAAAAAGGAAAATGGGGAAAGGTGAGGAAAGGTTTTGAGTAAATCTGTGTTTAAAGCTTAAACAATTGAACGAAATCCAAAAAGGAGTGCCTAAAATTGAACCATAATGAATCTCTGGGAAATACCAGGGCGTAGATCAGTAACCCTGTAGGATTATGTGGCTTAAAAACCCTAAAACCAGTTTTCTCTCCCAAAACAAAACAAAAAACCCATAGGAATTAAGTCCGATTTAAGTGTGTTGTCAGGTAAAGGAAGGTGTGTGCTATATACCTAATAAGACCATAGGGAAATTGAGGTTTTCAATTGGGAAATATACATTTTAAATATTACAATTTCTCTTCTAAAATTTAACCAAGCTTCAAGTTGTATATTTTCCCTTTTGCCCTGTTCTTTTCTGCTTTTATGTTGTTGCGCCGAGGAAACCAGATGTGCGCCGCCAATGATGATGACTGCATGTCCCAGGTTTCGCCGCAGCGAAAGAGAAAACAAAACAAACATTGGGCTTTTGGCCCATGGGCCCATTTCGGGGGATTACGCAACCCCGAGAGTTACAAAAGACAACAAAAAAAAGAGATATAAATGATTTTCGGTTCCCGGATTCAGAGCGGCGCTACCTTAGGATATGTGTGCCTCGCAAACTGTGGCAGTTTCTCTCAAACCTCAATCTGACAGCCTTAGGCACAAGCAGTGGCTGCCAAACTGTGACCTGCAAGCCGTTCGTTCAGTGTGTGTGTGTGTTTATATGTGTGCGTGTGGCAACTGCAGCTGCCTTGCAATTTCTTTTCTTTTGCATAATCCCAGTGCGGCATGACCACGTCACGCACCTCTCATCTCATCACGGAGTTGCCTGCCCTGCAGGCAGGAGGGAGGAAGCGCATCGTTTGTCAACCGAATTGCACAAATGCACAAAGCAAATGCAAGCGAACAAATTGCCTTCTGGGTTATGCGTCGTTGCAGGCAGGCAGGAAAAAAAAAAGGGTGTTCCATAGAGATTTTATTTTAATTATTTGAACTATAGAGACCACAAAGGGGATAAATTAGAACACTTTTTTAACAATTTTTAAAGTATAAAGTATTTACTAATATAATTTATTTAATTTACCCCCTAATACTCCCTAATTAAGCGATTTAAATTGGTGGAAAAATGCCAGAGAGATCATAAAAACATAAACACCAAACATCTCAGGCGTAACGCAGTTTTCATTAATTGAATTTTCATTTTTACTCGATTTTAACTACAGTTTATTCTCTTTTTAGTTGATATTTAAATCATTACCAGCTGATGATTACTGATCAACGTAGCACTAATGATCACTGATCCCCCCCGATCCAGCGAGAGGGGTGTTTTTTGTGAATTAAATTCCTCATGAATTAGCTCATTTATTTTCCCTTCAATTTGCATACAAGTAGTGCGGTGTAAATGCTGATAATGCTCGAACGTGATGAATACTTCCTCTGCAGTTTGGCCATAAAAAAAGAAGCTGATTGCGTGATATTAATGCCAAGTTAAGAGGGTTTAATGGGAAAGCGAAAACGGTGCTCTAGTTATCACCTTTTGCTTATCAGAAGAAAGAAAACAAACCTTTGAAGAGCTGCAATGAACTCCTTCCTGTGTGTCCGCTTTAAAAATGCTAAATGTAAATTGAAGTTCAGTAATCGCACGCACACATGCTCTGCGTTAATTGAGTTTAGCGGCAATTTTTAATTTGAACGTTCTGCAGTTTTTTTTTTCTTTTTTTTAAGTTATAATTGCACTGTGGCCCATTTACATTTTACGCAGGGCATTATTTTTTTTAATTTGCAAACTCCATCGTCGCAGTCGTCGTCGTCGTCGTCATTCCATGCCCACACAATGGCAGCCAAGGCAATAGGTATCATTAACGTCAGCTGGCCAATAAGGGTCCATTATTCCAGTTTAATTCAATTGGCAATTGGAAAATCTGAAAAGATCTCTCTTTTCTGTGAATTAATTGCTACAAATTAGCCCATATATTTGTAATATTGAATTTCATTTCGGTTTCTAAATTAAATATTTGAAATACTCTCAACAGGCATGTCTACAAATATTGTTCTAGTCTCTAATTTGGTCAGCGATATGCACCTGTTCCTCTGGTTCTGCCCTGACTGTAGTCCAGTTATTCGTGTGCGTGTGTGTAAGCTCAGCTTTCTTAATGTTTGTGATTCTGGTTTGTGTTGTAAGGCAAATAACCACGAAGATGCTCGACCCAATTCAAACTCAGTGCTATTTTTTTGCCCTCTGCTGTATACAGCTGTACTTATTTTTGCCCTTCGTTAACTTTCTGGTCTTTTTTTTTCTTTGCTTGCAGAAAACCGAGACGAGCGACAATGCGAAAGTGAGCCCGGAACCCGCCCAGAGCCCGTCCACGTACATACATACACCCGAACGAACAAAAATAATAATGGCAATACGGAGGGACTGGACAACAAAAGCCGGAGCTTTTCGAGACGAGTTGAGGGCAGCAGCGGCGGCGCACACTTGCGCAATAGCAACAAAGGCAACCAGCAGCAGCAGCAGCATTCAAGCACGCGCACTGACCAGCTAATTGTGTGCGTAAGTGTGTGCGTGTGTGTGTGTGGAGCAAGCGTGATTTTGAAATCGGCCAACAACCGCGCGCTGCTTTGGAACAAAAGTACTTGCAGATACTGGTATTCAGGTTCAATTTAAGCCTCGCCACAAAAGAAACGTATTTTATGCATCGCAGTAAACACAGAAAAGAAGCAGTAAAGGCCACAAAGGCGGCGGAATAACGGTAGAGGAGAGCATGAGAAGCAGCAGCAGCTGTCCGTCGGGTCAGATTAACACGTTCTAATTGGACAGTCGGTCAGTTTTGCGAAATGGCCAAACAGGAATTTCACGATGGACACTAAACAAAGCAGAACTATTGTTGCCACTCTTTCTAGCTCCCTCTCTCTCTCTTTCTCTTTTCTCCAAAGCGGCAGCACAGCAGCTGCAGTGTGCATGTATTTGTGTATGAGGCAACCACAAGGAATTTATTGTTGAGGCACTTTTGTTGTTGTTTTTGCTGTGTTTAGCTGCTCCGCTTTTTGTAGCCTCCAAATCTCGAATCTCAAGTGTGAGAAAAACAGCAGCAGCAGTCATGAGCAGAACAAACAAACACATGCAAATGATGTGGATGTTTAACATTTAAATTAGTTGGAATCTGATTTGGATTTTCGATAACCGATTCCCGTTTCCCGATTCCCTCTTTCCTCCCCTTGACAACTGCTAGCTTGCATTCTATTTAGACTCCAATACACACACACACACACAACTCCAACTGCAGCCATCTTTGTGTGTGTGTGTGGACATTTCGATTGCCTAATCATTTTTTTTTTACGATTTTCTGAGTGGATTTTTGTGTGTGTGTGTGTGTGTTTGTGCGGCGGAATCTTTTTCAATTTAAACACAATTCCTTGTGTTTTTTTACCGTTTGTTTTTGTGCTGCAGAAAGTAAACAATCCGATTTTTATATACTGGAAGGCATAAACACACAGAAATGTGTGTGTTTTTTCTTTATATTTCACCCAAAAGGGCGCCCCAAAAGAGTTAATTGTAAACACACGCACACACACGCGGAAACAATCAAATTGATTATCGAAAGTTCAACGATACTGATCGATCGATCAAGGTTAAATGGTAAAAAGCAGCCAAAAAAAAGGGAGCGAGTTGGGGGGAAGAGACAAAACTTAAGGGAAAAAGGAAAGCGCGCTTAATTTAACGTCGAATGAGGCAACAGCCAAAAACAAAAGCACGCTTGCTCGCACACACAGGACACCGTAACGGGGGCGCAAGGGCGCCAAATTCAAACTGTATTCACAAAACCCCACCTTTCTCTTGTACCTTTTTTTTCATCGAACCCCCCTCGTTGTGTATTTGATGTATTTTTTTTTTTAGTTATTGAAAACGCAGAAACTACTATGCAGTACAATTATCATTTCTCATTATTATTATTTGTTTTGTAACTAAAAGTAATCCTAATTTATTGAGACGCAGCACTCGATGTAAGCGAGTGCCACGCGCATTGTATTATTTAGCGGAACTTCCAAAGTGGTCAGGCCAAAAGTAACTCTCCCCATAAACCTAAACTTAATTGTAAATAATTAATAACGAACTAACGATAAAATATGCTCTCATTTGTAATGAAAAAAGCAAAAAGCAACGAATCGAATGACTGATTTCAAAGGCAGCGAATACTTTATACTTGCAACTAGATCATATTTTTGATACTAAAACCATTAATGACTTTTGTACATAGGAACCAGCGTATTTGTATTTGTATTGGATTAATATTTTATATATTATATACACACTTTTATATGTGAAAATCGAATAATGTAACCCAAACATCGAATGATTATCTTATATATATAAGTATAGAGTGTAAGTTTTAGCTTGTAGATCGATGCTAAGTCCTTACCAAACTCTGTTGCGTTAACTAAGATCTAAAAATTAAAAAACCAACTGAAACAAGAACACAAGTCCCTCTCCGGCCACAGAAAGCGAATTTTAAGCGATTTCCCGTCGAGAAGCAAGAGTATTTTAACGATAATTACCATATAATGTATGGGGCATTGGCATTCATAAGGAATATATCAATAATTCGCTTTCGGAGGCGTGCGCGCTCCCCCTCGCAGTTAATTTATGGCACCGGCCCAGCGGCGAGAGAGGGAACATTTTTATAGATAAACATGCGGAACAAAATTGTCTGAAATGGCAATTAAATGAAACCGAAACTGAAAACTGAAAAAGAACAGCAGAACTTGGCATGAATGTGCAGCTACATATACCACTATATATATAGAGAGCAATATTGAATAGATATAGACACCATAACACACCCGCAATAGCATACACAAGGTCCGAATGATGATGGCAATTGTCATTGGGTAAACACAAGCCAGCCAGCAAGCCACTAAACTATTTATATTTAACGAACAATAAAGCTTTTTGGCAAATACAAATACAATATCAATGAAAGAACGCAAAGCGGAATGTCTTTTTATTTTATTTTCTCCAATGCTACTCCTCCTCAGCCATCCTGTCCGCATCCGCGATGTGGTGGTGACCCACTTCATGTGTGCGGATTCCACCCAAGTGCCGCCGCCTGGCAGACCTTTCTCAGCGTGCCGCAGCCGCAGTCCCACAGTCTCTTCTATTGCCGAGTTTGTCAACTCCTCCTCGCCCCTTTTGTATGCAAATGAGCCAGGGGCACAGTGGGATGAATTGAGCATTGGACGGTGGGGAAATATATGCTCTCTTGGCAGTCTAGATAAAGGAGAAGTCTAGAAAGGAGAAGCAAACAACCCTCTCCCCTAAGACTAAGTCTAATTCAATATTATCCAAAACTGTTTTGAAAACAAACTCCAATTAATGGAATTAGCAGCTTTACCTGGCTCCACAGTGCGCAGGTGTGGCTTTTATTTACAGTTTGTGGTGCAATCAACCTTTGAGGCAATGTTGGGAGAGCAAAAACCGGTTAAATATTTCAAATACGCCGGCATTCAATAACACCGTCATCGCGTCTGCAAATAGCTGAGTAAATAAAAAACCAAGTGTGATGAAAAAAATAAAAGAAAATGGAAAAAACGGTCGAGTCTGCATATTGGCTATATAAATGACCCAAAACGATGGCCAAGTCTTATTAATTATTCACTGAATCACCACAAGTGACGCGCTGGGAAAATTTTTGCATGAAATAAATAAATTAAAAAAGTAAATTAAGATGAAGGCAATTCGGCCTGCAAACTATTAAATAATGCGGCATTTGGAAAATATATAGCTTATAAGATTTATTTTCACCTATGAATTTTTAGCCATAAAATTTAAATACAAAAAACACGTTACTTTTCCGAAACTTAAAAATAACGCCTTTTACCTCAATTTCTTATCGATAACCGATAGATAATATATTCCTTATCGAATAACCGATAGACAATTCAAGTGCTGCCGCTGGTACTGGCCACTCTTTCCGTCCTTTTTTTAACTTACTGGTCACTCGTTTTCCCATTTCCGAACTTTCAGCTTACTGGTCACACTTTCTTATAGTAAAAAAAAGAAACGGACCCCAGTTCGGGCTTCGGCAAAAGTGATTGTGCAAAAGAAGTTGAACGTCCAGCGAAATGTAAGTAAAACCGCAAATTGTGAATAGTTAATGTTAGCTCCTACGCCAACTTTCCCGGAGGGGCTGGCAAACCGCTGGTGAAACCGCTGCGGCCGCGTGCCAGCCCCTGCCTCTGATTCTCAACCTCGGCACAATATGGACGACGACGGCGTCGCTTGCAGGAAGTTGCAGCATTGCAAGCTCCGGCGGCCACTTGTTCTTTTGGCCGATGCTTTGCCAGTTAACTGCTGCCGGCTATAATATATAACTCCGCCGCATACCAAGTTCAGAAATGCGAGTCAGCGGCAGCGATTCCCGGCATCGAAATCGACGTGGTGCTGCCGCCAGCCGCGTGCTACCGTCGTTTTGGGTCCGCGTCCTGAACCTTCGGCCCCAGCCAGGGCAGAGGCTGGCAAGAGGGGAATTAGGCGCAGTCACTAAATCTCCTGGCGAGCAACCGCAAGCAACCAAGGTTTTCCCATGGCCATGCCATCGCCAGCAGCGGCGGCACTCGCCGTCCGCATTTTGTGAGGTTAAACCTGAATCGCAAAAAAAAAGCAACGAAATATTTGCGTCATGTTTCTGGCGACGAACGGCGCTTCTGTTGGCAGCGACGCCGGCTGCTGTCACTGCGTGCGCCCGTGCATGTTGTGTGCTTTTGGTGTTGGCGTGCGTGTGTTAGAATTTGATTTGTTATTTAGAATTTGAGGCGCAAACATTTTTCATTTTCCGCCGGAGTGCTTTTCACGTGAATCGCTGCTGGCTGGCAATGCATTCTCTCGCAGCTCCACACTCTCACGCTGGTCTATACGTTTTGGCGCGCTTTGCAGCGTCTCGCGTCCCACACACAAAGGCGGTGTGCAGCGGTGACGTCGGGTTTTGGCTTTCTTTTCCACAAAAAAGAAAAAAGCATGAAAATTATAGTTCCGAAAGTACAGCAAAAGCCGGTAAATTGTATAAAATGCCAAAAAATATTCCATTATTCGAAATGTCCGACAATTTCTTTCTGTGACTCTCAAAAAGAGTGTTTGAAAAAGGACAAATTTCAACATTTCACGAAATTCATCGAATAATTCCTAAAAATATTAAGAATTTGAACAAATATATCCACAATTTAAGGAATTTTATATTAATTTTTGTACATTTTGAGAGATAATTGGCTTAAAAATATATTTTTCCAAGTAGAACCTTGGAAATATTTCAAAATTTTACACTTTATAACGTTTATGCTCATAATTTTTGGCTAATTTTCGTTTAAAATCTGTATAAAATGTTCACAAATTTTAATAGAGGTTGAAAATAAGCAAAATATTAAGAAATATTAAGAATTTGAACAAATATATCCACAATTTAAGGAATTTTATATTAATTTTTGTACATTTTGAGAGATAATTGGCTTAAAAATATATTTTTCCAAGTGCAACCTTGGAAATATTCAATATTTAGCAGTTTTTAACGTTTATGCTCATAATTTTAGCTTAATTTTGGTTTAAAATCAGTATAAAATGTTCACAAATTTTAATAGAGTTTGAAAATAAGCAAAATAACATTAGTTGATGGGTCCCCTAGCCTGTAATTGTCATTTATCCAACCTTTAGGTACACGACATGAACTCCTTTTTGGCATTGTTGCCTCCTGCCGCCTTCTAGGGCACGTTTTGTTGTTGTTTTTCAACGTGAGGAATGCCAGGATTCTGGCTTACCTGCATGCCTTTCTCTTACAGTCGTCCGTTTATCTCCGGCTCAGCGGGAGCGGCATCGGCAGCTGCTGCTGCAGTATCCTTACTCTCTCTCTCTCTCTCCTTTTCCCTTTGCCGTTTTGTTTTTGGCTTGGGCGAGAACAGCTGTTTGCGTCCTTGGCGGGCTTTGACGCATCCTTCGTGTGCGTCACAAACATTGCCGTCGTTGAGTCCTGCGTCAGTCGCCTGGCGCTCGCCAAACCAGTAGCATCGTCGTGCATTGCAGTCCTCGCCTGTGCTCCTCCGCCGCTATCGCAATCCGCAATCCGAATAGAATATTGAAGCTAACACTCTCTCTCTCTGTCTCTATTCAGCTCTCCGTTGTTGCGCCATCTAAGTGAAGCAGAAACAAACATAGCAATGGCTCAAGAAGGACAGGATATGCCCACGTTCAAGTGCGTGCTGGTCGGCGATGGCGGTACCGGGAAGACCACATTCGTCAAGCGCCACATGACCGGCGAGTTCGAGAAGAAATATGTGGCCACACTCGGCGTGGAGGTGCATCCACTGATCTTCCACACCAATCGCGGCGCCATTCGCTTCAACGTCTGGGATACAGCTGGCCAGGAGAAGTTCGGCGGACTGCGTGACGGCTATTACATCCAGGGCCAGTGCGCCGTCATCATGTTCGATGTTACATCGCGCGTCACCTACAAGAACGTGCCCAACTGGCATCGCGATCTCGTCCGCGTCTGCGAGAACATACCGATCGTTCTCTGTGGCAACAAAGTCGACATTAAGGATCGTAAGGTGAAAGCGAAGAGCATCGTCTTCCACCGCAAGAAGAATTTGCAGGTGAGTGTCGCTAATAAAGCGCATAAATCTTTGCTATTTCGTGGACTAACTCTCTCTGTTTTCCTTCGGCTGCAGTATTACGATATTTCTGCCAAATCGAACTACAACTTCGAGAAACCATTCCTTTGGCTGGCGCGCAAGCTGGTGGGTGATCCCAACCTGGAGTTCGTCGCGATGCCAGCCTTGCTGCCGCCGGAGGTCAAAATGGACAAGGATTGGCAGCTGCAGATCGAGCGTGACTTGCAGGAGGCCCAGGCGACCGCCCTGCCCGACGAGGATGAGGATCTATAAGCGCGGGCCTGTATTTATAGTTAACTTGAGAGCGATATAGCCGACAAAAAAACACACACCACACACCACACACACCACACACCATGCAACACCGGTACAGCAACCAACTAGGTATAGGAGAAGCCACAGTCAGTCAGCCGCAGAAGATTGTAATTAAAATTGGTCGCTTAACTGCATATACGTTTTAAACTCGACACAGTTTATATAAAGTATATGTATCTATATTAATCGTTTATTTTTGGTTGATATGTTTATATATGTACGAAAACACACACACATCTTTTGAAATCCTCAGTGTCGGTTGTAAATGATTATTGCTCCCTGCTATTTTTTTTTTTTATTGTTTACTTCCAAAGCGTACTGTTCCACAACTACTGGAAAATTGTCCCAAAAACGGTAGAAGAAGAATACAAAAAACGAAACTGAACAACACACACTAACCCGAAAAACCAACAAGTAAAATAAAATGAAATGAAACACTTGAAATATTCTTTTGTTTTAGAAAACGTTTTGCCAAGCAAAAGCAAAGAGACAGAGACAGAGAAAGGGAAATAAAAGAGAAGACCAGAAATAACACTAACTAAAAACAGGCACAGGCAGAGTCGAAGATAAAGATGAGGTGTGGAAATATGTAAAAACGAGAGAGATGGGTAGAGCCTTTTTTAAGGGGTAACCCTTCGAAAACGAGTGAGAGAGAGAGCTGTAAACTAAGGCTAGAATTTCGGCAACGTTTAGATTTCAGTGGCAAGAATCAATCATCCTGGCAGGTGGGTGGCAGGAGAAGATGAAAGGAGGTTTTGAACAGTCGTCCTTGTTGGACAGCAGTGGTAGTGTTGCTGCCGCTCTCTATTTTTTTTTTACAATCGTTTATTTAGAATTTAAAGAGTTCCCTTCAACTTTTGTACTTTTCTATGGCAAATTGGTTTTAGTCTGGATTTGAGTTGTGTTCTGGGTCCACTCCCGGCATATGCCTAGCTCCAACGCCTACAGATTCCACAATATTACAGAGTTCCAAAGGATAGAAAGGAGCTAACATAAACAGAGGGAGAAAAATAAGAAACTAAAAAGAAAAAACAAATGAGAAACGTCGTCGTATCCATGTCATGTTATTAATCTAAGAACTAATTACAAAATAAATAAAAAACTAAAAATATACATAATAAAAACTGCAAAAAAATCGATTTAAAAAGAAAACCTATCAAAGCTGAGTGCGAAATAAAGAAAGGATCATCAGGGTTGGTTTTTAATAAATAAACTAAATTGATATTAATCAAAGTTTACCTTTAAATTGTAAACATTAATACTTGGAGCTAAAAAAAGAAATTGTTAAGCTCAAGAATTGTTTTGTTTTTCAAATAATATTTAAATTGCTTTTATTTCAATTTTGATTTAACGATTTTCTGTTTCTTTCTTTTATATAAAAATCGTAATATTAAATAATTCCAAAAAGAATCAATGCCTTAATTTTGTTTTTGTTATTTTTAACTCGAAGCAAAAGCCAGTTTAGTGAGTAATTAATTACCTTTATTTGTAAAATAAAACCGGGAAATATGGCATTTAAGGACACTTGAGACAGCAGCCGGGAAAGACGCCAGTGAAGCGATCCTTGTTGGCACAGGTGATCTTGTGCTGGGCGCAGCTGTCACAAAAAAGGATAAATCATAGGATTTTTTGCACAAACTAACTATCTCTCGATTCTCTAGCTCAAGGAACGCTTCGCCACTCACCTCTCCACAATGGTCTTGAAGGTGTCCGTGCAGATGGCCCGCTTCAGGCACTTGCCCTCCTTGCCAAAGTCCACATAGTCCTCGCCCCGCTTCAGGAGCGGCAGATACTTGAGGAATATGGTCTCATCCTCCGAGTTGCGATAGGTGCACACGGGCTCGCTGGCTACACAACAAACACAAGAGGGAATAATCCTTGAAGGGGGGAGGGGGATAAGGTAGCTTTCTAGGCGGAGCTCACCAGCATTGGCTGTCGGGAGCAGTAGGAGCGTCACAACGGACATCAGCAGGAAGGCGACGGCGTATATGTTGCGCATGATGGTAACGTGGCGATGATACTGAACCGACCGCCGGCCAACCAGTTTCCTATTTATAGTCCCAAGTCGCCGTTTGAGCGTTTGTTTTGTTTGCAAATTAGAATCCGCAATTTGCATTTTCCCCTTGATTGAAATCACACAGAGAGAGAGAGAGAGAAAGAGGCGACGACGACGACGACGACGAATCTCTGGACTCCAAGCTGGGTCTCTTAATTGTATAATTGCCAGCGAGGGATTTGCTGCGTAGTTCCAGACTGAAAAGCCTTCTCTTACAGCTTTCGGCGTCTTTATTTAATTCAGAATTGTACAAGTATCTAAAGCTTAATGTAAAATTGTTTAATTCATTTAGCAAACGTTATGCTTTAATAATTATAGGTAACAAAAAAATGGCTAATACTAGGCGGCTTATGTACAGCAACCGGATCGAATCTCATCCAGCCTAGATGAAGTTGCTCTCCGACTCCTGGCATACCAGCTTAGGACAGCAGTCGGGGTAGGTGCGTCGCATATCGGAGGCGATCTTGCACTTGTCCGTGGGCACCAGGTTGTGACGACCGCAACTGGGGGATTAATAGTTAAATAATAGTTAATAATAATATTTAATAATAGGAAGAAATGTTATGCTTACTAGCGTATCTCCAGGACATTGTCCGGCCGACAGTAGATGGACTGGCAGTAGCCCTCCCGGTTGATGGGCTTGTATGATTGCTTCTTGGGAATGGCCTGCTTTAGCTCCTCATAGTAGCACTGGCCAGGATAGTCTGAAAGAAGGAAATATAAGCCATGAATATCCTTCAGCTTGGAGATAGTAAGCTTGATTTATCACAAGATTTTATGGCTTATAATTAGTTTTGCAAGACTCAGGGAATTCATTTTGAAACTAGAAAGGAAACAGGAGGAAATTGATCCCAGACCAGATCCGAATTTACTCCTCCTGAGAGTGGATATGTCTCAGGTAAGAAGCCAGGAGCAACACTCACCGGGATGAACCGCATTGCCGCGATACCATAGATCCGCCCATGCTGACCCACAAACGCCCAGGAGCACCACAGCGATCAGGCCAACAGTAGCAGCAGCGGCAGCAGCAGAAGGAACTCCAGGCCGCATGCTTAACTGAAGAGTGAGGAGGAGAAGGAGTTTTTAAATACAAAACAAAACAATATGCGAATCCAAGTGCAAATCCGACTTGGCACTTGTGCGCTGCCCGTGCGACTGAGTCAATTACAATTAATTGTTGATGCTTTTATATAAAATTAATAATAAACACACTGTGTGTGTGTATGTTTGTGTGTTCATGTAGATAGCATCTGCGACGCGGCTTTTGTTTGCCGACGACTTAAGGCGTCCGCTCTAGCTCTAGTTTAAATTAATTAAGACACCGAGAGCCCTGAAAGCGAGAGTTTGCATCTGGGGAGGTGGATCGGGATTTGGCGGCGGGCCGGAGGTAGGGGGAAGCAAGCCCTGACTTAAGTGACACGGTTCGAGAAACTGTGGCAAGGTTGCACACACAACTGGATCTGTATTTGTATCTGAATCCGAATTTCGGCCACCTGACACACAGCTAGCGGAGATTCGTTTATGCTAATTTGCTGTAATGGGTCTCACGAGTGCGAGTGCAAGTGCATTAAGGCTGGGACTAGCCATTAGCATTAATTAATGCTAATCCGTCGGGGGAAGTGGCATGTGAGATTCGATGTGCCATGACTGGGGCACTGCGAAGACTATATCTCACGCATCGCAGCCTCAAGGAAAGCCCAGGCCTTACAGAAACTATATAAATAAACTAATATTTATTTTCTAAGCTAAATTAAACATAAATATCTTGTATCTTAGAGTCATGAAGAGGATAACTTCAAGAGTATGCACTCGGTGGCTTAACGCCTCAGCCTAAAAGATGCCCCATTATTTACGTATGCATTAATAAATATCTTACTTATTTTCCATCACAACAGATAATAAACAAATATGTTTTTTTGATTATAAAATTGTGAATAGGGCAACTTATGGGCTGCATTTTATGAAAAACACAGCCTTATTTATTTGTGTTTAATTAAAAACTAAAAGAAATAAAAATATTGTGCAGCTTACTTAGTTAAAATTAATAATAAAATTACTTATTTGATATTTTAAACTTCAATTTGTCCATAAAAAATATACATATTATAAGACAAGAAGAAAATTAGCCTTAGATATAACCAGATGATTGTTCAGGTAACCATTACGTTCACTTACGCAATTTTCACAGCCATCGCTGTCTTCGATAAGACACATCCTCGAGCATGGAGTGTGATAATTGCCATATTATATTGACCCAATCGATGATAACGTCTCTGATCCAACTTCCTCCCTATTTCCACTTCCATATTTTGTGCTGGAGAGCAAGGCAAACCCAATCGAAATTAGTGATAGGAGAAGCGCTGATAAGGCCGTCCCCGGTATGCCCCATATAAGAGATCGCTCCGCAGCCGACGCCATCACTAACCTAACCATGTCCGGATCGCTGTGGATCTATGTCTCGGCCATTTTCCTCTCCTTTCTGCTCGCCGTGGCAGGCAATGGCTTTAGCACCCAGTATCGCGGTCATACCCAGCATCCAACATTGCCGGAGCACTGTCTCTACGAGGAGCTTCAGCTGGCCGTTCCTCTGCATGGCTTCATTCTGCCCGCCGGCTACGATGACTACTGTGTCCGTGTGGAATGCACCGATGACTATCTACTGATGATCCGACAGTGAGTAAAATGTATAACAAATATATAATTATGGTCCTTGGCACATGTGGTATTTCAGCTGTGACAAACAATCGTTTCCACGACCTGGCTGCCACCTCTCCGACAGCAACTTTGAGCTGCCGCATCCCGCCTGCTGTCCGCAGCTCCAGTGTGAGAGTAAATCTCTGGATTGAGGCTATAGAGATGAGGCATTGAGATGAATTTCGAATACATGTGTTGCAGTTTGTAATAAATAAATAATAAATAAATATTGGTAATGTAATAATTTAAAAAAATGTTCCTACTTCATTGTTATTGGTGCTAATCTGAACAATTGCTGTGCTAGATTTAACAAGAACTTTCCACCTTTAATATTGATACAACCCAGTGATCTGTGACGCAGGCGATCTTCTTGACCTTTCAATCTAATCGCAGGGAATGAATACGTATATAGCTCGGCAGCTGGGCAATTGTCGGATCAGTTTGCTTCTCTCTCTGGCGACACGATGAAGTCAGTGACATTTGTGCTGTGCCTGCTGGTGCTGGGCGCCCACTCAC
Organism: Drosophila birchii; assembly: GCA_035046345.1. NCBI lineage: Eukaryota > Metazoa > Arthropoda > Insecta > Diptera > Drosophilidae > Drosophila > Drosophila birchii. The sequence continues at coordinate 6,988,532 of JAWNOA010000043.1, read as the reverse complement.
TCCTGGTGCTTGCCGGTAAGTGGGAAATTCCCAACTCCCAACTGGACCTGGTCCTTATCTCGCCCATCTCTTCCCCTCAGCGGACTGCGAGATAGCTGGCCAGAAGCTAAGTGTGGGACAGACGTACAGCCCGCCGGATCGCTGCATGCAATACACTTGCCAGGCACCCAAGAAGCTAACGGGCAAGACGTAAGTTTGCTTTAGAAATTGCATCTTTCTGCTGTGTACTGCCACTTATTACTCGTTTGTCGTCCAAAAACAGATGTCCATCGGTTGCAAGTTTGAAGCCGTGCAAAATGGAGAGTGATATGACCAAGCCATTTCCCGACTGCTGTCCCAAGTTCAACTGCTAAGCCACTGAAAGTTGAAATTTGAACCTTGAAACACAACATAACATTGAATGCAATAAAGTAAAGGTAACCCACTTGTTTTTACCACTAACTGGGGGTTAAAAGTGCTGGTTAACTCGAACCAAAGTTAAATATTATTGATTTACACATAAAGAATTAATTACTGACTGATCCCACTCTTGGCATAACTAGTTAGTTTAGTCAATAAGTTAATCTCAGCTTGTAGATCGAAACGTGACTAGAAATATTCACCTTTACACCTCACATCATCCGCGAATCTAATCAATTTAATCGTTTATAAATATATATAGTCCAGCGGCGGATGCTAGTCGATCATCAGATTAGTTTTCCTCTCGCCAGGGCCAAGATGGAAACGGTAACGTTCGTGCTATGCCTGCTGGTGTTGAGCGCCCACGCACTGTTGGTGTTTGGCGGTGAGTCCTGGCTTTCTTCTGCTCATCCTCGTGCTTGATTCCTTCCTTCCCCCTCAGTGGACTGCAATATCGACGGACACAAGTTGAAGGCTGGAGAGAAGTATACTCCGATAGGTCACTGTGTGGAATATACATGCGCCGGCAAAGAGGCATATTCGATGCTCGGGTATGTTGTTGCCCTTAACCTCCTCCTCCTCAATTCTCTGATGACACTTTCTTCCTCAAAATGTGTACCGCAGTTGTGCCCAAACGGTTTCCCTGAAGCCCTGCAAAAAGGTGGAGGAGGACTTGTCCATGCCATATCCCTCCTGCTGTTCCTATTTCGAAGATTGCTAGGCTGCCGCTTGGGCTTGGCAGGAGCAGTTTGAAATACTGAAAACAAGATGGAAATAATAGAGTGATTTAGAAGAACGCGGGGCTTACAAAAACCAAAATTGCGCATTTATTTCGATTTGGATGTCCAGTTTCGGTTTGGTATACAGGCTTGAACTTAGTCGTATTTGCTCGTCTCATACATTCAGTAAATATACAAGTTGTTCTCCTATGCATATATAGATGTATATATAAAGATTCTCCGTGTCAATTGCCACTAAATTTGTTGCAGGTTCACCATTCGTCATCATGCACATGGTTCGTGTGTTTGTGTTTGCTTGCATAACAAGTATGTATAGGGTATATATGATGTATACATATATATCTCTCTCTATCTCTGCTATATCTCTATTTGAATTTGTATAGTTGTCTAAAATAACGAGGAGGGACAACCCCAGGCGGCGGCGGCAGTGTCAAACGATCCCACATCTCCTGGCCGTGTGGCAGCTCTCCTCTCCTCTCCTTCTCATTCATACTGCACACTCTACACACACGCACACGCACACGCATCTAAGGACAGCAGCAGCAGGTGCTTGCCTCCAATTAAACCTACGATTACAGTTAGATATATATATATATAAATATATATATATGTGTATAGTTTATGTATTGTGTGGCAAAAGGTGAACGAAAGGAGCGTATAGCGTATAGCGTATATAGATTTAACCGATTCGTAACCTGAGCTAGTCTAAACATTCTTTAACTATGGTCCGGCAGCGGCCCGAGCGGCCATTCAAGTTGGAAATGGGATCAGGTCAGGTCAGTGGGGCAGGGGGTTGCTTACTAGTTATTTCAAGTTTATCGCTAAAGTTTAATGCTTAGTTTTAGTTTTGTTTTCGGGGAACATTCTTCGGGATTGAGATGTGTCGATTCCCGGATACAAGTGTGTCCTAATTTCGTATATAATGTAAGAGCGAAGTTCTTAAGACAAACATAATCATATGCGGGCGTTACAAGGTTTTAACTAGGGTGAAAAATGTGTGATTTAACATTTGACATTTGCAGGGAAATCTTTTTCACAGAGTTATTCAAATTATGTTTCTTTTGAAGGACTAAATTGTACTTTTATCAACTCACAAACACAAATTCAAATTGTGTTTCCTTTGAAGGACTAAATCGTACTTTTATCAACTCACAAATACAAGAAAACTGCCCCGCTTTTGCTTGAGATCTCTGTATATCGACACATCCCGCCCCCCGGTGAGGGAGATTAACCTAGTCATAGATGGTGCGTACGACGCCTGGCCGTTTCAATCCGGCGACGCCAGATGCGGCGCCAGGGTCTCCTCCTCTCATTGACGCGCGGCTCGTTCTGTCTCCATCAGGCATTCGCGCACCAAAATCCGGGCATGGATAATGCCACGTTTTAGCCGCTCGGTGGAGCTGCGCGACCCGGTATACGTGGGCCTAATGTCGCGTCCCATCTCCTCAATGACGGCCAGCAACTGTGCGTACTTGGTCAGCCCATTGCCAGTGCCCAGAGAAGACAGGCTGGCGGTAGATGTCAGCGGTGTGGTAATGTTGGCCGATGTCTGGGTAGTGACCACCACCGGTGATGTGGAGGGCGGCGGATACTTGAGCTGGGAGGCGCTCAGGTTAAGGCCCAGTCCCATGCTGTTGCCGTTGCTGCTGCTGCTCGAGCTGGAGGGCACTCCGCCCGAATTGCGTGCTCCGTTGGTCGCAGCCGCAATGTTGGCCAGGGAAAGGGCCGCCGCCGCCGCTGCTGCTGCCGGCGTGGCTGTGGTATTGGACTGCTGTTGGAGCAGCGCCAGCTGGGCCTGCAGCAGCTGCGGTGAGTACTGCAGGGCGGCTACGGCAGCGGCCGCAGCTGCATTTGCTGCTGCCGCAGAGCTTTGCTTGCTGCTGCTGCTGCTGCTGCTATAGTCGCTGGCCGAGGAGCGATCCCTCTTCCCGCTGCTGCTGCCTCCCGTTGAGTAATCCGTGGCCGACTGGCCGGCCGAACCGGAACCGGAATTGGAGCCAGAGCTGCGCGAATGGTGGATGGCCGAGATCTGGATTTGAGGCTGCTGCTCGCGCTGCTCCCGTTGCTGCTGGTAGTTATAAAAGTTTTGCACTTGGGAGCGTGGTATCGGTGTCACCGTGACGTCACTCAGCTTGGACTCAACGGCCTGTATGTCCATAATGTCCATGCTGCTGCTGCTGCTGGTGCTGGTGCTGCTGCGGGCTCTGCAGGCGATGTTGGCACGTCAAACGGCGCTCTGTTGCGATCCCAGCCACTCACCGTGTCTTCTTTGGCAGTTTGCTGGTCTTCGGGACGCTCGGCTTGCTATCTTTTTCCAATTCAGCGATTTACTTTCCTTTCTACGCACAAACAAATCTCTTGCCACTAGAGATGTGTCGAAGCACCACTCGAGCTGGTATCGATAGACGAATGATATGCTGATTCTGGCCAAGACAGCTGCAATTATGGCTATCGCGAACCGGCAATCAATTTTAACAATTTGTGTTGCAACTACTCGCAAAAAGCAGGTTTCTAAATTCAAAACAGCGACTTTATGGTGTTTCGCAGTGGTATCCCCGACAAATGCAATTGTTTTTAAATACTATAGAGTCGCTAGCAACGAACTGTTTCAAAAACATCGTCCGGCTACCAGCACTGTCCGATAACGATTACGATAGGTAGCAAGCGGAGTGGCAAATAGCAATGTCGATGAAGCACTGAGAAACTACAAAATTGCTGACATCTGGTCTCGCTTTGCCTAATAAAACTATTTGAAACACAGTTTGTGATATTTCGTTGTGATCGGTCCGTAAATCGTCTCGTTTTTTTTATGGCAAGTGCGAATAGATTGTAGCGGTTGGCACAGCAGCAGTAAAGGTGAGCGCAAAGCGAACGGCCAGCAGCAGATTGCAAAAATTCAATTACAGTTCCGCGACCGTCTGTTTCGCTGTGTTGGTCCATGTATGTGGTGCGTGCATGTGTGAGTATTAGTAGTGTGGGAGCCAGGTATGACGTAAAGCGATAACGTAATGTTGTCCGCTTGCATCTAATTAACGTAAGGCATTGGTTATTGCAGTCCCCCTGGTCAACTTTGCTCTTAACTGTGTTATTTATGGCTTTTTTTTTGCACTATTCGCTGCATATGTGTCGCTATGTGCGCGACAGTGTTGCACAGTGCGGCAAAACAGCGGCGATCTGTGACTCGGCTTCTGACCCATCTTTCTCCTTTTCCCCCCCCCTCACCACATTTCGCCTATTAGTTTTCCCTCTTCTTCCTCGAATCCGTTATTTTGTTATCCGTTGCCAGACGCGACCAAAGCGACAGTTTGCAGTTAAATTTGGTTTAAGCGCACACATGCAGGCATTACACAAACACACACACACACACACCCTGGCGTACCCGCACACACACCAAACAGACGCTGTCGGCGACCTCGAAGGGGAAGAAGAAAAGTAGAGTTAACACGAACTTACGAACTTGCAAACTCCAAAACGTTTGCAGCTCCCCACAAAATCGTTGAGCAGCCATCAGGTGCTCCAAGCCTTGGCTGTCAGTGCCCCTTCGAGCTCCCCACATCGAGTTTGATTAAAAGTTATTGTGAGCAACACTACAAACATACAAACATATGTACATATATTGTTCCCGAAAAATACTGAGCAAATTTTTTTTCGTGCTCCTTTTTACCGCAGATTTTTCGTTTCGCATCAACCGTCTACCGTCTACGTCTAACGGCACCAGAGAACAGTGTAAGCCCGGAGAGGACAGAACAACACAACAACAACAAATTGCAATCAACGCGCAGCACCGACCAGTCTACGTCTAACGGGACTAGCTAGCACACACACAGAAAACGGTGTTAGCCGGAGAGGAGAGGACAGAACAGCACACAAACAACTGCAAATTGCAAACCCGACCCGTGGCAGACGAGGTCCTGAATCGAGATGGAGATGATTACGGTAGGACAGACTGTGAAAATCAAGCGCACCGATGGCCGCGTTCACATGGCCGTGGTGGCGGTGATTAACAAGCCGGGCAAGTGCATCACAGTGGAATGGTACGAGCGCGGCGAAACCAAAGGCAAAGAGGTTGAATTTGACGCCATTTTGTCGCTGAACCCGGAGCTAACCGCCGATGCCGTGGAGCAGCATGCCGCTCCCGAGGCAAAGAAGCAAGCCACCGCCCCAATGAATTTATCGCGCAACCCCACGCAGTCTGCCATCGGCGGTAATATTGCCAATCGGATGACCATGGGCAGCACCCATATGAACAAGATTCAAGAGGCGGCCTCGATCCCACAGCCGCTGGGCAATAGCCAGTCCTCCAACACGATCAACAATACAAATAGCAACATAACTGTCCCGTCAACGGGAACGGGCCTGCAGAGACCCCGTTTTTTGCAGTCCACCAGCACGGCCGCCGGCGGCCAGCAGACGCGTATCGCCTCGGCCGCTTCCAACAGCACAAGCAATCCTACAGCCAGTTCGGGTGCTGCTGCTGCTGCAGCATTATCACAGACCCAGGCCCAATCTCAGGCGAGCAACACTACATCGCAGAGCGGTGCCGGTGGAACACGGCGCTCGCACGCTCTCAAGGAGGTGGAGCGGCTTAAGGAGAACCGCGAGAAGCGGCGAGCACGTCAGGCCGAAATTAGAGAGGAGAAGGTCGCTGCAATGAACCAGGATCCTGGCAATCCCAACTGGGAGACGGCGCAAATGATACGAGAATACCAGAGCACCATGGAGTTCGTGCCGCTGCTCGATGGCCAGTCCGTGGATGATCACCAGATTACGGTCTGTGTGCGCAAGCGCCCCATTAGCCCCAAGGAGATAAGTCGCAAGGAAATCGACGTAATCTCGGTGCCGCGCAAGGACGTGCTCATCCTGCACGAGCCGCGCGCCAAGGTCGACCTCACCAAGTTCCTTGAGAATCACAAGTTTCGCTTCGACTACGCCTTCAACGACACGTGCGACAATGCCATGGTGTACAAGTGAGTATATTCATTCTAATTCTCTTCCTAAAAAGAAAACCAGACCCCAAATCCATTGCCTTATAAGCTCAGATAGCATAAAAGGATTTATGTAGCTCGATCAGCGCAGCGTTGGCCTTGTCACCGAGTTATTAACACGATTAAGCAATGGAGCCTCTCCTTTCCACAAAAGTGTTTTGTCAAGATTGCGCTTCAGTTACTATCTTTCTATATATATATATATCTATATTTTGGATATAAGTATATATGACCCTTTCCTATTGATTTCAGTTCTTTAATCGCAAAGTTTGTTATCAAAAATCGAAACCAATCGAACTTCAATATCTGTGTTTTTAGGGGAATTTATTTAAACAGGGTTTTAGGTTAATGTTTCTACGTTTTTTTTACCTGGTTTAAAATAATATCCCATCCCATATTAATCCATTTGGCTCCATGTGATCAATTAATTGTCGTATTATCCTGATATATGACTGATCCGCGGGTTTCTGTGATTGCAGAGTCACTGTTACCCACTCGTCACGTTTTTCTCATCTCTATTTGAGCTACTCATTCCCACACACACGCACACACACGCTCGTAGAAAGAGAGTGAGATAGCAAGAGACACATGCAACTGAAAGCGGTCGCTCCCGAAATAGTCAAGTTTGTTTTATGTTTTTGTTTTTGTTTTTGTTTTTGTTTTTGTTGCTTGTGTGACTAACTGAAAAAGCCCGCCGTCCGTCACCACCACCCCTCTCGGTCTTTATGAACCTGCACATTTGCGTTCGAACTCTCTACCTCTCCCTCTCTAAATTGGTGGATTCTGCCAGCGGAAGAGATTTCAAAAAGTAACTGCCTTTTGGCCCGGCATTTGTTCATTAGTGTGTAATTGTGTGTGTGTGTGTGTTGGCTTCAATTGAATTAAGGCGGTTAGAGCGCTTTGTTTGTTTTTCTTTGGCTGTCTCAATGTTGTCTGCCCCTCTTACTCTCTCTCTCTCTCTTTGCCCTGCCAACCAACTTCTTTTTCCGGCCTTTGCGCATGAGTCAATGGCTGCTTGTGGTTGGGAGGGAGGAGAGTGGACGTAACGTAAAGTCGTGTATAGCTGCTACGACACTTTACGTCACGGCAACGGCAAGAGAATGGCGATGAGTAATCACAAAAAGTGTGCTTTAAAATGTAACGAAACTAAAATACATATAGATAACGATTGCATTTTGATAATAAATTGTTATCGAAAATATCGGAAATGAATCAGCTGATAACGATTTGATTATAGGCATTAATTTGGCTTTATTACCCATCAAAATGACTTTTATACATGCTGCACTCCTTGTTATTCATTAGCGCCCTTCTCTTCTTTTTTTTATATTTTTAAGTTACACAGCAAAGCCTTTGGTCAAGACCATCTTCGAGGGTGGCATGGCCACTTGCTTCGCCTATGGCCAGACTGGCTCTGGCAAAACGCACACCATGGGCGGCGAGTTCAATGGCAAGATCCAGAATTGCAAGAACGGCATATATGCCATGGCCGCCAAGGACGTATTTGCCACCCTAAATACGCCCCGTTATCGATCAATGAACCTGGTCGTTTCGGCCAGCTTCTTTGAGATATACAGCGGCAAGGTGTTCGATTTGTTGGCGGATAAACAGAAGCTGCGCGTCCTGGAGGATGGCAGGCAGCAGATTCAGGTGGTGGGCCTCACCGAGAAGGTGGTGGACAGCGTCGCCGAGGTGCTGAAGCTAATCCAGCATGGCAATACGGCCCGGACATCCGGCCAGACGGCGGCCAACGTAAACTCGTCGCGTTCGCATGCCGTCTTTCAGATTGTGCTCCGACCCATGGGCTCCACCAAAATACATGGCAAGTTTTCGTTTATCGATTTGGCGGGCAACGAGCGTGGCGTGGACACATCGTCGGCCGACCGACAGACGCGCCTGGAGGGCGCCGAGATCAACAAATCACTATTGGCCCTCAAGGAGTGCATCCGAGCCCTGGGCAGGCAGTCGGCCCACTTGCCCTTCCGCGTATCGAAGCTCACACAGGTCTTGCGCGACTCGTTCATTGGCGAAAAAAGCAAGACATGTATGATTGCCATGATTTCGCCAGGTCTGAACTCGTGCGAGCACACACTCAACACGCTGCGCTACGCGGACCGAGTGAAGGAGCTGGTGGTTAAGGATGTGACCGAAATCGGGGGCCCGAGTGGTGACATTAGTGAAGCGATCGAAATCATGGACGACGACGAGGAGGAGGAGGAGATCAATCACGAGGTCCATCCGCACTCGCACTCGCATCAGCATCCGCAGGCCTCTCAGTCGCTGCGCCACACGACCGCTGGTCTGAACAACAATAACAACAATAATAATAAGAACGGAAACGCCGGAAACATGGATCTAGCCATGCTGAGTTCGCTGAGCGTGAGTACTAACCAAAAGAATTTATAATTAACCATTTTACCCTTAACGCTTAGCCTTAGTGTTGCATTATTATTACATTATTGGTAATCAAATATTTCTATGCAGGAACACGACATGTCCGCAGAGCTTATCGATCAGCACCAGGCCATTGATGACTTGCAGCAAACGGAGGAGATGGTGGTAGAGTACCATCGGACTGTGAACGCCACTCTGGAGACCTTCATGTCTGAATCTAAGGCTCTGTACAACCTAACCAACTTTGTGGACTACGACCAGGATGCATATTGCAAGCGCGGCGAGTTGATGTTCTCGCAGCTTATGGACATTGCCATCCAGTGCCGGGACATGATGGCCGAGTATCGGGCCAAGCTGGCGAAGGAGGAGATGCTCTCCTGCAAATTGAATCCGAATAGCAAGCGTTAGAAGAGGTCTTTCCCCGTTTCCCCAAACCCAATCAAAATTCTCACTCATTCTTATACACATTCACATACACTCCAATTTCTGCTCTTCATTCTCTCTGGCTTCTCATTTATATATATATTTTTTTTATCGGCACAGTTACACTTTGTAAGGCACCCATGGTCCAGGTCCAGGCAGGCCCATCCTGCGGACCAAACTATAAATTGCTATAAATTGTTTCTTTCTCATATATTCATTGAGTGCTTAGCCACTGTGTAAGCCAGACAGACAGAGAGAGACTCTTCAACACACACACATCCAGTAAATGGAATGTAAATCGGAGAATAAAGCACTTTCCTGGCCCCTTTTACCCATTCTTCGTAGTCTAGCCTCATTCAAAATAAATAAAGACTTGCCGGAGGGACTTCCCAGAGATAGCCGGTCTATTAAGTTTTTAAACTAATTCGTAATCGCGGAAGGCATGTCGGAAGTATACTTTAGAAACTAGGCACATGAAGAGATTTACTTACCATAATTTACACACAACGAACACAGGATAACACACAGCTACATGAAACGAAAAAGAACTACTACTACTATAAAAGAGAAACACTAAAAGAAGGTTCCCCCCCTGGATTACTCTTATGATTTCTGCACAGTCGATACTTTTGTAAAAGAAAAAGACATTTATTGTATTACATATGAGAAGATTCCATTTGATATACACATACATATACCCCTACAACAAATGCTCGCTCAGAGTTCAGTTCGAACTGATGATGAGATTTCGATATGACGAGTTGATAGGGCATTGTATTTATTTAAAGGCCACAAACTGTATTTAATTTGTAAGGATTGATTTAATAAAAAAAAAAAGAAAAACAAATTGCATCTGCACCAAATCCACGTATTCCCCATAACTATAATGATCCTCCTACACACTTGCATTATATGCAAACTGCCCGATTTTTTTTTTGTGCTTGTTTTTAGATATTTGTAATTTTTAATCCTCATTTCCCCCCTCTGGCTCTCTGATCTTGTAATACCTATAATTTAATGAAGATGAATTTAAGATGCAAATATTGTCTTTATATGATTTGCATTTCATTTTGTACTAATATTTATTTAATATATATAGATATATAACTATTTAATTACGTATTTTTACATGCCTAAAACCTGTACCGAAGGCAAATTGAAACGAAACTTAACCAAATCACAGATTTCCACCCACACACATTGCTCTTGTACTGCGCACTAAAGTCACACACACCAATCAGTTCCACATAGCCGAGAAAATAGCATGGTTACCTAGCTTAGCCTTAAACAAAACCGAAAACAAACTGAAATTAAACGAAATGAAATGAAATTAAACACACGCGTGCTTCTCCCAAGGTATATATTTAATTATTTTGTTATTGCCCTTCTTCAGAGCACTATAAATATATACTAAATACCAATCTCCCCGAAAGAAAGAAAGCAAGGCAAGCCGAATGATAACAATTTTTTAATCCACCAAATGCGAGTTTTTAAAACAATGTTAATATGGGACAAAAAAAAAACAACTGAATACGAGTGCTTCGATATTATGCGGTATAAAAGAAGTGTTAGGACTTGGACTCTAATAATGTATTATTAAAAATAAATAATTTATATTGTAATAAAAGTGAACAAACACAATTAAATTTAACATTAAAGATGTGTAAACAAAAAGCAAAAGAAATTGCCTTTTATGTTCCGGGTTTCTGGAGAAGATGGCTTTTAAGAGACTTTTTAAGTTCTTTTAAGATTAAACGATAAATTGTACATAATATTTGTTTGGGAAGTGCTTTTGCAGATGTAATCTCTCGGCCAACAGCTTTCTGGTAAAGTATTTTGGGAATTTATTTATTTTCGAATATTATATTTGTTTGTTTTTCTTGCAGACACTTGTCTTTTTTGGTTGTTACTTTGGTCTATCCCTGCTCCTGGTCCCAACCAGAAAAGCCAACCGATCCCCTAAAGAACTGTGATAAGCAGGCGTTGCCCTAAGCTTCAGCCAGTCACTCCCTGATCCCAGCTTCAGACTACACATTGCCCAGCATTTTCTAATCGTTGCCTGGACAAAAGCCACTGAGAGTCCACACGAAACACAAGATGCCCAGAGCGACCACCGAGCGTCGCAACGCGGAAGCCACGCCCTATACACGTCCAGTGCCAGCTGTCGCACGGTACACCAGCGAGCGGGCCTTGCACTCCGCCTACAGCCCAAAACCTACCGCAGTCGGAGACGGAAAAGAAGGAGTGTTGGCCGGAGGATCGGTTAAAGGCGCTGCGAAGGCGCCACTGCCTCGCTGGAATTGCAACAAGCCCAAGATTTTAAAGAATTTCAATGTCTATGGTAAGCAGGCTCCGCAGACTATTGTTAAAGCAGCCAAGACCACCGTCCGGCGCTGGGTCAATCCTACGTATTCAGTCGATCGCCCAAAGACCAAGAACCGAGGCGAAGGGCCCTCCAATTACGACACCTTGTACGTTCCCCTAGACGATGATGGTCGGTGCAGTGATAGCAGCAATGCCAGTGCAGAGACGCCACAGTTTGGGCGGCGACCCAATGTGGAAGCCAAGCGCAGGCAGGTCTACACAAATCGCTGGACACAACTGGCAGCGAACCAGGAAGTGCTCAAGGAGGATCAGGCGCCTTTCTGGAAGTTTCCGTGCCTGCTGCCGGCGGGCGAGCGGCATTCCCTTAAGATGCATACGAATAACGACGAAATGGCCAAACTCATAGCCGAGGTGAAGGAGATCCGAAAGGAGCTGGGCATTGATGAAGAGCCGCCGTTGCCGCCTCCGCCGCAATTCGCCGGGGAATTCCAGCCACCGCCGCTGGTGCGCAGCCGCACAAGGACGTATTTCTCGATTTCCGAGTGTCCCCACCCGAAGCTGTACGAGTATATCAGGCGTCTGCCCCATGCCTCGACTCCAATTAGTCCAACTCCAAGCAAGCACGATGAATCTGGGACCTCGACGGAGAATTAGCTTCATTCTGATTGTTTTGTTATCCCTTGCCGGATGTTTGTTCTACATATATATATATATATATATATTAGGCTGATCCGGGGACAAGTTCAAGTTCCCATTGCTAGGTTTAATGGAAGCGTCTATAGAACTTTCGCTATGGTTAAAGAAAATGATGTAAGGGGCTGCACTATTATTAAATGACAAAATTATTGGAATTGTAAAATATTGTGAATTGCACTACTCCACTCTTTATATTGATTACAATTTTCTATAGTTATTACCGAGGTCTTCCCTAGAGCTGGAATAATATATTAATACTTTCGAAATTATTGGAAATCTAAAATTTGTGAATTGCTCCTCTCTTTATATTGATTTCAATTTTCCATAGTTATTACTAAGGTCTTCCCTGGAGCTGGAAAAGATTTGAAATTTTAAATTTTGTAAACACAAAATAGATTAAAAAATTTTAATAGTTTTACATTCCTAGTTTTTAGCCAAATTATTAAAATTGTATTATTTTTAAATTAATTGCAAAGTGGCAAAATACTATTTTTAAATGACAAAATTGTTGGAATGTAAAAATTGTGAATTGAATTACTCTACTCTCCTTGATATTGATTACAATTTTCTATAGTTATTACCGAGGTCTTCCCTAGAGCTGGAAAAGATGTGAAACTTTCAAGGTTTCTGTAAGCAAAAAATTAAAAAAATTTTTAAATTCAAAATAAAATTTTGTTTAAAATTTTAATCGTTTACATTCATAGTTTTTAGACAAAGTATTAAAATTGTATTTTTTTTAATTATTTGTGAAGTGGCAAATACTATTTTTAAATGACAAAATTACTGGAAATTAAAATTTTGAATTGCTCCTCTTGCTAATTTCAATCTTCCTAGCTATAACTGGAAATGATTTGAAAATTTCAAGTTTTCTGTAAACAAAAATAGATTTAAAAATGTTAATAGTTTTACATTCATAGTTTTTAGCCAAATTATTAAAATTGTACATTTTTAAATTAATTGCAAAGTGGAAAATACTATTATTAAATGACAAAATTATTGGAATGTAAAAATTGTGAATGGAATTGCACTACTCCTCTCCTTATATTGATTACAATTTTCTATAGTTATTATTGAAGTCTTCCCTAGAGCTGGAAAAATCGTTTTTTAAAGTTTTAATCGTTTAACATCCATAGTTTTTAGAAAAAGTATTAAAATTGTAAATTTTTTTAATTATTGCGAAGTGGCAAAGACTATTAAAAAAAAAAAACAAAATTATTGGAAATCTAAAATTTGTGAATTGCTCCTCTCTTCATATTGATTACAATTTTCCATATAGATTACTGAGGTCTTCCCTATAGCTGGCAAAGATTTGAATCTTTCAAGGTTTCTGTAAACGAAAATCGATTTTAAAATTGTAATCGTTTAATCGTTTTTTTTTTTAGGCAAAGTATTAAATTTTTAATTTTTTATAATTAATTGCAAATGAGGAAATACCGTTAGCTGAAGAAAGCTCCTCTTGGCTACGCCTCTGTCTGTGGCGGGGCTTAGTGGCTTCGTCCGCGGCGGTCACACTGGCCGGCAAGTGACGTGGAACGCTTTTGCTTTTGCTTTTGCTTTTGCTGTGCAATGCTAGAGCGTGGAAACATTGAGTCGTGTTGGTGGATCGGTAGCTAAAAATGTTGGACTTTGTGGTGATATTCACGAAGGGCGGCGTCGTGCTGTGGAACTCGAACGCGTCTGGCAGCAGCTTCGCCTCCTGCATCAATAGCCTGATACGTGGCGTCATCCTGGAGGTGAGTGTCTCCTTCCTGGCCGAGTGTCCACGGTAAACTGAAAGCGCTCTCTTTTTTCTTGGGTGGCAGGAACGGAACACGGAGGCCAAGTACTTCGAGGAGGACCACCTGGCCGTGCAGTTCAAGCTGGACAATGAGCTGGATTTGGTCTACGCGGCTGTCTTTCAAAAGGTGATAAAACTGAACTATTTGGATGGCTTCTTGGCGGACATGCAGCTGGCGTTCAAGGAGAAATTCGGCAGCATTCCGTCGACGGAGCGTCTGGGCGAGGAGTACGACTTCGATCGCGAGTACCGACGCGTTCTCAGCGCCGCCGAGCAGGAGTCCGCCAAGCAGGTGAAGGCCCCGAAGGCGATGCGTTCCTTTAACGAGTCGCAGAAGTCCAAGAAAACCGTCGCCTCGATGATGCAGGACGACAAGAAGCCCGCCGAGAAGCGTGTCAATATACAGGAGAGCCCGCCGTCGCCGCCGGCGCCGTCTTCGTTGTCTCCGTCGTCGTCGCCGCGATCCAAGGACGACATAATAGCGGAGAGTCGTCGGAAAATGCGCGAGAAGCTCGGAAGCTCTAAGAAAACGTCGCCCATCGATACCAAGCCCAGCAAGGCCGTTGCCTCCGAGAAGGCTGGCAAGAAGCCGCGCGTCTGGGATCTGGGCGGCAGTTCCAAGGACGCCGTGCTGCTGGATCGCTCCAAGGACGCACCCGAGGATGTCCAGTACCAGAACATTAACAGTGATGTGAGTAAAAGCGATAGCATAGCTGTGATTTATATATTAATTCATTTATTATCCACGCGAACAGCTGGTGGGGACGATGCAGGGCGTAATCCCCGATTTGGATGTGGAGAGCGAGGAAGAGGCGGACTACGAGGCAGAGTCCAGTGGCGACGAGGAGGCCGAGCAGTTGGTGCAGTCAAGGACTAACAAACAGCGCAGCGGCGGCGGCGGCGGCGGCGGCGGTCTGTTGTCCTACTTCAAAGGCATCGTTGGTGCCAAGACCATGTCGCTGGCTGACTTGCAGCCGGCGCTGGAAAAGATGCGAGACCACTTGATATCGAAGAACGTGGCCTCTGAGATTGCCATCAAGCTCTGCGATTCGGTGGCCACCAGCTTGGAGGGCAAACAGATGGGCACCTTCGACAGCATCGCCAGCCAGGTGAAGGAAGCGCTGACACAGTCGCTGGTGCGGATTCTCTCACCCAAACGGCGCATCGACATCATACGCGATGCCCTGGAATCGAAGCGCAATGGCCGTCCCTACACCATCATTTTCTGCGGCGTCAATGGCGTTGGCAAGTCCACCAATCTGGCCAAGATCTGCTTTTGGCTGATCGAGAACGATTTCAATGTCCTCATCGCCGCCTGCGATACGTTCCGAGCGGGTGCCGTGGAGCAGCTTCGTACCCATACCCGCCATTTGAACGCCCTGCATCCGGCGGCCAAGCATGACGGCCGAACGATGGTACAGCTGTACGAGAAGGGCTATGGGAAGGATGCCGCTGGCATTGCCATGGAGGCCATCAAGTTCGCCAACGATACCCGCATCGATGTGGTGCTTGTGGACACCGCCGGCCGCATGCAGGACAACGAGCCCCTCATGCGTTCCCTGTCCAAGCTGATCAAGGTGAACAATCCCGATCTGGTGCTCTTCGTGGGCGAGGCTCTGGTGGGCAACGAGGCCGTCGACCAGCTGGTCAAGTTCAATCAGTCGCTGGCCGACTTCTCCTCCAACGAGAACCCGCACATAATTGACGGCATCGTGCTGACCAAGTTCGATACCATCGACGACAAGGTGGGGGCCGCCATCTCCATGACCTACATCACCGGCCAGCCGATCGTGTTCGTTGGCACCGGCCAGACGTATGCCGACCTCAAGGCCATCAATGTCAACGCCGTGGTCAACTCGCTGATGAAGTAGCTGCTGCTGCGCCTTTCTGGTTTATTTTTTTTTTTTTTTATTTTTTTACGTCTCCCCTTCAAGCGGAATGAAATATATTTGTTGGATAATCGCCAGAGTTTGCCACTGGCCGGGGGATGATGCAAGGATTCAAATACGACTTTGAGTTACTTTTTATTAATTAATTAATCCGCAGGCGGCGTACGTGAACGAGGGAGGAAAAGGGGGAAAAAGGGAGATATATATGGAGGGGGAAATAATGGTTTCTTAATCTATTTGTAGAACTCATGCTCCTGCTCGTCCTTCTTGATGTTGTTCTTGTAGCCCTTCTCAAAGTCCTTGGCCAGCACAATGTAGCGGTTCTCGCGCACCGCATGCATGCCCGCCTCCTGGCAAATGGCATTGATATCCGCCCCCGAAATCTTGTCCGGCCGCGCCACAAACTCCTCGAGATCCACATCCTCGCTGAGGTTCATCTTCGACGTGATGGTGGAGAACACCAGGCGCTTCTGTCGTCGATCGGGCAGCGGGAACTCGATCTTTCGGTCCAAGCGCCCGGGACGCAGCAGGGCGGGATCGAGGGTGTCGGCCCTGTTTGTGGCCATAATCACCTTGACATTGGTGGTCTGATCGAAGCCGTCCATTTGGTTGAGCAGCTCGAGCAGAATGCGCTGCACCTCGCGATCGGCGCCAGTCTGGGCATCGAAGCGCTTGGTGGCAATCGCATCGATCTCGTCGATAAAGATAATCGCCGGTGCGTTCTCCTTGGCCAGGCGGAAGACATCGCGCACCATGCGCGGCCCCTCGCCCAAATACTTTTGCACGAACTCGGAGCCAACGACTCGAATGAACGAGGCGGTGGTGTGATGGGCCACGGCCTTGGCCAGCATCGTTTTGCCGCAGCCGGGCGGGCCGTACATGAGGACGCCGCGCGGCGGATCAATGCCGATCTGCTTGTACAGCTCGAAGTGGGTCAGCGGCAGTTCAACTGCCTCGCGTATCTCCTGCTTCTGCATGTCCATGCCACCGATATCCGCGTAGCTAACGTCTGGCTTCTCATCCGGCTGCAGCATTGAAATGGAGCTGTCCGCCTCTGGCGGCAAAACGTCCACCAGGGCATTGCTGTGCTTGTGCAGGGCCACCGAGGCCGATGGCTTCAGCAGCTCGCGATCGATGGTGGACAGGATGCGCACGTAGTAGTTGGAGCCAGTGGTGGAGCCCACGATGCCCGTATTCTGGTCGACGGCCTCCAGGAACTGGCCGATCACCAGCGGCACCGACTGGATGCGCTTCACCTCCTCCTGGGCGTGCAAATACTCCTTCTTCAGGTTGCGCTGCTCATCCTTGATGTACTCCTCCTGCACTTCGATGAACTCGAGCGTCTTTTGCAGTTTCTGTTTGTAGAGATTTTCGTTTTAGTTAGTTCTAGTTGTAAGGGGAAATTGGCCAGCGATTACCTTGTAGCGCACATAGAGATCGTCGATGTCCAGTTCGTCCAGGGAACTGTGGGCATCCTTTAATTTCAGCTCGGCCAGCTCGTCTTGCTGCAAAAAGAGAATTACGAGTTATTACTGTGTCCTGGGAGCTGCCAATAACGATCAAGTACCTTCTCCGGCATCAGTATATCCATGTTGTACGGCATTCTCTCCGTCTAGCAGATGAAAATGAGTTCTTTTTGTGTTATAAATTTGCGGCGGTAATAAGAAATGACTCGTCAAAAACAAGAACTGCGATGTGGCTATCGATGTTTGCCAGAAAGGAAAAATCTATGTTTTCAGCTATCGATTATTTTTTGTTTTTGGCGGCTGGGCACACCCCAGTGTGCACACACTCTATGAATTTTGGTTAAATATGTGCAGCGCCAATTGGAATATTATCTTATTAAATTCCACATGGAAACGATAGTGGATTTTGAAGGCTATCCAATTAGAATATAATTTTTAGAGTGTTTTTAGTTTATTTTTTAGCAATTAGTATAATTTAATATTATATTTAGCACGAGTTAAATGGATTTTGATTGTTATTTTTTGTGATAAGCAGCAGTCACTTGGCGGTATTTTCGTATGTCCCAGCCACTGGGCACACTGCCCCCCGTCGCCCCCCGCCCCCCTGCCGCACCGCACGCACGCATCGATTTGGGCTAAACGTTAGATACCTCCTAACGCAGCTTAGGGTGGAAAAAAATAATACGCGCATAGTAAATAAAATGAATTAGAAATGCTGTGCGGCTTTTCGCGTGAAAACCGTTGACGGCCAACGCATCCGGAGCGGAGCGCCGGGCCAGGCGACGACTCCTTTCCGACCCACAAAAGTGCAATACTCCACCAACACACCACACGACACAGAAAACTGAGTGCAGTGCGGGTGATTTTCTCAGAGTGTGTGTGGTGCTGCTGCGCCAAGCGAAAAAGCCAAGAAAAGCGAAACGGGGTAAAAAAAAATGCAATGCCGTGCGAAATATCACTCAAACATAAACAACAAAAATAACAACAACCACAACAATTGCGTTAAGCGAAGCAGCAGTAACAATAACAACAACAAACGATAAAGCAAAGATAACAAATAAAAGAGCAGCAGTCGAAAATGTTTATTGTATAATTTCTTATTGAGCCAAAAAGGCAGGTGTGTGTGTGTGTGTGTGTGTGTCGCGCGCTAGCGTGTGTGTGTGCACAACTCTGGCAGAGTTTTTTTTTTCTCTGTATATGTGTGCAAGAGAGTAGTTTTTGTTTTTTTTTTCGTTGCTTCTTCTGCTGCTTCTTCTTTCCCACATCTTCCTCTCCTCTGCCCTGGTCTTCTTCTTGCTCTTTTATTTGTCAACAAAAAGAGAAGCGAAAAAAGAATACATATACATATACATACATATAAAATTGAAATGTATATATATATACATACATACATATGTTGCCTTCTTCAATTTCGCCCTTTTGCTTGGTTGCAGGAGAACCCCAGGACGACATTTAGGAGCCCCGAAAACAAAAAAGAAACAAACAAACAAACAAAGCGTAGGACGCAGTTGAGAACTTGTGCAACGAACCGATTGACCCACTGGCCGCCTCCACATGAAGACCATGGGGCGCTTCGGCTTGCGCCGTGGCTTCAAGCTCTCCGAGGAGCAGCAGCAGGTCAACGGCAAGAATCCAATTGGACCAGCTGGAGCGGCAGCGACCATGGCAACGCATAGTGCCGTTACTGTTGCCACACCCCGCAAGAAGCGTCAGCCACGGCAGGAAGAGGTAACGACGACGACGACGCCCCCGGAGCAGGACCAAGTGCAGCCGGCCGAGGATCAGAATGCCTCGCAATGCCAGCAGGAGCCACCTCTAACGTTGATCTGCAGCCTGCCCTTGGCCCGGCTGCCCCGGCTCATGGAGAAACTGCAGCAGCTAACCGAGGAGCGGGAACGGGAGCGGGAGCGGGAACGGGAGCGCGAGGAGGCCGCCGCCCTCAGCGCTGCGGGCCACTCCAAGGTCCTGTGTTTGTACTGTGATAGAAAGTTCACCTCCGGCAAGCTGCAGGCCAAGCATGTGGACAAGTTCCATACGGAGCGGCAGGAGCGACGATGCAGCGGTCGCTCCACCAGCTCCAATGCCGCCCAGCCCGCCGTTGCCGGCTTTCCCGGCTGCCATCTGTGCGGCCAGCAGACCGCCAAGCGACACCAGGCCACGCCGCCGCCGCCGCAGATCTGCCTGCCGGCCAAGCATCTGGAGCAGCTGTTCCAGCACTTGAGCGAGCAGCATGCGGACAAGTACTTTGGCTGCCGGCAGTGTCGTTTGCGTTTCCCGGACGCCGATCAGCTGGCGGGTCACCAGCGGCAACAGCATTCGTCGCCGCCGCTGCCGGAGGAAGCCACTAAGCCCGGTTTGATGGGCGCCGATGAGCCGGTTCTATTTCGCTTGGGCCTCACCCAGAACCGGCTGCCCAGCCATCGAAATCGCAGTCAGCGCAAGGAGGAGGAGCCGCCGCCGCCTTCGGCCACGCCCAGCCACAAGTCGCGTAGCAGCAGCCGGGCGGCGGCCCTAAGGCAACAGCAGCAGCTGCAGCCAGCGCCGACTGGCCATCAAACGCAGGACACAGTCAATCCGGACGCAGTGTTCCGGCTGCCAGCCAGCTCAGTCTGCTCCAACGCCTCCTCCTCTGCAGTTGGTGTCGCTTCCTCCGCCACTGCTGCTGCTGCGGCTGCTGCTGCTGCTGCTGCTGCTGCCTCTGCCGCCGCCAGTTCTGTGTTTGATGATAACTTCTACATGGACGTGGTCTTGAATGTGCGCCACAACCTACAGAATCACCTGGACGGCCGGCTACTCACCTCAGCAGCTCCACCAACTCTGACACCAACTTCAACTTCAACTCAAACTCCAGCAGCAACAGGCCAGCGACCGGAGCTGATCATGCTGCACGGTCCCAGCGAGCTGTGTCCCGGCGGCGCCTCCTATCCCACACTGCTCACAGCCGAGCAGTTCGGCGCCACCGGCGAGCTCCTGCCGCTGGCCAAGTTCCGGCGGAGACCGCACACGAAGCACAGCTGGAAGTGGAAGTGGGACTACGTGAAGAAGTTCACTTTGATCAACGAGGGCGGGCGACTGGTGAAGAAGCTGAAGCAGCCGAGCCTGGGCCTCGGCCTGCGTGATCTCTCCAAGCTGGATATGTGGACGCAGCTGACGATGCGCCAGAAGCACGATCTGTCGCTCTCGCTGGCGGCGGAGCAGCACAACCAGGAGCAGCGCCGCCTGCTGGAGCAGCTAAATCTCATCCTCGACCATCGCCTGCTGCCGCACATCATTCTCGAGCAGAACGAGCAGGCGGTCATCAAGTGCGAAAACGAGGACGGCGACGAGAATGTTGGCATCGATGGCCATGGAACGGACGACGATCTGGCTTTGGGACAGAGTTTTGCGGACGAGAGCTTTCTCTCGCTGCTGCAGCTTCAGCCGCGAACGGCGGCCGGAAGCGTTGGCAGTGGCGGCGGCGAGCAGGATCGGGGCAGGGAGCGGGAACTGGAGCGGGAGCGGGAGAGGCTGCGGCTTCGGAACCGGCGGGGCACCCTCGTCCTCAGCGGTGAGTGGGCCCGGCCGCGACTCTACTTGTGCATCTGTTGCGGCGCCAAATTCGATCAGCGCAAGTCGCTGGAGGAGCACAAGACCTTCCGCCACTCGCACATCTATGCCACCCACTACGAGGTGGTCGGCCGGGAGCTGCTGGCCGGCAACCTGCTGCGTCACCTCTTCATACCGAAGCGGGCACTCGGTCGCTTTGCCGCCACCAGCAACTGTGCCCCGGCAGGTGCTATTGTGCCTGTGCATCAGCCGAAGCAGGAGCAGGAGCATCGCGTTCAGCCCGAGGAGGAGACCAGGTCGTCCGCCTCGTCGCGCTCCTCGTACGAGGTGTCCACACCGACGCCGCTGTCGGGCTTGGAACAGCAGCAACCGTCGCCGGCCTCTGGCTCTTCGGGCACAGCATCTTCGGCGTCGTCATCCTGCTCGCCCAGCTCGTCGTCAGCCTCGACACTGATGTCCACCGCTTCAACATCGATGTCCCTGTCCACCTGCACCTCCTCCTCGTCGACGACCGTCACATCGTCGTCGTCGGCTCCCTCCAGCTGCACCAAGTGCGGACGCAAATGCAGCGGCCTCATGGATCTCTATCGCCACATGCTGGACTGCTCTGGCGACTATGTGTGGTCGCTGGCCAAGAAGCGCAAGTATCGCTACTATTGCGGCACCAAGAAGCGTCGCGGCTTCTCCAAGAAGCCGCTCAAACAGCTCTCGGCTCGCAAGAAGGAGAAGCTCGAGGGCGAGGCGGAGGCGGAGGCGGAGGCCGAGCACGAGGGCGAGCACGAGGCCGAGGGTGAAGGAGAGGGTGAGGAAAGCGGCTGCAGTTCGTCCAAGCTGAAGAACTCGCCCCGCCAAAGGCCCAGCGATGGTGAGTCCCACAAATTCCGACCTTTAACGAGTCCAATAATGATTACCCGAACTTCATTCGCAGCGGAGTCCATTCGCAAGATGCTGGAGAACCTGCCGGCCAAGCGCGTCTGCAAGAAGATCTTCCCCGTGGACAACAAGGCCAAGCGCAAGGCCAAGAACAAGGCCAAGTCCATGGCCAAGTCCAAGCAGCAGCGCAGCAGCACCAAGAGGATCTACAATCAGCACCTGCTGCGCACCACGCGGTCTCGCTCGCGATCCTCGGTGGTGGCCACAGCCTCCTCGGCCGCCGCTGTGGCAGCACAGCAGCAGCGCAGCCGCCGCAAGCAGAAGCAGCATAAGCAGCAGCAGCAGCAGAAAGCCAAGCTAGACCGGGTCAAATCTCCGCCAGAACCGCCCGCTGCAGCACAAACGGAGGCCAAGCCGGAGCAGGCCCCCAACTCAAATTCCAACAACACCACCACCACCACCACCACCACAGTCACTGCCAAGTCACGATCTCCCGCTGAGGAAAAGCCAACACTACGCTTGGAGTTGCCGCTGGCGCTCCCCCTTTCCCTGCCATCAGTTCCGGAGGCTCAGGAGTCTGAGCCCGCCTCGCCCACGCCCAGCAGCAAGCAGCTGATGCCCACACCGCCCACAACTCCGGCTCCGGCCACCAAATCCCCGCCAGCTGCCGCTGTTGCGCCGCCCTTCTCGGCCAGCACTCGCCTGGCCACGACTCCCAACTCAACGAATGTGAAGCGCAGCAAGAGGATCAGCGATTGCATAGCCATGCTCACCGGCAAGCTGGAGGAGAAGCTCAAGACGGCGCCGCCGCCGCTGGAGAAGGAGAAACATGAGAGGGACAAGCTGGAGAGGGAGAAGCTGGAGCAGGAGAAAAGGAGCGCCGAGAAGGAGAAGGAGAAGCAGCAGCCAGAGCCTACGGTTTCCGTGGAAAAGGATAAGGAGAAGGAGCCTCTTCAGGCCAAGACACCCAAGCGCAAAGCGATGTCGCGGCGAATAATCAAAGTGGATGCCCCACCGGAGGCTGTGCAGCCTGTGAAGCCACCAACTGAGCAGCTAACTGATGCCGTGCCCTCGTTGCCAGCTACTCCCCCGCCTGTGGCTCTGCCCCCCGCCCTAGTTGCCAATGTTCCCGCGGCCGTTCTTCTGCCACTTCCCATTCTCAGCACACCGCCGGCTCCAGCTCCCGTTGCAGCTCCAGCTGCTGTTCCCCCGCCCATTACGGCACCAGCTCCACCGCCGCCATCGAGACGCACGCCCACCAAGGCGGCGGCCAAGCAAATGGCTGCCCCACCACCAACAAAGCCACCCTCCCTGGCCGCCCTCAAGCAGTATCCTCCCATGGAGCAGCCCCTGCCCGTGCCCGTGCCTGTCTCTCTTCCTGTGCCACCGCCTGTGCTCGTGACAGTGCCGCTGGGACTCCAGGCGATGCCGGCTCCAGCTCCTCCTGCCCTGCCCGTGCCCATGAGCGCAAAGATGATGTCAAAGCTGCCGCTGTACATGCCGCAGCTGCAGCCGCAGCTCCAGCCACAGCCTCAGGCGCAGCCGGCACCACCGCCACCCACCAGCGCCATGTTCGTGCTAGACCCGCAGCAGCCGCTCAATCTCACCAGCCAGCGTGGAGTGCTCCAGAAGCCGCTGATTAGCGGGACAACGGGGGATCCGGGACTCGTGGGCTTGCCGTCGCATCATCATCGTGCCGGAGGAATGCCCGCCAGGCGGCAGACAATCTGCGGCTTCGAGGCACGCAACCTGTTGGTCTCGGACATGGATATGGAGCCGCTGGATCTATCGAAGAAGTCGTCGAGGAAGTCTTCGCCAGCGCCGCCTACTCTTCAGCAGCCGCCAAGGATGCAGCCAGAGCTCTCGGTGGTGGTGGGAATACCGTCGCTGCCACTGCCACTGCCCCTGCCGCTGGTGACTGGAGGAGCAGCGGGAGCTTCGTCACAGCAAGTACCTCTGTCAACAGCTGGCCAGCAAGCTATGCCCGTTCCTGTTCCCCTTTCCGGGCAGCTGCAATCCTTGCCAATGGTGGGTGGCCTACCGGCACCCCTGGCCTCGCAATATTACTCGAATCTGGATCTGCTGAAGATACCACAGGTGCGCAATCCCAACAATCCCAGCGTCGTGGTGGCCTCCAGCGTTCCGCCTTCGGTGGGGGCCGTTCCGCCTCCCGTATCAGCAGCCACCGCGGTGCACGGTCAAGTCAAGAGCTCCGGCGGCGGCAAGAAACGCTCGCAGCAGGATGGCAGTGGCCAGTCGGGCGGCTCCAAGAAGGACCACGGCAAGGGTCAGGCCAAGGTATGTCCACGCATGGATGAAGTGGTCAACAATCATATCGATGATGCCATCAATTCGGTCATCATGGCCGTGCAGGCGAGTCTGCCCGACGACGAGGATGACGGGGAAACGGAAAGGGAAAAGGAACGCGACAAGGAGAAGCTGAAGAAGCTGGAGGACGCACTGCCGCTCAAGCCGGGCAATTGCATCCTGCCCCTGCCGGCAACCCCTGCCTTCTTATTTGCTTCAACGCCAGCAGCAGCCATGACGATTCCACCTCCAGCTGCACCTGTTCCTGTTGTGGCTCCAGCAGCTCAGCAGCCTTTACCTTTGCCTTTGCCTTTGCCTTTGCCAGTTCCTGCAACCGGGTCAGCCAAGAATATGGCGCCCAAGAAGCGTTCCATGCGCTCGAAGACCATCGACTGCCGATCTGCTTTGCTGGCCCTTGATGAGGTGACTCCGCCGCCAGCGCCGTTGCTGCCCTTGCCAGTTAATGGCGAGGCAAGGCGGGAAGTCCCTCAGATGCAGCAGGACGCCTTACCACAGCCACAGCCGGCTCCAGTTCTGCCCGAGCTGTGCCTCAAGGAAGCCAGGACAGAGAAGAAGTTGCTGGCTGTTCCTGCAGCCCCGCCGCAGCCGAAGCAGGAGATGGAAGCGAAGCCAGAACCTCCTCAGTCTCAGCCTCAGCTTCAGCAAGAACTGCAGGAGGATGAGGAGGAGGAGCAGGAGGAGCCGGAGGCAACTGTTCCCGCCGCACCCGTGCCCGTCTCTGTCATCTCCGTGGCACCCGCTCAGCCGCTGGCGCCGCGCCATCCCACACCGCCGCCGGAGACGACCAACTGCAGTTCGTCGCTGATGGAAGAGCACAGTAGCAACATGAACAACAACACCTCCTCCGGTTTTCACAGCCTGGCCCAGTCGGAGCAACCGTTGCCAACGACAACAGGCATCGCGCCAGGTGGAACGGAGGAGCAGTTGCCCGTCATCGCCGCCAAGGAGGAGGAGGAGGCTGGCCTGGTGCCCGCCAAGAAGAAGCAGCGCCGGCGACGGAAGAACGAACTGGCGGCCATTGTGGCCGATCAGCTGCTGGAGAGCTTCAAGATCGACAATGCCCGACGCGACAACCTGAAGAAGCTGGAGAATCTGGCGTATGAGAAGAGCGAGGACTTGCTGCTCACCGGCATGCTGCTGATGTCCAGCACCAAGCGCAATGCGACCTTGGGACCCGCGGCTGCCGCTGCCGCCAAGCTGGCCAAGAGCGAGGCTGCCTCAGTGGCGGAGACGCCATCAAATCCATCCGTTCGCGGGAGGCCAAAGCGCCGCCAGAGCTGCTACTATCGACGGGGCAAGGGACCCGGAGCAAGCAATGGTTCGGTGGCCGGCGGTGGCAAGGCCACCAACGAGAACATCAGTCTGCTCAAGTCTTCGCTGGAGTCCTTCTCCATTGGCATTGAGAAGCAGCTGCTGGCCAAGGAGGCCCGCGAAGCCAAGGACGCTGCCCAGCCAACAGCGGCGACGGCGGCGGCAGCGGCGATGACAACACAGCCGGCAGTTAGCTCCATCCTGCGACCCAGCATCCTCAGCAGTGCCGTGGCCAGGGAACAGCAGCAGCAGCAGCAACAGTCGCAGTCGCAGTCGCAGAGGACGCCGAGTAAGCAGCAAGAGAAGCCACAGGCGGCCACCTTCAGTCGCGATCCGCGTCTCAACAAGAACATCCACAAGGAACCGCCGGCGGAGAGCAGCAGCGGCGGCAAGGAGACAACCAAGGTGACAACCACGGGCGAGAATCCCGAGGAGGAGGACAACTATCTCACGGAGATAGCAAAAAATGTGAACGAGAAGATCATGTCGGCCACCACCAACGAGGACTTTGAGTTCGCCCACGATGAGTTCGACGGCGAGGACCAGGACCAGGATCAGGATCAGGATCAGGACCATGACAAGTACTACCGCCCGCCCACCTCGATGAGCGTGCGCAGTGCCCCCAATCTGAACGACGAGCACTCCAATTTCGGCTCCATGTGCGACGACAACACCAACACGGAGGTGATGGACATGGACCTGGACGACGAGATGAGCGTGTATACCAGTTACTCGCAGGATCTGGGCCGCGGCGGACGCGGACGGCGGCGCAGGCGTCGACGGAGCGTCCTGTTCACGCGGCGACCCAAGAAGCGGACGCAGCGCAGCGAACTGGATGCCGAGAAGTACGGTTGCAAGCTGTGCGGCAAGAGCTTCTTCTCGGCCACGTCGCTGTCCAAGCACAACATGACCCTGGCCCATGTGTCCAAGGTGTCGGCCCAGGAGTACCTGCAGTCGCAGACGGCGCCGTCAAGTCCGCAGGATGGGCGTAACTTGGACCAGGATCGTGATCAGTCGCCGGAGCTAAGGCTGCACGAGGAGCAGCCACCAGCAGCAGCAGCAGCTCCTCAACAGATGAGGGCCTCGGTGCTGATGGTTACCTCGCAGCTGGCCCAGCAGGAGATGCAGCGGGAGCAGGAAAAGGAGCAGCATCATCATCAGCAGCAGCAGCAGCAGCAGCAGCTGAGAGACAGAGTTCAGGATCAGGAGGCGGCCCAAGTGCATCATGTGATCACCGAGGCCAGTCTGCGGCTGCACGACAACCAGCACAGTCCCACAGCTCCCTCGGCAGCCCGGCTGAATCTCAATCCCGACGAGCGCCTCTTCTACGAGTGCTGCAACATCCTCAAGAGTGCTGAGACACCGCGCCAGCATGGCACCGGCACCTCGGTGATTGTGAGTGCCGGCCGGAAGCAGCCGCCACCACCGCCAGCCTCCCCATCGCCGTCGCCGTCGCCATCTCCAACGCGCTCACTGCCACCGCCGGCATCGCCGTCGCCTTCGCGTTCCGCCTCGCTGCCACCGCCAGCATCGCCATCGCCATCACCACCGCCGCTGGCATCCGTTCCCATGCCGGCAGCTCCTCATCCGCCGCCAGTTCCAGTGCCCGCCGTCTGCCATCAGCCGGTGATCCAGCAGCTGTTCCGCAACCCGCCCGCCGTCACACCCACCACCACACCCACGTAAGTATGGCAAGGATTACCCCCTGAAATCCATACTAACCTTTATTATCTCTTTCACGCACAGGAATCACAACCGGCTCTCGCCCAGCTACTCGGCGGTGTCGCAGTTTTCGGCCGCCACCACCACCACGTCCCGCTTCAAGACGAAGGCCGCCATGAAGGGCTACGAGAATGTGAACCTGCAGCTGGACATGCTGGAGCTGGCCAAGTCCGGCCGCGGTGTGTGCAAGCTAACTGAATTGGCGGACATTGCGCTGGGCAGTGAGAAGCCCGGCGGTGATTTCCTGCCCCACCTGCCGCCCACACAAGCAGCGGCAGCGGCGGCAGCCACTCCAGCCGTGCTTGTAGCACCTCTGCCACCCGCCCTGCAACAGACGCCGACGCGAACGGCCACGCCGACAGTGACACCGACGCCCATGGCAATGCCGGAACATCAGCAGCAGCAGAGCTCCACCTCCTCGAAGACGATCATGCACGCCTCGATTATCAAGGCAGCGGCGGGTGTGGCCAGTTCGGCGACCCTGCCGCCGGTCTCCGGACGGATTATCATCCCCGATCGGCCGTTCAAGAACATCGGGCTGGAGGAGAAGGCGCCCATCACGTTCCAAAAGCCGAAGACGTGCGTGAATCTGCTGCAGGAGCAGGACAACAACAGCGTCTCGACGGCCAGCTATTCGGATCGCGATGATTACGATTTCGGCACCCTGAGCTGTGATGGCGATGTGGAACCGGAGCTAGAGCCCGAGCCGCCGGTTCGAGTGGGTGCCGATGCGGGCCGCGGCGTTCTGCCGGCTGGCAGCGGGGCTAATCGTGCCGTCTCCACGTCCAGCTCATCGTCTTCATCCTCCTCGTCGGCCGATAATAGCAGGAGCCCTAGAGGCGGCGGTGCCGGCGGCGGCAGCAGGAGCAGCAGCAGCAGCTCCAGTCGGGCCACCGCCAAGACCTTTGAGAACAAATCCCTGATAATGGGTCGCATCTTTAAACATGCCAGCAGCGCCAAGGCGTCGGCGTCGGTGGTGGCTGCATCGGCGGCCATGCTGCCGGGGCCCAATGTGGTGCCCGGCATGGCCAAGGTCAAGGCAGCGCCTAAAAATCAGGCGAATCTGGACCAGATCTTTGACGAGTTGCGCGGAGGAGGAGGTGGAATAGCAGCCAAGGTAACGGATGTGGAAGGACCGCCAGTACAGGTCCACGACAGTTGGGGACGGCATCAGCCTCAGCAACAGCAGCATCAGCAGCAGCAGCACCATCATCACCACCACCATCATCATCATCACCATCATCAGGTGGAGCCCATGGCTGCGCCGGCCGCTCCAGCAGCACCAGCGGCCATGCCGGCTCCCAGTGCTTTGCCACCGGGCAGAAAGGCCAAGTCAGCGGCTGGGAGTGCGGCCAAGAAGGCGACAAAGTCAGCGCCGCCTCCTGTTACACCCACAGCTGCCACAGGTGCCCCCGCCGCCGCCGCGGCCTCTGGATCTTCCACCTCATCCACCCGCAAGCCGCGCAAGGACCTGACCAAGCTTCAATCGGAGCTGGGCATGAGTCACGAGGAGATCGAGCAGCTGATCGACGAGGGCCAGCGCAAGTCCAAGCGCCGCTGTGCCACCAATCGCCCGAAGAAGCTGGTGGAGACCTGGAGCTCCGACGAGTACGAGGAGTTCCTCTCCACCAAGGACATCATAGCCCTGATCGAGCAGAAGGAGCAGCAGGAGCTGCGGCGGAAGCGAAAGACAAGCGAGGCCAACTCACAGCCGGAGGCAGTGGCGCCTCCACCCGCCGCCAGCAAGAAGGTGCAGCAGACGCCCCAGGCGGCGCCGCCAAAGCGAAAGAACCGAGCAAATGACAAGAAGCAGCAGCAGCCGCCGCCACCACCACCACCACCTGAGGTGGAACAGCCCAAGCCAAGGGCTAGGCAACGAAACCAGGCAGCCGCTGTGGCAGCTCCTGCTCCCCCACCAGCACCACAGGTTGTTCCTCCCCCGCCTTCAGCCAGGCCTAAATCGAAAGCCATGGCAAAGGGCAAAACGGCAACGGCGACAACGACGGCGACGACCAAGGCAAGCAATTCCCGAAAGAAGCGCGGCAAGGAGCAGCAGCCGAAGGAGGTGGAGGAGGAGGAACAACAGCCGCCAGAGGAGCATGATAAGGCGGCTATGGAATCAATAGAGCCACCAACAAGGACACGCAGCTCCAGGCAACAACCCAAAAGCAGACCTGAGGGCGAACTCCTCCTGGTTCACCATCAACCGACGCCGCCGGCGGTGCCGACGCCACAGGAGTCACAGGAAACGCCCAGGGAGCGAATAAAGGCGCGCAACAGCAATTCAGCGCAGCCACTGGCTCCTCCGCCGCCCCAACCTCAGCCCAGGAGCAGCTCAGTGGCCACCAACTCGAATAACAACAACAACAACAACAATAACAACAACAGCAGCAGCAACAACAAGAACCTAAAGACGAAGCGAAAATCGCAAACAAACCGCCAGTCGCCGGCACGCAGAAAGCGTCCCGCGACGGAGAAGCAGCTCTACTACTGGAGCAGCTCCAGCGACGATGAATTCGGACGCATGGACGCCGAGGGTAACGAGGCGGCCGCCGGTGATGCTGGCTCGCGAACGGGGACCGTAGCTGGCGGCGAGCGACGGCGAGATCAGGCAACAGATCACCTGGAACTGGAGGAACCGGAGCAGGAGGCATCACCATCGCCCGGCAAGCATTTCGAGGAGAACGAGCCGTACCAGAAGCACGGCTGGATCGTGGGTGACTCGCACAAGAAGCTGGTGAAGCTGCTGGCCATTGCCAAGGGCAGCAAGAAGGTGGACAACTGCGGTGTTAAGCGGCGCACGCCCAAGCGCAAGTGCTAGGGGTGCGCGAACCTGGACGAGGAGACAAACAGTCACCGGCTGGCGGAGGGGGATAGCCTCCTTCTCCTCCGGCCGGACAACAGCAACCAGTCATAGCCATAGGCCTCGACGGCGGAGTCGTCGGCGCGGGCAGCCGACAACAAGAATCCATCGCCGCCATCGATCACATAATACGTAACTGCCATTGTGTCATCAACGTTAAGCGTTAAGGCCAGCGCCAGGCGGAACAGCGGAAGCCTGGCCTGTCCTGGCCTGGCCCCATTAACCGTATGCGGAGTATATGCAAAATATTTTTCTTTCTTTTAAACATCTAAGCGTTACATTATTTAGGTTTTTTTTTTTATTAAGTGTATTTATAATTAATAAACAAAAGGAAAACAACAAAATGGCAAAAATGCAATTCAACTGACAATTTCCTGGGTGCAAATTTTTGGTGTGCAACTTTGGTTATCGTTGAACAAGAAAGGAAGCTAACTTCGGCTCACCGAAGTTTATATACCCTTGCAGAACTTTAACAAAAAATTAAAACCGACAAGAAAGGAAGCTAACTTCGGCTCACCGACGTTTATATACCCTTGCAGAACTTTAACAAAAAATTAAAACCGAAAATCTGGAATAATTATTAGTTGCCAAATCTCAAGTTTGATGAAAATGGTTTGAAAATCGGCTAAGTTATGTGTTTTTTTTTATTTTCCTGATTGCTCCTATGGAAGCTATAGGATATAGTTGGCCGATTTTCACGAAATTAAAACCAAAATTCTAAAATAATATAAGATGGCTAAATATCAAATTTGGTGAACATATATTTTGAAAACTGACAAAGTTATGGTTTTTTTTATTTTCCTGATTGTTCCTATGGAAGCTATAGGATATAGTCGGCCGATTTTCATGAAATTAAAACCAAAATTATGAAATAATATAAGATGGCTAAATATAAAGTTTGGTGAAAATATCTTGACAAAGTTATGGTTTTTTTTTATTTTCCTGATTGTTCCTATGGAAGCTATAGGATATAGTTGCCCGATTTTCATGAAATTAAAACCGAAAGTCAGAAATAGTAAAAAACGGCTAAATACCAACTTTGATGAAAATATGTTGAAAACTGACAAAGTTAAATTTTTTTACTAAAAATTTTTCGATTGTTCCTTTGGCAGCTATATGATATAGCCGTCCGATCCGGCTCGTTCCAACATATATACGAGTGAGAGTATATAGAAGACTAACTACAAAGTTTCATTCTGATAGCTTTAAAACAGGGACTAGTTTGCGTAGGAACGGACAGACGGACATGGCTAGATCGACTCGGCTGTTGATCCTGATCAAGAATACTTTATAGGGTCGGAGAGGTCTCCTTCACTGCGTTGCAAACTTCTGACTGAAATTATAATACCCTGCAAGGGTATAAAAATAGGAATGACAAAACTCGCCAAGTAAAACATTTGCTTTTTAGTTTTTGTATTTTATTTTTTTTGTTTTTACAACTAACGGTATCTTTACATATATAACATGTAAAAAAAAATATAGAATTAAGGAATAGTTAAAAAAAAACGTCAAACACACAATGCGGAAGCGACGGCGTGCGGCGTGTGGAAGCAAGAACGCGCTAATAAATCTCGGCGAGCTCACATCCAGCCGTTGCGTAATTGTGGTGCTGTGTGTGTTGTGTGTGTTGTCGATGAGGCTGCTTGGGCGATGCCAAAGGATAAATGCGAAGCAAAACCAAGAGTTCCATCGGGATTAGAATGTTTGCATTGGGAGTTCGTAACTTGATTGAGTTGCAGTTCGGTTTCGGTTTCGGCTGAATGCACCGACGTAAGAGATATTGGTGGGTCTCGCCTCGACTGCTCGGCCGCGTTCCGCTTCCTTCCCTACGCCGCCGTTCCGCATCATGACCTAAACATTACACTGACTCTGACTTCGGCTTCCTCGCTAGCTCTGTGGTGGCTTACATCATGCCACCCATGCCGCCCATGCCTCCCATGCCGCCCATACCGCCCATGCCAGGCATGCCGGGAGCGCCATCCTCCTTGGGCAGCTCGGTAACCACAGCCTCGGCGGTGGTCAGCAAAGAGGCAACACCGGAAGCGTCCGTGATGGCGGTGCGCACCACCTTGGTGGGATCGATGATGCCCTTCTCAATGAGGTTGCCATATTCGCCCTTCAGGGCATCGTAGCCGTAGTCACCGGACTGGGTCTCCACCTTGGCCACCACCATGGCGCCATCAACGCCGGCATTCTTGGCAATTGTCATGCAGGGCATGCGCAGGGCACGACGCACAATCTCCACGCCAAGGTTCTGTTAAAGATCAATGCCGTGCGTTAGAGGATACATTTCAAGTCAAATATGAGATGATTGCTATCTTACCTGGTCCTCGTTGGTGGTCTTGACGGCATCCAGCTTCTCAATGCAGCGCAGCAGGGCAGTGCCGCCGCCGGGAACGATTCCCTCCTCGACGGCCGCACGTGTGGCGTTGAGGGCATCATGGACGCGGTCCTTCTTCTCGTTAACCTCCACCTCGCTGGAGCCGCCGACGCGCAGCAGGGCAACGCCAGAGGCCAGACGGGCCAGGCGCTCCTGCAGCTTCTCCTTCTCATATTCGGAGGTGGTGTCGGTGATCTGCTCCTTGATCTGGTCGACGCGGCGCTGCACATCGTCCTTCTTGCCCTTGCCCTTCAGCAGCAAAGTATCGTCCTTGGTGATCACAACCTCGCCAACCTGACCCAGATCGCTGACCTTGACGTCCTCGAGCTTAACGAGATCGGCGTCGTCGCCGAAAACAATGCCACCGGAGGCGATGGCCATGTCGGTGAGGGTGCTCTTGCGGTTATCACCGAAACCGGGTGCCTTCACGGCGGCCACCTGCAGGCCGATCTTCAGGCGGTTCACCACCAAAGTGCTCAGGGCCTCGCCGTCAATGTCCTCGGCGATGATGACCAGCGGCTTGCGCTGCGCATTGGCAAGCTCTAGGGCGGGAATGATGCTCTGCACAGAGGAGATCTTCTTCTCCGAGAGCAGCAGCAGGGCATCCTGGAACTCCACCTTGGCGCCCTTGGACGAGTTGATGAAATAGGGCGAAATGTAGCCGCGATCGAACTTCATGCCCTCGATCACCTCCAGCTCGTCGTTGAGGGTCTTGCCGTCCTTGACGGTGATGACGCCATCGCGTCCCACCTTCTTCATGGCCTCGCTGATCAGGTTGCCGATGGCCTGGTCGCCGTTAGCCGAAATGGTGGCCACCTGGGCGATTTCCTCGGGCGTCTTCACATTGCGGGACATGGCCTTCAGGTTGTCCTTAACGGTCTCCACGGCGAGCATGACGCCGCGACGAATCTCCACGGGATTGGCGCCCTTCGAGATCTTCTCGAAGCCCTCCTTGGCAATGGCACGGGCCAGAACAGTGGCAGTGGTGGTGCCATCGCCGGCCTCCTCATTTGTGTTGTTGGCAACATCCTGCACCAGCTTGGCGCCAATGTTCTGGAACTTATCCTTCAGCTCGATGGACTTGGCCACCGTGACGCCGTCCTTGGTGATCTTGGGCGAGCCCCACGACTGCTCGATGATTACGTTGCGGCCCTTGGGGCCCATGGTCACGGCCACGGCATCGGCGAGCACATCAACGCCCTGGAGCATCATGGCGCGCACCTCCGGCCCGAACTTGACGTCCTTGGCATAGCCGCGCATGGCCAGCTGGCGGCTGATGGAGGTGCGAGCAAGCGAAACTGGTAAACGGAACATCTGCGGAGGAGACAACCGAGGAGAGCTATTAGTGGGGGAAGGGCGGGTGGGTAACGTAACACGTGCTCTCTCTCTGCGACCCGCAGGGAGATTCATTTGTGGCTTTATTTACTCGTTAAAATGGTGATAAGCTTCAAGCGGGTCAAAGTACAGTGTGGGCTGCCTGGCAGTCATGATCGTGGACTTCTCTACTCTTCAAAATTATTCAAAAATCATGAGTTATTTCAAAAATGTAATTTTTTAAATTATTTTAACAAGAAAATCTAGTTAGACTTTACGATTTCATGAATTATATGTCCAATATATAAGACTTCCAGTTGGAATATTATATCCTTTGATTCCCATAAGAGAAAACATAAAAAGTTTTTTAAAATCTCTTTAAAAATGGAAATTAAAAGAATGAAATAGACTTTATTTGGCTTGTATTATCTATTAATATTACTTTTACGTAGGAATGATGAAATAAGAGCAGTATTTTTCGAAATCTTCACAGGTTTCTGGGTTACGACATCCAAAATTAGGGCTTTCCTGTGTAAAATTCATTACTTAACCTTTTCAACTGCATTTTCTGCCTATTCTCACTTTAATGGGACTTCACTGTACCCGGCCAGGCCCCCTTCCCTTCCCTTCCCTTCCCCAACAACAACGCTGGGAAGCCTCGGCCCTCCTCTGCCCCCATGGGCCGACAGCGATAATTCCAGAAGAAATGATTTATGTAATCAGAGTGGTTGTACCTCCGATCCGAGGGCTGATTACGAAATCTTGAAATTCGGCTGCAGGAGGAGGAAGGGAGAGGCGAAGGAGGATCGGATCGCAACCAGAGCACATGCAATGGCCGCTGACAAATGTGAAATGTGCCGGCAAACGGGGAAAAAAGAGAGACAAAGAGAGAGAGAGCGCGAAGAAAAACATGTGCGCTTTGCGACAGAACTTTCTTAGCCACTTTCTTCCTTCGTTTTTGTATGGAAATTGTGCAACACACAGTCAAGGCGGTGAGGAAGCCACTCACTTGGATATATTTGCAACTAATCAATAGATAGAAGCTTCTGGAAACACGACTTCTTGCCGGCAGATTTGTGCTCGTTCGTTCGCTTATATAACCCGCAGCACACATGCACACCCACTCGCACACACAGCTCTCAGGTGCAGGTTGCGCGCACACACAAGCCCGAAGAGGCTGCAAATGAACAACTTACTTTGAATAAATCTGGCGCTGCTAAGTTCGACAGGACAGGAAAGAATGCTCCGAGTCTATTTGATGTAAAACAACCAAGTCACTTCACTTGCCCACAGGCGGTCCGGATTTCCTCTTTGAAAATGTGAACTGAAGGTGGCCTCACATCGATGGCCCTAAAACTATATCGATATTGGGGCTATCGATATTCCCATTGCGATATCTGACCACAATATATCAGCGGTGAATTTGAATTGATCCGTAGTAAATAATCGTTCAATAAAATAAATAAATTATGATTATTTTTAATAAAAACAGCCATCATAAAAACATAATCATAAAATTTGAGTGAACAAAATATAAGTATAAATATAAATAATCAATCAGCTGGTCGCTAGGGGTAGCTTTTCTCGTGAATATCGGCGTTACTATCGCTGTGGGCAATACTGATCGTTCCAATGTTTTGCTTATTAGCTTTATGCATTTACAAACTTTAGCCTATTTTCTATCCCAGCGGAAATGATATTCACAGAGTCCATGTAGTCCATCAGGGCGTCCAAGTCAAAAGGACCCGTCCTGTGGAAGGAAGAGAAAGCTGTACATAAAATAATCCCTTACACTGGATGGCATACTAACTCGAGATCCTCGGCATTTTCACTGATCAAGCTGAAACCGTTCATGCCCCTGGCCAGGTAGTCCATTACTACCACTCGGTAAACTTCCTCAGGATTAATGGGCGTGTACTTCGGCACTTGGCAACGGGTGCATCGAGCTCGGACGCTGATGACGCGTTGGTCACGGATGGCACGGAGATCGAAGAGAACGCGAAGTCCGGAGACCTGCAAAAAGCGTGCAGACTTGGGCGACAATGAGCTGGCATTCATGGGCGCTACAGCGTCCTCCAGTAGCTCTAGAATGATCCGTCCCCGAAGGTTTAAGGCAACCAAACGATTCTCCCAGGGGCACATGGCCACCAGCTGCTTGTAGGTGATGTCTAGGAGATTTAATGACCACTCTATTAACGCAATAACTATTTTTAAAGGGAAAATCAACTTACTGCCTGCGGGAATGGGCACACGGAAAGTTCCTTGCGATGTTAGGGCAATGGACACGTTACTCCAGCTGTCGTCCATGAATGAAGATGTATCCTTGATGAACTATGGAGGTGTTAGTTAATAGGCGGATGACTCTGGGCCAGGCACTCACCGCATGCAGCATGGCGTCGGTAAAGAAGTTGCCCAGGTTGCACTCGCCCCGACTGCACTCGCTCTGCTGGAGAAAGACGCGACTCTGGCCCACAATCCTATTGGACATGGTCTCCAGCTCGTCTTGCCACGGAGCCCTGGCCCCCAGGACAACGTCATCTTGAATGGAAGACGTGTAAGTATCAAGAATGACTTCCTCAGAATAATTCTTAGTGATCTGAGCTCCCCAAAAAACAACAAAAGAAATAAAAAGTTTTATAAATTTCACAGAAAAGTCTTCTTTACTTGGACAAATGCTACATAAATATGTTACTCCGCGATCAATTCAGCACTGTGATGCGTCCCTCCAGACTCTGGTAGATGGGATCAAAGTGGTTGCTGTACGAGATCAGGGCATCCAGGTCGGTGACGCCCCACCTGCGAAAGGACGAAAGAAGCCTGTGATTAGCTGCTCCCAACGAGAGGAGAAAATGGTACGCACTGGAGGTCTGTGCCCTCGGCCAGCATGGTGTAACCATCGCCGCCCGCCTGCAGGAAGTTGGGCGAGGTGAGGCGATAGAGCTTGTCCATTACCAGCGGCTCGTACTTGGGCACCTGGCAATCGGCACAGCGCACCGCCACCGATATGACGCGAGATCCGATGGGCTTTGTGTAGTCGTACTTCACCCGGATGCCGGAGAACTGCAGGTTTATGTAGGAGCCACTGACACCGTTCTCCAGGTCCACCTTGCTCACGGCAAACTCCATGGCCTCCACCAGCTTGCTTCCCGGCAAGCTGTAGGCCACCAAAATGTTCTCAAACGGCGACATGCTGACTATATGGGCGTAGGTGAGATCTGTGTTCGAAGTAGAGCATCCAATTCAGTAATGAAGAGCAAATTCTCGGCTTAATCGATTACTCACTGCCCCTGCTGAGCGGTACACGGAGTCCACCGATGTTCATGAGTCCGACAGACACATTTGTCCACGCCTTCTCCTCATATGACGCCATTCCCACGAACTGCAAGCCAGCCACGATGGCGGTTATTATTTTGTTCAAATTCCTCTGCTACGAAAACTCACCGAATGCACCATGGCGTCGCAGAAGAAGTTGCCCAAGTTGCACTCTCCGGCAGAACAGTCGTCCTTGGTGAGGTCCACCTTGGTGTGACCCACCACCACTTTGCCCGTCTCGTCGATCACTTCCTGCCAGGGCAGCATGGCCTCCAGGATCTCCTCATCTGCGGAGCACAATATGCACACAAGACACTCAACAAAAAATGATCACAGAATTCAGTATAGATTATATTTAAGAGAATTACTAATACACGCAACGCACATCCATGGAGGAGGACTTTGAAACAAGGACACTGAAAAACAAGACACTCACAAAACCGGCCAGAAAAGTATATTGGAAACCATAAGCAGGCAAGCAAATAACAAAAACACGAAAGTTAAGCTTAAGAAAGCTACAAATAATTATTTAAGGTAATAAACTAAGGTATTTCCTATTAGTTTATACTTATAATTATATATTTAGGTTTATATTTATCGCACTCACCTTCAGGCACCGTCTGGTCCATGTACAGTGGATTGCCCTCGAAGTCCAGCACATCGCCATTGTCATCAAAGTAGACAACCAGGTTGCCCACGTAGCGGGCATAGGCCGAGGCCTGGACAATGAGGACACGATGGCCAGAGCTGTGGACCACCTCCGTGGGATAGGGTCCGGCCGGAGTGCTTCCGCTTGGCGGTGTTCCCGTGTACAGCAGCGTGTGCGAATGGGAGCCCACAATTACGTCGATCCAATCGCCGGCATTGGCGGCAATCTCCTTGTCCACTTCATAGCCGCAATGGGATATCACAATGATGATGTTGGCGCCCTGGGCCTTCAGCAGCTGAGCCTCCTCGCGAATGGTGTCGCTCTCGTTCCGGAAGATCAGCTTGCCGGTGTTGGCCAAATCCTGTCAAGGAAATTATATATTTGAATGATTGATATTTGGTTCTTGGGCTTCTAGGACTACTCCCGACTCCCCTAGCACCCGCCACTTACATAAGTCGTCTCCAGGATAACGCCAATTAAACCAATCTTGCGACCACTGCGCTCAATGATCTTCGACTTGTTGTATTTGCCCTCCATGGTCGGCTCATGGGCACAGTCCATGTTGGCCACCAGCATGCTGGTGTTGACGGTCTCCAGGAAAGGCACCACGCCCTCAACACCATGGTCGAACTCGTGATTGCCCAGGGTCTGTGATGGATTTAATCTATAGCTGATAAAGGAATCACGGGAAGAAGACCAAGGCTCACCATGGCATCGGCGGGCAGGAGATTGAGCAGCTGCTGGGTGACATTCCAGCGACCGATGTTGTACCAGAGCGTGCCCTGGAAACTATCGCCCGCATTGATATAGATGGGATTCAGTTCAGCCTGGTCCTGCAGCAGCCGCCGGACGGTGGCGACGGTGCGCGGATAGCCGCCAATACAGGTCTCGCCCACGTCGCAGGTGCCGCCGCTGGAGTCCGTGGCCTCGAACCTGGCCAGAAATGGAAGCGGGGATTAATTCTGGAGTGGCGGCCGCGTGGACGAGTCACCGGGAACCGTATCGTTATCGGGATCGAAATCAGTACGTGATAGGCCATACTTTACGACCCCCATATAAAGCGTTCCAATCTGATTACCTACCTGGCGTGCAGGTCGTTAATATGGATTATGGCCACGGGAAAGCCCTCCTTGTCAGCCGCCTCCACGGGCCCCATCATTGCGGCAGTGATGAGTATTGCCACCAGAGGCGAAATCATCATCATCATCATCATCATCCGAGACCAGGATGCGCCTGCCATGTTGTAGAAGGACTAGTCACCGTCAAGTAAAGCTGTCAAAGTCAAGTGCAGATCAGACCGAACCGATGGCCGTCGATAAGGCAACTGAATGGCCAAAATCGCCACCAGTTTGTGGCCTGCAAAAGCTGAATGGGCTCAGATCTGGACAACTCACCTTCTCCCTCGACATTCCCGCGCTGATAAGACCAGGTGAGAGCCTTACGATCCGCACAGAGGGAGAAATACGGAAAAACCTTGGGTAATTTGCATTTTATATTTTAATTTTAATGTTTTCTTGTATCTTTGTTTCATTTTTAGGTACTAAGATGCCTTGGCCTAGGCCTTAGGAGTTCTTTGGAGTTATTTTAATTAAAAATATTCAGTAAATATTACTTGTAACTATATTGTTTACAGTGCAAGCTTCTCTCTATGCTTGGTACTCTCCAATTATTGTATAATTTGTGTATAATTTTGTATAATTTTCAGATATAACTCAATATGCATTAAAAACTATTAGCTATAATATAATTTGTACAAACCTTAAATTCTAAACTTAATAACTGAGCTTAAAGAGAACTTAACTGGAGGCCAAGACCTGAAACACTTTCTTGCTAAACTATACTGACTTGTATTTGACATAAACTATAATACTCGAGTCTAATTATAAATATTTATATATTATTTAAGGTTTTTGAGTTATAAATAACCTAAAAAAGAGTTTTGTTATACCTCATTTGTATTATTTACAGGGTAGCCTTTAGGGCACTTAATGATATGCACTCATTAATCGATCGCCGATAAGCCGTATATGGATGAAAGATACGGAGAAGCGGATACGGAGGCGCCACTCCAGTAATATTGGAACAACACATGTGTTACATGCGCCCTCCCCACTTGATGTTCAAGTGGCAACAACCTCCTCCTCTTCCCTCACGCGCAAAATATATGAGCGTGGGAGCGTGAACAGGCAGCTGATAGCTCCGCCATATTCCTGGCATTCCAATTTGGTTTATAGCACCATCGACTTGGCCTACAGAGCCACCACCAATATCTGTACTATCTGTATCTCTGATTTGGCCGGCAGTCGCCGTCGGCTGTAGATAATACCAAGCATTATCGCACCCCATCGAGTTTCCATATCCCACTCAGGATCGCCCAAGGTTAGCTTGCTTAGCTTTTAAATGAGACACAAAGAAAAGGGTTCCGTCTGTTTGGCTCACTCATCGTGATCTCAATCAAAGCGCAAGTACTGCCCCCATTAATCGTGAAGGCTTATCTGAGAAACCTCTATCTTTTGGCTTAATGCGAGTTAAGATATAGGTGTACACAGACCTGATAGGCCGGGCCAAAATTTAATCAATAGAGCAATCCAAAAGAACACTTGAGATCTTACATTGATTTACAAGGATTTATAAAGATTTACCAAATAATAAAGATAGAAGGGGGCCGGGAAGGTTGCAGATTGGCCAAGGTTCATATCCCGAAACGTAAATTCAAATAATACAAATTAAAGGAAAGCAAATCATATATAAACTAGTTTAAGTATGATTATTTTTGCAGATTTCCCATCATACCGAGCTACGCTTTAATAAACTTGATAGAAGAGCTGTTCCAAGTCCCTTGAAAAGAGTTATATATTCCCATTATTATCTACCCATAAATAATTAACATCTGTTAAATCATTAAGCATATCTTTCTCTCTCTGTATAAAATAAGTACAATGATTTATTTTGA
Organism: Drosophila birchii; assembly: GCA_035046345.1. Taxonomy (NCBI): domain Eukaryota; kingdom Metazoa; phylum Arthropoda; class Insecta; order Diptera; family Drosophilidae; genus Drosophila; species Drosophila birchii. Next base: position 6,948,187 of record JAWNOA010000043.1, on the reverse strand, counting down.
TTCTCATTGACAATAGATTTAGAGCTCTTCGTGGATTACTCGTAGAGGTATAAAGCACATTATGCATTTAAGTATGTATGGTTTGTCTGTATATATATATAGATATATATACTATATAGATGTCAGCGCAAATATGTATATATATATATATTTAGAATGTATGTGTATATAATATAGATTGTATATAAATATAATGTATTTGTAATATATGTCTGTGTATATATAAGTATCATTGTTTTTGTTAAGTTAATTGCTTAGCGTAAAGCACAGAGAATTTTGATATGAGAATGACTGTGAACATTCCTGCTAGCATGAGGCCTCGGTCTCCAACTCCACCTGCAGTTCCACCTCCTCCCTCTCCCTTTCCCGCTTCATACTCCACTTGAACTCCAACGCAAAGGCAACAATGAAAGAACTACGAAACGTAAAAACCATCGAAAAACAAGTGACTAGAAATGTGGTTTAACTCTCTCCCTGATTTGATTGAGCATTGATTCGGTGTAGGCAGCATCCTCCGTATGTCTCTAGTGAAAGACGTCCATGAACGGAAAGTAGGCCTGCTCCGGCTCGAGAAGGTCCACCAGAAAGCAAACAGTGCCGGCCACGCCCTCGTACAGGCTGTGTGGACGATCGGGGGTGCGGGCGCGTTGCTTGAACTCCGAATCGGTCAGCAGCTCCATGAACTTGTGGGCCCGGTATATGTACTTCACCTCGTTGGTCAGCCGGAAGAGCAGCAGGAACACATACCCACTGCCCGCAACGCCGTGGCAAATGCCCGGTCCCTTGCGCAGGAAACCCTTCTTCCACACCAAATCGGCCGAGCGACGCAGCGATTCCAAGTACTTCTCCTCCTTGAAAATCAAATAGGCCTTGGCCATTACATAAACAGCACCGGGAGCACCGTGACACCAATGCACTAGACGCTTCTCACGACCCGAGCGCAGATCTTCCAGGGCAACGGGAAAATTACCCTCGTTGTCCTGCAGTTCGAGGAAGAAGTCAATCGACCGCTTAATGTCGCGCAACTCGGCGGCGGGCGCCGAAATGGGAACGGTGCGGAACCATGGGCTGTCCAGCAGCATGTGCAGGATGGCACACAGACCGTGGGCGGCGCCCAGATACTCGGTACCATGGTACTGATACATCAACGGCAACGGCGAGTGATTCTGCTTGCTGTACTCTCGGCCACTGGTCACTATTAGCTGGCATATGGAGATCAGGTCATCGTCTGTGATCTTCTTCTCGGGCAGCACATCGTTCAGCCAGTAGCAGCCGGATAGGTAGCCAGCGCGTCCGACCAGCACCTCATCGCAGCCATATTTAGTGTGCATGAACTCCTTGCTGGACGGTATGCCCGACTTGAAGTCAGCCAGATCGTTGGACAGCTCCTCGGTGTCCTTCAGGGCCTGCGAGATAGCCGCAGACACAGCATAGATGCCGGCATTGCCGCATAGAAAGGAGTAGCGCTCGGAAGAGCGCTTCTTGTACCGCTTGGCATTGGCCTTGGCGTTCCGGATGAAGGCGGAGGCATGCTCCAGGGCCGGATATAGGTCCCGTGTCTGCTCGCAGCTGGCCAGCTTCCAGAACATGAAGGCGATGCCGGCATTGCCCACATACAGATCGCCGCGTTGATCGTCGTCGGTATTGGGATGGCAGTGCTCCAGTATGGCGTCCACATAGGTGCAGATCAGGTTCTTGATGTGCTCCTCATCACTGGCGAACGGTGTGTTCTCGCCGCCGGCGAAATCGGGAAAGGGATTCTTCAAATAGCGACGCTCCATGTCGCTCTCTTGTACAGGATCTGTCAGCTCCTGCGCTGACGATGTCGTCGTGGTCAACTGGTCAACTTTAGCTGATGCTGCCGATGTTGGTGCTTGACTTGCAACGGCAGTTGCTGGGAGAAAGATACGAGATGTCGGTGTCAAGAAATCGATTTGCCGGCTTTAAGGGCGCGGCCGGTCGTCTGGCCTCCTCCACCTCCTGCCAGCCCTGCGTAAACTCACCTGTCTCAGGTGCGAAGGGCAGTTTGCTGGCCTTCGAGGAGTATCTTCTGGCGATGTGGCGAGCCTGTGGAAATTACAGATTTTATGATAATCGTATTTCACAATATTTTTGAACACAAAAATTTACGACTTGTTGTTGGTAGATAGGGACGGGAGTGCCGGATGACAGTGTGAATTGTTGTCGGTTGTTGGGAATGGTTTGGCGACGTTGTGACACCTTTTGCACAGTCACCTTGATGCCGTACCCGGAGGAGATGTGATCTGTGTTTTTGGCCTCGCGAGAAACTACCAAAAAAATTCCAATTGAACAATTGTCCTGGAACCCAATGTTGCTTGAAGCTCAGTGTGACCGCGACGATAACGATAAAAGGGAATACCATTTAAATACTATTTGTAAAACCATAAATATAGCCCATTGTCTGACTTTAATTCATTTTAAAATATAAATTCATTTTCTGAGAAGTTTGTTAAACAATTTGTATTTTTTTTTAGAGCTATTTTTATTTAAAAATAGAGTCAAATATTGTAAAATACAAAAAATACTAGCAAGTCATCGATAGTTCGTTACATAGCAAGGATTCATCCCTAAGCTTTTGGCGCTTTTAAGAGGACTTCCAATAATTTATTTATTTTCTTATCGAAATATCCCCTCTTATCCATATGAACAGCAAATTGTAGATGCTTAGCTCAAATTGCTTTATTTAATAACAAGTTGTTTAAATATTTCTAGTATATCATATCACATGTCCTGGTTCAGGCTTCACCGGCGCTGGCCGCCGCCACTCAGGATGGAGACGATGCGGATGAATATGTTCAGCACATCCATGTAGATGGACATCGAGCTGCAAGCACAGATTAGGGAACAATTAAAGGGTATTCCGAGCTTTCAGGAGGAGAAACTCACGCATTAATGGGATCGAAGGGAGCATAGCCGTACTGCGGATAGACCTCTGCCTTGCGCACCATCCTCTGGGTGTCGTACAGCAAGAAGCCGCTGAACAGAACTAGACCGCCGTATAATGACATGGAAGCCAGACCTGTAGGAGAAAGAGAAAGGTAAATAAAGTGTCCTAAAATCTGGTATTTCATGGGGAAATTTATTACTTACCAGCACCCAGCATTGTGGTGGGCGGCAGCCACATGGAGGCCAGCGAGGAGGCGAAGACCACTCCCAGACCGATGGCCAGGGGGCCGCCCATGTACAGGAATTTGTCGCTGGGGGCACACGCGGCGATAGTGGACAGGCCACCGACAATGCCGCCCGTATAGAGAGCGGCACGCGTCAGGATCGGACCGCCTACAAAGCACAAGGGCGCAATTACGGCGCCCAGAATGGCGCAGTGCACAGCCCAGGCCAGGTGCTTGGCTCCCACACCGGGTTGGTACTCAATTGAGCGGGCCACGGCCCCGCTGCCAATGACTAGCGCCAGCGAAGCGAATGTGGCCTGTCCGAGGAAAGTGTAATGAACGTTGAGTTATGTTCTATTTTGACTGGGTTTTGACTGGGATATAGTCAAGTATCGAGCTTCTTTAACTCACCAAGAGACCGCCACGCGAGGCCAGCTCCAGGAGACGATGCGAACGGAAAACGGCTGCTGCCGAGGCAGCGGTTAGGACACAGGAGCCGCCGAAGAAGGCATAGGTGCTCTGGATGCGATCCCTCACATACTGGGGCCACATGCTGCGGGCAGAAGATAGAAATTACATAAATAAATAAGAAAATGCCAGCTGCACTGGGTTAAATTCGCACTCACATGGCGTTGTCGGCAATGCTGGTCTGCTTGCCCAATCCCACGCCGTAGTAGCACAGGGCACCCAATCCCACGGCTGCTGCTCCGGCGGCGGCCCCCTTGCCCATGGAGTATGCTGGAAAACATAAGATGTACACCCAAGTGATTACACAACGGAGACTAGCGAGACAAGGCCACATGTATAACCTTACCATTGGCACCGGGCGGACCCATTAGCTTCTCCTTCAGGGTCGGAGCACGCAGCTCCTGCGCCTGCTGCTGCTGGTGGACGGGAGCACGACCGCGGACCGGTCCCCGGGCATAGGAGCGGACAAGTCCAAGGCTTGGCTTGGCCTTCAGCAGCTGCGAGGATTGGGCCAGGAGGCTGACACTGCCGGCCGGACGGGCGGCGGAGAGAGCAAGGCGCAGCAACATTGTGTTGTTGTGATGAAATTCGCGGACTGCAAACGGATTATCTGCTGCGTGTGAGTGTTATATGTGCTTCTTCGGATTTCGCTGTGGTCCAGTTGCGATGCGTTTGTAACTGCTGCTGGTTGGTGCAATTTGCGTTGTTTGTTTGGTTTAAATAAACCAAAATACAATTTCGTTTCGTAGCAAGTTCTAGCAATTCGTGTCTAGCGATTGCGATTGGGCGATATACATGTCTATCGATGAGCTTTGACACTGGCTCGATATTGAAGTATCGGTAGGCAGGCAGCAATTTCAAAAGTTGAATAGACATGAGTTCAAAAAGGCAAGTTTAAAATTACAACTGTGTGTTTGCCCTTTTTAAGCTTCCTTTTATTTCCATAAGAATTACACATTACATCTGCACTGCATTACATCTACAATTTAAACTAAAGCTATGAAGGTTTCTGCCACCTGTCCTTTCACACCTGATACTTGCGCACGGGCGCCGTGGGAGTCGGCTGCTCGCTAATCACAATCACCTCGGTGAGGTGGGTGTTCAGCAGGGTGCCGTAGTGGTTGTAGGTGTTGGTCTGCTCCAGCGTTCCGCCGGCATGCGTCTCGTAGCTCTTACACTCGTACACCGGACAGCAGCGGGGGTAGTCCAGATCCGTTTCTTTGGGCGGCACTGGCTTGCAGTCGCCCTTCTTCAGATTTGGCACTTGGCAGCTGGCAAAGTAGAGGTAAATGATGAGGATTTCTAAATTACAGTGCGACTCACCTGTCCTCCCAGAGCTGCAGGGTGCCCAGACACTGGACCCGGACGCACTGCCCCGGTCGAGTGAACACTTCGCCCACATACAAACTGTGGCCAGTTAGAGTATCCAGGCAGAATTGCGGATTATACAAATAAGGTGAAGCTATTGGATATACGACAAAAACATTTAAGTATTAATAATACGATACAAAATTTAAAACGTTTTACAATTTTTACCAATAAATATTGTTTTACATTTATATTTATTTATGCTTAAATATATGTGTTGTAACTAAATCAAATAAGGTTATTTTTCAATTAAAAAATATATATATAACACTGCATTCTTTCTTGTATTTTTTAGTGACAGAAACATTTATTTTTAAATCTTGAAGAATTGTTTCTTATTGAAATTGTGTGATGGATCATGTTCACTGCTTAAAAATCTTTAGATCTAATTTCTTTTTTTTTCTATCCATATCCTTCAAGTATATCCCGAAGTAAGTAAACAATTAATTGTTTGAATTTAGTTTTTAGTTATATCAGTATCCTTGCTAACCCATATTATCCTTACATCGATAGGGCAGGGATGCCGCTTGGCTCTCGACGATGAGGGTTAGGGATATCAGCAGGACAATATGCTTGAATTCAATCATCCTTCTGGATTATATAGCGAGAGATCGGCGGAAAGGCGAAAAGAATGGAGAGAATGGCCCGACGTTTGCAAAGTTTAGCGCACAACTGAGGTCCGCGGTCAATCTTTTTTCATTTCTATATTAAAAAAAATATTTAAAAAAAAAACAAAGTGCCAGAGAAGTATCTGAGTGTGTGTGAGTTTGGGAATCATTTGCGCGCTTTCCCTACAAAATAAAAATTAACAATGTTTATGCTTGTGTACAGGCCAAATAACAGTGCGTTTCATAAGTAAATGATATGCCAAAATTACTAGTTAATCGTTTGATAAGAATCAAATTAAAGTAAAGGTCTGAGAAGTAAGTTAGAATTATAAACTATTCAGCAAGGATATTTTATATGATTTTTTATCAATTTTTTAGCTAAATTACTTTAGTTTCTAATACTTTGTTATCATAAATAAATTATGGTAACTTGTTTATTAAATATTTGACCAGTCTTACAGCCATGTTACGCACTGTAAGCTGCCTTGCTTATCGCCTGGCGGCAAGAACAACAATATTGATTCAGCGCAATATGCAAAAAGAAATAAAATATCGGCCCGGTCGGTGTGTGTGTGTGTCCGTCTGACCTGTTGTCTATCAGCTCGTATATTCCCCAATGAGTACAGTCACGATCGGGTTAATATATATACCCCAATCGCTTTCAACTCCTTGTATATTCCCCAATTTGTGCCATTATATATCCTCACCCTAACTGTATTATATTTAAATTGAAAAATATCTCAAACAGATAAATATATAAATACGATTTATTTATTTTATTTTTTAATCATTTGTTTATTTTTTTTTTTTGTATTCATTTATTTATACATTTTGACCGCTGCTGTTGATTTGTATCTGTGTGTTTTGGCTCTTTGAAGTTCATTTTTGAAGAATTTGTTTATGTTCTGATTACGTTCGCAGTACGCCAGGATGGGAGGTTCTGGCTCCCGGCTCTTAGCTTCCAGAGATCGGTGCCTCACCATTCACCAGCCATCCGAGCATCCATTGCCATTATCACCATTAACCGGACAGTGGAGCACTGGGGCAACGATGACTCACCAGTGTGTGTTTCCATGAAAATATACACAAATTTTGCATTGGGAATTTCTTATGAAACTATTTTCCGTTTTTAATTTTTGGGGGTCTCACCAGGGGTTCCATTTTAAATCAGTTGAGTTCAAGTTTTACGATTCCATATACTATTTTTGATAATTAAAAAGGTCCAAAAAGTGTAATTTATAGATGAAATTTAAATAGCAAAGAATTATGTACCTAGAATAGCATTAAATAATACATAAGAAACCCTTTTTGATAGTCCTTTTAACATATAAACGTCTTAATTTCTTAAGAAAGGTTCTTACCTTTTTAAATATTCACTAAACCCGGCCTTTTCCGGGGATCTCCCCAATTTAAAATCTAATCCGGAATCCTATTTACACGTGAAGGCGGCCTGTGTAATAACCCATTACCCCAAGTCATTAGGAATTCATTCAGAATTGGCGGCGATTAGCTTATCATCATGTGTGCGACGTCGTCAGTCGGTGCCTAATCAATTCTATAAATTCTTCAAAAGATTTTAAACGAACCTGATGACGACCGCATTGAGCCCGCCCAGTGTCCGCACGAGTGCAGCTCTTGAAATGCTGCGGAGACGCCATTTCCGGCAGCCAAATCCTTAGCCGGAAACGGAAACTGTCACACGAAAACCTTTTACCTTTACTACTTCTCTCTTGGAATTGGGATTTGGATAGGCCACCAGTGTGAGTCATCCTCTCTCTTGGCTCTTGCTCTTCATCTTTAATCTTTGGAAATATTGCATATTTTTTAGCTTCTTTATTAATTAGCAAATGTAGATTTTAAAAAAGTATAAATAACTTGTATTTAACGCATAAACAAGTACTATTCAAATGTAACAATTTGATTTTTTATAGAGTTTTTATAGAAATGTTAAGGGTAAAGAAAAATATTTTTTTTGGTTTACATATTAATTGTTTAATGATTAAGGCTTCATTTAAATATGTTTTCTAGGAGTTTTTAAACTTTTCCTCTAGCTTTCATGGGAAGCCTTACTTTTCAAATCGAACTTTTTTATTTTAAAAATTTTGTTCACGCTTATTTCCCCTTAAATTTAATTATTTTTGAGCTCCTATTGGAGCATGTGATCAATTAGCTTCAATAATAAATTTGTTGGTAATGTTAAAGCTTAGTTCTCATAGTGATTCAGCTATTTATTGTTTAATGGAAAATATAGCAACAAATAGTCACTCGATTTGCCCTATTATGACAGCAATATTCCCTTTATTTTTAAGATATTCTAGGCAATAAAATAGTATCAGTATCTGCTGAACCAGATTCACTTAGCTGTTTAAGATAATCAAGAATATATAATTTAAAGGCTCGAAAATGACTCCTAACTAACTAGGACTATAATGCCTTGTGAAATAAAGCTAAAAAGAAATTTCAATAAAAATGAAACATAGTTAAAAAAAATAAAATAAATACGATAACAAAACAATTTAAAATATAATAAATGCACCAAGTTATATCCATCAATATACTTTAAAACACAGTATTTTAAGGGTATCAACCGACCGATGCAGGGGGTTACAGAGTTGAAAGTTGACCTGTTGAACTGGATAACTCGATGCAGTTCTTATTCATATTTTTTTTTTGTATTTAATTTTGGGGGTTGCCCTTGTCCGTGACGTGATCGTCGTGCTGAAGCTTCATGGGATTCCAAGCCCGAACGACTTGACTTGATGATGCTCGGTGATCGGTGCTCGGTGCTCGGCTTTCATCTCGTTTCTCCAACTGGGGGTTGGACTTGGACTTGGGTTTCGGTTTCGGCTTCGGTTGGGGCTTGGTCAAAAGCCCGCCGCTCGCCGGCAAATCAGTTCTGCTCCGATCGCGCCACTGCGCAGTACGTATACGTAACGTGTGGGAATTCCGCTCAAAAAATTCAGATATCAGCGACATTTCGCCGAGTGAGTTGCGCTCTCTTTTCTCTGACACTGAGATAAATATGAAGAATAAATACCATAATTACAAAATAAAAATATTAAATAAATAATAACAAAGAACTGAAGTAAAACTGAAGCCTTAGAAAGGTTTTATAAAAAGAAGAGCTCCAAGTCTGGTTCAATTAAATCCCAAATTTTTGTTCTGTGCCAAATATTTACACACACGGATCTTGGCTTATGCAAAATGTGTGAAATATTTTATTGAAAAAAAAATGTCCTGCATTTTGTTCTAGTGGAAACTCTTGGTGTTTTTGTTAAAATCAGAAAGACAAGTAATACTATCCATTTTTATTTCCAGTGAAGTGTGGTGAAGTAGTAGCTGTTAGGTCGAGGCAACAACTGCAACAATAAAATGCAATTAAGCTGCTCAAATTAACAATAAATTGAATTAAACCGCGTCAACTGCGTTTAACAACTTCAATAACAGCGTCGAGTGAGACATGTGGGTGCAACTCTCGCTCTCTATCTCTCCTTCTCTCCGACTCCAGCTGATGAAAATATGAATAATAAATAATATAAATAACAAAACATCAACCCCTTTAACCCTTCCAAAACCTTCCTGTAATTAATGCAAAACTCTTGCCGGCATTTGCATAAAGTTTCTCTGAATAACTTTGATGCAATTAATCCGCTGTGATCTACCATGTTTCCACTAGTTTATTCAATTTTATTTTCAATTTATTTTCGTTCGTCGGGCGATTTAATTAACATTTTCTGTTTTGCCACGCCAAGCTGCTTGTTGTTCCTGGCAAATATGAAATTAAAGTGCAATTAACTAGGGTTTTTTTTAATATGTATAGTATATATTTTTTTTTATTATTTTTATTTGTGGATCCTGGTTTGGGGCTTGCGGCTGAACGGGATTTCTGCGCTCTGGTTTGCATCTTAATGAGGATACATTTTGTTATGTGGCTAGGATTTGTGTTTGTTGTTGTTGTTTTTGGTTAAATGAGGGCGTAAAGGGCGTGACTTATTGGCCAGTTATTAAAGCCGTGTTAATTGAAAGCAGCTATTGGTCCTGAGACTTATCTTCGATATCTGTGATTAAACCTTTGTGTGGCATTTTATTTATAAAAAAATAAAATAAATCTTTTCTTAGTATTCTTAAATATATACAAATCCCAGTTTACGATACCATAAGGCTTTGTTTACTAGGTTTTATTTATCATTTTCGTTGAGGGCTCTCCGTTCAGCATTTAAATTGTTAATAATAGGTTTTTAATTTTCAAGAACAGGTTTTTTTTGCTTTGAATTAGCAACTTAGCTGGAAAAAAAATAATCGAAAAGCCCTTAAACTTTTAATTAAGGGACATATTGAACGTAATTTAAAAAAGCAATTAAAACAATTAAAATTTTAACTTAAAAGTGAGAGTTATTAAACAATAACTTCAGCTTTCTGTTAATGCTAAGCTTATGCAACATTTATGTGTTGCCAGCCGTAGCTCAACATGTGCCTAGTCATATTTTTCTAGCAACATGTGCCTAGCAGCCTTTTCCCTTCTGTTAAATTTATATTTTAATATTTTACTTATAGTTTAAATAAGATAATTCGCAGTAAGCAACTTTCCATATTTGTTTTTTTTATACGTACTCAAACAAAATTAAGACAAAAAAATGGTTGCCTGTCTCAGAGTTCGACTTTGTTTTGGAAATAAAATCAATATGTTAATTAGCTAATGCAGCTTACATTGGTTTTTTGACTTCTGAATTTCGCTTGTCTCGCTCTTTCACTTTTTTGTTTGTATTTCTGTTGTTGCTGTTTTTATTTTTTTATTGACTCCATCGACCGATTCTGGTTCTCGGTTTGTTTCAGTTTCGTTCGGCGCTAAAATGTAAATTGGGCTGAGGAAACACACACAGAACAAAAAGCGAAGACCGAACGATAGAAATTCGTGAATTTCGAATTTCGATTTGCGAACCCAACGCGACGAGGACGAGGTGAAGGTCAAGTCGCCGCCCAATGACTATGTTCTGGCACAACAACCAGCAAAATGTGGATCAGCAGCAAAAGTCCAAGACCACCACCTCCACAGCCAATCCTGCCAAGCGTCTGAACATCAGCTTCAATGTAAAGATTGCGGTGAATGTCAACACCAAGATGAGCACCACGCACATCAACCAGTCGCCGCAGCAGCCCAACTCCAAGGGGAACTCCTCACCCAGCAAGATTGTGGTGCAGCAACAGCATCGTGGCGGCACCTTCGATCTCCGCCAGCAGCTGACCCGACTGGGCCGTCAGTTGACCAGCGGCCAGGACGGGCATGGCGGCATCTCAACGGTTCTCATTGTGAATCTCTTGCTGCTCATACTGCTCTCCATCTGCTGTGATGTGTGCCGCTCGCACAACTACTCAGTTCCGCGCAGCGGCCCCGAGCCCCTGAAGGAGCAGCAGCTGGGCCTGCTCCGGCCCAAGCTGGACAGCGATGTGGTGGAGAAGGTGGCCATCTGGCACAAGCATGCCGCTGCCGCTCCGCCCAGCATCATTGAGGGAATAGCCACTCTGGGTAGCAGCCAAATCACAGTGGCTCCCTCCGAGGAGGGGCAGGAGCAAGAGCGGGAGCAAGCGGAGCGGCATCAGCAGCAGCAGCAGCAGCAGCAGGGCGTCGACGAGAGGATGGTCCTAGAACGTGTAACCCGTGAATGTGTTCAGCGCTGCATTGTAGAGGTGAGTGGCCTTAAATTATCTTCCAATTTCATAAAATTGAATTAAAATTATAAAAGAAAATTTAAGAAAATAGTGACAAAACTTGGGGTTTAATAATAAAAGATATTATTATAAATAAATTATTAAATATTTCTTTAGAATTGGTTTAGCATTTCATTATAATTACTGAGTTTGTTCTGTAAGAAGTTGGAAATCATAAATCTCAAGCATAAACCATTCATGAAATCATGCTGGAAAAATTGCAAAACAAATCTTTAATGGTTGGGTTAATTATTTAAAAAAATCTTAAAAATCGTTGCAGTTTCTTAACTAAACTTATAAATATTTAACATGCACTTAAGTCTCATGAACCACCATCCATCATTTGTCAACCAAGAAAGCAACACTCGGACACGTTATACAAAATGTTTATTTCTAGTTTTGCATATGTCAACAAATATAAACAGCACAAAAAATAAATAAATAAACAGAAATAAGTTGAAACAAAAAACTAAACAAGTGCACTTAAGCGTCTTTAATGCCCTTCAAACATTTGCTACATCGTCACGAATCATGAAAGATATATACAAATATCTTATAAATACTATATAGATACATAAGTATCTATAATAATGTAATACATATATTCCCCTTAAAGTTGAACGTTTCTCCATTCTAAAGTTCCTACTCAAAAACCACATTTTATTCCCAAAAATGATAAAACTATAGCATTATTTCCATTGATAGTTAATAATAACGAATTAAAGTCGAAAATCACTCTATTTACAACCCAAATCATCTACATTGTTATCTCTTCTTGGGGGCGGGCAAATAGTTGCCTCCATTTACGCAAATGGCGAACTACTCCGGGCGGACCCAACTCTTTTCAGGCTTTACGGGATTAAATGGCGGCGCACGGACTGCGGTTAATCGCTCCCTCGCACGCAGTCGCTAATTAAATGATATGTGTGTGTAATTGAAGATCGTCAAGTCGGTAATCATGGAGCATGATGCATGCACGGACTGTGGGATGACATGGAATGCCTGGCCAGAGTTGACATTTCAATTTGAGGCATTTCGGGATTAGAGTCGGTGGCATTATTTGGGTTAGTTCATCAAATCTTTATTGCAATTTGCATACAGCAAGTGGGATGGATGCACATGGGGCGATGTCGCCGTTTGTCCTCGTTCTGGTTAGCATTAACTTGTTTTCTATTATATAATTTTGTATACTTTTATATAAGCAGTTTACAGGATGAGTAATTAAAAATGTGAAAAAAATGTGTAATTGTACAAGCGCTTGCTCATACATATATGCTTTGTTTTGTTTATTCTGTGAATATGTTGTTTATTGTAAAACACAAATAAAAATATATTACAAAATAAATGAAATTTAATTCATTAAAAAACAGATACAAATTTATAGAGAATATTCAATGTGTTACAAACTACTAATTTAATTCGATTTTCACTAAGAATTCCTTGTTTAAGTCTAAGCTACTCAGCTTACAGTGGCAAGCAATAGATGGCTCTGTTTAGAGTGATTGCCTAAAGTTCGATTATGATGATGATGATGATGAGGATAATGGGCATATATTTTGCTGATCAAAGCGTTTTGTTTACTCAAAACTGGTGTGTGTGGCGTCAGCATTTATGCATCCATAAATGTATGCATATATGTATATAGTACAGAGATATCCGATATACTGACAGTAATTAGTACATTATGGGTGGTGCGTGTGTAATGGGAGTAAGCTGCATGTTAATCAGTGGCTCCGACTTGCACTTCATTCATTAGCGGACACCCAACACCCGACACCCGAAACCCGGATGCCAATTAAAATTAATGATAACCCAGCGATATCTGTGATTGCTATCAATGAGCTGGCAAGAATGGAGATTGGATCGGGGAAATGGGGGAATATTCGAGGATTATTGTTCTAATTATCACTTGCGGCAGTTCAAGATTTAAGGATTTAAAGGGAAAGTTATCTTTACAAAATTTCGTAAATAATTAGAAATGTATATTTATTTAAAATATATTTAAAATATGTTTATAGGACAGTTCTTAAAATTTTAAAAATATTTGTTCTCTGTCAACCCTTTGAGAACTCATAAAAACACTACGAAAAACTATTTACAATTTCATTTAATGAATTAATGAATTTTTACTTAAAGCTTATATTTAAAATGTCAAAAATTATTCATAATATTCATTCATAAATTCTTATAAAGAAATCCTCACATTGAAACTGACTTAATCATTTTAATTAATCATTTTAATTATGTCCAAAACTCCGGATGGAAATTGTAGCCAATTAGAAAAATGTTAAGCGTACACTTAATTGTCGTTTCGTTAATTCAAGTTCCGCGCAGTGACTTCAACTAATCATTCCATTTATCCCTTGTCCAACAAGCCTGGACTAAACTGGAGCAAACCTCCTCCGTGTGCCGACCAGCAACTGGATTTCGCATAACCCAGAAAGGCGATGCTGCCTGGTGGCGAACAAAAGAAATTTCATTAAGATGTTTTGCCTTGCCTTATTCTCGCATCGAGAGTGAGCTAAATGTTTAGCCAATTTATGTGTGTGCTGGCATATGTAGGTGGATCCACAATTGGGGTGAGATAAATGGGTCTTAGAGAAGCGGTTTACAAACAATATAAATCTCTTGAAATTATTAAAGCTGAAACTTAATTATTATAATTATATGTATTTTTCTATTAAATTTAAAAATCATTTTTAAATTAGAGAAAGCTCTTAAAAATTTGACCACTGCTGTAAGCGGCACACAAGTGTATTTTCTTTGGCTCGCTTTTCCAGAGCCTGACGGCAGCAACAATAACAGCAATAACAATGGCACAATAATGGTGTCAATAACACACCACCCTGCCCACCGCCCACCTCCGCCCGCCCCCCCTCGAGAGGGTGTGTAGAGCTGTGTGTGTGTGTGGGTCGGTTTCCGAGTTAATGTAATAGAAATTGTACAACAAAAGATGAGCAATGACGACACGAAAGCCTCCAATGCCAATTAGTCCCGGGCCTCAGGCTCAGGCTCAGGCTCAGGCCCTCTTCTCGTCTTATTCTCGGTTCTCAGTTCTCGCCTTTCTCCAGAGAAAAACAGAGAGAGAGGAGAGACCCAGAAAGAGGGAACTCGAGAGCTATTTCTGTTTGTGAAAAAGCCAATCAAGCTAAATTAATAAAATATTACGTAGAATTCTAAATTAAATTGACGCATGTGCGCAAAAAAAAAAAGAAAATAAAAAGGAAAAGGAAAGTACAAACAAACAGCAGAGGAGAGCCACTCATGTGGATGGATGCTGTGGGATGCTAGGGGATGCTGGTAAAGAAATCCGTTTGCTGGAGGGGAATCCCCTTGGTAATTGCTAGTCCATTTAGCAGCACAATTAACAAAGTTTGCCATTTTAAGGAGTTTCTAATTGGTTCAGAGAGTGCTGGCTCCCAAAAGGACTAAACTGCGTTTTAAGCACATGTTTTCCCAAACGGATTTGCTCTTGACATCAAAATAATTAATACATAGTTTATATGTACCATATTTTATGCTCAACTGAGAGTAAAGCAAACAACATAGTTTTAAATGAGATTTATCTGGTAATTAAAAGAGTTTTTTAGCTTTAACTTGAGGTATTTTGATTTAATTAATTTAATATTTAATATTAAGTATACGTATTTTACTATTGACTTGAAGTTTTTATCATAAATTTATGTTTGACTCAGATTCGGTTTTTTGTTTTAGGCCTTGCTCATATTATGACCTACGATTCTTCGTTTTATTTTTATTTTTTGCATGGGTGACCCCGTTTTATGGCAGCGTCTTGTCTTAACCCTTGGCTGGCCAAAGTCCATGCCAATTGATACAGACTCTGCGCAGATATCTCAGGGCTCACGTGCCAAAGTTAAAACTCGTTTAGCTCAAAAATCAAATTTTTGTTTGCCTTAATTTTATGCATCGGTTCTCGGCTTCGCCGGCCGAGACGGAGACGGAGACACAAATAAAAATGTGATATAAACAAGGGCAGCTATGTTTATGTTATATGCGATATATCATATGTATAGCGAAGTCTCTATACTGGTCTCCCTGCTCCCTGCTCCCCAATGATAATTAATTGAGGAGACACTCGGACTGGCATTGGCCCAGAATTCCCATAGTCAGAAAGAAAAGGGGACTACGTATTGTCATCGGTGATGTGGTCACAAAACCAGCCGCAACTTCCGTTCCCATCAAAACACACAAAAAAAAGTGCTAATTGCTTTCACATTTCGATTTGGCTTTGGTTTCCAGGAGGATCTGTTTCTGGACGAGTTCGGGATCCAGTGCGAGAAGGCGGACAACAGCGAAAAGTGCTACAAGACGCGGGTGAGTTAGGGGCGATCCTCCTCTGTATTCTTTTCCTTCTCAGCGGGGTAGGGGTAGGTAACTTGACACCTGCTCCTTTGCCACTTGTCTTCAGTTGGATACAAACTCAAAGTGCATAATACGCAGCCAGTCCTTCTCCCGATCCAGGCAGCTCAGGAAGCCCTCGAACAGGATCGCCAGGTTATCCTTTCTGGTCATAATAGTGGACTGTCTGTCATCGTGTCTCCACCTTGGTGGTATGATTCTCAGGGGTAGTTGGGCCATGGGAAAAAGTGGTCCTTACACTGAAATTTTCTAGGGTGTGTGTGTAATGATAAATTTGAAATAATGAAAGTTTGAACAAAGGAATTGCGTTACGTTAATAAAATAAATAAAAACAAAGATTATTTTATGAATTCTCCATTGTTTGCTTTGATTTACCTTCTTTTTCTCAGTGCACAAAGGGCTGTGCCCAGTGGTATCGCGCTCTAAAGGAGCTGGAGCCCTGCCAGGAGGCCTGTGTAAGTTTTAATAACTAATCCTTGCTTTTAACTTTATCCCTAATCCTGAGAATTCCCTTTGGCAGCTATCCCTGCAATTCCAGCCCTATGACATGCCCTGCATTGGTGCCTGCGAGATGGCTCAGCGGGACTATTGGCATCTGCAGCGGCTGGCCATTAGTTCAATGGTGGAGCGGACGCAGCCGCAGCTGGAGCGGGCACCACGTCCCGATGGACAGACGCCGCCATTGACCATACGTTGGGCCATGCATTTTCCAGAGCATTATTTGGCCAGCAGGCCATTTAATATACAATATCAGTATGTGAATCATCAAGGGGAGGAAGAGGATCAAGAAGAGGAGAAGGAGGATCAAGAGCAGGACGAGCAGGAGCCCAATACCTGGTTCAATCTGGCGGACTACGACTGCGACGAGTACTATGTCTGTGAGATCCTGGAGGCTCTCATACCCTACACTCAGTACAGGGTGAGTTTGGTATTCGGAATGATAAGGATTCCATTCTAAATACTCTTTCTTGGCCACAGTTCCGCTTCGAGCTGCCCTTTGGCGAGGACAGCGACGAGGTGCTTTACTCTCCGCCCACGCCTGCCTATCAAACCCCACCGGAAGGTGCCCCCATATCGCCGCCAGTCATTGAGCATCTGCTGGCCATGGATGATGGCCATATGGCGGTGCACTGGCATCCCGGGCGCTTCACCAATGGACCCATCGAGGGCTATAGGCTGCGTTTGAGCGCCAAGGGAAATGACAGCCAGGAGCAGGTGAGTAATTCTAATCTATTCAAGATCATGGAGTTCCTCTTAAAACTCATTTGAGGTTAGCTGGTGCCGGTATCCCGTGGCAGTCACATCTTTGCCCATCTTCTGGCTGGTACTAACTATACGCTGGAGCTGACGATGATCAACAAGCAGGGCGAGGGTCCGGCGGCCAAGGCCTGGGCTGAGACGCAGCCTCTGCAAAATGAGAAGCCAGTGAAGGATCTAACAGAGACTGTGCTCCTAGTGGGACGCAGGAGAGTCATCTGGCAGTCACTGGAGCCGGCTGGCGAGAGCTCAACGATCTATCAGTCGCAGGAGGAGCTGGCCGATGTGGCCTGGTCGCAGCAGGATCAGCAGCTGTGGCTCCTGGACGTGCACGGAGAGTTGCGACGGTAACTACTCTTTCCTCCTCCCTCTCCTTTGAATTCTTTATTCTTTACTCCCTCTAGCCTGAAAGTGGCGGATGGGCAGATGATGAGTCCCGCCCATAAACTGCAACTGGATTTGGGAAATATCTCGGCAAGCAAAGATAAAAAAGGACAATGGATACCCCGCCGCCTGACCTACGACTGGCAGCGTCAGCGCCTGTACTTCGCCCTGGATCTCGTTGGGAGTAACCAATCCATCATTCAGCTGACCAGCACTGACTTGGAGGGCGGCACTGGGGAAACACTTGGCGAAGCCCTTCAGCTGCCCGTGGAACAGCTGGAGGTGGATGCTCTCAATGGCTGGCTCTTCTGGAGGGATGAGGAGGGCCTGTGGCGTCAGGATTTGCATGGTCAGCATCGGCATCGTCTGCTTAGGGTCAGGCAGCCGGGCTGGTTCCTACTGCGTCCCCAGCACTGGCTGTTGCGTATGTTATTGCCTCAGGAAGAGGAAGAGGCGGGGGACAAGATCCTCGAGCTAAGCTATGACGGTGGCTTCAAGCATCCCCTGTCGCTGTCTCTGCCTCGGAATGGATCCTGGACAAGCTTCGCCATGCTGGGCAACTCCTGGCTGCTGCCCGAGAAGGAAAAACTGATCTTGATGGCTGGCGGCCAGCCTGGTGCAGCTGTGGCCGCCTTCTGGCCCCTAAAGAATCTGCCCGACTGCTGGGCAGTGATGCTCCTGGTGGCGGATACCCAACCCCTGGCAAGTTTCGGTGGCGACGGAGGCAGACCTCATCGGCTGAGGGCTAGACTCGGCGCCCAGGCGGCGAAGATCTCATGGCGGGAGCCTTCGCGGAATCCGTACCAATCAGCGGACATGGCTCGCGACTGGAGCTACGAGCTGGAGGTCCTGGACGTGGCCAGCCAGAGTGCCTTTAGCATACGGAATATCCGTGGACCCTTCTTTGGCCTGCAGCGGCTTCAGCCGGACAATCTCTACCAGCTGCGAGTGCGGGCCATCAGTGCCGGTGGCGGGGAGCCCGGCGAGTGGACAGCTCCGCTGGCGGCTCGCACCTGGCCGCTGGGACCCCATCGCCTGCGCTGGGCCAGCCGGAACGGTGGTAGACTCCTCGTCACCGACGAACTGGGCGAGCGGACGGAGTTGCTGGCATCCCGGCTGCAAGATCAGGCCGGGGCCATGACCATGGTCAATGAGAGCATCGGCTACTATGTCAGCGGCGGCGGCGCCGGGCTGCTGCACTGCGTCAATCTGCTGCACAGCCAGACGGGTGCCGGTTGTCCCTTGGCGGAGCCGCTGCCTCATGTGGGCTCTGTGACCTACGACTGGCGGGGCGGGCGACTGTTCTGGACAGATCTGGCCAGGAACTGTGTGGTGCGCATGGATCCTTGGTCAGGCCGGCGCGATCTGTTGCCCATTTTTGAGGCTCGCTCCCTGGCCATGGACTCAAGGCAGGGTCACCTCTACTATGCCACCGGCTCTCAGCTGGCCCGTCACGGAGCCACGCCCGAGGAGGCGGTTTCTTACTATCGGGTGAGCGGACTGGAGGGCAGCATTGCCTCCTTTGTGCTGGACACGCAGCAGGATCAGCTCTACTGGCTGGTGGGCAGTGCATCTGCCTCGGCGCTGCGCCTGTACCGGGCTCCCTTAGCCTCTGGAGGAGCCGTTGGCGGTGGCGGCGACACTGGAGCCCAACTACTCAGGCAGGTGAAGGGCGTGACTGGCGGCCAAAGGGTCATTCCGCAGAGCCTGCAGTTGCTAAGGCCGCTGGGCGCCCTCCTCTGGCTGGAGCAGAGCGGTCGAAGGGCGCGTTTGGTACGCCTCACATCGCCCCAGGATGCCATGGAGCTGCCGGCGCCTAAGGAAGCCTCTCCTGTCTCCGCCCTGCAGCTGCTGGATCAGCAATCTCCTCCAGCTCCAGACAGCGGAGTGGTGCCCTTGACAGTGGCTCCGGATAGCGTGCGCCTGGATGATGGCCACTGGGACGACTTTCATGTCCGCTGGCAGCCCTCCACGTCGGCGGGCAACCACAGCGTCTCATATCGCGTGCTCCTCGAGTTCGGCCATCGCCTGCAGACCCTCGACCTGACCACACCCTTTGCCAGGCTCACCCAGCTGCCGCAGTCGCAGCTCCAGCTGAGAATTAGCATCACGCCGCGCACCGCCTGGCGGAGCGGCATGACCACACGCGTCCAGCTGACCACGCCGCCGGCGGCACCCACACAGCCCCGTCGCCTGCGGGTGTTCGTGGAGCGTCTGTCGGCCCCCCTGCTGGAGGCCAACGTGAGCGCTGTCCTCCGCTGGGACACACCCGAGCAGGGCCAGGGCCAGGAGGCGCCCGCTCAGGCGCTGGAGTATCATATTAGCTGCTGGCTGGGCACGGAGCTGCACGAGGAGCTGCGCCTCAATCAGAGTGCCCTGGAGGCACGCGTGGAGCACCTGCAGCCGGACCAGACCTACCACTTCCAGGTGGAGGCCCGTGTGGCCGCCACAGGAGCGGCAGCCGGAGCCGCTAGCCATGCCCTTCATGTGGCCCCCGAGGTGCAGGCTGTGCCACGGATCCTGTACGCCAATGCGGAGTTTATTGGGGAGCTGGACCTGGACACGAGAAGTCGCCGGCGATTGGTGCACACGGCTAGTCCCGTGGAGCATCTGGCGGTGATGGAAGGCGAGCAGCGCCTGCTGTGGGTCAACGAGCATGTGGAGCTGCTTACCCATATCCCTGGCGCAGCTCCGGCCAAGCTGGCCAGGATGCGGGCCGAGGTCCTGGCCCTGGCCGTGGACTGGGTACAGCGTATCGTCTACTGGGCGGAGCTGGATGCCACGCAGGGTCCGCAGGCGGTGGCGGCGGTAATCTATGGCCTGAATCTGTGCCACTTTGAGGGCAAAATCCTGCAGGGCCAGAGGCTCTGGACCACGCCCAGGGGTCGCCTGCTAAGAGATCTGGTGGCGCTGCCCAGTGCCCGGTCGCTGATCTGGCTGGAGTATGACCAAGAGCTGCCCAGGAATGGCTCGCTGAGCGGCCGCAATCTCACCGATGGCGCCGAGCTGCAGCTGGGCACCACAGTCCAGCCTTTGATCCGCTTGCATGCCGGAAGCCTGGAGCCCGGAGCCGAGACCCTCAACCTGGTGGACCAGCAGGGCAGGCTGTGTGTCTACGATGTGGCCCGGCAGCTGTGCACGGCCAGCAGTGCTCTGCGTGCCCAGGTGGGCCTGCTGAGCGATGACTCCATCTCCGGGCAGCTGGCCCAGGATTCGGGCTACCTGTACACCCTGAGAAATGGCAGCATTCGGGCCTATGGCCGGCGGCGTCAGCAGCTGGAGTATATGGTGGAGCTGGAGCCGGAGGAGGTGCGTCTTCTGCAGGCCCACAACTACCAGGCGTATCCTCCCAAGAGCTGCCTCCTGCTGCCGCCAGCTGCTCCTGGAGGATTCCAGCTGGAGGTAGCAGCAGAGTGCGAGGAGCAAACATGTCGCCTCAAGTTGCCACAGATCATGGCCACCAGCGAGTGCTTGATGCCTGTGCCAGGTGTCAGCTACCAATTAAACTTGACGCTGGCCAAGGATCAGGATTGGCAGGTGCAGCACTGGCAGCTTAGTGCTGGGGATACGCTAAGCATCTCAGCTCTTTTGCCCTACACGCGATACCGCTTGGACGGCCTCATTAGTGGCTACTATCAGAAGAGGCTGGGTTTGCCCAGTGGTATGATGGCACCCCTGGAGCTCCTGACCGCTCCAGCCACTCCTTCAGCGCCAAGGAATTTTAGCGTTCGGGTGCTGAGTCCCAGTGAACTGGAGGTCAGTTGGTTGCCGCCAGAGCGACTGCGCAGCGAGAATGTGTACTACACGCTGCACTGGCATAGAGAACGGGAGGGCGAGGAGGAGCAGCAGCAACAACAGGAAGAGGAGGGGGAGCAGGTGCAATCACTTCGCCTGGAGAAGGCGGGCAGCCATCGCCTGGAGGGCATTAGGCCGGGAACCGGCTATCGCCTTTGGGTGCAGGCCCATGCCACGCCCACAAAGACCAACAGCACTGGACGCCTGCATGTGCGCAGCTTTGCCGAGCTGCCGGAGCTGCAGCTCCTGGAACTGGGACCCTACTCGCTTAGTCTCACGTGGCCGGGCACACCGGATCCCCTGACATCGCTACTCCTCGAGTGCCGATCCCCCAGCGAGCAGCTGCGCCGGAATGTGGTGGGCAACCACACGCGGATGGTGCTGGAGCCACTGCAGCCACGCACACGCTACCAGTGCCGTCTGCTCCTCGGCTATGCGGCCACCCAGGGA
This sequence comes from Drosophila birchii, assembly GCA_035046345.1. NCBI lineage: Eukaryota > Metazoa > Arthropoda > Insecta > Diptera > Drosophilidae > Drosophila > Drosophila birchii. The sequence goes on along the minus strand of JAWNOA010000043.1, from coordinate 6,926,640 downwards.
GCACCGCTCTACGCTAGCTCCGTGGTGAACTACGAGACACTGGGCGATGCGCCCAGCCAGCCGGGTAAGCCGCAGCTGGAGCACATTGCGGAGGAGGTGTTCCGGGTGACATGGACACCAGCACGCGGCAATGGTGCACCCATTGTCCTGTACAATCTGGAGGCCTTGCAGGGCCGTAGCAATGGTCATCGACGGCGGCGGCGAAGGCGAAGGAATAGCGATGGCTCCATTGAACAGCTACCTTGGGCCGAGGAGCCCCTGGTGGTGGAGGACCATTGGCTGGACTATTGCAACACCACCGAGCTGAGCTGCATAGTGCGGAGCCTGCACTCGAGCAGGCTGCTGCTATTCCGAGTGCGTGCACGCAGCCAGGAGCATGGCTGGGGTCCTTGGAGCGAGGAGAGTGAGCGGGTGGCAGAGCCCTTTGTTTCGCCCGAGAAGCGTGGCTCCCTGGTCCTGGCCATCATTGCCCCAGCGGCCATTGTGTCCAGCTGTGTCCTGGCCCTGGTCCTGGTGCGAAAGGGTAAGGAATCTCTTGAAGAATCATTGAAAGATTGTGTTATTAATCCGTTTTGTTTCCAACTTCTAGTCCAAAAGCGTCGCCTGCGCGCCAAGAAGCTGCTCCAGCAGAGCCGTCCCAGTATCTGGAGTAACCTGTCCACGCTGCAGACCCAGCAGCAACTGATGGCCGCCAGAAATCGTGCCTTCTCCACGACGCTGAGCGATGCGGACATTGCCCTGCTGCCGCAGATCAACTGGAGTCAGCTGAAGCTCCTCCGCTTCCTGGGCAGTGGGGCCTTTGGCGAGGTCTACGAGGGTCAGCTGCAGACGGAGGATGCCAAGGAGCCGCAGCGGGTGGCCATTAAGGTGGGTTGTGTATCGATATGTGGCGATTATGCCTATTAATTCCTTGATTATCCCCTCCAGAGCCTGCGCAAGGGTGCCAGCGAGTTTGCGGAGCTACTCCAGGAGGCTCAGTTGATGAGCAACTTCAAGCACGAGAACATCGTCTGCCTGGTGGGGATTTGCTTCGACACCGAGTCCATCTCCCTGATCATGGAGCACATGGAGGCCGGGGATTTGCTCAGCTATCTGCGTGCCGCCAGAGCCACCACCAGTGGCCAGGTGAGTGCTTTTAGATCCAAGAGTTTCCCTCTCTAATCTCTCTGTGGCCTCAGGACCCTGGCCTAACCCTCTCCGAGCTGCTGGCCATGTGCTTAGATGTGGCCAATGGCTGCAGTTATCTGGAGGACATGCACTTTGTCCACCGCGATCTGGCCTGTCGCAACTGTCTGGTCACGGAAATTGCGGCATCAACGACGGATCGCCGGCGCACGGTGAAGATCGGGGACTTTGGCCTGGCGCGGGACATTTACAAGAGTGACTATTACCGCAAGGAGGGCGAGGGCCTCCTGCCCGTCCGCTGGATGTCACCGGAGAGCCTCGTCGATGGCGTCTTCACCACCCAGTCGGATGTGTGGGCCTTTGGGGTGCTCTGCTGGGAGATACTCACGCTGGGCCAGCAGCCTTACGCGGCCAGGAACAACTTCGAGGTGCTGGCCCACGTCAAGGAGGGCGGTCGCCTTCAGCAGCCGCCCATCTGTCCGGAAAAGCTGTGGGTATTTTCTGGCTTGTATATGGAATGATTAATTTATTCCCTTTTTGTTATCTTTGTCAGTTACGCTCTCCTCCTGCTCTGCTGGCGCACGGATCCCTGGGAACGACCCAGTTTCCGGCGCTGCTATAACACCCTCCATGCCATCAGCACCGATCTCCGACGCAGCCAAATGGTGGCACCGGCCACGACGGAGGCGGTGCCCAGTTCCAAGCCGGAGCCCAAGGTTCGCTTTGATGAGGAGGTAGTGGAGGATACGCCAAGGGATCGAGATCGGGATCAGCCGGAGGATAATCTTGCCCTGCAAGTGGTGGAGGCCAATCCTAATCCACTTAAGGATCAGAAACTGTATGCCAATGAGGGTGTATCCCGGCTGTAAGGGGGATCATATCATAAGTCTACGTCTCTCCCAAAAAATAAAAAAAATCGATTCCCACAAATAGCTTTCCAACTAATCTTAAGTCTAACTTTAGTTTTTTTTTAACCCAAAAAAGGCAGAAGAATGTTATGAATTTAAGGAAATGAGTAATAAATAATAAATAATAAATTAAAAATTAATAATAACTAAGGAAATAAACAAAAGAAAACGTTACTCTTATTACTTGATGATTTAATATATATATTATAAATTATAATACCCATAAAATACATTTTTATATTTCCACCTTCCACCTTCCTTATGTTTATATTTCCACCTTCGGTTTTATTATCGTTTTAATTTGATTTGATTTCATTTATTATGCTTAATTTTATTGAATTTGCCGTGAGATTTTTAATGGGCTTAGCCCGGAAAAGTTTCGCTCGTCGGCCTTTATTTCCAACATTTTCCTTTGTGTTTCCTTTCCAAAAAAAAAAAAAAAAAAATGAAAGGAGAAGGAAAACAATCAAATTAAATGTAAGGAACGTTGGTGGAAAAGTTTAGCGATACTATGGAAAAGCGTTGTGATGAGGGCTATAAATAGAGCCGGGCTTAGCAAAAGGTTCTGCGAAGGTCGTCCTCGTCCTTGTCCTCGTCCTCGTCCTCGAAGGCAACCAACCCCCAGGAACCGCACGCACGCACAGGCCGCAAGGACTCGCACATGCACAGGCACTGGCGCACGCACACGTGCTCACTTACAAACATGCAGATTTGTCAAATGTTTTGACAAACTTTTCGTCCTCCCACAAAAGCCGCCGAAGGAGGATAAATCAAAAATTGTAAATAGCAGCACATAAATCGATTACCTTGCCGCGGCACTCGCTCCCGTTCCGGTTAACCCACGGAGAACGGAACATAAATAAACCATTTTTAATATGCGAATAAGCAGCTTTAGGAGTTACCCTCAACAGGATACGGGGCCTGGGCAAAGTCTAAACATTTCTCTCTCTTTTTTGAAATTCTAGATTAAATAAATGTTAATAAATTTTGAATACCACCAAAAAGTCTTTGGAATTTCATTTTGTAGCCTAGTTTTCTGCGCCACTTAACTGAAATTTCATTGCTGTAATTTTGAATGAATTACCTCCATAAAAATTTTAACTTTTTATAATAACCCTTAAACTAAATTTATTCCCTGAGCAAGAGTCCTATAAATTCGTCTTGGCAGAGCTGGAGCAGCAGCTTCCTCTTCGTATTGGTTTCTTACAGCTACCGCCTTTTGCGTGCTCTTGGCTTCCCACCCACAACTCTCCGACCCCTCACTTTCTCCAGGTGAAACGGGAGCTGGCTTCAAGGTGACTTGCCATTGATTTCGCTTATTATTATGGCTGTTTTTTTTTTTGCCTTGCTTTTTTTATATATTTTGCATTCACCCTCTTTTTGCAAGGTAAGTAGGTGCTCTTTGAGCTCCGTGGAGCGCGGCAAGGATTTAATTTTATTGCCCCCGGGACCACCACCGCCGTTGACTTATTGTGCTGATATGATTAAGTGGTTCGCTGGTTCCGAGCCGCTGACTCTGTCGGCTTTATGACAAGTGCAGGAGGAGATTCCAGGCAGGAGATTGGGGTAACTGCCGGGGGCTATAGCTCCGATGGCTTTACTCCTACGGCATGTACCTTTTGGCTTTTGGCAGTCAATATGATTGATGCAACATGTTGATAGCAACATTTGCTTAGCTACATTTACAGAACCTATTTTTATATATTTTTCCAAGTATTATTGACATTTTATATTAGACATTAACTAAATTTTTAATTAAGAAATTTGAAACCTTTTTTCTTGTTATTTTTTTTCTAAATTTATTTAAAAACCCAAAACCCTGATATTCCGTAATATTTCTCCTGCTTTAAAATCTACACTCCCTGCTCTAAATTTCATTTTGATTCGTTTTGCTTTCATTTGATTTACCCCGCACCTCCTCCTTGTCCCAGGTCGTGCACCTCGAAAGTTTAGTCCCTCCCGCCGACTGACACAATTGATTGAAATTAGATGAGCTTTTCATAATACAGGACCTAAGCCACAGCTCCTCGCTGCCTCTTCAGCTTCTCTCGGGGTGTGCGTGTGCGTTTTCCATTAACTTACAGCCAGGTCCTTTACCTCCAGGACCTCTGCAGCAGTACGAGTAGTAGCAGTATGTAGTAGCAGCAGCATTGTGGGACTGCCAGGTAAAAGTTTGCTCAGCTTGCGGAGCGGAGGCAACGCTAATATCGCTCAAGTTGCCACCGACTTTGTGCCAAATTGGTTATTAAAAGAGTCAACTAGTACGGGGCCAGAAATAAATTGAGAGGCAGCAACAGCGAATTTCCTCGCACAAGCAGTTGGAGAATAATAATGGCGGCAACTTGGAGAGGGCCATCCTCATCATCATCATCATCATCATCATCGTCCTGGAGCTGGCTTACAAGTTGCAACTGCCTTGCGTTTCTCCTCCTTGGACGGCTGCATTCGATGGACGATGGAAAAGCGGAAAGTGCTGCCAAAAGTATTTTGACAATGTGTTGCTTCCACAGCTCCGCACACATGCCATCTTCGTGTCCAGGAACTGCAAATTAATTTCGATTGAGAGCGGTAACTTCCCTGACAAAAATGCGAAAAGAAAATTACCAATTAAGGTACTAAGGGAAAAATCAGAGAAGATAATTGTCTAGTTAATAGGTGCTACATTTTATATAGAAGCAATATAACAAATGAAATTTATATGTTATATATTGTAAAAAATATAACAAATTGGCATTTGAAAACTTTAAGGCACCATTTTGTGAGTGTTTTGCTACACAAAGCACTCGAAAACCTATTAATAAAAAAAGTGACCAGGGAAAACCATTAGGAAAATTCCATTTCCAGCTGCATTCCTTACCCCCTTTTTCCTTTCTCCCCGCTCTCTGTGTCCCTCTCTTATCAATTGTCTTTGCCGGCAAGAAGGTCGTTAGAAGCTTTCGAACTAATTGAGTAATTTGCTCACCTTGATTGCTTGGCGAGGGGAGTTTATATAGTTGCCAAGCAAGCAGGAACAGCCCCTCTTACCTGGGCACACACACACACACCCTCAATGTGCACACACCCTACGCCTCTCCATTTGCACGTTCATTATTTCGCACTAATTAACGTTTCGCGACAAAAGGTGGCGATGTATTTTCACAACTGCTGCTGCAGCACAGAGACTGCAACTGAGCTTTACTGCTGCAGCACTTAGAGAAAATGTTTACCGCTAAGAGGAAAAGATAACACACCTAAGGGATTTAGTAAAGATTTTTCTGACACTTTTTTGAATATTTTACAAACAGTAAATAGTAAGTAAGAAAAAATCTAAAATATATGCAAATGTATTTATTTATTTTTGGTTTTTTTTTTAAATTTTTTTAATTAATTAAAATCCCTTTTGTATAATTTTTATTCCCAGTGCACGTGCTGCCGCCACTTGACGCGGGCCACTCGACGATGTGGGCGGGCTTCGCCTTAATTGCTGTTTATGAGCGGGTTGGCCCAGTAATTAAACAATTTCTTTTTGGCCCGGCCCGGCAAACGGTTCTCACTAACCAGGAAAGGGCAGCCAGCAAAAGAAGAGAGTAAAAAATCAAATAAAAAAACACACTCTCGTCTGGTACAAATACAAAAAAAAAAAAACAAAACATTCTGCTTATATTGAGATATACAAGTTGACAAATAAATTAGCAAATTGTGGCAAACATATATAGTATGTTAATGTATATGTACGGGGGTGAATTGAAGGCATCCTCTGGCTTTGTCCTGGCTTTCCCTAGACCCTCTCCGCCGTATTCCGTTCGATGTAGTAGGGCGCCTCCCCGAGCTCCTTGCACTTGTAGCGCAGCTTGCAGCACTCCGGGAAGGGTTCGCCGGGCTTTATCCTTTCGCCGCGATTGCAGTTCTCAATGCGCAGCTTGCCGCAACTAAGGAAATTGAAATTATATACATTTTTTATTTAAATTTATAAAGAATTTGATAATGAAATAGAATTTATAAAGAATTTCAAAATGTAAATGGAAATTTGCTGGGCTTTTGTATTTTTTAGAAATTTATAAGAAAAATGTATTAAATATTTAAATATTAAAGATTAATGTGTGGACTAAATATATAATTATGAAAATTAACAATATTATTTGAGGCTTCGAATATGTCTAAGCAAAAAGCCTTATATATTTCTAAGACTTCCAAAAATTATGAGCAAGACTCCTTTGAATATGCACAAGATTTCGATATTTTAATAAGAAACGTATAGAAAAGGGAAATGAATACTACATAATTAATTATTCAAATAAAATATTCAACAGAAATTCGTCACCACAACCTTATCAAGTTCTTGTTAATTCACTAAATCCGATTTGGTTTCGTGGTAACTAAATAAATTCAAAAGAAACGCTAACTCAAACATCTTATCATTAGTTTAGGCTAAGCTTTTCGCGTAAAATCAACTTTAGTTTTGTGTTTCCAAATTCTAGGAAATCGTCATGTCATTCATGGCATTTTCTTTTAAACACTGTCCTTGTGCTGAAAAGATTTCGAAAAAGGTTTCAGATCAAAAGGGATGCGTTGCTGTCGCTCAAGGAACTTTGTCAAAGCGTACAGAAAATATGTTACCAAAAAAAAGAAACACTTAAAACCTGAAGAGCAAATCCCATTTGGGATCTGGGGCAAAACTTTTAGTTTCCCTCAATTTATTTTCGTCTCCTCCACGCGAAAAGCCGCAGAGCCCCAAGCCGCAGCCTCCTTGCCCCCTGGAACATTCATTTAGCTCTCTCACTCTCGGCTCTTTGGCTTGACCTACAAATTACAGTCTCATCTCTGCGAACTCGAGACGGAAACTAGAAGCAGAAGCTGGGAGCTATGTTGGAGGAGCTGGAAGCTGGGAGCTGAAAGCTGGAACCCGCCTGAAACTGAAACTGAAACTAAAACTCGGCGTAAAGTCGCAGTCGCAAGTTGTTGACATCGCGTCATCGAGGGTCTGATGTGTGTGCCTTATCAGCGACAGGCACTGAGCAAAAAAACTGGTCATTACCAGATCAAAAATGATAAGTTTCAGGAATTAAAAAAATATATATATACAACAAAGATAACATTAAATAATAAATCTGCAGATTCCCTTCACTCTTTTCCAACTAAATCCAAGTTCGTAAGACATTTCATTCTAATTTGTATATTCTATATACATAGCTCTGTCTTCTATTTTTTCCCAGTGCATGTGGGTGAAGGTATCAGGGCCAAGTCGTAGTAAAAACACCAACGAACTCACCCCTCGATATGTATGGAGCCGTCCTTGTTGCATGTCAGCCGCTGGCACGGCGATATGCCATTGTTGATGCCCAGCTCCAGGATATCACCGCGATAGATGCATTTGCCGGGATTCTCTGCAGGATATATGAATACTATAGGAGGAGTACCAAGACAATCTAGTTCCGGTTTTGAGCGGGGGAAAACACTCACCTGCATCCGCTGGTATCAGGCCCGAGTAGCCGCTCACCTGGGCAAGCGTCGAGAGGAGGGCAATAATGGTGATAGCCAGCAGGGCGGTCCCGGCTAGGGGCTTCTGCGTATTTCCGTGCCACTTCGGGGACATTGCGACCGTGTTCGTGTTCTAAACTGCACTGACTCGGACCCGGACTCCGATCGTCGATGTCTACTCCGGCGAGCTCGCCAAGATTGCCGAGCGAGAGGGATCATCAATTGGTTTTCGTACCAAAAATACCCAGTACCCAGAGCTAAGAGAGATTTTTGTGGTTTCGTTGTGGGAGTGGGAAATATATGTAATATATGTATGTAAATATGTGGCTTAATATGAGATATGAAAATAACTTATTATTTGTTAAAATATTAATTAAAGTATAGAGTATTCTAATTCAATAAATACTATCTATAATAACAAAATCCACCTTTAAGCCAAAATGCAGTTACTAAATTTAATGATTTCAAATTGAATGTATAAATAAAATCCCAAATAATTTATAGACTGGGCATTCTATAGTCCAGCCGATCTTGAAAATGGGTTTGTTTGCGTTCTTTTTTTTCGTTTTCGGGTTGCGTTGATTATTGTGTATTAATATTCAATTGAAGACGCCACTCGCGTCTATGTCTCTCGCCTATGGGATTCTCAATTCTGGGATTCTCAGCCTCTTCGACTTCTCCGGCTCTCGCAATTCACAATTCTCGAGGCGGGGTCAGGCGGTTTATCGGCTTTTCGGGGCCTTTCATTTACAGCACTTGGCTGCCTCAAAATTGTTCTAGAAATTGTTTGCACAATTAATGGCAACTAGAAAGAGGAGATAGAGATGCTTACAGAGTGATATAGTTCTAGAATTAAATTAAATTTAATTTTAGAGGAAAAACTCTAGATTAAAGCCCCTTTGAAGCTGTATAACAAATAGTAGGCGTATGACGAAGATGGCTTTCATTTTAACCATATTGTCAACAGTTTTGGGTTGTCAACTTTGGCAATCAGTTAACCTTATGAAGTAATACACTTGCGAGTACTTTAATTAAGACGCCGTTGCCGCTCTCTCTATTCAATTAGACGGACTTGATTGGCGCCATTTAAAGTACTGTGTAGTTTTTGGCAGGGAAAATCTTAATGAAATGCATTCGCATTCGCATTCGCATTTGGATTCGGATTCGGATTCGCATTCGTTGGCTTAACCCGCAGACAAGAGCAGACAAATGTTGTGGCAACTTGTGCAATCCAATTGAGACGAGACGGGGGCGAGAGGAGTGAGTCCTTCGTCTCCTTTTTCCAGGACATGCACAAACACACACACACACACAATGTTTGCCCTGCTGGCTATTAAATTTTTAATCAAGTTAAAGTGTTGTCAAACACTTCATTCGGTTCAAGCCAGAGTTCTCCTCTTGTGTTCGCCTCCATTCAGGACGAGTCCCGCTCCATTTTCGGTGGCAAAGGATATCCGAGAGATATCCATATATACATATGTGTGTGTGTGTGTTCCGTTCATTTGGCGTCGTGTTAGTTATGCATGCATTCATTCGTTCATTCGGCGACATTCATTTCGTTTCATTGCATTTTCTTACAACTTTCCATGCCCCACAGAGACCACACACACACCGCTTTCCTAGACTGGAGGCATAACCGCATTGTGGAGGCGTCACCACAGTTCGCCACCTCATCCTTCAGCCACCCACAGTCGTCCCTGTGGACACTTGTTCCGTTCCTGGGCTTCCACCCCCTTTTTATGATGTAAGGCTTTCTTTGTCGCTTTCTTTTCGTTTCCCTGCTACCCCTTGATGAAAGGTGGGGCTTGTTAGGATAACTTCTATTAGTTATACAAATCTTTACAAAGTTATATAAATATTGAATGTTTTTCGAATCGTTTTCCAAGGAAAATATGTTCAGAAAAGGTTTATTTTAAGCGAATTATTTCTTCTTTATTTTTATAATAATTAGAAAATCAACTTAACATTAAATGGATAAGTGAATTCATTTACTGATAATAAAATAGTTTCAAAAATTTATTAAACTAATTTATTTAAGAAGACTTAATAGGGTATTTGTTGAGGTGTTTTCCTGCATTCTGAGGCAGTCTCTTTTTTTCCATGTGCCCTGCCAGTTCGCTTTTGTGGTAAATGAAATGCAAATAAATTGTCAACTGCAGCTAAATAAAATTTTAATTTATAAGTTCTTTGACTAGGCATCATTGTGCGAAAAGGACTACGGTGTGTAAGGTAAAAGCAGCTGAGAAACATCTCCGTAAGGAAGAAATGTTTTCCTTTTATTGGCTACAAAGTCTTTTATTTCTTGAATTCTTTCGTAACCTTAGATATATGTATGTTGTATATATTGATATTTTGTTTGATAATCACTCACCTTGTGCTAGTGAAAGTCCCATGAAATAATTCTTTGATTCTATCAAAATCGATGGATTGCTGTGAGAGCTGCGATAACCTTGTTGGGTCGGTCAATCGCAACTGCATGCGCCGAGTAAGTGAGCCACAAAGCGGGTTCGTAGCCCCGTTTTGGCCTGCTTTTACCCCATAGACCACCCCCCCTCAAGCACAAACCCCATGAACATACACACACCATGAACATACGCACACACTCGCTGGCACCCCAAATGCTAATTCGCATTTGATTATTTAAATTAGCGAAATGAGTGACAGGCAGAGAGGCAGAGGAGCAGGAGGAGGAGGAGGAGGAGCAGTCTCACAAATTGAATAGTTTGTGCGCCGAAAAGATCCAAAAATAAACGCTGGACAGGCTGGAACGATGGCACTGCGGCTAGCTGGTGACTCTGCCGGAGCGGAGCGACCTGGAGCAAATCGGACCGTCGAGCGGATCGGCAGTGCTTTGGGAGACAGCGAGGCGAATTCACTTTTGTTGGATCTGAAAATGTATTCAGTGCAGGGGCGACATTCGCAGCGGCAACGAAAGCGACAGCCATAACACACACCGTACACACACCACGCACTCCGCGCACAACACCATCACCCTCGCACACACAACGCACACAGATACGGACACGGATACGGATACGGATACGCACTAAGACGGCTTCGACAGAAAGTGGCCAAGGAAAGGAGTAGTCAGCAGCTGTCAACCGTCAGCAGCCAGAGGAGAAGCCGGAAGGAGCAGACAGTCAGCTCTCTCTGTGTGTGTGTGTGTGTGTGTGAGAGTGCAGCGGAAATGGCCAAATTAGTGACTTACATCTTCATCGTTAGCTCGCTGGTGCTCTGGTACCTTCTGCTCTTCGGTGGCCGGGGAGGAGGCATCGCTGGCATCCGGGGCGTGGATGCCACCAATGGGCATGGGGGACAGCTGGAGGGGCGGGATTTTCACCATCATGGCGGCAGTCACCATATTCGCCGTAAGTAGCCGCTAAACCGGAAGTGACTTGATGAGAATTAACTATCTAATTTGTTATGGATATATCGATTCGGATTCGCAGGTAACATTAACCACTGCTGGCGTCGCTATGATGGCTACAATCTCCAGAATACCATTGTCAACAAGAAGGAGCAGCTGAAGAAGCCGTACGGCATATTGTGCAACTTCAAGTGCACCTGGTTCTTCACCGTCAGGTGAGTCCCTTTCCCAACTTGGGTTTCTTTGCCTCCCTTTAACCTTTAGCCTGTCCTTTATTTTATGGTAGCTTTCCCACTTGCGAGTTCATCTACGACTATAAGTTATCCTGCGTGCTGTTCACGTCACTGCCCGACTGTACCAGCGTCAAGTGTACGCTTCTAAACTACTTCGAGTGAAACTAGTGTGTATTTGTGGCGAGTGTAGAAGTAAAATGTAATAAGTTCTTTTTTTTCATAGCATAAGTCTGATTATTACTAGATTTTATATGGGAAATGCAGAGGGTGCAGGATGTACTATTAAAACAAACATTAAATATTAATTACTGATGGTGAGATGTTTTATTGGGAGGCTTTTTGCAATGGATATATAATTATACTTAGAGGTAATTATTATTATAAATTTTTAAATTAATTTAATATTTTCTAAAAGCTTTTAGAATTGTTTCAAGAAATTTCCAGTGGAAAAACGAGTGTATTCCTGCATTAACTAAACGAAAACTTGTATATGTTCCAGCTTATGGTTCTCCTGCTAAAATGTTTTTACTTAATCAAATGTCATACCATTCCTGATGGATATACTAGTGTTCAGATATATATTTCTTAAGCCACAAACTAGCTTGTGTGCGCATACTTTCGACATAGTTGCAGCCAAAGTTCTACTCTCAGTTAAAGTCGGGTTCGCTGTTCGCACTCCATTTGATGATGGCAAAGTTGAAAAGCCACAAAAGCTATCAATGGACCCATCCAAACCAGGCGGCAAGTCTGGGGCAGGGGCCACGCCCAATTACCTGGCTACACACACATATACCTGGCCGCCCAAAAAGCAATCCACTTTTTGTAGTAAACAAATTTGAAACACTTTGTTACCAACGTCATTTTTTCCAGAGCTCCTGGTTCCTGCTCCCATCCAGCCTCCATTTAGCCTTACCCCGCCCTGTTAAAAGCGATATATCCGTTGAAGTTGATGGCTGGAAAGCGGATGAGAGGGCGTTAACCAAACTTGGTTAGTCCATGTATAGGATGCAGAGGAGCTGGGTACCTGAACTCGACGAACTTTAGCCGCAAATAAATCGTTCGACATTTATAAGCCAGTCAAAGTTATGCCAAAGCGTTTCCCGAACCGAGTGGAAGGTGGTGGGGCTGTGTCAGGTGGCTCGCTGGCTAAAAATAAGATAAATTATGTGGCCATAGTCAATGGAGCTGTTAACTTGCGCACCTGAGTCGCGGACGGGTTACATTCTAAAAAGAGGAAGGAGTTGGGGCTCTGCCCAGTTTCCCAGTTATCCATATTTCTATTTTCCAGTTCCCACCGAATGGTTACCCCTAGCTAGGAGGTGGAGGTGGAGGAGGAGGCCCACTCAAACGCCAGATGGGGCCGCCGCACACTTTAATGGAATCAAACGAAATGACATTGATCGCTGAAGGCCAATGGACCCGCAGAAGCAGAAGATCAAGCGATCTCCCGACTCGATTCGGCACTCGTAACTGGGATTTGGGTCGTGGTCGTTGTGCGTTTGTTATATATAAAGATATATATATATATATACATATATATAGTATGTGGTATATAGTGTGTGGTGTGTAGTCTGTGCCATAGATCGTAGTGCGTAGTTGAATCTATTGCGTTGACTGCGTTGGCGGTGGCTTCTATTTCAATGTTGATTGGCAAATTACGGCAATTTCTGGGGGGCTCTGGGAATTAGATTATTTTGAAATAGTTATAAACAAATTAATTACGACAAAATTGTGCAAGCATCTGAGTTTTTTGTTATAGGGGTAAACACATAAATGCATACAGCGGTCCCCCCAAAATGGATTGCAATCGGTTTTAAATATGCATTGCATATGAGATGTCGACTCGTATTCTTAGTTAAGACTCTGTTTTTGCAAAGTTAATCCATAAATATGACTTTGTTGATATAGAATATCTATGGAAGAAAAATAAAACAAAATTATTAAATTGTTAGTGGTTCTTCTATATAATTTTTAATAATTTAAGCTGTATCTCCTTAATATTAATATTTTTCTTTTAAAAATCCATTTACAATCTAAGTTATATATTTATATATAGATCATGACGCATGTCAACCCCAAGGGAAAGGTATTATTGAATCACTGGAATTCATTATGAATAATGTTGGGTAATTGGTTGTGTTGATTCCTTGATTGATTGACTCATTAAGCTGATTTTTAGTGGACACAGAAAAAAAAAGCATGTTGCATGCCGCTGGAACTGCACTCTGCCGAAACCTGAAAGGGTTGAGAGGAGAGGAAATATGGGATGAGATGAGCTATAGCTGACTGATTGAGCCACACAAGAGCTGTCAACACGACGCTTCTATGGGAGCTGAAACTGAAACCGAAATGGAAACCGAAAACCGAAACCAAAAACGAAACCGAAACCGGAGACGTGGAATGGCAAAACGAGGATGCCAAAGTGTGACTGACTCTCCCTGTTGCCCAGGGCCTACACTGAGAAAAATAGAACTGTTTTTTATTTATTCATTAGATATCTATGATAAGTGTTGGTATTGAAAGATATGAAGACAAGACAAGAACATTGCTGTCGCATACATAGATATTTCCAGTTTGTCTGAAATCGCAACATTCCGCAACATTGATACTATTTTTTTCGAGTGTAGTAATCACATTAGAGAGGCCGGAGATGGGTGGCAAATGAAGGAGAAGAAGGTACCCGTGGTATCAGTGGCAGACCTGGTGGAAGGGGGTCGCATACTCACACAGTCGCACGCGATAATTTATCAATTGGCATCAATTTAGGCGGGCACAGGCACTGGCCCAGGCACAGGCACAGGCACCGGCACCAGCTCGTGGCATTTCTTTGCCGTTCGTCGTGCTCCGCCTGTGTGTTTACACTTTTTACCTCCGCATTCGGATTCGCGCTCGCTCCGCTGGCAATTTTTTTGGCACACTCGCGGTTAAAATCGCGCCGAGACATCCACGCAGAGCAATCGAAGCAAGTCCCAAAAGTAGCTCCATGGCAGGCCCAGGCTCTGACTCTGGCCCAGGCTCAAACTCAGACTCAGGCTCAGGCTCAGGCTCGTATATTGTTTCAGATTCCGAGTTTGTTTTCGAAACCGATTGCATTTCCGGCGGCGGTTGTGCATACGATTGTTGTGCAATGGCAAATAAGTCGATAACCGAAACGGGAGCCTCAACAACCACTGTAATAAATACACGCAGAGGCACCACAACAATTGCATTTATATTGCTATTAATACTCTGCTGTTTATGTGATTACAACTATGGAAGTATGTAGTTTCCGTATCTTTCAACAGAAACTATCCTTTTCCTTCTTTCTTATTTTTTTGTTTGTGGTGAAAGTTCGATCAGTGACAAGCTATGATATGTTGCTCATACGCACTGTGGTCCCTCAAAGAAACTATCTGCTGCACGTGATTCAACTTGGAAATATATTAACTAAATAAGGAATTTATTGTGATAAGTGCTTAATTTGATTTTTCAGTATTTATTTAAAGTGATTTTTCATTAGAAAAATATAAAAGAAATAATTTTGATTATGGTATAAATATTTACATTTAATCCAAACAGATTAAAGTCTGTAAGAAATGTAATAAATAATAACTTATCTCTTAAGTTGTAAATATTATTTAATTTATATAATCTTAAAAGCAATAAAATGCCAGATGAGTTAATTAATTAAAGAGAGTAGAGGAAAGAAGGAAAAATATTTAATTATTTATTTTTTTTAGTAGTTAGATAACGATATTAGTCCAATACAGAATTAAGTCAATAAATAAATAAAATATAAATAAGAAATAAATACAAAATAAATAAAATTCAATTAAAATCAATATTTTAATAAATAGGAAAATACAAAACAGCTTAAATGATTTCAAACTCCAGTTGAATTTCTCTAAGAAAGAAAGTACATCTTTAACTTGCTTGAGAGTCAATTGTTTTACACAAAGAAGGAGCAGGAAGACCTCTGCTAAAACAGTTTATGTTCGGTCTTAACTTTTTAAAACATACACCTATGTATATATTTTTATTTATATTTGCAGGCTGGGCATCGCAGTGCTGGAGGAAGCACAACTCGGGCTCGATCCAAACGCCAGACGGCGAATTTAAGCGACCCTTTGGCATACTCTGCACATATCGCTGCTTTCTCTGGTTTCCGCCAATGTAAGTTATGCAATCACTACCAGTTCGCACCATTCCCTGCCATTGAAATCCACAATATCCACACAGTATATATATATATATATATAGATATATGTATATGCACCCAAAATCCGCCCACTCTAGCTGCAATTTGCAATTTATGCATGCCTCTGTTATTTCGTAGTGTGAATTGCATTTTAAAATAAACTTGTTTGGCTTTTGCTTGGGGTTTGCTTTTCGGACTTGAGCTTCGGGGCCTTGGCACAAGCACACACGTAACGTTCTCTCTCTCTATATATATATATATATGTATATAGCGATATATACCGATATATATATATACGGTGGCATTTGAATTGCATAACAATTAAAATGGCTGCTGGCAGCATTGTTTCTTTTTTGGCAAAGAGCTGTTATGGCCATCGCCATCGGAATAAATATTATATCAGCAGCATGGCACTCACTCTCCATCTTTCTCCCGCGCTATATATAAAATCCATGGCATCCTGGCTTACGTTTTATTGTTTTCCTTTCCTTTCAGTTATCCTTACTGCGAATTCATATTCGATCTGCGGCTATCGCGGCACTTCACCTCCTTCCCGGATTGCTACGAGATTCGCTGCAACGAGACCTTCTCCTTCTTCGGCAAGGAGCCCAATTTCTAAGGATTCCTATGGGTCATTTGCTGCTCTAACTTCTGTTCCTTCTTTCCTCTTCATCAGACTTTTTTTTGTTTTTTTTTTTTGAATACTTCCTGTGACTAAGAATCGTATGCTTCAATAAATATGGGTTACTGCATAAAACAAGCGAATGGCTACGATTTTATTTTATTTCTTTGTGTGAAAGTATGAAGGTTAATCAGAGAAAGATAACATTTAGTATTGCCAGATAAATATGAAT
The DNA here is from genome assembly GCA_035046345.1 of Drosophila birchii. NCBI lineage: Eukaryota > Metazoa > Arthropoda > Insecta > Diptera > Drosophilidae > Drosophila > Drosophila birchii. Next base: position 6,910,519 of record JAWNOA010000043.1, on the reverse strand, counting down.
TTATAGGGGTAAAAATTATAATATTGGTTATTTGAAATATAAAGAATTGAAAATATTAACTATATTTATTAAACCAGTTAGCTAATTTATTTTTACAACCTTGTGGCAAGTCAAACTCATTTCTTTTAACTTCAAGGACTCTCAGGCACTTGAAAAGTTTGTATTGATATTCCGACACCCTTTCAAGGAGTCATTAATGCTGATTGCTTTCAAATCTCACATCGCCTTGCTCTCAAGGAGCCCATGATGAATTGTCCTGGACTCCGACCGCTCTTCTTCTCCACTTGCCATATGCCACTCGAGGAAGCCACCTTTCTCTCGAAAGGTGTTCATTGCCCTGGCGCCCTGGCTGCAGGCAATTTCCTTTACTTTCCTTTTCGGCTGGCTTTTAGTTTATTTCCGGTTTCGTAATAAAGGACACAAACAAATAAACAAAGGCCACGGGGACAAAGGCGGCGCAGATACAGATATAGTATGTACTATAGTATACTGGAGACAGGCCCCAGCCTAACCTCATTCAATTCACAAATATTTGCATACAAATTAGCATTCTAATTGACTCGGTCGTCCCGAAAATAAAGTAACCAACTCGCAGGCATCGCAGGAGGCAGGTCCTTTCGCTTCCTCGGCTGCATGTGATTTGCCAAAAAGGACCAGCGGTGGATGGGTAACCTTTGGCCATTGTCTTAGCGTCTGCACTTTAAGAATTCGCCGGGTTTTGCTTAGACAAACTATTGGTATATGAATTAAATATTAGAAAAGTTATTTATTTTGAAAATAATTACTCTCGAGAATAAATAAAATGTAATAAAATATTAATCTTTAGGTATTTATCAGCAGATGTTTACCAATAAGTATTAACCTTTGGTTATATAATTTCTTAATTTTTAAGAATAATATTTAATTTTCAGTGTTGTCTTCAAACGCTTAGCCGCCCGAGTTAATTGTTTGCTTAGTGTCATAAAAATACAGTTTACGCCTTCCACAACAACACCTATAGATGATGCCCCTCTCATGCCCCATGCCCCATGGAGCCAATGCCGCCCCCAGGTGGTCTCCTGTCTCCTGTCCCTGGTCCATCCTTTGAGATCTCTCCAGATCTGGTCTAGCGATGTGGCTTACTTGGAGTTGGACAAGCGGAATGGGAATCGTTTTGGGAATGGAAACGGCGGAGGGCGGAGGGCGGAGGGCGAAGGAGTGAAGCGAGTGGATAACGGGCACGTGCAAACAAAAGGTCGTCGCAGACAATGTTGTCGCTGAAAAACTTTTAACTTTTACAAACTTAATTGTTGCCTGCTCTAAATATAACGCAGCAGGTCCCCAAACGCTTTAGTCCTGTGGGTGGCGAGTGGCTTTGGCGGGTATTGCCTTTCTGCCTGGTCTTGTTTTTAATAGAATTTATGGCACTTTGGCTGCTTAAAGCTATATTTAATATTTTCACAATGGGAAATTAATAGAAACAACCCCCAATGAGAGGAGGAAGCTAGGGGTGGTATATCAAAAATGGAATTTAAAATGAATTCACCCTATTTTTTTTGCTCTTTAAAAAATTACAAATTTTAAACAAAGCGGGAATATTTTTTTGACTAAGATTATGGTTATTTAAAATTGACCTTTCACGCTTATGTTGTTATAGATAGGAAACGTAGCACATAGAAATTGATATTAAAAAGTCTAAGCTGCTCACTTTATATCATGCATGTTCAACATGGCGTATGCGTGATATTAAAACCCAAGCCTTGACGAACCTAAAATATGGTTAATATCAAACGAAACAAAACAGAAGGGGAAAAAACAAACCACGCCACAAGTAAGCCCGCAAAGTACACCAGCAAGGTCCTAATAAATTAAATTAAGGCGTCGCCCAGGAGATTTCTGAATTGCAGGTGAAGTACGCAGCTAATTCGAGAGCTGCCACGCTGCTGCGTTGCTGAGTTGCTGAGCTGCCACCGTGGCGTATACGTGATGTGTGACGCATGTGCTTCTGCTGTTGCTGCTGCAGTAGCAGCACCTTGGAGCTCTCACAAAAACCAGCCCCCTGGAGCTCAACTCTGCCAAATAAATATTCCGAATGCAATTACGCGTGGAATTTGCTAGCACTTATCGTGTCGCTTTTTGGCCACTGGCTGCTGTTGTTGTTGTCGCCAGCGAAAACTTATTTAACTTTTTACGATGTCATTTGGGGAAAGTTTGTAATCATTTTCGTTAGTGCATGCTTCAAAAATGGCAAAAGAAAAGATGCCAAGAAATTATTTATACGATTTTCAGACAGTTGAAAGTGTACGAGCGTCGAGTATAAATAAAACGCAGCGCTTTCTTATTCCTTTCGATCCAAGGAGTGGAGTTTTCCCAGCGCCGAGTCGCGCTCTCCAACTGCCAGTCGAAGTTTTCACAAATTTGTGCTTTCCACTTTTCCCACTTCTCCTTGCCACCCACAGTTCACCCACCCAAAGTTCCCTCCCACAGCTCCTCGAGTATTAGTGCGTGCAGCGATTCGAGAAGGCCGAGATGAAACTTTTACTTTTCTGTCCGCGCGGCAGCTTGTGGCTGCAGTGCTCCTGCCTTTCCTATTTATCCATTTACAGGTTCCCAGCAGCAGCAGCAGCTGCTTCTACCGAAAAACTTTGGCCTAATCCCCAGTCCCCAGAAGCCAGCAAATCGAGGTGAGTGCAGCAGATTTACCAATTCATTTAGCCCCACTTCTGGCGCGTGGCTCTGCCTTTGCCTGATCTAGAAAATATAGTATTGCTCAGTATGTTTCAGTTCTTAATCCCAGTCTACTATGATTATTGTCAAGTCTTTTAAATTACTTATTTATAATTCAAGTCCTTCGCCGTGTCATCTGTGGCAAAAAAAGAAGACTGGGAACCAACTGAGACATTATTTTTCTAATGCATTGCAGAAGTTTTCTGTTCTGTTCCTTCGCCTGCATGGGACAGCTCTGGAAAAAAGCTTTTAAGCTACTTAGGGGTTTTTTTCCTGCTCTCCGAGGGGGGAGCAAGTGGGGGGAGGGGGGTCTAAAGACCCAGCTAATGAGTTGACAGACCACGCCCCCAAAAAGCAGGGAGAACCAAAGAGATACTGGAAACAGATGGGTTACAAATACTTGCATCCAGCGGATATAGTATAGAAGCTAGGGAGGAGCTGAACTTTGTCCTTGTGGGTCAAAGTGAAGTCAGCAGATGGACCTTCTAATACGTAAGTAAAGCTAAAGCATCTTGGGAATATTTACAGAATATTACATGAATTTGATTTCAGCAAGGAAAAGCAAAGGAATAATTAATTAAATAATTTTGTTTTAATTTGATTATTTTGTAATAATATTAAATATTAATACAATACTCTTATTCTTTTAATTTGCACTTTTGTAAAAATGTAACTTATAGATTCGTTTTTTAAAAGAATTAAAAGTAATTTAATTCTCTTTAATCAACTTTTTGTCTTGGGAATTTCACCTTGTAAATAAATGTACAAATGTGTATGAATGTGCTTATATTTTTCTAAAATAAAACAGTCATCATAATGCCATGGACTCCCCAAAAAGAAAAAATAGTCAAGCCGATCGCAATTGAGTTTTATTGTTGGGTGGCCGCAACACACTACACACAGCACACACAACAAACAACAAACAACACACAACACTTGCACTTGACATTATTGCGATGGTTGCGAAAACAAACAATTATTATGACAAACTGTTTGGGTCCAATCTCTCGCTCTCTGGGCTCTTGTTTCTCACATTAGGTGGGACCTGAAGCTGGATCTGCGACTGGATGGGATTGGCTTGGCTTGGATGGGATTGGGGGCATTAATCACGGGACGCAAAATTTGCATTGCAATTTTATTCTTGATTTAATCAAGTGCCGTGGCACAAACGCCAATTTAACTACACACACAGTGGCGCATTCACACATACACACAGAGAAAACCGTCAGACGTTGCGTATACGTAATATTGTCCATGCATGCCGCCGCCATTCTGTGTGTGGCTTGGTGTGAGCTTAGCGCGTAGTTTGCACCCGCCAGCCACCGAGTCACCACCAACGAGAGATGTACCAGCTGGAGAAGATCTGGATCCTGCTGTGCCTGGCCCTAGTCGGCGTCCTTGGCTTTGGCCAGTTCCACATGAAGCACTACCAGCTGCAGCGTAACTACAACACGCAGGAGGAGTCCGGCGAGAATGACAACAGTGTGCTGCGTGAGTGTTTCCAAGATATATATAAATACTTTGAATTATTGTGTGTCTTATGGTGTAGGAACCTTCCGGCGCTGCATGTGGGAGCAGTCCAAGTTCCTGCCTCGACGTCTGGTCCTGCTGAGCCTGTGCTCGAACCTCTTCTGCGAGAATAACCACATAATGCCCCGTTCCAGGTCTATTTTCGTAGTGGAAAAAATGTCTAGGCCGAATGAGTAGTGTTGACCAATGCCATATCTAGCTAAGCATGTGCACCCAGTCCCCATCCTGCTCTCCTGCTTGCTTGCCTGCCTGTCTGCCTGCATGCTCCACCTCCTCCTTTTTTAGGGAACAGTTTCGCCACCCAGAACTAATGCCTCTTTGTGTCCTCTGTGTTCTGTGTGTCTCCCACTGTTCTGCTCTCTTCCAGCTGCCTGGACATCCTGCCCGAGCAGTGCGAGCAGGGCGATGAGGAGGAGCTGATGTACAAGCCCTTCCCCGACTGCTGTCCGGTTTATTGCAACCTGAAGCGGCGGATGCAGCGCCTGCGCACCATGCACTTCCGTCATCGCCTGCTGCGCGACGGCTCCACGGGATCCACCGGCTCCGGATCCAGCACAGCCGGAGGCGATGGGCCCAACAATTCGCTGCTCAGCGAGTTTGTCTACAACAACTACTAGGAGGACGAGTAGGAGAAGGAGAAGGAGTAGGAGTAGGAGTAGGAGGACTCAAGGACATGCCGGCGAATCAAATTATTCTGCGATTTGTGAACTTGACAACTTGGCATTCCGACAAGGGGATTCCTGCATTCGTCATCGTCACACTGAGCGATAAAATGCTATCCTGGACCCAATGAATTTGTATTATAACTATGCCTGGGATATAATCAACAAAATTCAAGGCTTACTCTTGATATAAAGACCCTAAATATAAGACTAAAGTTATATATTATATATATATATATATATATCAGCTAATTGACTTGTATTTCTTTTTGTAAGTGTGTTCACATAGATGAAGTGCGGCTTGAGATTGTATTGATCTGGAAATATATAGTCTTTAAGAAAGAAAAAACCTATTTAATTTATCAAAATTTTACCATTAAGTAAGCTAAAATACATTTTCTTTTAGTGTACAATTCAGGTGGTTGGACAGCCACTTGGTCCAGAGCTTGCTCTTCACAGTGGGAATCTCTCGAACTGGCGCTGTGTCACTCTTTTGATTTTTCGTCTAGACAGGCTCTCGAAAGGGTCGAAAGTTGGTAGCCCAAGTAGCCTCCTCTCCTCATTAGATTTAGTTTTTTTTTTTTAGGAACTGGAGGCCAGAAGCTGTCATGTCCTTGTTTTCTGGGGGTTATACATAGATAGATACATACATATATCCCCCTCTTCCTGTTTCCTGTTTCCGCTTATCGTTTTAACACTTTTACGTAGCAGCTGCAGATGCAGCTGCAGTGCTTCTGTCTTCATTTTTATCTGCAAACAAGCAATAAATTTTATTTTAATAAGCAACACTTTTGATAGCCAGCCACCGAGCTGCATCTCCATCTTCCCAGCATTCTTCCTTCTGCTTCCTGCATCCTGCATCCTGCTTCCTGCTTCCTGCTCCTCCTCCGCTCCAGCTCTGTCCTCTGTGCCGCTCTTCTCTGGCTTGTGCTTGTCCTTGTCCCTGTCCCTGTCTCGGCTGCCATCTCTGGCGCATCCTTGCTGTGGCGCTGAAGTAAATACAAAAGATACTCGGCATCATCGGCTCACCGTTAGCTGCCATAATGTTGCGGTCCACAGGCAGAGGCGTCGAGTCCTTGAAGGGGTTTTAGTCTCTGCTACTAAAGAGGAATAATAATAGTAAATAAATTAGAATAAATAATAATAATAATAAATAAATAATGCAAATATATAATTTTCAACTAAATTTAATTATGGAAATATTAGAAATAATATATATTTTGTAGCTGACTGATTTTAACTTCAAATTGATTTAATTATGAAAATGACTGCTGGAACATTGATTTGTTAAATAATTATTCCATGATTTTATACATGGATGTATCTATAATATTGGTATCTACAAATACAGTTGCTGATCAAAAGCTAAAACCTAACAAAGCGGAGGTGCTCATTCTGTTACTTGAATTTAAAAATCCTATAAAACTATTCAATCGACTTTAAAGGCCAGAACTTTCCTTACAGTTTACTTAATTTCCTAAATAATAATAATAATAATTATTATACATTTATGAATAGACATGGAGAATCTTATATAAAAAGCCCCAGACAAGGCTCCCTTCGATGGCGGAAATTGTTTTCCTTTAAGCAGCGACAACAACATAAGCTGATTGGCCAGATACAAGCACATACAGATATACATATATATTATTGAGCTCAATTGTACTTGCATCGGGCTTTTTGCTTACACATGACACTCAGGACTCAGGGCTCAGGACTACTGACTGACTGCAATAACTGGCGAAATCACAATGAGGGCAAGAGGGAAATTGCAAACAATTACGAGTCATTTGGCGGGACACCGTCCCCCTCCGGCTCCTGCTGGCTGCCACGTCAATGTCTTTGGCTTTGTGGCGGCAGGAGGCAGGACCAGGACCAGGACCCACTAACCAGTAACCAGTTCCACTTTCAGATCCCAGTGTCCCCGTGGACCATCCGCCGCGTCGTTTACTTTGTGTGCGGCTGCCATATCCTGGCGCTACGGCTCCTCCTGCTGCTGCTGTTGCTCCTTCCCCAAAGTCGTCTTCCTATTTTTTATGTGGCTTTATGCGGCAACATCTCATTGTGTATCCTATATGTATTTGTGTTTGTGTTGGTGTCGGTGTATCCTGTGTGTATGTGTGTGTTTTAGCTGCCTTGTCGTGCTTCTTGTACTCATTGTTGTTGCTTTTTTTTTTACTTTGTTGCACTTTGAAGATTATTGCACAATGCAATTTATATTTATCGTACGCTTTTAGTTCTAGCCGCTTTTTGTTTGGTCCACTCTAAAGGAAAATGGGGCTTATGCGCTGGCCAAATGAGGTTAACCTTAATCCGAAAGCTAAACCTTTGACTTGACTTTGACTTTTAAGGAGTAAACTAAATTAATTATTATGAGATTAAAAAGGAAAGTATTTTTTATCTATGTAGAAACTAGAAATTGCCTTACTTTAATAATAAATTAGCAGATTTTATTTATTTGCTTTGCTGATTGTTTTCTAACCAAAATGTATTTCTTTATTGGAGAGCATCCATTCGTCTAAGTGCCAGCATTTAGTTTGATAATGTTTTTGTTTCATTTATGTCCTTGGTGATGCCATCATATATACTTGCCTGGTTGCCTGCAAACACAGCCAAGTACATACCATGCATCCTGGCTGCTGGCTCCTCGCTCCTTTGCTCCTCGCTCCCGGTGATATGTGGGGCGTCATACCTGCAGAGCAGGCAGTGAAAAGTGCATCTATGTTGTGGGTGTAGTTCGGGGCTGGCATCCTACTTTATCTGCATGTGGCCACATTGTGGATGATTATAAAAATTCAATGCATTCATAATAGTGTTTTTGCTTTGCCCGTCTTAGGGCAGCTTTTCTTTCGCAAGACAAAGGAAAATTACAACTGACAACGCTGGCTTTTCCACCTTAAAGCTAACGGGCTTTAGTCCTTGCTTTTTCTGTGATAAGCTGGTGCTGCTTTGTTGCCAGTTTGTTTGGTGACGATTTTAATGGTTGGGACGACCTTCGAGTGAATCGAGTGAAATGCCAAAATGTCCATTAATTAACATTGGGTTGACGAGAAACTTCTGGCTGAGCTCTCTCATCCCAAGTGCCGGATTTTCCAGCCCTCTTTGTTCGCCTTAGCGGACTTTTCCAGCTTTCTTTCGTTCAGTTCCCGGGCGCACACAATTAGGCAGAGCGGACTTCTGGGCCCAAACTCAAAACTGTTGAGTTGTCGTCGGAGCACTTTGAGTTTTCGCTTATTGACATTCTTCAAAATATAAAAAATAATATAAAAGACATAAGAAAAAAATGTGAAGGAGAGAGCACTGCCGCCAAGGCAACAAGGACAAGACGAAGCGAGAGCACTAAATAACTTTTCAATGAAGTTAAAGTTTGGAATCAATAATGACGAGACAGATTTCCAGCGAGGACTGGGGGAGTAGCTACCCTTTTAACGCAATAATTTTGGAACGGGAAGGAGTCTTTGTTGACAAATGATTGTTGAGATTGATCTTAACTTTAGGGGATTTCCCTATATAAAAAAATTTTTAATTCTGTTATATTTCTTATATTTTGTTATATACATTCATTTAGCAACAATAAAACACTGTTAATCGGATTATAAAAAAAAAATAGCATTATATATATTTTTTGAGATACATTTCCATGAAAACTCCTGTCCAGGAGGAACCATGTCCTAGGCTAGCAACCCATTTTAAGGAGGGCATCGGCTGCTGCCATTCCCATTGCATGTTCTGTTGAGCCCTCGGGTTCCAGGCACAGGATGTCCCGACTGGTCTGGAGCAACTTGACCACTTCCTTGAGCCTTCGTTGGAACTCCTGACGTGAGATCTGTCCCCCTTGCATGCCAAACTGGGCCAGCACCATCACAGGGGCATGCAGCTCGTACATGATGAGTCCTAAAGGTGAGATATATATATATATATACTATATAGAGATCGTGGTAAGATCAAGTTAAAGAATAGTTTACCTCTTAGACGCGTCAGACCGGGATCCAGGATGTCCACAATTTCCAGAAACTCTCGGCAATAGGTCTCCTTGCGGGCTATATCCTCCGGCGACATTTCTGGCAACAAATAACCCTCGATTCGGCCATATATCTGGCACAGCGAGTACTTGGCCGAGAGCAGGAGATAGTGGTTGGGTCGCAGGACATTTCGATATCTGCGAGGAGGGGACAATTGAAGGATTTTGAAAGTTGTGGTTTTAAATATATGTAAAGATTAGTATTAATTGTATTATTATTTTTTTTAAGATTAATGAAGAGGCGCTTTTAAGTGGCGGCGAGGAGCTGCTGACTTTCTGGCAGGACTTTCTCCTGGCTGTGATTGGGCTAAAATGATTCTTGAAATTAGTAAAAGCTGACAGAAGTATAAAGATTTTGCCGAGTGTAGTTTCTGCTCTGGGGGATACCCACCTTAGGAGGAACCGCTCCAGTCCGGGAATGTCATGGACGTCTATGGACTCCAAATCATTGTTGATGCGGTCCAGCAGGCGCTCCAGATCCTCAGAGCCCAGTCGATGTGGGCAGCGATCGCAGCTGAAGGAATATAAAAAGATATATTCAAATATATGTTTTTTTTTTGTTGGCAGGATAAGCTTGTCCTCAGGATAGCTACTCACGCCCAATCAGCGTCCTGCTCCAGTGGCTCCAACGCCCGCACTGTCCCCTCACGGCAGGCAGAGCAGACCAGGGCACTGCAATCGCTGCCCAGCTCTCGGGGATCGGCACAGCGCTCGCAGCGGCACCAGAACAGCTTCCCCTCGTGCATGAAGGACCTCCGCTTGAGCGTGCCCTGCAGCGTGTACGCATAGCTGAGCGTCAGCGCTTCCCGCTCGCGCACGCGCCTCGAAGTGCGCAGCAGGATGGCATAGGATCCCGGATCGTCCGTGTGCGCCGTATTGGGACGGCAGTCGTGCGCGAGCAGGAAGGCGCTCGGATATAGCGTCCGCGCCTTGGACCCATTCTGGCCGATCTCGAAGCAATTCACATCCAGGATGCCGCACACTTCGTGCACCTGCTCCGCTGGCAAATCCTCCAGCTGCCAGTCCTCTCGCAGCCGCTGGACCACCTTCTTCTCGTAGTGCTGCCACAGCACAGCATTCTGGCGCCGCTCCTCAGTGTGCGATTCCATGCGGGCTATCAGCTGGAACTGCTCCGGTTCGTGCTGGCGCAGCAGCAGGATGCGCACGATCATCACCAGCTCGTAAAGGTCGCGCACTTCCGCCGGACCGGCGCGATCCGTGAGCAGTTCCCCTGCCGCCGCCTTACGCTCTCCATACAGCTGACACTCGGCGGCTGTGTGGCCATGTCGGTGACCCAAACCCGAGCAGGAGGGGCCACACAGTGGCCAGGCACAGGCGGGACACCGATACTGATCTGAGCCAAGCGTCACCGGACGGTAGCAACCCAGACAGACGGGATCCCCACTCACACAGGGACCAATGGCCAAAGGCTCCTCGGTAATGAGCAGCTCGCCGGGCTCTAGCTGCCGGCTGGCCACCAGATAACGTCCATATATCTCCGATTTTTCAATGCGATAGGGTAGCGACTGCTCTGGCGAGGGACTCTCCTCCTTGGGCTGACTCTGCTTTTGGCCCTTCTGGCGACTGTTGTTGTTGTTGTTGGCCGGTGTCCTGTGGCCGCCATTCCGGTGATGGGGCTAAACGGAAGGAAGACGGTAGAGGGAAGAACGGAAGACAAGAGCGCTCATTAGTGGCGGCGTCCACTGCTAATTGTATTCTAATTGCTGTCCCCTGCTCTGGCTCATTAATCAACAGTTCGGTTCGGTCAGGAGAGCAGCGCAACCCACACCCGGCCCCTTGTCAACAGCTGGCAATTAAATGCCACTCAGCTGGCCGCAACAGGTGCTCTGCCCCACCCGCACACACACACACTCATTGAGGTGTCTCAATCGATCAACATCCCCTCCATTAGCCACTTATTTAAACTGATGATGGCTTTTAGTCCCCATCTCGAAGGTGTTTCTAAGCACAGCAGCAAGTTAACTAATTTGCACCTGTCTAGAAGGGAGTACATAGCTCTGTTTTAAACTGTTTTTGGATGTCTTAGTGAGATTTATTAATTATTAACTTCATATAAACTGTAATTTTATTAATTTTTTTTGCTAAAGAATGTGAAATAAATACAGCCAGAAATCATAGGCTTCTTTTTGCTTAAGTTTTGTAAAAACTTAAAATAAAACACTTCAAGTTTAACCTTTAAAAGTTACAGATTTTGGCATAATGTATATTTTTGTATAGAATATATATTTAACAAATAAACAAGTGTATACTTCTAGGCAGAATAAATAAATTGAAATGCAAAAATAAAGTTTGTTCTGCTTTTTGCTTAAGTTTTGTAAAAACTTAAAATAAAACACTTCAAGTTTAACCTTTAAAAGTTAAAGATTTTGGCATAATGTATATTTTTGTATAGAATATATATTTAACAAATAAACAAGTGTATACTTCTAGGCAGAATAAATAAATTGAAATGCAAAAATAAAGTTTGTTCTGCTTAGATCCAAAAATTAGTTAGACTTAACTACCAAAAACCAAAAAAGTTGTAAAAAAAGATCAATATTTAAATTCCCAAAATTTTGTTTACAAATTTTATATACATAAATATATTTTTTTTTTTAATACGCAATAATTTTCTCATAAGCAAGCACCTTTGATCTTCAATTATTTTGATTTATTTGAATAGCTTCTGCGGATAACCAAATGATATATCATTGCTACCGATCGGATAATGATTCATGGGTCGCTCGCGTGGCGAAAATCAATTTCAATATCTCTGGACTCTTTCTCTCTCTTATATCGAGATTCATTCATATCCGATTTATTTATAGACGGCGACGCTTTTCAATATCGCCGAGCGCACATTGCGCCTGTTTTAAATAAAAATCGAAAACATAACAAAGAAACACCCCCAAAGACCCGCCCAATAGCACAGTGGTTCCTCACTCTCCGATTTCACAAAAACAAAAAAAAAAAAAAAGGAAAACAAGAAATAATACAAAATAAAAACACAAGCGAACCAAACAAAGAAAAGGAAGAAAGTCGGAAAACTGCGGAGTATCCAAAATAGATTCGTGTTGCTTTGCCGGGTAGCGGTTTTCTGTGGCCGTTCAGGAATTTTTATACGTCTTGATGGGGCACTGATTATAGTGCACTAGATCTGGGGGATATAGCCACCGAATGCCGCCGTAGACCGAGTCCGATTCCCGTGGCTTTTATTTGCCGTGTCATTAAAAGCTCGGCCATATGCGTATGCATGCTCACCAAATAATCAGAACACGGAAAGAAATAAAGGCAATGCAGCAAAGTAGTCATATTGATGACTCTCAGAAATATAGAAATCTATTTAAATACATATTAAATCATGGGGAAATATAGTTAAGAAATTATAGAATTTATTCACATTGATTTAAATTTATTTGTATTTATTTATACATTTAACTTATTAAATTTGTTTTAGAAAAGTTCATGCTGCAAAAGGTGTTTGCTAGAAGGTTTCCCATGAAACCAAAATATTGAAAATAAACTAAACAAAATATAAATAAAATAATAAATCATAAACCAAATACTACATAATATATATAAAACCCAGATAAAATTTATTTTAATAAAATTGCCATAAAAAGAATGCTCTGGCACACTCTTTTAGACGTTGCCAATTTCTACTTTTACTTGTTCAAATGCCTCTAAATATATACATACACCCAATTTCATTAAAAAAAAAACAGTTTAATCTAGCTTTAAATTTAATTAAAAAACAAAACTAAAAAAAGTCTAATTTCTTGCTGTGCTTATGTAAATGTGGTTTACATTTTACATCTACTATTTGCCGTTGTCTGTGTGGTAAATTAATTTTTAATTATGCAGCCGCTGCGCTACCTGTGGTGTTTACTTTTTTTCTTCCCGGCATCGCTTTATTTGTATTTAAATTTGATTTTATTTTATATCACCGAGGACCGCTTGTTAATTGATTTTAATTGATAATTTTAACGCGGTGCGCGCACGAGTTATTTAAAAGGCTCTCACTTTCTCTCTCCTCGCATTTATCGCATTTAATAGATATGTTTAACAACTTGTCAATTAATTGCGCCTGGGAAAGACGTGGGGGAAAAGCGACGAAAAATTCTGGGCAATTCTGGCCACGCGTAGCTGTTCGAATCGCGGCAACGCACAAATTGCAACTGTCGAGTTGTCGTCGAACGTCGAATGTCGAAAATCGAGAGACGGCGGCAGCCGCCGCTACGCCCAAGTTGTTGGCACACATTCAAAATTCAACGGCACACACAACACACACACGCACACCCGTACAGTTGATATTTTTAAAAATTTATGATATTGAAAACATTTTGGCCACAGGTCCGGCGGGAGCCTGAGAAATGCCATCGTGTATATCTGATTAAAAGTCTGCGGCGGCAATGCCACTGTCAAGTTGCCTTAAATTGCCCTGAAATGTATCGAGATAGAGTTCTCACTTGGCTGCAAAATAAATCAATTTAATTCTGACATTCTGGTCAACAATTAGGCAGGCGCCTCTATTAAGATTATTAAAGTATTTCGCATTATATATATTAAAATAAAAATAGCTTTTAATGGGAGAGGCATCTAATATTTAAGATTTAATTGCTCAAGGTTTTGGGTCACTTTCCCTGGCTATATAGTTGATTGTAATTATATTTCAGCTTATAAATGAAAAAATAAGAATTGTTTGGCCATTTATGCTTTTATTGTTCTGACCCCATACAGTCTGGGAAGGAGTTAATTATCACAGAATACATAAAATTCAAAGGCACTTTGAAATCCATTGTTATGTCATTGTTCTGCTTATGTTCGAACCTTAACCCTTTTACAGGGCTTACACTGTGAAGAAAATGCCTTTCAAAAATACCAAATAAATTTTTTAATGAACTACAGAATATATTCTTATAGAAAAAATAAATAAATCAAAGCCTTCATTATTACTTTATTATTTTCGGCAAGTGCAAATCAGAAATTTCAAGAAGAGGACTTTGAATCTTATGGCAAACAGTATTATATATATAACCTGGGTTAATTGTAAAAGCCAGTAAAGATTATTACAAGGGAAACTTGTTAATGAAAATAACATTGAAATCATATAAAAATATTTCAACTATTTTAGGTTTTAGTTGTAGTTTAAAGACAAGTGCAGCAGGTTGTTAATATATTTGTTATCTATTTGATTTCCTTACCACTTGATGGTTAATTCATAATAAATTTTATAAATTTTAAAATTTTATATTTAAAATGCTGATTTTTTAACAGAATAAATTTATTAAATTGTTGGCTTAGTTATGATTGGCTTATTATTTAGCTTCCTAATCCAAAACAAACAGCAAATGTACACAAACTTCGACTTAGTTATTCAACGTTTTCAAGTTTATTAAATACATATTATCTATATTACAAATGAATTAATTAGTTTAACTTTATTTTCCTGAAAAGTAACAAAATCTTGCATACTGTTCAAGAGCCAGGTCTTAACTCTTGTTAACTCTCCTTGGCATTACGACTTTTCGGCCTCAATGCAAGTCAGGCTAATTTCCCTTCACTGGCTGCATTAAATGCCGAAATGGCGAGACAAAGGGAATAGCAATGAGTTTGGCAGGACATTATTGTAATAGCAAATAACATGGCCCACACACATCCTGTGGGGTACACGTATGTACTACGTCTGGGGCAGCTTAATAATTTAGTTTCACCTGAAATCTGCCTGGGCGGATGGGGCAGAATATGAGCTGCAACCTGGCCTGGCATTAGGAGGAAATGTAAGCTTGTGCAGTGTCTCCTTTTAGCCAGGACGATTCCAATAATAAATAAAATTGCTTTGCCGATGGCCACAGAACTCGATGCAAAACTAAAGCCGACTTAAGCCAGCTTCCTGTTGATATTTCCTAAAAATTGTCCACCTCCCGTTTTATGCAATTTTCCTTTTTCATAATGTGTCCTGCTCGGAGCTGTCATCAGGATATAGTACTACCTTGTAGCTCATTCACTTGCATCTTTATGCCTCTGCGAGGGAAATGTGTGGCCTGCGGCGGCTTTTTAGTTGCAGTTGATGTTGCTTCTTTTCTGATTTTAATTGTTTTTATTGCATTCGCCTGAGGTGGAGCAAAGCTTTGCAAATGATCCACTACGCACAATGCATGCCCTTTTTAGGGGGATTGAATAGGGGAAAAAAGGCTACCAAATTATCATAATTTTACTTCAAGCTAAGGCCTGTTTTTATTTAAACAAATTTAGTTTGTTTCCAGGAAGCCCTATTTAATTAAAAGCTCATTAATTACCCATTAAATAAGGTTCACAAAAAACTCTCTGGTCAGCGTTTAATTTATTTTATTAAATTAAAATTCATAAAAAAACTGGCACCAAAAAATGTGGAAAGTATCTGCAAATATTAGTCAACGCTTTTTTGCTATTTTAATTTGCCATTTTGTGTTTGCCTTAAATGTTTCTCTATTATAAAATGTGTTTGTTTGGGAATGCCACCTAAAATTAACTTTTATTGAGAGAGAAAGCAAACACAAAGCAGAGAGCTGTGTGTGTGTGTGTGTATTTTGCTACATATAAATACTATATATATATATTTTTCGCCAGACTTTTCGACTCGAAAAAGCACTTCTTTCAGAGAAAAGGGGACCCCGTGGAAGGGTTGGCCGAATGCAGCCGACAAGTGTGCAATGCCAAATGGCCGCAGGACTACATGAAGTGTCGAAACGGTGTGCTTGGTTGTGTGTGAGGGGTGTGTGTGGGGTGTTAAGGGTGCTGTTCAGCGGCAAGGGTTAAGGGGTCCTGTATTGGTGACTTTACGGCAGAGAGTGACATCAAATTTGCATGTATTTATGTACATACAGAGACCCGCACGCGTTCGCTTTGTTTATGATCTGGAGCGGAAACGAGACGCACGGTGCCCACGAGGATTCGGAATCGGCAGTCACTCCGCCTGTGCCTCCTGCTACCTCCCACTTTTCCCTCTCCCGGCAAGCACTTGCCTCGCCTGGAGGCGCGCCAAATGCGCGACACCCAAACAAAGCGAAACCTTCGCCGAAACCCGGCCGAATCGGAGGCCCACGATGAAGTGGCAGTGGCTGTTTAGGCGGCAGCCCAAGAGGGGGAGGATGAGGCAGAGGAGGCAGAGGATGAGGAGGTGGAGCTGGATGCGATGGGTGCCCAGGGGCAGTGGCACAAGTTTGCCTATGCGGCAAATATTTGCCAGTCAGCAGGGAGGCAAGAAGGCGGCACAAGCTGTTGCCACACTAGGAGAAATCGGTGGTTAATAACATTTTAAATAAATAAATATTAATACAAAATTTATGATTATTAAATAAAAGTATATTTCATATACATTTTATATCGCAAAATCCGACTCTTTGTAACCTCTTAATAGGTATTATTTTTCCCATATAAATCCCAAGATTCCACTTCACATTTTCTTTAAGTGCACTCCTTTCGAAACTGTATATTGTTGTTGATGACTTTCGGTGTCAGCATAAACGTCACTCCCCCCGTCGTCCGTCTCCCGCCTCCATTCTAGCCGGATCCCCGTGTGCCGCCTCTTCACTTGCCGATTCAGTGCCTCCAAATCTATGCAAGTATGTCAGCTTGACTCCATTGTCTGGGCTAGGCCCAGTTAACTGCATTCCGCCCAGCCATCATCACAGGCATCCTGGATCAGCACCGCCCGCAACACCACCCACACCACACACCACATGTACCCACTCATACGCACACAGTCGGGCGGAAGGACGAGAGTGCCAAGTCCAACGTTAAGTTGGCTGTAATTGACGCAGGTAAATGCATCCGCCGGCTGTCCCAAATTTCACATGGGGGGAAGGGGACTCGGTCTCCTCCTCCTTGCCAGCACTTTATTTGGATTTATTCGGGGACATTGCGGAGGAATCCTCTGTCAGGATTCGAGTGCACTCAGGCGGAGCTGTGTTTTATCCTAATTATTTAATTGCAGCTTCTGGCGAAATGTTCTCTTAGAAGAAGGCTCGTAATAATTTCAAATATTATTCAAGAAGTTAGAGTGATTCTGAAATCGGCCAGAAGTATGTATGTTAAAAAGGGAGTAATAAAAATATCAAAACATGAGTAAACTTAAATAAACTTGAGTTTTTAATCTTTTGTGAAATAATTTTGGGTATATTTTCAAGAGGTTTTAAAACCTTGGTTATTAATTTTTTTGTTATTATTTTTCCGTAGAGTTAAATCGAATTCTTACATAAAATATTATTTTCACTTTTCTATATTTCGTTTCAATTTTAAATTTTTTTTTAGCAATGCTTTAGATTTTGTAACATTTATTTATATCGATATTTAAAATTAATTATTAAATTATTATTAACTGCAATATATATTTCTTTTGTACACTAATTTTCAATGGATTTACAAAATGCACAGCATTCCTTCTTGTAGAATTGTACGCTCTCCACCTTTACTACGAACTCCACACTTTACAGCCTCAATTCTACTGCGAATTGCACGCTCCCACTACTTATTTCACGCTCTACTCTCTCATCTACTACTAAGACTAAACGTTCTACTACCAATTCCCCTCTCCATTCTACTACTACTTTTCTACAAAGTAAGCAAAGCCAAGAAGAAGAAGCAGAACCGGCTTTTTTCAGTTAACAGCGCAGCGGCAGCGCAACTGCAAGACGCCAAGCTTGAGCCGAGCCGAGTGCAGCCGAAAGGCAGCCAGGAGCCGAGTTATGGCGTCGCTGTCGTCGCCGAGGTTTATAAGCCACAACCCGAATGGCGGACGGCACAGTCGTCCTCCGACCGGCTTCCATAGCGCGCACAGAACTAGGCAACTGAAACGTAACCGCGAGAACCGTAACGTAACGAGAGATACGTAAGTGCAAGCGTTTGTTCGGCGGACGTAAGCCAGGCGCTGTCAACACGTGTGGGCATTCCGCGTTGTTGCTGTTGTTTACGTGACAAGGATCGCTCGGCGGTTTATTGGATTTTGATATGGAACTTGGGCGGGCGTCCTTGATGTTTTGTACACTCGTTGTTTTTGCTGCTTTTTTTCTTGTTTGTTGTTTGAGTGAAACTTGAAACGCTTGTGCGCGCGAAAAGGAGTGAAAAGTTATTAATCATTAAAGGACATTTATGTCGCGTGCTGTCACACACACACACACACACACGCACACAAACACACACACGACTGGCAAACATTTTTGCCGCAAATTTAGTTTGCTTTGTTTCTCGGAGCTCCCCTCGTCCTGTTTTGGGGGTTTTGCCGTCCTTTCTTGGCTATATATGTGTGTGTTTGTGTTGTTTTTTGTGTTCCTTGTGTTGGGGTTTTCTGTGTTTTTTTGTTGGTTTTTTTGGTCCTGCGGGTCGCCGACGCTTACAAAATAATTTATTTGCCCTCATGCAGACAAGCAGCGTCGCATAATATTTATTTTCGGGCCTCTCCTCAAAGTCCTGCGACATACAACAAATTTAAAAGCCTGGAAAGTGCGATTTTCTCAAAGTATTGAAAGTTTTCAAAGGGCCATCAGACCTCTAAGTAGATTTTCTTAATATTAATTTCTTTTAAAACGAGTTTTTAAGGTTTTTTTTAAAACATGAAATTGTCTATGGCTTTTCCATAGCGAGCTTTATCTCTATTTAAAACTTATTTCTAAAATCAATAACTAACTTTAAAAATCTATTTTAAAAATTAACAAATAATGATTATTGTAATTAACATTTTTGTTGCCTCCTAAAAGTCCTTTCATATCTAATACTAAATAATACAAAAATGTTTTTAAAGCGGTTCAATTAAGTCTCTTCCAGGTTTAATTCCACTCAGGGGCTTTCCAACTATTTATAGCAGGCTGGGTATTATTTTCCTCAATTGATTTCCCACCGTAATTCCCGCCATCGGAGTAGGACATCTCTTTCGATGGTATCCATTCCTTTTTCGTTGCCCGATTGCAATTCACTTTGTTACGCCTTTAACCCCACTTGCACATGGCCATAAACACGGCCCGGGGAATCACTCCGATCGCGATTGAGGGCGACTGCTTAAATCACCCGGATACACTGCATCACAGTGGAGGAGCAGGGCCACTTTACGAGTGGATTGAATCATTCGGGGGTCACGTGAAGACGTGAAGGACTTACGGTGACACTTCACAAATTGCACAGCAAGAAAAGGGTAGCCATCGAGGAGAGAGAATATTTAAAATTAATATAAGGCTTAAAATCTTAACACTTTAGGCTTGAATTATTCTCAGCTTATAATTACTGATTCCTAAAAATGATGGTTCTGATTTTTCTATATATATTTTTTTGCGCTGTGTGCACTTGGATTTGAACGTCCTGCGCTGGGCGCTGACACAGCTGTTAATATAAATTCTCGCTGTCTGTTGCGATTCGCTTTTGGCAACACGATTTATGAAAATTGAAGTCTTTGTTTTATTATCCCGGACACGGCAATGGCTGGGAGTAGGGATTGGAAGCAGGGGAGTTGGGTCCTGGGAGCTTTCAGTTGGGATGGATTCAGCGGAGTTTTGGGGGACGCCATTTGCCCAATATTTTATGCAAAGCAGACTAGCCACTCCCACTCAAGCCACTTCCTACCCTTCGGCGGCATTGATTTACAGTCAAAAGGTAGCAGGTTGCCATCACCCAGCCGCAGCTCCAGTCCTGGTCCTACTTCTAGTCCTGGGCCCACTCCAGCTCTGTTCACGGACGACCTACTTTGATTTCGCTTGCCGTGTTTAGAGTTCATATTTGTGCGTTGTAGATTTTTGTGTGTTTATTTCCCTTTTCTTTTTTTTTGTGTGTTTCTATTCCCTGTTTGGTGTTTTTGGTGCCCTGTCCTGTGAGCCCTGTCCTATATGCTTTCCTCTGCCTTTGTTGGCTTCCAAATTCGCATTCGAATTGCCGTCCATAATTCAATTTTAGTTTTAATTTCCGCTCTTGGGCGTAAATTGCATTTGCATACTAATACACCCAGAAGAAGAGGGAGAGGGGAGAGAGTTGGTTTTCGGGGGGGTGGTGTGTGTGTGCCCTGCGTGGTGTGTGGAGTGTTTGTGACAAGGACTCCCAATCCGCAGGCCAAATTCGCAGACTAGATTCGATATACGATAGCGATAATCGGTAGCTTCAATGTCGGAAGCAAAGACGAAGCCCATGCTGCTGCTTCTGCTGGCCATTGTCCTGCCGGGACAGCGGCTGACCTTTGTGGCCGGCGGGTCCTGTCGCGAGGCTCAATTGTGCTGCAATGGCCGCGATTCATCCTGTGTGGTCCAGAAGGCTCCAATTAATGCCATCATCGAGGATCTCAGCGACAAGCCCTGCTACTGCGACCATGCCTGCTTGAAACTGGGCGACTGCTGCGATGACTTCAAGGATCATTGCGGAGGTGAGTTTGCGTTTCGTTTTTATTAAAAATTATATAAATATTTATAGAGCTCTATAGTTATGGGTGTGCTTGTGGGGAATTTTGTACAAGAATTACTTTTAAAATTATTTGAATCATATCATATTTATTTAACAACTGAAAAAGATGTTTTTTAAGTTTTAAATATTATTCGTATTTGACATATTGCTGGAAAATTATAACAAAAAACTGGTAAAATTTTGGTTCTTGAAGGCCCTTAATCCATAATATATAAGAGTCCTTGCTTGGAATCTTTTGTCAGTTGCTAAGAAGGTTTAAATGGATTGGAAAAAGAACTAACTGAATCCTTCTTGGTTTTGTAAATAAAAAAAGGGTATTTTCTGCCAATTCAGGTTGTTATTTCTCTGTAAACTTTTGCTCCTATTCCTTGTTTTATTATAACTTTTCTGTTCCTCAGCTATTTTTCATAACTTTTGCTTAATTTATTGAGTAAATTTAGGCAAAAGAATCAATTGTAATTGATTGTTCATATATTTTTTGTGTGACTTGCGAAAATGTTCGATGACTGAGCAGCATTTCCGTTTTCCGTTTTGCGCTTTCAAAATTAATTTGGCAAATTGCAAAACAAATATGAAAGATATAGAAGAGGGGGACTGACTGCACAGGAATATGATTGAACCCAGAACGATGTAATTACCAGCTCAGTGGCAATTCATTCGGCATTTTTTTTTTAGCTCCAGACGAGAGTTCATTATCCGGGCCTAAACTTAAGTGATGGCCAGCAAAAAACTTGGCCAACACAAACACAAAACGGCCATGTCGAAGGGTGGGTGAGAGGGGGCTGTGTGCGGAGTCAGATTTGAAGGCGCAATCCCGACACGACTGCGGCTGCATATACTATATGTATGTACTATATACATATATACATATGTATATATGGCCAACTACGAGGATGGTCGTAAAAAGGCCAACTTAATGGCCATATCCCGAGCTAAGAGTCTGCATTCATGGCTCGTTGGTTGTGCGTGTGTGTGTGTGCGAGTGTGCGGTGCGTGTGTGTACAGATACAATTTGTTCTTCTGCCTTGATTCCTTTTTTTTTGCTGGCTTGTTTCGTATTTTTTTTTGTTGAAAGTACAATAGCTAAAGGGCTTTAATTTTATTACATACAGCAAATAAAGTCAACGAACATGCGGCGGCCTTCCAAATTAAATAAGACGCGGCGGCGGCGGAGATACCAAGGGGCAAGGAAGAGAGGTAAAGGAAGGAAGGACTTTTGGGCTAAAGTTGGGAATTTTTCGTTTCGTTTCGTTCGTGCCAGCTGCGGCTACAAGTTGAAAGATGCCAAAAATAAAAACCAGCCAGCAGAGACAAGTTAGAGGGTGTCCCGACCACAAAGTACCCGGTTTTTAGGATAAAGCAATAGGATTTTTAGTACAAAATAACCTCTTTATTCTTTAGATATTTATTATAATTCTTTTGCTTGCCTAGAAAGTATATTTCAAAAATAAAAACATAATTAGCTGCAAAAAAAAAACTCTACAAGCAGCCGCTGTGTTGATGAAAACAGTTGCTCCTCCAAGTGGCATCCGGAGCCAGTCCCCGGCAATGAAACGAGAAATCGAGAGCCGCAGAAGGCATTACCGAAAAGTTTACTTAATTTTGCATTAAATTTGATTTTATTTCTCCCGTCGCACTATATAGTGCGAGATGCCTCCCCCTCCCCATTCGCTGCTCCCCAGTGGCACATCTCGAGGAGCATTTCGAGGAAACAGCTGGCAGCGGAAGCTGCCATAAACACGGCCGTAGACAATGGCGGATGAGGAGGATGGGATGTGCCATGTGCCCGGCGGACAGTGACAGACAATCATTGGGAGGTGGCATTGGCGGGACAGCCCACGAAGAAAGGTGTGGCAAGAAATGCGAGATGTCTGGCAAAGTGAGTTTTGGGAGAGAAAAAAAAAAATAAAACAAAAATAGAAAAGGAATTATACACTGAGAAAAAGTCAGTGTCTGCTTATAATATTAAAGGGTGCTTGCTCTTTCTATATTTGTACTCCTCAAAAAATTAAATCTTCTTGCAGAAAGTTTAAACAACAGAAGACAAGTGCAGCAGCACTGAAATACTCTTTAGTTCTGCTCTTTTGTTTTTGGATTTCAATACATCTGTTGTTAAGACTTGAATATATATGGATTTCGAATTATAATCATTAATTCCAGTGTATGTGCTAATCTGTTTTTGAATAAATTTACTTTGGGCAGCTTCAGAGGGCATCCATCCTTCAAAACGAATGCCTTTGTTTCCACAAGTGCTGGCTGGGCTCTCAAGTCTTCAGGTCTCAGGACTTAAGGTTGAACGTCTATAACTACCAATTAAGTTGGTAAATATATCGTCTTATAAACACAAACACACACACACACACTGGAAAAACACAAGCAATGGTCCAAGAAAATGCGTATGAAGCGATAAATGTCAAGTTAAAAAGGGAAACCGGCTACAAAGACTGAAATAGAGGAGGATGCGAAGACGGGTCGTAAACTTAAACCCCGACACAAGGAGGCATCCTCCTACCAACTCCAAATCCAACTTGGACTCGGGACTCGGATCCACCACGGATAAGCCTCGCTGCGCTGCGCTGGGCGGCTCAATCAATCAAAGTCGTCTTTGTGTGGGAATAAATGAATGTTTCGAATGTAACTATGGCAGATAACATTCACGTTCGCTGGGAACCAGTCGCTCCCCCTCCATATAACCATTGATTTCGAACCGGAATATACGTATCCCGCGCGGCCATTAAGGCTGCGGCGGTGGCATGCAACAAATGGTCAACAAAACTGTCGACCGGCTGGCTGGTCATTCATTAGGCAACTCATCAAACTCCCATAATTCACGCTAATTAGTTCGACGAAAGAGGCAACAGGCGATGCTGGAGTGTCGTCTGGTCATGTCCGTTAAGGGTTCCCGGCGCTGGACACTTTTCCAGGGACCCTACAGATGCCCTTCCCTTTTTTTCCTCCTCTCGTTTTTCCATTCTTATTTTTTTTTGTTCGTATTTCACGCGTAATTGATGACAACCATTTGAATGTGTCCCGGCCTGTCTCGGTCTCGGTCTTGGTCTGGGTTTGGGGCTCGGAATCAGTTTGTGTGACCTTTTGCCCTGCCCTTTGGAAGATCGGTGGTGGCAGGGGAAACAGCATCTCGGCTATTCCCTGGGAGAAAAAGTTGTAAAACCAGAAAGAGCAGGTTGTGTTCTGGCTGCTCTACAAAAAAAAAAAATACAAATTAAATTCAACAGGAAAGGGGAATTTTTATTCGAAATTAAGAACCATAAATCCCAACCTTGTGGGATTTCTTTATATTTAATAAAAAGCTCTTAATATATATTTAAATTTAAACACAAATCTAAAACAGCCAAGAGTTTTATTCTTTTATTGCTTCTGCAGCTCTTCTTTATAAATAGACTCTTCATTCGCTGATCAAAGAACTAAAGAGGAAGCCCCTTCAAAAGGCAGGGCCAGGGCAAGGGTTAGGGCGCAGGTTAAGACTATATCGAATGACCAGACGTCGGTTTCAGATTCCCTTTGCCTTGATCAAAAGTTGGTAGCGACCACACCATGGGTGGCCCTTCAGACTGGAGACCAGAAAAGGCCAGGGAAACGTTAGAGGTAAATGAAACACATTTGCGTCAAGACTTATCAAATCAAATTAATCAGCCGGGAGAAGAGTATAAAAACCTGTAGGGAAAAATCCCACAATTCTCTGCTTTGCTGTACACACAGAGAAATAAGAGCTAGCCAGAGAGCAAATATTTTTATATGTGAAAAATTAACATTTACTCGTTTTATATTGTTTTTGTTTTGGCTTAGTTGTTGTTATTTTAATATTCAAATTTTTCCACCAATATTTTATCAGTAAATATCGTCTTAAAGAATGCTTATTTCTTGCTTCTTTAATGATATCCAAATTCGCCAATAAAATTATAAATAACTTAATATATTTTACCTTTTGTATTAACTTAGTTAATTTTTATTTTTTAGCACAGTTCCATATTTCAAACAGATTTATTGCACATAATCTGTAACGTAATAATATTGATATAGGCACATATATCAATACATCAATATATATTTTATATTTTATTTTCTATTCTCTTTAGTTCAAATACATTTTATTATGCAACAGTTTATTTAAATGCTTAAAATCATACATATATTTTCGCTTTTCCCCGATACTCCCTTTCCACCACAAATAAATACATATATATAGTAATAAAATATTATGTTATCGGCAAAACTACCAATAATATTATAGTTATTAGCTGATGCGATCAAAACTTTTACCAAACGCGACCGCGAGGGCCAAATTGACAGGCCCATAGGCCGTAATGAATGAAATGGCTTTCGAAAACGGATTTAAATATTAATTATTATCAAAGTGCCGGCACTCATGCGGCGGATCTGACGAAGTGCAAACAATGGAGGGGCTTAGTGTCCCAGGAGGGGTCCTGGCCCGGCGGGGAGTCCCCCTAGTATTTGTATATTTGGATATTTGGGTCGGGTTCGACGGTTGGCTGAGTCTGGTTCAGGCTGGCGGGCTGGCTGGCAGGCTGTCTGTGTGCGGGCTTAGTGATAATATTGTAATTATGTTTAATTGAAATGTTGGCAAATGCCCGGGCAGCTCCATACACACACACACGAGCACGACCGATGGCTTAAACCAACTAAATACTTGGCCAAGTCCTCCTCCTCCCTCGCGTCCGGAATTAGGCAAACTTTGAGCAGCTTATTAATTTCATTTAGCGTGGATTAATCGCACTTCGGGCCTGGCGAACCATCAAGTCTGGCAAGTTGACAAGCAGTTAGCCTTAGTTTCCAGCCTCCTGGGACTGGGTTTTTCCTCTCCTTTTTATTGGCTAACGTTAAAGTTTGTACAACTTTGCAAATATAAAATCCAGTAAGCCATGCCTAAGGCCTTGTCAAGGGGGTTTGTCAAAAAGGCCAATACTTGGCCAGTCCCAGGCAACATCAGTTCCAACTAACAACGCGTCGTGTTCGCAGGAAAATTAGTTCCAGAAACAAAAAATATTTCGTTATACAAATAATTTGGGAATAGTTCAACGATAAATTTCCAAATTTTATAATTCTCCAATACCATAAATGGCCACCTCAAACGATCTTTACCGGCAACTGACCAGGGAGCTGGAGGAGACACGCCTGGCCATGCTGGAGCAGCAGAAACAGCAGATCGAGCTGGCCGCCTGTGTGCAGCGGCTGAAGGCCAATGAGTTGGAGGAGCAGCGGCTCCTGGCTAAGAAGCACAGGCAGAGTGGGCGAGCACAGCCGCAGCTGGCGAAGATTAGTGCTGCCGTGGTGGCGGAGCAAGGGCAGGCAGCCGAAATCCGCAAGAGTCTGGAGCAGCTAGAGTCGCGTCGGCAGGTGATAAATGTCCGCAAGATGGTCGAGGCCTATAATGCAATGGTGGCCAAGGAAGAGGCCGAACGCAAATGTTGGGAGGCCCTCGAGGAGATGAGAGCACAGCGGAAACGCGTCGATAAGGTACAGAAGATTGAGAAACAGATGAGGGATCTGGAGGAAATGAGCCATGCTGTGCGGAAAACTAGCAGCATTCTGCAGGCAGTGTCTCGGGTCCACAGTAGGGAATACGTCCGCGAAGATGACACGGGGAAGATTGAGAAACAGATGAGGGATCTGGAGGATATGAGCAATGCTGTGCAGAAAACCAGCAGCATTCCGCAGGCAGAGCCTCGGGTCCACAGTAGGGAATACGTCCGCGAAGATGCCACAAAGCAAAGCCCTGCGAATGGTGCCGGTGGGGAAGTTCACTCTGCAGTTGGGAAGAAGCAAGATCAACGATTACATGCTGGGAAGGATAATCCGAAGAAGTCCACCCGTAAGTTCGAGTTTCCAAAAGATGCCAAATGGGCGGATATATTTAAAGCAAATATGAAGGGAAATGGCTATCAAAATGTTAGGAATGAAGGCCAAGTAAAATCTACTCCGAAGGAAGGCATCTCCAAAGAGATTCTTAAAAATTCAAAGTGGCATAATATCTTCATGGCGGCCACAAAGGGAGAATCCCCCAAATATGACTTTAAAGGTAACAAAAAAGAAGACTCTGTAAATGCAGCCAAGAATGAAGAACATATAAAGCCAGCCAGCCGGAGTAAACATCGTAAGGATGCTGGAAGGGAAGATATTCATTATGATGCGGCCATGCAGGATGACTCTAGAAATGTTAATAGTGACGACATAATTAAATTAGCTAAGAATAATATTCGCCAGCAACCAGCCTCAATGGAGGACTGCCTGGAAGCCGACGGGAGGGAAGTTTTTCAAGCCGAGTACATCGCAAAGCCAACCTCAAGGTGCTTCAGACAACAACCTGCCACAAGAGAAGATTCTACGAGAACTTCCCAGTGGAGCGATATTTATGAAACTACTGTAAAGCAAGACTCCTGGAAAGCAGCCACAAATAACGATTTCCAGAGAGTTGCCCGGGAAGATGAATATCGAAATGAGAGTTCCGATGAGCTGGAGGACTGTAAGGAGTTGGAGCGCCTAATAGAGGAGCAATTAAGAAAGGCGAGATTATACCACAAGGAGCTGCAATGTTTACATGCCATGCAGAAGTTGAGAGCACAAATTAAAGAGCGACAGCAACGTAACAGGATCCCCAACGTGGAGCTGAGCAGAAAGTGTGGCAGGGATCTTGATGAACACAATCAAGGAATCTGCGAAGAGGAGGAAGACATATCCCAAGGACATAGGCCAGCGCAAAGTTACAAACAGTTCCAAACAGTACAACGAGAACAAGGGTCTTTAAACAAGCAGCAGGGCAGCAGCACCAGGAGAAGGAGCAGCAGCAGCAGCACCATATGCAGCAGCAGCAGCTGCAGCGGCCGCTGCAGTGGTACCATAACACAAACATACCGGGAGATACCCACCGCTACATGCGAGAGGAAAGTCCGGTTTGTGGGCACCTGTGAAGAGCCAGATCGAGCCAGGATGGAGACTGCCTTCGCGAAAAGGGATGAATGCGCCCGGGACAGAATCGACAGAATGGAGACCGAGCAACAGAGAACGAAGACTGACCAGGACTCGAGCAGTTATAGCAGCTATCCCAGCGACCAGAGCCGTGCAGGTCCGCGTCTGACCATGGTGGGCCAGTACTGTCCCAATGCAAACAAATACTTGGTGGATCAGCGACCGGCTACTGTTCCGCTGCCCGCTGACAGACGAGCAGATCCTATGTCAACGTATGCGGCTTCCAGCTCAGATGAGTCGTGGACGGATCTCTCTTCAGATTTAACAAGTACGTCTAGCAGCCAGGAGGAATGGGAGCAGGAGGAGCTGGAGGACGAGCTAGAGCTGGAGGAGGAGGAGGAGGAGGAGCTGCCTGCCAAGTACCTAAACCTGTACCAGGACAACTGCCGCATGTTCTCCCATCTACTGATGGCAACCCATCTATTGGATGGACATTTGAAGAGGCTTTTGGGCAACGATTATGATGGAGCCGTAGAAGCTTGCCAGGTGGGACGCGAGGCCACACAGCTGATCCAGCAGCAGGTACGGCCGATAGCCAACAGTCATCACTATAGGGAGCTGGCCACGAAAATGCTGCTACTGCTGGCCAAAATGGTGCAGCAGTACTACGACCAGGTGGATGCAGAGCTTGCATGAATGTCGTAGTACTGACTGGTACTTTTTTAATGCCTAAAAAATATACTTTTTTTTTTTTGGCCAGTAATTTGTATTAAGCTTGGAGGGGGTGCAGAGATCCTTGGGAGCATATCCAATGTCATCATAAATAATAATCTCAAACATTTGCGACAGGGATGGAGCTGGGACCCAGCACTCCCTACTCCCAAGCTCCCAGGACGCGGGACGCAACTTGCTGCGTGACCTCGCTTACTCACCTTTTGCAGCGTCTCTGTGTCAATGTTGATTTTTTGCTACTTGCACTGGCATCGTTGCCAACGACAGTCAAAGTCAAACCCAATTTAACAAAAAATCAACGTGAATGTAAATTGAAACTCGGGCTGACTGCTCCGCATGCAGGGCTCTAGGACACACAACACACACACGGAAGGAGCGAAAACACGGACATGGACACGACACTTAAGCCGGTGAACTGCATCACTTGTGGCCCTTTTGGACCCCCAATCCAACCCCATTCACGCACTACCATCGTCCTGCGTCCTTCGTCCTGAGTGAGTGTGCGTTAAAAAGCAATTTCTTGGCTCGTGCGGTAGTGGAAGTGTAGCAGTGCAGCCACCCACTCCCAGCCACTTCCAGGACCTCACTCGGCTTCCTGTTTTTTTTTTCCACTCCTCTCGTTTTTTTTTTTTTGGCATAATAAATGATGTCAAATTAATTAAATCGACGACAGTCGCCGACTGCAAAGGAAGTTGCATGTTTGTTTGATGGGGAACAACGACAGCCATGGCATCCTGCTCCTGCTCCAGCTCCGGAGCGTCAGTGTCTCAATTGCACTCGAAGTTGGGCATAAGAGAGAGCGAGAGCGCGGCTCTGATTAAAAGCAAATTTTATATGCGATTTAATTAAAGCGAAAAGCAAAAGGCGAAAAGGTTATCCGGCACACACCATCTAACCGACGACCACTTGGCCCCAAAAAGGCATTCCACGTCGTTGGCCATATTTGCTCTCTACCAGTAGCTAGTGGCTCTGAGCCATATTGGCATTCTCGCGGGCAAAGGAACCGGAAACGGAAGGGGAGTAAGTACGTGGCAGGCTTGAAATTGGGAAAACAATTGACAGATTTTGTAGCTAGCTTTTGGGGATAAAAGAAAATAGCAATACATGAATGATACATTTATGTTTCATATATAAATGAATATTTTAAAGTTGCGATAAATAGATACGTTTTTTTAATCATTTTAAAGTTAGTTTTAAATAATGTTTTAAAAGTAACCGGATATAATTTATTTACAATATTTTTCTATAAAATATTAATGTTTTAAACTTGATTGATATGTTTAAATGAAATAAATATTTTTCATAATTTTAATTTCCTTATTTTAATTTAAAAATTGCTTTATTTTTTGTCGAAATATTTTACTGAATTGAAAAACTAGCTATAAAATAAAAATTCTAAATAATAAGAAGCCAGTTTAGAGTGTACAATATTATGTACCTAGATTTTCATCGATAGCATCTTTATATATATTATATATATTTTTTTTTTCGATCTTCGTCCCCTGATTAAGGGGTAGCAAGGCCTAGAGTCCATGTTAGTCATTGCAGTTTCCCTTTGTTTTGACTCGGCAGACGCTTAATTGGGAATTTTCCTTAGTAAATGCTTTGACTAATGAGTTTTTGAGCAAGTGGGCAAAGGACTAAGGACAAAGAACAAAAAAACACAGAGAGAGAGAGAGAGAAAGCGAATGACAATAGAAGGCAGGGATTCCTGGGATTGAGCGGGACTGAGAAATAAAAGTCGGCCGGCAAATGCACAGCCACAAAAGCAACAAAACACACATACTATACCATACCTCCCACTAGCCCCACTCGGAAACGGAAACGACCTTGACTAAGCACACACACACAAACACAGACAGGTTGTTTATTATTTGTACCGTTGTCCTTTTTTTTTGTTTTTTGTTGAGTCAAGTGGCTGCTCTGCTGCTCTGGTTTTGCAGTCGTCGTTGTGATTGTAATTAGTGCATGTTACATGTTTGAAAGGATATTAATTATTTTGATGGCGTGCAGGTCCTGGCCCCATTAACCTGCCTCCATCCTGGCAACACAGCTTCCCCCTCTGACTGACCCACTTCCTGCCCACTGCCTAGTCCCGGACTAGTTTTGAGCATTATTTTCATTAGTTTCGTTCTCGTTCTCGTTTTCGTTTTCATTCCTCTTTTCGGTCTCATTTTCATTCTGTTTATTTTGTTATTTCATTGCTTGTTTCATTTTCTGTCCTGCCATTGGCACCGGGCCAGGATTCAAGGCAGACGAACATGTGGTCCTCACACGGAACTGGGCCAAAGTTAATTAGGCAAGGGGACCAATGGACCAGAATCACATGTGCCGCCGCAATTACTGTCAATGAAAAATAGAAAAAAGAAACCACATTGCAGTACCTTTTCCAATCAATTAGGAGCCTTTAAAGTTTTTGTTCTTTACACTACAGATTAAGTTGGATATATATTATAGAGAAAAGAGTACAGTGAATTCAACTACTACTACTTGAAGGACATTCTTAATTTCGCGATTGATTCCAGGAGGCAGGGCGGATCTTTGTTGCATATGTAAAATATTTTCAATCAGAGTGCAAATTATTTATTTTGTGTGGGTCTGGGTTCCGTGCGACTCGGTTCCGCCAAGCAATCAGGCAGCCAGCCATCCACTCTAGCTAATGGCCTTTTTCTGCTGCACACTGGGAAATATCTCTCGATATATAGACGAGTATATGCGAGATACATATACAATATATCTGCTGTGCTGTTTGTGAAGGATGCGGATGCGGATGCGGATACGGAAGGCAGGATGGGGTTACTTATTTGCATCGCACTTGTCATAACATTCACACAACCTACAAAATTAAAAATCCACACCGCAATGGCGAATGCAAACAGAGAGAAGAGCGAGCTATGGCCTCACATAGCGAGTGCCAGCGAAAACACACGAATAATTGTTACTCAATCGCAATTGGGCAAACAATATGGCGGCTTCTGCCGGCGGAAGTGGAAGTGGAAGTGGAAGTGGCAGCGCTACGTTTCATTTGCAATCCCTGAACAATTGGGCAAACATCCAGAGAGTGATTCCATTCGATTCGTAACCATTTCAAGAGTCCATTGCATACAGGTGAAAGTAAATGCACTCACTGGCTGAGAATTTGAGTAAAAGAAGCAGCATCAGGAGGTCACTATGTTAGAGGGGTTAAAAAGAGACTTAAAAAGGAAATATTATAGAGATTTCTAAGCTTAATACATATATTATTATTATTTTATAAATTATTATTAGCATTGAAAATTTAATAACAATTTTCAGTTTAAATATTCTTTGACTTTGGCTTTAGGCTCACTTTAACCTAAACTTTTCACTGCCCTTGCCCCAGTCTAATGAGATGCCAGTGTGAATCCTTGGTCTCAGCAGTAGCCTCTGCTTCACCCTCTCCCCCTCTCTCTAGCAGCCATCAGCTTTGTCATCGGCACGTCTGAGTGCACAGGGAATGGTCGAAAGTGCACTTGCTCAACGTCTCCGCATACTTCTCCAGACCCACCCAGTGTCCTTGCCCTTTTTGCACTGATTCCTGTTGTTCGAGACCAGCGATGCGTGGCTGCTGTGATAAAAAAATAACCGAAAAGTGTCGGATGCATCCTGGAGAGGGCAACGGCGGCGGTGGCGGTGGCGACGGCATCCTGATTAGGAGGAGGAGGAGGACTATTGCCTGCATGGGCCGCCGAAAAACGAACGAACAGATCTCATTAGGCGGAACACTGGTATTTGGAGACGCAATCGTCTGGATGAATAATTGAAGTGCCTATTCCTTCGCCTCGTTTCGTTCTGTGTTTCGTCCTTCCTTCCCGTCCCGCTCTCCTGCTTCCTTTTTGGCAAGCAATAAAGTTGCCGACTCGACGAAGTCGCATTAATCATTCGCATGTGTGGCACACTTTCTGCGGCAAACACACACAGAACGACGACGACGACGAGCCGGCAAATTGGGATGCGGCATTAAATTAATTGAAAACATGCTCGGATTATGTTTGCCCAACCTGCGAGCAGCGATGATGGATGGGTCGAGGGGGAGACCCGTGCTCCTGCAGTCTGGGGAGCGAAATAAATGATGGCGGCAGCGGCGGCGGCGGAGTGCGCGGAATGCGGGACCCCAAGAGATCAAAGAAGTCATCGCAGCCGAGCCAAATGTCAATGCAAAGTTCACAGGAAGCAGCGTCTTCTTCAGTTGACCTTTGTGGGTCTCAGCGATCTCCGATTTCCCCAGCAAGATTTAGACCATAAATTAAAAGCAAGTATTTTTGGTAAACATTAGCGAAAAGACATTATTTTCAAATTTAAATCGGAGCATAAAAAGAGGCTTCTTCGTAAGCAAATACAGGCTCATATTTGGAGTAACTTTAGCCGGGCCCTTGGCTCAAAGGATTAGCTTATGTGACACTTCCTGGAAATTTTTCAATCCGCCAAAGATGTAATTTCACCAACCTCTCCCCCCTCTGGCCCTCATACAAGTTTTATCTAAGCCCAGCAGGACAAGCGTGAGTCGTTAATGGGGCAGGAGCTATAAATAAGCAATTTCCCAGGATGCCAGGATGCGGGGATGCCAGGGAAAAGGTTAACTCGGGAAAGTCTTGGCTGATTAATCGGGATGGGCAGCCGAAGCGATAGAAAGCTAATTCAGCAAAGTGACTGCCCAAAGTGAAAGGCTCACAATTAAAGGCAGGGGTTAGAGGAGGATCTATAGAGCATGGAATTGCAGATGGAGCTGAACCTGAACCTGCCCCTGAACCTGGAGCTGGAGAGCGTAGTGTCCCCAAAGCCCTTTTGGCAATGAATCGGAATAAATTGTGCCCGCCATGTGAGCCATCTGCGTCGATTCTCGCACTTTTAATGGCCAATCCCAACGATGAGTTGTCGAAAATCACGGCCGGGAATATTGAAATGAGGCTTGGCCAGAAAGACAAAAATAAATACAAAAAAAATACAAAAAAATAAAAGAGCAGCAAGAAATATGCCCAGTCAGCCATCTGATGGCGTTGGCCAGCTGCGTGACGTGGCTCCTGCTGCTGCTGCTGCTGTCCGAGATGACCCTCTCCTGCAGGGACCCAGCCACCGCTCCAAGACACAGACACCTACAGCTTGCTCCCCCTCCTGGCTGGCATTTTCCATATATTAAAAGAGATCAAAATGCAAAATAACGTAAAGCGAGGCGTCACAAAAAGTCTGGTGAGGGGCCCACAAGAGAGTGACAAACCGAGTGGACACCGAAAATGGTAGCCAAACTACCCTAACAAGATGCATGGATAGTTCAAGGGTTAATAGGATTTTTTCAGAATATTTATAAAGTATAGAAAAGAAATACAATTGCGCCTTTGTTTGACCTTACTGTTCCCTTGCAAATCTAAACTTTCGCCAAAAAATTAACTTTGAAGATTAACAAAGATACAAAAACATACAAAAAGTTTGGGTTTTATTTCAAAATTCTCAAAAAAAATAAGCCAAGCTTATGGCGCTTCAAAGAATCATGAATAAATACCATTAAGTTAAGTTCCAAAGATCAAAGAAAACTTTCCCCCTTAAAAAGACAACAAATTGCATTATGTTAACCTGAGAGTTTCTTGTGGGTTTTTTGTTGTTCGGTAATCTTGCCATTTTAGCTTTAGGTAAAGTTGCTATTTTATTACCGGGGAATTTAATTCTGGCTCTCCTTTTTGAAAAATAGCCAATACTTTAATCCTCTTGTGGCGCCCCGGAATTGACCACAGAAAGTTGGTAGGGCTTTGGGTCACCAGAAAAATAAATACACAACTGAAAGCTGACCAAAAACGAAATCGTTACCTTTTGGGCGACATTTATGTATACATATTATATATATATAATATATATATAAACATTTTTGCAATTAGCATAATGCCAACTCAAGTCGAACCGCATGGCACAGTCAATGGACGACATTGGTTTAGGGTGTGTGGTGTGTGTGCTGTGCTGTGTTGTGTGCTGTGCGAATGGGTTCCTACATATTTATGGTGTGTTTACATAGCAACAAAAAGGGAATAAACACCAGATATATACATATAGTATACCCACCACATATAGCTCCATGTATATATAAATATGTATGTATATATGTATATATTTATGTGTGTATGGACACACGTTCTCAATAGTTCCATCCTTGCATCTGCAACGGCATTTTTATGCAAAACAACTGTTTGCTGTCAGCGGCACAGCGGGCGTCGTCAGCAGTTGTAAAAGGGGGGCGAAAGGGTGGTTGTAAGGCCTGACAGGGGTGGAAAGCAGGATAGGGAACCAACAACTGAATTGGCCAACTACTGCCAGGACCAGGACCTAGACCAGGACCCTTTAAAGTGACCAAGGCATTGATTTAATGAATGTTTCTCAACATGATTTCTTGGGGAAACATTTATTATCTTGGACAATCCGCCAAATAAGATTAAAGTTTTTTTAGGTTTGAGATAGGAGATGCCAGGAAATAGGGATATATCAATACAGTATCCATATTTAAAGCCAAGAAAAATCTATAATTTAATCTTATAATACTAAGAAATATTCTGTTTGATATGTTTTGATTATTTTAAGATTATCTTCAATATTGTTTCAATATTTTATATTTCATAAAACAAACATTATACATATTTTAGCTATATTTCTCTATATATTTCAATATATCTCCCATTTTTCCCATATTCCATTCCTTTCCTAGTGGTGTTCAAATTACTTTTTTTCCTGCCAGGATTATTGGCCCAATCAATGGTGAAGGATTCTTGTTGTTAATTTGCTCAAAGCTACCTTTCAGCTGTCATTTACAAACATGCACAGTCGAAGGACTCGCAAATATATATTTCATTTCCATTTTGGGCAAGGATATAGGGAAGGTAGATGGGGTACCGGATGTGTGCAGGCGTACCACCGAACATCATCGTAATTAATTTCCCAATGTTGCCCTTTAACTTTAATTTGGCTTATTTGATTTCGTCGGCTTGGCTTTACCATTTGGCATTTTCCATTTTCCTGCCCATTTCCCAGTGTGGTGCCTCTGCACCCAGCACCCCAGCCGCCCCAGCTCTGCACCCCCACCTGCCCTAACCCCTTTATCTGTCTGTTTGCTCGTCAAATGCAAATATTATCGCATGTCGCATGAATGGACATTTGCATAATGTGCACTGCTTAGTTTGGTCAACAGTTGAATTAAGTTATACGGATTATCATTATTGTGTATTATTGTTTGCACATCCCGCCTCTATTTTCGCCTCGCCGCCTCCTGGCAGCCCCTTTGCACATTCCTCATTTGGTTGTTCATCCGGGTCGCGGACATATGTCATTAAAGGATGCAGTTTCGATGGGACCACCTTTCACCCAAACTAGGCATTTACGAAACATGGGAATTCGGTTTCAATTATATTGGAATTTCAATAATTGTGAAAGGCACAGCGTGTTGTATTGAATTTTGATTGAAAATCCAATGTATTTGGCGCCTGGGAAATATTTATATGTAGATGAGGTGTTTTGTGGACTTTATTTACAGAGAGATTTAATTGGGGTTTCCTGAGGGATTTTTCAATATTTTTAATATATATTTAGAACTCCTCCAAGTTGGCTACTATGTGTCATATATCTATTTCATACAAATCAAACTTCATACTAGAAAACTCATCAGTATTTATTTGGTTAGCTCCCTTTAGTTTTAAAGCAATTTCAATTAATGTATAACTAACTCCTACTTTTCTTACTGTTACGTCGTCTTTTGGCCTACTTAATGCACTTAAGCTGCCATAATTGGCTAAAACGTAAGTCAAGTATGCACACGCACACTCGCACATAGAGCTGTACATTAAAGAGCTTATGCTAACAATTAAATTATTTTTAAGCACTGCAAGGCAAAGGAGGCACAAAGCATATAAAAACAGGCACAACACTGGCACACACTCATTCGCACACCCACACACTCAGTGGCAGCGTAAAAATGTTTCCACTGGGCTTGCTTTGAATAATGCGCATACGCAGCGTTGTACGCTGTACCGCCAGAAAGGCGGCCAACGTCAAAGGCAAATGGCTCAAGTGACGGGCGTTTGAAATGACGATAAGAGTGGGGCCACAACTGGGCTGGGCTGGGCTGGGTTCATGGCCAAAACAAATGCTATATGCGTGTGTGTGTGTGTGCGGCTGTGAGTCTAATCAATTTGCTTGGTAAGGAAGAGAAGTTTTGTTGCCAAGAGCAAACACCTTGTGACATTTATCGCGATGAGAACCACACGGTCTTAAGCTGATTCCCAGCGTTAATGATAAAAGTTTTAGCGCTTTAAAACTGGCTCAGAGGTGGGGTGTTTTTTGGGGGATGGAAGGTGAAGTGTGGCTAAATCCGAGAGCAATCTTCGTCCTTATTGTCACCACGCACGCACAAGACGCACGGACCTCGCATTTTGTTACCAATTAATTGTTTACCCTTGTCAGTCGGTCGTCACTTGTCACCGCACATCCCCACACGGCTTTGCCTTCATCCTCCACCAGCGGAAAGGGGGGCCGAAGCAGTATTTGTTTCAATGGCTTTCCCATTTTATTTTCATTCGGTTGGGTAATGGTCATAAATGACTGACGCTCTCTCTCTCTCTGGCCAGGGCTTTTCGCTTTGGGAAAATCCAGAGCCACAGGGCCATCCATCACCAGATCAGAATTGAGACATCAGCTTATGGGAAGAGATTTACCAGAAGGGAAGCAGGTTACAGGGAGGAGAAACTGGACTGGCAGGAGGAGAATGGATATAGGATGAATGGTCCTTAAAGTCACCACACGCTTAGAGCTTTAAACTTTAAACAGAAAACCTGAGATACATTTTCATTGGATAAATTCATATCTTTAAAAAAATAGTGAAAAGGAACCCAAGGGAATTAGCTGTCCCGGGCTGGGATAACAACATCCCGAAGGCATTGTTTGGTAGCTAGTTACCAATCTACTACAAACTTTCTCTAAGCTGCTTCTGCTGCTGCTGCTGCTACACACTCATTTCCTTCAAACTACCGACTTGCAGACGACTTTCAGACTGCCAAAAACTCGGTTCCAATTTCAATTAGTGCCTGCGCCTGGCCAAGACCAAGTCCGAGTCGCAATTGCAATCGAGGTGGAGCCCAAGGCCCAAAGCCGAAAGCCCAAATGTCCAGAGTCCGGCCAGAGCGGCCACAAAGCTGCCAGCAATTGGGCTAAACATCTGCACACATCCTGGGGGCCAGCTGCATCCTGCATCTTGGTGTAGCTGTAGCTGTATCTCTCTGTGTATCTGTATCTCTAGCTGTATCTGTATCTGTTTCTATATCTGTATCTGTATCTGTATCTGTGTCCTTGGCCAAATGTACTATAGTTGCATCCGCTTTTGTGGCCAGGCTGAGCTCTTCATTTGATTCCGTTGCGGTTTGTGGTCAAAACTTGCTTCTTTGGGTTGCTTTCCTTTTTTTTCAACAGACTTTACACCACCCACGAACACGTGTAAATTTCACAGTGAAAATAAACGCCAAGCTGCCCTCGCTGGTAAAAAGATTAAGCTGTTTGATCGCAAAATCAACAGCCGCATAAAACGGATTAAAAATAAAAAGCACTTTTTATGGCAGCCATCAGACAAACATCTATATATAGGATATATATATATATATATATATATATGGTGGGAAATCGGTCTGATTGCTTTTTGTGGTGTCCATTTAATGTTTCGTTAGTCCCGGAAGCCGGAGGAAGGGCTGCTGCTGAACAGCTGCTGATTGCCGGACAGTGTGTGTCAGTCTGATAAGATATCGAAAGCGCCGAAGCGGTGGGGACCCCGGATCCGGGTGCGAGATATAGCCACAACTCATTGACTGCTGTTGCGATTGAAATTCCGCTTGAAAAGCTGACAATTTGCGGTGGAAATGGCCAGAGAGATACCCCAGGGGAATCGAGATTGTGTGAATGCATGTTAAGGATGTGGCATTTAAAGCATTCAAAACCCAATATATTAAAATAAAAAGCAAAATTAATGCAGGCATGAAATTATTGCATTCTTTTGGGTTTATGTGTTAAATATAAATACAATAAAAATAAATAAGTTAGCTGGTAATCGCTCACAGTACAAAGCCTGAATGAATAATTTATCATCTGAAAAGGATTCTTTCTTTTCGAGTTGATGTTTTCCCCCCTTTTCCCTGGACAAACTCACCGATCGTTAATCCGTCTTAGTTGAGCAACTTGGGACTGGCTCCTCCACAAGCTGAAATGATGGTAGGTGAGCTGGAAGCTGTTGGCCAAAGCCAAGTTGAATGCATAAATCATGGGGATACTATGTGCACCCTCTCAACCGATTCTCCCCCGGTTGGGTTATCATCTGCGTTTCTGTTATCATTATATACAAATTTACATAATTTGTGTTTATATTTTTGCCATCTGCACTGTGAGCGAGGCGGGCGAGGAAAAGTCGGAAAACAGGAAACCCGGAAACCGAGGAAACTCGGCTAACAAGTCGTCGTTGTCGTAGTTGTTGTTGTGGGGGCGCGGGTTGATAAACATAATCAGAGTGCAGAAGGAAATAACAAGGCAGAACTGCTCAACCTCCCCTCGTTCTTTTGTATCTTTTCCTCCTTTTTTTTTTCTTTGTACACTTTTTTGTTAGAAAAACTTTACGCCGAATTAAAAACCAAAACAAAACGAGCACCGGGGAGACGACACACAAAAAAGGCTGCCATAGTCAAAAGTTGTGAGACATAAAACAAAGCTGGCAAAATATGTTTACTATTCTCCCCCCTCAATGAAAAGCTGCTGGGGAAAATAACTGACAGTCGAGGGAAATGGCAACGAGGACGAAGCCTAGAAAATGGGTGGAAAAATTATGAGAAACTTTGGACGTTGTCAATTTGATTGCATTTCAGTTTCAGCGGGTTGTTTGGCGAATGGTTTCAGCTCCAAATTAAAGATGCCGGGAGCCGCACAAAAATGTCAAAGACTAATGAAAAGTGCTTCTATATGGTATGGTATATAATTTTGTATGTAGGGGAGGAAAAGCTTTGGCAGGAAATTGCCTTGGTGGGGAGCTGGAAAGCCTGATTAAGGGCGGAAGCTGGGGGCCAAGCAGCTGGAGCAATCTCCAGTTGGTTAATGGAATTAGCCGCCTATATTGCCCAGGCAACGCTCATTTCCCTCTCAACTCGCGCCTGCCTTTGTTTCCCGCATTGTCGCTACCTTTTTGTGCTCCATAATCTCTGCCTACGGGAAGAGTGCACTGCGATAAACAGGGGGGAAGTAAATCATTTGGAATTCATAGAGAGAGTTAGAAAGATTTTCTGAGAAAGGTTCCTGGAAAACCTTAAATAGGGAACTCTCCTTT
Source organism: Drosophila birchii (assembly GCA_035046345.1). Classification (NCBI taxonomy): domain Eukaryota; kingdom Metazoa; phylum Arthropoda; class Insecta; order Diptera; family Drosophilidae; genus Drosophila; species Drosophila birchii. Next base: position 6,871,167 of record JAWNOA010000043.1, on the reverse strand, counting down.
TTTATATATATTATTACTCATATAGTTTTACTAAAAATTCTTCAATTCTTTTACCTTATTTCTTTCTCTGTATCCCCCTGCTTTGACTACACTTTTCTTATACATTAAATGCACATTCCCCTGGCATTGCCAAGGCTTAGCCATGATTGCACTCTGGGCTTAAGTGTTGCCAAACGAATTCAGAGCGTAACTGAAAATTATGAATCTATCACAGAGTGAACACACGATTTTCAGTTGGAAGAACTAAGGGAAAAGCGTGGAGTACACACACACACACACACAAGGGAGAAAAGGGAGGACACGGAAAAGCGTAATCCAAAGGCAACGAAAAATCCGCATAATAAAGGGGATTCGCATGTGGAATCTGTTGCCAGGATATGCTGTGCTCCCCTGGCTCCACTTGCTCTTAGTTTCTAGGTTTGTCACTGCCGGAATGCAGGAACATAAGGAGCATAAGCAGGCAGGAGGAGAATGAGGAAGGAACCTCATGAATATTATTACGCATACGCCCTGTGTGCTCTGGATTTGCGCTACTGGAAACGCAATCCTAGATTCCCTCCACTTTAATACAAAAAGCTACAAGGCAGCCGCCATAAATGGCAACTATTTAACTAACTTGAACTGCCAAATTGGGGGCTAAAGTCTCTGGGCCAAGGAAAAAAGCGCAAACTTTTCACTGGCCATTGCCAAAACAAGTGTCAAGTGGTCACATGGACCAACCAGCCAGAGCGAAAGCCAGGAAAAATGAAACTATAAACTGTTTTTGAAAGAGCTTCATCAAAATTTATGTGTTTGCCGTCGTCGTAGAGAGAGAGGGAGCGAAGGCGAGAAGCGAGGACTGAGGAGTGAGGAGACAAAGTTGAAATGAAATTTGTGCCAAAGGACCAGGACATCTGCACAGACAGACGGGAGAAGAGAGAGTCAGGGCGAAAACCCAGAACCTCAGACAGATGAATTGCACTGAAGGACAAGGTGTTGACGGCCCTTTTCCGCCCATCTCTGGCATGGCTTATCCCTCAGTCAGTCAGATATAGTATATATATACGTATATATTTACGATAAAGTGGCCGGAAGCTGGGCAGCTCGGGATCGGAATCGGAATTGGTATGGAATGGAGTTCGAGGACGTGCAACGCACCAACAACTGGCTTATTTATTGCGCTCATCTCAATTGGCCACTCGTGAGGGAATGCATCTCAGCTTGGACTATAGAGATCCTTTTTCTGCCAGCGAGGACTTTAAGATGGCAGATTGTTGGGTGTTTTTTAAAATAGAACTTCAATGAAAATTGTATAAGAAATTAATATTTACTTAAAGTTTTAGAAATTATTTGTTTACATTAACTTTGCTTTTTTTCAATACTTTTAAGCTATAAAACCAAAGTATTCATACAATGATCCAACGGCAAAACATAGTTTTGTTTCATCGCTGTTTATAGTCTTTGAAAATTTCCTCAGATATATTCACAACACCTAAAAGGAACCCCTTAAAGCTCTGCTCTTTGGCTGAGTCTTAAAGCCGCGGCTTTGTGTATATTTTCAACTGAAGTCAGGGGCTTTCAGCTGCATGTTCTTCGCCCAAAAGCCTGACAACTGCGCCCAGGTAGCACTGACAGCTTGCCATCACCCTTTATTTTCGGCTCTCTTCAGCCTGGCCCAGGTCCTTTGCCTGCTCCTCCTCCTTCACTTCCGTTCTGCATCCGCTTCCGGCGCCTCAGATAGAGAGAGAGCTTGGGGGAGGGAGGCAAAGTGGGGGAGAGTGTCTTTGTCGCATTTTGAGTGCCGAATGAGTGGCGCCACCCCAAAGGATAACCCAGCGAGTGCCGTAATCATCGCCCTGCCAGCGGCAGTTTATTGTGTCGCCTCTCGCACTGACTTTTTATGATTATTGCGCCAATGTCTCATTCGGGAAGCTGCTCGTCCTGCTCCTTGAAATCCTCCTGCTTGAAGTCCTTCAATCCCCTTCCCCATGCCATTTCCCTGCTGATCCGCAGTCAAGCCGCACTTTCATTTCCTCCCCGAGTCGCACCTCGGCGATGCTTATGTTTTTGTACGTGTCCTTGTTAGGCCAAGGCATCAGTGAAAATCCTGTGCATATTTTTTAATTTCGCTATTAATCTCCCCTCCGTCGAATATGTGCAAAATTCAAGGAGTATCAGCTAAAACGTGCAGCTTCCTCTCTTTCATTCTCTCTGAAATAAATTGAGAAAAATAACAAAAAGGCTTAACAACAACAAAAAAAAAGATATTCGCTGAACATTTAAATTGAATTTCCGCTTAAGCCAAAAAGTCAATATCGAACTAAAAGTAGAGGGAGAGAGAAAGAAATAAAAGGACTCGGCGGGTTCGAGTAAAATGCTAAAAAAAACATGTTCCAAATGCGGCAAACATTTTGCAAATATCCTGCGAGCAGGAACAAGTGTCGAATGTGGCTCAAAAATAAATATATAAATAAATATTACATTGGAATTCGCACGTCGTACAACGCGAAAGGCATTTAATTTAATCAATTTTGGCGTGAGCTTAAATAAAAAATATTTATATATATCCAACTGACCGAACCATAGGTCCTGCCAGGCAAAGATTAGGGAGTTTCCAGCACCAAATCCGTTTGTCAATCTGAAGGGATTAATGCTTGGTGGTTAAGCGTGGGCTCTGCTGCTTAATCAAGAGTGGCAGGCCAGCTCTATTTTATGTGATTTTTAATTGTAATCGAGTGTCAGTTTTATTTAATTTTTGTTCAAAATAAAAATCTCTTAGAATCAATGCCTTCATTGATGTAGATTGAAGCAGATCCTTTGGCTACTCTCAAGTTAGCCACTGTGTCCTTCGACTTGCTTGAAATTTACAACGCGTCCGCCTGTAATTGTTACTTATTTACCTTTAGAGACAGACTCGGCCAGGGATCTTGCCAAAGGACATGCATGCGGGCAGACAAATGTACATTAAGGCAGTCGTCCTTCAATGCCACTCAGCCGAGCCAGAAGTAGCTGCGGGGGGCGGGGGGAGGGGCCAGGACATGCCAACGCCAGCCAGGATTTGCAGTTGCTCCAGCGCCAGCTCTCTCCTGCTTTTTTTGTATTTTATTTTATTTTTTATCGATTACACAATGCATGCAGTTTACCATTTATCAGGAGGTGAGTAGAGGACTCCCTCTACCTCTCTCTCCCTCTCTGTGAGTGCGACCAACACGTTAGCTACCACAATTTATGCTGTAATCGAAAAAAAGGACATAAATGGCAGCGATAAATTGAGGTTAACGCGCCAAAGTCACGTTAGCGCCAGGAGAGAGCAAAGAAAAGGCCACACGAAAGTCAAAATGGCCAACAGCACCTGGCGGTTCCATTCGTTTCGGTTGGGTTTCGTCTTTCCCGGCTCCTGGCTCTTGGCTCCTGCCTGCTGGCTCCTACCCCTGCCTCCTGCCTCCTACCTCCTGGCACCTGCCTGTGTGTGAGTGTTTTTAAGTGAAATTATATTAAGTGCGCGGACGCTGAAAATTTGCATGCGATATTCGTGTTGCCAGGCCGCTGCTATCTCTACCCAGTCCCAGTCTGGCCTGATTTTCCCTCAAACCGCTCTTCCGACTTTCCCACTCTACCCCCTTAGCAGTTTTTATTGCATTTCGGCGGTTGGGGAATTCGTGAAAATTCACTTTTATCAATTGCTTTTGCCTTCGCACCATTTTCCATATTGTATTTTTATGCTTGCATACTTTTGTGGGCAACTGTCCATCAACGAATTGACTTTTGACTGATCAATTTTTCGCCTATATTGTATACTACGTATATAGTTTTCCACCGTTTTGCCAAAGAATTTTCAGGTTTTTCTATACCATTTTCCTACTATGTACATAGCGCATATGGTGTATCGATAATAAAAGGAAATACATAAATATGTGAATGCTGATTTATTGATTTTCAACAATTGAGCTTAAACTAGGTCCTAAAGGTTTTGGTTTCTTTTTAGTTAATTTATTAATTTCCTAAGCCTATGCCTTAAATAATTTATTTGTCAACGAATTTAAACATATTAATTTAGATCTTACAAGATCAAGTTTGCTTCTATTCCATTTTCAAGCTAAGAAATCAAAGAAAACTCATATTCAACTCATTTATGGCTCTTTCTTTATTTTAAATTGAAATAATATATTGTATATTTAAGGCAATTGATCCATAAATATATATCCGTATAAATCTGTCAACAGATTATGAGTTCTGAGTTCTTTGCTGATAAATATCATATTGCCATTGAATTGATATGAATTAATACAATTAATTAATCAGCTTAGCCCCGCTTGACGGGGCCAATTAATCAATGCGAGTTTCAGCTTAATCGGAGGTCCTGGCACACACTCAGCCGGACACACGCACTCAATCCGTTAACCGCGCCAAGCGAAACGTTCAATGAATAATCGAGGTGAATGCGAGCGCTCAAACAGATGCCTACTTTCGGCGCCCCTGGATTTTTGTGGGCATTAAAAGAGGGTTGGGAGGCGATTGCCATGGGGTGTGTGCCATTGGGGTCCTGTTTGCTCGCTTGTTCGCCTGTCAGTCGCGCTTTTCCTGCTACTATTTGTGTTTGTGCTTCTGCTTGTATTGGCTTTGTGCAACACACACATTATTGAGTCGATTTTGCGGTTTTGGGCAAAGAAGAAGCAGCAAACGCGAAATAAAATAAATAAGGGAAATGTGCAAAAAACAGACTTAAATATTTTATAGAGCCGTAGCCGTTGCCCGTTATAAACTTTAATACGTGGCGCCAAAAGTTTGTGGTTCGCCACTTCGAGTCCCGGCTGATTAATGGGTGTTATGGGTGAATGGAACAGAGTCAAGTGGTATTAATATCGAACGGTTTAACTTGGGTAGGTTTTTCACCATATTATTTTGAGTACTTTCCATGGGACATGGCTTCTGACTTTATTTTTCAGTTGTATTTATTTATTTTCACTTAAACTTTTTGTGGCCCACTTTTCATTTCTGTTTAATTTAATTTGCTTCAAAATATAAGTATTCATTATATATTTAAAACAAAGCCTAATGGCAGCTATATTTCTTAGAAAAATATTGCAAACTATAAACACTTCTCTTAAGGCATCTTTCAACTTCCTGTCATAACCTTCTACTTAACCCATTAAAATACAATTGAAATATGGCTATAAGCGAATGAATATCAAATGAACCAATGCCCCCATCAATATTCACAGAGATTCGAGTGCGGCTCGGCGTAAAATTGATTTATATACATACATATACTGCCAGTGATGGAGATCAATGATTTTTCGCATCTTGCAAAACTGACTTTACCCTCCAGGAGGCCGCTTGTCCGTGGCAAATTTCATTACCGGACTGTCAGAGCGGCTTGTTGCGGCTGTTGAAGGTGGGTTTACTCACACACCGAGGCAATCAGGATGCTCTGACACTGCAAATGTCATAAGTGTAATTGGGTTTTCCGGGCTGGCAATTGTATGCGTGGAGCGTATTATGTTTTAGCCTGATGCTCGTTAATTTTCCCATAATACAAGGCATTTCTGGCTACTCGCAAATTGTTATTTATGTTTGTTGCTGCTGGTGTGCTGGAGTGTGTGTGTGTGTGTTTGCGTTACGAGTCCTTTCTGCGGTTGAGCCTCCTGCACTTACATTAATGCCACTTAATTGCTTCGCCTTGAACATCGATTAGACGCCAAAGCCGAAAACCGAAACCCTGAGACCCCAAAACCACCTTACACCCGCCAATCGACTCGACCACACCTTGGGCCGCTTTGACTTGGCTAATTGCGTTTCGCAGATTAATTGATTTATGACAGCCGCCGCTTCAGCGATCCAGCCTCAAGTGGCCTTAAATTCCTGGGGTCAAAGCTCTACGAAAAAGAATGAAAATGAAATCCTTAGTTTAATCAAAAAAAAAAAGAAAAAAGGAGAAGAAAACCCAAAGCCAAGACCGGATGAATACCAAATCAAAGTCAGGCAAATATGCCAGCTATGTTGGAAGGGGGTTGGTAAGGGGGGTAACCGCCCCCTAAAAACGACGACAAAGGACGAAAGGCGCATGTAAGGACACTCAATTAAAGCCGCCATTCATGGAAACTGGCACACTGCCGTGGCGACATGGGACGGTTGACTGTGGCAGGGGATTATGAATTACTAATAGGCAAACTGCTGGAATTTTCGCACGCCCAACACCTACATACATACTACATACCTTTTTCCTCGCCGGCAGGCAGGCAGGGAGCGGTGGGGCGGTAGGGGCGGTAGGGGATGTTGACGCTTCTGTAATTATGTCTTGTGCGCTGTGGGAAATGGAAAAGTTACCTCGAACTACCCCCAAAGATACTCTGCGCTTAAAGTTTGACGCGTTTTAAAGCCGGAGGAAGTAACGAAGCAGAAGTTGGAGGATAAAGTAATCACAGTTAAGTGGCACTAAGCCCATCGATATTCAATATCCGACTTGGCTACGCATAAACTTTCAATTAATGGAAATTCCTACAGTTTGGATTAGGGATTAGTCGGAAAGGGAATGAGAACGATATTTACTCTTATTTTTGAGTTCAAAAGGGATATATAGTATCTCTGTATTTGTTGTGGAATTATCATTTCCGTGAGTGAGTGCGTAATCAGCCAATCAATCAATCCTGTCCTCCTGACGTAATCATTTCCCTTCCAGCAGCAAAACCAATTGAGTTCTCATTGTCAAGCGGCGGCCTTGAGAGCTCAACCGCCCTGCCACGCCCCCCTAGCTATAGGGCCATAAGATATCGGGCACATATTGAATGGCCAATCGATCTAGCTATCTATCTATCCCCCCAACCTCTGCCAAATAGGCTTTCATTTATAAGCCAATTGTATTTCAATTGAATTTGTTCCACTGTCTCTGCTTCTGTTTTCGGTCCTGCCTCCGGCCACGCCCCCTCTGTGGGTGGGTGTGTGGATTTGGTTGTGTGTGTGTGGGGGGAATGGCATAAATCAAATATGGCGATAGCCGGAAGCGATGAATATACAAATTGTGCATTATTCCCGTACGATTTCCGATTTGACGATCGACAGAATGGCCCGAAATGGCCATTGAATTTGGCTTTAATCGCTGCTCGGCAGCTACTCACACACCACATACCCCTCTTCCGCCACCACCTCTCTCCAGTAGCGTTGTCCAAACTTTTGGCGAAAGCAATTTTCGATGTGAACGGGCTGAAAAACATCCGATGTGCATTGTCCACTTTGTTTGCTCGCACTCTGGTTCTTGCACTGGTAAAAAAATCGGTATAAACTATAGAAAATATATATAATTAGCTTGATTTATATATTAGTATTTAAGAAATACATTTAAGCTTTTATTGAAGGCCAGTAAATTGATAGAAATGTGTTGGTAGTCAACTTAAAGTATTTCTTTTGAGTGCATTCGATTTGTGTGAGTTGCTGGTTAAATATTTGCCGAAATGCTCTTCCTCTCTCTCTCTATCTATCTCCCCCTCTCTATCTCAATAGTTTTCCTTCGCTTTTCCCCACACACTTTGTGTCCATTTTTTGACAGAGAACTCACTTTAAGCCCGCCTCAGACGGCCCAGTACACCTGGGGGAAAATCAATCTTTGACAGCTTCAAACTGTTTTTCCAACCTGTCTGGCCCTCCTGCAGCTTTTGTCGCCAGCACAAACACACGCTTCTTGTCTTTCCTCTTCTCCATTTTCTTCCAGTTTTCCATCTCTCCTTTTCTTTTTTTTTGTTTGACTGGCCAAGGAGCTGCCATATTACGTATACGCACATTACGTATACGCAGTGCGGCCAGCTTCAAGGGCAACGACAGGTTTCGGGTGGCAATTTGTCAGCAGCAATGCAGTTGTGATGGTTCTTAGGGGCTTCCTTTCTTTCATTTTTTTTTTGTTTTTTTCTGTTTTTGTTTTGTCAAGCAAACGGAAGCAAAAGGCTTGTCCTTGTCCTCGTTCTCCCTGCTCAGTGCTCGAGTTGCTCAGTTCAGCTGCTCAGTTTACATTTTTAAAATGCAATAAATCATTCACAGCTCTTTCACTTACTTAACGAACTTTCGCCACACTCGCTATAAGAGGGGCTTGGAGGGGGGGAGCTAAAAGAGAGGCCAGGATCTTTAGCCAAACTTTGCTCCTGCCCGTGCCCTGTGTGTGCTGTGGGTTGCCCTGTTTTGCTTACGCTTCCTCTTCTTCTTGTTCTTCTTGGCGGTTTGATAAAACGATTTTGCTCTCGGGTTGCGGAAAAAGTTTGCTATTAACCTTTTCTTTGGGAAAACCCCCCCGTCTCCCCCTGGCAAACCTCTCTCTCCCCCAATTGGCGGCCATAAAACATGCCAAAAATAGCAATTGCCTTGGCGTTCGTTTTAAATTTATTTTACGCACGTGAAAAGCCAACCAAACAAGGCTCAGTTCGTTTTTGGTTTCTGGTTCCCAGCTTGGTCTTCGGTTCCGTCCCACTGGCACGGAATTAGCATAAAAATAAAACGGCTCTCGTTGTGAATTATGGCAGCAATTGGGTAATTGATAGTCGGGACACTCGACCGCAGGGTCGCAGGCCCCTTGAAGTGGTCTTCGGACCACCTGTCGATAATTAATGATTCCGCCGAATGACGACGACCGACGACCGACGACCGCCGGCATATGTCATTAGTCAGCTTCAAGTCCAGAGGATCCCTTAGAGGTCAGCGACCAAGGGTCGTCCGGTTGGTAAGACACCGTGGCATCCATCGCCTTATAGCACACACAATTGGCAGCAGCAGCTTAGCAAATAGTCCCAAGCAAATAGAAAGCAAATAGAAAAATTCAGCCAGAACCTAGCCCCCGCCTGCCGGGAGCGGGAGCTCCTCGGACAATGGCTCGTATGTATGGACAGCACGTTGCCGGACCCGGGGTCCGAGCCAGAAATAGAATCAACAAAAGATAGCCAGATATGGGGTAGACGAGGGAGAGGTGGCGAGAGCTGGCAGGACTGCCTGGGAACAGGAAGCTGGTGGTGCTCATTAAAGCGTTTCAAGATCTCCAGGCACCCAGGACCACCTGCTATGCTCGGTGGCACTGAAGCGTTTAAGTAGCTTCGTTTATTTCTTATTTATTTCTACTTTGCTCTGTGTCCTTGCCCGCCGGCTATATAACTGAATGGCGAGCCTTGTCATCATGTGTGGGTACCCTGGATTGGTTGCGGCTAATCGCTGTTTATCGACCAACTATCGATTGGGGCGATAAATTTTATTTCAAGGATTTATTCTTCTTAAGAATATACAACATATATGTATCATTGGCTAATATGTAGCTCATATCACATCTATGTATATTTACTAGTTATTGCTACCTTTTCCTATCGATGCGATTTTACGCTTTTCACTTAAAATCCTGTCAGCCTTCATTTTATTGGCAGGCCATTGACATTATCTGTCCAGTGCTTGTCCTCTCCCGCAGGACCTTACCGCCGCGTCATCTCTATTTTGGTCCTTGCTCCCGCTGTCCATTACGTATACGTACGAGTGACAGGCGGCAAGCTGCACTTTGTTTTGCCTCCAGCTGAGGGAATTCGCGAGGCTGAGGGGGGACGAGGCAGAGAGCTGCTTCTGTTGACTCGTTACTCGTGCTGCTCCTTAATGAGTCGCATGCATGAGGACCAAAAACAAAAACACGGAGAGCTGTAGCAAAAACATGGCCAAAAAACAAAAAAAAAAAAGGAGAAGAGAAAAGAAACCAAAACCAGAGTCAGGCGTGGGTGGCGGCGGAAGGGAATTCCAGACATTTGTCACACATGCTACGCACTCGCTGGAGGACACTGGGAGAAACTATGGTTACTTTGAAAGGATCTTCTTTTAGTTGTAGAAAATATGAAAGAGATTTAAGGATGAAATGGAGTTGTTATCAACTTTCTCTCTCTCCGTGCAATATGGCGAATATTTTTGTGTCCAGTCAGAGCCGAGAAAAATTGCCTTGTCCCCGGTCCCATTTGTAGATCCTCTTCCTCCTCTTCCACTTCCCCCAGCTCCCTGTCATTTTTGGACTCTGTCGAGTTCGTCATTCAGTCGAGTTCAGTTCATTTGCCGAAGAGGAGTGGGTCTGGGTCCGAGGTTTGTCTCTGGCTCCCGCTCTGTCCTGGCTCCAGCTCTTCAGCTTCAGCTTCAGCTTCAGCCTGGGTCCTGGGACATTGTCTAATAGATGACGGCACTTTGCTTAACAAGCAGCCGCATTAGTTTATTTACTGCCATCGTGTCCCAGTCGGGCAGTCGCTTTTCGGTATGTGCCCGGCATTTATATAAAGATATTTCGCCACCGCTCGTTGCGATGACACAAAATGCGTGTAAATTGTGTGATTATTGTAAGTGGGCAATGTCCTGTCGAGATCATCAGGCATTCATGGGGCGATGTTGCTTTTGCTCCCTTAAAGCGGTAAGAGTCGAGGGCTTTAATTTGTATGTGGCACATGGCCCCCAACTCTGGTGCACACACACACCCACTAAATAATAACGTAAATAAATTTTAGAGCGAATCTGCTTTTCAAATCTCTGAGGCGCAATTGTTGGCAAACATTAAATTCTCGTGCCCAAAACGATGTCGAGAACAATGGCGGAGTCACGCACACTCCACGCACACACACACCACACACTCGAATACAAGGACACGCATTTGAAAAGGCCCAGGCCAATCAAAGGACATCCAACTGTAACAAATAACCGCCAACAGCACACAAAAGTATGCTTTAAAAAGCATATTTGTCCTGGCAAAAAACATATATACAGGATATATAGTATATATATATATATTTGGTAATAAAATCGAACTGAAATGGGGAATGTGGGAATGCCCTTATGCGGCGAAATGAGTTTCCTGTCTCATTACAAAGATATAGGGCCACTATAAAGGCCATTTGGTAGGTTTATTTTGTATTTATATAAGTAAAGTGGGCTGTAAAAATACTTTAAATAGTTTTAAAGGAATGTAAAAGTTAAAATATCCATTAGATATGCATATAGAAACATTATGTACGTAGATTCGATAAAAGTTAAGCTCTGAACCCAGTAGAAATACTTATTTTTGTAACTCTAAATCTTTTCTATTGAATTAATTCTTTAATTTTAAATATTACTTTTTAATAATTGCTCCTAGGTATATTTATATATATATATATATATATATATTAATGAAACGGTTATCAGGCTGGCAAACAGCAATAAACACCTAGAAAATAGCCTCAGTGATTTCTCTAATTTCCTTGTCCACCGGAATTAGTTTGATTCAAGTGCGTATAGCATACATGATATTTTGGCACAAGTGTCCCCCAAAAACGGAAACATACACATAATGTGAGGAAAACGGCTCCTGCTCACTGCTCCTGCGATGCGGATAAAAATCAGCCCCAGGTCCTTCGGCAAGTGGCGTAAAAATGCTGAAGCGAACCTTTCAAGCGGCTGGCCGAAGGGACAGCGGTCGCATTTGTGACGCTTCACTGATTTTTAATGATTTTTAATGACGCCCTTTCGACCCCCGCAAACTTTACTGAAAATCCCAGCAAGGACTCCCAAAAAAAAAAATAATATATATACAAAAATATCCCAAAAGATTATCCCGGCAAAGCCGAAGCAGTCAATGCCCTCAGAAAAGGGGATTATATTATTAATGCCTCAAGTTGGTGAGATCAGAGGAGGGTTTAAGAACAAAAAGCTGCAAATATCAAATAAAAAAAATTGTATTTTTTAACATGAGAAATATGAGAAAATAAGAAAATCTTATCAAGAGATTTTCACCACCCTCCGAATAAAAAATGAGAGAAAAGCAGATTGTTTCCCTTTCATTGGCTCCCAGTGTCTCGTCTAAGGGCAGGGACCTAAGAAAAACGTTTCGCTGGACGAAAATCAAATTAATAAATACGTAATGAATGAATGGCCCCAAAGGAGCCAGAAGCTGGCCCAAAGGGGTTGTTGGCGAAAGTGTGGAAAATCGATAAATAAGTCGTCAATCCATTTGAAGTAAATGGGCATAAGGGCGTGAATGAGTAACTGATGAAAGTCGGGCATTACTCCCAGTTGAGTGTTGAGATTTCATTAACAATTCTGAAGCTCAGTGTATGGGGAGGGGGAGTGGGAGGAGAAGTGGAAGTGGAAGCTACTATATCTGGTCAATATCATGTCTCGCCAATTTGTTTATAGAACAAAAAGTTACCTCCTTTCGCTGCCACTTGGCTGCTGTTTTTGCCAAAATATGAAAACTTATTATCTGCTCAAGAAGGAAGCGCCATAACAATCGCCAAACTATTCAAATATTCCTGCATATATTCTGAATATCCTGACTCTCTGCGGACTATCCTATATTGCCTGCCTCAGCGAAGGTGACATAACACAAAACTTGGCCAATATGGAAATTCTCTGTAGACAACAAAGCCGTTAGCCAAATGGCCAGCTAGGCTCTTTGATTAGCGGTAATGGGAATGCCTTTATTTTCCAGCACAAAAGTTCTGGGATTATCCCGAAAAGTCGGCTAATTAAAAAGGTGTTTAGTTCGAATGAGCCTCAAGCTTCCTCTATGGTCAAATTGTTCCGATAGCTGTTCATGTTTTGAATTTAATAATTGTTTAACTATTCTCTAGCTCCAAAGTCAAAAACATTATAGTTAATTCGATCGCTAACTGAGTGTATTTAAGTGTCTCCAGAAAGAAAATTCTGCTAGCGCTTGTGCTGGTGCTGGTGCTTGTGCTCGAAAAAGATTTTCCCACTTTGTTTTGCTGGTTGGCGCAAAACAAAGCAAAACAAGACAATAAACTGGCAAAAGCATAAGTTTCCAGCTTTGCCATAACACACACACAGGGGTAGCGGAGCGGAAAACTGAGAGGGGGACGAGCTACAAATAGTCAGAGCCAGGACACTGAGACAAACAAGGACTCCTTTAAAGCGAGAGCAAAAGGTACTTTAAGCCAGGAAAGTGTATTGTTTTCAGTTCGGAGAAGTTCTTGGTCTTTTAGCTTTTGTGGATTGTGGATGCGTGTTACCAATTGCCAATTTGTTAGTTAAAGACAGAAGCAAGTTGTAATAGAGATAACTTCAATCTAAATATTAAATATGAATAGTTTTTGCTAGTGCAATTCAATTCGCAATGCTCTCGCTGTGCTTCCAGCTTATTCGCCTGACTCAATTTCCCCATTTTTTTGACTTTAAAACACTGCAGATGCGAGATTTTGGAGTGCAGAACGCCGTACAGTTGCGGAGTTGAAAGCTTTATGGCTCGCCTAATTGAATTGCCCAGTGGAGCGGCTTATCGGTGTCCAGGGATGCACTGCACCATCCCTTTCCTTCCCCTCCCTTCTCTCTGGGGATGATAATACTAATGGGAAAGTCAATCAGCGATCGCAATTATGGCAAATCAAACAATCATTTGGCCGCCGCCCTGCCATATGAAATTTGCATTTGGATTTGCATTTGCCAGTGGCAAAAACCAGAATACCAATAAAACCGTGGAAAATAATCGGAAAGTGCTGGCTACGCATTAGTACATTGTACACATGTTTGTCCTGGCCATTGTTCCGGGCACTCTGGATGCTTTTTTCCCCAACCGGAATATATGTTAGAATGAAGTTGCCTCGCGTGGAAGGCTTTCGTTTTGACAGGCTGACTGGCAGTTGACTTCCTTCATTTGATGGGGAATTGCATTTTATTTGTACGTACGTACAACGTAGAATATATTTATTTGGCCCGGCGACATTTTTATTTCGCCAGATAGATTTTTGCATCCATCTCCGTCAGTCGGTCTGACATTTGTCAAAGGCACGCCCCTCTCAGTCACCAACTTTCCGCTTTACGCCCTCCCAAGCAATACAGCCGCAGCAGCAGCAGCAGCAGCGGCAGCAGCATTGACAAATGAAGCCGCACATCCTGGCATGGAATTTGAAGACTTGGATTCGGATTCGGACTGCGACTGAGACTGAATCCCAGCAAGACTATGCGCAATGTGGCAATGTCGCAGCAATGGAGCTGCCACCGTGCAACAAACAAACCGCAGAAACCCATCAAACCAAGGAAACCGCAGCTCCTAGACAGCAAGTGGATGCGGATGCGGATGTGGATGTGGATGCGGCGGTTACTGAGAGTGGGAGTGCGTGCCAGCCAAGTGGCAGCAGCATGAGGTTGCACTCAAAGAAAATAACAAGCAATCTTTGTAATAAATTATTTGTTTATAAAAATGAAATGTATGAGATAGTAATTGATAGCGAATAAATGAAAGGTTAAACAAGGATTAAATGATGATTAAAGGACGACTATAGAATGACTAAAAAGGGATTAAACAACGAGTTACCAACGACTGTTAAACAAGTAATCAACAAAGTAATCTTTGAATACGATTATGAATTTAAAATCAAGCCACAGGAGAAATATATCTTTTTATAAATATTTTAAAATTGTATATTACATAAAAACCCACAGAATTCTTAAAGAAATGAAATAACTAGAGCATCAAAAATATGATAAATTATTAATATTGATGCTTCTTTCTCTGTATGCTGTGGCAACGTTTTACCTGTTTCAAAAGGAAACTTCTATTTGGCTTTTGCAGTCCTTTTGGAGGTGTGTGTGTATAGTATGTATGAGAAGTGTGTGAAAGGGGTGTGTGAGTAGGTGTGTTAGTGTTGTGAGTGGGTGTGTGCGAAAGTGGGTGCACTCGAGCGAAGCGTGTGATTTGGCTCGCCGCAAAACTGGCAGCGATTCATTTGGCAAATTGCACGAGAAGTTCATTAGATGAGCGCCCCGAATCCTCCGGCTTCGGCTTTGCCTATTTTGATTGGTTATCGATTGCACTGAAGCCCACAACAATAATAAGTTCAGCAAAAGTACATAGTTCCATTAGAGGGAAAACTTTCGAAAGTATTTTCCGGCAATCTGCAATCAGCAAATATTTGACAACTAACCACATTCCTCACAGGTAAGGCAAAAATGTGACAAAATATCGAGCGAAGTAGCCATACTTCTGGATGTTGGCTGTTGGCCATTTGATTAATTTAATCAAAAGTATTCTTAAAAGTATTATCCAGTTTAAGCTGCGGAAAAGTTCATCTCCAGCTTCATAATGCAAAGAACTTTGCTTTTCGCGGAGGGGTGTAGGTGTATCATCATCCTTGTAATCAGCGCCATCCTAATCATCGTTATCGCCATAATCATCATCAACCATCCGGATGAAGGAAGGGGAAGGCACTGACAGTGCCAGTGGATGAGGATGAGGATGAGGAACTGGAAGTGGAAGTGGAAGCGCGGCCTGCATATTTAATCTGCACTCCGGAGCGGAGCAAACTTTTTGCACTTTATTAAAACGGAGCAACGCAACAATGGAAAATGGAGCTCAAGGGGCAGCCCGGCAGTTGAAGCTGAAAATAATTCCCACAATTGCCCATCGCCGACGAACAGATGGGCGAAGCCATCTCAGATATATATATCATTCAAATCTAAATTCTCTGCACTGAGAATCAGATAGAATTTTAAAGCCAAAGCAACTTGTGATTCTTCTATATTATTTGTATTATTCAAAGGGAGGACTATTAAGAATAGTGTTAAGGCACAATTAACAAAAAAGACAGGTAGACACCTTAGAAAGGCCGCAGTTTATATATCCCTAAAAAGGACCTTTCCATCGAAATTGAAAAGTCCATAACTAAGCGAAAAAAGCCTTAAATTCAATTCGGAAAGCGGCTTTTTGTTAGCTTTTCAACTGTTAAAAAATCTGCATACTTTATTTAACATTTTTAAAACTTAAAAATTTTCTTAATTTTTGCAAATTTTAATGATGTAACCCCTTAAATTTTTTTGAAAATTTGCCAAAAAAAATTTTCTCTTAAATTTGTGATATTTTATTATTAGTTTATGGGGATTTTAATGATGAGTCAGAATATATAAGAATTTTTTCAATCAATCGCATTTTGGCCAAGTTATGACCTCTGGAATTAATAATTATGCTACTTGTTTATTCATTTTTATTGATGGAATTTTTGTAAACAAATAAAAATAAAAAAAAGTAGGACAACTAAGATAAAATAGCTAAATTTTAATTAAAACTCCCTGCAAAGTGGCATTAAAAGATAGTGGAATAGCTTTTCTCCGCGTGCAGCTAAGTGGCCTAAACAAGCATTAAGCATGGCCCTCAAGTGTGCTACACTTAGAGTCAAGTTTGTGGCCACCTGTCCGTCCCTTCCCGCCGCAACAGCTTCTGCTCCTCCTTTCCCTCGTCCTCCTCCTGCTCCACTCCCGGCACTCCATCAGCCGGCATTACCTGCGTCTTGACGACTGTGGCAAATGGCGTCAATTTCATTCTGCAATCAAGAGGCCCGCTTAATTAATTACCGCACCAAGGTCCTAGTTGTGTGTGCCTGTCGTTACTCCATTTTCGCAACTTTGTGGGCAATTCGAGGTCAAAAAACCTGTGAATTGCACAGGTAAATAATTGTGCAAATTAGCTGAAAGTTTTCAAACGAAAATCTTAATCAAATTGTTTGAGCTTCAAATAATTCCATGAAAACGGAGATTAAAAGCTCAAAACCTCAACGCAAAAGTTAGTAACTATTATTTAAATATTTATATATTATTAAAAGATTGCATTTATTTTAAACAAGTAAATTTTAATAATTTCAAATAATTTTCTATTCCTAGAAAAGTATCCCATAGTTCCCTCTTGATTTACATAGTTTTCCCTTTGGTCAACTCTAAGCCCGGCTAAAACTATGCGGCTTAGAGCGACATTAGCTGTTCCTTGGGTCATTTGTCAGCAGCTTAAGGTCGAGAGAGTGTGTTAAAGACGCCGAAATCCACAACTTTCATTTTAAAATAATTCCAAACTTTATATAAATTTAATCTATGATTTATTTTTAAAATTTTCCCACAAATGAATTTCCCTAATATGGAATTCTGTTGGCAAACTGATTCATTTATTACTCCCGGGAGTCCCAATGAGGCATCCTCACATGTCCCTGCGTCTGGCATTGATTAGATCCCAACACGAAGCCCGGACGCAGGACTCCTCCGCTTCCTCCTCCTCCTCCTCCTTGCTGCTGGACTCTCTGGGCAAATGGCGGCTAATGTCGGACATTCGTCAAAAGGGCCCCAGTTGCGGAGGGACGGAAGAGAGCTTGCCCCAAAACAGCAGCGGTCTTGGGCTTATTTATCTATGCCGGTCTTCGCGCCGGACTCTGCTCCATTTGTTGGCCATTTAATGGCGGCGCATCCAGTCCGGTTTTGTTATTGTGTTGTTGTGTTTGTCGGGTTTTATCAGATTACAAAACATTAATTTAATTTACTTTACTTGGCGCACAGAGCGCTGGGCTAAACGGGGCCCGATGGGTGGCAATTTCGGGGCTCCCCCCAGACACACGCAACGCAGCAAAATGACGCGAAATTTAATTAAGATATAAAGTGAAATAATTTTTTAATGGCATAGAAAACGCACACAGCCAACAGGGAGCAGGGAGGTGTAAGAGGTTCATTTTCAATTGATTTCCCAGCTGAATTCTGTTAGCTGCCAGCTCTGCCAGCAGGACTTTACGGCTTAATATCACGAGAGAGCGGGCGGAAACGAAAACGGAAACGGAAACGGAAACGGAAGTGGTATGCTCGTGCTCGTGCTCTGTCACTCTCTCTTTTTTTTACCCTCTCTCTTTTTTCCGCAGGTCAGAGTGCCAATTGTCGCGGGGGCATCCGAGTTCATTTTCCAACTACAATTACAACTTGTTCCCTGCCCCCCAACAAAACCTTGAGCATCTGCATTTGTGGTCCCAACCAGACACGGATTAACACCACATCACACCACACACACAGCTGGGGGGGTTTCCACACCCCCACACACACAGCCTAGCTTTTAATTAAAATTTAGCAACCCCCTTTGCGATGTGTAACAGGTTTTCGGAAGCTCAAGTTGCTGGAGAAAGTGAACAACTATCTTTCTATTGCCACAAATCGATGAAAATAATCAAGAAAAAGAAGAAGGAGACACAGGACACAAAGTGACCGCAGTTCCTGGAAATATTTATAAATCAATTTCAGGACACTCGCACACAAAACACTTAATAGTAAAAGCTGAAGCTCATCCTGCCGCACAGAAAAACTTTTCAATATATAATAGACTGCCTATTAGGGACACAATTTTGACAAGGGAGAATCGTAACCGCTGGCGACACCGGCAACAAAGTGCTTTTGTCGGAAATGCTGGCATTTGATTAGTATTTAATTTCACATTATAATGCCATAAAAAAAATCGAATCGAAGCGGATCCAGAAACGTGTCCCTTAGCTTGGCGCTGACAATGCGGCGTATGCGCAATGTTTTGCCTAGCAAAAGTTTGGCATTTGCATTTGCGTTTAGTTTAGTTTATGGCTGCTGCAAATATTATTTGATATTCTCCGATACAGGGGCATCAGCTCCCAGCAAAACTTTGTCCTCCTATAGCCGGCTGTGTCCTGTGTCCTGTGTCCTTGCGAGAACTTTGTGCGAGTCTGTCTGTGTGAGCGTGTGTGTGTCTGGCGGGGTATGCCACTGTGGCTCTGACTCCGACTCCGACTCTGCCTCTGCCTCTGCCTCTGCTATATCTACCTTTGCCTCGGTGTCTGTGCCGCCTATATCCGTAACTAATTAGCAACATGACTCACCTGGGAGAGATGTGAATATGTGTAGGTAAGCTAGCTAGGTGAGGGATTTTGTGGGCGTGTGTGCTCGGTGCTCGGTGCTCAGTTGATAACCCGCGAAACGCTTTTGTTGCCGCTGCGAAAATGCTTGCTCAGGCCCTCTTTTTAACCCGCTGAGGGAAGCAGCAAATGAATATGACAGCAGCGACGGCGGCAAAAAACCGCTAATTAGTTGAAAATAAATAATGAGCAAAATGCTAGCCCAATGCGGGTGATGTCTGGCTGAGCTAGCGAGCTAACGGGTTGGGATATATACATACATATGTATGTATGGAGATATAGCAGCGGAAACGGAAACGGCAACGGGAGCACACAGCCACCGCCACCGCCACCGCCGCTCTTCACTGTGTCACCCGAAACATATTTGGCTTGGCGGTGAAAGTAAACCCCTCAAACATTATTCCCTCAGTAGTTTAATTATAGTCAAGCCAACAACGATGCTAAATAATTATGCAAAATGGGACAAAAGCCAGTCGAAAATCAGCCAAAAATGGTTAGTAAATTGAATTAGTTAAGGTATTTGATGGAATGGAATGGAATCTATTTACTATCTGCTTTTCTAAATATTCATTTGTATACAAAGTGACTTGACTGCAGCTCATTTCTTATGTGGTGGCGCCGGGATTTGCATTCCCGCAATTGAATTTGTATGAGCTGTTCCGGCATCAGCATCCGAATCCGAATCCGAATCGGAATTGGGGCGGCTTATCTCCACGCGCTGAAATGACAGCCACAGATAAAGCTTCAGCTACAGCTACAGCTATAGATACAGATGCGAATCCGGATTCAGATACAGCTGCCAAGTTGGTCGCCTGGCTAAAAGTTTTATCGGGGGAAAAGTTGCTCTGTTACTGGGGTTTTCCTACGCTTTTTTGCGTCCTTTGTTCCCTGGCCTTTATCGCACACTTTTTGTGTCTCCTTCAGCCTGTTCTAGTCCTTGTTTTTCCTTGTTTTTTTTTTTTTGGCTAAAAGCATGCAGGCGGCCATTTTTATGCAAATCAAAACCGCTTTTAATCTCTTTAAGCAACGCGATACGTGCCACGAGCCAGAAATATGACACGAAAGCGGAATGGACACGTAATTAAAACCGCACGTTAATGGACACGATGACCCGGGGGGGTTTAAGCGCCCCAGGAGCTGCCCCTTTTCGTACACCCGCCGGGCAGACCAGAGAAAACTATTTGGGAAATCCTGGAATCGGGGGCGTGGCCAGCAGCCCTTTCTCAGCCTCAACAAAAAAAAAAAGAACAAAAAAAAACAAGAAATGAAGCTAACTTCGGCTCACCGAAGTTTGTATACCCTTGCAGATTTCAATAAAAAAATTATCAATTTTAAGTCCTTAGAATTCGGGAAGTCCTTTTACAGTCGGAAGCTTTAAACTCATCAAAGGAGCCATTTTCGACCCTATAAATCATATACATTCTTGATCAGCACTTATGTAAAGCCGAATCAAACTAGGGCATCTCCGGTTGAAAATTAAATTTTGAGAATTGTTTCAATTTTTAGTTTTATTGAGTATGCAGATTTATTATCCTTATAAAAACTAATACCGAACTGCTTTCAGAATTGAAATTAGTGATGATATTTGAAACTTTAATTTATCCATAAAAAATATAATACAAAATATAATACAAAATTATCAATTTAAAGTCCTCAGAAGTCCTTATACCCTGCAAGGGTATAAAAAGACAATGAAGCGGACGCCAATAGCCGTCTAAAACTATTTCAATATAAAATTCATTTCGTTTGCAGCGTCAGAGGCCAGCAAACAAACAAGCCGCACAGTTCGAGTTCGAGTTTGAGTTCGAGTATTGCGGGGGCGGTGGCGGTGGCGGGGAATAAGGATTCCGACTTGGATTTGGATGGTGATTTTTAGAGGGGAAAGGATCCTTCAGCATTTGGCAAATAATAAAGCCGGAAAACC
Source organism: Drosophila birchii (assembly GCA_035046345.1). Lineage (NCBI taxonomy): Eukaryota > Metazoa > Arthropoda > Insecta > Diptera > Drosophilidae > Drosophila > Drosophila birchii. The sequence goes on along the minus strand of JAWNOA010000043.1, from coordinate 6,850,608 downwards.
GCTTTAAAAGTTGACGCACTAATATGTACCATATTTACTATTAATTAAGTAGAATTTAATTTAATTTTTCATTTTACTTAAATTTCAATTGAGGAACTGTGGGAATTAATTAAAATTTCTTAAGCCCAAACCTGTGCTAGGCAGCATCCAAAAGGAAGCCGCCGAAAACGGACACTCTCTCGGCAAAAACTCCTCCGGAGGCGGGCAGCCAGTGCAATTAGAGCCAAACACAAGTCGGTGCTTTGGTGCGCCCGGGGCCAGGATGTTCCGGCCGTAACTATATCCCATATCCTGCCTGTGCCAACGAGTCCTTGTAGGGCTGAGTGCTTTGCATTTGAATGCAGCTTGTTAGTAGCGAAGCGAAGGTGTGTCTGAGAAGTGGAGTGTGGTGTTTGGAGTGTGTTTCGAAATCGTTTGATATTCAATTGATTTTCTAATGTTTATGATATGATTTCGCTCATTAATTGTTAATTGCTTTGTATTCTTCTTTCCGTAAAGTATAAAAATATATACATATATTCCTTTTAAAGCAACATTTAAACTGCACTCCTCTTTCCATGCCAATTTGGCCAGAAAATAGTGACTTCCAAAAGACTCTTTACTCTCCGCTCTTCCGCTATACGAGGTCTCTGGGTCAGGGCATCCCTGCCTCCCCGAAGGACCTTTTGCAGCTAGGAAAATGTTCTTCTTATGCTTTGCAGGCTACATAAAAATGAAAATTTTATTTGCTCCGTAGGCCGTTCCGGCGATCGATGCCAGATATGCCTGTCACACTAAGTATATCAAGTGTAATCAAGTGCATATACCCATATGTACATATATATACATATATAGAAAAGTATATAAGGCACGAACACGTCGCACATACACCCGTCCCTAGATATCGTATATATATAAATTTGCTTGTGGGGACATGACTTGGATGTTGGCTACATTTATTTAAATCCCAGTTACAGGCCATTTGTCGTATTAAATAAAACTTACACGGACACATGCAAAGGCCGAATGGAAAAAAAGGGACACGGACGGATTGGAATAGTGACGGAAGGGGGAAAGTCCGGGTCCGGGTCCGGATGCGGATGCGGAAACGGGTCTGAGAAGGAGTAAGAGAAAGAGGTCAAAAGCAATGCAAAGACAAAGTGCCGGCAAAATGAAACGTGCAAAGCAAATAAACACATAAAAGTCTAAATTTAATGCTAAAAGCTATTGAAGCATGTTTAAGCCCAGACCGAAAAAAGTCAAAGGAGGGAGGGTGACAGGAGTTAAAGGGGTGGGGCTGAAAGGACCTAAAGGAGGAAAGGAGGAGGAAGAGGTAACGACGTGTGCTGAAATGTTCGGCTTGGAGGACTTTCCAGACATGACAACAACAAATCGGTCGCTTGTTGATGCCTCTCCTCGTCTGGGTGTCCTTCTCTCTCATCCACTCTTTCGCCCTCTTTCGCTGTCTCTGCCCCTGCTTTGTTTACACTCTCCGCATCCGCATCCGCATCCTCAGCCGCATCCGTATTCCATTGGCGACATTTTTTATGGTCCTCATGGTGGCCCAAACACGCGTCCCGATAAGCGAAATCAAATGTCAAAGTGAGAATGTAAACACTCCTAAATGTATCTGTATCTGTGTCCCTAGTTGTGTGTTTGAGTGTGTGTGTTTGGGTGCGTGGGTGTGATGGCCGTGTGAGTGATACCAGGAACGCCATAAACAACGTGTCCTTCGTGTCCTGCGAAGCAATTGATAACAAGACCCTCTTGTGGGGGGAGGGCCCCGAGTCATCTGTTGTTTTTGTCATTTTAAAAACATTTATAAAAAACAATATAAATATATATTTTATTTTAAATAATAATTCCCTGAAACTGTGCTTATATGGCATATATATTTAAATATATTTAATATATAAATAAATAAAAACTTTGCTAAATTAAAATTTCGAATATATTGATATGTAATATTTAATTGTTTACCAATCTACATTTATTTCTCGGTTAAATTAATTGCCCTCCTTAAACTTCAAAGAGCTAAACTTTACACACTGATTGCCCATTGTCACTAGAACTAATCCTGTGTGATCTCCCGCTGCCTCTCGTCCTGCTTTTTGTTTGTTTGTTGTTTTTTTCTTTTTTTGGCTTGGCAACAAACCGTCGGTGGAAAAGCAATTTTAACTAATTTTGAACAAATTTGCCTGCATAATGTAAAGCGACCATTTGAATGCCACCAACAAATGGGCACAAACACACACACACACACAGGACGAACAGGACATTCCGGAAATTGGTTTCATTTGGGCCAAAGGCTTGTATTTGTTTGCTGGTCGGCCAGCAGCGAAAACAAACCAAACCAAACCAAAGCCGAAACAAAATAAAACTCGACCAGAGGCCAGTTGGGAAAAAAAGACAATTTGCCAGCGTTTAATGCCAACAGAAAATATCTAAAAGCAATAGCTGCTGGCGCAAACAAAAAGGCGAAAAAAACGCAATTTTACAAGCAATTAAAACTTGAATTGAAATTGAAATGTTTTCATTTCGAGTGGTTTGTGGGGCGCCCAAAAAGAAAATCCACCAAATGGTTTTGCATATACTTAAGCCAGGCTTAAACGCCAGCATAAAAGATAATTTTCTATTTAAATATCTCAATTAGTTTAATTAAAATGAGCCATGTGTATATCGATTATCAGGATTAATTCCATCTTTTTAAGGTTTATTTAATTCAAGTTGCTTTTCTTTTAACATTACTTAGCTACTATGTCTCCTTTTTTGCCAGTGTTTAGAGTGCTCAAATGATCCCATTTGTGGACATGTGGTCGGTCTGCCTCTCGATCCTGTTTCGGTTCTAGTTTGGTGTCAGGCTCAAACGCTTTCAATTGGATTCCTCGTTATTGGTCAGCGGCAAGTGCTGACAATTATCCTCGCATACACAACCAGAGGGGGGATGGGAGGATGTCCTGCAGGATGTTGTGTTGGTTCGACATGGCCGCTAATCCCCTAGAAATGGCCAGCGTCAACTATTAGCGAGCGTTCCGCTGGTCCGGTTAGTTAGCAGGGCTTTGGCTTCGGCTTTTGGCCATGGCTTTTGGCTGCCACTGTGGGGCTTGCCTTCCCTTGGATTAATTGCTTTATGAGCTGCAATAAAAGCCACAGCAGCAGCAGCAACAGCAGCAGGAGGAGGAGGAGCAGCGGCAGCAGGAGCAACTCCCGCGTCCTGGTCAGTTGGCATTTTGTGAACTGCAATTAGCAGCAAATAAAATAATTTACGATTGTAATGACCAAAAATGCCAGGGCCCGAGCAGCCGTTACCAACTTGTAATAACAACAAATTGCCAGCCGAAAACGAAAGCGGAAACGGAAATGGAAATGGAAGCGGGAAAAACGAGAGAGAGAAAGAGCACACAGAGGAATGCGGTCTGTGATTTTGTGACTTTCCCCGCTGGCCAGTTTCAATCTCAATCTCGGGCTTATTAAGCCACTTGATATTTATGGCCAGCTTGTAGAGAGAGTGAGAGAGGGAGCCAGATGACATGTGGCAGTATTAACCCAGTAATAAACTAATTCCAATGGCCCAGCTATAAATTATATACGAAATGTTTTCTTTCCTGGCATTATTCATAGTTTTTTATTCTGGATAAAAGAAGTGTTGTTGTTTTTAAACTTCTTGCAATATTTATATTTAATTCTTTTTGTGTAAGAAAACTGAACTGTAAGGAAAGTATAGTTGTTCTCCCCTTTCTATATTTTTCTCTGCTCTGCAAGCTGGCGAGAAAAATGTTTACAGCAAATGAATATGAATGAGTGGCAGGCAGGCAGCAAACAGAGTCCTTCCTGGCCATCCTGCTCCATCCTGGCTCCATTCAACTGCACTTTCTATGCTTCCTGCCGGGGCCCCCGTTTGGTAATCCCACGCAAAAGTGTTGAAAAGCTGAATAAATCACAGTTTGACCCCAGTCCAGGCGGCCCAGAGAGCACAACTCGACGGGTCGAATACCCAGCAAAAGGTGATTGATTATCGCGATTATGGCGATATTTATCGAGCCACACACTCACACATATGGTACAGTTGTGGCCACACAAATGGCAACCATGTGGGAGGAGGCACAGCTATGGCCAGGGATTGGTTCCCCTGGGTGCTAAAGCATGCATAAATAAAATTGTGGCATGTTGGGTCAGAAATAGCATGACATTCTGCCAGTTAGCCATATAGCCATATAGCCAGCCAGACGGCACAAAATGGCGGCAGATACGGCGCACAAAATGAAAATGTTTAGCAAAAGGGTTGGCCCCGGGGGTGGCGCCGCCGCTGGGGTGTGAGCCCAGTGAGCCATAAAAATCAATAAAGTCAACCGTTCCCCAACCCCCATCGCTTGTGTTGGCTTTGTCGGTCACCTGGTTAAGTCATCAATGGCCAGGTAAGTAAACAAACGAGTTACCAGCATCGCCCACCTCCTGGCCCCCAGCCCCGGCCCCTGGTCACTGGTCACTGGTCACCCCATGTCCAGCTGCCCAAAATGTAAGTTGAACAATTTTCCAACTAACAAGCAACCAAAATTCATAATCAAAACGGTCAGGATGGAGGAAAACTAAGAGGCCATGAAAAGCAAACCCACATGCACTGGAAAATTAAATTCTTGTATGCATATAAGTAGAACCTCGAACAAGGATCATTTTTATATAAGATTTTCAATTCAAACTTTATAAATTTTGAATAGTTTCGCAGGAAAAAATGCCACAATAAATACTGAAAATGTTCTTAAATACTTGTAACTTTCTCCTTTTCCTGCAGTGTCATTTTTGTAGCATATGAGACCATCCTTTTGGCAAATATGTCAAAGGTCCGCTCCACCCCGCCACCCCCACTGTCAATTGGCAATTGTACAAAAATGTTGCTTCTTTTATTTTTTATAATGCAATGAATGGGGGAATGGGGGTAACAGGCGGGGGTCACATGTTGGTCTCTTCATTAGCAGCAAAATGATTCGGCTGACATGCAAAAGCCCCTCCTGCGGCTTGTTAGTGTCCATCGCACACAAAAGCCAACAATTTCCAGCGGTCCTTTTCCTCGCCCGACCGCCCCTCAGCTTTTCTCTTCTTTTTTGAGCTGGTTTTTAGCTGCTTTTTTGGAGCTCTTTTGCAGCTTTTTGTTTTTTGCTTATGCCTCTCGACTGTCGACAATTTGTTGTCCTTTTTTATGGGGACAATGAAGGGGGTGCCGTGGCGCAGGGGCATCTGGCATAAATGTTTCATAACTGTGGGCTTAGAACGCGGGCGAGACGGGGGCGGCTGGCCATCGAAAAATTATTATTGGGGGAACACTAGGCCTGCGGCACACACAGAAAACACACACACTCCTTTACACAGGAAGAAAAATCTGTCAAGGAGAGTATCAAGAAGTTGTTAGCCTAGGAAGTTCTTACAGGATTTCATGTCCTTTTTTTTAAAAAAAAAAAGGGTAAATGTTATGTAAATGTAACCAAAGATTTGTAGGAGTGCAGAGTCCTTTCTATGCAAATCGTTTGTCTTTCACTGCCTGTCAGCGCAGGAAAAACCCCAACACAGTGGCCAGTGCACAGTGGGCCAACTGCTCTGAGTTTGGCATAAAACAATGTGCCTTCGTGCCTAATCCATCGAGAAATAAATAAAAAGTTCTAATTTCCTGTTCCCACAGTATGCTTGTGGCTGCTCAGGGCTAAGGGAAATGACATTTTCGGCTTATATTTACGCCAGGCTTATTTAAAATAATGCCTGGTCTTATGGTTTTCCCATTTAAGTTTAAAAAACTACCAGAAAAGTACACTGTAAATTGAAATGAATACCACCGGCACCGGAGTGGTGGTAATTTAAGAAAATTGCTTTCTAGTTTATTTCATAATTGCAGACTCCTTGGCATAACTTTCTTCTGTCTCCTGGTTATTTTCCACTAATTTCGAAAACATTTTACGGTCAATTGAGCGCCTTCGTTTGTGCTTGTAGTGCTGTCGGTCCATTACTTCTGGCTGCCACTGTCTGTGTGTGTATGCTGTCATTTTGAATAAGGCGCGTGCGGGGGAAATATATAAATTGAGCGCATAAAAATCAATTTGGCGTAACCGCAGCGCGGCAAATAAACTGGGCTGGCATTGGGACAGGACAGGACCAAGTGTTTCCCAGGAGGAGCAGGAGAAGGACTAGAAGCCGCAGTTATGCTGCTGCATAAAGCAGACGGACGGAGGGTCCTATTTGCACAGTTTTCTTTGCCCCAAAAGTGTTTGTATTAATAACCTACTTATGCCCAGCAGCAGGAGCAATGCACTCCAAATCGAGAGCCGGGAATCGGAAGCAGGGTTCGAGCAAAAGGACCCTCAATTTATGCGAGAGCTGAGAGCGTGTAATCTGCCCCCAAAAAAATGATTTACACCCCTGAGTATTCATTGCAGCCCCAGGCGCACACACAGAGAAAATTGAGATACAATTATTGGCTACAAAAACTCAAAAGTTCAGATCATTTTTTAAGCATTTTCATTTCCTCTCTCAAGGAAGTGTTTACATCATTAACTATCTTGTGTGTTTCTGTAATATAACTAATAATATCCGTTCAAGCTGCCCTACAAAGTGGTTCTTTCTTTCTGTGCATGCATAAGTGGGTAGCTGGGGCCTCAACCAACTTGTAATAGTCGTAATAATAGCAATAATAATTTGCACAACCCTTTCGGCTTTTGTCGATTTTACTGCTCAATTTGATGACCAGCCAGGGGGAAGAGCCCCACGCAAAGACAGGGGGCCAGTGCCCCATTATGGAGCCAGCAGCCAGCAGTCAGCAGGACCCAGCTTTCAGCTTTCAGCTTCCAGGACCCATAAAAGTCAATTGTCTGCAACAAATTGAACATTTTTGTAGCAGCTCCCACTTCGGGTTCAATACACTAAGCTGCCAAAGGGGGGGGATGGAGTTCTATGTGGCATGTGGAGTCCTAGCCCCTGGCCCCTGATCCTGGCTGAGTCCGAAACCGGATCTGACAGCCAAAGGAAGGTGAAGCAATTTTACATTTCGAGTGTCGCTGCCATTAGTTTGCCTTGGTCATCTGGAAAATTCTAAACACAATTTTGGAGGAAAATCGCATCGAAATTCTAGATGAAATGCTCTATAAATTCCCCCTAGATTTTGCTCAATTAAAGGTGGTCTTTAGCTGCACAAAGGATCTTTGATTTAAGCATATCGACAGCCGCAGTACCCGTTAAAATATTGGGCTCCCCCTAAGTTCATTTCCACTGGCTGTGTTGATCGAATTCGCATCCTCCCTCTATCTCTCTTTGTGTTAATGGATTGCGAGTGGCAAAAGTCGGGCCACGTCGGGGGAATATATGTATGTAGTTTATATACGCATCTAGGCGGCCAGGGGGTTTGGGGCTCAAAGGTGGCTGGCAAAAACTGAATTTGAATTATTCATGCCTGGCATCGAGTGCGATTGGGACTGGATTCGGTCTTTGAGGCCCCGAAACTCGACGATGCACTCGAACAGAGACCAGATTTCGGGGCCTGGAAGCTGGCAAATGGCAGCTTCCGGCCCAAGTCCTTGGCAATAGTTGGTCAAATTAGTTGCACACACTCTCACACACAGTGAAAGTTTTTGAGCTATGCCTGACTCTGGGCTTTGTGCCCGGCCAACAAGTCTATTAGCCAAATTGTAATTGCTGACCTAATCCCAGGACCTAATTTCTGGCCACAAGCTAACCATATCGATGTCTGGCACTTGGGTTTCCTTGCACTTCCTGCGAGTGTTCGTTCGCCTTTTGGGGTTGGTTTTAAGGCCAGCTTGCCGAGGAGGCTGTTTACCTTTCCAAAAATTAATTAATTATTCAATTAAATGGCACATAATGAGCCGAGTGGTTGCATTCAACACATGTTTCTGCGGTCAACTAAACGGCGAGCGTTTTCATTTAAACATTATTTGCTCAAAATGGAAATAAATTAACTAATTGCCAACTGAAATTTGATTAAATAGGCCAATGCTAGCGGCGCTTCTGTATGAGTTTAATAATTTTCAATGGAATTTATGCAAAATAGTATTATTAATCACAAATATTGAGTTTATTTTCTTTTATTAAATTGCGAAGGAGCTTCTTGGGTAATTTTGAAAAAAAAACCTATTCTGCTGCCTTAAAGTTGTACAAATTAAGTAACCAAATACGCACCTATTTACACGGCTTGGAAAATCATTTAAATTCTTTTTCCCCTTCGCCTGGCGGCCTTTGTGTTTTTCCTTTCCTTTTTTTTTTTGGTGATGGCGAGAGAATGTTATGTGTCGAGGCCGTCTAGGTAATTGGTCCTGCTCCCCGCTACCCGCAGCTGTGGCTAGCGAATTGTAATTTGCATTAAGTGTTGGCACATTCCTCCCGCCCCGCCCCTCTCTACCTCCCTCTCCACCTTTCCTGCCCCAACCCACACACCCCCGCCCCATCCATCAGCGAGAGTCGCACGCATTCGCAATTGGACCTGCCGTTACGTATCCGCCGTGTGGCCCCCTTCCCTCCGTTCACTACTTATGGTACACACGCGTGTGCCAAGCTGGCTTTTGTGTGTGTTCAGCCGCTTTTAGCTTACACATAGCATCCCCTCCTCCCCTGGCTACCCTGCCATGGCTGCTGCAAAGGACTATTATAACTTTGTCGTGCCAGAAGCCAAGCCAAAGTAATATACTTTAGCACATGGAGTGTCCAGAAAACAAAGTTCCGCCTCTGCCATGGCAGCCAAAAGGGAGTGGAGGCGGGTTGGCGGTGGCATATCAAAGAGTTTTATTTTAGTTGCTTGTCAGGGATTTAATTAAGTGCAGCTATGCCATAAATATTAAGTGCAAGAAGAATGCACCAGCAATTTTTGCAAATTTCATTTCATATTTTCACCCGCATTGTTAGTTACTCGCATGGCAAGGCTCAGGTAAAACTCGTTTCACTGAGCGAAAAAGCAAGTTTATAATCTTGAAGGAAAGATATTAAAATCCTTAATAAATATATTGTTAAATAAGTCTGTCAAAAACTAAGCTTATAAATAATAAATAAATAAAAAAAAAACTTTAAACTCTGTGAAATTGCAGTGTTTTCAAAAGCTTTTGCCAGTCGCTTTTAAATTTAAAATTTATTTTGTATTTATACCCTTGCAGGGAATTATAAATTCATTCAGAAGTTTGCAACTGTAAAAGGACTCCTAGAATCCTAAGGATTTTCAATTTATAATTTTTTATTATATGTTTTTATGGATTAATTAATGTTTAAAATATCATAACTAAGACAAAAATGCTTTAATTTCAATTCTGAAAGCTGCATACTGAATAAAACAAGCTTCTGACTGTAAAAGGATTCCCCGTATTCTTGGGATTCGCATTCGATGAGCCGAAGTTAGCTTCCTTTCTCGTTTTTATTTTATTATATTTAATTTCCAATTTTTCACATATACAAGAAAATTTCCTGTTACCATATATAGTATACACACATTGCAAATCCTGGCCATGTGTTCTTTTTTTGGCCTTCTGCCAATGACGGCTTAGCCATGACAAAGTGGCAATTCGTTGAGGTCCTGCCGCCAATATTTGCCACATTGTTAAAAACCGTAGCGGCACATAAACAAATGGAACACGACGCTGCCATTCCCATTTGTTGCGCCAATTTGCAGGATATTGGCAGGATTCCAGTTCCTCCTCCTATACATGCGCGTGTGTGTGTGTGTATTAATTACAATATTTTTGGGGTAACGCGTGTGTAATGGCCCGGCCAACTGTGCCTAGGGGTGCGTGTAATTGTTATCTCGAATGCCAAATGGTAATTCGTAATTGAATTTAGCTGCCGGAATTTATGGGCCTGCAATTAAAAACCGATTTGATGGCAGTCGAAAAATATATAGTACTTCAAAATATATTTAACTAAAATATGTATATCAAAATATATATATATATCATATATAAAAATTTATTGGAGCTGGAAGTTTGTATACCAAACATGCGACTGCTGCCAATAAACTTCACAAAGCCAAAGTATTTGCGCAAGTTTCGGTTATTGTTATGACAACACCGGAGGTTCCACGGAGAAACTCTAATCCTTGGAGCCATCCCGGTACAAACCCCAGTTCGAACTGAGTATAAATATGTAGCACCCACTCCCCCGTGTGCTCTTTCGGCTGTGCTATATAGCTATGACGACGACAATATCGGTTATTGAAATATGCAAGCGACAAAGTTTCCTCTGCTTGCCAACTGCAAACTGCCGGCTGCCTTTCGGCCAGAAACTTTGCCCACAGTTAGTGCCGTAGTTTAATGTTGTAATAGCTACTGCCAGTGGCTTTGGCTTTGGCTTTGGCTTTGTTCTTCGTGTGGCTCCGGGATTGGCACTCCGGGATTAGCTGTCAGGCGATGTCGTGCGAATTGCCCCCACCGACTATGCAGAGCCCGAGTTCTGGGCTATAACGATAATGCAGCGGAAGCCGATTATTTTGGTGGCTCATGATCGGTGGCAAGGGGGGCTGGGGAGCAGTGGAGTCTGGCAAGTGTTATGTAATTAGAGTCTGGCCGGGAAGGGAGGCCAGCTGTTGCCGCATTTCAGTGTCCATTCTTCGCTTATCTGCGCTCTTGAGTTTGTCACAAGCAATTGTTTGACTTTACTTGACTTGACCGGGCCCAGACACACACATACAACCAGGCGAACACAATGGCCGGAAAAGCCAAAAACTGGAACAAAGAGCAAAAACACTGTAGAAAATATGTTACTACTTTGAAAGGATAACTAAATGCCTTGAAAATTATAGATTCCGTAAAAGAAGGTCACAAAGAAGGCAACTTTAATATAGAAAATGTTTTTCCTAAATAGAAAATAGATCATGTTGTAAGCATTAAACCCAAAATTTGTAATAATTGTTCAAAAATATTTCTCTATCAAAAAACAAAAAAAAAACCTTTAAAACGTATTATATAATACTTAATTTTTGTAGCTCTTTTTTAAAATCCGCATTTTCCGTCATAGTTTTTCCAAGTGCAGAGGACACAACACTCACTGGCAGCAGCATTTGACGCCATTTGTTTTACTTCGCTGACCACAAATAACCATGGCCTGCTGTTGTGGCCAGCTTGCTGCCCCCATTTTGTGGCCCAAACATTTTCCAGTTGCCGTAGTGGCTGCTCAGTCCCCTCTGGGGAGGAATGGGGTTCGTTCAGTACATTCCACTGGCAGATCCACTGCCGGACTCCATACCCAGAGTTCTCGCCCACTGCCCCGACATTGAGTTATGTTGTGCATATGAGCCCCAAGGAAATGCAGTCCCAGCAGCAGCAGCAGGAGCATTGGGCAGTAATGGCATCGGCGACATAGCAGTGACAAGGACTCAAGTCGAGTGCAGCTGCTGCGATTGTGGAATTTGAGGTCCTTTTTCGCGCTGAATTCTCACGTTTTGAGCGCGCTGTCAGCGTTGCTTAGTTCCCGAGTCCTTCAAAGCACTTTAAAGGGGTTTTAGTAAATATTCCAGAAAAGCTGACATTTATTTATAAATAATTAAATGGAATTTAAGTAATTAAATACAAACAATGTAAAGCTGGATTTCGTTGAAATATTTGCTTAAAGTTAAAAACAATAAAATTTAATTTGTTAAAACAAACCAGGACAGGACAAAGGGCCTTCGATAATGTCCTTAGTTCTGTGGACTTAAATGACCGCCGGCAGGTAATGGGATGGCAGGCGTGGAGCCTCTATTAGAGCCACTAAAAAAGGGTGGCAGCCATCAGGAGCAGCGGCGGCTGGCCATCATCATTGCCAGGCCCATTCCCAGACCCATTCCCACGCAGCACCGTCATGGCCACTTTCATTATCATGGCAGGCAAATTTGCCGGGCAGCTAAATGGCGGCCAAGTGGCAAGTGGAAAGTGACAGGACGAAGGATTAAGCGCTGAACCAGCTGCAAGTGGAAGTGGAACACGACCCCTGAAAGCAATGGTCCTCCTGCAGCAGGGCCTGCTCCCTCCTCCGGCTCCATGGTGGCCATCTAATTTTCAGCTCCTTGTCGCAGCGCCACAACAATCAAGTGGCATGATTGCTAAGCAGCATAATGCCATTTATTGCCACAACAAGCCCCAGAGTCGCGGCTAGCCAGGTTGCCCTTCCTACCAAAGGCAGAGTTGTCCCAGGAAAGTCTGTGTCTGGTTTCTAGCGGGAAAACAAAGTCAAGTTAGCTGCGAAAGCATTTTTAATTTGTCCTGAAAGTAAATTAAAGGATTTAAATTGTATTTTTTATTGTAAATAATACCCAAAAGTGGATTTATCCTTCAAAAAACACAGATTCTGCAGCAAGGACTCCTGCAAATGTTTGGTTTAAATGGAAGCCAAACCGACAGCACTGGCTTCGTGGCTGAAACTGCTTTTTCCTTGGCGAAACTTTGCCCGCATTCGCATTCATGGGCCCGCACAATATGCTAAGCATCCTGCCAACGTCCTGGCAAGGGAGCTGGAAGCTGGGAGCTGGAAGCTGGGAGCTGGGAGCTGGGAGCTGAGAGCTGGGAGCACGGAGCTTGGAGCCAATGCAATCATAATTTTAACTACTTTAGTTTTATTCCACCCCCAGCCAGGCAGGCAGCAGCCAGAGCAGCTCCTGCACTTAGTTCTATTATCCTGACGCTTTGTTCGCCAACGCCAACGACGCCGGCGCCTCGTCCTTTGGCTCTCGCCCTTCCTGGCCCTTTTCGCAGCTTTTTGTTAATTCCGCGAGGCCACAATAAAAGCCAGTGGCATAGCGAGAGCGATGTAAAAATGAAAATGAAAATATAAATTGCCTTTGTGCACTGCGCGAAATTGCCCGTCGGGTATCGGCGTCCAATCAGCAGTGAGCACTGCTCCTGCAACTGGGCATCGATGCTCCTCTCTGGCCAGGACGAATGGCCATGAATAATTATTAGCCAGGGCACTGGGCACTTTACTAAATAATAATGGCACGGAAAAGTTATGGCTTCGCTGCCAAATAGCGATGGTAATTCCTAAGTTAACGATGTGTCAGCAGGACTAGCTCAAGGATAATTGTTTGCCTCCTGGTAATGAGCTGTTTAAATTCGATTTAAACAAATATATGCCTTGAAAGAGTTACAGCTATCCTGCAGAGAGCCAGCAGCGTCTACTACTTTATATATTTATACTTACAAAGATTATTTCTTGCGAATTTCAATTCGTTTGTGGCCAGCTTTTTGTGGCTTCATTAGCGCCTCACTCTCTCGTAGTGGGTCAGGTCAGGGACTTGGGTCTGGGGACTGGGGACTGGGAATCAGACTCCCACTATGTAACTGGGTGGCGGTGAGGGGATTTGATTAACACTAACCACAGTCCGCCTCGGGGCCAAATGCAGGCGGCACAAAGCCAGACCTTTGGGCGGCCAGCAGCGAGCTGTGAGAAGCGCAATCAAGGCGTATGGATTTTAATTAATTTTCGCCGCTGCACTGCAGCATTTTTAATTAAAAAACTTGAGCGTGGACGTCGACGACGACGGCGGGCATGTCCTTGGCGTCTTTGAGCGCTGTTTAGGCTAAGAGCCGACTTCGATTTGCCAGCTCCAATTTCTAGATAATATTCCATAAAATATATTACTATACTATATATATTTTATATATTACATTACATGTATATGTATTCTCTTTTTGGTTATTTCAGTGCTGGACTGCCAGGTGGGCGACTGGGGACCCTGGAGCGAGTGCGACAAGAGCTGCGGCACCGGCATGATGACCCGCAACCGCCAGATCCTGCAGGCGGCCCAGAACGGTGGCAAGCACTGCCCCACCCTGCAGCAGAAGCGAGGATGCCAAGGCTACCGCTGCCACGGACATCGAGACAAAAAGATACTGCGTGGTGAGTCTTCAATCTATATAATTTATCAAGTGTATATATATATATATAAACTGAGAGAAAGATCTAGTTGGGGCAATAGTTAAGGATGCTTTGCTAAAAGGACGAATTCGTAGATGGATCTGGACTCCGTATAGGGTGTTTCCGATCGAAAGATCCCGTTGCCCGATCACAAATAAACCCCACTCCTAGCCTCCGCTGCTGCACTTCATCTTCCCGCCGTAGCTCCTTCCATATTCCCATTTTCATGATGGTTTTGTGACTGCTTTTGAAGTCGTGTGCTGCAAGTGGAAACTTTTTCATGGCCTTTTGAAGGCACTGAACAAAATAAGGTCTCAATTGAACTTAGTTATATAAATAAAGGAGTATATATTTATACATAATTAAAGATTATGTGCAAATTTTGCTATGATTCTTGGCTCACCTTTGGTACAGCTTTAAGGGGGCTAAGCTAAGGCTGAGCTCAGCTAAGCTGATATGGTATTTTCTCTCGGTGGCCTTCGGGTTTCGGGTGCCAAAAAGCCAGCGCAAAAAGCGGATCTGCCGAAATCCAGACAAGAGAGAAAGAAAGCTCGAGGAGGAGCTGCAAAAAATTTGAACAGAGCCAGGTTCAGCTGAACCCAACAATTCTCCACCCACTGCTCCGCCTGATCCAAAGCAATTTTCTGCAAGTGGCTGACATAAAAGCCATATTATATTTGGCTAAGTGTCACCGCCGGCTTGCAAACACAGACAAAGGACGAGACAGGAAGCGGGGGGGAGGGAGAGGCTAAGGGTAAGGGGGAGGCGAAACTATTAAAATATCGCTGCAAAAGTTTTTGTTTATGTTTTGGGTCGCCTGCGCTCCATTAGCCTTGGACGTGCCCTCCCAAGGCAGCCCCCTTTTTGTTTGGATTTAGTTCCGTTTTCCATTTTCCATTTTCCGCCTTCCGGTTGCCATTTTTCGCCCATGTGTGTGTGTGTGTGTGCCATGGGAGTGTGTGTCTTTAAGCGTTTAATTAAAACTTTGATTGCTGCCATTAAAATATTATTTAACCGCTTTGGTGGAGAGGAAAGCAGAAGATGCCTGCCAATTGCAAGCCTGATTGGCAGAAGAAACAGCGGCTTTTTGGCAATATTAATTGGAGCCAAGCGGCGGCAACAATGTTTTGGACAGTTGAGAGTCTGGGAAATTTGCATCAGCAGTTTGCAGACAGCACATCCTTCAGCATCCTTTTAACGTCCTGCATTTATGGCAGAGATAGTGCTGCCGGCATCTATTCAGAATATTCCTCTTTCCAAACATCTGCATATAAAGTGATTTAAATCTGATCAGGCATAATTAATATTATGGCATATCTGCCCAAAACCTTTCGCTAATAATATTTGCACACAACATATAATACTTTCATATTCAAATAAAATAAAGCCTTAATTACTTTTATGAATTATTATTTGAATTTGAAATTCGCACACAGCACTCAGTTCATTAAGTTTGAATGTTGTTTTAAAGCTAAAATCGCTTTCATATAATTACATATTTAATTATAAACGGGGAAAAGTGGGGCCTCAGTGGGGAATATACATATTAATTGTACGAAAATGGTACGGCAATATTTGTGTTTGCCAAAAAATGCATATTAAAATATTAAAAATAAATGTATAAACTAATTGCGTAACAAATGCGTGAATATTGCTTTTCCGGTTTTGCTGCAAATTAATTCTCTGCTCGTGTTTTTCGGGGATTGCGGAATTATTATTATTTTAATGTCTAAACCAAAGGAGAGCGGACATGGGGTTGGGGGGCAGGAAGGTGCTTCATCTACTCCTTAATTGGTCCGCAATTATGTGCACATATCCCGACACACAGAGACCCACTCACTGGTGTCCTGCGCTCGCCTGGGAGCAGGCAGTCCTGCGAATGTTAATTAAAGCGCTTGCTTGGGCGTCGTCTCTGTACGTGTGTGTGTGTGTGTTTAACGCTCATAATGCGCTTAAGCTGTTTATTGTTTTTAGCACCTCCCACACGGCCACGCCCATGCCCCGACTCCGTGGGCGGTTGCGAAGGCGGATGTGCGGTTGTGTTTGCGTTGCAAATAGCCGACAGACAATCGCCGCAGGACGAGCAGAAGGAGGAGAAGGAGTATACAGATGGGCGGGCAATCTGCTCTCTCTGCTCCAGCAATTACAGGGCATTAAAAGCGTCGATTATAAAGGCAAATATCACCGCAAAAAAAAAAAAAGAAACTTTAAATCAAAGGACAACACAGCAGACAAGAACATATATATCCTTGCCACCCAAGTTAATGCTCAATTTTAAATTTCCCTAATGAAAACTAAGGCTAATTGCTAACATTCTTCCAGCTAGTTAATTTTAAATTTAAATTCTTAAGTATAACTAACATTTAACTATATTTAACCCTCAGAATTATCATAAATTAACAGCTTATGCTTATGGCAATAATTTAATAATTCAAGGAAAGGCTTGCCTTTACGCCATATAAACTCCAACTTAATGAACAGTTTCCCTAGCCAACTGCATCCTCCTACTATGTATATCCTTGTTTCCTAGTCAAGACAAATTCAATTTGCTGGCGGCTGCTTACAGGAAACGGAAACAAGGAATATGTCAGTGCGGTGCGTCCTTAAGTATGCTATTAAAAATTTTCTAATTCCAACTTAATTGCTAACAAACAAGCTACCGTGTGTGTGGGTGTGTGGGTGTGTGTGTGAAGACAGGAAGACACACCACACAAACACGCACAATAATTAAGGCAAACAAAGGCACAGGTGAAAGGTGAAAGGTAAGGAAAGGAGCCTGCAACCATAAAATATGCATGATCAGTTCACTTGCCCAGGAACTGGCAGGGGTAATGCAGAATTGCTGGAAAATGAGGGAAAAGCGGGAAAACTCGGCGGTAATTGCCATCTACATAATTCACAAACTCCCGCTCAAGTTGCACATACACAAATTTTTTTGGGGGAAATTTTCGGTTGACTGCCGCGCCGCTCCACGCTCGCTTTTTTTTGTCGTGGGTTTCCCCGTGCGACATTTGCCACACGTGCCGCCACAAAAAAAAAAATACCCAAAACCCCAGAAACCCCCCTCGAACTCCAGGTTGCGGCAGCTTCCCTTTCCCCTTCCCCCTACCGAAAGTCCCGAATTGGAGACGACCTCATTCGCAGCCGCAATAATGCTCGGTGCTCATTAACGTTATAAAAATAATTGCTTAACACTCGCAAGCACGCCATCACACACACACTCCTCCCCTCCTCCCACATGTGCTAAATTCCAATTAACCTGCAGCTGTGTGGGAGTGTGTGCGGTCTGCTGTCATCTTGGCTCACGGTCGCCAGGTTGGTAATCGTCCGAGATGAGCGATGAAGTGCCATCGAGCGGCAGTTTCGGCCAGGAACCAACAGGGCAGGGCAGGGCAGAGGCGTCCTGCCTCCTTTTCGAAAAGGGGTTTATTTGGCCAATTATTTGGCAAGAGTCACCTCTAACAGGATCTAGTGCTTCAGGGCAAAGCTAATAATTACAAGCAAACATTAGTATTGTTTCAGTAAAATAACCAAATCTATTATTATTTACCTTACATTTAAAATATATAATATAGAAATATATACCATGATCTGTGGCCAGATCTTGGCTTGATGGCACCTGAACTTTTCCAGTTTTCCGCTTGAAGGCTGGCCAAAGTTTCCCTTTCGCCTGGCGCTTACATACATACATATATGCCCAAGGCAAAGTCTGAGCGGAAGGACCTTGACGTTGTGCCCCAACAATATGGCATTTGATTATGCAAATGGGGGGGGGGGGAGTGTAGAGGGGGTGGCGCACCCTTTTGCGCTTAGCACTTGGCTCGTTAAATTTGCATAAGTTGCAGGGGCTGGTGGCGGCGATGCCTAAAATTATGCAACACATATGGACCAGGACCAAGACCAGGACCAGGATATACAGCATCCAGTTGAGAGCACAGAGCAAGGGAGTGTGGGGTTTTTTCTCGTAAAACTTTTATGAAATTGATTGACGAGAAATTATAATTTATAAAGTGTAGCCAGGATGCTGCAGGACCCTCTAGGGATCAGTTCGAATTTGGGGTTAATTAAATACAAAATCGGAAACCATTTAGATTAGAAAATATCAAGTATCAGGCATTGATTACAAAAAGGACTAAAAGTGAACCCAAAGAGCATTCTGTCCCCTTTATCTGATGAACTCTTGATGCCACGATATCACCCTCTCCCTCTCCCTCTCCCTGTCCCATTTCCAATCCCCCTGACAAAACCTGCTCCACTCTGGAGTCCTTTGAGTATGCGAGAGTCCCAGGGCAAACAGCAAACAAATCGCACACGTAAATTATATCGGGTAAACACAGTGGCGGCGAAATCAAAGGAGAGCACATACACTGCAAGGAAAAGAGGGGGTAAATGATACGTAATAATAATATAACATTAAATTAAAATTAAAGGATTCAGTCACAAAAAAGTTATTCTTTTAGAAACATAAAAAAACACTTTGCAAACTCAAATATATATTTACAATTTATATTATACAATAAAAAATTGCCTTAAAAAGTATTTTAAAACATTTAGAGGTTAATATATACTTATATATACCAAATTTAAAATAAAATAATTTCATAATAATTTTCTTCAAGTGCCTTTGGCATTTGGCATCGTTCTGCACCCGCGGCACGTCACCAAGGTGTTGGCTGTCGGTGGCTGACATGTTGTCGCTGCTGCCGCGGTGACAAGCGGGGGGTTAAGGGGTCTTGAGCGGGTTAAGGTTTCGCATTTCTATGCAATCTGCGGTTGGAGGTCGGAGGAGCCAAGCTGGGGCATTCCTGCACATGTTGTTTGCCCCGCTTTCCTTTCCTCCCTTTTTTTTTTGGTTGCCTGCTAATGGCATGTTTTGATTTCGCGTGGTAAAAAATGCGGTAAAAAGACGTCGAAGAGAGGAAGAGCCAAACCGACAAGGCAAACACAAAATTTATATATATTTTTTGTATATATGTGATGGAGACACGCACACACTTCCGGGAGTGCAGGCCGTGATTGAATTATGGCTGCAGCGCGTGTGATGAAGCTTCTCACTAATCTCCACTCTCCTGCCTTTGCTTCTTTGTTTCCAGAAATGGCCCTGCTGCTGCCCGCTGCCCTCTCCCACAACCGTCATGCCAACGATAGCAGCGATATTCGGCGGAACCTGCGCACGCGCTACCGCGACTCCTACAAACACAACCGCGATCATGAGTAAGTATACGCCCTTTGGGACCGCTGTAATTACTACAGTTAAATAAAGGGAAGCCTTAGAATTATAGAAAAACAAAGCGCTTATTTTATAACCTATTTTTGTAACTGGATTTTCTATTCAAAATAAAAATCTAATTTGATAAACAAATATATCACGATTAAGTAAACGCCATGTGGGCCCGCTGAAATTATTATTCAAAGAAAACTCCTTAAATATATATGAAAGTCTGTAGAATTGGTTTCGACTAAATATAAAATCTGAGTTCATAAATAAATCGATTTGAAATATAGACTTACAAATAGCATAACCTCATTCACGATTAAGTATACGCCCTGTGGGCCATTGAAATTGCTCCATCTAGACTCCCTTTGAGTCTAAGGATAATAGAAAATTTATAGCGCTGATTTAAACCTAATTTTGCAAATTGATTTCTAACTAAAAATAAAATAATAAATATATATATACTGGAAAGCTTCGATCCCATTAAGTATACGACCTGTGAATCATTGAAATTACAAATGAAAACCGGGGAAACCCCTAAAGGAATATTGAAATTAAATTGATTAAATAGGTAATTGTTTTTAAGAATTTTGCTATCACTATGTGCATATATAAATCGGCGGTGAAAACAATTAAAAATATTTGAAAGACCAACAAAATGTAAGCCCCGCGATCAGTTCCATTTTAGCTGGGAAATCCCCTAATTTCTGTCGCAGATGGTCTTTGGACCAGGGGCTTCTTATTTTTTTTTTTTATGGGAAAACTTTGCTACAAGTCCTGTACCGAAGGGTTTATCCCAAATTTGCTAGCTTGAGTTGAGCTTTTATGGCGCGCGACATGCAAAATAATTTTATGCCCTCGGAATGGAGGACGGCAGGAAGGGCATAAACGGAGACAATAAAAGTCCATCATAAAAGGGGGACTGGCATAAAACTGTTCCTAAGCTGGCCCTGATTTGACGCGTTGTTAATTCTTTCGAATTTCTTCTTCGTTATTTCTTTTCTCTTTCTTTTTCTCTTTTTTTCTTGTTTTTGTTTTTGCTGTGTGTGTTGTGTTTGTGCTCCTTTGATTTTTATGTTTTGCTTGGCCAGGTTGGAATTTCTTGGGTGTCTGGGACATGTCCTTAAGTGTCCTTGATGTCCTATTTGTGGCGTGGCGGTTGAGGCGAGGCAAGGGCAAACACGAGCCGGGAAAACAAACACAGCGAGACAAAGGGCCAGAGCCCAAGTCCGAGGCCTAGTCTGCCCCCCTTCCACTTCCCTCCTCTGGGTTTCTCCAAGTCCCAGTCCCTCTTCAGCTCTAGCTTCTGCTCCTGCTCCTTGCTGCTGCTCCTTGCTGCTTTTTTGCTGTTCGTTTTGGTGTTTTGTGCTTGTCACTTTTCAGATTTTAGTGCTTTAAATCTGGGAAATGACGGACTTGCCCATACCCTGGACCCAGTTAACTCCTTCCTCGCCTTAGTGACTCCCAATCAAAAGAAACCTATATACCCCACATATCCTCGGTAGCAAGAAAATCTGTCGAACATCTTTCGCTGGCCCATTACGGCTGCCACAATAAGCGCACATCAATCACGTGCCGACTCCTGACCGAGACGCCTTTCCTCCAAGGAGGACCTGGCCTTTCCCCTGGACTTTTCCTCGGCTCTGCTCGTTTTTTGATGTTCCACGCCCTCAACGCCGCCCACTGTCCGCCTTAAGTGTTCGTTTGGCCCCATCAAAAGCCGTTTATTATGATGCGTTTCGCTTTTCTTGTTGATGTTATTTGGTTCTTCGTTCGCAAAATAAAATTAAATTAAATCTGCAATTTATTATTTTATGATTTTTCATTTCCTTTTCGGTTTGTCTCTTTTTTTGGCCACTCAGAGTTCTCCCACTCTTTCTCTGAGTTCTCCTTCGATTTCGGTTTTCATTTAGATTTCTTCTGCCTTTTTTTGTGGACTTCTTCGTCCTGCCGAAAGCGCCTTAGATACATGTTGAAATTGTTATAAAAAGTGGAGTCTGTTTTTTATACCCTTGCAGGGTTTTATAACTTCAGTAATGACTACAGGACTAGTTCACTGCATTGCAACCCTCTAACTAAATGTATAATCCCAGCCAGAAAGACTTAAGCAACGATCTTTAAAACTAATTTTAAGAGGACGAAAGCGCCATCTCACGCTCAGCCAGAATAACCGGCAGCAGGTGGACTCCTTGAAAGGATTGAGCTAGGAAGTTATGAAGAAGCTTCCGTTGGAATAAACAGGTTTCTCAGTAACTGGCAACTTGCTCGCATGCCTTTGGAAATATGATTTTGCGATCCTCGTTTGTCCTGCCTCCCTTCCCGATTAGGAGGAATGGCTACACCCACTATCTCAGCCTCCTTCCCCCCCTTAACGGTGATTTGTTAACTTGGCGGAGAAACTTTTATTGCTTTGTCAGCGATATGAGAGGCGGCAACGGCAACCGCAAATTATGAATTATACACTCGAACAACAATAGGGACAGCAGGGACAACAGGGACAAGGACAAGGACAAGGAGATGAAAGGCGGGGAAATAAATAAATATATAAATAAATTACGGAAATGGGAATGGGGCAGGCACACAAAAACGCGAAAACAAGAAAGTTGAAGGCAGAGGGCGGGTAGAGCCGAAAATAAGAATAAAAACAATAATTCGCCACAATTTAATTTACATAATGACAGTGTCAAGCGGCGGCTGCAAGACAGAAAGAAATTAAAAGGACGAAGGCGGAACAGGAAGTTGAAAGGAAGCTGGAAAAAGGTCGAAGGAAGAGCACAGATGACAGGGGGAATGGCAAACAACGTTGTTGAAAATTCACACTTTTTTAATGCGATAAATTTACAAGGCAACTGGGAAATCTGCAGTCGACAGCCGTAAAGTAGGCAACGTGTGTGCCACGCCCCCTGGACGCCAACACCCCTCCCACCCCACTGTCTGCGCCTACGTGGGGCAACAATAAAACGTTTTAAGCAGAAATCCCCACGAGGATTAGCCTGGACCGCATAAATTTGCCAGCAGACGCGAGCAAACAAAAGCGGCCAAGGACCAACTGGCCAGGGACGGACTCAGGACTCAGGCAGAGGAGTGTGGAGGAGGAGGAGTGTGGTGCCGCACCATCAAAGATACATCTTTCAGCTGGCCACAGACAGAAGCGACTTCAAGTCAAGACATCTTCTTGTCTTCTTTGTTAGTTGCATTCATGGCTAACAGCTTGGCTCTAAAAGAGAGTAAATAAATAATAATAATTATTGTAAATTATGTATTTAAGAATGTATTTATAAATAAAATCCATTTCTTAATTCCGCTCCTGAGGTCCTAGCTCTGCGCTTGATTGCTAGCCCCTGGAAATTGAAGACAATGGGTCTGCGAATTGACAGAATTTACGATTTCAGAAGGAGTCGAAAAAAGGGCGAAGCATCCCCCGACTCCATTTTGCTCATTTGCATAAAGCAGGTGCGTTGTCCTTGCTCCCCCGCCCTCCACCAGGCTCCCTTCCTTCCTTCCTTGGAAGCAGCACATTCGCACATTTATCGCGCATTTTGTTTTGTTTCCTGCATAAGGGCCATAAAAATGCGTTAAAGCTGCTACTTTATTTTCATTACAAAAGGGAGCTCCGTCCTTATGTCCTTATGTCCTTATGCCATAGGCAGGTATGGTACAAATATAGCCCAACCCTGACTGACTGCGTCCTTATGGCCCCGTTGATCTATGCAGGCGGCTTTTCCTTGCGGATTTTCAACGCGTTGGTCGTCCATTCGTCTGCGGCTGCTTTGCATACTTTTAGCGGCACTCAAAGTCGGCGGCTTTACAAATTGAATTATGCACTTAATGGCGGAGGCATTTGGTAAACTGAAACTCAACTGAAAACCGAACTGAAGCTGAAGCTGAAGCTGAAGCTGAAGCAGAGGATATTCCAGGACAAGGACAGGCAGAGCGAAGCCTCTGAAAATGGTTAAATGGTAAATTCCCATTGACAGGCACAGAGAGAGAGAGGGTTTGCTGGGGGCAAGGACAACGAGTTCGCCACTTAAAGAGTCCCTGAATGGGGCAAGAAATGCTTTGAATGCTTTAAAAATCTTTTCACTTCCATTTTACCATTTTCTTTTTGTCTTTGAAATATTATATAGAAAATCATAGCAAATAGAAGTATAAATCTCTTAGCTTTAAGTTCTCTCTGGAACCCCTCAATTATCCTCAGCTCCTCACTGACCATAACCATCATCATCATCATTATCATCATCTGCATTTTCCTTTCCCTTTACCATTTTCACTTTTCTCTTTCCTTTTTTTTTTGTGGAATATTTTCTATTTTTAATCGCCCAGCGAATGGCAAAGGAAATAATCACCTCTCCTTCGCCAAGAACATTGTCCATATCAATTATTTGTGCGGGAAACGGGGAGGAAGGGGAAACTGTGGCCAGGATGGAGCGATGCCAGCGATGCCAGGCCACGAGGACGAAAATGTTTCAGTCTAATCTACATGCCGACAGCTTTATTTGCACAAAGCTTTCGCTGAGCGGTGGCCAGCGAAGCGCGACTGTCACAGTAATCCCACCGCCCACCACCCACCGCCCTGAACGTGGCTCCGAATCTTGCTCCGCTCCTGCAGTGACCAAGCATGCAACAAGGCGCTCGCCACCGCTCAATCATCATTAAAAGGCAAGAAAGGGCAAGAAATGGGACTTGGGCCCAGCAGGATCTGCACGAAGATGGATAAGGCTCACACAAGCGACAGCGTCCAGCGGATGTCGCAGTCGGGAGTCGGTAGAAGGAGTCGGGAAACGGGAGACGGGAGACGTAGTCGGGAGTCCCTTTAACATTTCCCTTTGGAGGCGACTCACTCAAGCGCCGCAAAGTGCTTCCTCTCTGGCAAGGACCACGACCAAGTCTGAGTCGGAGTCCGAGCCCGAGACCAAGACATCTCGGCCCTGACTGCCTGTTGCTGGAAATAAAAGCAAAAAGCCCGAAAATGTTTGCTTAAAATGATGTTAAAAATTTAATTCTGCTAAAAAGAAAAATAGAAATCATTTGGATTGAGTTTAAATTAATTTTTTAAAGATTACTTTATGTTCTAAAATCTTAGACATGTTTTTAAATAATATTTAAATATATTTTTACTATTATTTGCTTATATTTCGGCAGTTTGTTATAAATGTAATTCAGTTGATTTTATATTTTAAATCAATAAAAAAAATATCTCATTTTGTTACCCTTTAGACCTTTGATTTTTTCTCAGTGTTTTGCCTGAAGTCGAAATTGCAATGTCGCCGAGTCAGTCGCCCTTTGGCGCTGTTATCGTTTTCGTTTCCGGCATCGGCGGCTGGCGGCTGGCGGCAGGTCCTTTGGACATCGCGTGGCCACCCAGCTGTGAGCCAACTTTGTCGAGCAATTATTTTTAGCGCAGCTGGAGCGGCGCGGCGTTTACTTCATCTCTGGGATGGAACGGTGCTGCTCCGTGCTCCCTGCTCTCAGCCCCCAGCTCCTTCCTTCTGCTTCTACATCCCGGCTTGTTTGCCTTTCATATAAACGAGTGCAAATACTTTTTTAAGTGCCTGTATGCCGCTGTTGTGGCTGTTGTTGTTCTTGTTGCGGCTGTTGACAGTTGTCGGCCTTTGAAGTGGCAAAATATTTGACAAGAAAATGACTTTTCCGGGGGCACAGCAACCCAGAGAAGGGGAATGGGGGGCAGTCGGGAGTCCTGGGTGTGTATGTTAATGCTGTGGCCAGCAGCAACTTGATCCATGACCAGTGGCCAGTCTGGACTTGCTTTTGCCTTTGCCTTTGCCTTTGCCTTTACGTGACCTTAATTCGAGGGCAGTCGACTTTGAGTCCTGGCCTTTTTAAGGAACAAAACCGGAACGGAACTCAGGTCCTTTGTAATCTAACAGAGGGAGGAGCGAGGAGGCGCTCTCGCTCTCTCTCCCTTTTTTTTCGAAGGAACTAGCTAATTGGCCACACATTCAAATGCATTATTATAATTATGGTAATATATAATAAATATAAATAACAATTTAATTGTTTTTAATTCACATTATATAGAGAATTGCCTTTCGAAATGAATTGTTTAGGTGTTTAATATTTGTAAATGTTGATGTCTTAACTTAAATAATAATACCGAGGTGACTGTTGACATTTTCCTGCTTAAATTCATCCCTTTTTCCGCTTCAAACTGGCTAATTCATTAATTATTAAGTGGCCTTTTGCTTACACAGGCTAAGCCCAGCTCATCCGGGGTCCTTTTGCCAAACACTGTGCCCCGGCCTTCTACTTCTAATTGGGTTTTGAATTTGCTGCAAAATATATTGTACAGAGCAAGACTTAAATATTTTATTCATCATTTTGTTTTATTTTTGCTGCTCTCCGTCACACATTTTGCATACATTTATATTGTTAATCCTTAGCCTTGGCCTTAAGCCTTATTCCGACTTCTTTCAAGCACAAAACTAAGAACCAATTTCCCAGGGTGATGGCCATAATAATGGAGCCATAATGAATTAGAGCCACTTGCACTTTATTGCTGCATAAAGAGCCCGCCGTAGGTAGTTCGTACTAACATATATAGTATAAAATAATAAACTGCTTAATGTAATTGTACATTTTTAATGGAAATCAACCGAGCGGAAAGGGGAAAGCAGGAAGAGTAAACTGTTGATGTGACAGTAATAGTGGGTTTATGCAGCTAAGCCCAGCCCGGGTCCATTAAGGTCCCCATTAAGTATTCGTTTTGACTTTAAATTGATTATAACGTTTCAATTTATTTTAAATAAATTATAGAGAGCGTTTTTTTCCTGCGGCTTTCCGCTTTCAAATTGGTAATCAGTAATCAGTTCATAAATTACCAATTCTGACATCTATCTGTTGGGGAATGGAGATGGGTTTCTGGTCTGGGTTTGAGGTCCTTTTATCCGTTAATCATCCGCGCGGACATCGTTTCATTTGGCCATAAATCTGAGGGCTTCTTTCCAAACTTCCAAGTACCATGAACCAAGTTTGTTGCCACAAAATTTGAGCTTTCTTTTTCCGCTTAGACCGCCTTCTTGGTGGCTCACCGCAAGCCAAGCATAACAATTGCTTTTTATTTTATGATCGCCGGCCAAGGACGAGGGCTGCTTCCTGGCCAGACAGACAAATACCCCCGCGGTAAAGCCAGCACATTGCTTGTCTTTAATTATGTTTTGGTCCTCGAGTTTTGTGCATTGCCTTGTTTATTTTTATTACCCGGCAAGGGGGCGGCGTCTGTGCCTGTTTATTTACATTAATTTTTTCAATTTACCTTTATTGCTGCCGCGCAGAGGGTCGGTCCTGGTTCGGTTTTTGCGCCGGGACTTAATTAAGCTGTCAGCTGGTCCTCCCCAAAAATGCCTCTCCCTCTCCTGTGTGGCTGTATCCGAATCTGAATCTGTGAATCCCTGAATCCCAGAATCTCGGCTGCCCCGCGACTCCCCTTTAATAATAATTTGCTTTATTTATGCCTCTGACTTTTCTGTTTGGAATTTTTCCCAATTCCTCCTGCTCTGCGGTCTGGCTTCCATTTCCGCTGCAAGCAGCAGCTAATTTTTCTGTTAACTGGCGGTATTTGTCCTTTGCCTAAGTGGCCAGGCTTTCCGGCATTGGAATCCGTTGCTGAATCCGATTCAAACTCAAAATCCAAATTCGAGTCAGAGTCAGAGTCCCGAAACCGAGTCAAATTCAAAAATGTCATGAAGGGGGCGGGGGGCACCACCACTTTTGAAATTTCCGACGCAATTTCCGTTGTCAACACCTTTGACAGCTGTCAGACGCACACACAGACACTCTCGAATCACACACATACACCCATACACCCACTTGAGTGTCCTTCGATTTGTTTTTCTCTTTTGCCTGTTCTCTGCTCTTTTTTTGCCCTTTTTTCCTGGCCTAGCGGAAACGGAAATTGTTAGGCTTAATAGACAATTCGCATTTCCTGGCTGCCTTTGAAGTCCTGCGTTGCTCCGTGCCGTTGATCCTTGCGCACAATTGCACAAATCAAGGAGTCTGCTTGGTGTGGCTCTCTCTATCTCTCCTGCTGCTTTCTGCTGCTCCATTGACAAGGCAGAATCACAATAATTATAATATTTAACCTTCCTGCTCCTTTGGCCTTCTAATGAGGCATCGTTGCCAGCAGGACATGCATAATCAGGGGTCTGGCCAGCAGTCGGGATGAATGAATAATCGGGCGAACGTGAATGAAGCTGAATGGTTCAATCCAAGGCATAAATGGAAATGGAAATGGAAATGGAAATTATAGCTAAAAGCAGAGCAGGAATAATTAATTGCAGTGTAGACAGGACAATGTACTCAAGGATATTCCCTTTTTTTTATTTCCAGATACTGCGTGGAGTTCGAGGTGCTCAAGGCCTCCAAGGCCTGCCACAAGTTGCCGCCCTACAACCTGATGATGGAGGGTAAGGATTAAGGGCCTTAAGGTTATTTCGAGTTTCTTTTCATTGCCATTTCCAACTTCCCTTCCCCCCTCATAGGCGATCGCATCACCGTGCGCTGCGATCTCGAGGCTTTGATCCAGGATACCGCCTCTGTTAGCTCCACCACGACCCGGATACCGCAGAGTCCCATCACCACCAGCAGCACCACCAGCTCGGGCCAGGAGGAGGAACAGCAGGAGCGGGACAATAGCAGTGCCATGAGCGATGAGGATATGACAGGACACAATAATGACGAGGAGGCCGAGGAGGACGAGGAGGAGGAGGATCTGCAAAACACCCTGGACACGGGCAGCAACGAGAGCTACGAGTATCGTAACCACCAGCGTCAACAACAGCAACAGCAGCAGCAGCTCCCTGCCTCTCAGTTCCAGTCGCACCGCCGACCGTCGTCAGCAGGCAAGCGAAGTGGCGGTGTCCCAGTGACGCCTCCGCCAACGCTGGCGCCCAGCTATCATTGCCGCGGCGAGGGCCTGGCCGGACGCACGACGCGCTGGAGCGCTCTGGCGGCGCCCTCCTGTCGCGGCAAGTGGCTCCGGCTGACCGTGGGACCGCCGAAGAAGTGCAACCACGCCCAGTTCATCTTCGTCTAAGGCGGCGACGGGCGCTGGATGCTATCTATTTTTTTGTCCTCACGTTCCCGCGTACACAGAGCAGAGGCAGCGTTCCTCCGTCATCATATCATCGTATATCATATCCCAAGCCCAAGTCCATGCCCATCCTCACCAGTCCGGCCCAGATACACACACACACACACAAGCACACACACACACCAATACTCCATCGTATGTAAGCGTTTAATCATTAAGCCAGTGGATTAAGAGCCAGTAAAGCCTGAGAGTGTGAGAGGTATGTGTTTTTTTTTTGTGTCTCGCCAGAGGAGCGATCCGGAGGAGGAGGAGAGCTGCTATATGCTTCCCCTTCCCCGAAGAGCTAAGCCTCTAAGTAGCTTAGGAAACCTGCCCAGCCAGCGTGGGTCTATGGAGCAACTCAAGCCCGGGATCATTCTTGGATCGGATAATACTAGAAACTAGAAACTAAGTCATAAAGACCGCATTACATCGGGCTGCGTAGCGAAATAACCTTTCTATATATAGTATATATATATATATATATATATTTATTATTATATATAGAATGTGTATGAGTGTATCTGTATCTGTATCTGTATCTGTCTAATCGTTAGTTCAGTCTTCGACCTATATACACACACACCCCACAAACACACAACACACACAGGTGGTTGAGGGTACAAAGTAGTACGCCCAAGTTCCCGCTCCCCCCTTAAAACCGACTACGGATCAACCTCTGGAGTCGGAATTAACGTTTGGATCTTAGCATTAATCTGGATTTTAGGTACACACACGAATGTCGAAATAATAATTAAAATAATAATTAAACCAATAAAGCGATCATTCAATAAAGAACGAGTATAATTTTAAAGTAATTCCAAGTATTGCGTTTCTTGTTCTTGCTTTGAGTACCGATGCTTCTGATCTGATTCAAGTTTGGTGAAAATATGTATCTTGAAACTGAAACTATAATACCCTGCAAGGGTATACAAAACATTAATCAAACATATTTAAAAAAAATAACAATTTAAAGTCGCATATTTGCGGTCTTCTTGGGGGCATCTTAATTATTTAATAAATAAATAAAATAAAAATCTATGCAGGAATTAATGGTGAGTATTAAGCCATCGCACCCACTGTATCGTGGCTTAGACCAGGTGAATGCGACTTAGCCGAGCCGAGTGAAGCGCTCTCAGCCGATTGACCCAATTTTCCAGGTGCCAAGCTCCTCTAGCTCTCTGACTCTTCCACTCTTTCGCTCAGAAGAAAGGCGTAGAAAGAGCATGGCTCTGGCAGCAGAAGAAAGGCGTAGAAAGAGCGTGGCAGCAGAAGAAAGAGCCAGAGCTGTCGGCTAATTGATTAGTCCCAAAGCGAAGGTCGACCGAGGAGCACCTGTCCAAGGAGCACCTGCAGCTGAACCCGTTCTCGATTTGCATTCCTCCCATCGAACTGCCAGGCAGCTTGTCTCTCAACCCGTCAGCAGTGCCTGCTTCTGGCCCAGGTGATTCATCAGAAGTCGCTGGTGTGGTTCCCATTCTTCGGGCCGCGAGGAAAGTTGCCTTTCTTCGAACATGTTAATTGTGACGGGCCATCGTCGCGTCGATTTCTTTTAACGGTCTACGGTTTACGGTCTCTGGCGTTTGGTTTCTAGACTTGGCCAGCCGAAAGCATTTTCGTTTTCTATCCAATAATCCATCCAAAGATTATAATCAGTCACAGAGCTCTTCGGCTCTTGAAGAGAGCTTCCTCCACAAAACCTTGGACAAAGCATAAAGATCGGCTTACCCTTGTAGCCATGTCCATTCCCGGTCAGCAGATGATCATACTGCTGATGGCCATTACCATGGCCGGCATTAGCCTGGAAAGCACCGCTGCCTTTCGACGCAATTTCGAGGCCCGGCAAAGCACCAACTCGAATGTGCCGCTCTGGAAGCAAAGGGTGAGCTATAAAAGTTATACACAAAAAAAAGGGGAATATATAAAAAACCGATCCTAATGCCAGACTCTGGCTTAACTTCAGGCCTGCGAGAAGTCACAGAAGCAAAAGCAGAACGCTCACTACATCTGCGATGACAAGGGCGACTTCAAGTGCCTGCCCGGCTGGCAGGGCGATCTTTGCCAGGTGCCCATGTGTCGCCGTGGCTGCGATCCCATGAATGGTAAGCCAGGGAAACCTCACCGAGATCCCACTCAACCCAGCTGAGCTCTTCCTCCTCAGGTTACTGCCAGCGTCCGGGGGAATGTAGGTGCCGCATTGGCTACAGTGGCGAGATGTGCGACAAGTGCATCCCGCTGCCGGGCTGCCAGCATGGTGGCTGCACCAAACCCTTCGAGTGCATCTGCAAGCCCGGCTGGGCAGGACTCTTCTGCACGGAACGTAAGCCACAAGTCATACCTCTCTGTACTCCATATATTATACAAAATTTGCCTTTAATTAATAGCTAGCTGCCGTAGTGGCTGCCACAGCACTCGGGGCTACTGCGAGGCGCCTGGAGAATGCCGCTGCCGCATTGGCTATGCGGGACGCACCTGCTCCGAGTGCGCCACGATGCCAGGCTGCCAGCATGGAACCTGCAACAAGCCGCTGGAGTGCCTCTGCCTGCCCGGCTACACGGGACTGCTTTGCCAGACGCGTAAGTAGAGAGGAGACAGCTCCAGCTCCATATGCCCATCATTGTTTATACTGATCTTCTTCTCCGGCAGCCCTTTGCGACCCGGACTGCAGCAAACAGCATGGCTATTGCCGCAAGCCAGGCGAGTGCCGGTAAGTAGCGTTGAGTATCAACTGTTCCAGCAGTTGTGGTTACCTTATTTCCAACTATTCCTTCGCTAGCTGCAAGGTGGGCTGGACAGGCAGCCAGTGTGACAAGTGCTTCCCCTATCCGGGCTGCGCGAATGGAGACTGCGAGGCGCCGTGGGAATGCAACTGCCATCCCGGCTGGGGCGGAATGCTCTGCGACGAGAGTGAGTATTGTAAAGACCCAGACTGAACTAGTGACCCTAGCAAAACTCCCACTGCCTGGCCCCCCCCACAGAGCTCACCTACTGCCTGGAGCATCCGGACACGTGCGAGAACGAGGGCAAGTGCATATCACTGAGCCGCGAGGATGGCAGCTACCGCTGCCACTGCCGGCAGGGATTTCTGGGCAAGAACTGCGAGATACGCGATGACTTTCTGCTAACCTCGGTGGCGCCGCCGCGCATCACGCCCCCCACGCCCACCGAACTGGAGCCGGAGCTGGACCTCGACTTGGATGTGGACGCAGGTGTGCCCGATGACAGCACGGTGGAAAAGTTGCCGACGGCTAACGAGCCGGAGCGTCGGACAAATGACACCGCAGCTGTGCCAACCGCAGGAGCAGGAGCAGGACTCGTGGCCCTCGGCACGATGGCCACAACGACGACAGTGGCGGCAACTGGAGCTGGCAGCCACAATGCGACTAATGAAGCGTTAAGCGCCGTTACAACGAGGCGTGCCACCACGCCAGCACCAGCCCCGGCCTCGGCTCCACCTTCATTCGCCACCACGCCACCATCAGCCACGCCAGCAACATCCGGGGAAAAAGCCGTAAAGGGTAATGCAACAAGTGTGGCAACGGCGACAGAGGCACTTCCACATCTACTGCCGCCTCCCCCCACACAGCCCAGTGGCCATGAGCAGACAAAGGCAACTTTGGCGCCAGCTGCAACATCCGTGACCGGCCACAAGGACAAGCCAAATGTGGGGGAGGAGGACGAAGAGGACGATGAGGATGACGAGGACGAAGAGGACGACGGGGAGTATGATGAGGATGAGGAAGATGAGGACGAGGACGATGAGGAGGATGACAGCGATCAACTCATACCAAATATAATATAGTTAAGCATCTGACTAATGGGTTAACACCATTACCAGCCTGGCAGGCTGAGGGATGGGAAGTCTATAAAAGATATTCATAGATTCAAGGACTAGAATAACTGGAAGATGATTAGAGGTTAGTCCTGGGCTAATTTCTGGCTAATTTTGGGTAGGTTGATATATCCATTCCAGTTGCGAGACTTTCAAAACGCTGATTGATCCCCCGAAGCCTCTCTCTTTTTACACACTTTTTTTTTTGCATAGATATACATACATATATAAATTGTATTTATTTATGATAATTTTAGGGATTAAGCTAAGCAATTTTCAATTTAACAAATGTCAAAAAAAAAGATAGTAATAATAATAATCATAATAATAAAGTTTGCGCTACTCTTAAGTGCTAAAAGAATCGTTGATCGCGGGAACAGGTCAAAGGCCTCAAAAAGGGGGGATTGCACTTGGTTTGCTTAAAATTAAGACAGAATCGGGGGACAAAAAGACAAGGATCTATATATGGCCAACGTAGCGCCAGTAGGGGGTACGGGGAGTACGGGATACGGAAGCCAGCACTTGGATATGGGCGTGAATAAAAATAAATATACGTAGGGGGGACGACTTACAAAACGATGAAAAAAATATGCGTGTGGAGAATAACTCAATACGAAATATCGATAAGAATAAACATAATAATAATTATGGGTATATGTTAAGCATAGAGCTAATTGTTCGTTGCTCGAAAGCTGAGCGGCTGCTCCTGCTCCTGGTCCTGGTCCTGGTCATGCTCCTAGTTGAGCTCCCGCTTGTCGCGCTGACTGATCTGGGCCATGGTGATGTACTGGCGCACCAGGCGGGAGATCTCGTGCGCCTGCTCGGTTTGGACGCGGATGACGCGCTGTTGCATCAGATTGCCCACTTTCATGTCCAGGAAGAGGGCGCCATCCTCCGAGCGGACCTGCAAGAAGCAAGAATTAATATAGATTAAAATAAATCGAGAGAAATATTAAAAACATCGAAAACTTTAATGAAATTAAATTAAATTTATAATATCTTACCTTGCGCGTGGATATCACCTCCATGAAGCTCCAGTGCTGCAGGGTCTCGTGAGTATTGGGGTCCAGGAAGAGCACGCCACGCCGGTTGAGCGCCAGGATGAGGTCTCGCCACATCGGACTGTGATTGTCCTCCACATGCGGCCCCTCCTCGGCCCAGATGCGTTTCACCGCAAAGAAGCTGCTGCCGAAGAGCGGCCAGGCGGCCAGCACGTTCAGGAACTGGGCCTTCACCTGGCCGGGACTCAGATTGGCCACCTGCGGCCAGGCCGACTGCACAAGGCCCACCCACTGTGCAGGCCGGATCTCACGAATACCCAGCGCCGGCTTAGGCAGCAAGAACTTGATCTCCTTCATGGCGGGCACGTGACTCAGGTCGGCGGCTCGGTGCAGCAGGGCCGCTATCCGGGCCATATCGCGTACCATCTCCGGCACGGGCACTCCGTTGCCCGGCAGCTCTAGCAGCAGTCCCTCCAGATAGTCGGGGGCCACCTGATTGAAGAGCACCTCCACGTACAACGGCATGGGAGCCGGTTCGCGCTTTAGGGCGAAATGCCACACGGAGCGACAGAAGATCAGGTAGAAGGGCTGGCCGGACTTAAGCAGCTCCGTGGTCACGTCCAGGATATACTCGTCAGCGGCCAAGGGCATGGTGAAGGCATCACCCTGAACGATGCAGTACAGCGAGAACTCCTGCTGTTCGGCCTCAGATTCCACGCCAAGCAAAGCGCAGAGCTCGGCAATGACATCTGCCACCACGGTGGAGCACCGGGTATTGACCACTCTCTCGGCCCCACCAGGCAGTCGGTAAATCTGTCTTCGAGCCGAACGTCCAGCGGATACGGCTGTCACCTCCTCCACGCTGGGCACATTCTTGCGGCCACCGCAGCGGGCGGTCTTGCGAAGATTAGTCAGACAGACGGCGGCAGTGCCATGGCAGGAGCGTCGCCTGTCCGAAGCGGCCGATGTCAGATGCTCCATCAGGTAGGGACGCAGAGCGTCCGAGCAGCCAAAGTACGCTGCCAAAATGCTGAGAAGGCGCCAAGCCCGCTGCGAGCTGTCCGGACAGGGCGAGCGGTTGGCCGTCGTCTGTTTCATGAGCTGGCAATAGACCTCGTCACGGAGTGCCAGATACTTGTGACAGTGCTGGAAGAGATGAGAAGGCAGGGAAGGTAATGGTTTACTTTATGCATTTTTTTTAGATAATTTTATAGCTGGCAAAATAAACGCTTTCCTGGATTGACGCCACTTCCTATGGTCAAATTGCTTGTCACTTATCCCCTTCCGGTTTAGCAAAACAAGTTTATGTCTAAAAAAAACCGGAATTGATCAAATGCCATGTTTTTCCTGAATACCATTTACATAATTTTGGCCAAAAACGTTTAATAAAATTCATATCGAACAAGTTAACACGATTTCTTTCTCTAAATTTGTATAATACAAGTTTTTCAAAATAAAAAGAGTCTTTGGGGGAACCTCTTTTCTACACAGAAAAAATAAAAATAATATATTATTTCAAGCTTTAACCTTTAGTGCAATAATCTAGTTTCAAGAACCTATCTAAAATGACACCCAAACTTTCAAGCAAAGACCTCCTTTAGGTTTCCATTCAACTAGAAAGTGGAGCATCCAGTTCAAGGTCTCCCCTCACCGTATTTCCGGTCTCAGAAACCTGATTCTTTCACTTACCATTAGCACAGTGTAAACGCACTTGACCTCGGTGAGGTCAGGATCCAACGGTATGTCGCCACAATAGCGAAGGATGCAATCAAAGCACTCCAAAGCCAGTGGGGCCAGGTCATTGGGCAGACGAAGCAGCGGCAGGCGTATGGCATGGCCCTGCCACTTGACCAGCTCCGCATAGGAGCGATTGGCGGCGGAGGACTGGTGCCGCTCGTGGTGCCGATCGGCGTCCCTCAGTTGGCTGTAAAAGATATCAAAGAGACCTTAGAGGGAGCATCCTTAATAGGAGAACTTGCCGGCTTTATACTCACTCATTGCGGAAGTGCTGCATGGCGAACTGTAGCAGCGAGTACTTGGTCACCGAGGGCGGTGTGCCACCATTGCTTTCCTCTTGCAGATAGTTGGCATCCAGGTCGTGATGCGGCAGCGACTGTGACTGCTGATGCTGCTGCTGAAGCTGCAGCTGGAGCTGCTCCTGCTGGTGGGCCTGGCCATTGGTCAGGGAGGCAGGTTGCTGCTGCTGGCCGGCATTGGACTTGCGGGCGGAGTGCAAGTAGCTCTGCTGCTTCATGTACCGCTGTCCCGACTGCTGCTGCTGCTGCTGCTGCTGATGGTGCTCGGCGGCCAGCTGCTGCTGTTGTTGCTGCTCCTCCAGGGCATCCTCCAGCTGCTGCTGGTGCTGCAGGTGATGGTGCAGCTCCGTCTGCTGCTGGGACTCGTTCTGAGTGTGCTCTGGACGCTGGGCGTGCGCCTGGCGGGATTCCAGGCGCTCCAGCGGCACATTCAGAGTCTGGGCGGCGGCTCGAGCGCCCGAGGAAAGGGTCGAGGCCTTTGATTGTGACTGAAGAAATAAAAAGAAGGAAATAAGGATAAGTTTGGTATATTTTTCGATATTCTGTTTCATGATTTTAGCCTAATTTAATTAATTTAATTTAGAAACAAATAATAAATGGATATTTCCTTTATTGAAACTCAAATAATAATAATAATAATAATAATGACTCGAAAGTCCCCTCCTGGGTGGCAATTATTAGCCATATTCATTTTGCTGCAGAGCATTGTGCAGCTGGGAGAGCCTGCAATTTGTTAATTGACTTGCAAGGCACAACTCAGGCGCAGCTCGATGGCCATGTCAATGGCATGTGAAAGTTGCTGGGCGCCTTTTTCGGCCTGAAGCTTGAAGCCTAACCAGTTGCCAGTTGGAACATGGATGCGTTCGGACCGGACCGAACCGAACCGGGACTGGCGTGGCGTCGTGGCGTGGCCACGGCATTGATGATTTATGCTCACATATTGACCGGTGACAGCTGGCGGGGATCGGAGTTGGGATCGCCATGGCATAGACTTGGCCGGCGTTTTCGGCAACGAAAGTGTTTCGCTTGCCATTGTCGATTTTTCACTTTTATTGCGCTTGCATTCAATTATTATTTGGCGCAATTTGTTGCATTTGCTTTCTATTTTTTTGTTTTTCTGCTGCAACGCCCCCACAAAAACACGCAGCCACACATGGCTCCCAGATACATCTGTATCTGTATCTGTATCTGTATCTGTATCTATGAGATATACACTGCACTCTCATGCGAGAAAAGCCGAGGCTCAGTAAAAGTTGTTGTTTGTTGTTTATGAAAGCGGAAATCTTTCACCAATCAATCAACGTGCTGCTGGCCATATTTGCGAAAAATTATGCGCATTGTTCAAATTTTGGACAGCCGCTAGGAAAATGGAAAAATATTGAGGCAAAGCCAACACTTAACACTCACAAGTAACTGGTTTGTAAATGGAGATTATTTGCAAGGCAAATAAAATCATTTTATGCGTGAAATCTCAAAGAATCTTTGGCTTTTTAACTTTCAATATATTTCATCATATTTTAACTTTGTTGAAATCTTTGGTTAATTGTTTTTCGTTTTTAATATATGTATTTATAGTTTACGCAAGACGAAACGGGAAATATATAACAGAGGTTTAATAAATATGCAAATAATATGAGTTTCATTAACATTTTCCTATCGCTTTTTGGTAGATTTATTAACTGCGGTTTGGGGGAAAACCGCAAGTTAAAGTAGAAGAAAATTGAAATAAATTGGTCAATGTAAACCCTCAACCTTATGTAATCTGAGGTTTCCATTCGCTAAGAAGTGTTGAGGTTTAATTAGGCAATTAAAGCACTAAAATATCTACAACTTACGAAGACCTTAGAAGCATTATAGATATCCAAATTTCTTTCTCAACAGTCGTGGGCAGACATCGAACTGCGATCTGTGAGATTAGATCTTACATTTCAGATCTAAGCCAGGGGACAAGGATCACCTAGTTTCAAAGGCCTAATCCCGGAGCCTGGCTGTCTGGATCAGATCGTGGCTGTCACAAGAACAACAGCTTAACCTGACTTATATGGGCATGGAACTGGACTGGACTGGAGTGGAGTGGAGTGGAGCAGAGTGGAACTGGGCTGGCTGGCTGGCGGCAAGTGGGTCAGATGGCCTGAATCGTACACCAGATGCTCCAGTTCGGGCCCGCTTGCAGCGAGAATTCACATAGAGGAAAAACAAGAGTTAAATTTGGAGTGTAATTTCCAAGTGACCGCTAAAAAACTTTCTTTTCGGCTGGCTGGCTGCCTCCAACCCGCTACCCATTCGGTGTTTGGTGTTATTTCATATGTGCGCTTTTCTTTGTTTGGCCAACAACGCGCGCGCGAGTTAATTAAAATTCGAATTAATGCCTGTCCGCTTGTCCGGCTGGATTTACGGACTGACTCTACGCGGGACCAAAGACCAAAAACTGCAGCGGATGAGCGGAGTATCTCCATCTCCATCTCCATCTCCAGTGATTTACCTCGGGCGAATCTCAAAAGCAAAGCGGAGGCCGGCAATAAAAACGCACAACGAAAAAGTGTAATTAAATTATTGAAATCAAATTACAGTTAAATTATAATGTTTTTTTTTTTTTAGCTCACGCGTATAATAAACCATAATGTACTATCGCCGCCTGCATCTTTGTGGGTCATTCTTCCAACTCACATACAACCCATCCCAGGCCCGATTCCCCTCCAGTTCTTATTGTCTTTCCCTCGGCTTGGTCATCGAACTCTCTCGGAGAACGTGATGGCATCTCCGCTGATCCAGCACGATCGTTATTTTTTTGTTGTATTTTTCTAGAGGGAATCCGGACCAGGCCTCAACCTCAGCCAAGCTCCATTTTCCCGGTCAACTCTCTCAGAGAACCTCAAGAAAAACGATTGGCTTCGAATAGAAATATAATTATAAATAAATCTAGGAATTAATTGTGGAAAATGTGATGCTTGTCGTCTAATCCTTTCAGAAACTTATTATAAGTCTAAGAAAGTTGTTGGTGTTAAGAAAACTATTTCTGAAATCGTAAACAATCCTTTTTCAAATAATTTCCCAAGATAAAAGTTGATGTAAGCCAGAGAAAACCTTTGAAATACTTTAAAATCTAAAAAAAACGGTTTCAAAACAAACATAATTTGCAATTGTGGGTCGGTTCAGGGTTTAATTCCATATAACAATGTTTATTCGGGGGTTGGGTGTGAGGCTGGGTGTCCAGCTTAATGTATCACTTGCAGTTGCATAATCGACACCAGAGAGATTGCCAGTTTAACCGCTAATTAGCCCACCAACCAGGCCAGGCCAGGCCAGGTCCGAGCCTCAGTCAGATGATGTAAGATGGAGAGATGGGGAGATGCAGAGAGACATTGAGTAGGCCGAAGGGGTACTGGGTTGGTTGGATGGATGGCTGCTGGCTGCTGGCTGCTGGCTGGTTGCCTTTGTGCCCGCCCGTCTGGCCACGCTAATAATGCGATTATGTGTCGACTTAATAACACCGTTAGGCCCCCTAACATTAGCCCGAGGCATTCATCTGTCTGCGGGAGCCCTCGCCCTCTGCCCCCCGTCTCGTATTTGTTTATGCTGCCAAAAACTGGGCCCAGAGAAAATTGAAAAGGGGGAAGCTTAAACGGTCATCTGTAAGCAGGGAAATCATTGGAAAATATATCGAATATTCCCCCTCCGCTTTACCTCATTGGAGTTCATGGTCTCAAACCGTGCCAGTATCTCCTTGACGGATATCTTGGACTCTGTCGGCTCCTCGAGAATCGTTTCCATGCGACTGACCGAACCGCTGCTAGCATTGCTAACCCGTCGGGTCTTATTGCCCACCAACAGCAGGCCAGTCGATGGGGTCAGGATGAGGTTAGGAGCTGTGCTAATAACCGGTGCAGCGGTTGGCCCAGCATCTATAGGTGGCTGCTGTTCTGCTTGCTGCTGCTCCTCCTCCTCCTCGTCGTCGTCCTCCTCCTCATGGTTATTGTTATTGCCATCCCTTTGGCCCATCTGCATCTTATAGCTGAGCTGCTCTTCCAGGCAACATTGCTCGCACAGGCTTCCGGCGGAGGAGTTGGACGTGAGGGTGGCTGTGGTGCAGCACTTGTACACAATGTCCTCCTCAACGCTCCAGGCATTATCCCCACTTAGTCCTGGTGGATCGCAGCCAGAGCCAGAGCCTGGTACTAGGACGTCGCCCAGAGAGGCGCAGCACTGTTCGTTCAGCTCCCTGATGCTCTCGTTGGTTAGCTGGTCGAGATCACTACGCCGTAGCTGCATCTGCTGGTGGTGCATCTGCTGGGCATGATGCACCTGGGCCGCTGTGGTGCCCGTGATGTGAGCTATTTCCGCATCATCCGAGTCCGTGTAAAGCATCTCATGCTCCTCGTCCTCTGTGAGGTTATTCAGCGAGTCCAGCGAGGCGCACTTGCACTCCTCCTGCTCCAGCTCGTGCTCATCTTCTTCCTGCTTCTGCTGCTGATCCCCAGCTCGATCCTGCTGCTGCTGCTCCTTCTGCTGCTGACCTTGCTGCTGCAGCAACTTAAAGTTGTTGACCTTGTCGTGGTGCATCTTGCTGATCAGCGACTCCACCTTGTTGACAATGCTGCTGAACTTGTGGGGCACGCTGCCCCCGCCGGTGGGCAGCTGACAGGAGGAGGCAACGGCGGAGGATTTGGTGGCCCGCACGCTCTGCGACATCCTCGGTTACCCCTCTCAGGTCGCGACCATGGGCCATAGGCAGTGAAAGTTACTGCATTGTGATTGTGATGGTCAGTCGGCACAGGGGGCTCTCCTTTCCACCTGCTGGCTGGCTGGCTGGCTACCTGACTATAGCCACACGACGACCATATTGAATGTTTGCTCAGCGGAAAAACGTGAAAAACACACACGAAAAGCACACAGAAACCGAGGAAAATCGGACGGCGAACGAACCGCAGCGGCGCAGTGTATGAAATGGAATGGTTCGGATGGGATTGGGTTTGGATTGGATTGGATTGGATCGGACACTCAGCACTCTGCACACATCCAAGGCAGCAGTATTTATTTTTTCGTTGTTGTTTTTTGTAATTTTTGCAACTTTTCGTTGTTTGTGCAATGTGCAATGCAGTTGTTAAATGCGTGCCGTGTTTGTTTTCCTTCTCGTCTATTATTTCTTTTTTACGCTTTTCTGCCTCAATTTATTTTAATTTGCCATTTGCCATGCCATTGCAGTTTGTCTTTCCACTTGAGTTGATGGTTTTCCACGGCGGCAGATCATTTGTCTCACTCCCCTGTGCGTTGTATCGTGGAGCAGTTCGAAAATATCAATTATAAAGACTGTATTGGATGCGAATGCAATGGAGATGCCCCTTGAGTGAGCTACCAAGTTGGTGGACAATACTTGATGAGATACTTATCTATATAAACCCTAATAACCCCTCTGTTTTGATCCTAAATTATCCTGTATTATCTTAATCCTTGAAGGATTAGTGGGAGTATAATTTCTGATACTTAAGATACATCAAATTCAGGATAATTGTACCATAGGTGCCTTAAAGCATTACCTTTTTTCTTGATTTAAAATTGTATAACAATGAATTCTTCTTCTCTCTACTGAAATCCTAATTTATATATTTTCGAATAAATCATTTCCCAAATTTACATCCTTAAAATTCTTATATCTTTTAAATACTTCTTGGTTCCAAATTTATTATATAAATAATGTCTTAAAAAAGTCACAACAAAAGAAGTTTAATAACAACAATATTCTATTAATTATTAAACCCATTTTAAAAGGGAATTTCTTCTCTAATTTTTACAGAAAACTAATTCACAATGATCTCAGTTAAGTTAATAAAACATATAGACAATAAACACCTTTGAAGACTATACAATTTCACAGAGTTTCTTCTTAGCAATTCTTCGCTAACTGCTTAAATAATCAAGCAACCAAACACACTGTCCCTGGAAAGTGGTTTTCCCTAAACATTTTCGAACTGCTGCCACAGAGAAAGAGGGGAAAAGGAAGAGGAGGAGGAGGAGGAGTTGCCCTATCTTGGGGAAACTCCGCTAGACCTGCTTTCGATTTGTCATACGATTTGTTTACGATTTATTGGGTCACACGGGGCCGGAACTGGACCCTAAAGAAGATCAGCACAGAGCACAAGCACACAAAAACAAAAATATATAAGAAAAAAGCCAACAGAATGGCTAACAGCGGCTTAAGTTGGTCAAAAGAATTCGAATTCGAATTCCAAGTTGGAGTCGGAGTCGAGGCGAGAGAGCGCGCTGCGTGATGCCGTTACCGCACAGTCGTAACAACTGAACTGACTGAGCCACCGAAGACTGGGAAACCGAGCCACTGCAGTGGTAACCAAAAGCTGGCTAAAAAACTGGCCGAAATGGTGGCCAGACTGGACTGGGCCGACGAAGAGCCACCAAAGACTGGCCATTTCACTCCCAGCCGAGCAGAACACTGAGAGAAAGAGTGGCTGAGTGAAAACCTGATGGCTCTCGCCACACTCTCGGCTCTCGCCGAGCGGAAAGTCTTTCTTCACTACCAACACTGCCCACTCCAAGACCAAGTCAAGACCAAGTCAAAGCCAAGTCCAAGTCCATTCCGATTCCCATTCCCTGCTGAGATAACTGTTTCGGCGCGTCTCTTTTCTCTCCACGAAGATCAGTCAGTCCGAGTGGCTTTGGTTGGGCGTTTAACGAGTTTTCACGCATAAAATGAATCAAATTAAAAAAGAAACACAACTTGAACCACAACAAAAAGAGTTGGGAAATGGAAAACATTTTGTTGATCTCTGACAAAAAGGAAAAAAACAAGAGCCCAACTATAAAACGAAGGGGAAATACCCTATGACTAAATCTGGTTAGTTTTTTAAAAAATTGTTTCGGAATAAAGTTTTCGATTTTAATTATGAGCAGCACAGATTCTTTGTGGACTTGGAATTTATATTAAACTTTAATAAAAAGTTTAAATTAGAAATAAGTAAGCTGCAAGACTTTATACCCCTTCACAAAAAGAAAAGAGAAAAGAAAAGTAAACACTAGACTGGAGTGCGAATGATGGACGTGCGCCAACTATGAATCCCATCCATGCGCAGAGGATGCATCATATATGGCGCTGGAAACTGGCTGGAGCCACTGGAGCCCACTGAGCTTCAAGGCGTGCAAATAGAAAAGCAAACCAGATCCACAGATTTACAAATTTACGCAGCCAAGCATTCGATACTCGAGACAAATTAATTTCTGCAAACTGCAAAACACTCGCTTGCAGGCGACACTGATCGCCCAGATGTGATTAGTGACTTTTCTGGTCGATAAAAAAAGGTATATATGATATATAGACACAGCTAACACCTCGAAATTGCCTCAAAATCACCATTAAATCACCTAATTAGCTGCCACATATCATTAGCCATTATCTTGAGGCCGTGAAAACGTTTGTTTGTTCGCCTTAAAGGCCGCACTATTTATGGCCACATAATATGGGCAATTATTCATGCAATTAATGCCAATTATTTGAGGGATTAGAGGTGTTGAAATTATTTATATAAAAAATATAAAGATCTATCAAAAATAATATATATACCAATAAAAAGCTGCTAAACTTAAGCGCGAAATAATGATCAATGTTGCCAGAAGAGTGTTTCATTTAAGTTTCTAAAGGTTTTGTCATTTTAAATTATTTTAGAAAAGTTTGAAATTATTTAAGTAATTTTAAATTTAATTTTAATTATGTTTAAGTTAAAATCTAAGTCCAAAAGGAATTAATGCAATATTAAAATCTTGACTATTAACTCTTGAGTGCTGAGAAGGCATTCAGAAAATCTTGCATACTTTTAGACTGTCCTGAAGACAAAACAAGTTTAGAAAAAATGGTTAAGACATTTTTTTAAGCTAAGAAAATATTTATAAAAATATTTAATTTATGATTCTCAAAGACTAAACCACACATGACAACAATATCAAACTAATAAAATATAAAACAACATTTGCAATTTAGTTTTTAGTTATAAAAAAAAAAACAGAAGTTCACAGCAAAAAAAAACACTATAAAAAAAATAAA
The DNA here is from genome assembly GCA_035046345.1 of Drosophila birchii. Taxonomy (NCBI): domain Eukaryota; kingdom Metazoa; phylum Arthropoda; class Insecta; order Diptera; family Drosophilidae; genus Drosophila; species Drosophila birchii. Next base: position 6,807,550 of record JAWNOA010000043.1, on the reverse strand, counting down.
TATTTAAAGAAAAAAATCTAATTAAATTGTAAAACAAATAACAACCAAAAGCAGACTCACCTTCCGGAACTCCTGAACAAAACTGGTGACCATCGACTGTATGGCGGCGGCCCGGGCGGCATGGAGTGCCAGATGCTTGCCATTGCGCAGATTCAGCTGAAGGGCAGCCGGACGCGGCAGGGTGACGGCGCTTTGGATCTCCCCAAACGATATAGCCTGGACCACGATCAGGTAGTCGGCATCGCGACGGGCCAGGTACAGGCCGCTGTGGGAGACGCCCATGATGCTCACATCCGGATACAGAGGGGCACCCTGTACGGCGAACAGGCGGGCAAAGTACAGCGGCCAGTCGCGGGCCATGTCCACCAGATGACGCTTGACCAGGGCACGCACCTGCTGTCCAGCTCCAGCTCCAGCTCCTCCTCCTCCTCCTGCGCCGCCAGAGTTACCGCGGGCGGAGAGGGTGTCCACACTCACCCCGTGACCGTGCAGCATGTTCAGGGCGGAGCTCTTCTCCTGCGGCGTAATCCTCAGGCAGGGCGTCACCCCGAAGACATCGCCCAGGACCTGGGCGAAGAGCAGATCCAGGGCAACTGGCGGACCGATGGGTTCGTGCGGCTGGAAGACCTCCTTGCGCACCCGCAGCTTCCACGGCACTCGGTTATAGGTGAGGCAGGCACTGCTCGCACCTGCCCCCAGTCCCAGTCCCACGCCCGACGAGGAGTTGGTCACTCCCGGTCCTGGGCTGGTGGAAACTGGTGGCGGTGGCACCGGCGCAGGCACCACTATGGGTGGCGGCGTTGTCATCGCGTGCATCGAATCCAGCTCCTCGCGCATTCCGGAGCTGGCCGAGCTCTTGCGCTTGCGTTCGTGCTCGTACTTCTGGGCCATGTGCGTCCGGAAGGTGGCCAGACCACTGCCGCCGCCACCGCCTCCTCCGCGCTCCTCTCGCCTTCCTGTGGTGTCCAGACTGGCCTGGATCACTCGCGGCGGCGCCGGCTGATACACCTTGTGGCTCTCCCGTTCCCGCTCCACCTGGCGCAGCTCGTAGAGGCGTTCGCGTTCTCGTTCCCGCTTCTCGCGCTCCTTCTCGCTGCCACTGGCCGAGGCGGGGCCCTCCACCTCTGCCCGATCCCACACGGACTCGGAGTAATCCTCGCGGTCGCGACTTCGGCTTCGGCTCCGCGATCTCTCCCGCTCTGACTGCTCCCAGGCGGCGGCCGCCGGCGAGGAGGAGGCCGAATGGTCGCCATCCATGTGCAGGTGCAGATGGTGGCTGCTCATCATCATTTGCTGATGCTGCTGCTGACGCACTGCGCCGAAGGTGTCCCGCTCCTGGCGCTGAATGAAGGCCGGCACATGCTCCTTGGCTGCCTGTTGGCCGCTGGAGGTGCGGTAGTCGGGCTCCGGTTCGGGACTCCTGGCCGTGGGCGGACTTTGTGGTGCCGGAGGTGGCGCTGGAGGTGCCATGCTTGGCGGCCGGATGGGTGGCGGCGGTGCTGGCACACTTGGAGCCGGCGGAAGCATTCCCGGCCAGCCGCCAGAGGGTGGAGCCGGCGGTGGGGACAGCTTTCCCTCCATTCGCTCAATCTGGGTGCGTACCGTGGCATGGGAATCGGTCCCGTTGCCACTGACACCGCCCCCTGGGCCTGAGCTTCCTCCAGGACTGGAATTGCCGCCGGAGGTGACGCTGGCAAAGAGGCCGCCCAGCTGCTGCTGCAGCATAAGCTTCCGGGTGTCCTCCAACTTAGCCGGCGCTCGTTGTTCCGACTTTGTGGATACCGTTGAGCGTACCGAGTGCCCGGCGGTGACCTGCTCCAGGCGCTGACGCATCTCGGAGCTAAGCTTCAGCTTGCCCACGCTGCCCGGCGGCGGACGATCGGCTCCAATCTCGAAGCTCTTCTTGGCCAGCTTTGTGGTCACCACGCTCTGCATGGGCGCATCCTGCATGTCCCGGCTGTGGTCCCTGCTTTCCCTGCTGTTGATGGCCGCCATGGACGTCGTGGTGGTGGTTGTCTCCAGACGCAGACTGCTTCGCATCATCTGGCCGCCCATGGGCGGCGGCGTGGGGCTGTCGATCTCGAACTCCTCCCACTCGATGGCCGTGGCGGTGGCTCCAGGTCCGCTTGATCCATTGCTGCCGCTGCTGGTCATATGCAACTGCTGCTGCTGCTGCTGGTGGTGATGATGCTGGGCCTGTGGCGTCGTCTTGCGCTGCTGCTGGCGCATCTTGAAGGCGAAGAAGTCCTCCTCGGTCTGGAACTGCGGCTCATCCTGCGGCGGCGGCCAACGCCACTTGCCGATCCTCACGGTCTTGGCTCGTCCATAGGGGTCAAGGAAGTGGCGCGTCTCCGAGGGATCTTTGCACTCCAGTGGCGGCGGCATGGGTGGCGGTGGCGGCGGTGCCGGTGGCTGCAGTGACTCCATTACCACCAGGCTGCTGCGGGTGGTCTTCATGCGCAGCGGCGACAACGGTGATTGTGGCGGCGGTGGCGATATGGACAGGCCACTTAATCCCCCCGGTGGTGCCGGTGGGGGCGAGCCCGAGCTGTTGTTAGTCGTCGTGGCCGCTGCTGCTGCCGCCGCCTGCTGGCTGAGCAGCGTCTGGAGAGCCTGGTTCTGGGCCAGCAGCTGCTGCTGGATCTGCAGATTCTGGGCCATCGCAGACTGCAGAAAGGCGCGCTGCACCTGCTGTTGGTACAATCCCGGAGCCGACTCCGTTTCGGAGCCAGGCAGTTGCATTAGTTGGTGGATCAGCGGATCGGCTCCATTAGTCTCCGTGCTGCCACCTCCGCGGATGCTACCAGCCAGCTGCTCCTTGTTGGCCAGCTTGTCCAAGGTCTGGGCCACAGGCAGGGACTGCAATAGGTCGTTAATGTAGTCATCCAGATCCTCTATCTCCGACTCGGATTCTGTCTCGGTCTGTGCTGGCAGTCCTCCTTTAATGGCCACTGCTAGCTGCTCCTTGCTGGTCAGCTTCTCCAGGCTAGCGATGGGCTGGTATATGTCATTGATGTAGTCCTCCAGGTCGTCAATGTCCGAGTCCAGGTGCTCCTCAACCTGATAATTGGCTCCTCCTCGAATGCTGGCCGCCAGGGAGCGCGCATCTGAAAGCTCGTCCAGGGAACCATCCAGCACGGGACTGAAGAGGTCGTCCAGGAACTGGTCCACGTCTGAGGCCTGCGACGGTACCCTCACGCGGCGCACGTGCGATGCCAGCGAAGGAGCCTCGCTCGTGTCGGACATGGCCGATGAGCGGGTAGCGTACTCCGCCTTGTCGGCATATTTGCTGGAGTGGGAGCCATGGGAGGCGGCATGGGAGCGGCGACCGGCGTGCTGGGACTTCTGATACCGCGGCGCTGTCTCCTTGCCCATGGGGGCCAGGCGCTCCGCCGAATGGTAGCGATCGTTGAGGCGACTCTCCGAGAGGCCGAGCGTATGCAGCGGCTCCTGTGAATCGCAGTCTGGCGGCACTGGAGCAATGTCTCCGGCCAGCAAATCGTCCAGGGACTTGGAGCGTGACTTCGCCTGGCTCTGACTCGATCCGGGGCCCGCTCCGGGGCTGGGTTCCCTCTCGAAGTAGCGTTCGTTCAGAGCAGAGCTGCGGGAGAGTAGCTCCCGGCTGTTACGACGCTCTCGCGGCACGTCCTCCTTGCCTGCTCCAGAAGTGGGCGGAGCTGGTGGTGGCACAGCCGGTCGCTTAACCGATTCCGGCAGCGTTGTCCTGGCAAACTTGGCCCCGGAACGGAGCAGATCGCTTCTGGGAGCCGGGAAGGCCGGACACAGCTCCTTCTCCGCTATCAGGTCCATCACGTAGTCCAATCCGCAGCTGTCCGTCAGCTGCTGGCCGTCGTCTAGCACCAGGGTCCATCCCCTGCTGGCAACACCCAGAGAAGATACAGCCAGGGCGGCGGCCTCCTCGCAGCTGGTCCACGAGTCCACGGCCACTGTCTGGCTGGCCTCGTCGGGCAGCGTCAGTGGCAGGGCCATGTCACAGCCCCTGGTCCAGGCGCGCCACTCCAGCCAGGCGGGCACAAAGCTGCGACTGGCGCCCCCGGGTGAGGAGCCACCGCTGCCACCGCCTTGCTGCCGGAGCAGCTGACGCAGGAGTAGAGGACGCAGAGAAGCGGGCGCCTCGTCATCGACGAAGCGCATCAAATACTTGCTGAAGGCGGCGCTGGGCTGGAAGCAGCATAGGCATTGGCCCATCAGCTGCCATAGCCGGGTGGCCTCCACGGAAGTGGGCGGCAGGCCATGGACCTGATTACACAGCTGCACCAGGATCTCGTCGCGCAATCCCCGCGAGCTGAGGGCCTTGTGGACAATGTAGTCGGCCAGCAGCTTCTCCTTGGCACCCTCCAGAGACTTGTCGTTGCTCCAGCGCAGGATGAGCTTAAAGACAGCCAGCGCGTCCTGAAAGTCCTGATCCCGCGACGCGGCCCGGGACAGGAAGGGCGCTGTGATGGGCTCCCGGCGCGGCTGTAGCCTCAGGCCGTTGCAGTAGACGCTGCTAAACTTGCCAAAGGAGAACTGGCCCAGGTCCTCGGGCAGCTGGACCGCTGAGGCCGGCGGCCCCGGCACTGTGCCCAGCACCTTGACCAAGTGCCGATCGCCATGCGGCGGTGACCAGCCCTGCAGCTTCGAGTAGATAAAGGCCAGCTCGGCGGGTATATCCAAGTAGCTCAGCTGGCTCCTCTCCAGCACCGCCTGCTTGGCCTCTCGGGCCTCGCGTGCCCGCTGGGCAGCCTCCCTGGCCTCCTGTCTCCGCCGGTGATCCGATCGCAGCTGCTGGACTCTCCTTCGCGCCTGGCGTCCTCGCCAGATTCGCTGGGCTGTGAGGGCTCCCTTGCGTAGCCGCTCGAAGCGTTGCTGCTCCCGCTGACCGCGCCAGCGGGCCTGTAGCCGAATGGCCGCCGCCTGGCGACGTGCCAGCTGCCGGCGGACCAGCATTCCTCGCACATGTCGCTGGACACTCACCGCCGCCCGACGCAGGCGCTCCGTGCGTCCGCTCTCCAGGGCTCGGTGCAGGGCCTCGCGCAGGAAGACTCGCGTGGCGCCCAGTTGATAGTCCGGTCCCTCCACGCCCGTCCGCGGCATGGCCTCCAAGAGGGCGCGGCAGAGCTCGCGATAGGGCGTGCCCCGGGCCAGGGGAGCAGCCAGGAGGTGTCTGTAGCGCTCCACGAAGTGCTGGAAGCGCAGGCGCACTGGATAGCCACGCTGCCGGATCTGAATGGTGTCCAGCATGCCCAGGTAGCGCAGTTGCTGCAGCACACATGGCATATCCATGCGCAGGGCATGCTTCTCCTGGTTGGGCTTGATGCAACGGACGAACCACGGATGGCAGCGGCCCATCGACTGCAGGAGTTGCTGCAGTGAGTCCGCAAATCTGGCGGCCACCGTTGGCGTGCGTGGCTTCATGGTGACGAATCGCCCGTTGCTGCCCTTCGGCAGCGTCTTGCCGGCATCTCGCTGGGCTCTCAGCTGCTTTGTCAGCTCACCCACCAGAGGCAGGCGGCTGGAGGCGAGAAGCTCCAGAACATCTCCACGCAGGGCGTCGCGATTCTTGTCCAGAAAGCCATCCACACAGTACCACACCTGGCCGGCATAGTGGGTGACTCCAAATTCCTGGGCACCGATCCGCGGGCGGGCGTAGAGCTCGCTCAGCGCATGGTTGTAGTGGCACTTCTCCAGGAAACTCAGGTCGGTGGCACGCGGGAAATTGGACTCGTCGTCGAGCAGGTGGCAAATGCCCACCGGCTTCTTGGCCAGCAGATGGATCACCGGCAGGTTGTCGTCCCAGGCCAGTGGCGTCCATTCGAGCCGCTCCCGGGCATACTCTGCCTGCTCCAGCTTGAAGACGTGCTTGTTGAAGTACAGCTGCAGGTTCTCGTTGGCGTAGTTGATGCACAGCTGCTCGAAGCTGTTCTCGGCCAGGTCCTCGAAGCCAAAGATATCCAGAATGCTGATGCGGTGGGCGTCGTGGGTGCCGCCCTTCTGAACGATTGAGTTGATCCTCGAAACCAGCCAGTTGAAAAGTCCCGCGTAGAGGGCCTTCGCGAAGGCGTCGCGAGCGTCCAGGGCCTGGTCAATACCCAGCGGCGTATGCAGCCGCTCCGCTCGCGCCTCTGTTGTGCGACTGGTCAGTGCCCTGTGCAGGCCCTCGGCGTTGATGTGCAGCAGGTGGGCGGCCCACTTGATCTCCGCATCGGAGCCCACTTCGACGCCCTCCTGGCCGTGTCGCAGCTGCCGGCGATGGAAGTAGACGTTGCCCAGATGCAGGACGGCGGCCAAAACACGGACGATACCCTCGCGCTCGCCCTCGGAGACGCCCAGGACCTGCATGGCACCTTGCAGTGACTCCCAGTCAACGCGACCGCTGGCACAGTCTGTGGCTCCTTGGTTCAGGTAGAAGTACTTGTCCGCCTCCAGCAGGCCGTACTTTGAGCGCTCCGCCTCCGAGAGGCCGCCGAGGAGCTCGTAGAAGACGTGATAGTTGCGCTCCCCCGGCGCTTGGGTCACAATGCGCGACTTTTCCAGCAGGTACTGCGTGATCTTGGCCCCGACGATGGCGCCGCTCTTGAAGTATACCTCCAGGTACTTGCCGAATCGGGAGCTGTTGTCATTCCGGGCGGTGCGCGCATTGCCGAAGGCCTCCAGAAGCGGTGCGGCCTCCAGGATCTGCTCGGTGATGACTGCTGAGGCGGATCCGCCGCCAGGCACCACTGCCGCTAGATATTGCATCACCAGTTTCGTGGACTCTGTCTTGCCGGAGCCACTTTCGCCAGAGATGACCACCACCTGGGGCGAGGGCAGGGCCGCGTGGGCGGCTGCTCCGATGGCAAACAGATGCGGTGGCAGGGATCCCAGGGGACGGCCAGCGTACTGCTTGGCCACCTCCAGGCCATAGGCATCGGGGAACATCTTGTACGGATTGACGGCGATAAGGATGCTGCCGGCAAAGGTGTAGATCAGGCCCTTGTCGTAGCGCAGGCGCAGGTTCCATAGCAGCGACGCTTCGTGCAGGTCATCCAGTAGGGTCATATCCTCCACGCCGCTGCTGCCCAGATCCTGGCGAGCTCGCAGGCTGCCCTCGCCCGGCTGCAAAGCGAACGTCTGTGGCTGTAATACATAGAAGTGAATGGGGGAATTTAGTGGAATCAAGCTGAACCAAAGCACTAGCCAGGTGTTAAAAATACAGTTTTGTAATGATTATAAATATATAAATTAAAGTTGATAATTTGTGTATATAATTTGAGATTTGAGAAGCCATTAAAGAATACAGGAATCCAGAAATCACGATAACCCCCCCGATTCTCACATGGCGCGCTATCACATCGCTGCAGAGAGTGGATAGCCGCTTGACCACCTGCGGGTAGCGGCACTTGAGGCGTCGCAGGCGACTCTTGGGCACAGCCGGATGCGGATGCGGATGCGGCCACAGATGCTGGGGCATATCCTCAGTCTCCTCGAGGCTGGCGGGACGCTGTCGGCGCAGCACATGCGGCGAGAGCAACGCCAGCGAGGGCGATTGGGCGGGACTGGGCGTTACGGAGCCACCGCCGCCGGCGCCGCGCTGCCAAGGCTCTAAATGGAAGCGAACAATTCGCATCTTTCGCTGGAGCGGACTCTATAGGGCTTTGGGACCGAGATCCGGATCTGAATTGAGATCGCGAAGAGGCTGCTCTTCATTCGTTCGTTAGTGGCCAGTGGCTCGCGTGCAACTGAAAGGAATCGGAATCTGGCGACGAGGCTGCCACAGTTTCCCCAAACGTTTCTAAAACGGTTTCCAAAGCGGCAGCAGCATCCCAAGCCAAACCGCCAAACACGTTCTATCAAAACGGGGAGAAAAGCCAGGAGTGGGGGCTTGATAGCGCACCGAACCGGACCAGAGACCTGGTCTCTGGCCTGGCCAGACCAGATGACAGTCCTCCTCCTCCTCCTCCTGATGGCTACTTAGTGTGGGCCACCAGAACACGCACACTCTCTTGGCGGCCAAAGAAAACAGAAACAGAAACAGAAACAGAGAGAACGAGAGGAAACCCGATCACTCGATCGCTCGATCGCCATTCAATTAGGCGTTCGAGTGTGGGACTTTCTCCACAACCAAGATCGATTCCAAATCCAAATCCCAAGCCAACCAGTTCAAGTTCAGCCTGCGTTCTGGACGGGGGCTGGGGCTGGGGCTGAAGCTCGGGCTCGGCTGCGGAGAGTGTCATCCGATACACCAAACAAAGGCGTGAACAATCTGCCGCGGAGCGCCGAGAATGCATTCGATCCGGCGACTTGCCCATTGATATGGATACGGTATCTGCTCATTAAAAGCCAATGTTGGTGCCGGGTGGGGATTTACATACATGAACCGAAAGGAAAAGTCCTATAAGATATAACGATATCATATCGAAAATAAAATCTATATTATATAGAAAATTAAGAAAGTCTACCGATGAAAATATTTCGACAGGAGAAAATTATTTTTTCGCCACTACTGTCTTCACTTAAATGTAGAAATTTGTTTAAAATGAACAAATTGTACAGAAAATGGCTTAGGAAACACAAATAAACACTGCATTGCTTTCCGATTAGAAATGTGAGTATTTTTGGCTAAGATATGATATTTCATGTTTGCCATTAGCCATTAAAAATTTTAGAACATGGCTAGATCGATTCTCCAATTAATTCTGATCAAGAATATATATGGTTTATGGGGTTGAAAGTGACTCCTTCCCGTGTTAAAACATTATTTAAAAGATAGTTTGAAAAGGTCGTCAGACCGAAAAAGCCACCAAGCGGCCATAGTTTGAACTACCGCTTGTAGGCGAGAGGAAAGAGGACAAAGAGAGGGAAAGAGCGCGATGGATTTGCTCGCTCTACGCTCTTTTCCTCTTCTTCCTCTTGCCCACAAAGTGTAGTTTAAGCTTCGACCGCTAGGTGGCGTTTTCATTCAGACGACCCTTTCAAACAATATTTTAAATTATGTTTTTAAACGGGAAGGAGTCATTTTCGACTGCATAAACCATATATATTCTTTATCAGAATGAATTGCAGAATCGATCTAGCCATGTTCTACAGTTTTAATTGGCTTATGGCAAAAAAAAAATCATATTTTGGCCAAAAATACACCAATTTAAAATCGGAAGCATTGCTGTATTTGTTTGTGTTTCCTTAGCCATGTTCTGGACAACAATTTTTTTTTTAATTTTGTTTAAATTGTTAAAAATTAAAAATAAGTATATATTTTAAATTTAGCTTTAAAAAGTTTGCTTTTTTAAAATATGTTCATTAAATTTGAAATTTAGCCATTTTTTATTATTCTTGAAATTCAGTTTTAATTTTAAGCTCATTTAAAAAGTTTTACGGTGCTGAAACAAACCCTCACCTCGGGTACCTATCATGTTGACCAGTAGTGTATATAATTATTATCGGAATTAAAAAAAGGCATGATACTGACTTTAATTTATTTTCTTTAAACCCGTTTAGCAATCAATCAAGCCAGAGGAAAGGAACCACTGAAATCCCAGAAGAACACGGACTGAAGCTAAGGATGGGACGCCTCCCTCCTGCATTTGTCTGCAGTGCGGCATTAGCCGATAATTGATCGGCTTGCGCGATTACGCCGCCTTTCAGCGCCACGCGGGGAGGTTGCTCTGCCAGAACACATGTGCCTCCAAACAGGTTCTTGGCCAGCAAACAGGATACGGGTCTGGGGTACCGCTACGACTAACGTTATTCGCCACTGAACACTGCGATAAAAAATATTCCTAATATTAAAATATTAAAGTAACAAAAAGATAAAGCTGATTTCCATTTCTAAAACTCAAAACAAATCAAAGTTTTCACTTTGTCACCTTAAGGTTGTAAATGAAAAAGAAAACAAATACTGAAAACACAGGGTGAAATCGTTCGTGTAAAAATGTTAATTTGCAAATAAAGCTCGTCTGCACCTATAAACGTACCATAGTTCATAATTTATATTTTAAACTACGCCCGGTTTGTTTTCACTTTAACAAATATTTGTTTACAGTTTCCACAAAGTCTGGGAGTTTCGAAAATAACAAATAATTTCGTAGTGTAACAAGTTTATAAAGAAATTAAGATCCTCTATCCATGACAAGACAAATCCTCTGAGTTTCTGTCCAAGATTACAAGATTTTAGGCTCCCATTTCTTGTTGTGTGCCTCATCCCGATTCCCAGCTCTTCCATAATTGCAAAGAGGAAAAAGGAAACGCTGGCCAGCTGCAATTAGCTAAAGTTTGTAGTGGCACAGTCTGTATACAGTACAGTACAGGCAAAGAAATCTAGTTTGGATAATATTTTGAGGCCCACAACATTCCATAAATTCCATAAGGGCTGCGTAGCTCCCCAAATAAATAATAAATATATAAACAAAGATGGGCAAACACAGTCTCAGGTCGGGTGAAAATAGTGAAAAGCATTCAGGGGCCTCGGCGAAACCGAAAACAAATTGAAAATTCAAACAGTAAGCTACGAAACGAAACCGAACGGAAAAAAAGGTGCGAACTCGAACTGTGTGCACTTGGAGAAAATGTTCTAAAACCTAAAAAATAAAAATATAATAATATAATAAAAATATATATAATAAACCACTAATAATATAACTCATGGGATTTTCTTATTTATTATTATTATCACTCTTATTTACATATATTTATATGCCCGAAAGCTCTTGTTAATAATTCTTAATTATTCTTAAAAATATATAAATAAAAAATAGTCAACATACCTTGCCTTTGATGAGTGCCTGGACAACAATCACCTGGGCAGCGCGATGGACCTCCTGGATCTCACCGGGTATGGGATGGCCCATGCCCGGATCGAACCAGACCAGATCACCTTCGGCCCAGTCCATGGCTCCGCTGTGCTGTTGACTTTGTCCTCCGTCTCCGTCTCCTCTCCTCTCTCCAGCGGCTGCTCTCCTGCCTTCGGTTGGGCAAAAGGGATGTCTGTGTATCGCCTGGAGGCGAACTCTGGCTGGGATTGAATCGGTCGGAGGGACTACTACTGGGCTGGGCTATGGATATGGTTTGGTTTTTGGCTTGGGGCGTGGTGCTCTTCAAACCGGTTGATTCATTGCTGCAAACACAAAATGGTATTTGTTAAGTACATTTCAATTTTTCTCAAGGCGAAGCATAAAAAATAAAAATGAAATATTCACGTAATTATTGCGCCTTTCTATAAAAATAAAAATAATAACCAAAAATGCCTGGCTCTTTACGAGCATTAAAAAATTGTTGGCTTATCACCTGGAATTGGCATCGGGGATCGTGGTGAGTGCTTTGGCTCGGATTCGAAGTCAATGACGCGAAGGCCGCTCCATGAATGAAAGTACAGATTTTTCCGCTACTTCGCCTATTTATTTGTTATTTTTCTGTCTCTGTGGAAATGTTTGCCCACCGAGACCGAGGTGCAATGAAATGCAACGGCAGAGACACAAACAAAAAGGAGAAAAAATTAAAACTACAAAAAAAAAAATGAAACTAAAACGTGAAGCGGCAACAATGACAGCCATCGTTCGCAGCGTTGCAGAAGAAGATCCGCGGGAACCAAACTGATTAAATAAGACATGTCAGAGCTACACGATTGACTTTAAAATGCCAAAAGGTGAGGGGATATATTACATATCTATTATATCTATTATAATATTTTTATATATTTAACAAAGCATTAATTATTTTGTTAGAATCTAAAAATAAATATCGCAATTGTCTCGTAAAGCACAAAGATTGCTTTGCAGCATTGCTGTATAAGCATGTTTCTGACCATATTTTCCTAGCAACATCAACAAAGGAAAGCATTTCGCCATTAGATTTAAGTTTTTTGACGGAAAATAATCCTAGAGTTTAGTTTCTTATTAAATTTTTATAAGAAAATATTTTTGAAGGTACATTTTGAGATATAATTGAGTTATTATCTTATTGGCTCAACTGATAATTTTGTCTTTATAAATAAATATAATTCTTTGTAATAACTAAAAACTAGATTTTAAGCAAAGATTGTCTTTAATAAAAATTTAATAATATTTCTTGAATTATGAACTTTCTTAACAAACAATTTAATCTACAAAAAAATCATTCTTAAAGCAAAAAAATTATTTAAAGCCAATCCCTAATAATAATTTTAAAAATGTATATATATTAAAATCTAATTAATATGCCAAGAATGCTTCAAAAATATGATTAGCCCAAAAAGCAGAAAACGCTCCCAAAATTCAAGTTCATTAAGAAACTTCCAAAAAAAGAAACATATCATGAATATGAAATGCCGGCGAACGCCCAAAAAACAAAAAAACCTCAAACTCTTATATAGGTTGGCCAAAAGAATATATCCATATATATTACACAGATGCCGCAAAATCAAAAAAAGACACAACCGAGACGAAGATATGCCGCTTTTGTTGTTGTTTTGTCTTGGCCTTTTCTCAGGCAAAAACTTTCACCTGTTTTGCGGCAGCATACATACAAACATACATCCAAATGTACATAAATATTTATGCCCAAAACAACAGAAATGTTCAAATGGATATAAAGCCGCAGCGACAGAGAGTCTGAAGTTGTCGCGATTTGATTGGATTTGATTCATGCAGTTTTGGCTTAAAGTGAGTCAATCTCGTTGAAGTTGGAGTTGGGCTTTGGATTTGGTTTTAGTTTTGGCTTTGGTTTTGGCTTTGGCTTTGGGCCTGGCCCAGTAACCAGGCAAGTGCTCACGAATTAGCCAAGTCAATATAGAGGAACTTGTTTGTCTCGCCGAGATCTCTTTGGTCCAAAGGGGGAGGCGGCAGGTGGGCCAACACTTTGTCAGACAATTTCATTCAGTTACACACGTACGCACCAGCCTAGCCCCCGCTCTCGGCTGCCTCCGTCTCTGTTGCTCTTCTGGGGCAACGACTGTAGCGCACAAAAATCTTGGCTTAGCTACGGGTTCGACCGCATTCCGATGCTAAGACGTCGCTGCCTGCAGTCCATGTTTAATGCTAAAGGCAGTCGGGCCAAAACGGCAACAGCGAAAACCACAATAACCCCACACCACACCACACCACCGATTATGTGTGTCTGTGTCTTGGAGTGTTCGTAATCAATGAGCAAATATCCAACGATGTGGAATAACAATCATAAGAATGTCATTTGCAGCTGATCATCGGCGAGGTTTGATCATTGCATTTTTTAAGTAAACGGAAATTACACAATTTCGTACATAATAACAGCGTCTTAAAAATGTTACAAAATTGAATAAATAACTATATTTATAATTATATATCACTTGTTGTCATAACTATAATGTTCCAAAAACAAGCAGGCCAACGCTTAACCCTAACATTTAATTTAAATTTATTTGAAATATAAATATATATTAAAAAAAATTTTTTAATAATATTTTTGTAAGAATTAAATTTGTTAAAATATAAATTCCCTCAGTAGATGGTGTTTAAATATATTCCCAACGAAAAACCTTAAACTCAACTCAAATAATATTTCTCTTCAACCAAGTTCGCTGCCTAAGTCTTTTGTTCTTCGAAGACAAATCTATATGAAAATTAATAGAATCAAATGGAAATATTTTAAAATTTTATATAAGAAATATTTTTTTTTTAAGATTTAAATATCTTAAATTATAAACTCTCCAATAATTCTTTTCTTAAAAATATTATCTTAAGAAAAACCTCAAACTCAACTCAAAGAGTGTTTTCCCTGTAACCAAGTTCGTTGCCTAAGTCTTTCGTTTTTCGATGACAAATCCAAATGGAATTAATAGAATCGAATTGAATCTCTCAATGACAATACCCAGACACAACAAACACACACAGACCAGATGATGCTGTAGAGGCAGAGAGAGACACCTCTCTCATTTCCATTTCCACCTGGGAAATATTTGTAGACAAGTTATTTGTTGTTTTTCGATTTCTAAAGCTGATTTGTTATCAGCTGTGAGAGAGCGACACCAGACCGCACCTGCCTAAAGGCTTCAATCTGAAATTTATAAACGAATAAACGCTTAAATGTTAAGTTATGCAAAGTCGAAGTCAGGTGTTGGCGCGACTCGAAGAATGCGGCGTTGGGAGCCAAGCTAGTTTCTTGGCTTGCCAGTTGCTGGAATGGATACATTCTTGGCATAGCTACAGAGAGCTCTGAATGGCCCTAGAGGGGAGTGGCAGGCAAAGCAGAGAGGTGTGTGAATAAAGTGAAACTCAATAGGCACGCACGCACACACGCACAGCCCCCAAATGCGATATTTAATTATTATTTATTTCTCTCTGTAATTTGAGTTTTCATTTTCGATCTTGTGTCGGTTTGACGAACTGCAATTTGCAATTCGAGCAGCAATTAATTTCGGTTTGCCTCGCTTTACTTTCAAGTTGCGTTTTTTGTTACCCACTTAACACATTCTCTTGGCTCCTCTTGCATTATTTATTGTTTACCGCCAATAAATAATTGCATTATTTTTGGCTCTGTTTGCCTTTCGTTTTTTTTTTGATGCTGCGTGTGAGTGAGATCGAGGTAGATAATGATAACAAATGCATTCAGCAATTAATATGTTAATTCAATATGTAATTCGTTTAGAAAATAATAAATAAAGAAATAAACAAATCCTTACTATGTGTTGGCTTGTGTGAAAAGCTAATGAAAACCCTCACGATCATCTTTCTTCAACTGGAAGAGTGCCCTGTGGCTGCCCGGCTAATTCAATTTGAACTGCAGCTCAGGTCCAGCTCTCCGCTTGCCTGGCATTTCAATTAAACCCAACGGCTATGGCAACGTCAACAATGTCCGTCTGACTGACAGTTTGACTTATTGGCTAAAAGCTTTGGCCAAAAACACACGCACAACGCACTCACCACTCTTGGCTCTGGCTCTGGCTCTGGCTCAGAGACTCGACTTGTCTAGGGAGTGACTAGTCATATATATTATTTTTAGTGTTGTTGCAGTAAGCGGCTTAATTGCCCTCCAAGTTTTCGAATTTTTTCGCCTTTTTTTCGGGGTTGGACAAATAGAAAATTTCAAAGTGGAAAGAAGAAATATTTAGCAAGAAGTCCAAGTCGAAGTCGGCGCACGATTTCACTAGCACCACGGCCAGACTCAGAGTCAGAGTCAGAGCCAAATGGTATAAGCCAAGTTCGAGCTAAAATGGCGACACACACAGACACACGCGTGCAGAGGAGAGTAAGCCAAAAGGCCAATAAACCTTTGGGGGGGAAAAATAAAATAAAAAATATACAAAAAAAAAGCGCGCCATGTTGCCAGCTTGCCTCTGCTGCTCATCGATCACAAACACAGAGACGTGGCTCGGCCGGCTCCATATCAGATGTATATATATATATATGTTGTTAACTTTATGCATGCGCAGAGGCGAAAAGGGAAATCTCCGAAAGAGCTCCGTGCTGTCGGAGACAATTGAAAGTGGCAGCAGTGCATAAAGTATTCTAACAATCAACGGCGACGTCGCCATCAGCTCTGGCCGAGGAGTGCCGCTCGATTTGTTTTTTGCAATCGCAGCAATGCGTCCCTGCGTTTTCCGCCTATTAAGCACTGCGAGAAAAAATGATTAGGGGGAGCAGGATCAAAGCTTAAATAGAGGCAAAGATCGAACTGAACTTGCTTTATAGAAATTTTTGACTTGAATTAATTGTTTTTAGCTTAAAAAAGATCTTTTCATTTTTTAATTTGGTTGGAAAATAAAATTAATTTATATTTTATGGAAATATTTCCTCTCTCTCTGCATTCAATGCCGCACCCGCAACATTGGCGGCAAAGCAACAAGGGACACACCAACACCAAACAACCAAAGGCAACTTGCAACACCAACTGCGTTGCAAACGGACGCCCACTTGATCTGGCTGGGATTGGGTTTTGGTACTATGAATTGGAACCATGAAACTAGGCACTATATTGGGTGGGTTTGATGGAAAACAGCTGCCTCTTTTGGGGGCGTACCAGAATGTGGGCCACAAACAGTTGGCGGCCAAAAAGGCAATTGCAAAACCGGCAGAGGTGCCGCCGTTGCCAAAGATGGGGCTCCTTCAACGGCAACATGAGATGTGGGCGGAATATCGATTAAATATTCAATTAAAATAGCTTCTTTCGCAGAAGAAGAAGTAGCAAATGAAAATCCCTTGAGGGATCATCACTTTCTCGAAACAATTTCAATGGTTAAACCATAAATTAAAGCTGGCTTCATCTTTTCGATTTAATCAAACACCGAAAGTTCCCAAACAAAATTGATTTTGGATGCTACCAATTATCGCATCATCCAAATCGATTAAAGACTTAATAACAATGTGTTGCTGTTTGGACTTTCGTTCAGAAAACGAAATCGATGACGATGGCCAAAAGAACTTGGAAGATAAATAAATAAATAAATAAAAAACGAAACAAAAAAAAATTAATAGAAAAAAAACGTAAATGAAAAGTTTCACTCAATGAAGGAGATCGTGGTGGCTCGTCGTTCGCTGTGACTATTTTGTTTAAATAAAGTAAAAGTCAATTAACATCTTTGTCGCATTAGCATCGAGCTTGTGAGTGTGAGTGTGAGGGATTGTGATGGCATTGGTATTGGTATTGGTGTTTGCTGTGGCCTTTG
Source organism: Drosophila birchii (assembly GCA_035046345.1). Taxonomy (NCBI): domain Eukaryota; kingdom Metazoa; phylum Arthropoda; class Insecta; order Diptera; family Drosophilidae; genus Drosophila; species Drosophila birchii. The sequence continues at coordinate 6,790,959 of JAWNOA010000043.1, read as the reverse complement.
TTATGCATTTTTAGCATTTGTGGCTCGGCTTTTTCTCCGCCAGCATGAAAATAAGCACGAAAGCGAATAGCAAATAAGAAGAAAAAATAAATATATATAGTATGTAGGTATGTTGGGGGGGAAACTAGGTTTTCGAATGGGAAATACCCTCGATAATGGATAGATTGGCATTGAGAAGAGAGTTAGGTTTGGTCCCAACTGAATGCGGCTATCCCTAAGGCACAGCTTCAGTGTTTCTTTTATATTCTTTTCTCTCATAAGAACCAATTTTTATACAAGTTTAAAATATATCTAATATTTTGTTCAACAATTTAGAGAAATAAACAATTTATAAGTGATTACATTTTAGTTACAGCCTCTCTAAATACCTCATTATGATATTTACAAAACCTGATCCTGAAAATACCTTTTTTAATATTCACACATTTCGAAACCGGGGCGAAATCATTCTCCCATAAAAATCATTCTTTTCTTTATGACCATCTTGATAGCTTCGTCACGCTGACCTCTGTGCGCTGCAAGTGGAAACACCCCTGCTGCCAGGGTATTGAGTTGTGGCAGCGATAAGAAAACACGGCAGAGAGCAAGGAAAACAAAAGACTCAAGCAACGAACGCGAACGCTGGCCCAAGAATGCCAAGTGAGAAGAGAGAGAGAGAAAGAGAGAAACGGGAACGGGAGAGCATCGGGGATCGTTTGGGGATCTGGGGGAATGGCAGTCAGGGCGTTGTTGTACGGAAGTGGCACGCACACACCAGCACACATTGACACACACACACACACACAGAGGCATTCGGACCTGGCCAAGTGGCCGCCGTAGCCGCCGTCGGCGACGAACGGAGCTGCGGCATTCTTCGATGGCCGGAACCAGTTTTCTTTTGCGCCACCACCAATTTTTTTTGTTTTATAGCTTTTGCGCTGCTTTTTCGTCGATTTTGTTGTTGTTGTTGTTGTATTTTTCTGGCTTTTTGCACGCCTAACTGTTTGCCATCGTATACCGTTGCTGGCAGCACAGAGCGCAGCAGCGTTCTTGGCTTTATGCCTTGGCATGATTTGGCCAAAATCATCGTCGGCGATTTGATCGTAGGGATCTCTCTCGAAATCGAAATACAACAAAAATCTGAAATACCATGAAGCCAGGCCAAGAAGCTGGCCGGCCACTCGGCGAGCACCGTTAGGACGAGCTTATGCAACTGCAGCGGATGGGTGAGATGGGGACCAAATGCTCGGATGCCGTTACACAAATTGAAATCGATCGCATTCGGTGAACGGAACAGGTCTCAAAGCCACCACCAACAAACCAACAGCAGCGCTGCATCTCTTGGCCAGCGTGGAACCCAAAGAATCTAAAAGGTTTCTTCGATTCGAACACGTGCATCGGGGGGTAGGGAAGCGATATTGCATCGCTGATGAGCTCACTCTGGGCGGAGCATCCAATCAGCAATACCTAATCACAGTGGGCACTCAGAAGAGTGAACACCAATATACATAAATTCTCTCTGGGATAATTAAACAGATTAATATGAAATTGAAATTCCCAAATATCTATTTTTATGTAAACTATTTTCTATATTTAAAAATAAATCGAATAATTCCTCTTATCGATCATGCACTGTACCATACCGTCTATAATTAGCCATGATGATGGGGGTGGCTCAAAAAGCCAATTGCGGGAATTGGCATTGGCATTGGTCAATCTGATTAATTGTCTTCTGACTGATTGACGGATTGGTTAAGCATTTTTTTGGTTGGAAATAAATCCCAAAACTTGATGACTTCATGGGGGTAAAGGCTTTTCAAGACTCCATTTGTTATAAAATATGTTTTTCTAATATTTATGTTGAAAATGTGACTTTAAAACATTAAAACAGCCCATTAAGACTTTAGTTAAATTAATTTAAATATATTTGTTCAACAAAAACTACACAAACTTTATAAATTTCGAAATAAAAACCGATTTAGAATACTTGAAAAATAAAAACGAAATTAAAATTCATAATTACAATATTAAACGAAAGAAATAATATTTAAAAATACGTTTCTTTTTGGTAAAAATCTTCTCAAGAAAATGTGAAAAATATTCCCAATAATTTTCCAAAATCTAACAAACTTTTCTAGCTCCTCTTCTTCCCCTCTTTCCAAACTTGTTCGAATAAAGATACATATGTATCTTTCAATGGCGCCTGCTTCATCCTATTTGATTCTATTGTCACTCGCTGCTGTTTTTATTGTTGTAGCTGTCCAAGACTTAGATTCAGATACAAATTCTGATTTGAATTCCGAGAGAGCGAGCAAATTCTCTCCACTCTCCACTATTCTCTCTGTTAACGTTCTCGGTACTTACTTGCTTTGTTGTTGCCTCGCGTTTCAGTTAACAATTCTGGCCAGCCTGCGTTTGTGTGTGTGTGTGTTAGCTGGTGTTTTTATGTGTGTTTCTGTGTTTCTTTCTTCTTTCCTCGCTCCACTCTTTTGGCCCCTCTTCTTATTGGCTCGCTTGCTTTCAACGTCACTTCGTCACCGCACACAGAACATTAGAAGAGGAAGATTTCTGCTACATTTCTTTTGTCGCTGCGTCTTCTCCTCTCCTCTCCTTTGCCTCGCTGTTTGTGTCGCCGACTTGTTGGTTGTATTTTTTTTTTTTTGTACAACAGCGTTGTTTTTTGTCAACTTAACCGAAATTGATCAAAATTAGAACAAATATGATTGCACGGCACTGGCGAATTCGGTAACGAAACAGCTGAAGTTGGAGACTTTGCAATTGTTGTGGTGGGACTTTCAGAAATTTATGCTTTTTTACTCTTCAAGGATCGTCTAGGAATGGCCGAAAGAGTGCGTGCGTTTCATTCCTTGGTGTGTAGAATTCGTTTAAAAACTATAGTTTTTCCAGATGAGCCGCATGCTAATTGATCAGTTATGGCCAGTTAAAAACAACTTTCACACATACAGCTATTACCGCACCGAAAAAAAAATGCACAACAAACTTCTCCGACGGTCAAAACGAAATGGCGGCTTTTCGACGAGTTGATTTTCCTGAAAAGTTAAAATCCCAACACGATCTTTTTATTATTTGTATGCGCAAAGGTCACTCTATTTCAGACGCGCGCAAATCGGTATTTTCCAAAGTTCCCGCCTCGGCCACACTTCATTACCGATTGGGAAATACAAATCCGCTCTCAAAATATTCAATTTGGTGTGACGGCAGTGCAATTTTTTTCGAAATAACCACAAATCAATTACCGGTTGGGAATTCATGCCGACTTTCTTTTACCGATGGAGTGGAAATATCGTAAAGAAGCGTCACACTAATAGCGAACATGGCTAAAATATTTTAAATTCATATCGATAGTAGGGCGCTCTTGCTGGCTGTGTGGAGGAGGGAGAAAGAATGCACGAAACTGGTTTTAATCGATCGCTCAAAATATCGATAAAGTGTTCGACCGCTTGCGCATGCGCGCGCTTTTGAATTAAATTTCAAAAACTTAAAATAAATGTATAGTTTTTTCATAAATTTTTCTGTATTTAATTTATCGACAGGAAAAAAAAGTTGCTACGTTGACTACGCAAAGAGCTCTCGCGCTCTCCAATCTCATATCTCCGGATAGGCGCTGCCGATGAGGTTCTTACCTCGATAGCGCCACGAGTAGGTGATAATCCCGAACTTGCTGTTGCCCAGGGACACCGGACAGGTGCGGTCTGGCCGGAGCTGGAAGCAGACCGTGTAGAGGGCCAATTCCAGTTCCGGGGAGGTGCCCACGAAGACCGTGTTGACGGGCTTATTGAGGCCTTGGTGCGAGAACCTAATCTTCAGGATCTTGCCCTTCTGCAGAGAGAACAAATTAAAGCATTAAATCATATAATCAACAAAGTCTCGGTATAAATTAGGGTCCATTACTCACCGTGCCAATGTCCTGCTCCTTCATGTAGCCCTTGTAGTCGAACCGGCCGCCCTGCTCCTCATCGCCAATGTAAACCCAGTTATGGAAGCCGATGATGGTACCATCCTTCACCTCATGAACGAAGACATGCTCGAAGCCGGAGCTACCGATCTTGCCCTGGCCGCGGGAGTACTGTGTGAACCACAGCTCCTTGACCAGATCCCGGTGCGTCTTCGGATCGGGACTGACCAGGCCCTTCTGCTGCAGGAACTGCATCGCCTGGCGCATCACCGGCGTAGCCATCACTGCATCCAGGAAGTCATTCTCCTCCTTCCGCTCATTGGGGGTCACATGCTCGTTGACCAGCGTGTCGTGCTCGTAGTTGTTGAACAGCAGACGCATCTTGGCGATCGTTGGCGACTCCAGGGCCTTGGAGTCCACATGAAGGAGTCTGCATCGAGAAGAGATCACACTGAATATCACGGATTAATTCTCTCACGGATTACTTACGGATTTGGTGCCTCGTCAGCGCTGTCAATTGATCGCGTGCGTCCTTGGACATTCACCTGGATGTTTCCAATCTGGCTGTTGGTCTCCTTGGCGTACAGCTGCTCGGTCAGCTGGCGGATCTCGTCATCGCTGGCCACCGAGTTGCCCGATGACTGGAAGCCGGGTCGCACTGTGCTGGTGGTGCCGACGCCGCCGCCGCCAAAGGATCCTCCGGCATGAGCTGGTGTGGGCGTGAACTTCGTGGGTACTGACGTCGGCGTCGGCGTGACTGAGCTCTTGGTGGGCTGTGCCGGATGTACTGGATGCTGGGGCGTGGGCAGAGGAGAGTTCCAAGCGGATGGAGAACCGGGCGTCGGGGTGGGTGAGCCAGGCGGTGTCTTCACCGGCGGCAGAGCGGGGAAGTCCTCTTTTTGGGACGGCCTGCGAGATCCTGGCAGCGCTGGGAAATCCTCCTTCTGCTGCTGTGGCCTGGCCGTGGTGGTGGAGCTAGAACTGGGACCGGAGAAGCGCACATCAATGTTGGGCTGCACGCCCGGCGACTTGGGTCGCTGGGTGGTCGTCGTGGTAGTTGTGGTAGTTGTGGTGCCAGCCAGCCCGAAACCAGGTCGTCCTGTTCCCGCCCCTGGTCCTCCGCCGTAGCTCAGGTCGTAGCTGTTCGGCTGCGGCTTCTGCGGACGGTAGGGTGCAAAGCCAGGCGGCAAATTCGGTGCTCCGGCTGGTGGGGCTCCGTTGGCTTGCGGACGCCCGGGAGCGGGCAACTGCGGCTGCTGCGGCTGGGGTGGCTTGGTGCTGGAGCCTGCGGTGGGCCACTGGGGACCACTGGCCGGCGGCGGCGAGGCACCGAAGGGCGAAGATCCCGGCGTATCCGGTCGCGGTCCCAGCGGCATCAATGGCGCATGCGAGATAACCAGCGGCGGTGGCTTCTGCGGCGATGTGGGTGTCACTGCCAACTTGGGATTGGGAGTCGGTGTGGTGGCTGTGTTGCGACCCCTCTCCGTGGTAGTTGTGGTCGTGGTGGTGGTGCCATCGCTGCCAAAGAACTTCTTGAAGCCGCCAAACCAACTGGACTTTTTGGTGGTCGTCTCCGTAAGCGTGTCCAGCGGATCGGGGGTAATCTGCACCTCGCTCTTGTAGGCAGCTTAGTGGATGAATGGATGAATGGATTAGGGATTAGAGGGAGGAGAAGGCTTCGGGAATCTGCGATTCCTTACCTGTCAGACCCAGGCCCAGGCACAGGCACAGCAAGAGCCAGCTCAATGCCAGGCAGCGCATGTTGCTCGTTTTATTAGCACTTTGCCTTGGCTTATATCAGTTTTTGTTATTTATTTATTTTTTTTTTTGTTTGTGGTTTCCCCGGGAGACAGCTCGACCGACCGATCGGAGATTTAGCTAGCGACTGGCGAACGACTCCGGCTCGGCATCCGCCTGATCTTGGCAATCGGTGTTTGTTGCTGGTTTTATTAATGAGTTTACGTTGTCGTCGTCGGCGTGGGTTTTGCCTCCGCTCAGGTGCGCTACAACACCAGGAGCAGGGCATTTCGGTGTGCAAAAATATATATACAGATTGGAAGGTATAGTTATCCTCCTGAAATGTGATTAAAAATTGGGGGAAAAATAGTTCAAAATATTATTATATTCTTACTATTAGTAGTTATCTTCGTTTTAGCAAATAAGCTTAGTTAGTCACTTAGGAATTCACTGTATAGCTTAGCTGTTCACTCAGTTAATTATTAATTAATTGTTCAGTTGCTTAAATATTAATTTACTTATTCGATTACTCACTTAGTTGCTTTTATAAATATTTTATTAAACAGGTGAAAGTACAACAAATCAAACCTTTAAGTGGTTTAAAATTATTCCAATTATTACCAACATTTTAGTTTGAATTTAAGTTAAGTCTGGAAGCAGTCTAATTTCTATTTAATCTTAAATATTCTTCTGGTTCAATTTTGTTTTTTTATTTACATGTTTACAAATTAATAATAATAACAGATATTGATATTGATTCTATAATTTATATATAATACTTCCATTTTAATCAGGTTCATATTCAGCAAAATATATCAACAATCAACCCAATCAATTGCGTTTTAGCTTGGCAAATATTCAATTATAATGAAATCATTCTGAGCTGCTTAATGCAAATTATTATTTTTTAATTTTTAAATATTTATTACAAGGTGAGATTATTCGTTTATATAGCAATTTATTGTTTATATTCTCTATTCTCTGGGTTAATATCACCTCTGAAATGCATGAAAATAATAAATAACAAATATGACGCATTGCAAAATATGTTGTAAGATTTTTCTTCTTTTTTTAAATCAAATAAAATATCGAAATACCTTTTAAATATAGAGGAGCTATAGATAAATTCCAATCAACATGTCGTTGTGGCCGGTCACTACCTACAACTGCTTTGATCTTGGATTCTGGAGGGACCTGCTCTTCAAGGGTTGCTGGTCGCATACGAGGGTCGAGTTGAGTTCCACAATTACCTGGACAGAGAGCACTAATTGCCGCACAAAAACAAAAATTATAAAAATAGCCACATAAACAGGGGTAGTCCGAAGCGAACCGCACCGAAATTCCATTTGCGACAGAGGTTTGCTTCACGTAAGCAAATTATTGGGCTTACATAATGCCCTGGAACATTGTTCTGATTCCCAAGACGACCCCAATTCCGCTTCCCCTCGCCCTCGGCGGCACTAATTAATTGCACTCGCCAGAGACGGCCCCAGCATCGGTCCGGCGAACAATATATATATGTATATAGAAATATATATTTGAATATATTTGAAATTGAAAAATCAGAGCTAAAATCGGAGGCTTATCAGCCTTTCGGGCAAAAAGGCCACTGGCAAAGGTTATGTTTTATGTGTGCTCCGATTTCAAGTGGATCCACCAAAGCTAAAGCTGTTTATAGATTAGAGTAAGTGTTTTTTCTTTTTTTTAGGAGGCAGTGAAAACTCGGAAAAAGGTTGGAAAATGTAAAAAATGATAAGAAAGAATGGAGCTTAGGAAGAATATTCCATAACTTAATTTGGAATTGAATGTAATGGATATTGAGTTAATTATAACTTTTAAAAAGGTAACAAATTGTAACAAAAGTATTTTTGTATTTGAAAGGCTTGAAAATCTGCCTTGATTTATATCAATTTATAATTCCCAGTTTTGTTTTATAGTTGAAAATAACTCTAAAAACATTTATGCTTATTAATAATACACTTATATTATATAGTTATTCAAAAAATTCTCTATATACTCTATACAAATTGTTTACGCAAAAAGTTAAGCTTTTTAAACAGAAAAATAAATATGCTTCATGGTTCGCCGTGGCATTGTTTATTTTTACAAGCGAATCATAACTGCTCGGTCATTGCTTAATTAATTAATTAATTAATTATTAGCTTTTTGACAGACTTTCTAAGTAAAGCAATAAAGTAAATATAAAAGTCAACACTAATTCAGATGACCTTCAGTTAGAACAGCATTGTTTTCATGGCAATAATAATTAACAAACAAAACATACTTTAGAGACATAAAATATAGACAAAAATTTGTAACTTATGTTTTTAGTTAGAAATAAAATGATCTTTGAATTCTTAAATATATTTAAATAAAAAGTCCAACAAATTCGACTGAAAAAGAGGGAGAAAACTAGAGTGAAAGTGGAAGATTAGATCCAACAACATCCAGGGCCGACTTTCAGGCTGAACAGAATGCGAATATAATTCCATTGTTCTTATTAATTTAAAGCTAAAGATTTTTTGATATAAGTATAAGTTTGATTAAGTAAACGAATAAATTTTATTGCCATACAAAAAAAATATATATATTAATATATAAAAAATGCCTGCATCTGCCATATTCTCTCACACGCTCTTGTTGATGAGCTTCTTGCGAATTAACTCGTCCAGCGGCGGAATAGCCTCGCGGGGAATCAGGAAGGTGGAGAGATTAAACAGATCCAGGAACACCTTGTACCGATCGCTGGAAAAGTGAAACAATAATAACCATAAAGATCTCAGAAAGATCGAAGATGAAAGATCGATTCACCTAAGAGTGGAGCGCAGATATTGATAGCCGGAGGAGCCGCCGGTGCCGAGCTGCTGTGACCCAATCATGCGTTGCACCATGATCACGTGATTGTCTGCCCAAGAAAAGAGAAACCGAAATTAGAGATATATTTTCTATGTATACAAAAATGATTCCCCCAGACACTTACACCGCCACTTGGTGATCAGCGAATCGATATCCATGAGCAGGGTGAGCAGCTGATGGGGCTGACTGAAGCGCGGCTCGTCCCGGTAGAAGGTGATCATGATGGCGCCCTGGAGGGCCCGATGGCTAAACCGACGGTCGCCGCGTCGCACCAAAGCATCGTGCACTGCCGGATCGAAGATGGAGCGATAAACCTCGCGCCGCTTCTCAATATCCATCAGGCGGTAATTCTTGGCCAGCTCCACCGGCTCCTGCATGGCACTTTGGACTTGGGCCTCCAAAAAACGATCGACGCTCTGCTGGAATTTCTCCCAGAAATTGAAGCCGCTCTCCTCCAGGCCCGGCGTTCGCTCTAGCCAGCGCTGCACTAGCTCCAGCAAGGAGGGCTCATGCTCCGAGCTACGGATGGCATTTCGGGCCTCCTCATCGCTAAAGACATCGGAGTACTTTTGGTTGTACCGCACACGCTGATCGGTGAGCACGCCCAGCTTGTTCTCGATCAGGCGGAACTGCAGGGACTGGAAGCCGGAGGCGGGAGCCAGGTACTTGCGGAAGTCCATAAAGTCCAGCGGGGTCATGGTCTCCAGAATTGGCACTTGGTCCACCAGGAGCTATGGGTGAAAGTGTAGAATGGGCAATGGGAATGGTAATATCTCTTGGCAAACCCACCTTCAGGATGAGAACCACTCGATTAAGTCGCTTCACAATCTCCAGGGTTTTGGTCTCATCGATAACCTCGGCATCCAGCATGTCTCGTATGGAGTCGAACTCGAAGATGATCTGCTTGAACCACAGCTCATAGGCTGGGGATATATGCATGGTAGGTAAAGATATAGATACAAAAACAGATAAACAGATTACAGATACACATACTCCTTACCTTGATGCGTTATAATGAAGAGATGCTCATCGTGCACGGGTCGCTTATCCTCCTGGGAGAGCATGCACTGGGCATCCAGCAGTTTGTCCAGCATCAGGTACTCCCCATAGATCTTGCCCACCTCCGTGGTCAGTGGCACCGCAGAGTCGTCGTGCTCGTTTCTACGAAAGGTTCCCAATTGAGTTCGGTTTCGGGATCCTAGCACGTGCCGCTGCTCACCCATTTCCAGCGTAGGGACAGCTCATCGTGGTTTGGTTTGGTTGGGATCGGATTTAAGTTCGAGGTTCGTCGAGCGACAGTCGCTGACAGACTGAAGCGGACGCGGATCGAAGCCAGACCCCAGCGAAGCGATAACGCTGCCGAGGAGAGAGAGCAGCTCCCAGTTCCCAGTTCCGACTGATTGCACATACTCGACGATCCGCGAGATGTGAGATCCGAGATTGACTGGGCAAGCCGAACGAACTGAGGGGGATTATCAGGCGCTGGAGGTGAAAGTGCCACCAAAGAGTCTAGCCAAAAGGCGCCAATGGGGTTCGTTCTCAAGAAATGAATTACATTGGAAAGCAGAAATTACGTTTCGTTTTTTAAAAAGGGAATGTATATAGAGGCTTAACATTAAAAATATTGTATATTTGATATTATATAATATTGTATAGCCACAAATCAGCTGGAAGTTGATTATTAAGGAATTTGTGGCTGAATAATTGAAAATCAGCATTACAAATGTATAAATTATCCACTTTGATCTTTAAAAGAAGCTTAGATATTTTAATAATGTTTATCTATGGATATAATATCAAGTTTGGTATAAAAAAACAAAATTTCTTTGCCATTTTTAATGAATAATAAAACGAATAATAAAATTAAATTTATGAAAACATTGAGAATCTTAAAAATGTATGTACATTAAAGCTGCAGAAACTATGATAAAATCAATTGTTTGATAAGAGAAAACACTATGATTCTCGGCCAGCTCTTATAATAATAATTAATTAATAAAATATATAAATTCAAATCGATTTAAAACTGAAATTTAATTAAATATTCCTCATCCCCCTCTGAAATAAGTTTAAAGGCTTGTTTGCTTATAATTTTTTTTTGTATTTTTCATATATTTCTGGCTTTCATTTTTGTTAAAATGTATTTTTGAGTCATTGGCTCAGTCATATATTTGTTGAAATTTGTTATATATATATATATATATATGTATATATACATATATATATAATCGTGCGCCGATGGCATTAATTCTTGTTGTTGTCGTGCCCCACATACATACATAACATATAGCGTAATGCGGGGGGCGTGAATATCCGGCCTTAATATTTATATATATACTATAATATTACATACACTTTTTTGTTGTTGTTATTGTTGTTGTTGTTGTTCTGCATGTCCTAAAAACATAACTCAAGATCTCAACCAAATCAATCAAATATAGGATATACCGTCTTCTAAATGTGTGTCTAAATATATATATTTATATATATATGTATTTTTTTCGTTTATATAATTTCCTTTTTGTATTTTTGTTTTGTTTTGTTTCAACTACATTTTGCATAGAAAAAATTGAGTTACTCGTATTTCCGTCGATATATCCATGCACTGAACAAAGAGAACTGGGTATTTCATGCGATTTCTTATTAATTTTGTTTCATTTTTTGGGGCGGTAAGGGGGGTACTTTTGCAATGTGCTCGGAATTCGTTCAATGCCATTTATGTATTACATAAACATCTAGTATATATATCCATGTATATATGTATATGCATATGGCATGCCTGTGTATGGTATATACATCTATATATTTTTCTGTATTTATCAATTATCATTAATCGCTTTACTCTCGCTCTCTATCTGGCTCTAAATTTATTTATATGTATATAATATGCAAATCGCGCTGCGTTTTCTAGTCAATTCTAGTTAATTCTCTCAGTGTAAAATCGCGATACACATACACACGAAAAAATTAAAAGGGAAACCAAGGATATACTCAAACGAACCAAAAAAATTGCATATCGAACGGCTAAGATCGCGCTTTAGTTATAGTTAATCGTTTATAGTTAATCGTTAATCGCTCCTTACTATATGTATGTGTGAGTTGTTAAATTCTATGACTAAATTGTTTCGTTATGCGCGCTCAATAGCTATCCTTCGCTCTCTTTCTATCTCTCTCTATCCATCCCTTTCTTTGTGGCTAACAATCTAACTATTTCCCTGGCGCGCTGTCACCTTGCACTGCGTTGTCTTTGTCTCGCTTCCGTTTCCGGTTAGCTGTCACATCTCCTTAACCCTATTGCACTGTTAATTCGTGTTCGCTGCGAAATACTCCAAATATATAAATCGCTCATCAAATATTTGTTCGTTATAGACATTAACACAATATCTGATCCGAGTCGAAATACAATATTTATATTTTGTTGTATATTTAATGTATGCTTTGTTTTTATAGCGTGTGTGTGTGTGTCTATATTCCTATGGAAAATATCAGATTTGATTGCATTTTATCCTTTCTAACATTTTGCTCATGACTCTGTGTGGATTATGTGACTATACTTAAGGTTCCTTATAGACTAGATGGAATGACAAGAGGAGGTATATGTAGGTAGGTAGGTGATGATGGGATGCGATGCAATGCAAGCTTTCTTTTATTTGTTTTGTTTTGTTTTGTTTTTTTTTTTTTGGCACTGATGCTGAGAGAGGCGGCGAGTTCTGGGGGGAGTTCTCGAAATGCCTAGAGGAGATTTCTCCTCCAGACTCGTGGCGTCATTCGGGAAGATATGATGGAATGCGATGAAGGATGATTTCGATCATCTACAAATGAAACCCAAACAAACTGTAGCATACAAAATATACATACATATGTACGTGTACACATATAGATTGTATTTTTCGTATAAACATTAAGCTTAGCGTAGAAAACCAAAGACTGTTGAAAATCTCAAATTTATTGTACAAAATAAGACAAAATAAACAAAAAAAAAAATAATAATAATTTAAGTTATAAATCTCTACAATATAGATAAATAAAGCCTAGGCCTATACATATATAATTTTAAATATACATACATATATATAATACTATATATACTCTTTGATAAGAGAGTGTTTTTGTTTTTTGGAGTTAGCAACAAATTGCACTACATTGAAATATATATATATATTTTGTAATATCAATTCAATTCAATAAAATTCAATTATGTTCAATTTAGTTTAGCATACAATAATAATTAATAATTTATAATGCATAATCCATAATTAAAAATTATGTTTCTGTGCTTAGTCATAGAGATACGCTTAAAATCAAATGCACTTTCCCTTGAGCAAAACTCGGTCTTCTTGGCTAACAGCAATAATAATTATAAATTAAAATTGGGTTACAAAAAAAATAGATATATTTTATATTTTTTTTTAAGTTTTAACATTGCTAAATTTCATTTGCATAACTTAATTAACTTCTAAGCTTCTCCTAACCTCCTAATCTCTGGCTCTTTCTGTTGCTCTGTCTGTCTTTTGTGGTTGTTGTTGCAATACTAGCACCCAGCATGTAAGTAAATTCATGTGATTTGGTTATATTTTGGTTTTCAATATTAATTCAATAATAACTATTAAATAAAATCCTCGACTCAAAATCCTAGGCTCAACTTAAAGTGTACTTTTTGGGGGCATCTTGCTGCGATTATAATAACACTACGGACAAAGATACGGATAACACGCATACGGTTACGGTTACGGTTACGGATTAGGTTAAAGATACGCATACTGATACAGATACAGATACAGATACTCGTGCTTAACGGAAGATCTTTAAGAACCGATTCGAAAACGCTCGCTAGGGCCAACTGAGGGGCAACTCAACATATCAGCGGATGGGATGGGATCTCGAGGACACTCTCTATCTCTCTCTCTATATATATCTCTCCCGGTCTAAGGCATGGGCATTAACATGGACGTGGCTGGAGCTACGCCTGCTGGCGCTCATCTGCCCAATCCGCCCAGTCCCCCGCCCATGCCACCTCCACCCAAATGCACTGAAGTCGCTGACAACTCGACGCGTTGACACTGGCGGCGCTCGACAATGACCGCCGCTGGCAGCGACTATTCAAGCGCGGGTCATACATTCATCGCATAATACACGGATCCCTGTGCCTGGGCAGTGCCCACTCCTGCCACCTGCTGCTGCTGCATCTGCTGTTGCTGCTGCTGCTGTTGCATCTGTTGTTGCTGTTGCTGCTGCTGCTGCTGCACTTGTTGCTGCTGCTGCTGTGCCGCTGATGTGGGCGATACCATGGCATTGCAATCGCTGTGTGAAACTGCTGCCGCTCCCTCCGGCACTCCACGCTCACTGAACCCGGGCATTCCGCCCTCCGGTCCGAACTGGTAGTGTCCCTGCATGAGGCGCTGTTGCTGCTGATGCTGGTGTTGCTGCTGCTGCTGCTGCTGTTGATGCTGGGCGTAGTGGGCGGCATGGCCACGCCCACTGACCACATGCAACTGCATGCCGGGCAGGGCATAGCCAATGGGTACCCTGATGGTCTGCTGGGTGACCTAAGCAAGAATGAGACAAATACTCTGATTAGTTGGATATATGTATGTTTAGTTTAGTTGCAATTATAAATAATAAATAAATAAACACGATTATGGAACATTAGTTAATTAAAAATAAGTTTGTTTTTATGGTATATAATACATAATCTAATTTAATCATGCTTTATTATAGTTAGAAAGTTAGTAAATTGCAGTAGTTTTGGTTTCAGATTTCCTTTCCAGAACCAGAGTTTAGATATTATATATTTAGTTTATTTCTAAACTATATACAAAAAAGAACATTTTTCTTTTTCAAATCTTCAGAATATCTGCCAGATTTAATTATGAAATCGATTTTTTCAGTTGCAACTATTTCAATTAGTTAGCCTTAATCATGGAATGGTGGTAAGAGCGAGGCTTAAAAAGATTTAACATAGGGTTAGTGCCGCTTCCACAATATCTATAAGTCTGACCACACCCACATTTGGATTCTCACCTCGTCAACCGACTGATCCCCTTGGACTCTCACCTGCTGGTACTCAAGAATATTCTGACGCTGGATGTGCGCCAGCTTGGGATCGACGCTGCTGCTGGTGGCGAACTGGGAGTAGGTCTCCGCATTGTACGGTATGAGCACCATGGTCTGGTGATAGTTCCTTAGTGGTGGCGGTGACTCCGGTCGCCGGGTCGGACTCCTCGCAAAATGACTACTGTAGCTGCTGTGCTTGCTTTGCTCAATGGCGGTAGCCGTGGCCACATTGGTGGCTGTGACACTCTGACAGTTCTGGGCAGCGGCAGCGGCGGCATACAGCAGCGAGGCATCATCTGCACCACCGGTCGCCGTAGCTCCCTGCTGGATCATCGTCTGGCGGAACATGGTGCCGGCGGGCAGGGTCTGGTAGTAGGTCTGCTGTATGGCAGCCGCGTCCATTGGGAAGCGCTGTTGCTCCCCGGTCTCGCTGTAGAAGCTCCACGTTCGCTGCTCCGTCTTCTGCATGGCCGCCGCCATCTGTTGCTGCAATTGTTGCTGCTGCTGCTGCTGCTGGTGTTGCTGCTGTGCTTGTTGCTGTGCCTGTTGCTGTGCCTGCTGCTGTGCCTGCTGCTGTGCCTGCTGCTGCGCCTGCTGCTGCTGCTGCTGGACAGTCTGTGGCACATTCTGGGGCGAGGGATTCTGCTTGAGGGTATTGGGCATGGCATAGCTCTTCACGGCCTGCGGCACCGGCTGGCTATTCACTACGGTGGGTATCGCCGCACTGAGCTGCTCCTGCATCTGGGCCAGGATCTCGTTTGTGGAGCTAAACTTGGGCTTGATGCCGCGCACCGATGGCCGCTTATTGAACCCATAGTCATTTTGCTCGTCATCGTCGCTGCTGGCCTGCGACTGTGAGGGATCCGCGCCCGTGTACCGCTTCTTCAGCTGCTCGGTCCGCTTGGCCTCCGCCTGTGCAAAGGCAGCCAGCTCATCCTGCTCCTGCCGTCCGGCTGCCTCCTGTCCCGGCGTGCCAGCAATCACATCGGGTGCCACCTTTCGGGCATCATCCGCTCCTCCTACTCCTCCTCCTCCTCCACCGCCGACGACTGCCATTCCCTGAGCCAGGCCCTGGGCAGCCATTGCAGCAGCATGCTGGGCCGCTGGATCTCCAGAAGCTGCCGCTGCTGCTGCCGCTCCCAGGAGGTGGCCCATATTGAAGTCGGCGGCCGCAGCGGCGGCGGCATAGTGGGCGGCATGCGCATGGGCATGGGCGTGGCCATGGGCGTGCGGATGGCCGGCGGCAGCAGCGGCCAGGGTGTAATAGGAGGAGAGGTCGTCCTTGTTACCGGCCACACAGGCGGTGAGCGGGGCCAGGGTGGAGGACAGGAACTGGCGCTTTGGCTCCGTCTGGCGGGGCGGGGTGCGATGGATCTGGGTGTGCACCACCGGCACCTGGATGCCCATGCCCAAGTCGGGCGCGGCAGGGCAACGGCACTCCTGCGGTATGATGACTATGGGATTCTCTTCCATCTCCATGATCTTCTCCTGCTTCTTGTCGCGATTGAAGATATCGGCGATCTTTTTGTAGGCCGACGAACCGCTTGAGGAGCTGGAAACGGAACTGCTGGGCGAGAAGCTCTTCTCGCCGTTCACAAATTTCTGGTTGGGACCAGAGCCGGGCACGGGATTGGGATTCTCCTCACCAGCGGGACTGTCACGCTGGGCCAGCTCATCGGCGGCGCGATCGGCAGCAGCCTCGGCATCTTCGTCCACCGCCCGCTGCAGCTCCTCGGCCAGGTCTTCGTCAATGTCGCAGGTCAGCTGCTTAATGCGCTCCTCCAGCGAAATGTCTGACTTGACGGCCTTTTTCCTGGGAGAAGAATATCGATATTAATATAATGGGGATTAGCTAACCAGGAGACTTCCCAGGACACTTACTTGATCAGGGAACGACGCAGTATATTGCGCTCCATGCTGCGACGCAGGGTATCGGAGTCTCCACAGCTGCCCGGCAAATGGGTTACCAGGCAACCGGCTCGCTTCGACTCGTCGAAGGCACGGAGAGCCTCTGAGGTGAGCACCGGTGCCTGGTGGGCCGAGACGCTGGGGAAGAGCTGGCGGACCGCCGAATTGGGACGCAGGGCGTTGTTGAACAGCGTCGAGTGCTTCTTGATGGGGATTAGCTCGTTGATCTGGTTCTCGCTGTCGTCCAGTTCACCGGCCAGCGACTGGGCATCGCTGTCTGTGCCGGCATTGGCCTGATCCTCGGTCACAAATCTCACCGAGCGCTTCGTGGTGCCGCTTTCATCCTCCGAAGTGGTGTTATTCTGGTCATCCGATTGCTGAAAGAAACACCTAGTAAGTAGGGTTCCGAATGATCTCTCTTAAAGTCTTAAGCTCACCTGGGAAATGGAGTCCTGCTTCCAGAGCTTGCCGCCTTTGAGTATGCCGCTGATCTGCGTTGGCGATGTCTCCTTGGGCGGAATGGGTGGCGGCTTCTGGGCATCAAACTGTTGCTGTTGCTGCTGCTGCTGCTGCACTTGCTCCGAGGCATTGGGCGACGCCGCTGTGGCGGCTGTGGCTGCTGCAGCAGCCGCCGCTGCTGTGGCACTCGCCTTGGCGGGCAGGGCAGGTGGCAGCATTTCCGCTCCGCTTGAGGGTACAGAAGCTGGGGCACTTCCTGGTGCGGCGGCCACATCCTCGTGCGCCTCCCGGATGATCCGACGCTCGGTCACTGTGGTCATAGTGGTAATGGTTTCAACAACAAATCGTTTATTCTTGGTGGAGCTACTGATGGCTGGGACCGAAACCGTAACCGGAAGCGGAAGTGGAACCGTAACCGGTACGTGAGCTAGGCCTAACCCATAGCCAGTGTTGGAGTTGGAGCTTAAGCCTGAGCTGGAGCCTGAGACCGAACTGGAGGCTGATCCTGACATGGCCCTGCTACTACTGCCGGCCTCCCTTCTAGACTTGACCACTGGGCACGGACAAAAGAGAGCATTTATTGGGCATTCAAAAGGGGGAATAGATAGCGAGAGCGAGAGCGAGATCGATATCGGATCGAATATATATATATATGTCGATATGAAGACGAGATCGTATGCTGAAGGATGCTGAATAAAAGTATTATAGTATATGCTCACATGCGGATGCACACGAGAACAAATTGTGGACGTTGGCGATTGAATGGCTTTAAAATTAAAGTTTAATTCGTTGAGCGAAAGCATATTGTAAACAAGTAAAAAATAAATCTGAATTTATTTATTTACATTTTGAATTTTATTGTTTATATCATATATAGCTCTCTAGTTCTTTTCCTTCGATTTTTAATTTAGTTAAAGTAACTGCCAGGATTATTTGCTGCTTTAAATACTTTATTGATTTTAGAATTAGCTCCTCACTCTTAATCAGTAAATAATTTGTAAAGCTAAATCCTATTTTTCAGCCAGATTTCTAATCTTTCACCCTTTTGCCTTATAATTGCATAATGAAAGCAAAAAATCAATCTGCTGACAATGCTCAAATGGAAAATTTCAATGGGACCTTGGGAGTGGGATATGACTTGAGGGCCCAGCGTCATCGTAGGTGCCTTATATGAGGTGTGTGCATTATGGCCATGGTAGCAAATGGCGTGCATAAATGCATGATGAAGCTAATAATGACCCAAATATTGGCTTTGATACGGTTTTAAATACATGTATATGTATGCAGGTAGGTAGCTTCAAAGGGGGATATATGTGAAGACTCACCTGCTGTGGGCGATGGCTTGTACTGTGACTGCAGCACATACTTGGGCCTCTCCTCACCGGCAATGATCTCCTTCTGGGTAATGCGACGCTCGGGGGAGCTGGTGTGCAGTGGCAATATGGCCACGGCGGGCACACCCAGCGGTGTCATCTCCTCCGGACACTGTGGGGAACTGCATTCTGTGGAATGCAACACAAAAACGTAAATATGATTAAGTAATTAGTAATTATTTCATTTTCTATTTAAATATTTATAAAATAAGCTTAATGTCGCCCTCTAACCTTCCCCAAAAACTGACTTTAAATCAATTTTGATTTATGAGAAGTGACTTGAAAGGGTGTGGAGCCATAGCATTTAGCATTTTGTAGAGGTATAAGGGAAAAAAAGACCCCTCTCAAAAAATATAACAAAAAACCGAAAGCGATGATTAATCGGCAGCCAAAGTTCGGGGCACTTCCGCCTGTTGCTGGCCAAGCGGAAGCGCGCTTGAAGGATCGGAATATGTGTGCGTGCTTTCGGGGCCACGCATATAGTGTTTTTTTTTTTTTTGGGCATAGGTAGAGCAGCTCTGGACTGCCTAAATGCCTGCTGCTCTCCCGGGCCTGCTGCTCTCAACTTGGGCTTGTCGCCGAGGGGCTTGTCCCATTCGCGGTTCGTTAGGCGCAACAATTAATGAAGAGCACCGAGTGGCACCCTGGCCTCAGCTCAAATCCGGGTGCCAGTTCCCTGTTCCAGGTTCGTTCCGTTTGCTTGCCGCTTTGGCAGTCAATAAAGCGTGACGACCATAGGCATTAATGCAAATGCAGCAGCAGCAGCAGCAGGGCTTCCATTTCGAATATCCTTTCAGGGTTTTGGGGGGCGTGGAGAAAGTCATGTGGCCGTAAATCAATCAATAGACCCGCCGATAGACTCGCTGGCAACTTCTTCTGTGGGAATGCGGGCCCAAAACATTATTTATGGCCCAAACCTGAGGTGCCCTGGGTTGGGGTTTGATTTGTCGTCACCATGGAATTATTTTTGCCCACTGATAATGGCAGCTGTTAACTATTGATTTGCAATAGTTTCTAGCATGGAAAAAGTTGCACAAGAAGCGTTACTAAGGCAATTAAATATATATATATCTGAGAAAGTTGCCATTTTAACGTTTACTTTACAAGGCGTTGATGAAATATTGTATATATATCCCTGAGTTGTCTGAACGTCTGTGAACCCTGCCTGGCCTGCCCTCGGCAACAGTTTTCGAATTAAATTAACTAGAGAGTTGCCACCGCAGGAGGGCAAGTGCAGCTCTCCATCCCGGAAGGCGAAACAGGAAGCATTAAAAATGGCGTCCAATTTAAAGGACACCGAGGCCAGGACAGAGCCGAGCGTAGCAGATTGTCAACGTCCTGGGTGAATGTTTGCTTAAATAATTCATAATTAGATTACACAAAGGCAAACGAAAGCGTTTGTGAATGAAAAGAACCGGCTCGAGCCTCAGCCCCCGCGATGGGGAATGTCCGCTAATTGCGTTGCGGCAGGGAGAGGGATGAGGATAGAGGGATGTGGACAAGGATGCTGGTGGAAAACTGCAGGGAATCTGAGGTGGGCTAAGATGGCTCAGAAAATGGCTATTCCTGGTTTGTATTTCTATTTAAATTTTAAGTTTATACAAAAAATCAAGCAAAATTATATAAAGCCTTTCAAATCATATATAGTAATATTTTAGTTTCCTTTCCATAAAATCCCGTTCCCATTTAGCTCTTTTGCTCACCTGCTTCCTGGAGCTGCTTGGCCGCACACTCGGCGCACTCTGCACACTCGGTGCACACGCCCTGCAGATCCTCCTCCGATTGTTGCTGCTGCATGGCAGCTCCATGATGCGGCTGTTGATGTGTCTGTTGCTGATGCTGCTGCTGCTGCTGTTGCTGTTGCTGCTGCTGCTGGGCCGTGCCTACGGGCGGTGGCGGCGGCGGAATCTGGCCAGCATTGGTAGCGTTGCCGCCATTACGAGCGGCCAGCATGGCAGCGCGCTGCTGCTGGAGGCGCTGTATAACCTGCAGTTGCTGCAGATGCTGGGCCCCAAAGATGTGACCGCTGAGGGCACCGCCGAGTGTGTTCTTCAGGCTGCTATCCTTGTAGCCGTCGGGCGGACTAAGTGCAGCATCGTCCACGAACTCGATGGGCGGCTGGTATTTGGGGCTCTGTAAGAGGAAAACCAGGCAAAGGGAAAATAAGGTAAGTTGGATGAATAACGCTAGCAGGCTGCAGCACTGCAACACTGCACCACTGCAGCACCGCAAATTAAGCTAATCGAGTTGCATGGCTGTAGATATATCTGTGTTTATTTGGATGTGGGTTATGCAGCCAGGAGTGAGTGTTATCCCTGGCAAATAGATGGATTTCTAAAGCCAAAAACCACAAGTATTAACCACAAAGGCAATGGACGACGACAGCTTAATATAGAGATAATGTTACTATTAATCAAGATTGCATTTAATATGTGTTTTAAAGATTTTCTCAGAAGTTAAGGTGTTCAAAATTATTATAAAAAGCGATCAGCATAGAAAATGACTGAGCTTCTTTTAGGAAAGGGCCAAAAAATGAAAATTTCTTCTATAATTTATGAGAAACTCTACATTATACGCCGTTCCAATACACAAAAATCCCTTCTGCTGGCTTAGTTTTAAAACGAAAAACTCCGAGAAACTTTGAAATAAAATATCATGTCACACGAAATCATGTACATATTTTTTGTCAGCAAGTCCTACCACTTTTCCGGCTGAAAAAACCCAGCTGAAGTTGTAAAAAGCCAAACGAAATCCTTGCCACACAGCGGCAGCGACAGCAAAGGAAGTGCACAAGAGTTATGTTACACACATGAGAGTGTGTGTGTGCGTGAGTGGCACTCGAAAGGATGAGGATATGGGCTTCGAATTCCATTCCCAATTCCCGGGGGGAACTGCCAAAAAATCCTGTTTATTTGAAAGTGTAGCAGCAAGCCTGCTGCTGCATCGTCTAGACAAGGATCATTCCAAGGAACTACATAGGAGCAAACATCCTTCCCAATTTTTTTTTTTTTTGGTTTTGTTTTTGGGGAGTTCAGCCATAACTCTTCTTTTTCTCTCCCTGCCTTGAGATGGGAAAACTTTTGCATAAATGCGGTGTCTTCTTTTTCCAAGGAAGTGGATGCGGCGGATGCGGATGTGGCTAGCTAGTTGTGTGTGTGTGTGTAAAAGAGTGTGTTATGCAATGCACTGGGTAAACTTGTTACACACACTAAATGCATATTAAACTCTTCAGAGAGCGCACACCCACTCACACACACCCTGATCCAAGACACAGCCTAGGACGCACTTGAGCAGCGACAAGTCAAGTGCATTGGGCATTGCACTGAGCAAAATTGAAGACTGTATTAGATATGAAATAATATATATATCATATATATAACTATACTATATTTGAAGCCTGGAAGTTGGACATTTTTGCACCATGCATCAGACAGGATGAGGTAGGCGACAGATAAGCAAAAAAGCGGCGCACTCAAGTGTCGCTTATGTGGCAGCAAATTGAAATTTAAACGCAGCTCGAGGGCCGCTCAGGATCGATACGAGTGTCGAGGTGAGAGCGGCAATGACGATAATGATGACGCCAACAAGGATGATGATGATGACGAGGAGAGTAGTGTTAGGGAGGGTTAGGAATCAGGGTAGGAAGGCAGCCTGGCAGGCAGGCAGGCAGGAAGGAAGAAATGTCCGAATCAAGGCAGGCAACTTTCCTGAATGTCCTTAACACATAAAACGCGCTTGCTCATCATCCAGACGACGACGCCCACAATTCATAAAACAATCTATCACTGGCAAACACTGGGATGTCGAAGGATGGCCAGGACAACGACACACAGACACACAGACAGACAGCGACAACAATGTTGCTGTTGCAGTTTCGAGTTACTGGCACAAGAAAAGCATTTTGTATAAAAGTTCTTAAGTGATTTATACACACTTGCCAATAGAGAATGTGAGGACAAACTCGCAGCTATTATGTGTGTTATGTGCCATCCGCACAATGGCCCAGCGATGCCATGTATCTGCGTATCTGTGTATCTGTGTGTGCGGCTTGACTCCTACTTGACTGCCACTTGGGTGGTAGGAGATGGAGGTGGAATCGAGGACACTGGTGCCGCTGTGCTTTTGTCTCCTACTTCCCTACATCCCCATCCCCCCCCCTCAACCGATAACAAAAGTTGGACAGCCCTGCGTTTTGGCCGTAATTAACATGGAAGGCTGGCATGTCACACCCTCCCCGAGCCTCGGCGAGGAGGAGATAACGTTGAATTGAAAAGGAAAACAACTCCAGGCTCCTCCTAATTTGCAAGTGTCCCGAGACAAGGCAGAGCATCCTGGGCCTCAAGTCGTCACTTTGGTTGAGTAAATGATAAACCAACATCCAAAGCCAGACGCAAATCTGACTGGAAATTCCCAAGAAAAATAGTCGCAAATTCTAGTTTTGGGAATCAAATATTGAGGGGACTGAAAGCCAGTTGAGAAATCTATTTAATTTGGGAATAATTTATGTACGATAATAAAGAGGTAACTTAAAATGATTTAATATGTAAATTTATAGATGAAAAAACTATATACATAGATCAAAGCTGTTTGTAACGGAAAGCTTAATAAATAAAATGATATATATAATCAAGAGTTGAAATGTGTTTTAAATATATATTCGGAAGAAGTGAATATATAAAAATATATTATATAAAATATTTCTGCCAATTGATAAATTAATATAAATATCTTAAAGACGTGTTTTCCACAAAATCAATATTTTTATGTTAAATGTTATTATTTTATATACCGAATAAATATCAAATTTTTAGTTTTAATTATATTTTAAACACATATAATTGGTAATGTGGTTAAATACATTTTTAAAGCATTTTATCAAGCCTTTATTTTTATATTAATGCGATATAGCATTGATATTTTCAATTCTATATTTCAACAATTTGTTTTATCAAACTTTATGGCATTTCCGATATAAAATTACGTTTTATCTATGGATATTTTCAATATAATATTAAGCTCTATTTATCATTTCAGACTTATTCCAAGTGTAAGTGCCATAAAGACATGCTTCAAATACGCTTCTATCCTTCACCCCTCTTTGCTTCATATTTATTCTGGAACGTAATTCTCTGGTTTCGCCTAACGAGCTGCGTTGCAAGGGGAATATATTTAATATATAGCAATATATAAGAACAACAAAGTATACAAAAATCAGCAAATCTTCCAACTTAAACTTGACACAGGGCACAACCCGCACCACCATGTCATCATCATCATCGAAGCGAAAGGAGAAGAAGTGCACAAAGTGGTTAATAAACCAATTTAAGCAGCGACCTAACTGCAACGAAATGGGATAGTAAGGAAGAACCAAGGTGTGCCTCAGGTTGCCCCCTCATTAGCCAGAGTCCAGACCCGGACTGGAGTCCGAGGCTCCGATGGCTAATCAGCTTAGGCAGCTCCCGGAACCGGACAAGAGGGAAACGCAATCCGGCTAGCCTGCCAGACAACACTGTCACCAGATACCTGACTGATTAACCATATCAGTTCGATAAGTAGAAACAAGAACTAAAGCTTCAGGGGTAAGTTAGTTAATATTTAAAATAAGGGCAAGAGGAAGTTTAGAGGGGAAACTAACTAGCCACTGATATATATCATTCATATATTCAAAAATCTTTTAGAAATCATTTCCCGCTCACCTGTGGCGTCCGGCCATCGCCTGTCTCGGCGGGATTAACCGCATAGTTGCACTGGCAACCCTCCTCGCAGCATAGACGCACCAGCTCATGCTCGCCGCAGGTGCAGGGCTCCTCGTCCTCCTCATCGTAGGCGCAATCCTCGCGTATCAATATAATGTAATCCGCCTCGAAGAACTCGTTGCGTGTCTCATCGAAGACGACACGGTTCTTCCTCGCCGGCGGCGGGCGATTTGGCTTCTTGAGCAAACCACGCAGCTGGCCGTTGACCTCGCGCATGGTGTGGCCGCCGCTGGTTGGGTTTGGAGCTAAGGTTAAGGGTTTAGGCGGTGGTGGTGGCGGTGGTGGCGGCGGAGCTCGTCGTCTAACTGCTATATCTGTGCTGCTGCTGCTGCTGGTGATCACCTCCTGCTCCTGGCTGGCTAGGCACTCATGGCACTGGCAGGCTCTGTGGCTATCGTTGTTGCTATCGTCGCTATCGGTGTCGCACTCCTCCTCCTCCTCCTCCTCCTGCTCGTACTCCTCCTGTTGCTCGCTGACAAACTCGGCCAGCAGCTCGTCGTAACACTGAAAGGTGGCCTGGCCACGATCCACTGGCTGAAGATCTGTTTGTTGGTGGCTCCTCCTGATGAAGTCTGGGTGGCTGGTGCTCCACTGCAGCTGACGGGCGGCCTTCAAGTACTCGCTAAATCGCTGAACATCGAACTCGCTGAGCGGTGGCCCAAAGAGCTCCTCCTCGCCGGCATCCGCTGCCTGGCGCTGCTGCTGCTGCTGCTGCTGCTGCTGCTGATGATGATGATGGTTATAATCGCGGTGCTGCTGTCTGATTGCTGGGACAAAGGCGCTCCTAATCCTGCTGCTTCTGCGGCTCCTCCCTGCAGCCACCTCTTCCTCGTCCGTTTCAATTTCAATCACCACTTGGTCGCTGGTCTTTGCCGAACCCGAGCACGAGTCCCCCCCCGGTTCCTTCTCGTCCTCCTCGTTGTCGTCGTCCTCGTCCTTGCTCTCCTCGCACCGGCGCACTGGCAACTGGAGCGGCTCTCCACTAGGCGTTCTCAGCAAAGTTGCCTGGCGATTTTCAGCTGTGGCTGGTTTTTCGCTTTCATTTGGCAATTGCTGGGCTGGAATACAATCGGCGTCTAATTGGATTGCACTTGAGCCTGCTGTTGCAACCGTCTTATTGTCCTTCTTCTCAGTCGAATCCTTGCCAGCTTTCAGAGTTTGAGTTTCAGTTTGGGGTTGAGCCTGGGGTGGGGGCTGGGATGGGGGTTGAGACTGGCTAGTGGCCTCTTCTGCTGGGGGTGGTTTCTTTGTTATGCTTATGGTTTGTTGCTGCTCCTGCTCCTGCTCCCGCTCCCGCTCCCGCTGTTGTTGTTGTGGTCTCAAGGATGCCTTTACACAATCAATGTTACTACTACCGCTGGCCACGCGTCCCTGAAAATTATACTGCAATCGCTTCAAGCGCTGGCTGGCCACAAAGTCCTCGCCCAACTCCAAATCGCACTCGAAATCGATGAGATCCTGGTCGCTGGTGCAGCTTGTTGCTGTTGTAGCAACTGCTCCTACCACAGTATGGCCCTCAATGGACTCGAAATCGATTAGCTTCTCGGTGGAAGCTGTTAAAGCTGGCGGAGATTGCTGCGTTTGTGACGCGGCTGCTCTCACGTAATCCACGTAACCGCCAGGCTCGCTTTGTGGTGGGCGGACAACAGCAGCAATGCCACCGACAGCGACATTATCACCCAAAAAATATGGGTGGCTGATGGGGGCACCTGCGTGTGTTGGGTATCCTCCCTCTTCTCGCTGCTCCTGCTTATATGGCAATGACAATGGCGCCTGCCCCGACTCCTTCGACTCGTGCTCCTTGCTTAAACTTAACCCTGTCGCTGCTGCAGGTGCTTGAGTGGCTACCTCCTCTGCTGGTGGTGCTGCTGCTGCTGGTGCTGGTGCTGCTGCTGCTGTTGTTGCTGTTTTTGCTGTCTTGGCACTTTGCACATTTTCACTGGCATTTAAAAAAAAACTATGATTATTGAGCCCGCGCCTGCCTTTTTGCACAAATTTTTCTGTACGTTGCGCGACGTCGCCAGACGACTTCTCCTCCGGAGTGGCACTGGCACTGGCACAGCCCTGCTCAGCTTGCTCTGGCTTTGGCTCTGACTCTGGCTGGGTATCCACCGATTTTTCACTAGATTTCAATAGAACTATGCCAGCAAGTCCAGATTTTGGGCCAGAAACGCTAGACGGATGGCTAATGGGCTCGGGCTGAGGCTTTGGCTCCGACTCGGACTCGGACTCTGTCTGTAGCTGTAGCCTCTGCTGCTCAGCTGCGACGACTACTGCTGCTGCTGCTGGCACAAGGTTGGCTTTGGAAAGCTCACTGCCAATTGTAGGTATTGAGCAGGCGCTGCTCCCGTTACCATTGCCACTCTGGGCTGTCACATTGGGTGGTTGCTGCCGCCGCTGCACTGCGTCGGCGCTCATGCTCTGGCTCACGCTCCGGCTCTCACGCTCGAGTTGCGCGTACTCACATTTCGTTTTCGTGGCCACTTCCGTTGCTTTTGTGTCGCCAAAGTTGTAGCTATTGTTGTTGCTGTTGCTGCTGCCACAATTGCTGCTGCTGCTGCTGTTGCTGCTGCAGTTGTTGTTGCCAGTGTATTCAGCACGCGCACGCGCCTCATCATTGACATGGTCGCGTGAGCTGCGTGCCTCGCCTGCCAAGTGGTGACGGCCTAGTCCATCGCCATTACTGTAGGCCTGGTCGGGCAACGCTGCTGCTCCTGTTTCTGCTGCTGCTGCTGCTGCTGCTACTTTGCCTTGACCATGTCCTAGCATTGTCGTCTTTATCTTGCCGCCACAAATGGGCGGCTCATTTGCCAAGGCTAGCGTCAGCATGTCCACAATCAGCATGATCCCTTATCCCTGCCTTGAATTAGATCCTTGGATCAATTAAGAGACATTTCCCCTTCAAGATCAGTTCGCTCTCAGACACCCTCCCCGTGCGCTGTGGGAGTCTCGCCTGTGGGGCTTTCCCACCAACAGGTTGAGTTTTTCCGCTTTTGCATAAATTAAGCGCGAGTTAGATTCCGAATTTCACACACATTTGTACACAAGACAGCACACACGGGAACAGGTGCGCCGGATGGTGCGGTGGTGGTGCACTCGAGCGCATCCTGTGCGAGTGTCCCAGGACCAGATAATACCCGGTTTGTGTGCGTCGTTAGGGGGTTGACTTGCTTCGAGCGTTACGCGCCAGCGGGCAACGCTGGCATTCTTTTTTTTTTTGTTTTGTTTTTTGTAATTCTTTTCACCACCAAAACACAACAGAAAAACAGCACGAAACATAAACAAAATACGAAAAAATTATCGCTGCTATTTTCGGGTTAATTTTCTTATTCTCGATCGCTTGGTAGCTCGATGTTGTTGATGCCACACGACGCACGTCCGACCGCGTTTCGTGACGGAAGTCGAATGAGCAAAGCAAACCGAGCCCAGTCTTGGCCGGCCTCAGTCTCAGTCTCAGACTTGGTTGCGATCTCGGCCTTTTCCACTGCCAACGTCGTGGCACAGTGGTCTCAGATCAATGGCCTACAGTGGGATTAGGTTCAGGCGGTATCATTGGCTTAGGCTTAAATACTCAGAATGTAAAAATCATAAAGGTGTTTTTGAAAGATCAAGAAGCTTTTTTTAGTAGCTATCAAAAATATGTATTAATGCTAAATAAAACTCATCAAAGGAGTCATTTTCGATCCTATAAATCATTTGTATAAATCATATATCCTAGCGCCCCAGAACTTAAGAATTATAGCTTATAAATAATGACAATTTTCAATTTCTTGATCAATTCTTTAATATTGTATTATATTAATTATATAATAAATAATTATATATTATATATTAAAAAATTAATATAAGAATTTGCTTACATTTTTTATTAAAAATTTTAAATTTGATGCTTGATTAATCGGAAAAATAAAAACATATTAAAAATAAAAATAAAAATTTTCTTAACAAAATCGTGTTTAATTTATTTGTTACTATACCAAAAACTATATATATATTTAACATATTTAATTTCTTTAAAAATTTCCTGCTTCTTAGGGTTCTCCTCCGATCGATCCACTGTGCACCGCCGCCGCTTTCTCTGCCAACGTCGCCGTCTCGGGGGCGCATGCGCAAAAAACCGAGCAAAGCGGCAAAGAAAGGCCGTAAAAAAATAAAAACAGAAGCGGAGACGGCGGCAAAGGTGGTTGTTCGGTTGCATGCAAACCGACCGAGAAAAGCAGGGGTCGGAGATGCCAGCGTAGCTACTAACTAGTAGTTAGTCATGGAAAATAGTGGGCTTGAGGGGTACCTAAGACAGGCTTTAACTGGTATTTCAATTTAAAATGTTAAGCTTTTAGTTTTCTCTAAAAAATTAGATAAGAAGAAACCAAAAAAGGACTCCGAAAGTCCCTAAGAAGTACCTTTAAGTACGGCTTACAAAATTAGAAAAGGCAAACAGCTTTCGCTAGGCTTTTCCGCCAGATTTTTTGTCGGCAGTTAATCGAAGCTCTATCTAATATATCTGCATATATATTTATATATATATATATATTTTCATAGCCATCATCATAAATGCCAGCACTAAAAAGGCCAGCATTGTGGGGCAGAGAGGTTACAGTGCGTGTGCGTGTGGCAAAGGGGAGACGACACGAAGGTTTAATGACGGTTCGGCGGGGACAGATCGCCTGCTTACTCGCTTGCTCACTCCCTCAGAAGGGGCGACAGTTTGAAATTACGCACCGGTGGAGTATTTTATGACCATGCCTCGGACAAGACCAGTGGACGCCGCCCATTCGGGTCGCGGGTCCAAACCTATGTACGTATGGCCGACGTGCTGAAGTCATAAAGTCGGCTAAAAGCATGGCGGTAGCAATGATTTGGATGATCGTGATCATAATGAAAGTGATTAGACTTATAATAATGATATGTCACACTCGGGGCCCCAGTGAACACCGTGAGATATGTGTGTTGACAACGGAATCCAGTCACATTATCTTTTTCACATTAAAATACATATATGGTACATACACTACAGGTCAAAATAATAAATAATAATAAGAATACACGAGGTGAATTTGGCTAAAAGACATTAAAAGACATAAGCTGAGTAAGCAATCAGGGCCTTTAGCAACTTCTCAAGGACTTTTTCCTGTTCTTTAATAGCCACTCTCCTTTCTTAAGGACTAGAAAGCATTTTCGAAACCTCTAAAAATGTTGTGCTTCTAACAATAATTTGGATTTTTTCCTTAAGCTTAGTAAACAAGTTTTACAACAGCATGTATGCTGTTATTATTATTTTGGCCAATGGTGTATGTACATAGTTATGATCTAGGCTAATACGGAGTTACCTGTTCCAAGAGAGAGAGAGACAGAGACTAAAAGAGAACATGAAGAATTAATTAGCATTTAATTCAACAATTTCTCATTAAATTATTAAGATGATGCATTTAAATTAACGATCTGCCTTTTAATTATGAAGAATGTGTGGTAGAAACTGTGAAAGCAATAAAATAGGCTTTAATTTAATGAGAATTTTATGAAACTATTATTTTTAATTAACTTCATTTAATCAATAGTGCCTTTAATATGCTGAAGAGAAAGAACAGAAGTTAAAAATAGTAAAGAGCTCTCTTTTTGTAAGCTGTAAGGACCTCTCAGGGCAGGCATAAAACATTGCTTCTAAATTGAATTACATTTCTAGATTTATATTCCATATAGCTAAGGAAAATTTTAAAATCTCGTAACACATAGATAAGGAAATTTGCATATTTTTATGTTTCTAAATAAGTATTTAAGAAAACAAAATAAAAGCTAAACAAAAAGTCAGCAATCTCACAATAAAATAAACAATATTCTGCACCATCTAGAAACCTTCGAGTTTTGCTCTAAAGCCATGGGTCTCCGTCTCAGATTCTTAATAAAAATTTCCCTCGCTTGGTGCTTTATATAAGGTACAAGGTGTCGACCATCAAGTGATCCGATTTGGATCTCTCCCTCTTCAGATCTCGTTGCAAGTAAGTACTTGCTATACGGGCAGACGTGAGTAGTTGTATATAGGAAAGATTCCACGTACTTACTAACCCCATATAAAACAGACTCATTACCCCGACGAAGACGAAGACGACGCTGATAATCATGACGATGATGACAGGCCCCGGGTGTGTGTGTGTATAGTGTGTGTGCATTTTATATTCCGGGGCAAAACTTATTACTAAGTAGGAACAGATCGCGAGCAAACTGAATGAATGGAAAATTGTGGGAACAATGGAGCCGCGAGCGTTTGCCGAGAGCGTGAGAATTTGCCACCGCCAACGCGGGCTTCTTTTGGGCCAGAAATCTTGGAACTTGGAGTACCGAGCTCCCATCTCCGAGCAGCCAACTTCGAGGCTGTTTAGCACACAATGCCGCCATTAAAGGTCGCACTGTCCCCGAGAGTCTCCCAGGCCAGGTTATATACTAGTATCAACCAGCGCCATCAACCATCGCCATCGCCATCGCCAGCTTGAAATCCCAGCTCCCATGCATATGTCTGTAGGCCCAAGCCACCTCTTCTGGGCAAGAGTTGCGCAGATCCAAAGCCAAATTGCCGTCTTTAAGTTGACTAATTTTCATTTTGGCCGCTGCATTTTATCCAATTTGCCCTCAAATATGCGCATAATTCGAATTTTGCCTTAAGTGTATGTGCGAAAAGGTAACTCCCTCCCTCTCACCCGGGTTTCCCATTTTCCATTTTCCCGGGCGAGTTCAAGGCGAGCTTCGTCGCTGCCGGTTCAATGTCTCTCCGCCGGGTCTCCGCCGTGCGTGACTCGGCATTATAAGTGGAACCATTGCACCAAGTCGGCGGGAAAACCATGGCTGACTTGGCAATTATAGGTTGCCATTTCGGTTAACATATTCATTCATTCATTTAGCTAAAGATTCCTAGGATCTCGGAGGGAATAGAGATCTAACCAGAACGAACCTAAACATGAGCCACTTCCCTTTGTTAATTATTACTTTTTTTGGCTTACCAAATCATTAAGCGAGTTCCCCATAAACGGCGGCCATAAAAACAATTTAGATGTAAGAATTGTCATTAGAAGGAAATCGCTTACAACGCCACCGGGGTCCGAGCTTAGCCCACATCCGACCCTACAGAGATCCCCCTCAATGAACATGTTTGCTTAGGCACTGAAAGAAATGGGAAAGCATATAGTTATAAATGCTAGAAATCTGATTTTGTAGAATTATATCAGGCTTAAGGCACTATTCATTTTTGTTTTTAAATATTTTTTAAGAGTGGTTTTCATTATGTTTTATATTTTACAATGACAAAATTGAGTGAATATTGAAGTAAAGTAAAGTAAATACACCAGCTCTTTGTGGAGTCAAGTCAGGCCTTAAATATGGTTTGAAATTGTATAAAATATTTATATATACAATTTTTTAAGACTGGGTTTCGTTTAAATTTAATATTTTGCAATGCCGGAAATCAGGAAAATGGGAAGTATAAATCATATAAACCAGATCTTTGTGGGGTAAAGCTTTATATTTAATAGGTTTCAATAAGAGGCCTTAAGAGGCCTTTTGTTTATATTATTTTTAATATTTTCCAATGACAGAAATGAGGAAACATATAGTTATGTGTGATAAAAACCCGATGTTCGTAGAATTAAGAAAAATTAATGTAGTAAATGTTTTATATATTTAAATATTTAAATATTTATAACAATTTTTTAAGACTAGTTTCCATTTATATTTAATATTTAGCTATGATTACTGAGGCAAAGAAAGAAATAAGGAATTATGGAAGTTTAAATGATATAAACCTGATGTTTGTGGAGTAAAACCTTAAGTAAAATATGTCTGATAAAGCTTAAGGCTGCATTTTTTGTTCTATAATATATTTTAAAAAAATGTTAAAGATTTTATTATATTTTTTAAGTGCACATTAGTTGCTTTCGATGCCTTACTTTGCCAACATCTTCGTTGTCTTTGTGGTCCCATCCCCCCCCCTGTCCCGCATCAAATTCACCTAACTGACTTTTAATTGTTTAAGACGTCCAAAACTTGGGGGAAATGGGGGGAAAGCGGAGAGTGGGGCTATGGAGAGTCGGTTTACCCCATCTTCAGCCGGTGTCGGTGTCGGTGACAAAAGACAAATGAATGAACCTCGGACTCATGCAGAGTAAAGTTGCCATTCCTGGTGTGTTGTTGTGGCATGTAACTCAATTTACAGCCATCGCCGTCGCCCTTTTGTTGTAAGCAGGAAAACTCGCAATGTTTTTACCTGATGGTCATATCTCTATCATGATCTCGCCCAGAGATTTCCTGGTAGTTGCATAACACACACAGTCCAGCTGGCCACATAGACACGAGCCCATCTCAACTGGCGGCGATGATTAACAAGACAAATGGGAGACTAATTCGAAGGATTTGCTAATGACTTATGATTTTGAGGCGTCACTATCTTCAGGGTTTTATGTCTGGTCATTTTTTTAATGGGTTTCCCATTTTGCTTTAAGGAATGATTTTTTATGTAATTATGTTGCATTTATTTTGCATTATTTTGCTGTCTTGCCGGGGATTTCCCCTATTCCAACTATGCGAATTGTATTAACTATACATCGACTTCAAGCTTCGTCAAACGTTTCTCACAATTTATCCCAATACTTTTTCCCCATTCGTAATATAAACAAGTTTAGGCGATTTCTGTAAAGTTAAGAAAATCACAGACTTCTTGCCAATTATACAACACTTCTCCGACTTGTGGGCCAATACTAAAAGGTATCGATAAATGGCCATCTCGATCTTTCTTTTCGCGAAATTCCTAGGGCTTGACCGGCGTCCTTTGCTTAATAATTGCAAAAAGTGCTTTCTCTCAATTCCAAAACTCACAAACTAATCATGTCTACCAATTGCGGTAACTTGGGTAATCCAGTGGATCTGGAACTGAACTTTGATGAGAACTCAATTGTAGAATTTTTGGAGAAGAACTTGGCCCAAGTGGTAAGTGCTATGCGCAGGTCCCCCCGAAAAATGCTCGTATTACCTGCTTCACTGTCTCCCTGCTGCAGCTCATCAATACTGCTCACATGAAAGTGGAGCTAGAAGATCTTCAGGAGCAGAAGAAGCAACTGCTGCGAGACCACGCGTATAGTAGCAGCCCGGCGACCGTGCCTCTAGAGCTTTTTCCCGAGGACATGGATCTGCTGCCTCGCCTCAATCAGGTGACTTCGAAGGCCGAGGAACTTATGGGTCATCTCACCAAACTGATCGATGCCAAAGCCAAGGTGAAGATAGCCTATAACCCCCACTACACAGATGCCAAGGAAGCCACGGTGAAAACCCTGACAAGTCGCTTCAATCAATGCACCACGATGGTATGTAGGGGGCATCCCCCCTCCTCCTCATCCCCTGCCTAAAGCCTGCAATTTATTTATGTGTGTTTATTTTCAGTCCACCGATGGGCAAGATAAAACCATTGACGGAAAGAAAAAGGCTATAAAGGATACAGTGGCCAAGACGGCTGCCAAAAAGAAAAGGGAGCGCCAAGCCACCTGCTTCGCCATGTTGCATGAGGTTAATTTGTTAACTCAAATTCAGAAAGATGCCACGTAAGACTTGTATTATTCAAGATATCTTTATATTTATTTAGTTTCTAAAATTTCGTTTATTTCATTTCGAAGCAGTAAGACCCTTGAACAAATCAGGCTGATGGAAGCTCTCAGCAAGGAAAAACCTTCCCAATGAGTGCTTTTGAGGCATTCTCTATAGAAATAACCATTCCATACCACTGAAGGTATTATAAGCGGACATTTGAGCTGTGAAAAAGCCAATTTTTATGTTTACGATGAAATATTTTACAAAATGTGATTTTCCTTTAAATTAACATTAATATTTTCACTAAAAAACAGTTGCCATAAATGAACATTTTTTTCAGTACATTAGAACAAAAGGTGTAAAAATGAAAAAAAAATAAAGGAAATTCAATTTCAAGTTCGTATTTGTATGATTTCAAATTAAGATCATTAAATACAAAATATTACCAGAAAAAAGAATTCGTTTTTTATTTCCTTGCAGGTTAAATGTGATAAAAGAGAATTTAGTTTTCCTTTTATTTAGCACGAATATTTAGCTTCCGGTCTGGTTGAATATTTAAAAATATCGCCAGCTTCCGGTGCAGCGTTATGGTCCCACTTCCATCGGGTATTTCTGGCCGGATCCGGCACGGTCCCACTGACGTTCGGCGTTTTGTTGTGAAATTTACCTGACTTGCCTTACCTCACCTTAGCCCACCCGCCCCGAACCGTGGACATGGATGAATCCTCGCGACAGCACATGGACGACTGCTTCCTGCGCAGCCCCAGCGACGTGCGCACCACGTGAGTGGAGTACTCTTAGCCTCTGCATAGACAGATCCACTGAACGTCACCCACGACGAATCTCTTGTTACAGCAACGTGCCCGCAGCGCCCAAGTCGCAGGCGGACAACAAGTCCCGCAAGACGGAGCTGCATGTCCTTCGGCTGAACGACGAGTGCCGCCAGATGACCATGGACACGCTGCGCACCATCCACGGGCCGGACTTCAAGCTGGACGATATCAGCAAGTACAAGGATCGCGGCAGAGGCGGTCACGGGGTGAAGCACTCGTACTGGCAGGATCGCGGCACATTGATGGTGCAGAGCGTCCAGGGTGTGAGTGCTAGCCGCGGTGACAACAGCGACGGCGACCGCCTGCGCCGCTATGCTTTGGCCAAGCTGGAGAACTATGGCTTTCAGGCTGTCCACTGCCTGGAGGCGTACGAGCATTGTAATGGCGACACAGAGGCTGCCCTGCTCTTGCTCTACCGCCGCTATATGCGTGTGCCGGAAACGGAGCCAACGCACTTGGAGGCGCCCAGCGAAACAGAGTTACTGGACATGCGAGGGGATGAGAAGGAGGCCCTGGAATCCATATACGACAAGGCCTACGAGGAGCGCGAACAGAACCGCGTGTGGAACCTCAAGTTTCGCATCGATCATCTGCTGGCCCACAGTCCATCGGAAGTGCGTAAGGCCCGGGAGGCGGCTCTGGCGGCCGCTGCTGCCGCTGCCCAGGCGGCGCTGGACAAGAAGAAGAAGGCACCGCAACGGTGTCGGAACTTTGATCGCGATGGCACCTGCCGGTTCGGTCCCAAGTGCCGCTTTGCCCACCTGCCACCGCAGCCCACGGAAAAGGAGGTGGCACCAAAGAAGGGTGACGGCACCGATGAGAACGACAACGAGCTGTGGTTCCATGTGGAGGTGCGCTTCCCACCCGGCAGCCGGTATCCGTACGAGGCGCCCTTCGTCTACCTGAAGACCACCTGCCACGACATACCGCACGAGCTGCGCCTGCGCTACTCGCGTCACCTGTACCGAGAGGCCAGGGAGATCTGCCGCGACGGAATACCCTGTGTGTATAGCATCTGTGACTTGCTGCAGTCCAACGAACAGCTTGCCGGACACCTGGACACGTCTCCCTTTCCCTCACCAAAGCGCTCGATTTTCCACGACGAACCGGAGGGCGGTGGGCAGGATCTGGATGGTGAAAGTCTGCAGGCACCGAAGGCCTCGCACTACGCCCGAGGTCAGACGTCACGGAATGAAGGTGGCAACCAGCGCAACGCTGAGGCACAGGCACGCGAAAATCGCCGCCTGCTGCAGCAGTTTGTGGAACGGCGGAAGGAGGAGCGCTACCAGAAGGTCATAGATGGCCGTAAACAGCTGCCAGCCTTCGCCGAAATTGAACGCATTCTGGCGCTAATCGAGAAATCGCCGGTTGTGGTCATATCCGGAGAGACGGGCTGCGGTAAAAGTACACAGGTGCCGCAGTTTATCCTGGACAATTGGTTCTTCCGCGGCCTCCAGCTGCCCGCCAAAGAGAGTCTTCCCCACGTAGAGATCATATGCACGCAGCCGCGTCGCCTTTCGGCCATCGGAGTGGCGGAGCGAGTGGCTGCAGAGCGTTTGGATCGCATTGGCCAGCTGGTTGGCTACCAGATCCGGCTGGAGAACAAGGTTTCGGCAAGCACGCGGCTCAGCTTCTGCACGACAGGCATCCTGTTGCGGCGTCTGGCCTCGGATCCGCTGCTGGGCAGCGTCACGCATGTCATTGTGGACGAGGTGCACGAACGATCCGAGGAATCGGACTTTCTGCTGCTCATCCTCAAAAATCTGCTGCAGGAGCGGAAGGATCTCAAGGTAATCCTCATGTCAGCCACTCTGAATGCCGCTCTCTTCTCCGATTACTTTGGTGGAGCGCCCGTGTTGGATATACCGGGTCGCACCTTTCCCGTGCAGCAGCTCTTCCTGGAGGACATACTGGATATGAGCGGCTTTGTCATGGAGTATGATACCAAGTACTGTCGCAAGCTCAAGAAGCAGGAGCAGGACGTGCTGGAGCGGGAGCTGGAGTACGCCGATGTGCAGGCCTCGGGTCAGGCGCCGGGCAAGAAGATCAAGGACGAGAAGCTAACCCTGGCCGAGACCTATCAGCGATATGCGGGTAAGTGATGGTCAGAGAGCATCTTGTCCGTAGGTATACACATTAACCTCCATCCCATCCTCAGAATACACGAAACCGACATGCAAAAGCATCTATTTGATGGAGCCGATGACCATCAACCCGGAGCTCATCGAGTCTGTGCTAAAGTACATTGTCGAGGGCTCCCACGACTGGCCTCGCGAGGGCACGATCCTCATCTTCCTGCCCGGCTTCGGAGAGATCCAAACCGTGCACGATTCCCTGCTGGATCACGCCCTCTTTTCGCCCCGCGCTGGTAAATTCGTCCTGGTGCCCCTGCACTCTTCGCTATCGGGCGAGGATCAGGCTCTGGTCTTCAAGAAGGCGCCGCCTGGCAAGCGAAAGATTGTCCTCAGCACGAACATAGCCGAGACCTCGGTGACCATTGACGACTGTGTGTTCGTGGTGGACTGCGGCCTGATGAAGGAGAAGTGCTTCGATTCGAATCGCAACATGGAGTCGCTGGACCTGGTCTGGGTCTCCCGGGCGAATGCCAAACAGCGCAAGGGTCGAGCCGGTCGTGTAATGCCCGGTGTGTGCATCCATCTGTACACCAGTTACCGCTACAGCCACCACATCCTGGCCCAGCCGGTGCCGGAGATCCAGCGAGTGCCGCTCGAGCAAATTGTGCTGCGGATCAAAACCCTGCAGACGTTCGCCTCCCGCAACACGTTGTCCGTTCTGCTTGAGACTTTGGAGGCGCCCACGGAGGACAGTGTGCTGGGTGCTCTAACCCGCTTAAGGGATGTGGGCGCCCTGGATGCCGATGATCAGCTAACGCCGCTCGGCCATCATCTGGCCGCCCTGCCCGTGGACGTGCGCATAGGCAAACTAATGCTGTACGGAGCGATCTTCCAGTGCCTGGACAGCGTGCTGACCATTGCCGCTTGCCTGAGCAATAAGTCGCCGTTCGTGAGTCCCATGAACAAGCGAACGGAGGCGGATAAGTGCAAGCGGATGTTTGCCTTGGGAAACAGCGATCATCTTACTGTGCTGAATGCATACAGGGTGAGTTTTTATCATCTACCAACCAGTCTAGTCCAGTTTAATAATCGAATCCTTAACAGAAATGGCTGGATGTGGCGCGGAGGGGGAACTTTGCGGCTAGCAGAAATTATGCCAGCGAACACTTTCTGTCGCTGAACACGCTCGAAACCATAGCCGACCTCAAGTATCAGTACCTGGAGCTGCTCGTCTCCATTGGGTTTGTACCCATCGATGTGCCTCGGAGGCGAAAAAATGCCAGCGACAATATATTGCAATTGACCGGCGTAGAGCAGAATCACAACGGCGACAATAACCGCCTGTTGACGTCGCTTCTCTGCGCCGCCCTCTATCCCAATATCGTCAAGATAATGACGCCGGAGCGTGTCTATGTCCAGACAGCCGGCGGTGCCGTGCCGCGTGAGCCAAGCCATCAGGATCTGCGCTTTAAGACACGCGGCGATGGCTATGTGAAGATACATCCATCCTCGGTCAACTCGCAGGTGTCCGTCTTTCAGGCGCCCTTCCTCGTCTACCAGGAGAAAGTGCGCACCAGTGCCATTTACATAAGGGACTGCTCGATGCTGCCGCTCATTGCCATGGTCCTGTTCGCCGGCAGTGATTTCAAGGTGGAGCTACATGATGGCGATTTCCTGTTTCTGTTGGAGAGCGGCTGGATCATACTGAAGGCACATGACCACGAGACGGCCGAGATGGTGCAGTGCCTGCGGTCGGAACTGATCAAGCTGTTGGAGGAGAAGATACGGGATCCGTGCCTCAATCTGTTGCACCACAAGAACGGCTGTCGGATGATTGGCAATATTGTTCATTTGATAAGCAAGAATAGCTGAAAGTTCTCCTCGCCTGTCCCCCAAATCGTTTGTATATTTTGTATAATAGCTGTTATAGCCGATATTTAAAATGATTTCTCAGATATAAATATACAAGTAAATGTACGCCAAAACGAGAGCAATACACACACAAACCGATTAATTAAAAAAGAAGGCTTTAAAAAAGTATATTAAAGGACGGTTTTATTTTTTTAAGGCGGTTTTTGGTGGACATTTGCAACAAACATATGCATTTTCATATGGTTTGCTATATATTTTAACTGATTAATCTCATTTTGTTATTAATTTCAATAGAATTCCATTCTATGATGATGGATTTTTATGCTATCCATCAAATGGTGAATGCTATTTACTTTGATTCAATTACAGACAAGCGGAATGCAGTGCGTTTTGAAGTGATTGATGGGTTGCCCATGATGGATGCATGATGAAATGTAAACAATGAGTAGGAATTAGATGTAAATGTATATCGAGCTCAATATTGTATCAGTAATATCATAAGCTTTGATGTATTGAAAAAATATGGTATTTAATATGAAAATACCATCGACCTTGTAGGTTTCTGTCTTTCCCACTAAGAATAAGTATTTAATTGGGTTTCTTTCACTTTCAGATTACATTTTTAAGTAAAAATGTGCATAAGTTTCAATGATGGCGCTATATGGAGTCTTTACCCTACACACATCCATCACCTCCATTATTGATTAGGCGCCCAAAATCATCACCAGCAGATGTCATACGAACATTCCAACTCTACTAAATCGGCGACTTGCAAGACACAGAGACCTGTGAATCGTCGGGAAATACCTTCCGTGGGCCCGGTGGCCAGGTATCCCATCAATTACAATTCATTTGAATTTATTTAAATACACTCGGATTTGTGGCGGCCACTTTGCGGTGACAGGAGGCGAGCACAGGAGGGCTGTTCGGTTCGGTTCCGTCGATACATCAAAGCGTAATTAATTATGCTTATCAACCTGGGCTAATGCGCCCAATGAATCAGTTGCCAATTTAAATAGGAGTCTCTGCGGGCCTTGAGTGTGCTGCTCGCTCACCGGATCTCTCTTTCTGTTTCTCTGTCTCTGTATAAAGAAAAGACCTCGCACTTTTCGCGATATATGTATGTACATACATATATATATAGCTTATCTTTCCAATTAAAGGCTCCACTGATCGAGTACAAATGGGATCTTTTAGCACCTCGTTGAGTTGTATTTGCCCGCTCTGATTTGAGGAGCAAACTCGGTTGTTTGAGGTACTACGATCTATGACGTGGAAGATATACTAGGAGATCTAGTTCCCGGAGGAAAACACTGGGAAAAAGTACATGCTAATCGCTTGGAATAGGGTATAAATTCAAAACTGTAATCTTAGTTAAGTAAAACCTAAATATAGTATTATATTTAGAGGCCACCAAAGGTACTATGTATATATTTTCAGAGTGTACTGTGGCACTTAGGTAGGTCATCAGCCGCATCATCAAATTCCAGGTGTCATGGCCAAACAGTGCTCCAAATTCTCGCTCTCCTCAGATCGTGAGTTTTACTTTTTCGTAAGCTAAAGCTTCGCTTACTCTTATCCAAAGCGAAGCACTCGAGGCGCGCTTGTTATCAACACTATCATTGTCACTGGCGATGCCCCCGGGTGGCTATCTCCGTGTGCTCTCCGGTAAGCTTTCTCCGCTCGCTAAATCAAAATTGATCGGTGAGGAGACTCTATACCCTATATAAAATGTAGAGCAGAGGAAAATATATACTGAGGCGATAACTCAACTCTGATGTTGATGATGATGAGTACTTGCCCTGCTCTCGTTCGCGTTCTTCCCATTGGAATTGCTTCGGCTCGGCGTCGTCCATTTGCAGTGATTGCACCTGCACGGTGGGCCACAGGGATCTTTAGATCTTTAGATCGTCTTTCTTCGGTTCTAAATAGATCTTCTAGCAGTATTATTTTTACATTGTGTTATAAAGCTCTGACGGACTCATCTTGTTTGGAAAAGTTATTAAAATTATTTACCAAAGACTTGATAACCGGATATACATAGATACAACACGATATTTGAAATATAAATCTTATTAGTTTATCATTGTGGAAAATTTACAAAGTTACCTTACAAGTGTCGTAATTTTTTCTATAGAAACA
Source organism: Drosophila birchii (assembly GCA_035046345.1). Classification (NCBI taxonomy): domain Eukaryota; kingdom Metazoa; phylum Arthropoda; class Insecta; order Diptera; family Drosophilidae; genus Drosophila; species Drosophila birchii. The sequence goes on along the minus strand of JAWNOA010000043.1, from coordinate 6,750,438 downwards.
ATGTGATGTACCTTTGGTATACCTAAAGCCCCTCCATAAGAACTCCAGATCCCCAGACCTCAAATTTACATTTTTCACTATTGACATTGGCATTGACAGTGAAGACTATTCACGCTGTCCCAGGATCAGGCCCTGTAAGCTCCCAAGATCAAGGTAAGTTAGTCGAGGTGGGTTTCGGGGTGATACGGTGGCTTCAGTGGGTGTGTCGGTGGGTGGCTCGGCGGCTGCCGTTGACGACGTTAAAGTTTGCGCTCTGGCATAGTACCTGGTGCCTAGTGCCCGTCATAAAGCACTAAAATCCGTAGACAAATCATTTGCGTTCACCGCGATTGTGTGTTGTTATTGTCACAACTCAACGTATGGGTACTAGGTGTGTTCTCTTCTGGGATAGGCCGGGCGCCCACTTGGGTCTGGGTGGTGGGTCGGGTACCCGGCCAAAGTCGGTGGCCAGGCTAATGCCGATCAAATGGAAAAAAAAGCAGAGCATACAGTGGATCGAAATTATTGTCATTTACTTTCGGTATAATATAACAAAGATAATGGTAAAGGTAAGAAATCTATCAATAAGGTAATCAGTACAATACAAATTTTTAAGCAAGAAAATATATAAGCTGACAAAATATACAAGACTTTGTAAAACCAAAGTGCTGTGATCTCGAACCAGTTAATATACAACTCTTTACTATATCTGTATATATTCCAAAAATCATCCATGACTCTATGCTATATAACTAGCTTTTAACCCCTAAGGTTTTTTTTTGACGTAAATAAATATGGGTATGTCCCGATTACCTTTTTACAGTTCTATGGAAACATTTATAACAATTTATTTATTACAATCAATCAATCAAGGTTATTTGGGTGTTTTGGGAAAGTCACTGTAAAAATGTGAATCATTTTCATTTGATCAGAAAAAGAGTCTGCATCATAAATGCATACATACATTCAAACATATTTATGTTCAAGTTCAGGTTTGATAAAGATAATTAAAAGTAAAGCTTTATCTTTTCCGAATGTGAGAAAAGGAATTCTTGAAATTGGGGGCAATCTGGGGCCAATTATGCCTAAATAAATAATTTGGGAGTTATAATAATGATAGAGAAACATTTTATTTCCATATAAATAATTATTATATCGAGACAAGAAACATTTATTTTTAAGATACTTTGATAATGCGATAGAAAATAAATAATATATTTGCCTAAGAAATAAAGTAAGATAAAATGCTGAATGTAAATTATTAAAATATATAGAACAAAAGATATAAGTAACCAAAAAACGTTTATAGCGATCTTCTTTGAGAGAGATTAAATTGTGACGATCAGGATAAAGAGATTTACCACCTGGAGATCTTCCTTCCTGCCGATTTGTCCCACTGTGCTGGTCCGTATTTCAGTGGTAGGCAGTGATTATATGTAGCACACGAAAAAGTATCACTACTTTTCGCGACGATGGGCTTGTGGGTGTTCCAAGGGGGTGACAGGGGCGTAGCTTGTAGTTGCCGTTCGCCGATCGCCGTTTTGACTTGATTTAGGTTTTCTGTAGTTTTGGTTTAGTTTTTTAGTTTAGTTTAGTTTAGTTAGTGCAGGGATGCGGAGATGGCGTGGCAAGGGCGGGGGCTAGTGGTCTCTTCTGCCAACCACACACATACATACATAAAATCCGATCGGTTTTTGAGTGATTTCTCGACCAGTCTTATTCTGGAGCCGCTCAAAAGTGTGTAAGCGCCGCCGCCGCCGCCGGAGTAGAGATCTTCCAAAACACACTCTCACACAGAGATACCTAAACGCACGATCGGCAGTTAAAGGAGGTGGGACAATTACACTTAATATCGCCTTCGCTGCCGGTCGTCTCGATCGCTGCTCCGCTTGTCATACCGCCGTCTGCCGTGCCGTGCGTTTCCGAGCTTTCCCGCTCTGCATTCTCCGTCGCTGCTGCTGCTGCTGCTGCTGCTCTGATTTGTTTTCGAGTGCTTAATACTCGCGGATTTTTCGATTTAGTTTCTGTGCCGTGCGCCGTGTTTTTTGCCATGTTTTTGTTGCCAGTCATATGATGGAGGCGTCGCGGAACGTGTCGTAGTGCTCCTTTGCCGCTCCTTCTTAACGCCCCCGCTCGCACAAGGAGGCAGAGGGCAGAGGCCAGAGCCCAGCTTGGCGGGAAAGTAAAAGACATTAAAAATAAATAAGAAATAAGAAAAAAAAAGGCGAGGAGGAAAAGAAACGGAAAGAGCCAAGCGGTTCGCGGACAGGGCACGGCAGCGACGCCAACGGCGACGCCTGCGCCGGCAGAGACTGGGAACAGACGTGAGCTTGGAGCGTTCCATTTAAATCAGAACGGTTACGGGAACCGAGAAGCGACGGAGCGACGTCACCGCCGCCGTCACCGTTAACAAAAAGTGTCAACCAAGTGCCTGCAGCGCCTCAATTCAGCGTGCGCCGCTTAACGGTAACGGTCCTGGGAAGCGATCGCTCAGCTCTCGCCCACTTTTCTTTTTTGGTTTTTCGCGATTTTTCCCTCTGCCCCCCCCCGCGCCACTCAAAAAACTCAAACGCGAAGGAGTGCAAAGTAACATTAGCGATCCGGTGCCTTGCCACAAATTTTATTTTTTATTATTTTCTGTTGCAACCAACATTTCGGAGTGCGGGTATGTCTTGAGGAAGCCGCCACCTTGAAGGAACAAAGGAATCGAATTGGATTTCAAAAGTGTATTTTTTAAAAAATATTTATTAAATTAATTGTTAAAAAAATAATGCTGTGCTGCTGACTACTGATCGCAGTTCACTGAAGTCCAGACATTATCGCCATTCGTGCTGTGTTTTTATTGTTGTTGTGGTTATGATCATCTTGTTTTTTTGGTCCGCGGCTTATCTGACACGAAGAAAGTCCGAAACGGACACTAAATTGCACATCTCGAGTTGAAAATCTCAAGAAACTGAATGATTACGTAGTGGCACAGGTTATTGGTTACAGGTTGAGGTCAATAGAAGATATATCTGTGTGTTTTATTAAGCAAAATCTTGTTATCCTTAAAATTTTAGTTATTCATCAAAATGAGGCGAAGTGAATATTAAAATGGGTTATTTTAAAAATGGAAAACCTAAATATTTGTATTTTATTAAGAAAAATCTTTAAATTTTAGTTATTCACAAAATAAGGCGAAGTGAATATTAAATTCAAATAAATCTTCTTTTAAATCCTAAACCTTCCTCATTACAATTCTTTAAAACACTTTTCAGTTTAAATTAAATAAAAACAGAGACATTTTTAAAACAAGGATTTCTCTTCAGCAATTTAAGGAGATTTTAGCTTTTGGCTTGGATTAATTTCGATTAAAGCTCCTCATCTTTTCCCCCAGTGCCCGCCCTGCTCTTAATCCGATCAATCAATCTGTGCCGTACACCACCACCCCCCAGTACTTGTATCTTTGTATCTGTAGCATGAATGAACCGATCCGCTGAATGCATTTAATTAACGAAATTGTTTCGCTAGGCAAGAGTGTTTGCTTAACTGTTGTTGCCATATGCAAAACTCAATACAAACACGCGCCCACCGAGGCGGAATTAACCGTTAGCGGAATTAACCGGAGCTATAATGGTTTGCCTCCGTTATCGATCAGTCCAGTGGCCGGCTGACTAGCTGGCTGGCAGGCAGGGCTCAAGGCGTCTTGCGATTGTTTTAGGCTTAATAACCCCCACCGCCTTCATCCATCATTTAGCAGCAGAGCGCTTTTCGGCTTTTTGTTTATAAACAAATATGGCAACAGAGCTGCCAGTGATCCTCTTTAGTCCGTCAATCAGTCAATCAGTGAGGCAAGTAAGTCAGTCAGTTAGTCAGTCAGTCAGTTAACCAGTTGGTAAGGTAAGGAAGTTGGATATCGCAATAATTAATACATACATGTGACCGGGTGACTAACAATTCAGCTACTAGGGAATATGCATTACCAAGAAATCTTCTATATCATTATCAAAAATCATATAGATATCATAAAATTGGTACAGGAAATAACAACAATCTGGGACCAAGCACTCCTTTGGGATTTCAATAAAAACCCTTCCTTCCTATATGGTCTTAAACTTGATTCCTTGAAATTTATTTGTCTGGCAAAAGAATTTCAATCTGTTAGTTATTAATTGGCGTGTTTAGCTCTGGGCTCTCCGATGACGCCTAAGTCTTATCAAACTCACAAGGAGGAAGCTACCAAGACTATGAATCGTCATAGACAGCCATAGGGGAGGGCGAGGGCGGTGGAGTGCTGGGACAAGAGACATTGATAGATCACAATTCAATTAATCATCGCTCCGACCGGCTTGTAAAACAATGTCATCATTAGCAACACCCAATAGCCTCCATCAGGCAGAGAAGACATACTAAGGCCTGTCTGGTATTTCCAACCAGATTTCCAGAGTTCGGACGGAGAGACAATGCCCGTGATTCTTGTTCCTTTTCACTGAGATTTTCCTTTTCGCCTTGGTTTTATTTTTATTTTATATTTATTTTTTAGCTCGTTCCGGAGCAAGTGAGAAATAAAGCACGGCTCTTGACGCTCGACAACTTTTGCGATTATTTACTAAACGTGTTCATTTTGCAGTCGCCGCTATTTATTATCGATTATACGACTATTTAGCGTCGGTATATGTAAATATTTTTGTATTTAATAATTTTGTTTCACATAATATATGTACATACGACGACGGACTCTGTACAAACATATCTATGTATATCTACGGCGCCTGCATAAGAGGCCCAGAGTAGCTATCATCCCAACCCTGAATTCTGCACGTAACCAAATGGTAAGAGAGGCTCTGATGCACGAGAAGATCAAGTGATCGATCCGATCCGATCGATCCTTTGGCTATTTTCGTCGAATTGCCCCCGATTTGAATTTCGGAGCACGGTCGCCATGAAATGGAGTCTGTTGGTTATCAATTAGTAAACGCTTTTATTGCCATATTAAATGTTCTGTTGTCTCTACACTCCACTTGACGTCAAACATTGACTTGATTCATTTACATGATCATCGAATGTTTATCATTGTCATTATTGTTTTCTTTTGTGATTTTGGGTTCGACTTGATAAAGATTGGGTCCATTTTATGGGTTTACGACCTGGGGCGTGGGTGAGCGCGAAATTTCAATGTTTTCGCCCCGAAGGTCTTGTGAGGTGAATGTGGGGGGAATTTTAAGAAATATAAAAAGGTAAAATGAGTCTCTGATTTTAATAGAAATATAATTAATAAAGTCAAAATATATAAGTTTTCTTAGGCAAAATTTATTCTTGTTTTGCTTTAGTTTTCTGATTTCCTCAAAGCTTTTTCCTTCGAAAATTTCCATTCGCAAAGAATTCCAACCGGGGGGCAAGCCCACAAAAAATAACAAAAAAAAAGGCGTTAAAAAGATCGTTTGGCAACACAGAGCGTCATCGAAATGTTTGTTCGGAATAAATAAAAACATAAAGAGAAAAGGAAACACACAATAAATGAAAAGACTTCCATTGAACGGCGTCATCGCCAGTTAGTGCTCGAGGAACGCGCCCCATAGACGTCGATTTGTTGTTTTTTTATTTAGTTTTATGGAGGCAAAACAACACTTATACCCCAGATAATATTAATAGAAATTATACAATAAAGAGTATTCCGATAATAATAATAATTAAAACAGCAAGGAATCGTTAGCTATCAGCGGCGATCACTTGACTAGAACACCGGGAATATCATAAACAATTCCGAATTGTCCCAATATGTAATCAAGCGTGTAATGAGAAGAGTCTTTATCGATACGACAGATACGGCGAGAAGGTACAAACTAAATACGATCTAACCGAACCGAAGTTGGGGCCAAAGATTAGTCTACGATTCACGTGAGAATCGGTGCGCTGGGGGATTCCACCTTGTCCACACACGAGAACTACCCCAACATGAACTCATTAGGGGCCGAACATGGCTGCGACCGTCTTTATCTTTATGATACTGTAAGAACCGCCAGTACGTTTATCTTTACGATATTGCAAGAACTTTCACCATCATCAACCGCCCATTAGCAACCAATCAGTGGCCGCCTGACTAATGCTCCTTTATGGTTTGCTAATAACTTTGGCCATACGACTTGAAGTACTTTCGTCATAATGGCTAAAAATTGAGTATTACGGTGGTATTATTATTTTCATCAGATGATGTTTTTTAAAAAATTTGTGATAACTGGAACTCTAAACTAAAAGACTTAAATGGTACAATATCTTTATGATGCCTTCTTGCCGACTTAAGAACTCTAATCATTAATCATTAGCTAATGATTCAAGCTAAACACCCCAAACATTTGACACCTGCTTCAGGTTATAGGTTTTCTTCTTGGAACTTGGTTTTGTCAACTTTTTGTTTGCTTTTATTATTATTTTTTTGTATATTTTTTGCATTCGCGATTGCTAATTGGCATTGCGGCACATCGGTTGACACCCACAGCAGTACCGGACTCCTGGCCTCCCCCCTGATCCCCTGTGTGTGTGTGTGTATGTTTGTATTCCGGAGATAAGACACCCGGGAGTTACTTGGAGGGCGACGTCTGCGGCGGTCGCTAATCGTTAGCGGACTACTTTGCACCGCTCGACAAATCGTGGAAAATTAGCAGCAATGCCCCGCAACGGTCCGACCCGGCAGGGAGATATGATTAGAAGTGTCAATAGGTGTTAGTTAGCCCTGGGGCAGAGATGACGTAGCCAAACAGCAACTCTGGAGGGATCTAGCCAGGAGTAAGACGGCTACATGGATACCCTGGCTTTGGGAAAAGATCTAAAGATGATCTTAATTCTATATAGCTGATCAATCAGTCTTCTAACTTGAACATTTCTTTGGCTTTATCTGCTTAGATCTGGTTTTTAAACAAGATTCTCTTAATATTATATATTCAAGTTTTTGCCTAGACCTAGTCTTCAGCTTAAACCCCCTCATAGGACCCATAACCTTAATATATTGTCCGATATCTGCTCTAATACACATGTATCTATCATATACTACATATATATATATATATAGACAACAAAGTTAAGGCAACGGACTGGCCAACACTTGAGCAATCGTAATCAAGCTTCGATTAGCAGCGATACAAACATTAATAACGACAGACAACAAGAAACCAGCGCACCTTCGATTACTGATTTTGATTCTGATTCTGAATCCCGATTTCAATACCAAATCCAATTTGTTCCTTAACCTAACCCACACTTTTCTGTTAGCCGGCATCCTGGCATCCAACTGTAGCTGTAGCTGTTATCCTTGCAGGTAGAGCATGTCGCCAAATCGATGGATCCTGCTGCTCATCTTCTACATATCCTACCTGATGTTCGGGGCGGCCATCTACTATCACATCGAGCACGGCGAGGAGAAGGAGGCACGGGCCGAGGAGCTAAAGGCACGCATTGAGATCAATGGTGGGTGAGAAGGAACTACTGTCATATATGTACATATCTAGTCAGTGCATCCACGTGATGTATGGTTAGGAGGAGCATGTGATATATCCAAACTAAATGCTCGCCCACGACTTTGTTAGAAAGTCTGAAGTCTAGACTAAAGTCTTGTGTCCGTTGCGCTAAACCTTTGCCACCCACTTGATTAGTGATGAAAGACGAGGTGCTAGAAGACGGCCGAGTCTCTAATTTTGGTCTCTACTATAAAAGATCCTAAGGATAAACTGATGTGGTCATCATCGATGGGAGATTGGTAAAAATAGATCCACAAGAGTAGCATTTAAAATCAAAGGAAAGTGTGAACATTTTAGGATTTTTCCTATATATTTTCTATGAGGTTTTAAAATCGCGAAGTTCGCTCAAAACCCCCCAAAAAAACCCACTCAAAAATCTCCATCTTCCCCCCTCCTACACAGTTAGTTTGCGATTATATCGACGCCTAGTCGCGGTTGTATTTATTTTTATGCCTCCTCAATTGCAATAAATCCAAATTTAAACAGCACATAAAATGTGCTAACTACGCGAATAAATAACCCATAAACGCTCTAATTAGTAACCATCGACCCAAGACGCGCGGAAATCGTAAAGGCTTTCTCGATCTCTAAGCAAACGCGGTGATCAGCGATCACAGTTTTATTTCTTTTTTTTTTTGACTGCCCTTTAAAGCTTCATGGAGCACCAGAGAGATACGATCGATAGATATATATCGCTGGCTTGTTGTGTAGGCCGCCTGAGCCCCCCAACTAATGCCCGGCACTTGTCATGTTACCACTATTTGTATGCATATGCACTAAGCAGGCAGTAAGCCAGTGGACAAAGTCACCATAATCACTACCAACCACCGACATCGGCCAGAACACACCGAAAGTAGCACTTGAATTGGTTAAAAGTCGGACATTCGGCTATGACTATATGACTATATGACTATGACCACTGGCACTGGCATGCCGATGACTTTCAAGTGTCCACAAACATGTGATAATGATGGTATTTGAGCTAGTTGACACCCGATAAGGTAACTCCAGCGATGACAGTGACACCGCCGAGGGAGGGATCTCCCAAAGGAAAGAGTAGGAAAGAGTGAATGATGATCAGTGGGTTAGTGTAGGGATTTTATTTAATTTAATTTAAATTCAATATTAAATCACTTTCACTAGCGGGAATTTCGGGGTATTAATAATTAACACATTAACTATATAAACCCGTCGAATATGTTAATTCTTGATCTATTTTTAGGTGAGTAAACACAGGATGTTAGGAGGGGAATTATCTAGAAAACAGTATTTATGATACAAAGCTACTTTAAGGCTCAAGGAATAGATAGATGGCCAAGGTTAAGTACTCATAAACCGATTAATAATCTCTTACGATGTGCATTTTATAAAGCAATCTATTAATCCTACTTTCAATATTATTTCCATTCAATAGTTGACTTTTTCGCAATGCACCTTGACCTCGAACTCGAGTCCTACACATATGATTTGTGCATCTCTCACAGCTGTCGGCTTTAATTCAATTAATTTATCAATTTGTTTGCAACAAACACAGAACTTTTCCGGGCCCATCACCAGCCCCAAGTCAATCAGCAAGATAATCAGAGTAAATGGCCGTCGTGGAATTCATGGAATCCAACCACCCACCCGCTGCACAGAGTCGAGAGGACTTACAAGAACTCGAGATAATGATCGACTTCTATGAACAAATTGCCGGCAATCAAGATTCCGGCACTGGGACTGCGACTGGGGACCACAAAGGCGTTGTCACTCACTCCGGCTACTCTTATATGGCGGATTTATGGTTGACTATTTGACGTAGTTAATGCCGCCAGAATTGCCCCCAATTGTGTCCCGTTGTTGCCGCTGTTGTGTTGGGAGAGTGCAGATCTGAGTGGAATCTCTGCCGCCGCCGCATTTATTGAATTATGCAATTCGTTAAAAGATTACCCCAGAGAACCTCACCGTACGGGGTTTATGATTGAATGATTGCAGTCGGTTTTCGACTGATGAACTTGGCCATAAAGGTTAGAATGGCCTCGATCTTTTGCCGAGTGTCTGATAACAACAGCACGAAGCTACTGGAGGAGGATCGGATCTGTAGTGGCCAGAGTAAGAGCTTGTCAGTGAGATTGAATGAATGGAAAATCAATTCACGTTTACTGATAGCCTACAAAGCAACCTTATTACTGTTTCCTAATGGCTTTTCTTGATTTGCTTATATCACAAGCTGATACGGCAGCTTGTAGATAACCCATTACATGCATTGATCATTTCGGCAGCCCTGATGCACTTGAATTTCATGTCTTCCGAGAAGTCAAATCCGTTCAAAGCCCTGAATTTCTGACCTACAGCAAGACCAGACGACTGTCTGTCTGTCTCACGATCTAACAATTTATGTGCCAGATAAAAATCTGACTCGAAGCGGAGCAACCCCTTGTCCGGGTCAGGTCATGATCGTGATGTGCGATCAAAAAGCTCATCAGTGTGCGGTGACCACGTTTGTTTAAGTGTAAAATATGGCACTCTGAGGGGGCTGGGGGTTACCAGTCGGTTGGAGGGGAGGGTCACTGTCGCTACCTTGGGGCGATCAGTGATCTCGGAAAACGTAACGGGAGGAAGCGTCACATCGACCGCATTGGAATCAATTTGGGGTTTTTTTTTTGGCCATTGTTCTACGGCGGAAAGCGGAAAGTGGAAGGTTAGCTTCCGGATCGGTTTAGACACGTGAACTATAATGGGAAGATCATCAATTAGATTTAATTTGATTTCACGCCCCATCGGGCATTACATTCATTTTTGTATTTTGTATTTGAATTTATTTAACGTTTTATTTTGCCTTCGCCAGCCTATCTCCTAGAGGAGCTGTCGGACAAGAATGTGAGCACACAGAATGAGATTCTCGAACGGATCTCGGACTATTGCGACAAACCGGTGACGGATTATACCAAGGATGAGCACGATATACCATATACTTGGACCTTTTACCATGCCTTCTTCTTTGCCTTCACCGTATGCTCCACGGTGGGCTACGGCAATATATCGCCGACCACCTTTGCCGGCCGGATGATAATGATTGCATATTCGGTGATTGGGATACCGGTCAATGGAATACTCTTTGCCGGCCTGGGTGAATATTTTGGACGAACGGTGAGTAGAGTAGATCTAATCCTAATCCATCTTCCTAATCCATCTTCCCCGCTCTGTGCAGTTTGAGGCGATTTACAGGCGCTACAAGAAGTACAAGATGTCCACCGATATGCATTATGTCCCACCACAACTGGGCCTGATCACCACAGTGGTGATTGCCCTGATACCGGGCATAGCTCTCTTCCTGCTCCTGCCCTCGTGGGTCTTTACCTACTTCGAGAACTGGCCATACTCCATTTCGTTGTACTACAGCTATGTGACCACCACAACGATTGGTTTTGGTGACTATGTGCCCACCTTTGGACCCAATCAGGTGGCTTATCCTATTACCAAAGTCACTTAAGAATGAATTATAAACCATCGTTTCTCCTCCTCTTTTTGTAGCCACGGGAATTTGGCGGCTGGTTTGTTGTCTATCAGATCTTTGTGATAGTTTGGTTCATCTTCTCTTTGGGGTACCTGGTCATGATTATGACGTTTATAACCCGGTAAGTAGTTGTCCATCGCATGTCCTTTGGGTCCTTTCGTTATGTTGCGTGTCCTGCATGCCCTTAACCGAATTTGTATCCCTTCTCTCAATCTCAATATCAAACCAAAAACAAAAACAAATAAAAAAACCACATTCCTGCACATTTGGGACACATGAACGGCATGAACAGGGGATTGCAGAGCAAGAAGCTGGCATATTTGGAGCAGCAGCTGTCCTCCAATCTGAAGGCCACACAGAATCGCATTTGGACGGGCGTCACCAAGGATGTGGGCTACCTGCGCCGTATGCTCAATGAGCTATATATACTCAAAGTGAAGGTAAACGATGACGATGATCATTATTCATGGGCCAGCATTGGAGTATATATATATATATATATTCACAAAGATATTAACTGAATAATCAAGGCTTTAATCTTATTCTCGTGACTTGCATATGAATCCAGCACATTTATAGATTTCTTAGGGATATAACTTTAATAATATGATTCATTTAGGTTAGGAATATAGATTATTTACTAGAATAATACCCTGGGAAATAACAAATTAGTTCTTTTTATAAGGAAAAGATAACAATATTTCAAAGCTAACCCTATATAAATATCATTCAAGGGTTTAACTAACCATGATTAGACCCAAAAATCTCTGAGAGAGTTATCCTTTTTGTATGTTCTAACCTCCCCTTATGTGTCTTACTAAGCGGTATCCACTACTGTGTTCCCATGTCCTGTTAACCAAGTAAGAGTCCTGCTCTTGTTTGATGCTGATGCTGATGAAGAACCGCTGTTCTCTGTTCTAGTTTTGTCGAAAGGGAAATAGAAAAAAGCCGAAGAATAAGACTCCGGCTGAGCAGAAAAAGAAGATCCATCGCATATGTAAGTAAGAACAACAAGGACCCTAAATCCAGTCCCAGATTCAGTGATATCTTATATATACAGACAGTCCTAGCCCAGATCAGATATAAACAAGGAATCCTTTGACCCAAACAAAAAAACACTAATACAAACCCATCTCTTTACATGTCCAACACCTCAACACACGCTGATCTCCTAACTCAATCCTCGAATATGCCATTAATCCCTCTCAGCCCGTGTACACCGACATAGATATCGCCTATACGCTGCCCCGCTCTGCCTCCTGTCCGGATCTCAGCATGTATCGCGTGGAACCGGCTCCCATTCCCAGCCGAAAGCGTGCCTTTTCCGTTTGCGCCGATTTGGCTGCTGCCCAGCAGCTGCAGCAGGATACCGGCATTATGGTGCACGCCAGCTCCGACACGGAGCTAAGCAAACTGGATCGCGAGAAGACATTCGAGACGGCGGAGGCATATCGCCAGACCACCGATCTCCTGGCCAAGGTGGTCAGTGCCTTGGCTACCGTAAAACCGCCGCCAGCAGAGCAGGAAGATGCGGCGCTTTATGGCGGCTATCACGGCTTCTCCGACTCACAGATTTTGGCCAGCGAATGGTCCTTTTCCACGGTCAATGAGTTCTCTACGCCGCGTCGCCCACGGGCACGTGCCTGCTCCGACTTCAATTTGGAGGCGCCGCGCTGGCAGAGCGAGCGGCCGCTGCGCACCAACCAGCACAACGAATGGACATGGAGTGGGGACAACCAGCAGATCCAGGAGGCCTTCAATCAGCGCTACAAGGGTCAGCAGCGACCCAACGGTGCCACGATGGTCCACCTGGAGCCAGATGCCCTGGAGGAGCAGCTCAAGAAGCCATCACCGGCAGCGGGACGCGCCAAGAAGTTCTCCATGCCAGATGGTCTGCGTCGTCTGTTTCCGTTCCAAAAGAAGCGACCCTCGCAGGATGTGGAACGCAAGTTGTCGGTGGTATCGGTGCCCGAGGGCATCGCCTCGCAGCAACAGCCCCGCTCACCGCTGGATTACTACAGCAACACCGTCACGGCGGCCTCCAGTCAGTCCTATCTGCGCAACGGTCGTGCTCCGCCGCCGCCCTTCGAGTCCAATGGCAGCCTGGCGAGTGCCGGCGTCGGCGGCGGCGGCGGCTTAACCAACTTGGGCTTCCAGCTGGATGATGGCAGCACCGCTCCAGCGCCAGGAGCAAGCAGCGGAGCCTATCAACGTCGCGTGGCGGCTAGCAAGCGGCGTCGCGAGAGCATCTATACCCAGAATCCGGCGCCTTCGGCACGCCGCGGCAGCATGTATCCACCCACCGCGCACGCCCTGGCCCAGATGCAGATGCGGCGCGGCAGCCTGGCCAACAGTGGCTCCGGATCGGCGGCCATGGCAGCGGTAGCCGCTCGTCGCGGCAGTCTCTTCCCGGCCACAGCCGCTGGGTCCGCCTCCTCGGTGGCCTCGGCACCGCGTCGCAGCAGCATTTTCTCTGTCACCTCCGAGAAGGATATGAATGTGCTGGAGCAGACCACCATAGCGGATCTGATCCGTGCCCTGGAGGTGGTCCACACCCATGCCGTGCTGGACGAACAGCAGCAACAGCAGGCGGCAGCTACAGCCACTGGTTCCAAGGGCAGCCGAAAGCAGCGCAAGATGGGCAACGCTGGGCTGGATCCACCTCAGCTGCCGCCCATCCTCTCGCTCTTTGCTGGGGACCAGACCAGGTCCCTGCAGGCGGCGGCTGCCAATCGGCTTTACGCCCGTCGCTCCACAATTGTGGGCACCATGTCGCCCGTTGGGGGAGTAGGAGGAGGCGGTGCTGGAGCTGGTGCTACGGCTAGATCCCTGTTGGAGCCCCCGCCCAGCTATACCGAGAGAGCCAGCGTCAGCCAGAGCCAATCCCCGTCCGTTACGGGTCCTCCGAACGCCGCATCGGGCCAGAGCAAGTTCCGGCGACGCTTCAGCGTGCGTCCAACGGCTCTGCAGATCCCACCGGGCCAGGCGCCACCACCTGGTGCCAGTTTGGCGGAGCAGTCCTTGCCGTCCCCCTCCTCCTCGTCGTCGCAATCGGCGCTCCAGCGTCGCCTCTCGCTGCGGCCTTCGCCGCTGGCACGCGAATTGTCACCCACCTCGCCCACCGGAGGCGTCACAGCGATTGGAGGAGCTGTAGGAGGTGTCGCAGAGGAGTCTGGGCCAGCCTCGGCACAGCGCCTATTACCGCTGCCCGCTGGCACAAGACCCAGCACCAGCAGCACCCACTCACCGCTCTCGAGGATCGTGCAGATCTCGCAGGCGCAGCGCAAGAGCAGCATGCCCACCACGGGCGCAGGATCGCCTCCAGGCAATGGTGGTGGCACCGAGAAGTAGTTAGTTACCTAATCCGTAAGATATATTGCCAACTCGTACATATATGATATATATTTAAATGTCGAGCGTTGTTATTTTCTGTTTTTTTTTTTTTGTATTTGCATTCCACATAATTAGTTTATAAGGCTGCCAAAAGTCCTTAGTTGTTATGTTAATGTTACAGTTATACCTTATACTATATACTATATATCATATATACATATATTACCAGTTATCCTAGTGTTACGTACATGTATCTCTCTCTCTATTGTTATCCTGTATTTATCAGCATCTGTATCTGCATACTATTTCCTTTACTATTATCCTTTATTTATAGTGCTAAGAAGGGGCTTATGTGAACAACAAAACAATCTATATCTTTTCCACAGGTCGAACAGAGATCTCCATTCAGTTAGCTCTCTGAGAGGAGTGACTTCCATTCACCGAACATTCTCCAAACATTTTGTTAATTAATAAAGATAATGCATTAAAACAATAACAATGGATTTCTTAATTTGAGTTTGGGATTATTTCAAACTGAAATTGTTAACTTTTTTGTAATCATTTCATTTTTTAAACTTCCTATAGAGGTATTACTATTTAATTAAAACTGAATGAAATCATGAGATTAGAAGTTATATAGTATTGCAGTGATGCCATTAAAATAAATATATTTTTCACAATGATTAGTTAATATTCTTAAAAATAAATCTCAAATGGCATCCTGCTGAGTCTTTTTTTTAATTATTTTATCTAATGTGCTTTAATATAAAAGGTTGGTTAGCACTTTGAAGAGAAGTTTATGTTTATTTATAGCTTTATTGTTTATCTGGAAACTCCCAGGACCTGTAGGGAATTTATGTTTATGTTTTATTTTTTTATAAGTTCAAATTTTTGTTACATTTACTATCTTGAAAACAAAGTTGTTTTTTTTTACTATTAAATATGTTGATAGATTAATCTAATAAATGCTGTAAAAAATACAAAAGACAGTGAATTTAAATAATTTAAATTAAATAAAAATTATTTTTTATTCCCGATAGTTAAACAGAATGTCTAAATTTACTATGTTTAATTATGATCACAGCCTGATAAAAAAATATATATTATAAATATATATATATATATAATTATATATTATAAATATGCGAAATTGTATATTAGATTAAAAGGAATACACATATAATATAAAAGATGTAATAGCTAAGATAAAAAACATATTTATATTTGCTTTGTTGCTTAGTGCAAGCATCAAGTTCGTTTCCTAAGTCTTTTGTTTCAGGACTTCTTCGACGACTCGCATAAACACACTTGCCTGTTAAAACACAATCGTTTGTCGTAAAAATACCGTAATTATTTCAAATTTTTAATCAAGTATTTTAGTATATATTTAATAATAAACAAAGCAAAATAGTTTATATTCTTTTCCAGTGATAAGAAGAGAATTCGAAAAAACCCGCCGAACTAACTGTCAACTATCGATATATCCACCAGTAGGTCTGCCTGCGAACGATATTTTGCGGCTTTTGCTTGCCCGCCAGCCAACGGTCCCACTATTCTGCCTGTTATTTGTTATTGTTGCCTGGCTCTACGTATATAAATTGCTGAATAATTCAATTTTTGTGCTCATTTTATACTGTTGTTACCGCTCCCGAATCGAATTCGTTCTGTCCACGCTCGTTTCGTGTGATTTGGCAATGCTATAAACTGCAGTTAACTGGGCTGTGTGACTCCAAACTCCAAACAAAGCGAATCCCCAAAATGCAGCAACGCCAACAGCAGTTTTTCCTGCTGTCAACGCTGACGCTGCTGGTCCTGGTTGGCGCGGCAGCGGGACTGGCACAGGCCACGGAGGCAGAGGAGAAGCAGGCGAAGGTGGCTGGCAATATCGTTCACTATCAGCCGGAGCAAGTGCATCTGGCCTTTGGAGGTGAGTGGAGAAACGCATTATGTAAAGGCGGCCAGAGCGGCGCAAGGTGCAGTTAGTTAGTGTTGTGTGTAGTTGTTTCTGTGTTATCTTTTGACATTTGGCAACGTCGGGGGGGTGAGATCGTTGCAGAAAGTGCGCAATTCCCGTGGGTTTATTATTTGTTATTGTTCGTTTATCGGGTGATATCTACCCGTTTATGGCAATTGCAATGTTATTTGTACATATATTACTATTGTTTTTATAATGCATATATATGTATGTAATAAAATAATTAAAATAAATTATTGCTTGATCAGAAAGGCACTTTTTTGATGAGAAATCTAAATCAATAGGTTCTTAACTTTTGAAAATGTTGGTTTTTCTTGGTTTTTTCAGTTTAAAATTGTAAAACTGAAAGCCTGTATTTTATTTTAGGCTTTAAACAAGTTTCTTATACAAAATATGCTAATTAAATGCATAAAATTCAATGGTTTATAATTACTGGCATGATCAGTGACCCTGAAAAATGCTGATTAACCCAAGCAAGGCTTGAAAAATACAGTTCTTAAAGGATATTCGCTAAGTTATCATATAGTATTAGTAGTTTTCTAAGTATAAAACTCTCTCTTAAGCTTTTAAATAGCGAAGTAAACAATACTACTTGTTTACCCTTGACTTTTGCTTAATCTTTCGAGTGTTTAGAAAAGTGAACAGTTCGCCAGCATAAGTTCAGCTCTTGAAGTGCAGTGCCCTTTGCCTCTAATCAGGGAACTCCCCCTAAATTCCCGTTCGTTAAACATCAAATAAAGCCCAGAACCCGTATTAAATCACGTTGCCCAGCCCATGGGGGGGGCCCAAGTCGTTATCGGGAAGGGCAGCCAGAAGCAGGAATTCGAACGTCATCCGAGCGCAGTCATCGGGCTTTGTTGTGCTCCAGTTTGTCCGGGGGAAGCGATAAGAAAACAATAACAAAAGAGCCCCTTTGCTAAATTAGCTAAAAACAATAGAAAATAATCAGCAAATAATGACATCCAGGCAGCAGTTGGTATTGGATTTCAATAACCTAATAACCCTGCTCCCGTTTGCGATGACAAAGAATCAAGAATTATAACAAATATAAAATATAAATAAACTCTTAAAAACCATGTTAATTTGTGTTTGCTTAAAAAATGAATTCAATTTCAATTAAAGTTACAAATCTGTCTTTCTACTTTGTAAAATGTTAATAAATTTTTAAATAAATTTAATTTCCCAAAGAGTAAAACTTATTTGCCAAGCAAAACAATTCTTATTTGTTTATTAAAACTAGTTTAAAGGTGAAAATGTTATCAAATTTTCATATTTCTGAATTAAAAACAAAGACAGAGCCGCTCTGTTTATTTGTTTCAATTTTTTCCTTCCAATCTTTTTTGGCCCAACGAAATTGCTCAAGTTTGTTTTTCTTTTTTTTTCGCCTTTCCCCCCGCTTTCTGCCGGTTCGGCTCGGCTCCTTGCTCCGGACTACAGAGCGCACCGCTAGCGAGATTGTCGTCACCTGGTCGACGCGCAGCCTACCGCCGGACCCGGAAGTGGGGGCATCTAGTGTGGTGGAATATGGCCGTATGGTGGCCGGACAGGCACCTAGGTTCACCCAGCACGCCCGTGGCACGGCCACCAAGTTTGTGGACGGCGGCCGCAAGCAGGCCACACAGTACATCCACCGGGTATGCCAGAGATTTGAGAAGAGGAGAGGAGAGGCTCAAGTGGGTGAGGGATCAGGGAGTGCTATCTATCTATGGAGCCTATTAAATCGTTAAAAAATATAATCTATTTTAATTGATTTCAAACTAAAGCTCGTTAAGCTCCATAGATTGCTTAGAAACCTTCTTCAGTCTCCCACTTGATCCTCAGTATAAAAAAAAAAAACGAAAAACTCATGGTTGGTTTCCCTCCGCTTAGGTAACGCTTAGCGGTTTGGAGGCGAACGCCACGTACATGTATCACTGCGGCAGTGCCGTTGGCTGGTCGGCCATCTTCCAGTTTCGTACGGTGCCCACCGACTCGGCCGACTGGTCACCCTCGGTGGCCCTCTTCGGGGATATGGGCAACGAGAATGCCCAGTCCCTGGCCCGGCTGCAGCAGGAGACGCAACGTGGCATGTACGATGCCATCATCCATGTGGGTGACTTTGCCTACGACATGAACACGGAGAATGCTCGCGTGGGCGATGAGTTTATGCGACAAATCGAGACTGTGGCCGCCTATTTGCCCTACATGGTGGTGCCGGGCAATCACGAGGAGAAGTTGTGAGTAGAGGGTTAAGATGGAGCAGGCAGGAGCAGAGGGACTAACCTAGGTGTGTGTGTGTTGCAGCAACTTCTCGAATTATCGCGCCCGCTTCAGTATGCCAGGCGGCACGGATAACATGTTCTACAGCTTCAACCTGGGACCGGTGCATTTTGTGGGCATCAGCACGGAAGTTTACTATTTCCTCAACTACGGCGTCAAGTCGCTGGTGTTTCAGTTCGAATGGCTGCGCCAGGATCTAGCCAAGGCCAATCTGCCCGAAAATCGTGCGGAACGTCCATGGATCATCATCTATGGCCACCGGCCGATGTATTGCAGCAATGAGAATGATAACGACTGCACTCACTCGGAGACACTGACCCGCGTGGGTTGGCCCTTTGTCCACATGTTTGGCCTGGAGCCGTTGCTGTACGAGTTCGGCGTTGATGTGGCCATTTGGGCGCACGAACATTCGTATGAACGGCTGTGGCCCATCTATGACTATGAGGTGCGCAATGGTACACTGAAGGATGCGCCGTATGAGGATCCCCGTGCTCCGGTGCACATTGTAACCGGCTCCGCTGGCTGCAAGGAGGGACGGGAACCATTCAAGGGCAAGATACCCGAGTGGAGTGCCTTCCACAGCCAGGATTATGGCTATACGCGGCTCAAGGCGCACAATCGCACCCATTTGCACTTCGAACAGGTGTCCGATGACCAAGATGGCGCCGTCATTGATGAGTTTTGGCTGGTCAAGTCCAAGCACGGCAGCTACGAATAGAACTGAGAGGCCTGAAACGAAGCCAAATCAAGCTAAAAGAGTCTCCAGGCAGCACACAACACAAGAATCCAATAGAAACTGTGGCAGTATTAGAGGCGCGCACATTCGATTCTCGACCTGATTTTAATCACAAACAATATAGTAGTTATCCAGGGAAGGCGGAATAGATCGATTCCTAGCAATGCTACCCCTAGGCGTGGTCCATAAGTACACATTCCCTAAGAGAAGCGAAGTAAACTTTAACTTAGCCAAGCATTTAAGAGAGCATTTAGTGTAAGGACTCTAAACTTGCACTGAGCCCAATTTAATATTAATAATTAAGGATTGGGAAGCCCAAACATACTTTTACCCTACTTAAAACCAATGCATACCTTTTTTTACTTAAGTTTTCAATATTCGAAATGCAACTTTAAAGCTTTTTCTTGCCTGAAATTCCTTAAATCTAGTTTTAATTTGTGGAGTTTTGGGGTACTTTTACATATATGTATTCATAGTCCTGGGAAGCCGACTATCTATGTATATTCATTAATATTACTATTTTACCCTGTTACAATAAACTGTCACAATAAACTGCTTAAAAATAGCTAAGAAAATGTTTATGGTGTGGTTTGGAGTTGCTATCCATATAAATAAATAGCTACTTTTCCTTAAATAAACAAATACAGATTTCGCCTGTTATTTATTTATATCTAGTTGTAAGAGTAGAATGTATATAATCGCTTTATTGTGAGTTCCATACGTGTCCAAGTTCGTAGTTAATCCGTGTGTGCTCCTGCAGAGACCGTGCTTGACATTGTCGTCACCTGGAACACGCGCGACAATACCAATGAATCGATCTGTGAGTTCGGCATCGATGGACTGCATCAAACGGCCAAGGCGGCACAGATGCCCACGAAATTCGTGGACGGCGGACCCAAGAAGGCCACCCAGTACATTCATCGCGTGAGTAGCTTTGCCAACAATCAAATCAACCTAATTGAGTCACAGCCACAGTTTCAAATGATTCAGAAATATTTAAAATAAATTTTATTAGGCATTCGAATGTTTCAAAATAATTCCAAATAATTTTAAAATATTTTTAAAAGAATTTACATGATTCAGAATAATTTGTATAATTTTATATCATTATTAAATTTATATGAAATTAATCAAAATCATTTCAACATATTCTGTAAGATTAAAAAGTGATTCAGAAAAATTGAAAATGATTTAAAGGTATTCAAAATAATTTAGAATAAAATTCCAATTATATAAAATAAATTTAGAATAAAATTCAATTTATATAATAAAAAAATTTACAAAATTATTTGAACTCATTCAGAATGATTTAAAAATAATTTAGAATAATTGAGTGGTTTAAAAATGATTCAATATAATTTAGATTATTATCGAATAATACAAAATTATACAGAATAGTTGAAAATGATTTTTTTTTAATTCAGAATAATTTAAAAATGATTCAGAATAACTTAAAATGTTTTAAAAAAAATGGTAATTCATTCAACATGATTCACAACGATTCAAAATGATTCACAATGATTCAATTTTGAACAAAGGGCTGTGATTTTACGCCAGATTCGGGTTCTCCTTCTACACCACCACAGTCCCAGTCCCAGTTCCAGATCCCTTACTTCACTCAACCTCTATCCTGACTCTAAATATACATTCGACCCCAGGTGACGCTGCCCCAGCTGCAGCCGGACAGCACCTACTTCTACCATTGCGGCAGCAATCTGGGATGGTCCGCTACTTACTGGTTCCGAACCCACTTCGATCACAGCGACTGGTCACCCTCGCTGGCCATCTACGGCGACATGGGCGTGGTGAATGCCGTCTCGCTGCCGTCGCTGCAGCGCGAAACGCAGCGTGGACAATACGATGCCATCATCCATGTGGGTGACTTCGCCTACGACATGGAGACGAATAACGGCGAGGTGGGCGACGAGTTCATGCGACAAATCGAGCCTGTGGCCGCCTATACGCCGTACATGGTGTGCGTGGGCAACCATGAGGAGAAGTAGTAAGTTTGTGGCCCAGGAGTATATGAATCCTGCCCTAATCCTGCCGTTTCCACAGCAACTTTTCGCACTACATCAATCGGTTCAGCATGCCGGGCGGCAGGGACAACATGTTCTACAGCTTCGACCTGGGACCGGTGCACTTCATTGGCTTCAGCACGGAGTTCTACTACTTCACCCAGTTCGGGATCAAGCAGATTGTGGCGCAGTACGACTGGCTGGAGCAGGACCTGATCAAGGCCAACACACCTGAGAACCGCCAGAAGCGTCCCTGGATTATCACGTTCGGCCATCGGCCGATGTACTGCAGCAACGATAATGGCGACGACTGCGCCAACCACGAGACCATCGTGCGCAAGGGCCTGCCTATGCTGGACATGTTCGGATTGGAGCCGCTGTTCTATCAGTATGGCGTGGATGTGGAGATTTGGGCGCACGAGCACTGCTACGAGCGGATGTGGCCCATGTACAACTACACGGTGTACAATGGCTCATTGACTGAGCCGTATGTAAATCCTGGTGCCCCGATCCATATCATTTCGGGTGCCGCCGGCAATCATGAGGGCAGGGAACCGTTCTTTAAGCACATGCCACCATGGAGCGCCTTTCATAGCCAGGACTTTGGTTACCTCCGCCTGAAGGCCCACAATGCCAGTCACCTGTACTTCGAGCAGACGTCCGATGACAAGAAGGGCGCAGTGATCGATAGCTTCTGGGTGATCAAGGATAACCATGGCCCGTACAATGTCTGATCTACAACAACAGAGAGAGGACAGAATGTGATATTTACCACTGACACTGACACTGACACTATACTGTAGTTTTATCTCCATTCCAATCAACTGTATTAGCAAGTACTTAGATCTCCCACTATATGAAACCATTTTGTCTATAGGGAATCTCATAGAAATGCGCTGTTTGTTATATATTTTGTACAAGATTCTCATTAATTGCAAATACCCAGCCATTTCTGTGGTTATCCATCGTTGTTGCGAAAATATTTATTGAAATACGTATAGCTGATCGAAATACGTATTTATTTTTATCGAAATTTGTGTTTGTTATCGAAATATCTTTTTTGCATAATTTTTTTTATCGAAATGTTACCCCAAAATACAAAGAAATCACAATAAACCTCTGATAAGTATACAAATATATTGAGAAAGTTGTGTTTTCTTTTCCATATGGGAAATATGTTCAACTTTAATATTACGATACGTTCAATGTTCGAAAAATATATCAGATATAAGAAACCTTGCCTAAGATGCACTAAAAAACTAAACCCTAAACTCAATTTACAAATCCTTTACAGACAACCTGCAGGACATAATGGTCACCTGGTCAACTCGAGGCTCCCCCAACGCCTCGGTGGTGAACTTTGCCCGGAACTATGCCACCGACAAGCTGACCACGGTGACTGGCACCTGGCAGCGCTTCGTGGACGGCGGTAAGAAGAAACGCACCCAGTATATGCACAATGTGGAGCTCAAGGGTCTCGAGCCGGACACCCGGTATGAATATAGCTGCGGCAGTCCGCTTGGCTGGTCGCCGGTATTCCACTTCAAGACACCGCCAGCCGGTGAGCAGTGGTCACCGTCGCTGGCCATCTATGGCGACATGGGCAACGAGAATGCCCAGTCGATGGGCCGGCTGCAGCAGGACACCGAGCGGGGCATGTACGATGCCATCATTCATGTGGGTGACTTTGCCTACGACATGGACACGAAAAACGCAGCCGTGGGCGATGCCTTCATGCGCCAAATCGAATCGGTGGCCGCCTACGTGCCCTACATGGTCTGTCCGGGCAATCACGAGGAGAAGTAGTGAGTAGAACCGAGCCCAAATGGTGGCCATTGGACACTCTCTACAGCTGTGTGTGTGTGTGTGTATTTTCTGCAGCAATTTCTCCAACTACCGTGCCCGCTTCAACATGCCCGGTGATACGGACAGCCTGTGGTATAGCTTCAACCTGGGACCCGTGCACTTTGTCTCCTTCTCCACGGAGGTCTATTACTTCCTCAGCTACGGCGTCAAGCTCCTCACAAAGCAGTTCGAGTGGCTAGAGCGGGACTTGGCGGAGGCCAATCTGCCTGAGAATCGGGCCAAACGACCCTGGATCATCACCTATGGCCATCGGCCGATGTACTGCAGCGATGACAAGGAGTACGATTGCAATGCCCAGCTGGAGACATACATAAGGCAGGGTTTGCCCATGCTCAAGTGGTTTGGTTTGGAAGATCTCTTCTACAAGCACGGCGTGGATGTGGAATTCTTTGCGCACGAGCACTTCTACACTCGCCTGTGGCCCATATACAACTTCAAGGTGTACAATGGCAGCTCGGAGGCGCCTTATACTAATCCGAAGGCACCAATACAGATCATCACAGGCTCGGCCGGGTGCAACGAAGAGCGTGAGCCCTTCTCGCACGATTTGCCCGCTTGGAATGCCTTTCACAGCAATGTGAGTTGAATTTCTAGGGAGGGGAACTATTTCTAATTGTGTTATTCCTTGCAGGACTATGGCTACACCCGCCTAAAGGCCCACAATGGCACCCATTTGCACTTTGAACAGGTGTCCGATGACCAAGACGGCGCCATTGTCGACTCCTTCTGGGTGATCAAAGACAAGCACGGTGCCTATCCGCCACCACAGTGATACTACACCCTCCATGCCGTCCCAGAATCAAACTCTACTTAATTACAAGACTTGTGCCTTCCTCTCATAATTTGATTTTCACTTTTCACTCTTTTTTTGTGTTTTATAGCATCTTTTAATAAAAATTAAGTTAGAAAAAATATCGAAGAAAAAAAAAATGAATTCCACTAGCTTAAATGTTGAACGTTGGGTGTTGGATCTTGCCTAATAGACGGTGCCGGAGATGCCAGAACCATAGTTGTAACCGGATCCAATGGGCGGCACACCACCGAGTGCCCCCAAACCACCGCCGACCACGCTGTTGCCGTAGTTGCTCGTGTAGTAGCTGGAGGGATAACCGCCGGCTCCGAAGCGGGTGTTGTAGTACGGGTAGCCAGTGCCTCCAGCTCCAACGCCCAGCCGGCTGTTGTAGTATGACAGCGCATAGGGATTCGAGTTGTAGGAGCCGCCATAGCCTCCATAGCCACCGCCAAGAGCGGAACCATAGCCGCCTAGCGCTGAGCCGTAGCCTCCACCCAGGGCAGATCCATAGCCGCCGAGAGCGGAGCCATAGCCGCCGTAACCTCCATAACCGGCCACTGCGGCGCCATCTAAAAGGGAAAAATTGTGTAAGTATCAGTGATCAGTTAGGGTGCGAATTAATCTCTCTCCCTCTTGTAATCCCCACCAGCGCTCACCCTCACCTAATCCAGCCAGAGATCGAGAGCCGTACGGGTTGTAGTAGCTATCGACACCCACGCCACTGCCATAGGCTCCTCCATAGCCAGCGCCCAGGGCGGAACCGTAGCCGCCATAGCCTCCAGCGCCTCCATAGCCGCCTGCTCCTGCATAGCCACCATATCCACCAACATAGCGCTTCTCCTGCTTCTTCTCCTGCAGCGGTGCATAGCTGCTGGCGGCGCCCACTTGATCCTCTTCGACAGCAGCCACCGCCACGGATGACTGATCGGAGGCCAGGGCCACCTGCTCCTGATCGGGCGCCTCCTCAGCCAGGACACTCAGCACTAAGCTGGTCGCCAACAGGATAAACTGTGCGCGAGAATGAACGGGTGAAAGTATATCAAATATTTTATTTAACACTTTTTGGATTTTGGATTTTTGATTTTTTAAACAAAAAAAAAACAAATCACGTCCTTCATTTATTCCAGATTTTGGGTTTATCTTTTATAATATCCATAAAATCCTTACAAAGCACTTCATGTTGTGGTCGCCTGTGTGTGGTTTCAACTGTTTGCTGGTGGGCTTACTCCTCCTCTGAGACTATGTTGCGCACGCGCCGCTTGACACTTGTCTAATGATTCCACTGCCCGACCGCCGCTCGCTTATATACCCACCGATGCCGGGGAGAGAGAGCGCGAAGTTGGAGACCAACAGGTAGGAGCAGCAGCAGCAGCAGCAGCTCGATCTCTTCATCCACAGATGACGCATGCCACGAGCCAAAGAGCCCAAAAGGGGTCTTGCAGTAATTACATGTTTAGCTTCTAAGTAGAAGGGATAATGGATAATAGATAATGGATATTATGACAAGAGTGCCTTTTACTTGAATTTAAATTATGTATTGTTATTATTATTTTGAATAGTATAAAACTTGTATTCATTAATCTTGATTTAAATGACATTTTCAGTTATAGATAGTCGATAGTCGGAGGTTGAGTCGAAGAAATTTTCCTCATTATTAGAATCTTGTTGCTATATGTGTAGGGCTCGTAATATCCGCTTTCCCAGTTATATCCCTCATATATAAAATGTATGATTTTATATAGTTTTGTTTAGAAAATGTAAACTTTCATTAATATTATATAAGATTTAAATACAGGAGTCACAGTAAAATTTATGGAGAGCTACACTTATTACTTTAAAAAAATGGGGTTATAAAAGTTTCGATTTATGCATAAACAAGCGATTTATGAATATACAAGTTAATATTAAAATATCTCTAATAAATGATTTAATACAAAGTTCACAAAAATAGGATTAAAAGTAAAGAACACCCACTGGAATCCTTAAAAGTCTGGAAGATTGACATATATGGATTTTACCATAAGCTAATGTAAAATTAATATTTAAAAAATAACTGATAAACTTTTATTAAAATTTTTTATATATTCTAAATATTAATAATTATGTAAACATCAACCGAAATACTTTTTTAAACAAAAATAAATCCTAGAATATTTATAAGAAGTCTCTAAAATACTCCACTGCATCGAAAACTAGTAGATCTTAATTGATATGTATAAATACCTCGGATGGAATTATAATATATATATTTTATTAATTATTAATATTTTAAAGAAATTTTAAAGCCCGTTTATGTTAAAACCCCATAATTGAAATCCCCCCATTGATCTATATACCATTATATGCAATCGGCGTAGAAGTAGGGGTGTGACTCTGCTGGTCGTCATACATCATTATCAATATTCCCGCGATCTGGGGGGATCAATTATAGACCGCAGCCAGCACAGTGAAAAACAATAACAATGATGACAAATGCTAATTGAATCATTAACTTGACCCTGAAGGCAGCTAATTGGCCAACATAAAACGCCAAATAGCCAAGTGCAACATGCCGCCAGTGGACAAACGATATAGCCCGCGTCCAGGCCAGTTCACCGATTTAGTTAGATAAATATTGAGGCTAAGTAGCTGTACGTGAGTCACAAGGTTCGGTGCTGGGTTTTCACTTTCCAAGCCTTCAGAGAAATCCAAGCGGATCTACAGAAATCTATTTGATTTTCGGGCCAAGACAAAGGCGCCAACTGTCTGAAAGTTTGGCCTGCCCAAGGGGTAGGTGGTGGTGGTGCCTTCACTTAGAGAGTGGATTCTGCAATCCAAGCAACCACTCACCCACTCAACACGGTTGACACATTTCCAAAGACTTAACGGGGACCCCAAAAAGATATAGCATACACTTGCCAAAAGGTTCTGGCTAAGGAAAGTCTTTAAGCTTAAGTATTTCTATATTTATGTGTCGGTAGAGAGGGCTTAAATTAAGGCTTAAATTTGTTGTTATTTAGTAAAGTTCATTTAATAGATGAAAATATATAAGATACCATTTTAGAGCTTAGATTTGGATACATAAAATATAAAGGTAATCCCAAGAATTCATATTATTCCCAATAAAATAAATATTTTATATAAAACAAATATTTAAATAATTAAAAATTATAAAAATAAGTGTAGAAATCAACCTCTCTTAAAGTTGTAAAGGTCAGCAATAATCTATTTGTAGTTGCAGATATTTTGAACTCAAAGTACGTGTGGCAATAGTCATCCGTAAGGTTGATGTCAAAATATAGTGGCTGTCGATGCTATATAGACTCTGCTGATACATCTGTTTTGCTGTTGCCATCGATCTCTAGTGTTTCCCCCCATATGGGTTTACTATATATATGTATATAGATATATATATGAGTGGGGCCACATTGTGTTCGGGCAGGGCATGTGAAAAGTGTTAACTGAGTGGGATCCATGCTGAGGGAACGGTAGCGATGACTTGACTTGGCCATGGCTGTGCTTTGGCGGTGGCCTGGGAGTTTTATTTTCTGTTTTGTTTGGCCCACTGAGACAATGATTCTTTAATGCCGAGGCCTAAAAGAGTATTGCACACGGGCAACCAGTGAATCTCTACTAGGTAAGTGGTGGCCTACCAAGGCAACCTACAGGGCGTATACGTGATATTGGATATTCATTCTTTTGAATTTCATTTGATTTATGAATTATTTAAAAAACAATTTAAGGAGATAAACCCATATTTTTCTCAGTGTTCTGAGCAAAGAGGCCTGACTTGGGGAGACTCCGAGTTTTCATCTTGGGGCGTTGCCATCATTCGTTGTTCTAATTTGCAAAACCAAATCATGCTCTGACATTAACAACAACAGCAGCAGCAACAATCTTGCATCATTCATGTCAGTCGCACGCCCACCAATTATATTTACAAACAGATTTAATTATAATTGAACAAACGGGGCGGACGACGGACGACGGACGACTCTAGCTGAGCTTCGGCTAGTGACTTAAAAATGTGAACTAAATGAAACGAGAAAAAAACCGCAGGCCCAGAGGTAACACAGCAAATGAAGCAGCAAATGATGATTACCACCATCGCGTTGAGGACAGTGCTCCTCAACCGCTGTCCCAGGGAGACAATGCAAAATAAAACAAAACAAAACAAAAACCATGGCCTTTTCCGTTGAACTTGCACTTTGCATAATTGCACATTACCATCGGCATATTAGCCCAGACAAGCCAAAGCCGAGACCAAGAATACTTCGCACGATTATCCCCATATGCATTGTGTGAAGCCCCCAAAGCCAAATCCCATCCCCGGCTTAGAGGGGACCGCATACACACAGCCACACAGCTGGGGCTTTGGCTCTGGCCCTGGCATTAGGCCTCTGTGTTTAAGCCAACCACAAAGGGGTTCATTTTGGAGCAGGAGAGATGCTCCTGCTGCCTGCTTGATGCTTTATTTTAATTTTTTAATTTAAAATGGATAATGCTAAGCTATGGTAAGCTTAAGCTTTTAAAGCTCCGATTTTTATTTATGACAAATAAAATAAATGAAAATCTATTTAAATTTGCATAATTTATATCCTTTTAGGCTTATATCAAGGCCAAAAGATTGTCAAGATATTCAGATTCGCCAATAAAATTTGAATTAATTTATAATAAAATATTGTAAACATTTATTTCTTAATGTTATAGGGGGTTACATCATTAAGTTGGTCAAGAATTAAGAAAAGTTTGAATTTTTTAACATTTTGCATGTAGCATGCCGATTTATTAACCTAATAAAAATAAAAAAGGAAATGTTTTCCGAATTTAACAGAGTGTTTTTTGGCTTATTAAATATATATATTTTTACAATTTCCATAAATATAGATTTAAAGTCCTCAAATGCTTATTATATAATAAAATAATCTTTACTATGTTATAAAGATCATTATATATGATATTATTATTATTATATTATATATTATATTATTATTTTAGCTTCCTTTCTTGTAAAGTATATTTTTCTGATCTACGAAATAAATACATATATAATAAAGAAAATATTAAATAAGAAATATGAATATTTTTGTCTCGAAGAAGTCTTTCGCCGCAGTCTTTTGCCGATCCAACGATCAGCCTAGGTTCGCCAAGGATGTGCCAGGAGGCAACCCAAACTCTGTGAAAGTGGTTGCTTACGATGAGCCAAAATTCTCGAACCTGAACTTGATACGAGAATAGAAATGATTCACCTTCTGTATATTGATTGAAATCGATCTCGAATGCGCCTAATGATGAGGTTCCAGTAGCTCCAGCACTTCCAGTTGCCAGTTCCCATTCCAAGTCCAAACAATGAGTAATTGGAGAGGCTCTCAGGTGCATGACAAATCCATAAATTTCAGGCTGCAGTCTTGGGGCACCGGGCATAAATCGTAAGTCAGAGACAAGGCCAAGTTCACCCCCCTTCCCCCCTTACTAAAGAAAAAACAGTTTTTATTTGAATGCTGTAAAAAATATACATATACACGTATATACAGGACTGTGTCGCCATATATATCGTGCATTCGTGTATATATATATATATATATATCAGTTTATTTAGTCTTCTTCAAGAGTTCTTTAGCGAGCTGCCCGCGGCGGAGCTTCCCTCGTGTGAAATGGCACCTCACCTCATCACCTTTGCCCCTAATCTAACTATATTTTGTAATTTTTGTTTATCTCATTTTCTCGTCTTTTTTTGTTGTCATTCTTTTCGTTTCTTTTTGATTATTTTGTACGTTTTCTTCGGTTATTATTTTTTTTTTTTTGTCAATTGTTTTCTATGTTTTGTAACTTTTTTCTTTCGATTTGTACAAAGAATTTTAGCTGAAAGAAAATTAGGTTTAGGCTTTAAATTTAAATATATATTCGATAACAATTAGGAGATAAGTGAGATGATGAGCTGCCCTGCTGCTGTGCACGCCCAAGACGGAGACGGAGCTAGTGCAGCAGGAGGACGTTATTAAAAGGGAGAAGGAATGATCTAGGGTCAAGTGGGTGTATGAGAGAGGCAGAAAGTGGGGTAAGGTTGCGTTAGTTAGTGTGAAATGATACTCCTGATGACATTTTTAGTGACAGAATCAAATCAAGGATAATGATAGGATAAGGTAACAATAATCTCTGATCAGAAGGGAAAATTATACAAGTTACAAACTATAACAAAATCAAACAATTGGTCTCTAGGGCTAACGAAACAAAAACCAAACGAAACTCTGGCTTAAAATTATAATAAATATACATATGTACCATATATAGGTAGGATCGTGCACACATAGAGTATCTTTCTAGGAATACAATACATACAACTAACATCGAATTGTGAGTGTTTTTTGGGTGTTTTGCATTTCTGCTAGTTGCTTGCTCTTAACTATACATAATGTAGATTCAAATGGAAAAGAAAGCAGAAAGGAAAATATTACGAGAAATGTGTGCGGTAAAATAATAATAAGACAACTTAAACATTTATATATATGTGTGTATATCATATATCCGAAGGGGACACACTCCATCATCCATTTCCATTCTAGCCACAGGATAACTTTACAGTATATATCACACGCCCCCTCGTTTTTTACCCAAGTTTTGGCTGGTATGGCGTGGAGTGTGTATTACCGATTTGTCTAGCACTTAATTCTAGGACTCGATCTTCGAGGTTTACAAAAAATAAAAGGTTTCTGTGAAGAGGCGATGTATGTATGATGTGTAAACAAAGTGTGGTATGTTCGGGGAATTGAGCATAATGGGTTGTTGTTGTTGTTGTTATACATATATATATATATGTATTGTATATATAGTTTATGCATAATAATAAGAATAATATAAAAATAATCACAGACTCGAATTTGCTGATTGGAATCGTTATTTGTTTCACTATTTCCACTACTTGTGTTCGCTCTGCTATCTGTTATCAGCTCGAACGACAGATAGAGACTACATATATGTCTTAGGTAGTTCTTAAAGGGCTATAATCACTTGGAATAACTACAGAATGGTTGTTGTACAGTTAAGCCGTTCCATGCTGGTAGTTATGCATGTAATAGAATTGTTTTTATTAGTCCATATATTATTATTATTATTATTATTTTATATATTATTATATATTGTGTGTAGCATTACGAGTACTAAAGTTATACGAATACGACTGTTGCTGTTTTTTTTCTTTATGCGCTTCCATTTGATTCTCCTTAAGCTTATCTTGTATCCTGCATCCTGCATCGTGCATCTTTTATCTTGTATCTGGTTGTAGCATTAGTTTGCGATCCACTACAAGTTACACAGCTTATAAATAGGCGTGGCAGGACCCCGCCTTCACAATATTATACAAATATGGTAAATATATAATATGTTGTCAGATAAATAAATGTGTGTGTGTTAGAATTGTTCAAGGACAAGCTCTGGTGTATGGACTTGCTTGGGCTGCCCGTCATAATCCCTTCTTAGTTCTTTGCCTAATTAGCTTATTACGCTCTAATATTTGTATAATTTTGACTCATTAAAATATTACTTGGCTTATCACTAAATTGTTTTTCACGCCCTGCTACTCCTCTGCTGTCAGAGTCTACTGTAGAGTATAAATAATCTTTCGAGGATTTTGGGTAAGAATGGTTGTAATTGTAAACAATCTCTTAGTCTAGGAGTGAGAGTGAGTTTATGGCTGTTGTGGGTATACATTTATGGGCTTTACGTTAACATAATGTGTTCCTATATATTTCTTATGTACAATTTCTTATTCACAAGCATTAATCGCGCTTTATTTGTGTCTGATGTGGCCCTGATTTCATGTGTTTAAGTGTATTATTAGTACTTCCCTTGGGAAGTACATACATATATCGTATATCCCTAAAATATTGGTACCGTCGTCGTCGTCGTCGTCGTTTCTATGCTTTCCTTCAGGCCTTTATGGTATTGCGTTCTGTGTGTATGTATATATTTATGCCACAATATTTCATGATTAATTTTCGTGTTAAACAGTTTTTTTTTGTTTGTTTGTGGTTAAAGGTAATAATTAGAGAATTAGGAGAACAATAAACGGGTCACAGTTTAAAAAATACAATAATATTTGGGTCAGTTTTAATAATATAATCATAATCGAAAATTCCACAAGGAGGAGCCTCCACTTGCGGTTGCCTAAAATTAAATTGAAGTATTTATACAATCGATGCAAGTCTATTTAAAGTTAATTACTACTATTAGTTGAATTATTATTATTTTATTATAGACTTGCAAATATTTGCACTTTTGTTTGCTGCTATGGTTGGTTGTGTCTGTGTCCAGGTCAAGCTTTAAGCATTCCACTTAAGTCTATCTTTAAATACAATCTGTGGCTAAGAAAACGAAGCACGTTTTAGTCATTGATAGGATACATATATCTTTGTACAATTACTAGCCAGAATGGGTATTATATCTGTATGTATAATGCATGTCGACATAGGGTTAGGTTATTCACCAATCAAGATGATTTTGAATTGTTTATATATATATATAGACGTAATGGTTACAATGCTACAACTTTATACCTTAATGCTAAGGTTCCTTTTCAACTTTGGGCTTAAACTCGCTTAACCACAATATATATATAGATGGAGGAGATAACCTATCCGATTTCTAATCTGTTACAAAAAAAAAAAAAACATTATTTATACTACATAGTTCATGATTCACATTTTAAGCTATCCTCCTAATCGCGATTCTACTTCTCCATCCTCTTGTCCCATCAATCGTGCTTGAGTACGATGCGGGCGGGCGCCTTGGAGCGCTGCTTATGGCTGCTCCCGCCTCCTCCTCCACCTCCTCCTCCTCCTCCAGACGATGCCAGACGTTTCTCCAGCCGATCAAAAATGCCTCCTCCTCCTCCTCCTCCACCTGAACTGCTGCCTCCTCCGCTGCTTTTCCTCTGCTGTCCGTGCTGCTCCTGGTCTCGCTGCCTCCTTTCCCGCTGCCTGCCGCCGTGCGAAGACTGCTGCTGATCGCCGCTGCCATTGCTGGTGGGCTTTAGCACCACCCTCCTCTGGCCGGAGCCAAAGCTGGCCGCTGACGCCGACGAGGTGCCACCGCGCACCATCTTGTGGTTACGCTTCACCACCAATAGCTCCGGCGTTGCCGATCGCTTGCTGCTGGCCTTCTGTGGCGGCGGCGATGGCGTGGCCAGCAAACGATCCTCCTCGTCCAGCAGCAGGTCATCGTCATCGTAGTCCAGTTCCACCTCGTCGTCACTGGGCGTGCCCAGGCGCAGCATATCGCGTGGCTTTGGCGGGGTTCCCCCAGCCGCAGTTGCAGTCACAGTTACAGCCACACTTCCAGCTCCTCCGCCTCCTCCTCCTCCTCCTGCCCCAGCAGTTGCCAAGACTGCTCTTGCCGGCTGCTGCTGATGATGATGATGATGATGCTGCTGCTGCTGCTGCTGCTTGGAGGAGGGAGCCAGGTGGTCCGTTATACTTCGTTTGGCCTCTGGCGCTATTTTTGCCGCCGTTACTTGTTTGCGTGTCGGCGGCTGCTGCGCCTGCGACGGCGCCTGTCTGTTGCGACCACCGTTGCCAGTGTCCTGGTCATCGCGACGCTTCAGAGAGATGACCTTGCGCTCATGGCGAATGGCTGCCGCTGATGCTCCTGGAACTGCTCCTGATCCTTGTACGGCGGCGGAGGTGGCAGCTGCTGCTGTTGCTGACTCCTGGTCACCCTCGGCAGGCGAACTGTGCTGCTCGGCGCGTTTTTCCTATAAAATTATATTTCGTTTGTGTGTGTGCTTATTCCAAGTCTCCCTTAACTAATTTTAAAAACTAACAAATAACAAATAAACATAAATTAACTTTAGATTGAGCTTCGGTTGCCGAAGGACTGAATACCCTGGCAGGGGCTGGGCACCTTGAAGGAGTCTGGGCTAATTTGGAAGATCTTTTGAATATTTTAGCAATAAAACAATACTTGGCGATAATTTAATAAAGAAAATACATTAGATAATACAATTTAACAGATAAATTCCTATAATAATATTTAAACTTTATATTTCGATCTTTAAAGCCTAATATAATATTTTATTTCGAGTGTTTCTAGGCACCGACAGCCAGAAAGGGAAGCTTGACTACTGCCAGAGCATTAACTCAATGAGAAAAAGTATTTGGAAGCTGCAGGAGATCTTGAGGTTCTCAGACTCACCTCATGGAGTTTCTCCTCGGCTGCGCGCCTACGCTTCAGCTCCTTGTCCCGCATGACCTTCTCGCGCAGCTGCTTCTGCTTTTCAATCTCCAGGCGGTAGTTTCGCGTCTCCTCATCCTCATCGCTAGGCTGCAAAGGCCGTCACTCCGTTAGAATCAACATCAAGTATTTGTTTCGGGATTCTGGGATCACTTACCGCATTACGGCTGCCCGTGTCCGATGTGCGGCCGCGCGGCTCACCGGAGAATGGATTCCGATTGCCTGCGGCTGAGCCTGGGGAGCCGCTGCGACGTCGCTTGGGTGGTGCAGCACCGGCCGATGCTGCGCCACTGCCCGATCCTTGGCCACCGTTGCCTGTGCTTGTGCCGCCACCACGATTCTCGTCCCTGTCGCGGCTAGCTGCCCGCCGAAATCCTCGGCTTCCTGCAGTCCTTCCAGTGACACCGCCATATCGCTCGCGGTCACGTTCTCGATCACGCTCTCGTTCCCTCTCCCGCTCCCGCTCCCGGTCCCGGTCCCGCTCACGTTCCCTTTCCCTTTCCGTACGCTTCACCGGCGAGTAGCTGCGTCCTCGGGAACGGCTGCGACTGCGTGTGCCCCGCCGCCGTTCACCCGCTTGGCCGGAAGCAATGCCAGACCCAGAGCCTGAGCCTGAGCCAGCTGGCGGCGGCGAGCGCTCCATTCGCCGCTTTTCAAAGTATTGCCGATTCTTGTTGATAAACTCCTCCTGCTGGCGGAGCAGCTCCGCCTCACTGTTGATGGCCGGCATAAAGTGCGTCTCCTTGATGAACTTATTGGTGGCCGCCTCGACGCCGCCCTTAAAATTCGGATTGATGAGCACCTTGCTAACACGCGGCACCGACGAGGAGCTCTGCTGCTGCGGTGGCGGCGGTCCATTCGGCGGTGGCTGCTGCTGCTGCTGCTGCTGTCCCGGATTTCCACCAACTTGTTGTTGCTGCGATGGATGCCCCGGTGGCTGCTGCTGCTGCTGCTGCTGCTGCAGCTGGGGCAAAGGCTGTTGCTGCGACGGCGGCTGCTGCTGTTGCTGCTGCTGCGGGGGCGGCGGGCCACGCATTCCCATGCCATTGGCGTAGTTGGGCGGGGCGCCGGGCATCATGTGCGGTGGCAGGGCCTGTAGCGGAGGTCGCGGCATGCGCGCCGTGTCGCCCTGCGGCCGCCAGCCATTGTGCGGACGCATAAATTGCGGCGGATGCTGGGGCGGATGACCTTGGTCGTAGCCATAAGGCGGTGCATTGCGGTACAGGGGCGGTCGCATGCCCGACGGCGATTGCTGAAGCTGATGCGGCCCAGGTCCCGGTCCTGGGCCCAATAACGCTCCATTACGATAGCCTCCACCACTGCCACCACCGCCCGGATTGGGGGCATAGCCCATCGGCGGCGGCTGCAACAGGCCCACCCGCACCTGCTCGTGCGGATGCGGCAACAGATGCGGCGGTCCGGCTCCGTTCGGATTGTGACCGTGACTGTGACTGTGGTGCATCATGTGCGAATGCGGGGGATTGTGGAGGGGATTGGCGGGAGCGCTGTGTGGCTGTTGTGTGTTGGTCGGTGCCTGTTGTGGTGACTGGTTGGGTGGCTGAGTTGGCGGGTACTGGCCTGGAATGGGAATGAATGTTGGCTTGTTCAGTGTCTGCTGTTGATGGGATGGATGTGCGGGATGGGCCTGAGGCAGCAGGGTGGACAGGGTAAGCTGGGAACCGGGAAGGGCTAGGGGAAGCAGACAGGCGGTAGGAGCAGCACCGCCCACTGGCGTGCTCATCAGAGCCAGGCGCTGCTGCTGCTGCTGTTGCTGCTGTTGCTGTGGAGCATTACCCGGCATGCCGTATCGCTGAGGCGGCGGCTGCATTCCGGCCATGCCGCCCATGCGCTGCTGCTGGACACCGAACATGGGCGAGGGATTACGCAGCAGATGGTGCCGTGTCCCAATCCCGCGTGGCGGTTTGCCCATCTGATTCGGATTCTGCATGTAGCGTCCTCCTCCGCC
The DNA here is from genome assembly GCA_035046345.1 of Drosophila birchii. Lineage (NCBI taxonomy): Eukaryota > Metazoa > Arthropoda > Insecta > Diptera > Drosophilidae > Drosophila > Drosophila birchii. The sequence continues at coordinate 6,714,321 of JAWNOA010000043.1, read as the reverse complement.
GCCTCCACCGCCGCTACCACGCTGTTTGTCTGCCATTGAAACATAGAGAAATGTGTGTTAGGATCTGATCTGATTTGATCTTTCGAGCTCTATTCCTCACCTGAATGACCGTGGTGTCGCCGCTGTTGCTGGTGCTGCTGGTAGGGCGACATGTGGCTGTGCTGCTCCTGCTGGTGTCGCATATTGCTGTCGGCCCGTTCGCTGGCCGTCTTATAGTTAGTGCGCTCCTCGCGCTCCTCCTCGTCCTCGCGCGGATCGGGCAGCTCGGAGACCACCGAGGCGGAGCTAACACTGGGCAGACTCTCCTGCGAGGAGGCCAGCAGCGAAGACAGTCCCGCCTCGCCCTGGGCAGCCGTCTCTTCACCGCCATTGTTTGCCTTCGGCAGAGCCGTCTCTTCCTCTCGTTTATGCGCCGTCGGGGCTTCCTCAGCTGGCTGAGTCGGCAACTGAAGCTCTGAATCTGTGGTGGTGCTGGGATTTAATGTCACTGGCTGCTCCGATACCTTTTCCTCCGTGGCCGGAACAACAGCAGCTGGAGTTCTCTCAAAGCTGGGCGGAATGCTGCTGGCGGCAGTGGCGGGAGCGGGAGTATAGACGGGAGCAGGAGCAACAGCGGCTGGACCAGAAGCCGGGGCCGGAGTATACGGCTCTGGATCCGCGGCAGCGTCTTCCGTTGCTGCCGCTGCTGCTGCCGAAGGAGCAGAGGCTGAGGGTCCAACTGTGTCGCGACCAGCCTGAAGCTGCTCCTTGTGCTTACGCTCGTGCTGGCGAATCTGCTCCTGGGCCCACTCCTCGGCCTCAGCGCGCATCTGCTGCTTCACCTCGTTGGTGACATCCTTTTCGAGCTCTGAAGGGTGAGACGGAAAGCATGTAATTTGAGATTTGAGATCGGTTTCGGGATCAAAGTGCCCGGGACTCACCTTCGTCCGAGAGTAGCAACTCATCCTCGTCGGCGCCGAGCAGGGTCTGGTCGTCGATGTCGTCCCCCAGTTCGTAATTGAGCAGGTCATCGCTGCGGGGGAGAGGGGGAGGGAGAGGGAGAGAGAGCAAAAGGAAGCCAAGGTGAGATTCTTTCCTTGCGAATTTTCAATTCGAAATTCCATTGAAAACCGAACGAGCGCACGCACACACACACACTCGCCCCGGGGGCATTCACTCACACTCACACTCACACTCACACCCACACACACACACACACACTAGGGCAAACACCTCGAAAATGTTATACACATGAACGCACTCGTACTCCACCACGGCGGGCACACGCACACGCACACGCACACGCACACGCACACCACCCACCGCACTCGGTGTGGGCATCGGTTAACGATCGCGGCACGGCGGCTCCCATAACATCTTGGTCCTGCCACCAGCACCACCATGCATATTTCAAACTTTACTTCACTTTTCCCACCCCCCAACGAACACTTACTTAATGTCCGACATTTTGACTGCGGCCAGCCAGCGCAGCTGTTGACACTCGACGACGGCGGCAACGGCGTGGGGGCGTGACTGTATGTAGTTTAGAGAAGTAGAACAGCGGTCCTTTACTTGCACGGCCCTCTTAAATGCATTTTGAGCTGTTTTCCAGATGCTAGGCAGCGGAAATGTATGCAAAAACTTCGTTTCTTTTTTTCACACAGTGTCACTTTTCAGAGGGATGCAATGGTGTGGCCGTTTTCTCCGAAACTTAAATTTCTTCTTCCAAAACTCGGGCAAATACAGTTCAGTATAGCCGGTCACACGCCTCTAAACATCAAATTATTTCGTTTAATTATTGCTAATAACAGTCTTTCCAAACGATACTACCTGAAATGTTTGCTCCGTATTTGAATTTTCAGAAGGAAAGCGTATTAAAAATGGCATGTTTCATCACTTCGAACATCGTTGCCATCTTAAGCTTCGTATCCAGACAACAAAAAACGTTTCGCAGCGAAACAAAGTGTGACCGCTGATTTTACTAGCTGTTCGGCATTTTTGGCCGGGAAATGATGCGGTCATACATTCATGTTTACAATATTTTCAAAATGTTGATAAAAAATTAAAAATAAGATAAAAACTACTATTGCTATAGCAGTAATTATTGCCGTAATGGATAAGGAAGATTCTAAACCAAATAGCAAGCGATCAAAGTATTGGGAGAGCCCACAGACAGACAGATCAATTAAAGGGCGATATTCTTCCAATGTAAGCATTGTTTACATATTTTTATATCAATAATATACATTCTAACCATTATCTTTTGTTTTTTTTATAATTAGAAAATCTGCACCAAGCTCCTGTTCTGTTTTATAAAATTTGTATTCTTTTTCGCAGCCCGCTCAAAAAAATACTAGAAAGTACCACACACTTTTCTAGTATATTTGTTTTCTTGTCAGGTTACCGACCTATAAAACGGCCGCTGATGAACAACCGTTTTCAACTATTTGCCTCTCGCTCTCACTCACTGCTTAAAGACGGTTTTTTACTGTTTGGATACGGAGCTTTAAATACCAAATATTGTGGTGGGTTATTGCAACGCCCCTGGCAGGGTCACACGGCAAACTATTTTTTTTTATGTTGCGAAAATATCATTAACAAACATTTTGGCAAAACGACCGGCTTATTGACAGCAGGAAAAACGTATGCGTGGGCGAGCCTGAAGGGCCAAAACCGGAATCCAGCAGTACGCACTCCACTCCAAAGAGAAGCCCAGCACGAGCGGTGACCAATAACCGGCAACGGCAACGGCAACCAGAACGCTGCTCCCTGCGGGCCAAACCCATGCGAGTGACAGAGAGAGAGAGAGAGGGTCGAGCAGCACCGAGCGAGTTCTGCGCGAATAGAAAATAGCAAAAAAAAGAAGTCATCAATTATATTTAGGCCATGAAGAGCGTGCTAATGGTGGCCGAGAAGCCCTCGCTGGCAGCCTCGCTGGCGGGCATCCTCTCCAACGGTCGCTGCACGGCCAAGCGGGGTGAGTTGGTTGAATATTCACCGTTTTTCTCCTCCTTTGAATGCCAAACGTAATCCGTAATTCTTGCACCAGGCACCGGCAACGGCTGCTCCACGCACGAGTGGACGGGGAGTTTTCGCAACGAGGGCAGCGTCCACTTTCGGATGACGTCGGTGTGCGGGCATGTGATGTCGCTGGACTTCATTAGCAAATACAACTCGTGGGACAAGGTGGATCCTGTGGAGCTGTTCGGCTGTCCCACAGAGAAGAAGGAGACGAACCCCAAGCAACACATGCGAAGCTTTCTGGCGCAGGAGGCGCGCGGCTGCGATTACCTTGTCCTTTGGCTGGATTGCGACAAGGAGGGCGAGAATATCTGCTTCGAGGTAATGGATGCCGTCCAGCATGTCATTCACAATGTGTACAGCCGCCAGGTTACGTATCGCGCCCACTTCTCCGCCATTACCGACAAGGACATTAAGGGCGCTATGGAGACTCTGGGGCATCCCAACGAGAACGAGGCCAAGTCGGTGGACGCGCGACAGGAGCTGGACTTGCGGATTGGCTGTGCCTTCACACGCTTCCAGACCAAGTTCTTCCAGGATCGATACGGCGACCTGGACTCCTCGCTCATCTCCTACGGCCCCTGCCAGACGCCCACGCTCGGCTTCTGTGTGAAGCGTCACGACGACATCCAGACCTTCAAGCCGGAGAGCTTCTGGTATCTGCAGCTGCTGGCCGGCCAGCCGGAGTTCACGCTCGAGTGGGCGCGTGGACGCGTGTTTAAGAAGGATGTCGCCATCATGCTGCTGAATCGTGTCAAGGAGCAGAAGGAGGCCACGTAAGAGAAGCCTCATCTAGTCCTAGCCTTCTAATCCATTTAACCTTTCCATTTCTATTATCATTTTGCAGCGTGGAGAGCGTGGGTAGCAAGGAGGCATTCAAGAGCAAGCCCCAGGCCCTGAACACCGTCGAACTGATGCGGATATGCAGCTCTGGGCTGGGCATCGGCCCCTTCCAGGCGATGCAAATAGCGGAGCGCCTTTACACGCAGGGCTACATCAGCTATCCGCGAACGGAAACCAACCAGTATCCGACCAATTTCGACCTGCCGGCTGTGTTGCGTGTGCTGCAGCCATCGGGTGACTTTGGGGAGGAGGCGCGTACCATTCTGGGCGATTTGCAGACGCCGCGAAAGGGCAAGGACGCCGGCGACCATCCACCGATCACGCCCATGAAGCTGGGCAACCGGAGCGAATTTGATCGCGATACCTGGCGCGTCTATGAGTTCATCTGCCGTCACTTTATGGGCACGGTATCGCGCGACTTGAAGTACCGTGTGACAACGGCCAAGCTGAGCGTTGGCCTGGAGACGTTCACCTGCACGGCGAACGTGCTGCTCGATGCCGGTTTTACCAAGGTGATGACCTGGCAGGCCTTCGGCCGGGACGAGCCGATGCCGCCCTTTGTCCAGGGCACCCAGGTGGCCATCAACGATGTACGATTGGCCGAGAGCCAGACGGGGCCGCCCGATTATCTCACCGAGGCGGAGCTAATTACGCTAATGGAGCAGCACGGCATCGGGACGGACGCCTCCATACCGGTGCACATCAACAATATCTGCCAGCGAAACTACGTGCACATCGAGAACGGACGGAAGCTGATACCCACGACGCTGGGCATTGTGCTGGTGCACGGCTATCAAAAGATCGATCCCGAACTGGTGCTGCCCACGATGCGGTCCGAGGTGGAACGGATGCTGACGCTGATCGCCCAGGGCTCGGCCGATTTCAAGGACGTGCTGCGGCACGCCATCCAAATCTTCAAGCTGAAGTTCATGTACTTTGTGAAGAACATTGCCAATATGGATGCGCTCTTTGAGGTCTCCTTCTCGCCGCTGGCGGAGTCGGGCAAGGCGCATTCGCGATGCGGCAAGTGTCGTCGGTACATGAAGTACATACAGGTGGGTTCGCCATTGTCCAGTGCCCAGTGACCAGAGAAAAACCCATAGCCTTAACCTATGTTCTCTCTCTCTTTTGCAGACCAAGCCCGCCCGGCTTCATTGCTCGCACTGCGACGAGACCTACGCCCTGCCCATTGGCAATGTCAAGGTGTACCGCGAGTTCAAGTGCCCGCTGGACGACTTCGATCTGCTGGCCTTCTCCACGGGCGTCAAGGGACGGTCCTATCCGTTCTGCCCCTACTGCTACAACCATCCGCCGTTCAGCGACATGCCCAATCTGGGCGGCTGCAACACCTGCACGCACTCCACCTGCCCGCACTCGCTGAACACGCTGGGCATCTCCGGCTGCGTCGAGTGTCCCACTGGCGTTCTAGTGCTGGACTGCACGCTGGCGCCCACCTGGAAGCTGGGCTGCAACCGGTGTGATGTGATCATCAACTGCTTCAAGGGCGCCACCAAGATCACAGTGGAAGGTGGGTTCTAGCGGGTTCTCACTCTGGCCTCCTGGATGTAAACATTTCTTTGTATAATTGCAGAGGCCAAGTGCCAGGAGTGTGGTGCCCAGCAAGTCAACGTCGTGTATAAGTCCGACAAGAGCAAATTCAAAGACGGCAGCGAGGAGAAGATTGGCTGCATCTTCTGCTCTACGGACTTCTCGCATTTGGTGGAAAAGCACCGGGCAGTGGCGTCACGACCAGTTCGTAGTGGCGGATCCCGTGGCGGCAAGGTTGGACGCGGCGGTGGCGCTGCCGGGGGACCAGCTGCCGCTGGCCCAGGTGGAGCGGCGGCTGTTGGCGGTGCTGGCGCTTCCGGTGGCGGGGGACGTGGCGGACGCGGTGGACGGCAGCCCAAAGATAAAATGGCTCAGCTGGCGGCGTATTTCGTTTGAGTGTGTGGTGTCATCGTCGTCGGCGCGTCTGTGGCTTGCATTTACTTACATACACCATCCGCAGAGAGCCCACAACACCGAATAAAAGAAACAAATTGTATAAAGAAAGCGAGCATTTACTGTGGTCGTCGGGGTTGAAGTTGAAGGTTCAGTAAATTAAATATTCTTCAATGGCAGCGAGTTATTGCCCAATTTTTAAAGAAATGCAGCAATAAATTGGTATTCCTAATTGATAAAATAAACTAAAAAACTTGATTAACTCTCTATGCTGGCTTTTAAGGTATTATTTCCTTAAAAGTAAATCTGCATATATAGTAAATGATCAGATCAAGTAGTTACATCACCCGAGCGGTGATCGTTCATTCATTTATTCATCAATTCCAGTAAACTCCAGTGAGCCGCTTGGCCTATAAATAAAAAAGGCTTCCGCAGGTTCAGGTGGAGCGGTGGCTGCCGGAGGAGCAAATATGTGGTACTTTTTCTTCATACATTCTTCTTCATTGCATTTACATGCATACATACATACATCATGTATGTACATACACTGCGCGTCACCAGATTAGTTTTTAATTTATTAAAAACCCATACAAAGTCCAATTGAATTCTTTTATATGTTTTTATTTACAGAATTAAGCAAGTTATTTCGGAAAAAATTGTACTCTTTCTATCTTTAATGGTTTAGAAATTATTTCACTTTAAAAGAAACTCCTAGGGGGGGGGCGCTAATCTGGTGACGCGCAGTGTACATATATGTACATGCATACATACATACAACATCCAAAAGAACTCGCAAAATTAAATAAACAAACATTGTCTAAAGAAATCAAGCATTTAGTCCGATTCATAGTAAGGTTAAGTAAATAAAATATTGTTTAATGGCTGCGAATATTTAGGAAATGCAATAATAAAAATATATGTATGTACATATGTAAATAATTGAATTTGCACTCTATTCTGGCTGTTAAAAAAATAAGAAATTGGTCTTCAAATAAAAGTCAGTATAAACATTATGTTTAAATTTAATCTGGAGTATTGTGGGTTTAGTCAAGACTTTAACTTTTAGTTACATCACCGCTCGTCATCAGCCTACATTACATTTCATCAGCAATTTGTTAATTTTCATTAGACGAACTTTCCAGATGCAGTTAGTCACGAATCAGTGTGCACCCACACAAATGAACCTGCATGCAGGTGTGTATTGTATAGCTTTGGGGAAATGGAAATGAAAATGGAAATGGAGGTCTGCCCCAATATATATGCGTGTGCTTGTGGGGGTCTTGTCTGAGGCTGTTGACCAAAGCGAAGACAAATCTCTCATGCATCGTCAAAACAAATAAAGGTCGTTTAACTCGGCAAACAAAGGAAAAAAATATAGCTAGAACATACAGACATACATTCTCTCTCATACATACATACATACAAAACATCGGGATAGTGTAGTAAAAGGCCGCATTGAATTTATCGATAACTGGACTATGATGGCCGTTAGAGCGAAAAAGACAACAAATGCACTACGCATTTTGTTTTCAATGTCTAATTTTGCCCATAGATAATTTAAAAACAAATGGTTTTCGTGTAGAACTTGCTCTTTGAGTTCTAGACTCTGAGTTTCGCCTATTTACCCAGCTAATAACTGAGCACAACTCGGCTAACAAAGCACTCCGAGCACAACTGTCGCCTGAGAGTGAGAGAGACAGCAGTCAACCGAAAGTCCTATAAATACGAGTCGCTCGCCAAGCAGCCAGCAGCTGTGAGAAAATAGTCGAGAAGTGAAGGTGGTGAAAAAAAACAAGAAAGCAAGTTTTTAAACATTGAACAGAAAGTGTTTTGTTAAAAAGTGCAAACCAAGGAAAATAACATTAATTTAATTAATACGAGATCAAGCCAGTAAGGTGAGTAATGGAAAATTCTGTTTTTTGTTCTTAGTTTTTTCTTATCTTTGGGTGCCCCCTTCTCTAAACTGCATCCAAAATGGCGTCGCAGATAGAAAAGTGCAGCTAAGAATAAAGAAAATGGGGGTTCAATGCGTACATGTGTGTGTGTGTGTATCTGCGCTTCCAGGGCCATTTTTTTTTACTTATTAGAAACTAAATTCCTGATTAGTCATTGCCTTCAATTTGACGTTTCATTGCGAAATTATTCAGTTGTGAAAAAAACTTTTGGGGGAAAACCCATTGGTACGCCTGTGTGTGTAAACCAGAGAACTGTTTCTGGGTCACGAAAACTGGGTCACCACGCAGAAAATCAATTGCGCACTTTCCTTCCACTTTTCTTATACACACACAACCACAACTGAATTTTTTTTTTTTTCTTCCTCCACAGCCAACATGCAAATCTTCGTCAAGACTTTGACCGGCAAGACCATCACCCTTGAGGTCGAGCCCTCGGATACCATTGAGAATGTCAAGGCTAAGATCCAGGACAAGGAGGGCATTCCCCCAGACCAGCAGCGTCTGATCTTCGCCGGAAAGCAGCTGGAGGACGGACGCACTCTCTCCGACTACAACATCCAGAAGGAGTCCACCCTTCACTTGGTTCTGCGTCTGCGTGGAGGCATGCAGATCTTCGTCAAGACTTTGACCGGCAAGACCATCACCCTTGAGGTCGAGCCCTCCGATACCATCGAGAACGTCAAGGCTAAGATCCAGGACAAGGAGGGCATTCCACCAGACCAGCAGCGTCTGATCTTTGCCGGAAAGCAGCTGGAGGACGGACGCACCTTGTCCGATTACAACATCCAGAAGGAGTCCACCCTTCACTTGGTTCTGCGTCTGCGTGGAGGCATGCAGATCTTCGTCCAGACTTTGACCGGCAAGACCATCACCCTTGAGGTCGAGCCCTCCGATACCATCGAGAACGTCAAGGCCAAGATCCAGGACAAGGAGGGCATTCCCCCAGACCAGCAGCGTCTGATCTTCGCCGGAAAGCAGTTGGAAGATGGACGCACTCTCTCCGACTACAACATCCAGAAGGAGTCCACCCTTCACTTGGTTCTGCGTCTGCGTGGAGGCATGCAGATCTTCGTCAAGACTTTGACCGGCAAGACCATCACCCTTGAGGTCGAGCCCTCCGATACCATCGAGAACGTCAAGGCTAAGATCCAGGACAAGGAGGGCATTCCCCCAGACCAGCAGCGTCTGATCTTTGCCGGAAAGCAGCTGGAGGACGGACGCACCTTGTCCGATTACAACATCCAGAAGGAGTCCACCCTTCACTTGGTTCTGCGTCTGCGTGGAGGCATGCAGATCTTCGTCAAGACTTTGACCGGCAAGACCATCACCCTTGAGGTCGAGCCCTCCGATACCATCGAGAACGTCAAGGCCAAGATCCAGGACAAGGAGGGCATTCCCCCAGACCAGCAGCGTCTGATCTTCGCCGGAAAGCAGCTGGAGGACGGACGCACCCTGTCGGATTACAACATCCAGAAGGAGTCCACCCTTCACTTGGTTCTGCGTCTGCGTGGAGGCATGCAGATCTTCGTCAAGACTTTGACCGGCAAGACCATCACCCTTGAGGTCGAGCCCTCCGATACCATCGAGAACGTCAAGGCCAAGATCCAGGACAAGGAGGGCATTCCCCCAGACCAGCAGCGTCTGATCTTTGCCGGAAAGCAGTTGGAGGATGGCCGCACTCTCTCCGACTACAACATCCAGAAGGAGTCCACCCTTCACTTGGTTCTGCGTCTGCGTGGAGGCATGCAGATCTTCGTCAAGACTTTGACCGGCAAGACCATCACCCTTGAGGTCGAGCCCTCCGATACCATCGAGAACGTCAAGGCCAAGATCCAGGACAAGGAGGGCATTCCCCCAGACCAGCAGCGTCTGATCTTCGCCGGAAAGCAGCTGGAGGACGGACGCACTCTCTCCGACTACAACATCCAGAAGGAGTCCACCCTTCACTTGGTTCTGCGTCTGCGTGGAGGCATGCAGATCTTCGTCAAGACTTTGACCGGCAAGACCATCACCCTTGAGGTCGAGCCCTCCGATACCATCGAGAACGTCAAGGCCAAGATCCAGGACAAGGAGGGCATTCCCCCAGACCAGCAGCGTCTGATCTTCGCCGGAAAGCAGTTGGAAGACGGACGCACCCTGTCCGATTACAACATCCAGAAGGAGTCCACCCTTCACTTGGTTCTGCGTCTGCGTGGAGGCATGCAGATCTTCGTCAAGACTTTGACCGGCAAGACCATCACCCTTGAGGTCGAGCCCTCCGATACCATCGAGAACGTCAAGGCCAAGATCCAGGACAAGGAGGGCATTCCCCCAGACCAGCAGCGTCTGATCTTTGCCGGAAAGCAGCTGGAGGATGGACGCACCTTGTCCGACTACAACATCCAGAAGGAGTCCACCCTTCACTTGGTTCTGCGTCTGCGTGGAGGCATGCAGATCTTCGTCAAGACTTTGACCGGCAAGACCATCACCCTTGAGGTCGAGCCCTCCGATACCATTGAGAATGTCAAGGCTAAGATCCAGGACAAGGAGGGCATTCCCCCAGACCAGCAGCGTCTGATCTTCGCCGGAAAGCAGCTGGAGGACGGACGCACCCTGTCGGATTACAACATCCAGAAGGAGTCCACCCTTCACTTGGTTCTCCGTCTGCGTGGCGGCGCTCTCTAGATTTTCTCACAAAATACTAAACCCATAGTCCACATCTCATAAATTTGATCTTACCGCCGCAGGGCGTAGATAAATAAACTCAAGTATTCAAATAAACTAAATAAATTAATCGCATGTATTGAGTATTCAGTTAAATAATAATAAACAATTGGTGTGCTTAAAAATAAGTTGAATATTTCTTGGTACGACTTGGGGAATAATTAATATGGTGACACCTGCTGGTGGCTAAAGCTGTTTAACTAAAATTCAAATTTAAATAAATGATTTGCACTAAAACTGCGGCAGTGCGCCTGATAAGTGTTGTGCATTGCCGAATATTGTTAATAGTTAATGCATTTCCCAACACTAATAGAGTGTTAAAATTAAATTGGTGTGCAAATTAAAATTAAATGCTTATTCGGAGCTGTGCTTCGGGCTGCGGTATGGTCAGGACTCTCAGACTCACGCCACCTGATGCATCTCCAGGTGGGCATGAGGAAGGAGAGCTGGCGCACGGTTCAGTATATCCATTTTAAGAGCATTGGCAACCATTATTATTTTATTTTTTAAAAGTTTTTACAAGTTTTTTAGGAAATAGTTTGCTAAGCTTTTCCTGTTCTAAATTTCCGGTATAACAATAAATAATACGGCTCGTGTTTGGTATATTTGTGGAGGCAGCTTGGTATATTCGAGCGGTGGAGCAGCGGCAACACTGGCCCCATCTTCATTCGGGGCCCCAACAGGTTCGCATTGAAATCCGGAAAGTAGGAGCAGGAGCAGCAGGCAGGCAGGCACCGACGCAGTCACCACAACATGAGCAAGGAAATCTCGCTGGCCACCGTTAAGGAGCACAACACGCCCAATGACCTCTGGCTGATCATCGACAACAAGGTGTACGATGTGACCAAGTTCAGGCTGGAGGTGAGTGTGTTTTTTTTCTGGTTATCATCAACACATTGACCCCAATTAATCCATTGCAGCATCCCGGCGGCGAGGAGTCCCTAATGGACGTGGCCGGTCGCGATGGCACCAAGGAGTTCAACGATGTGGGCCACAGCTCGGAGGCGAGGTGGGCAGAGAGAACGGCTGCCATTACATGATTTGACAAAGCTTAAACTTTCGATCATTTCAGGGAGATCCTGAAGAAATACTACATCGGTAACTTGGCCGCCGCCGATATTGCCAAGCAGAAGGGTCCAATTAGGTGAGCTTAGCATACAATTTGTCCCCTTCAAGCCTTCGACCTTCATCCGCAAGTAAATCCACCCATCGTCACCTGCCATATTTATGTAAATAAAGAGATTGCCGTCTGCCTGCTGCCTGGCCTGGATCAATCATGTTATCATCTCCAAGGAAAGCACTCTCATTCCCGATAAGGGCTGAGCATCATTCGTGCCGAAAGCGGCTTTGCATGAGCTTGGCCTGGTCGCCTGGCGTAATCAATAGTCCATTAAGCATTAACCGCCGCCTGTTTATGCAACCAATTATTCGACTCGAAGCCCCGAAAGTGTTACGCATGAAAACCTCCCGAAAAGCTATACCAATCCATGTGATACCAACTTTGTAACATAATTACAGTTCGTCTCGTGCTATTTGTACACTCAGACGCTCTGTAATTGTTTTAGTTAATTGATCTGAGGCTTGTTTTTCCTAGACTTGCATTAGTTTTTTTGTTTATAAACTAGGTTATTCTTAGGATTGTTACTTGGATTCGTCCTTGGGGGATTACAAGAGAAATACATTTATGGCTTGTCAAGAAATGTACATTTAACAGAACAGAAAATCCATTTAATAATCCTTAGACTCTACATATTAGCTCTAATTCTTATCCTCGTGATCGAAATTGCTTATATCTCCTAACCAATCGCATCCTCTTTCCTACATACAAGCTTCAAGTCCTTCTCAAGCACCAAAGTAAAGTTCTACAAGAGCTAGTGCTGGGGCATCTTGAAGAGGGATTCTTCGTAAGTTCCTGTAAATGTGTAAAGTGTATATAATATAATATATAATCCTGCACGCTGTAATTTTCCACCTTTTGACATGCATTTTCCTTCTTTGCTTTGATTTTTACTCTTGGTTTTGTGCATCCCCCTTCCAAATCTAGTGCCACGTCCACTGAAGCGAGCAATGAGACCGCCGCCGCCCCCAAGCAATGCTGCATCTTGCATTAATCCCCCCAAAACGTCCCGCCCTGCTAATTAAACTAGTGAAGATAACCACCGAATTGGTTGATGCGAACTCCTCCCCGAATTCCCTCTAAATTCTCACCATCTGCTCTCTCTCTTTTGTTTCTTTCTGTATATATTCCATAATGCAGTTGCCGCCACATCGGAATGGCCCTGGTCGCCGCTGCCATCGGCATTACGCTGGTCTATGTGATCCGGCGCGGAGTTGGCCAGAAGTAATCCTCTGCGGTTTCGAAACCTTGGGACCTGAAACAGCTTCATTCCGTGATTCCGGCGTTATGTTTCCACCACAAATCGTTAATGTTTCCACACTTTGATACGAAATAAACTGTACAAAACGAAAATTGGGCTGTCTTTCACTCAGCAGACCGGGCAGAATCAACATGGAGCCTCCACAGAACGGTATTAGTCCTTTTCCTTACCAAGTCTATTTAAAAAATACGTATTCTGAATTATTAAAGATATATCTGGGACGCCAAGTTCCTGGGAAGCAAATGTATGAGCGTTATGCATCTTGTTATTATTATTTCCTACTTCATAAATGTGAAACTCCTGTGGAAGCTCCACATGTGATAAGTCTGGAACTGGAATAATGGTTATTATTATTTAAAATAAATCAATTTTGGAAAGAAGAACTCATCAAACACTCTTTCTGGTCAGAAAAAATTCAAGTTTATTTTTCGTCCTTCGCCTTCGTCACAAACTTCAGTTCAGCTGCTGCTGCTTTCTACCTTTGACTTCTGAATCCCGACTCTCGACTCTCGACTTTCCCGACTCCTGTCTCCCGACTCGTCGCGACTCGTGACACTTTCAGATTATATGTATAGAGGTGTTTGTATATATATATATATTTATATATAACGCGATTAGGTTCGATTTGCACTTAAAAGTAATTATCGTTGAGGATCAATGCCAAACGCACATCAACTTACTAAGATTAGGGCGCAGCTGCCTCTCCGCCAGCTGCGTGTGTATTATTGTAGGGTTCTGTGTTCTGTTCTGATCTGATCTTTTCGGTTCTGTTCTCGTTCCGTTATATATATACCATAGTTATATAGCTATATGTTAGTTAGTGTTTTTTAATGTTAGTTAGAGTGTGTTTCCTGGCCGGACCGTGGCCTAGTTCTCGTCGTACAGCGGCGTGGCATCGCCCAGATTCATCGAGTGCGGCGAGGTGTTGGTCCGCGGCGTACTGCGCACGGACGCCTTCGAGGATAACGCCCCCGAACCGTGGCCATGACCATGGCCGTGACCATGTCCATGCCCATGTCCATGGTTAATTCCCATGCCGCGATTGTGCCCGCTGCTGCTGTGATAATCGTTGCTGGGCGTAGAGTTATAACCGCCACCGCCGCCGCCGCCGCTGCCGCCACTGGGTCCCATTCCCATGCCCATGTTCATGCCCATTCCCTGCTGCTGTGAATGATGGTGTTGCTGCTGCTGCTGCGATTGTGGCCTGCGTCTTGCCCAGGAATCATTGGCCAGCTGCCAGTCGAGGTTCTCTTTGGCACGTTGCTGGTGGTGCGGCTGCATGTTGCCGCCCATGTTGTAGGCATTCGAACCGCCACTGCCGCCGCTGCCACTCCCACCGATGTCGTAGTAGCTCCTGGGCGTGGTGCCCGTGCCGGAGTTGCCGTAGTGATGCAGCTGGCTGGAGGACGACTGGGAGCTGGGGCTCGGAACATTGTGGCCGTAGCGGGGCGTCTGTGAGGCGTGCGGTGTGTAGGGCGTCATGAACGGTGTCTGCCCGCTGGGCGTGTACGGCGTGTTGATGATGGCTCCAAACGACGGTGTGGACGACAGGCCTCCGTAGTGGGAGGAGGCGCTCGCTGATGCTGCAGCCGCCGCCAGTGAGGCGTTCGTTGTGGCGCCGTAGCTCACAATGGAATGGGATACAGAGTAGGCGCTGGAACTGCCTCCACCACCACCGCCGCCGCCGCCGCCACTGGAGCTGCCTACACCGCCGGAGCTACTGATGCCACTGCGCGGCGTGCCGCTCAAATTGGTGTTGAGGCTGTACGGCGGCTGGGATGAGGACAGTAAAGAGGCTGAGACTGCCGGCGGAGGACGCATGCTGTGCAGATTGTGACCACCGTGCAGCGGCGTTGAATTCGTACCCGATGAGGTGAACGCTGGCGATGCGGTCGGGTCCAGCCAGTGCTCCTTGAACCAGCGCAGAAGACTGTTGATCGAGTCGAAGATCTGGCCGCGGAAGCGATAGCCCTCGGGCATCACTGTCACATACTCGTGGCGCACCTTGGTCTTGGGCAAGTAGGACAGCAGGAACTTGCCGGGCATGCTGCGCGATGCCGTAAAGAAGTAGTGGATTTTCTTGGGATCCCGCGTCTTCTCATCGCGCAGCACCTGCTCCATGAAGTCGCGCTCGTTGACGTTGGCCGGCGCCGTGTTCGGCTTGTAGTACTTGTACTGGATGAGCTCGCGGGCGGCCACAGCCATCGGGTTGATGTGCCGCGCTATGATCTCGTCCAGGTCCTCGAACTCCTCGGTGCCGATCCAGAGGCTGCGACCGAGACTGTACTCGTTCTCCTTGCCCTCCTCGCGCACATCGATGTGCTGGAAGATGTCGTCGGCCACCTTCCACGTGGCGGTCAGATGGTCCTTGGACTTGCTGCTGGGTCGCATCGCCACCTCACCCTGGTCGGCCTCCGCCAGCATGGCCACCACCTCGGCGTACGACTTGTTGAAGAAGCTCGGATGGGCGATGACCCGCCGGGCGTATGTCTTGCGTTTCAGCGCCTTCGCCTTGGCATCGCTGGCCTTGCGGTTGTCCAGCTCCTCGGTGACAAAGTCGTAGAAGGCATCTCTGCGCGGCCGCCACTCGTTGTTCACGTCCTTGAGGTCCGCCGTCTTCGAGGAGCAATCGACCGAGAAGCGATCGATGTCAATCTTGATGATGCGCACGTGGATCATCTGGGAGACGCGAACGCGCTCCTCCGGATTGCGCACCTGCTTGTCGGACAGATTCTTGATGTGTATGAAGCCGGGCAGGCCGTTCTCCAGCCGCACTCGCACTCCGGACGCCTGGCCGGGACAGGCGTTGGCATCAAAGTGATTCCACACCTCGGACAGCTCGGGGAAGTCGTCCTTGTGGCAGAAGGGACACTGCCAGCTATCGCTGGTATCGATGCGCACGGGATTGGCGTTGTCCAGCTGCTCGCCCTGTGGCCTACGGTAAGTGAAGCCCGTCACCATGGCCGTCACGCACTTACCCACATAGAAGGAGTCGGGCGTCTCCTTGGTCAGCATGTCGAAGAGCTCCTCGGCGCTGGGCTTGGCGTACTCGGTGCGATAGTCCTTATACAGGCAGCTCAGCTCGTTGCGGATGTCGTACAGTGTGATGCTTTTGCTGCCGAAACCCTGGCGCTCCAGCTCCACGGCAAAGGCGTCCAGATCGAGATCCTTGAGGCGTTCCGGCGACTCCAGAATCTCCTCAAGCGCCCCGGCCGGATTAGTCTCCTCGTCATCATACTCCATTGCATCGATGGCCATCTTTCGGGCCCACTCGTACGTCTCGGGATGAACACGCGACCCGTCAAGCACCTCCACATACGCCTCGGTGCTGTCGCCCAGCGACGAGGTATCGATCTTGATGAAGCCGCTGCAGTTGATGAAGACCTTCGGCCCCAGGTGGCACACGGTGACCAGCTGGGTGCGGTTCTCCAGGCGCTGGTTGCTCTGCTTGAGCAGCTTCAGCAGTGCCTGGCCCTTGCGCGGGCCCAGACCGCAGGTGTACTGCAGCAGGTTGGTGGTACGGGCGTTCTGCACCATCAGGTTAATGTCCAGGCCCACCTCGCTAGTCCGGTTGATGAACTCGAGGCTGAGCTGCTCCAGCAGCTGTTCGCGCGGCACCCGCTCCTGTAGCGGATGGTAGCGCAGGCAGAGAATCTCATCGTCCGCATCGCACAGCTGCGAGTACTCCACGAGCGGATCCTGCATTTTGCGGGCGAGGGAGACGGCCTGCTTGAGCAGGGCCGGGTACTCCTTGAAGTCGGCTTCGCCCTTTTTCGAGTTGGCGTAGATCTTGGCCAGCTCGTTGTCGATAATTTCCACCTCGATGGGCGGGAACTGTTCGGATGTCTCCAGCTCTTTGAGTATCTCCTTGATGTCAGCCTGGATGGTCTGGGCGTCGCGTGACTCTGCCCCGATCACCACGATGTGCGGCTTCTTCATCTTGATGAAGTCGCTCAGCTTGCGCAGATCGGCCAGCTTCTGGGCCTTCTCCTCGGCGTTGTGCGAATTCTTGCGCTTCAGGATGTTCGGGAGGCGCAGATAGTCGGATATGTCGCCCTCGACGGTGGTCACAGCACAGAAGGCGGCCACCGACTGGTCCGGATCGTAGGCCAGCGCCAGGACACGAATGCCGCGCAATGTGCTCCAATCGTCGTAGTTGAAGTCGGCGGGCAGCTGCGGCTTGTAGGGTGCCACCTTGAGCCACTTGTACAGCTTGGCGGTGCAGGAGCGCAGGACGAACTGCTGCGCCTCCTCGTGCAATGTGGCGCGCAGCTCCTTAATCAGGTCGGGGACAACCCACTTCTGCAGCGCCAGCTTCACGCAGTCAGCGCGCAGGGCATTCCACTCGAGGACGTGCTTGGAGAACTGATCGAGGTGATACAGGGCCTTGGCCTCCTCCACATAGTCGCCGGGCGGCCCATTGGCATTGGCATTGCCCTCGAACTCCTCGAGGAACGTGATCTCCAGCAGCTTCTCCTCCTCGGCCATCATCAGCTTGATGAACTGATCGCCGAAGAGATCGCCCACCGGCTTCTTGGCCACATACTTCATGGGATACACCGGCGAGTTCTCGTCAATTAGCACCATGCCGTTCTTGGTGGGCCGGATGTTGATTCGTGCCCTGTCGAAGTACACTTCCCGCATGGTCTTGCGCAGCAGGGGCTCCTGTGCCAGCTGGCGGGCAACCACATACTTGGCGGCATGCAGGACCTCGTCAACGGTCATGAAGCGCGGCGACAGATATTGCTTGGCCAGCTCCGTGGGACCGAGGCTCTCCTGGGTGACCTCGTTGCGCTGGTAGTTGTCGCGCATGTTCTCCGCAAACTGTTCCGGCGTGAGACCGAAATGCTTGGCGAAGCCACAGATGCCGGCTTTGCGGAACACCGCATACGGGCTGCTGTTAGGCGCCTGCTTCAGTTGATCGTCCACCAGCTCTGGCTCGTCGTCGTCGTTGTTCTCCGGCTCGGGTATTGTGCCTGGCGCTCCTCCGTCTGCCGCCGCCGCCGCATCCTCACCGTTCTCGGCAGCCGCCGCCTGGCGACGTGCCTTGGCCTCGCGACGCTCCTGGAGCTGCTTGCGTCGCTGCTCCGCCTGCATGCGTGGCAGCTCGTGTGAGTAGTTGAGCAGGAAGTACATGTGCACGTCCTTCAGCTCCTCCATGGACTGGACGTCGGCCAGGCGCTCAAAGTCACTGTCCGGCATCAGGCGGACGTCGTCCGGCAGCGGCTTCTCAGGATCCGCGCACAGCGTGTCCAGCTGAAACTGTCGCATCTTCTCGAAGAGAGCCTTCAGCTTGCGCTTCCGTTCGGTCAGCTGGCACCAGCGCTCGTCAAAGTAGTAGATCTTCCACAGGTCATCGATGTTCAGCTCCGGCTTCACATACTCCTTGCGGTAGAAGGCAATGAAGGGCACCTCCAGCTGCTGGTTGCGTATGAACTCCAGGGTCTGCTTGATCTTGTTGACCGCTGTCGGCGGCTTGCGCAGCTTCTCGCGATTGTCGGCCTTCTCCTGCTCGGAAACGGTCTGTTTGCAGAATGCGAACCTATAGATCCAGTCGGCCTCGTCGTCCAGCTCGTGGGAGCCCTCCAGGACGGGGGTGACGGGGACCTGGCGCAGCTGCATCCGCTCGGGTATGTCTGTCTGCCGAATCTCATTGTCCAGATCGGTAAAGTGGCCGCGCTTGAGTTCGCTGGGCTCGTAAATGTCGAAGATTGTCTTCTTCGCCACCTTCTTCTTGAGAGCCTTCTTCTTCTTGACGCGCGACTCCTCGCCGGCGCCCAGATCCTCGTCGTATTCGTCGCCCTCGGAATCATCCTCGTACTCGTCCTCCTCGTACTTGGAGAAGTCGTCGTAGTCAAAGTCCACGCCGAAGATGTCCTGGCCCTCCTGTAGCGATCTGTAATGAATATGGGAATATCAAAAGAAAGACTATAAACAAAGGGGGTTAAAGGTTACTTACGCATCCGTAAAGATGGGTCTTCGCTTCTTCTTTTTCTCAGCTATGGGACGTCCATTGTCGTCCACAATGAAGTCATCAGCATCCGACTCCGAGTCGTCCTCACCGAAGTCATCTGCTTCTCGGGGACTCCTCTCGCTGCGATGCTCAACGCTCTGAAAGATTGGTTTTATGGATTTAATATATGATATGCAAGGCTACACCTGTGTTTGGACAAGCTACCTCATCGTTCTCATCGAACAGCTGCTCGGCGATCTGCTCGCGGGCCAGGCCTTCGTCCACGTGCTGCTCTTCGCCGTCGCTCTCATTGTCGTGGATCCGACGCAGACGCTTGAACCGTTTCTAAAGAGGAAAAAGGGAATACAAGAAGGAGGGGATTTAACAGCATGCCTTGGGATTGCTGGTGAAGGTGACACCTACACGCCTCTCGACTTTAACGCCCAGATTCTCCTCAATCAAATCGTAGTCATCGTCCTCGAGCCGGTCGTCCAGATCATCGTCCTCGTGCTTCTTGCGCTTCTTGCCGCTGCCGCCGCCGCCTTCGTCGTCGCCACCGCTGCCGGTGTCCGAGTCATCGCCACTGCCATCATCCTCCTCGATGGGATTGTCGTCAATTAGATCCTTGAGCTCTTCGCGCAGCCGCTCCTCGTCATCTGTTTCCGTTAAATTGCAGAGAACAAATTTAGAACAGGACGAATACAACATAATCTAAAGGTTAGTCCTCGCATATTAGGAAGGATATAAGAGAAATTTCCAATAAAGTAACTGCCAGGAGAACTACTAGCAAGAAATTCGGTGTAGAGACAGACAGGAGTTCTTGGAATCGCAGCATTTTGTTCGGTTTGGGGTTGGAAGTGAAGATTGGAAGTGATGATGGGAAATGGCTGCTTCCATTGCTGCTTCCATTGATTATTCCAACAGAGCTGCAGCCAGTGGAGCGTTATTGCGATGGCAATTTCTGGATGAAACTCGGCGCACTTTGCACGCATCATCGAAACAAAGCCACATACACGCCAGCGGTGCGATGCGATGCGTTAATTGTTGTTGGCTTGGCCCATGGCCACGGTAGCACGGTAAAAACACAAGACCTAACCTCAAAGTTGTAAACAAAAAAAAAGAAAAAAAAAACAGAGAGGCAAAGCGGGCTGCCCTTTCCCGCGCTCCTTAACAGATTTGGGCAGCATAAAAAATTTTTAAAGCGCTTGTACGCCTTCCCACCGGGTAAGGCCCAGAGCTAGATGGTTGTAAAAGAGCGATGATGCGACGCGGCGCGCACAGCACAATTTGTTATTGTCGGCGGCGCGCGGGCCGCGCTGGAAGGTAACGCACCTTCTTCCTCCTCGCTGCTGTCGGAGACCGCGGCCTTTAACTTCTTCAGTTTCTTCCGTTCGTGCACGTCCAATTCTTCCTCCTCCTGCAAAAAAGAAAAGTCCAAGGAAAATGCAATATATGTGTGTATATATATTTATCGCGCACAGATATACACACTCATGCACATAGTACGTACGCGCGCCTACAAACAGAACGCAACGTCAGGATTTGAGCGGCGACCTTACCTCCGATTCCTCGGCCTCGGAATCCAGAAATTCGGCCATCGTAATAAATTAAATAATTAAACTATATGCTTAAAAATGAATTCAACTAAAAGAAATTCACAATAAACGTCTCTTTCGGTGTCACAATAAAAAAAAAACGCGAAGAAGCAGAAGTGTCAAAATTGTGGGTGGCTTGCCAGTGTTGGGCAACGTTAGTCGATTATCGGCAATGCGCGCCGATAGCCCACCACAAACAACAGTCATCGACGTCATCGATGTATTGACAGCTCTAGCGAAAATTTCATGCGCCAAAAACGTAAACTAACGAAGATTTCGTCCAATTATCAACGATTTAGTGCTAACAACTCTGACTAACTGGCCCTTCTGAGTGAATAGTTAAGGCCGGGACAGCGGGACAAATTGAAAGTTGCCCGAAGAGGGAATTCGGCGAGAACAGATCGCTTGGTGTGCGCCGTTTCCTCTGTCCGAGGGGCGGGCGGTGGCCCACAAAGAACCACATATAGTACAGCCGATGCTGCGCTGTCCACAACAAAAGGCTGAGCGGAGAATTCAGCTCAAAAGCGCAGCGTCGCACGAAACATGCAAAGGTGAAGAAGAGCCTAGAACAGTGGCAATAGCACAAGTGAACGCATAAATACGCAAAAGATGCAGGTAAGTGGTGGGCGAAAAGCAAAAGTAAATAAAATAAAAAGCTAATTAATGTTGCTCTCCGCTCTCAGCAAATGGACGATCCGCCATCGCTGCCCGTGGGCACGGAGGTGAGTGCCAAGTACAAGGGCGCCTTCTGCGAGGCCAAGGTCAGCAAGGTGGTGCGCAACATCAAGGTAAAGGTGGCCTACAAGCAGGGCCTGGGCTCTGGCATTGTCTCCGACGACGCCATCAAGGCGCCCACCGGCCAGTTGCGCGTAGGCGCTGTCGTGGAGGTGCGTCATCCCGATCGCAAGGAGATCGTGGAGGCGACCATTACCAAAATTCAGGACTGCTCTCAATACACGGTTGTCTTCGATGACGGCGACATAACAACGCTGAGGCGAACGGCACTGTGCCTGAAGAGCGGGCGGCATTTCAACGAGAGCGAGACATTGGACCAGTTGCCGCTTACGCATCCGGAGCACTTTGGCAATCCCGTGGTGGGCGGACGCCGGGGACGGCGGCGCGGTCAGCTAAACGAGGACAGTTCCGATGACGACGACGAAAGCGATGCCAAGGAGGTGGTCAACGAGAAGGAGGAGAATATCGGCAAGGTGGTGTGCGTGGAGACCGAGTCGAAAAAGAAGGACAAGGAGAAATGGTTTCCAGCGCTCGTTGTGGCACCCACAGCCCAGGTGAGTGGAGTTGAGAATTTGCTGAATATTTCCCCATAATGATTGATTGATGACTTTCCCAGGCCACCGTTCGCATCCGCGTGAAGGACGAGTACCTGGTGCGCTCGTTCAAGGACGGTCGCTACTATACCGTGCCGAAGAAGGAGGCCACCGAGTTTACCCGCGAAGTGGCTAGCAAACAGGACGTGCCTGCTGTGCAGGCGGCCCTCGAGTTTCTCGACAGCAGCATCCTGCCGGCCCACTGGGACCGCGACTCGCTGTTCGGCCTCTCGAATCTCTCCAGCGACGACGATGGCGAGATCGACTCGGACTCATCCGACGACGAGCCGCACGAGGAGAAGGATCGCTTTGTGGCGCAGCTGTACAAGTACATGGACGACAGGGGCACGCCGCTCAACAAGGTGCCGTCCATCCAAAGCCGGGACGTCGATCTTTACCGCCTCTTTCGGGCGGTACAAAAGCGCGGCGGCTACAACCGTGTGACCACGCAGAACCAATGGAAGCTCATTGCCGTCCGCCTGGGCTTCACGCCGTGCACCGTCAGCGTGATGAATCTGGTGAAGCAGGCGTACAAGAAGTTCCTGCAGCCGTATGGCGACTTCCATCGCAAACTGGGCTGCTCCATGCTGATGACCTCACGGAACTCGAACCGCAGCAAAGGCCGGAGCCTGGTTCGAGCCAATTCGGTGGCCTCGCCCAAGCCCACAGAGACAACGAAAACGGAGACCATCAGTAAGTTGGCGCAGCCGAATCAAACGAACGTTGCGGCGTCATCTTCAGGCGCAGCTTCAAGCGCGGCAGCAGCGGCGGGGGGATCGGCGGCCACCCCTGTCAGAGCTGCGTCCACCGCCTCCCAATCGGCGGTCGAAGTCGAGTCGGAGGACACCAGCGAGTCCAGTGTTGTGGACTTGCCAGCTAAGAAGCAGAGGAAGGGATCGGCGGCCAGCAACAATCAGCAGGGCAAAGTTAAGACCCTGGTGGAGAAGTACGAGGAGAAATCAACGGCAGCACAGGCTGCGTCATCCGCTGGAGGAGGCGGGAGCGTAGGAGCTGCTGCAACAGCAGTCTCGGGAACCAGCGGATCATCGACTGCAGCTACAACAGCAACATTGGCTGCATCGGCAGTATCCTCCTCCTCCTCCTCCTCCTCCAGCACCAATCCAGCGTCCTCATCGTTTTCCACAGCCGCATCTGGCGCTGCCGTCTCAGCCTCTGCAGCATTCGGCAAGGACACCGAATCGGACTTGCCGCTGGCCAAGATCAAGGCAGCTGCAGCAGCAGCGGCGGCAGCCGCAACCAGGAACAACAGCATGGAAAAGGAGACGAACGTCAGCTCGAGCAGTAGCGCCTCCGCCTCCAGCAAGGCCAATTCAGCGGAGATGCAGCGAAGCCGCGATGTTTCGCCAACAGGTAAGAGAGTGACAATCAAAATCTGAACTATTATTTGCCTAATTGGTCAATCGAACGCCCCGCCCCCATTTTGGTTAGGAGGAATGCAGAATCCGTCTTTTATTTGTCTTAAGAATTACCAGAATCCTCAACCGAGTCTCTGCCTCAGCAGGAGAAGAGAGAGAACCATAAAGAGAGCTAGACAATCTTAACCTTAACCTTGTGATAGGCATTGGCCAGCACGCCGCGCAGATTCCAGATGTGTTCAAACTTCTCCGGCTGCACGTTGTACGCCGAGTCGACGGCCTTGGCCCAGATTTCTATATCATCGCCGCCGGCCTTGCGCTGCTCCTCGGTTATGGGTAGGCGAGCGGTCCACAGGGACCAGCCGTAGTGTCGACCATCGGGTGTGTCCTCCTGCTCCAATTCGGCCACATGCCAGCTCTTGCCCTCGTCGGTGGTCAGGTCCACGCGGACAATTTTCCTTCCGCCGCCGCTCCACGCGTATCCCCTGACTGTGATGTGACCATCGTCATCGTCCGGCCTTAGCCTGGCCCCCGGCTGTGGCGTACAGATGGCCGAGGTGACGGGCATTGCCTGGATGGCATCCGACTTGCTAAAGTCCACCGTGTCCCAGTCCGTGCTCGGACTGAATCCCTTGTAGTCGTTTTGTTGCCAGTGCGAGTCCGATTCGTTATCCGCCACCACGATCCGCGTCAGCCACTTGACATTGCGCGCTCCCACTGTCCCGGGCACAATTACCCGAATGGGATAGCCATGATCCCGGCTTAGGGGCTCGTCGTTCATTTCGTAGGCCAGTATCACATCGCCGCGGGGATCCAGGGCCTTGGCCAGGGGTATCGATGCTCCATAGGGGTGAGAAGTGGGATCCAAGTCGGCGCCCTCGAAAATCACATGCTGGGACTCATCCAGCTGCACGCCCTGTGCCCGCAGCAAGTCGCAGAGTCGGGCACCGGACCACTTGGCATTGCCCACGGCACCGGCGCCCCACGAAAGACCTGAAATGTAATCCACAGGATTAACATGCAAATCTTGTGGGATTCCCACTCGATTCCCACTCACCCTTCACCGCCTTGACCTTGGTCATCTCCGAACGCCGATTGCCACCGCACATTATGGCCGCTGTAACCGAGTGCTTGGGCAGCGCCTTAATCCCCTCAAGATTCAGTGTCAGTGGACCCTTTTCTGATGCGGATCCGCACTCGATTTCCAGCTCATAGTCCTCCGCCCTTATCACCGGCACCGGCAGGTGGTTGCGCACGTAGAAGAGCTCGTTGGGCGTGAGGAACTGCTCGGCCAGGAGTCCGAGCGGTGGCTCTGCGTTGAAGGGTCGCTTCGAGGCGGGCTTCAGTAGGGCATGGCGCTGCGGCTCATCGGCCCACGGCGAGCCCAGTTCATCCTCAACGGCGCTGGCTCCAGCTGCCAGCTGCACGCCCTCCAGGTTGCCAATGCGAAAGCCTTCCAGCAGCTCCAGTACCTCCAGGGTGTTGTGCTGCTGGTAAATGGCCCAGAAGGGGTCGATGGCACTGCCGGCGGCCATCAGGATTTTGTCGCCGCCCGGATGGTTGTCGGCAAACTCTGTGACATTATATACGCCCAGGCCGTAGGTGATCCAGATGCCCTTTTCGGCGCAGTTGTGCTGCTCCACCTGGTCGGTCTTGTAGTTGGGCAAATCCGCTCGGTGGGTAACATGCCAGCGGCGAGCCCGAGCCTCCAGCTCGTCTTCGCTTAGCTCGCCCTGTGCCTCGGCCAGCACGGATGTGTGGCGGCCGGTGCTTAGCCAGTGGTAGCCCAGGGCCAGGCCTCCTGCCCAGTAGGCGGCATACAGCAGTCTCTCTGTCCTACTGTCCGGTGAGCTCCATTTGTGGTGATTTTCCTGCTTCCACTGCTGCTCTCGTTTATGATTGCCGCCGCCGCTGGTGGTGGTGGAGGTGGAGGCCAGAAATCGTCGGTGTGTTGGTCGGTGGTGTTGCACCAAGCCCCTTAAGCTGTGCCAGAGCAACCGCATGGTTATGTAACAGCCAAAAAACCCAAGAACACTTTGTTTCGCCAAGCGAAATCTGAATTGCCAAGCTGCGGGTGCTATGCCTCTTCAGCCTCGTCTGCTTCGGGCCGGCGCAGCGATTATTGTGAGGCGAGTCGGGATTTCGTGGCTTTCTATTGATATATGTGCTGTTTGTTTAGTGGCGACATTGGCCCCGGCAGCCTCTGGCCCCCCCTAGTCGGCTCAGCGTCGGTTTAATTGATAAGCAATCTCCGAAAGCGCTAATTCTGGGCTGTTTTTTATGTTTTCCTTTTTCTCCGCTTCTTTCGGCACGCACGCGAGTCACACCTGTTTTGCCGGGGGCACCATCGATAAAAGCTATCGATAACTGTCGATATATATATATATGCGTATATGTTGCGCGTGGGAGTCATCGGCAAAAGTAAATGATGAAAAATGAAAGTTATTCAAGGAATTAATTTAATTTAAATGTGATAGCGCACAAGTGGGCTGCATTCTGTATATATAAATATTTAGGAGGTCGATGTATATGGGACTGTTGCTAAACAAACACTTGTTGCTGTTAAGTGTATTTATTGTGATAAGGCAAAAGTGTACTACGGCACCTGCTCTCTCGCTCTAATTCATTATTCTGTGGTATTTATTTACATTTATGTGTGAAAATAAGTAAACAAAAGCCACCAAATATGTTTCACTTTTGCCTAGTTTTTTTATTATTAGTTTTCCTTTAAAAATAAACTGAACATTTAACTAGTTCTTTCTCTTTTTTGAAATGGGGAAGAAAGCTTTTGAAAGGCGTTTTTTTAGAAGACGCAGTTTTATATACTCTTTTTAATGATTAAACATAAAAATATTTCAGATAATACATATCTGAATTGGTAGAATATAATATAAATTTAGAGTTGTATTTGTATGCGCCATAAATCATGAGAAATATCAAAGTTATCTGGATTTTCCTTTTATTTATTCAATATTTTCTTAATGGTTCTTAATTAGTTCTTAATTATATTCCAAAAATGGTTAATAAGTTACCATTTTTGGAATATAATTAAGAACTAATTAATTAACTTATTAACTTAATTAATTAACTGGTAACTTATTAACCATTTTTGGAATATAATTAAGAACTAATTAATTAACTTATTAACTTAATTAATTAACTGGTAACTTATTAACCATTTTTGGAATATAATTAACAACTTTTGTGAAAGTTTAGATTTAGATTTCACACAAAAACTAAGAAGTTGTTGGTTATTACATATAAAATATGCAAATAATAATAATCTTGTCTGAAAAACTATATTAATTAATATATTATACCCTTTCTCGTTCAGAGAATTAGAAACTAGATTTGTTTATAACCTAGAAATGCGTTTATTATTTCTTAAAGTAAGCCGACCTTTTCTTCATCAGGATCTTAAGAAATATTGGCCCAAGTCTTATTTTTCCATTTCCATTTTCCTTCGTTTCCCCGCAGTCTCCGGTGGACCGCCTTCAGTTGCGGGTAGCAGCTCCATTGCTCCGGCTGCTGGCGCCCAGCCGCCGTCTACGAAGAAGGAGAAGCACCAGCGTGCCAAGCAGACTGACAAAGATAAAGACAAGGACAAGGACAAGGACAACAGCAAGGACAACAACAAGGACAAGGACAACAACAAGGACAAGGACAAGGACAACAACAAGGACAAGGACAAGGACAAGGAGGAGAAGCCGCCGGGCAGCAGCAGCAGCACCAAGCGGAAGAAGGAGAAGATTAGCGTGGAGAAGATCGACACTGGGGACTTTGTGGTGGGGATCGGGGACAAGCTGAAGGTGAACTACCATGAGAAAAAGTCACCCAGCTCACATGGCAGCACCTACGAGGCAAAGGTCATCGAGATCAGTGTCCAGCGCGGCGTTCCGATGTATCTGGTCCATTACACCGGCTGGAACAATCGCTACGACGAGTGGGTGCCTCGAGAGCGCATTGCCGAGAACCTGACCAAGGGCTCCAAGCAGAAGACCCGCACCATAAGCACGAGCAGTGCCAACAGTGGCAGTGGTGGTGGCGGCGGCGGCGGCGGAGGAGGAAGTGGCTCGCTTTCTGTGCAAGGCTCCCTGCCGCCCGGAGTAGCCGAGAAGCAGCAACAGCAGCAGCAGTCAGTTAAGGAGGGTGGCTCAAAGATTCCACCGTCGGCGGGCCTTTCTACTGGCCCAGGAGTTTCCCCATTGCCCGGTTCCCTGGGCGGGGCCAGCTCCACTCCCTCGCTGCTCTCCGCCAGTGGGGTGAAGACCCCAACCACGGCTGGTGCCAAGCGAGGACGCGGTCGCAGCGACTCAATGCCGCCGCGCTCTACGACCCCCTCCTCGGTGGTGGCCTCCGGCACCGGCCGCACCAAATCTCCAGCTGCCTCGCAACAGCACCTTCAGCAGCAGCAGGGAATGAAGAAGCGGCCCACGCGCGTCTTGCCGGGAACCACCACGTCTCGCCGCACCTCGGACGCCTCGATGGCCACCGAATCGGACTCGGATTCCGATGAGCCAGTGCGTCGTCCCAAGAGGCAGCAGCTAGCCAAGGAGAAGGTGGCGCCAGGAGGAAAACAGCAGCCAGGCAAGGGTCGCGTAGCCTCCAGCAGTGCCTCCTCTACGGCCCCACCCAGAGAAGATCCCAGCGATGATTCCGAAGAGGACGACGAGGAGGAGGAGCCGCCAAAGAAGCAGCAGCAGCAGCAGCAGTCAGTCTCCGCACGTGGAGGATCCCGTGCTGGCGGCAATCGAGCGATGAGCAGCGGCGCCGCCTCCGCCAAAGGACGCGACTACGATCTCAGCGAGATTCGATCGGAACTGAAGGGATTCCAGCCGCAGCTCCTCACGCAAACCCTGCCCAACGAAGACCGTAAGAAGGACGCCTCCATTAAGACCGAAGCGTCGTCGTCATCGTCCGCCGCCGATCCAGCCGCCCTGCTGCAGGACGTCGTCAAGAAGGAGCCCGGCAAGGTGGAGTCATCGGCTAAGAGTCGCAGCTCCACCGAGATGTCGTCGGAAACTGAATCGTATGCGGACGAGGACTCCCAGTCCTCTGACTACCGCAAGCAGCCAAAGGGAGCCGGCAAGCGGGAGCCCCTAATGGGCACCACAACATCCTCGAAGCTGCAGCAAGATCAGCTCATGCCCAAGCGTGAACTGGCGGCTGTCAAGGAGGAGCCAGCAGCGGTGAAGGTGGAACCCAAAGCTGAACCGAAGACCGAGGACGAGACGACGCCAAAGGGCAAGCAGCCCTTCCTGTCGGGTGCGGACATTAAGCCCACCACCCTGATAGCTCCAGCTAGATTTGGGAACACCGCTTCCTCGTCCCAGGGTCAGGCTGCCAGTGGCTCTTCGGGGGCTAAATACACGTCGGTGATTGTGGAGAAGCTTCTGACATTCGGCGGCAAGAAGACAGCAGCAGCCACGACGGAGCAGCAGCAGCATCTGCCGCTGAAGAAGGCCGCCGTGTCGGCAGCCGGCGGCAGTCAGGAATCAAAGAAGTTCGCCGAGCCGGTGGCCAGCCTGAAGGTGGAAATGCCGGCAGCCTGTTCGCCCTCATCCTCCTCCTCCTCGTCCAGTTCGTTCTGCTCGAGCGGCTCGGGTAGCGGTAGCACCAGCTCGGCCACCCGCTCCCTGCCGGACATGAGTAAGCTGGAGATTAGCAGCGGAACAACTGTGGCGGCCGCAGCAGCGGGAGCACCCTCAGCGAATGCACCGGCCAGTGCAGCCACTGGCCCTGGCCCCTCAGTCAAGGAAAGCAAGTACAGCAGTAGCAGTGGCGGAGCTGCAGCAGCAGCAGCAGCAGCAGCGGCAGGATCGGGACTAAGCATGCGCAAGCTGCTGTCTTCGGACGTCTATGAGTTCAAGGACACGGAACCGTTTGAGTTTGAGAAGCGCATCTCGCCTATGGCCTCGGTGGGAGCGACTGGAACTGGCGCAGCCGGAACAGGAGCAGGAGCAGCTGTCTCTGGAGCAGGCGTTGCATCGGTAATCACCGCTGTGTTGCCGCCAACAGCGGGTGCAGGAGCAGGAGCCACAGGAACGGGATCGGCCCCAGCTACGGCCACGTCCTCTGGCGGCGCTGCTATCGTGGTCAGCTCGGCGGCCAGAAAGCAGGCCCTCAAGGCCAACGCCATGCAACATAGCCTGGAGGTGCACCAGCTCCACCAGCCCGTATCCACCGCCTCCTCCTCCTCCTCCACTGGTTATGGCTCCATTTCAAGCGGAGCAGCAGCAGCAGCAGCCGCCAAGCCCAAGAAGCGGGGTTCGCCGCTTAAGGAAGCTGCTCTCGGGCTGGAAAAGGGCAAGAACTTAAAGCTGGACAGGGAGCAAGTGCAGCAGGTGGACACGAAGCCGCAACAGCTGACGCCACCCAGCCTAAAGGTGCCCCAGTCGGCGGCAGGACAACCTCTGCCACCCTCGGCCGTGGGTGCCAATCCAGTCAAGATGCACACACCACCAGGAACGGCAGCAGTGTCCGCGTCGGCGGGAGGAGCAGCTGCAGCTGCCAAGGCGGCCACGAGCGCCCTAAATTCGTCGTCGTCCATATCCATGCCCGCCCAGCTGACGCCGCATCATGCTACGCCATTCGATGCGCTGCGAAAGTCGCCCAGCTTCAACCTGAACATCACCGCCCTCAACGAGGAGTTGGCGCAGACGGTCCAGGAAACCACGCGCGCCCTCACGGACGCCCTGCAGCCGCCGCCGCCAACGACGCCCGTGGCTCTGGCTCTGCCAGTGCCTGTGTCCGGGCTTCCATCGATTACGCCCACGGCCTCAGCCGTCCTCAGCTGTCCCAGCACACCGCCAACGGGACCCAGTTCCTCCACCAGTTCCGCCACTGTGTCCGCTTCCCCCAAGCTGAGCACACCACCGCAGGGGCCGAAGCAGCCAGCAGCTCCCCACATCGTGGGCAGTCCCTTCATCGAGACGCGCAACGTATTCGAGCTGAGCACCTCCAACGAGGGCAGTGGCTACAGCTCCGGCGAGTCCAAGGACAACAAGTTCGAGAAGCTAGAGAACGTTAAGATCCTGCTGGCCGGCGCAGCCGGACCCTTTGACCTCGGCGCCGGTAGCTACGAGCAGAAGACCAGCTCCATAGCGGACAAGGTCCTCAAGGCGATCAGCCAGAAGAAGGAGGAGGTGGAGAACAGCAAAAGCAAGCCGGCTGCGGCGCCGTCGCCGTCGCCTGTGGAAGCAACAGTGATCGCCAAGGCAGCGGCGCCCGAGGAGATTCCGCCGCCCAAGCTAGAGCCGAGCAGCAGCCAGCAGGCCATCAAGCTGGACACCCTGAAGCTGTTGAGCGAGCCCCTTAAGATCCAGACCGGGCCGCTGCTGGGCGAGCTCTATCGACCCGGGCCGGCGACCAGCAGTCCGGAGACCAAGTCCATACTGGAGTCCTCGCTGCCGGCGAAGAACAGCGAGCTGAAGGAGACCATCCAGAAGCTGGAGTGCGCCATCCAGCAGCGAAAGACGCCGGTGGGCGGAGCCCATTCGCTGGCCAGCTCCAATGCCGGCACACCGCCCACCGTACACACGCCCAACTCGACTGCCACCGCGGGGCCGGGCTTCTCCGATGACGAGTCCATTGACAGCACCGATTCCGAGCAGCGGCTGGTCATCGAGGACGTGATAGCGGAGGAGCACACAACCACCACGACGACGGGAGAGCAGAAGAGCCCGGGATCTGGGCAGGAGGAGGGCCAGACCACGGCCACCATGGTGACAGCGGTCACCTCCGTCGAGACGGAGGCCACCAGCAGCGGCAACGCCACGCCGCCGGTCTCTGCACCCGTGAAGCTGGAACTTGGCGGCGCCGGCAAAGCCCTGTCCGGCATCCAGGCCCCGATTCCACTGAAACTCACCGAGGGCGGCAGCTCCTTTGCCGGCAAACTCACCGCCGTTGTGACCCAACCGCCGCCGCCGCTGGCCAAGCTCCAGCAATCGGAGTCGACCAAGACGACCCTCAGTTCATTTGGTATTCCCATCGTGGTGCCCGAGATCCCCGCCTCGGTGGTGGTGGCCACTCCGGCTCTTATGGTTGCCTCTGTCCCAGGCGCCACTGTCGGTGCCTCATCGGTGATGCGTCCAAGTCCCGGATCCACGTCAAACTCACCCGCAGGGGCAGCCGGCACACCCGTTTTGATCTCACCCAAGGCCTTCCAGTCGGCGCCGAATGCGGGTGCCGCTGATGTATCCGGCGGCGGCGGCGGCGGCGGCGGACTTTTATTGAAAACATATACGGGCGTTGGCGGTGCTGGAGTGGTGACAACCACTGTTGTGGCACCTGTTGCCCCCTCCAGCTTTGCCCAACATCAGGGACAGCAGCAGCAGGCCGTTGGTGTGCTCCAAGCAGCGTCTGAGATCCCCAGCGGCTACATAATCGACACGGAGAGTGGAGGAGAGGGCCCCATCAACTCGCCCGTGGTGGCCCGACCGTTTGTGATGCATGCCGTCGGCAAGGAGATCTTCAATGTGGCGGCACCGGCCAGCTCGCCCCTGATCAGTGATCCCCACAACGATCAGTCCATCAACTTGCTCTGCGAAGAGACTATTCCCGGCAGCCCAGCGCCCAACTACGGCGGCAAGGAGGAGCAATTACTGCCCGCCTCCGTTGGCCCCGCATTGGCCATCGTCTCTGGGATAACCCAGCTGCCGTCCGATACGCCGCCAGCAGGAGCAGCAGCCACTATGGCCACAGCGCTCCAGCAGCAGCAGCAGCAGCAGCCACAAGCACAGCAGATGCAACAACAGTCAGCCTCGGAGGTGGTCAACCCCTCGGCCACCAATAGTTCGCCGGACTCGGCCAGCCAGGAGGATGAGAGTAGCGAGGAGACGCAGAAGAAGAACCCAGAGCACGGACACGAGCACGAAGACTCCACGGGACTGAGCAAGCGCAAGCGCACCCGGAAGCAGGTGCCGATGAGCGCCCAGGCGTCGGCTGCCGTTGCCGCTCAGCTCCAGTCCCTGGGCAAGCGGCGTCGCCAGGTGTCGGGAATGCGTAGCCAGAAGACAACCACAACGACAGGTGAGTACAGGGTAGTAGAGGAAGAGAACAAGTTTTAATGCAATTTATTTTTTCTACAGCTGGCTCCGATACGGACGACAACTCGGACAATATTCTGCCCATTGCAGGACAACAACAGCAGCAGCAGCAGCAGCAGCAGCAGCAACAACAGGTGCAGCAACGGCAGAGTGCCCGCCACCAGATGTTGTTGCCACAGGCCAGCACCCAGCTGCAGCAGCAGCAGCAACAACAGCAGCAGCAATTGCAGCAACAATTGCAGCAAGCGATCGTGGGCAACCAGTCGGGAGTGCGGCCCTGTCCCTACAATTTCCTCGTGGAGCTGGGTAAGTGCTTGAAGTTTGCCTATCTTATCCTTATCCTTATCCTTTCCCTTTACTTCTCCCTCGTAGATCCCGCTCTCAGCTCCGATGAGTGCATCACGATCCTGCGCAAGCAGATCCAGGACCTGCGCAAGGCCTACAACACCATCAAGGGTGAGCTGGCCGTCATCGATCGGCGTCGCAAGAAGCTGCGGCGCCGCGAGCGCGAGAAGAAGCAACAGCAGTTGCAGAGCCAGCAGCAGCAGGGCAAGCTTTGCGCCTAGAATCGGTCTCCCACCCAGGATAAGTGCAAATAAGGAAGTCAACGGCTAAAGCAAGCAGCAAAGCGAGCAAGGAGGGGGATGCCTACATAATTGTACAATATCTTTTACATATATATAAATATTTTTTGTTGTTTTAAATAAGTTCGATCCTCTTGGTAAAATTAGTTTATAGAATTAGTAGTAATTAAGCTAAAGTCGAAATTTAGGGTTTTATAAAAATACATTAAATAAGATGTATGTCTGCAGTGTCTCTAAGCCGCAATAACCGGAATTTAATTTATTTATGGTGCGTAATTGTGGATGGTTTAGCGAGAGAAGTCCAAGAAAAAACCAAAACCTTGTAAACTTTGCTTAGATTTTTAATTAGTTTTCGAATTTTCACAGAGTTAGAGTTAAGAAACGGAATAACCTCCCTCGAGCAGTATGTGATGGCCATTGACGAAGCTGGACTTGCTGCTCAGCAGATAACCGGTGGCGTCCACCACCTCGTGCACCTCGCAGAATCTATTCAGCGGTATGTGGGCCAACAGGGGCCCGCTCTTGGCCGGATCCGTCCAGTTGTCGCGACCCATTTTGGTCAGCACCACCGTGGGATTCACAGAGTTGACGCGTATCTTGCGGGGACCCAGCTCGAGGGCCAGTGACTTGGTCAGCGAATCGAGGGCGGCCTTGGTGGCACTGTAGGCGGTGTGGCCGCCAAAGGATCGCGAAGACGCTATAGAGGACACGTTGACAATGGAGGCACCATCCCGCAGGCGTGGCAGCAGGGCCTGGGTTACATTGAAGACCGCCTTGATGTTGACATCAAAGTGGCTGCAAAGAGAACAAAAGGGGAATATTAGTTGATTTAACTAAGCCACATCTTAACGACTTTATTGCCTTGGTTAGCATCCAATTGCACCGAAAGAAAACTGTGATCTGGTGTGGCATTGTGGGATGACTCCATCCCAGCTCTACCTCCAGCTGTGCTGCTTGGAGGTCATTTGAATGATGGCTCTCCAATCTACTCCACTTCCCATAATCTGATCATGGCCTGTTGTTATCATAATTTATGAATCCGGTGATCTTGAGCGTAACTATACTTTGCTGAGGTCATCATTTCCGATCATTGAAACATTCTTTTTGTATCTCCTTTAGTCGCTAGCTCTATTATGATAATCCTGCGACTTACGTGTCAAAGTCCTGCTCGGTGAGCTCCTCAAACGGCTTGATAATGGCCACGCCCGCATTGTTCACCAGTCCGTCCAGCAATGGGACCTTGGCCAACACCTCGCGCACCTTCTGCCACTCGCTGAGGTCCAACTGCAGCGGCTGGATGTGCTTCGAATCGAAGGAAACCAGCTCCTTCAGCTGCTCCTCCTTCCTGGCCACCGCAATGACGCTGGCACCGGAGCTGGCCAGCTGCTTGACCAGAGCCTGGCCAATACCGGCCCCAGCACCAGTCACCAGGATTACCTTGCCAGCGAGATCGGTCCACATGCTGCTTCTTTAATATACTTATATATATATATTATAATTGTTGCTCCGAGTTGATTGGGATCGCGGGCAGAACTGAGCTGGA
Organism: Drosophila birchii; assembly: GCA_035046345.1. NCBI lineage: Eukaryota > Metazoa > Arthropoda > Insecta > Diptera > Drosophilidae > Drosophila > Drosophila birchii. Next base: position 6,680,075 of record JAWNOA010000043.1, on the reverse strand, counting down.
ATTTCAGTGTTTACCTCTTATCGCGGCACTAATCTCTAGCTAGCCGGTCGGTCTGGACTCTAGAGCTTTCCTCGGAGATCGGAGAACTGGAGAGTCTGGAAAACGAAAGCTTTGGCTCTCCCGGCTAGGGCGTTCAAGGTCGTTTCTCAATTGCGCTTGGCAGGGAACGGGTAACAGGGGCGTAGGGCTCCCCTGCAGCAGATGGACAACAGCTATGAATAGATTTGGATCCGGATTTGAGAGCAATGGAGGAGGCTTCACTGAGATTAACTGGATTCCCAGCAGATTAAAGGTTCAATTAAAGCAATGGAAAAGTTTCAATATGGAAACATTTACAAATTTTATGTAATTAGCAACTTGACTATGTCCAGGTTTTATAATTGATACAAAACGCAGAATCCAATATTTATAATATGATTTTTTTTTGATGTATTTCTTTATTTTGTTTATATGTAAATTTGCAGTTAATGTAATTTTTGAGATAAGAAGAAAGGAAGCTAACTTCGGCTCACCGAAGTTTGAACACCCTTGCAGATTTCAATCACAAAAAAATAAAACCGAAATTCTGGAATAATAATAAGTTTCTAAATCTCAAAATTGATGTCATAATGCAATAAACAGCGAACTTATGATGTTTTCTTTTATTTCCCTGATTTTTCTATGGCAGCTAATAAAATTATAACTGGTAACGGCGAACAATTTGCACATAGTGCATGCTTTTTAGAAAATTATATATAAATATAAAGTTTACAGTTTGATAAGCACTTGCCCATGCGAGCTGCTAAGAATGAGCTGAAGCGTTGAGCCACTGACTTGGAGCCAAAACTGTCATTTTTTGGTGGGCAAGTCTTTAAGTATACAGTTTACAGTTTGACAAGCACTCGATCGACAAATACAGTTTGAAAGGAACTCGGCCAGATGAGTCGCCAAGAAATTAAGTTTGACAAGCACTGGAACGAGTGCGCTGTCAAGAAATACAGCTTGGCAAGCAATGGGCCGGGTGCGCTGCCAATAAATACAGTTTGACAAACACTGGGCCGGGCGCGCTGTCAAGAAATACAGTTTGACAAGCACTAGGCTAATGCCATATCCAAATTCTGCCGTGGGCGCAGTACAAATTTCTCAAATATTTTTTCATTTCATGTACCAGGCGAACAGAGCGCAGCAGAAGGTCGTCGCCGAATTAATTTTGTAACATTGCTATCGCTTTCCCTTTATTTTAAATAAAAAGAGTGTTTTTATTTACCAAGCAAGACATTTACTAGCTACTATTTTTTCAATCGCTATCGTATAGACGATTAAATTGTTTTATTTTATACATATATTATTTACGAACGCAGAAAAGCAAAGGTATTTGTCATTGTCACACTTGAAAAACAATAAGACTTAGTTTATAACCAATTTTCAAATAAAAATAAAAATTCGCATTAATTTCTGGCCGTTGGACATCAGTGTGACCAGTGTCCGACATGTTTTGGTTTTATTAACGGAAAACCAGGCGGGCACTCTGAATCTTTTGCATCAATGTTTTGCCGACAACAAATTAATTTATAAATGATTTACTGACTGAAACCAGCTGAAAGAAATGGCTCAGTCACAACCCACAGGTGAGTTTTGGCCCAGTTAGCAGTTGCTGCCGTTGGACTTATCAGGAACCCTGACTCTCGCCCCATTTAGCAGCCAAACGCGTGAAGCTGGAGAAGCCGGCGCATCTGGTCGAGGAAGATGGTAAATAAAAGTGGAGATTCCGAATTTGAATGAAGGAGAAGCGTAATCATGTCTTCCCCCCCGCACAGAGACGCCCTCCGTGTTCAATCCCAAGTACCGGGTATGCCCCTACCTGGACACCATCAACCGCAACATGCTGGATTTTGATTTCGAGAAGCTATGCTCCATTTCGCTGACCAGGATCAATGTGTACGCATGTTTGGTGTGCGGTAAGTACTTCCAGGGGCGCGGCACCAACACCCACGCGTACACGCACTCCGTGGGCGAAGCGCACCACGTGTTCCTCAACCTGCACACCCTGCGCTTCTACTGCCTGCCGGACAACTACGAAATCATCGACTCCTCGCTGGACGACATCAAGTACGTGCTGAACCCGACGTTCCTGCGGCAGGAGATCGCCCAGCTGGACCAAATACAGCCGAAGCACTCGCGCACCGTGGACGGAGTGCTCTATCTGCCGGGAATCGTCGGCCTTAACAACATCAAGGCGAACGACTACTGCAACGTGGTGCTGCACGCCCTCTCCCACGTGGGCCCGCTGCGGGATTACTTCCTGCGGGAGCAGAACTATGCGCACATTAAGCGACCACCGGGCGACTCGATGTTCACCCTCGTCCAACGCTTCGGCGAACTGATGCGAAAGATGTGGAATCCGCGCAACTTCAAGGCGCACGTCTCTCCCCACGAGATGCTGCAAGCGGTGGTGCTGTGGTCCAGCAAGCGCTTCCAAATCACCGAGCAGGGGGACCCCATCGATTTTCTCTCCTGGTTCCTCAACACCCTGCACCGCGCCATGAAGGGCACCAAGCAACCGAACTCGTCCATTCTCTACAAGATCTTTCTGGGCGAAATGCAGATATATACGCGCAAGATACCGCCCGTGGAGCTGGACGACACGGCCAAGGCGGAGCTGCTGGCCACCGACGAGTACAAGGACCAGGTGGAGCACACCAACTTCATTTATCTCACCTGCGATTTGCCACCGCCGCCGCTGTTCATCGACGAGTTCCGTGAGAACATCATTCCGCAGGTTAATCTCTACCAGCTGCTGGGCAAGTTCAACGGCAGCGCCGAGAAGGAGTACAAGACGTACAAGGACAACTTTATGAAGCGCTTCGAGATTACCCGCCTGCCGCAGTTCATCATTCTGTACATCAAGCGGTTCACCAAGAACACCTTCTTCCTTGAGAAGAATCCCACCATTGTGAACTTCCCCATAAAGTGAGATTTTCTTTGCTGCATATTTACTTAGACTTTAACTAATGAAATCTCTTTCCCTTCGTTGCAGGAACGTGGACTTTGGTGACATTCTGGGCATGCGAAAGCGGGACACGAACGTGAAGGACACAAAATACAATCTGGTGGCCAACATAGTGCACGACGGCGACCCCAAGAAGGGCACCTATCGGGCCCACATCCTGCACAAGGCCAACGGGCAATGGTACGAGATGCAGGACCTACATGTCACCGAAATTCTGCCCCAGATGATCACGCTCACCGAGTCCTACATACAGATCTATGAGCGCTGTGCGGACTCCTCCTCCTGATCCTGATCCTGATCCCCCTCTGGCATTCACAGCACTTTAAGCTGTGTTTGTTTATGGTTTTAATTATTATTTACAATATGATTCCGACCAGCATCCAAATAAATGAACTGAACTGGAGAAGTGTGGTTTTTAATTGGTTTAGCAACGGGCTTATATATACCAGGACCCAGCATCAGCTGAAGCTGAAGCTGAAGCTCTTCTACGACACGCATGCGCCACGAATTGGGGCCAATTGGCATGGAAAAAAATCGATGGCTGTCGAATGCCAGTCACCAGAACGGACGGACGGTAGAAGAAAGCATGTCGGAGCAGCCGGAATTAAGCAACAGCTACGAGACGGAGTGCCAGCGGGCGGAGCTCCTGGGCCTTCAGCCACCGGATCGGGCCGAGTTCGAGCGAAAACGACAGGCGAGGCTGGAGCACGAGCTGGCCGAACAGGAGGCCGCCGAGGCGGTGGTAAGCAGCTCCTCAGTAGCCCAGATTTACCTCCTCCTTTACTAAGTCTCGCGGCCTTAGATGCTGGAACAGCAGGACGAGACGCTGGGCGGCGTTGGCGGCAAGCTGGGCGAGCTCAATAGCATCCTGTCCAGCACACAACAGAAGTTGAATCGCTTCAAGCAGACGGCCTGCGGCAGTTTAACCAATATCTTTTCACGGGGCAGCTCCGGATCGGTGGATCTAACGGCAGCGGGTGGATCAGGCTCAGGCACTGCAGGAGCAGGAGCAGCCAGCCAGGAGGAGGATCGTCCTTCGATGCAGACGCCTCAAGTGCTGGCCGCCAAGCCACCGCCGACAGCGGCCGAGGTGAGCGCCGCCAAGGCGGCCAAGCAGAAGCGAATGGACTCGCAGCTGGACAAGCTGGATGCTTTGATAAATCAGGCGGACAACGCCCAGATCGCCATGAGCGAGCAGACCCAGCAAATGCGACGCCTGGCCAAGTAAGAGGCTCTCGGTGGGTTGCAAGCGCAAGCAAGTGAAAGCCAGGTATTCATACTTCATTCTTTATTCGTTTCACACTCTCATTATGGTTATCTATCCTCCAGCCGATCGCCATCGCCTGATCCTGGCCAGCCTTCTCAGTCCTCGGAACACATGAGTTTTGCTTAAAACTAAACACACAAGTTGAGAATCACACCCAAAGCGCGTCTTCAATCAAATCACATTTGTCGAGGGTGGAGGACAGACATCAGGTCGCCCTCCTCCCTGGCATTCATTCCGTTGACTTTATCTACTATATAGTTATTATATATATATACATATGCATATATATGTACAGTTTATGATTAACATTAGAGTTTTCAAAGATAATCCGCTATAAAATAAGGCTTCCCTCCGTTGTCCTTGTTTAGAACTCGAATTGAATGTTTGACAATAATATTGTTCCATTTAAATAATTCAATATTCTTGATTTTTCTTCCTGCCAACTGATTTACAAAGTTATCTATTCGATTTCTTGATTAATATTAATTCTTTTGAGTAATTTCTTCTGGGGAAAACTCTCAATTTGTTTCGTTCTTTCTTTAAAACTTTAAAACATTAATTGCTTTAATTCAATTTCAATTTCATTCCTCTTCTCTCTGAACTTAATTAATAAAATTAAAAACAAACAAAAAAACCCATAAAGTGTACAAAAGCAATACATATTTGTTAATTACATACAGTGCCCATCGAGTAGTTTTTGTGCTAAAATGTAGCATTCCAGATAATACTTAATAAGCCGGGAATAAACCGGGGCACGATCTGGAGTCGGAAAATAAACAAAATCAAAATGTTCTTCACAATAAAAACACATAAATTGCTTGGCATTGGAGGGAAATAAATCGAAAGAACTATAAGCAAAGAGGTCAGTATACAAACGTAAACTAAATTAACTAGAAAATCCTTTAGGGGAACCACAGGAATCGCTGGAGATTGCAGAGGCCATTTCTGTGGCTCCCCCGATGGCCTAGGACAGACAGCAGGACAATCAATTGTGTGCAGTGACTACTTATCCTCTGAGGAAGCCGACGAGGTGGACGTGGATAGGTGAAGACTGTGACGCGTCGGTGTGGGACAACGCTTGATTGCCGTGCGCCTTTCGACAGGGTGGCCCGTGGAAGCAGCCTTTGTTGCATCCTCTTCCGAATCCGAATGCTCGTCGTCGCTCTCACTCTCGCTGCTGGCATGCCCGGCATCCGTTTCGTACTGTTCATCCAGCTGCATCTTGCCTAGTCTAGTGTTGGCATCAACCGCCTCCGCCGCCAGCATCACGCCCTCTGGCTGTGCCTCGTCCTCGTAGAAGAAGTACGACAACTGAAGGCCCTCCGATGCCGAATTAAGGCGCCAGGCGTGCGGTATCAGCTGAGTGTTAAGCTCGAAACGCTCCTGCAGGGTCTGAAACATGCCCGGCGAGATCTCTATCTGGGGCACCGACTGTTGTGCCTGCCACTGCTGCAGCAGCGGCGGCGGCTCCTGCTCCTGCTCCTCGTGGCCAGCTCCAAAGACGCCGTAGTAAAGCTTGCAGGCTCGATAGCAGCGCAGCTGCTGCGAGTCCGGCTGGATGCGACGCAGTACCCGTAGCTGCGACTCCACCACATGGATGAACATGTATTGCTGACGGCGGCGGCTGGGCAGGGAACTGACCAGCACAGCGCGACTGGTGCTCAGGCAGAGCTGCGGCAGGGGCTGTGGCCACAGCGTGTACAGCAATCGCTTGACCAGCTGGGTCATCGAGGAGTTCTGAAAGAAGTGGCGTGGCAGGGCGGTGGCAATCGTGGCTTCTTTGCCTGGCTGCCAGCGTACTGCATCGGCCCAGAGGCGGGCCGCCGCCCCATTGAACATGGCCACGCCCAGATAACGCATGCAGCGCCTGCAGTACAAGTGATCGTCGCGGCTCAGGATGCTGGGACTTGGATCCCGATGCATGCTCACCACCACATAGTTGAGGCCGTAGAAAAGGTCCGAAACACCGGGCACCAGGCTCGGGAGCGACGGTGCCTTGCTCTCGCCTTCGCATCCGCCCGGACCGCTGTGATTGTGGCAGAAGAACTCACTGGGATCCACCACGCAGCTGGGGAACTCGCGCAGCCTGCGGTAGCTCCGCTCCTCCACCAGTGTCGCCCTACAGTCGCGGCAGGTCAACGAGATGGGCTCGTTTTCGCGGCACGTGAGGAGTAGGGGCGCCATGGCCACCTGTACGGCGCCGCCGTCCAAGGCGTCCAAATCGATTTGTGTATAGTTGAAGCGGAAGCTGATGTGGTTGCCGGTGACCACGAAGATGGAAATGCAGCCGATGTCCATGCCGAAGCAGTCGTGCCGGATGACCAGCGACTCCACCACAGCAGCAGCATCATCGTCGTCGTCGTCGTCGTCCTCGTCCTCATCGGTGTCGGTGTCGCTGTCACTGGAGGTGGCGGAGGAGCTGGCACGACTGGCTATATAGACGTTGTGCTCCCGGATGACAAGGCGCGTTTCGTTGCGATCGGCAATGTTGTGATCGAACTGCAGGAACACCACGCCGCTGCGCAGGTTCGGACGCAGCTCAATGCACAGCCCGGTCAGCGACATTCTGGCCAGTCAGCAGCGGGTCCTGGAGCAAGCCGGTCGGGTCCAAGTTAAGCCAGGAAATTGGCCTGAAAGCGGGAGTTAAATCCAAGTTAAAATCGACCAAAAAACAACGGAAAAAAAGGAAAACAAACTTCGGCATAAAGATGGTACTCTCGATAAAAGTCATCGATACATTGGCGAAGGGCGCGCGACCGATTAATTTAGGTGGACCAGTTGCGGTGGTGGCGGAAGTCCGCGCTTGTCTGGCCAATTTCAGAGTAATAAAACGAAAATGACGGCGGGGCACACTGCACAAACAGGGATAAATGCGATAAAATGCGAAAAACAAAGCACCGTGTAAAACTCGTCGAAAACCGTGTATAAAGTCAAGGAAATTGCTTCTCGGGCTCCTATCAACGGCTCCGGAGCTTGGGTGACGGGCGTGCAATCGCGGGTTAGTTAACGGTCAACGGTCGAGCGCAGGGAGATCGAGGAAAAGGTCTTTTCAACGTTCGCCTTAAACGCATTTCGTTCGTGCAACACACACACACACACACATCCGCAGATCCAAATACAAACAAATACACGCAACGCGCAGCGCATATACACAAAGAAAGAAGGCAAAAAGGCAGCAGTGAAAATCGACAGCGAACGCACGCATGCACACACAAACAAACACACACACACACACACGCGAAAAAGTGTGGATATATCCATATATATATATCCAATATATTGATGTTGTGTGCGCCGTTGTTGCTGCTGCTGCTCGGTGTGTGAGTGAAGTGAGTGAGTGAGTGAAATAAAGAAAGAAAGAGAGGGCGGCAAAGAACAGAGAATAGAGCCCGCGCAGGCAGGATATAAAAGGAGAGACGACGAAGATGAGACAAAGCATAGAAGTGAAAAAATAATTAAAGGTTGCCCAGCGGCGGCACCAGCAGGCGAAAGGAAGACGTGTGCAGAGCAGCGAAGAGGGGCTGAGCGGAGCGGACAGGCGCAGAGGCAACGGAACGGCCAAGCGGAGCAGTTGCAGCAACAACAGTGGCAGTAACAGTAACAGCAGCAGCAGCAGCAGCAGAAAGAAAGTCGCAGAATATCTAAAAAGCAAAGGCCAGTGTCGTTCCCTACGCAAATTGGCCATCCCGGTGTCCCTCGCCAACGACATTCCCCATCGCCATCGCCCTCCCGCTCTTATTTTTGGCAGTCGTCGCATCTCGCTCTCTCTTATTCGGTGGGGGGTACGAAAAGTTCACATGCAACAACAACGACAACAAACAATAGCAGTCGCCGTCGCAGTCGCAGTCGACGCAGGCAGAGGCAGAAGCAGTGGAAGAGACAGAGACCGAGGCAGTGGCGCACTGAACGTATTTTGTACATAAACATAAAAATAGTTTTTAAATCAATTTAAAAGAAATCCTTAAGCATAAATATACAGTAATAACTAATTAAACGAAAGCAAATCAAGTCGACAAGCTAAAAAACAGAACACAGAACGGAGAACGGAGAACGGAAAACGGAGAACGAAGAGGAAAACAAGGAGACAGGAGACAGGAGAGTACGGCTACGCAAGAGAGAAAATCGAGAAACGCTCAACGAAATTCGCCTTTTACACGATTTTAAATTGAGCGTTGGGCAGCACATCCAGAGATCCATTATACATCCATCCAAAAACCAAAAGAGAGGGAGAGTGAGTAAAGAAGAGCAGAGCAAAGAAAGAAAATAAACAAAACACACGGCGCGGAGGAGAGCAGAAGAGGAAGCAGAAGCAAAAGCAGCTGAAGGAGCAACTGTAAACACGGTTCCCACACACACACACACAGCCAGCCGACAGGCGACACACATACCCGCAATCATTCACTCACACACACACACACACACACACACACAGCGGCCACATAGAAACTCAGCCTCACGCTGGCGAATCGCAACGGCAGCAACAACAGCAGAGGAGGCGACGCAGGTGGAGCTGGCGGCGGAGGGAGCGGGGCTGTTGCCGCCGCTGCCCGTAATAGCAACAACAACAACAGCAACAATCCTGGCGGAGGCGGAGGAGCGGCTGCTGTCGGCGCTGGCGCCGAAGGAGCTGCTGGCGGCAACGGAGGAGGAGGCGGCGGCGGCGGCGGCGGTGGCAACAATGCTGGCGGTGGAGCGGCAGCCAACGAATGGAATCAGGAGGAGATGGACCGCTTCAGCTTCGACGACTCGATCCGCTTCGAGGAGGACTCGCTGTGCAGCTGGAGCTCTGAGCCGGAGTCGCTGTGCAACAACTGGCGGGGCTGGAAGAAACCGAGCAACGCTGCGGGCAGCGCTACCGCCGGCGGTATAGGCGGCACTGGATCCTCCGCCGGTGTCGGATCCGGAGCCAATGGCCTGGGCATTGCAGCGTCATACGGAGCGGCGGGTCTAAATGGAGCAGGTGCCACCGGATCGTGTACGCCGGGCGGCAGTGCAGCGGCCATGGGAACCCTCTCCACCTGCGGACGATATTATGGTGAGTGTTTGGGATTTTGAATCCCAAGGAAATCAAGAATTAAGATAAAAAAAGGAATATATTTGATTTTTAATGAGTTTTCATAGTTTTTCTTTTTTTTCTTCTTCTCTTCTTTCTTCTCTTCTTTTCTTTTCTAAATAAATTTTAGAATTTGATTTTTAGCCAATAATTTTATTTGTTTAATGGGGATTTATGACTTTATGATGATTGAATCTTTGTTTCCCATAGTTTCCCATAGAGTTGCACCTTTTGAGGTTATAACTAATCAGCTGATATACCTTTAAAGATGTGTTACGGGCTTTGTGTTGTTTCAAAAACTAAATATCTAAAATATATATATCTGAAATACCTAAAATTGGCTAATGCTGTTGATCCCCCTTAGTTATATTATCTCTTTATTTTTCACTGCCTGTAAATAGGTTGCAAGTGCCACCTTTTTCTGGCCTGAAATTATACGCATGACCTTTTTGCTGTTGGTTAATTCTGCAAAAATTGGCTTAAGGGCAGTGCTACAACAGAGCTCTGCAATTGTCTTTTCTTGTATTTTCCTTTTTGCCCTGTGCCTTTCCTCGATATCCTCTGCTTGCTTATCGTTAAAGTCAAAATCACGACTTTTTAGCCTGGCTGCACGTTCTGGTTTTCCTTCTTGTTTTTTGTGTTTTTGTTTTTGGTTTTTCGCTGCTCCTCCTTTGTCTCTTTGTATCTTATTACTCGTGTCTCCTTCTGTGTTTTCTGCTTTTTGTCTGTCTGTGTCTGTGTGTGTGTGTGTAAGAGCATTGTTTTTAGGGCCCGCTGAAGGAAACGTTTTTTACACGTCTCAGGTCGGCGGTGGTCCCGTCGAGGGTTTTCGGTCGGTATCCTTGTGCGCCGACCACGACGCGTCGCAGCATTATCGTCTTGTAATATCTGGCTGCGACTGCGCAGTTTCTCCTCGTCCTCTTCTCCTGCTCGTTTTCCTCCCTCTTCCCTCCCGTTTCCTATACAGCATTCGTTTTGTCTCTGCTTCGTTGCCTTGAAGGCAATGGAAATTACACATGTATATTATATATATGTGTGTATACATATATGTGTATATATATATATGTGTATATATATATGTGTAGGTGGAAAGGGGCGGCAAAAAGGAGCTCAGGTTGTGGAAGGACAATATATGTACATATCTACCTAGAAAGAGGCATTTTTAAGATTATTTTAGTTAGTTGAGGAATAGTTTAAAACATTTGATTTCTGACTTAATATTGTATCTATCAGATATTATTGGATCTGTGAGATATTATTGTATCTATTAGATATTATTGTATCTATTAGATATTTTTGTATCTATCAGATATTATTATATCAGATATTATTGTATCTATAAGATATTTTTGTATCTATCAGATATTATTGTATCTATCAGATATTATTGTATCTATCGGATATTATTGTATCTATCGGATATTATTGTATTTATCAGATATTATTGTATCTATCGGATATTATTGTATCTATCAGATATTATTGTATCTATCAGATATTATTGTATCATCAGATATTTTTGTATCTATCAGATATTATTGTATCTATCAGATATTATTGATCTGTGAGATATTATTGTATCTATCTGATATTATTGTATCTATTAGATATTATTGTATCTATCGGATATTATTGTATCTATCAGATATTATTTATCTATCAGTTATTACTTTATCTATCGAATATTATTGTATTTATCAGATATTATTGTATCTATCGGATATTATTGTATCTATCAGATATTATTGTATCTATCAGATATTATTGTATCAGATATTTTTGTATCTATCAGATATTATTCTATCTATAAGATATTATTCGATCTATAAGATATTATTGTATCTATCTGATATTTTTGTATCTATTAGATATTATTGTATCTATCGGATATTATTGTATCTATCAGATATTATTGTATCTATAAGATACTTACTTTACTTAGAAACTGGTTAATGTTTTTACATAAAAATATGTATAGTTACAACCATGGGGTTAGGTCTGTGTGTGAGTGTGTAAGATTGTGTGCAAGGGCAAAGCCAGCTGCATTTTCATGCTCAAAAGACATAATAACCGCAACGAAAAAAAAAACATATACTCATATATATACGAACAGCCTTAAAACGATGTCGCTGCCAGCTGAACGACACACAGACGTCGACATCGTCTTCTTCTAGAGCCCCGTTCTGTTATGTCGAAGAACCTTTTCAAGGATACCTCAACGCCCGCCCGAAGGGGGATGGGGATGTAATAAAACTAAAGCCGCCGACATGGACGACAGTCCATTATTTGCCTCGCACCTTGCGGCAGTCTAGCACTAGCTATCAGTCGCAGTACAAATAATATGTCCTGGTTAAATGTACGAGACTAAGGGCAATATTTAATAGGTTTTCTCACTGAATGCATGTGTGAGAGTTAGCTGAAAACCGCCCAAGGAGGAGACTAAAAGCAATCCTCCGAGTTGTACCATATACAGACCCGCCCAGAAGTCAACTTAGATTGAAATATCCTAATAGTATTGTTAATAAAATCATTTAGGTTGAATAAACAAATCACTCTTTATAGAAGCTATACCCTAGATACCCTAGATGAAAGTATGAACCGCTTGCAATGACCCCGAGTGAACCACAACCGTGGAATGGTCATGCCGAACTGCTGGCAATGCAATTTGGCGGTGCAGGTGCACTGCTGTGCGTTTGTGTTAGAGAGCTGCGACGGTGCCACATGTCATCAACTAATTAGTGGGTCGAGGCCCCCGCTCGGTGTCAATATCGAACTGAAACTGCGACCAAGTCGCGCCGCAACAAGCCGAGCGAACAATTTAATTTTTCAGTTTTTTTTTTGCCCTGCATATATCGGTTTCATGCACTTCCGCCGCAGTAGCATATAGCATATAGCATATGCAACACACACAGAACTGCTTATTGGCATTTCGACCCCTTTTTTCTGTTTCTGTTTAATTCGCGTTTATTTTTAAGCGAGCTTTTTTTGTTTGTGCCGACTAACCTGAAATTGTTGCTAATAAAAAGCTAGAAATATGACTAAAGAGTAAAAAATAGAAAAGAATTTTCGGCATTTTATCAGAGTTCAAATAAAGTTGGGGGAAGTGATTATAGGAGTTTATCCACTTTAAAAGCCAGGATATTTTTGATCAAATATCAAAGATATAATATAAACACAGGTATTGCTGGTCTTTATCTGTATATTTGCAAACAAATCATTTTGTTTAATTCTGCTTTAAAAACATAAACCTCAAGAACTTGAAAGATAAAAATATTGTTGGGACACAACACCCCCCATTCCCCATTGGTAAGAGATCAACTGGGGGGCTTGGTTGCCGGGATATGGAACAAATTGCCGCCACTAGGGTGCTCTTAACACATGGCACCCAAGTTGGTAAGGCCATAAGGCAACCAGTAAGAGTGTGACGAATGCATCATCCATCGACGTCGAGAAGTTCGACAGCTCGTCAACTCCCGGCGGGGCACCTCTTTCGCAACTCAACTCAACTTAACTCAATTCAACGCAATGCAACGCACCAAGTTTGCTCAGTAATAACAAAAATAACTAGAGCATGAGGCTTTGCCTTATATATGTATCATATGTATATATTCACTCATATTTATTGTTACAAGCCCTGCCAGTGCGTTGCATGGAAAATGGAAAACAAATTGAAATTCAAACAAAATGTGTGTCGAAAGTAGGGGAAAATGGGAATGCCAGGGAGGCGGCGGCGGCAGGCTCAAGCTCAAAGCAAAAGAGAAATGAGAAAAGGCCAACAAACAAAGCACAAGGCGAACCTGTTTGAAGGGGAAGCAATAGCCTTGAATATATATACACACACGGATCGGTTATTAAACCTTCTTCTACTTCTTTTTCTTTGATCAAATCAATCTGACTCATGCAGCAATATCTGGGGTGATCTTTATCATCTATATGCTGTCAGCGTTAGCTTCAAATACTCAACATTTACTGTTGTCATTGAAATAAAAGAAGCCTTTTCCGGTCTCTCTTTAAAAAATGTAAACAAACAAACATTGATTTTGGTGTGGGACGACTCCTCTCCCCCCAAATCGAATCTCTCAGCTTGGATTACATTATTCATGCTGGTTTTTATATATTTTTAGATGCAAATTTTAATTAAATTTAATTAATTAATTGCTAGCGGCCCCAATCGTGTAACCGCTGCTGTATTTTTGTGTATATGCATATACAGGACAGGCATGAGCAATAAGTTAACGCTTGCGGAAAATGACTTTGAATAAAAAATGGTGCCAAAGTGTCTGAAAATTAAGCGAAGGCAGCAGCAGCAGCAGCAGCAGTGGGAGAGACGTCGTCGAGGGGGTGGGTTGATGGGGGGAGGGCGCGAAGAATGAGAGCGAGCAAACGGGCCGACGAACGAGCGAAAGAAAACAAACAAACAAACAAAACAAAACAATGAGAGCTTTCCTGGTGTTCACTGTTAAAAACTTATTTTTTTTTTAAATTATAAGAAAAGAAAATATATTAAAATATTTCTAAAGTTTAAAATTTATATTTTATATCTCGAAATTTGGTTTATAATCTTTTCTCTGCATGAATTAATTTATTAAAATAAGATTTTGTAAAGATTTCTTGCTGTATATCTATATTCATGTCCGTAGATAACTCTTAGATAATCAAAAGATTATTTTATTGCAGTTTTATTTATTTATTTTAGCGACAAGTTTTTAAGAACTAGTTCTGGAGCCATTCTCTTAACTCTCAGTTAAAGTTAACGAACAAATAAACTTGCCATTGTAAATCTACGACAATTACTTAATATTATCTTACTTCAGCTTGATTTATTTATTTTTATTATTCCCACTAAATTAGCGACAAGTTTTTTTTTTTTATATTTAGTTCAGGGGACATTCTCTTAACTGTCCGTTAAAGTTAACGAACAAATAAACTTGCCACAAAAATACTGTTACCTCAAACGCTGCTATTAGAGGCCAAAAGGCCAAAAGAAAACCAGTTTTAAGTTCGACTTCTGAGAAATTCATAGTATTTTTAGCCAAATTTAATGCATTGATTTCTGGCCTTAAAACAAATCAGCAAAATATATATTTAAAGCCGGGATTCCCCAATGATTTCGATTCGGAATGAAGGGAAACCTGTGATTAAATTTGAACAAGAAAAGTTAGAACCCTTCAGCAGTGTTTGTTGCAATGATGACTCACAACCCGTCCAGGTATATATTTCTATATTCCTATAACCAATTGAAAGCGAAATCTCCGATATGTGATTTGATTCTGCAAACAAAAATTCTCGTGGGCGAACTTGAACCTTTTGTTCCGCGACTGCATCATCATCATCATCGTCATCGTCATCGTCATCGGGCAGGAGGAACACTTACACCGCCGTATATTCCATATAATAATAGCGCCCGTTGTTCTTTGTTTTGCTTTGACTTTGCTTTTGTTTGTTTTTTGCGTTTGGGGTTTTGCGTTTCAAAAAGTCAATGGGAACGACGAGACCTTTAAAATGCAGGCCACTGCTCTTGGTCTCCTCTCCCCTCTTTGGTCTTTTATTTTATTTATTTGCAAGCCAATTCGTTGGATTTTTGTTTATCTACAACTCAATTTAGAGAGATCACTATCTCTGGCAGCAGCTGGGAGGGACGGGTAACATCGGAATAAATATTGCTAACTCCCAGTAATCGGTTTTGATAACATTTCTGATTGATCTTCTGATCCTGGCCAAAGTCTCATGTTTCTGTGGGAAGCAACCATTTCATGTTTATTTGGGAAGAGATTATGTTTAGGCATTAATAGTTAATAAATCCCACTTATAGCTTAGGAGAGAAGCTACAAGCTTCTCATGATATATATATATTCCCTATTACAGATAAACCAAACATATATCTCTGTGTGAGCGAGAACCAACAAGGAAGCCCAGCTGTAAAACATAGAACGTGACCTCTCTCTGGTCATTGGCCCTTCGGTTCTTTGCTCGGTTGTCGCACAAAAAAAGTTCTTTAATTAACAAAATGCCCATGTGTTGTTGTGTGTAATGAGTGTGATTGCGGTTTCTCCTCTGCCCTGCCCTCGCCCCTATGGAACTAGTTAGAACTTGAATAAATTGGGCATTTAATTCTAGGGAATTCCTATATTGATCCCATTTGATTATCACTTTTACCTTTATATTTCTCAATTAATCATTTATTTAATGTGTGCTTTGTTTTGTCCATTTCCCCAGAAGTTTCCACATTGGTCGAACTGGCCGCCCGCTGTGTGGCCTCCTACATACCGTTCGAACTGGTGGAGCATGTGTATCCGCCGGTGCCCGAGCAGCTGCAGCTGCGCATTGCCTTCTGGAGTTTTCCGGATAACGAGGAGGACATCCGGCTGTACTCATGTCTGGCGAATAGCTCGGCGGATGAGTTCAATCGCGGCGATCAGCTTTTCCGGATGCGAGCTGTCAAGGATCCGCTGCAGATAGGTACATTTCCTTCCTTTAACCATTTATTCCATTGATGTTAATGCTTTCAATCACTTGCAGGCTTTCACCTGTCGGCCAGCGTGGTTAATCAAACTCCGCGGGGCTACTTTAATGTGGCCGTGACCTTTGACCGGCGGCGCATCTCTTCCTGCAACTGCACTTGCGCCTCGTCAGCCTACTGGTGCTCCCACGTAGTCGCTGTTTGCCTGCATCGCATTCATTGCGTGAGTACCTTGCACAATAAACGCCTCATCTTGAAATTAACTCTTCCTCCCGCACAGCCCCAGGAAGTGTGCCTGCGAGCACCTGTGTCCGAGTCGCTGACTCGCCTGCAACGCGACCAGCTGCAAAAGTTCGCCCAGTATCTGATTAGCGAGCTTCCCCAGCAGATCCTGCCCACGGCCCAGCGTCTGCTGGACGAGCTGCTCAGTGCCCAGCCAACGGCGATTAATACCGTGTGCGGGGCACCCGATCCGACGGCTGGGGCCTCCATCAATGATCAGACCAGCTGGTATCTGGACGAGAAGACGCTGCACAACAACATTAAGCGAATCCTCATCAAGTTCTGTTTGCCCGCACCGATTGTGTTTAGGTACGGACCTCTTTAAAGTTACTCGAGAGATATATATTCAAAATAACGATACCTAGATGTTATTTGTAGCGAAAGTTGTGATATATGTTCATATATATAGGCGAGAAATCGATATTCCGATATATATATATTATTGGAAAGAGTTCCCAACTCTTGCATTGCTTTTTTTTAATATATTTTATAGGAATTTTGTCTGATAAAATTGATAATATATTTATTAAACGCGACAATGTTCGACATTTTCAATTTCAATACAACAAACTTTACGATATATATACGATATATGATATCTGATGATATGATCTAATCCATTGCCTTCCCCTCCCCTCCACAGTGATGTCAACTATCTGACAAACTCTGCACCGCCGGCGGCTGCCGAGTGGACCTCGTTGCTGAGACCGCTGAGGGGACGCGAACCGGAGGGCATGTGGAACCTGCTATCGATCGTGCGAGAGATGTACAGGCGTTGCGACCGGAATGCGGTCCGCTTGCTGGAGATAATCACGGAGGAGTGCATGTCCTGCGATCAGATCCTGATCTGGTGGTTCCAAACCAAGCTGGCGCTCATGATGGGCTCCCACGGCCACTCCGGCGGTAAGCACTCGAACACGCACTCCAATTCCACAGCGCTGCAGCATGCCTGCAGTTCGTTATGCGACGAGATTGTGGCCCTGTGGCGTCTGGCGGCTCTAAATCCCGGCCTGGCGCCGGACGAGCGCGATATGCTGCACGCTCAGTTCACGGCCTGGCACCTGAAGATCCTCGATCGCGTTGTCAAGAGCCGGATGATGCCGTCATCGTACACCAACAAGCACCAGCAGAACTCACGATCCGACACCGAACTCTTCATCGGCTTCAAGCCGGCCATCGAGGCGTGCTATCTGGACTGGGAGGACTATCCCATTGCTGGCGTGACGCACACCCACGACACGAATCCCATCTACTACTCGCCCTTCACCTGCTTCAAGCACACGGACCCCAAGTCCGGCGAGTCGGCCAATCCCGGCCAGCTGAACGCCACCCAGGCGGTGATGACGAACAACAAGCACTACAACTACTTCAGCTCCTCCAGCGACCATGGCCTGCAGCCGGGCGCCTTTAAGCAGCGATTGGAGCGACCCTTCCGCGAGTCGCGCTTTTATAACAATCTGGGCGATCTCGAGGGCTCGGCAGTGCTTTCCGGCGGTGGAGCATCCAGCAGCAGGCAGCTTCCCTCGGGGCTGGGCAGCAGCGGTGGCGCTGGCGGTGGTCCTGTGGGTGGTGGGCACGCCACGTCCGGAGCTGGAGGAAGCATTGGTCAAATGAGCGGTGGAGTTGGTGTGGCTGTAGGAGCAGCATCTGCTGCCGGCGACGTAAATCATCCCGCACAACAGCAGCTGTTGCCCAGTGTCTTGACCGGAATCAGCGCCTCTGTGGTCAACACCAAGGGTGGTAGTGGAGGAGGAGGCGGAGGTGCTGGAGTAGTAACTGGCGGCGGCGTCGGCGGAGCTGGAGCCGACGGCAATCGCTCGAGTGCCAGCAGCGAGGGTTTCTGTGAGAACGACGACTTCGGCGGGGACACCAGCAGCAGCAACAACTACTGTCCGCCCGGACAGGCGGCGACGTCATCTGTGCCTGGCCAGAAGTCCTCGGCGCTCACCGAATCGGACTCGCAGAGCAGCTTCGATGCTGTCTCGCAGCAGAGCAAGGATGATCAAGCAGTGGGCGTTGGCGCAGTTGTGGGCGTGGAGCAGGCATGCTCCACCTCGGACACTTCATCCGCCTCCTCGGCATCCTCGTCCGCTTCGACGGCATCCGGGAGTTCCAACAGTTCCACATCTTCGATGCTAATGGCAGGACAGGAACTGGCCGCTGGAGCGGGTGTTGGTGTCGGAGTCGGAGTCGGAGTCGGATCCGTGCAGCAAACGCCGCGTCGCCTAAGCAAGGATGAATCCTTCAGCAGCAGCAGCGATGAGTTTAACCAAGCAGCTGGCAGCGGAGCGAGAGGAGAAATCGGCGGCAGAGGGGCAACTGACGGCGGGGGAGTAGACGGAATGGCAGGGGCTGCAGGAGCAGGGACCAGCTCATCGGCTGGCGGAGATCTCACGCCCGTGCCCAGCACTTCGGCGGCAGCCCGAGCTGCCTTGGCGGCGGCCGGCTCCTCTTCGGCAATGCCGGCAATGATGCCTGCAACACCTCACCATCATCACCATCATCACCACCTGACGTCAGCCAGCGCCAGCGCTGGAGGATTATCGGTGCTGGGATTGGCTGCTGCTCCATCGCTGGATCAGCCCGGCGGCGGCGGCGGCGGCAGCGCCTCATCGTCATCGTTGGCAGCGGTCCGGGCAGCCGCTGTGGCCGCGTGCAGCGACAAGCCGCACATCTTCTCCAATGTCCGGCCGACGGAGGATGCCTGGGACATACTCCTTGCTAGGGCCGAGGGCCTGCATGCCCATGGACATGGCAGCGAGGCCTGCATCCTGGCCGTGCGCCTGGCCGAGCAAATGCTGGCCAATCCGCCCAATCTGCTGCTGGAACTGCCGCCCGCGCCCAAGCGCAAGGGCAAGAAGCAGAACGTGAATCCCATCTCGCACCAGCTGACTGTGGTGGCCTCTGCCACGCTGTCCAAGTGCGCCTTCCTCTGCACGGTGCTGTCGGAGAACTCGGAGCATTATCACATCGGGTTCCGGATATGCCTTTTCGCCCTGGAGATGCCCCGCCCGCCGGCCAGCACCAAGCCGCTCGAGGTCAAGTTGGCCAACCAGGAGGCGGACATACTGGCGTTGCTCAAGCGCCTGCCCCTCGGCGCGGCGGAGCTCCAGGTGATCCGGGAGCGGGCCGAGCAGCTGCGCAGTGGAACGTTCAAGACGCGCGGCGAAGCCCTGCTGCCGATTAACCTGGCCACATTCATATTCGACGCCCTGGTTCTCCTTAGTCCCGTGGGTGGAGCAGGATCGTCTTCTTCCGGCGCCATGCCGGGTTCGGGAGGATTGGGAGCCGTAGCAGCAACAAGTTCAGGAGCGGCTGGCAAATCCCTGGTTACTTCCGGCGGCCGGCTACTCTTCTACAAGCCGCACAGCGACGAGAATCTAGGATTTGATGCTGCTGTGGCCGCTCTGGGACTCAAAGCGAATGTCTCGGAGGCCGAGCATCCGTTGCTCTGCGAGGGCACGCGTCGGCAGCGCGGTGATCTCGCGCTGACCCTGCTCTCCCACTACAAGGACGAGCCGCGCAAGATAGCCAAGATCATGGAGAAGCTGCTGGACAGGGACATACACACGCTGCTCAAGGCGCCGCTTCTGCCCGCCTACTACTCGAGCAATCCGCCGGTAAGGACGCCTAGCAATCAGCCGACGCGCAGGGAGGAACATCACGAGTACGGCAGCGGCGGTAGCTCCGCCGGATGCCCGTCCTCCAACTGCAATCCCGTGGCAAATCTGTGCGAGCTCCTGCCGGCGGACTATGGCAGTGTCGGCGGCAACAGTCGGCCCCACAGCTCGACGAGCGCCGAACTGGAGCTGAGCATGTGCGCCCTGAGCATGGCCAGCAGTGGCAGCCAGTCGGGACAAGGGATGGTGCCCACACCGAATACAGCCGGTGGCGGTGCCACTGGGACACCCAACTCTGGCAGCACCACGGCCAGTGGAGGACAGAATCCGAGCGGTAATAATGCAACTGGCAATGGCGGCGGTGGTGGAGGCAGCGGGAATGGTGGAAATGGAGGCGGTGCCAACGGCGGCAGTTCCAGCAGCAGCCGGAGCAAGGAGAGCCGCTACAAGGGGAAGAGGGCATACCCCTCGATACCCAACCAGCCGTCGGAGGCCAGTGCCCACTTCATGTTCGAGCTGGCCAAGACCGTGCTGAACAAGGCCGGCGGCAACAGCTCCACATCACTGTTCACGCAGGCGAGCACCAGCCAGAATCACCACGGACCGCACCGAGCCCTCCATATGTGCGCTTTCCAGCTGGGCCTCTATGCCCTCGGCCTCCACAACTGCGTCAGTCCCAACTGGCTGTCGCGGACGTACTCCTCGCATGTCTCCTGGATCCTGGGCCAGGCCATGGAGATTGGAGCGCCGGCGATTAGTTTCCTGATCGACACCTGGGAGGCGCACCTAACGCCACCGGAAGCGGCCGGCATGGCGGATCGTGCGTCTCGTGGCTGGGACGGCAACATGGTATATCCGGCGGCGGAGCTAGCGCTCTCCGTTTTGCCCCATGCCGCTGCCTTGAATCCGAATGAAATCCAGCGCGCGATCCTGCAGTGCAAGGAGCAGAGCGATCTGATGCTGGAACGGGCCTGTCTCACGGTGGAAACGGCCGCCAAGGGTGGCGGCGTCTATCCAGAGGTACTGTTCCAGGTGGCCCGCTACTGGTACGAGCTGTACATGCGGAACACGCCAAACAACAGCGAGCACGACCCCCACGACGATGCCATGGATCACTCGGCGGTGAGTCTGAGTGCTCTGATCGAGTCGCAGCAACAGCATGAGCTCCAGCAGCAACAACAACAGCAGCAGCAGCAGCAGCAGCAGGCGGTGCAACAGCAAGTTCAGCAACAGCAACAGCAGCAGCAGCAGCAGCAGCAGCAGCAGATGGGTATGCCGAATCCGGGCGTGCCTGGCGGAGGCGGTGGTCCCGGCGGACCCGGTCTTCCAGTGGCCGTGCCACCGCCCGTCGTTGGATCCGCTCTGCCCAATCCCCAGGGCCAGTTTCAGCCGGTGGGCGTGGCAGCACTGGCTCCCCTCGGCCTGGCGCCGTATCCGCCATACAGCTTCTGCCAGGGCCTATATGCGCACGCACACCACAACCTGAGCTATCCGCCCGGACAGATGCAAATGTACATCTCGGCTGGACTGCCGCCTCCGCCGCAGGCCTACGGCGGCTACCAACAGGCGCCGCCCCAGCAGCCGCCTAATCCACAGCAGCAGCAACAGCAAGTCGTCCAGCAGCAGGTGGTGCAGCAACAGCAACAGGTTCAGCAACAGCAGGTGCAGCAGCAGCAGGTGATGGCGGGACAGGCGCCGCCAGGACACCCCGGTCAGCCGGGGCATCCGGGACAGCCGCCCTCCGCCTTCCAACCGCAGCCGCCGCCGGGAGCCTTCCAGCCGATGCCCCCTTACCAAGCGCTCCAAGCCGGTCCTCCTGGGCCGCCGATGGGCCCGCCCCAAGGATACTACGGCCCGCCGCCTCCACCGCCGCCGAATGGACCACCTGCAGTGGGCGTCGGTGTGGGTGTAGGTGTAGGTGTGGGCGTCGGCGTCGGCGTGATGCCCATGCGCCAGCACCAACACCAACATCCCGTGTATCCGTTCATGCAGCAGGCGCCACCGCCACCGGTGCAGCAACAGCAGCCGCAGGCGCCGCCTTCGCAGCCGACGGTGCGCCAGCGACAGCCTCACCAGTTCACGTGAGTAACCCCGAAATCGTGATTCCTCTCTGAGCTTCCCTTGGTTACTAATTATATTTTATAGGCCCACCCAGCTAAGGTATCTGCTGGCCGCTTACAATGTGGGCATGCTGGCCATGGAGACGCTGGCGCGGCGTGTCCACGACGATCGGCCCCAGGCCAAGTATGCCCGCAATCCGCCCTACGGCGAGGACGTCAAGTGGCTGCTGCGGATCAGCAAAAAGCTGGGCACGCAGTATCTGCATCAGTTCTGCATTTGCGCGGTCAACTCCATCGTGAGTCCGTTCGTCCTCCACGATGTGGCCATCGAGTCCGCCCACTATCTGGGCAGGAACAACCACCAGCTGGTGATGCAGCATCTGCGCTCCGCCCTGACGCCGCTCGTCCAGAAGTGCCAGCAAATGTGAGTATTCCCTGAGAGAGAGAGATCAAGTTCCCTAGACTAATGAGGTGGCATTCCATTCAACAGGTACATCCAGTGCATCCACCAAAAGCTGTACCATCTGACGCAGGGGGACTACGAGGAGTTTGCTAGCATCGTGGTGGCCGCTCGCGCCGCCTTCCAGATAACGCCCGAGGGCAGTGCCCAGTTCAAGGACTGGTTGCAGTCCATCAAGCGGTAAGTGTCAATATAAGGTATATGCAGTAGGGGATAAGACTCGCTTACCTAACGCGCTTGCCTTCATTTGCAGGTCGAAATCGTGCAAGAAAGAGCTGTGGACACAGATCAATGCGGCTCTGCAAAGCAATTCCAAATGACAAAGACTTGACTCCTGCAATCTGATGACGGCTGTGGCAGCAACGACGAGTGACGCGGCGGCGGCGGCGGCAGCGGCAGCGGAGAGCAAATCAACGCCGGCGTCGGTGAGCGGAGGTGGCGTCAGCAGCAGCAGCCTCATCATGCCGATGAATAGCAACAACCACAATAACATCGCCAGCAGCAATAGCAAGAACGTCAGCATCGGCATGGGCGATAACCATCATCATCACCATCATCACCACCGGCATCATCATCTGCTAGAAACGCCCGCTGGTAGTACAGGATCATCTGCAGCTGCAACGGCGGCGTCAGCGGCATCAGCTTGCCAGCCAGCAACAGGATTAGGAGGAGCGTCTTCAGCTGCGACACCATCAGGGGCGGCAACGGTTACTGGCTACGAACGAACAGAGCGCGGAGAGCGACGTCCGCCGCTGCTGGGGGCACCACCACCTCCGGTTTTTGGGATAAATAACATCAACAACAACAATAACAACAACAACAGCAATTGCAGCAACAACAGCAATGGCAGCAACGTCAACAATCGATCGGGAGCACCAGCAGCAACAGCAGCGATTACTTATCATCACTCGCTAATGCCGAATTACTATCCCAGTGCGACGCGTCAGTTGCACATGCACGGCCATTCCCGGACACATGCCACACATCCTCACCAGCATCAGCATCAGCATCAGCAACAGCCGCATCCTCAGTCCCAACTACATCCTCAGCCCCATCCACACGTAAACCCACATACGCATCCGCATCCGCATCCCCATCAGTACCAGCTGCAGGCGCTGAGCCATTACCATCAGCAACTTTAACAACGTGTCGGGCCTAGCCCAGCAGCGGCTTGTGCATTTCTTGCGCCATCTCCTGCAACGCAGTCGTCGTCGCCAGGCAATCGCCTCCGACGACACTGTCCCAGCTGCGATCGATGATCGGCCAGCTGGCCCTGACACTGGCTTCTGGCTCTGGCTCTGGTTGATGGTGTTGCTGATGCTGTTGCTGGTCTTGGGCCTGCCGCTGCTACTGCTGATGCTCCTGTGAGCCACCCATATGCATTTCGTGCCCCATATTCGAGCCTCTTTGGATGTGAACCACCACCACCGCCACCGCCACTTAGTTCATTTTAAAATTCGAGTTTCATTTCAAAAACTTTTGATTATTTCTAGGTTCTTTTTTTTTTAATGATGTTAATTTTATTTTTTATCTTCTTCGTGTGTGTGTGTGTGTGTGAGTGAATGTGTGTGTGCGTTTGTACTTTTTTAGACTGATATATCTGCCAACAACAGCAACAACAACAACAACCGACCCACACACACACGCACACATGCACACACACTCTTAGCCGCACTGGAACTTTGCTAATTGCTAAAATTTGAATAGTTTTCCGCTAGCTTACACACACAAACACACAAACTCTCATACATAGGCAGCATATAGAGAGCACAGAGGGAGAAGGAGGAGGTGGCTCTTTTGAATCCTTTTTTTTCTTCAGAAATATAATGTGTTCAGTTAAATTAACGTATTTATATAGGCGATCTATCAAATAGTTACCTTCAGCTACAGCTCTATGAATAAATATCAAGTTGGACTTACTAAACATTTGCTAAAACTAATACCCTTACCCTGACCCTGACCCTGACCCTCCCCTAACCTACCTTACCTTACCTTACATATTTGTAACATTTTTTTTACTTCAACCTACTTCTAGTTGTAAGTTTAAAACAAATTGCTTTTGATTATATTCATTGTTTCTATACATATTTATACATATTATTTAGTCTACGCGAAACCGATTTATACATTAAATTTTACTTATTTAGTAATTCTTACGGGTTAAGTGAACTTTTTAGGATTTTCAAATTTAAAAACAAAAATTACAATCGAGAGAAGAAGAATTTCTCTCCCCCACAAGGCAGAGCAGTTTGTTTCAAATATTTTTAGCTAGCAAAAGATCTCAAAAACAATTTGTTAATCGATATTTCAATTGCATAGCCGAAAAAGTGACTAAGTAAAACAGGCAAAACAAAGAAATTTCCTGCGGAAAGCCTTCGCGGCATTCTAGTAACTTTTTCGCAGATATTCCAATTGTAGAAAATTTTCGAAATGGTTTCCTTCGATTGAAGCCTGAGGGATATGTGCGTGTGGATCCAGAAAGCTCACAAAGCTGGAATGGATGCTCGCCCACATAGACGGCGAAAATATTTCGGATAAACTGCTGGGATTTCTTCGGCTTCGATTTCTACTTTTATAATGTTGACACACCGACACACTTTTTATGATTATGTAAAGAGCTATGAAAAAAAATAGCTTTTCAACAGAGTTTCTATTTTTACACAGATATATAAACAAAAAACAAATTATTTTTTTTGTTTCCAAATTTATATCTTATTTTTGAATACTATTTTTTAATTCTTATTTTTTTGTATCTACTTATATGGAACATAATATATTTTTAAAACCCATCAATTCTTTATATTTATACACACAACAAAAACAAAAACAAAAACAAGAAAGAAGAAAAGAATGAAAATGAAAATGAAAATGAAAATAAGATGAACAAAATAATTTTTTTTATATACACACAGAAAAAAATAATGCGGTTTTGAATAAATATGGTTTTTTGGATTTATGTCAAAACGCAAATGAAAAGAACAAAAAAAGAAAAAAAAAACAAGAGAAAAAACGAAACAAAAAACAAAAACACTCAAAATAATCAATGTTGGTTTTACTTTCTTTCTGTTGGTTGTTTTTTAATTCCAGAATATTGGTATCATCATTATTTCAGTTTTGCATATTTTATTCACCCGATTCCCCCACAACCCTCACGCCCAATTGAAACTATAAAAGGAAACTGCCACTTTCTTGAGGATTCATTAAATACGTTACATGTATATTAATATATATGGTATATAATATAATTGAATAGTTTTTACACGATCGCGGATCCCGGAAGCACCTTAGTCTCAGTCCCCGCTTGGAGGTTGTAAATATATGCATTGGATTGACGATGATGTCTTATATATATATAAATATTGTAACTCTTTGTGTTTTTGTACTATCACCGAGATCGGATTCGAGTTCTGTAAGCAATCGCGTAATTTGTAAACTTTTAGTAGCCAGTTTTATACAAAAGGGAAATCGCAAACAAACAAAAAAAACCCAAATCGAAAACTAAATCTATATATATGTATATTTATATATATGCATAGTTAACGAAACGCAATCTGTACATTACACTTAACGAGAGAAATGTTTTTAAATTACATTCTAGTTGACTTTTTCCATGAAAAACCAAAAGAAATTAGCAAAGATTTCACGCTTTGTTCACCAAAAACAACAAAATAATAATAACCCATTTAGCAACCAATCGAAGATCGAATTGAAGAGCGGAGAGATGGGAATCAATAGACAACCATATACGAATAGCAACCATTAACCCATTGACTTGAGCCACACACAACAACAACAGAACAACAACAATAACTGAAGAGCAAAACGAAACGAAACGAAACGAAATCGATAGCGGGAAATCAAGAAGCAAGCAAATATACAATTTATAAAATTAATAATAAATGCAAACATAATGTTAACGTAGCCGATTTAGCCTTTAGATCACATTTAGCGCATATTTTACACAAGCGTAGTGAACCAATTCCAAAAATTAAACTTAGAGAACAACGCCGCACAGCCAACCCAACAGACCCAAAGTCCAATCCACAAAAGGCACAGCTAACAATATATAGCAAAAGGTAAAATTTTTGACAACAACAAAAAATTCAATCAGGGTGACATTAGCAATGTTTTTTATAAAAATCATCAACTAGGCCTAACCGGAAGTCGTCGAGTCATGTTTGTAATCGAAACAAGTTTGAATACAACAAGTAAGCTAAGCTCCTGCTTCTCGACATTATATGTAGATGGCAATATATCCTGTCAGAGTTCCAGAGATTTAGTCTGGAGTTAAGGCTACATTATCTTGATTTGTAAACTAAACTCGTTCCCTGATCTTTAAGGAAATACCACCCCATATACTATAATTTAACTGCCACTGATATTCTTTCGAAACTCCAAGTAAAGAATTATACTTTCAACCAACTCAAAATCAGAATCAGAATCAGTATCCAAGATATATAACACACACACACTATAGATACGTGTATATAGTCATATGCGCGGTGGAGTGGAGAGGTGAGATCTCGTTGCTTGCCGTATATATTTACAGATTTACAGATTAAATTAGACTATTGATGCGGACATAATATATAATATTAATTGTAAGTCGGAAATAAAGCATTACCTCATACTTTAAATACTTATGATGACAACAAGTTACCAGTAGAACGACAAACACTCTGAATATATATATATATATAGTATATATACAATATATACCCACACGATATATATACATACATATATAGGACATTTATTTGTAGCAATCGAACTTAGGCTTTATGAAAATCTATCATTTACGAAACGAATTCCCAGTGCTATGAAGCCATATCCTTGCTGTGCCAGAAGAGATCGTCCCCTCCACGCGATGGCCTGGCAATCCTGGTGGACTCGTTGAGTTGTTCGCTCTTTGTACATTTTGCACTGTAAAAAACAAGAAACTACAATATTAAATATATGTAAATGCATATATATATAAATATATAATATATATATTGATATGTATATGTATATATATATAATTGCTTGCTAAAACCAAAAACACTTTAAACGAACGAAACTGAAAGCGCGCAAAAAAGTTTATCATAGAAATTATTATACATATATATATATATATATATATATATACATATATGTATATATATATATATATATATATACATACCATGGAGCGTTATTTATATACATACATATATGCCTACAGAAAAAACCAAAATATGCGAAAAACCAAAAACCAGAACTATTATATACAACAAAAATATATACATACATACATATATATATATATATATATATAAATAAATATATATATATATACATATTATATATATACAATACTTATATACATTGCGTATTTTAGCGTTTTATTCGACATCGGAAAATAATAAAAAAAAAACAACAGAAAATAAAAACCAATCGTAGAAACGCTACAAAAGTGTTCTTTTTAACAAAAACAAAAAAAAAATATATATAAAAACAGAAAAATAAAACAAAAAAACTATATATATATATTATATAACATAAATAAATTTGGAGAGTGAAAAAAATAGAAAATGAAAGTAAGAGGTGGACAGAAAAAATATTTATACACTGAGAAGATGCAACGCGGGGCATGTTGAAGGATTAAATAGAAATCAGAGATAAATCGACAGGAGAAAGGACGAAATAAATATTTAATTCAATAATTATTGAATAACAAAAGATGTTTTTTTTTCTAATCGCTGTAAATAAAAGCAAAAAATAAAAACCCACACACACACTTTTCTCTCGCGTTTCCTTTTCGTTTTCAATGTTTTTGTGATTTTTCTCGGTCGAGAAAAGCAAAGGAAAAAATGAAAACTGATCGCATTGTGGTCCCATTTGCCCAATGCCTCATCAGGGAAAACTCACTTGCTTTTTCTCCGTGAATCTACCTGTGCGTTGTTGATGTTGATTCAATTGGTCTGCTGCTGCCCTCTGACTTCATTTACAAATCCCCAGGCTCGGACTTGGTGTGACTTAAACGAATTTGTTGTTGGCATTTTTACGCAAATTTCCTTTTCTTGCGCTGTCTGTCGTTTAATTAATTTTTAGAGCCAGCTGAAGGGCGAAAGGCTGAATGCTAAAAACAAAAAACTCGAAGCTGGAAATTGATTTTTGTTTGCCTTCGACTTAGGGGAATTAAATAAATTAGCGCTAAAAGGATTACGACGCCAGTCGGTCAGCCTTGCTCACGCCTGCTCCTGCCTCCTCCCTCTGCTCCTCATTCAGCTCCTCCTTCTGCTCCTCCTTTGCTTCATAAATCATTCATTTCCGCAGCTAGGACGAAGGCGGCCAAATAATTTCTTATTTAATTTGTACATGTCCTTGCCGTTTTGCCAGGGCTGCTCGGTTTTTCTAGCCGTTTTTTTAGTTTGGCTTTTTGGTAAGGAAATTGAAGTGAACGAGGCTGTAATTTTGCTGGAAAATAATATTTAAATATATTATAGTGTTTATATATTAATTTCTCAATAATTTTGTAATATTCTTAAATATTTTATACTACTTTTTGAAGGTTTTAAAGCTTTTTTTAAACGATTTTTCAAGTGGTTTCAAGAGTTTTTTAAATACTTTTCTTTTGTTGATATTTAAGTTGTCCCTAAAATATATAAAATAATCATTAAACTATACTTTTTATTAGCTGAAAATCTGCTTTTACTGACGTTTTTCTCCTGCCTACTTTCCAGCGCTGACCGTGTTTCCTTTGTCCTTACTTTCACTTTTACATTCACTTTCGCTTTCGTTACGTTAATTTGGGTTTTGCGCGCGAAATGAAATTGCAGATAATTTGCAAGTAGGCGGAGGGACAGCAACACAAAAAAAAATATATAAAACAGAAACAAATTGCAGGCAAATTGCTCGAAAAGTAGCAACGAAATAGCGTCCTGGAAAAGCGTTCCTGGCCAAATTGGGGGGCAGGACATGCCGGTGCTCTATTATGCGGCATTGCGTGCAAATGGCTTTTCACGTGCAAAAATCCGAAAATAAAAAGAGGGACGTGGAGAGGGGGGAGAGAAAGCCCAAGAACACTGCAACAGGACGAAAAACAGGACGCCCGCAGGCAATTCAACTTGTTGTCTGCTATTTTACCTCAGGTTTTCTTTCTCTATTTTCTTTATCTGTTTTATTTTCCTTTTTTTTCTTCCATCCCTCAAATAATTTTCTCTTTTGTTTAGGCAACGCAATTTATTTGTTGTCCGGAGAGAAAGAAAGCTGGGAGTGAGCCATAATTTACTAAGAATTAGGTAAACGTTTTGAATAAAATATATTTTGTATTAATTTTATTTAAATTTACATTTGTCCATATTTTTTTTTGTTTTATATATTATCTGCTGTATTTTGTTCTGCCCAATAAAGAAATTATCAGCCTAATACCTGCGCCAGGTCATCGTCATCGTTTTGGGGTCAAGGTCACAGTTGGCGGTCCTACGTTGGCCCACATGCGACCCGCTGAGATTAATCGTTTTGCGATTCCCAATTGGATACAAAAAAAAACAAACATATCATTCATTCTCGAGTGTCAAAAGACTGCAAATCCAGCAGATGTTGCCAGGCCAAAGGCACTTTTACCACAAGTTGTGAGCTCTCCGAAATTTTGCAATTCATTCTCTGGGAAAATAATAAAATAAAAACATATAAAAAATATATATATAATATATATATATATATATATATATAATACCGATTTTCGCACAGACAAAATGTCATCGGGTGAAATCTTAATGCAGATTTCAGACGAAATTTCAGTCAAAGTAAAAACTCAAATAAACTCAAACCCAGTTCCCACACTCTTGAAATTTTTTTGTGCTGTTTTCATTTTTCTGGTTTGACGAACACGCACCACAACGCACACCACACCACCACCACACCAAACACACACCAAACACACCCCAAGTCAGAGTCACAGTCGTGAGCGACACACAACATGTGAAGTGGCAGAGTGCCATGCACCCAGTAAATCCAACAGTGGCAAGTCCTTAGGGGATTCCAGGGGCTTGGAATTAACCAGGATATATGTATATTTTAGGATTTTTATTTAATAATATAGATTAAGAGATAATGTTTAAAATTAGGTAAACTTCTAGGTTTTTGGGAATTTTAGGTAATTTTTTAAAAAAGGCAACTTCTTAAATTGTACATTGTAAAGGCACTTTATTTTTATCGAATAATTATTAAAATATATATATTATATATCTTAGAATCTTAGCCTTAACCTCTCCCCTCTTTCCTTCCACGAAGATCACGTTTTAAATATAAATTTATATACCATAAATGCTGCCCTGGCTCACACACACTCTCACCCTTAGCTTTTGGGGGGGTTTTTTTTGGTTTTTTTGATGTGTGTTTGTTTGCGTGCTAAATTTTATTTGACTTTGCATGACTTTCGAGTGTCTTTGAACCGCCGCCGCTTCTGCCGCGTCCCTTGAATAATCCAGCAAGGAGTTGCAAATCAATTGCGTATCGATCGAAGGACTCAAGGGGGCAGCCAGAGCGCTAAAGGAAAAGTTCTTAAAGAAGTTCGTTCGTTTCGTTCATTTTTTGTTCGTTATTTTATATTCGAGTACTTATATGCTTTTTAAGTTTCAAAGAAAAACCCATACCTAGCTTAAGGAATTTGTCTAAAGTTTCAATGAAATATCTAAACTAAGACTTAGTTATATTTTTTAATGAATAATATTGTAATAATTAATTAAATTGGTTTGGATATTAAGACCCCTTTTAATGTTTTATTCGACATCATCTAGCCTAGGGGAAATCAGATTAAAATGGCTTTATGGTTATATTCAGCGATTTAAACACTTTTGCCAGCTTTTCACCACCAAAGAAAATCTGTAAATCGGGCCACAAATCACTGGACGCCCAGCATCTGCTGACAGTCTGAAAGTGGCAATTGGAAATTCCTTTGGGCCATAAAAACTTGACTTCGCTTCGCTTTGGGCCATTAAAACTCGGTCTGGCCAAGAACCGATTAGGCAAATCGCTCACCCACACACATAGCGAGATGAAAAAGCGGGAAAAGCTACATGGAAAACACATAGCAAGCTTGTTGCGGTCAGGGTGTAGCTCTTGAATAACGTTTAATTAGCAATATGTTAAATTAATTGGTGTAATTTCCATAGTTCAGCTTTTTTACTCGTTTTTTTGCACTGTTTCTCTTGGCTTTCCCTTACTGGGCAGTCATTTCTTTGATTTATGCTTGGCTTGGCTTGGGCGAAAAAGTTACTTAAATTAATATAGCAAAAATAGCCTTAAATGATGCTTATATCGGGGTATACTTACATTATTTATTTACTTAGAAACACAGAAAAAAAACTAAACATTGTTATTTTTCCTTTATATTCTTTAGTTTTCTTTACTTTAGTGCTCGTTTCTTTTACGATTTCACGACACACATGGCGTATACGTAATATTTAAACCAACTTAATGGCATTACGTATACGCACTGTGGCCTTCCAAAGGGTGTCTTCTCGTTGCTTTTTTTTTTGTTTTTTTTTTGTTATTTTTGGGTTGTGGCAACTTGTTGACAAGTCCAGCATTTTTGGCCACTCTTGAGGAATTTGGAAGGACAACCACAGCAATCCTTTTTCGTCCTCGCCCTCGTTCTTCTCCTCGCCACATTATCATATTTTCATTAAGCAAAAAGCAATTGAACCGGACCAGGAAAAACCCTTAAAGGGAAACCAACAAAGCAGCTATAAATGGAAATTGCGAAAATTAACAAAGGGTGGGGGGATAATAAGAAATGGGTGGGGGAAAAATTAAGTTTGAATTTAATTAAAATGTAAAAACTAAAAGCAAAGCAAATGCTATTTGCTAAGTTTTAGTAATGAAATCAGGATATGGCTTATACTCATAGATATATAGCCTCCCTAAGGCTTTTCCAGAAATTACTCATGGAAAATTTGCTGGTCTTCCGAGAGGGAGTGCAACGTGAAAACTGCCAAGGAAAATGTTTTTGTTACCTTGTCGTATCATCAGCATCATCATCATCGTCTCTCGCCCTCTCTCGTAAATGTTTTTGGTTATACTTTTCGTTCTTGTTTCTCACTTTTCAGTTTTTTCAGGTTTGTTTTGGTTTTTCCTTTCCCATTTTTTTGTTTTTTTGCATTTGTGTGTTGGGCAAAAGTTTGTTAATTATTTTACAGCGCCTGCGGAAATTTACCTAGAGCGTCCTTGGTCCTCTATACACTTGATATATTGCCTTACCTATGTATATATAGATGATGAATATGCGCTGCGCTTTTGTTTATGTTTTGTGAGCCGTGCAAAGACATAACTACCTTCGCTTTTCGCCTTTCGCCATTCGCCGCTTTTCTCAGCTTTTCATCTGCCCTTCAGCCCCCCCTGCACGGTCGCTCCCTCTTTTGTCTGAGACCCTTCCTCGTCCTGTCATCTGTCTCTCATTTTCCCAGGTCGTTTGTCATGTGTCGCTCCCCCGTGCATACGACGCACACATGCAAATGAGGTCCTCGCCAAAGGTCAAAGGTCCATGGGGAAACCGGGCAATCAGAACTTTGCCCTCGAAGTCCAGATGTGGTATAAGCATCTTTTGGGATTTTCACACCTTCGGTTAGGTGATTAACATAGGTCATTGCAAGGACCACTAATTGCTGGCCAATGCACATGTATATATACCTTCACCTATCTTGTGAGATCCTTCTAAAATGTACAGAAAATTCAACTTAAACCAACTAGAAATTATAAAAAAAAAACACAGAAAATCTACTGGAATCCCAAACGGAAACCTACGAAAAGGCCACTAGAAAACCATTTATAGAGAAAAACCCATTGGAAAGCCCAAAACTTTATCGTTGAAGATTGCATTTAATTGCAGGAAATTTAATTCAAAGTCGTTTTTAATTAAATCAAAAATAAATGAATTGTAATTAATGAATTATTAATTAATTTTGAATTTAAAATTGTACAATTTGATTAATCATAAAAGCAATGTATTTATATTGATAACTCACTGAAATTATAATATCTTTTGTGAAGGAATAAAAAAATAAGAAAAAGAAAATCTTACTGAATTTATAAAAAGAAAGAAATATAAATATAAACTCTATGGGAGCTTCACAAATACATTTATTTATATAGATAATTGAATTTGGCAATAATAAGTTTGCGGGAAATACGACAAGAAATGAATTTCTCAACAATAAATTTAATTCTTGGCCCTCTAACTTGAAGCTATAAATTTTTAAATAGACTGGGGGTTGGGCGAGAAAACCTATTCAAGAATTTCCATTCCTTATTTCCACATTTATTTTTTTTCTTGGCAGACACGCCAATGGGGCAATGACAGGCAAACTCAAACCCGAAACTCACTGGGCGGTGAACTCAATTAAATGAAAATTGAATGTTATCAGTGAGTGCACACACACACGCGCATTCGAAGAAGCCACACCTGATGTTGTGCTAAAAAAAAATTATGAAATATGGCCAAGAAATTGAAATTTATGTCCTGGCATGCCGAGTGAGGGGCCTCTTTTCTCTTTTTTTTTTTTTGTTTAATGCGAAAAGAAAAAATGAAAACATTTTGAGAGGATTTCACAGCTGATCGCATTGTGATCCCATTTGCCAAACGCCTCCTCAGGGAAAACTCACTTGTGTTTTTTCCCCCACTCACCTGCTTTTCCCCGTGAATCTACCTGTGCGTTGTTGATGACGATTCAATTGGTCTGCTGCCAGAGGAGCTTAGCAAATTGAGACGAAGCAGCATATGCCGCATTCATAAGGCAATTTTAATTTGCTTTCTTATCGATTTTCAGCACCAAAGGATACACCAGAAATAGGCAAAAAGGTGGGGGCTCAAATGGTATTACCTGTGGGTTTTCAAATACTAACAAACTGAGCTTGCATTTCAGCTTCAGATTTATTTTTCAGCCTCATTTAGTTTAGAAAATGCTGCGTTAAATTTTTTTTTGTATAGTTTGGAAAAGAAAATCTTTGGAAAAAATAAGTTAACTTTATATTTTCTGGGAAAATGTAAAAAAAAGAATATATAAATATTAAATAATGAATACTTGTTGGGTCGAAAAACTATGCCAGAGTATCCTTGCTTCTTGGTTGTTTATTGCAGGCTTTTTGTCGTTTTGCCAACACACCTGCACACACCTTTGGTACTACTTTGCTTCAAAAATCCAACAAAAGGGGCCTGTGTGTGCATGTGGGCGTGGCAGCTGCTGATAAGCAAAGCAAAAGCAAACGCAACGGCAAAGCAGAAACGAGAAGGGGCGCCACAGCAGCAGGAAATGCAAATCCTTTCGTCCTTGCTTTGGATATTTCCGCAATAATTCCACAAGTGGACACACGCACATGCATAAATATATAAATCTATTTTCCCGCAACTGAAAATCTCTCAAAGGCAGGCTTTAAGCTGCCTTTTCTTTTTATGAAATAAATATAGAATATGCGAAATGCAAATATCATAAAAGACAACCTGCTCGCATTGTTCGTGTGTGTGTTTTGTGTGTTTGTTTATATCTATTTGGATGGATCGATCGGATGACAGCTGGCAAAGCCATTCAGGCGAGTGGAGCTTAACACCACAATTTATGCAGGTTGGTTAAGGGGTTAAGAAGGAGGAGGAGAGACTTTCTTTCAGGTGAAAATGCGGCAAAAGGGTTTTCCATAAATTTGAAAAAAAAAGAGAAGAGAGATGGTTTATTGTGGAAATAGTTTATAGACAGAGCAAGTACATAATATATTATTAATTAATTATTAAAAGGATAAATAATGATTTACTTATTAAAATTATAGTTACAAATACAAATAACATATTTATGCATTTTTGGCAGAGTTATAATTTTAATACAAAACTTTGATTGGTTCATATAAAAATTATTAAATAAATATATTGATTTAAAGGCCTGGGAATTCGAATATTTTGACGTCCTTTTGGTTGTTTAAATGCTTGAAAATTGAAATTTGGGCGAGGGGAAAGGGAGGGAAGCTCTAGTTCAAACTGTGGCCGCTTGGTGGCGTCAATCAAAGTATCAAAATCCAATAACTACGCCAAAAATTCTTTTAATTTTAATTCGGAAACCTATGCTATGCGAGTTTTAAACAGCTTAAGAAATCGACATACTTTGTTTATCTATCTATATATCTATCTAGCTATCCATATATCTACTTATCTATCTATATTTAAATAAATATTTAAATAAATAAATATTTCTCTAAATATTTCTTTAAATCTTTATTTATTAGGTATTATTTTGTAAAGTATCTGCATCTTATCTCTCGTTCCACTTATACTTTTCTCAAAAAAAAAAAAAAACGCCCGTCTGACCCATTAAAATTCACCTGTGAATACCAAGGGATATAAGCCAAAATATTAAATACATATATATATTTTTTTAAAGTCAGTCATGGTAATGAGACTCTCCACCCGGTCGCACTTTCTCACTTGCGTTTTTTTTGCTCTTCCCTGCTCTTTATTAGCTTCCCCCATTTTTTTTTTATTTACTGCAGTGCCACAGAAGTCGCTGTGCTATGCATATTTTTGTTTTCCTTTTATTTTACGTGGCAGCCATAAAAAATTGTTTGTCTAAAAGAAACAAAATGAAGGCAGTTCGGAAGTGGCAACTTTGGCATACACTTTATAGATCAGCTTTAATATGAAAAAGAATTTAATTTCTAGAAAATGTTGTTTATTAATTGTGTAAACTTAATTTTTGTTGAATTTTAAAATTTCAATTAAACATATTTCGATTAAAAACAAACATATTCTTCCTCTGGCCGCAAAGTTAATGTTATTTTTTCGGAACTAAATTGCTGTTGCTGCTGCTGTTGATAGGTTATGTTTTTGGTCCTTGTGCTGGTCCTGGTCTTGCTCCTGGTCCTAGGTCCCTTTTTTTGGGTTTTTTTCGGCGCTTTTTAATTTGCATTTTTACAATTTCCCAAACAATCTTTTATATACATTTTTATGCATTTTATATTCTCGTTATTATTGCCATCGTTGCCGCTGTCGTTGTCGTTGTCGTTGTCGTTTCAGTTATTTGCTTCATTTTCCTGCCACTTTATTTGCGATGCATGTGTATTATTTGCCTCCAGGACCTGTCGTGTCCTTTATTCTTTCCCTCTCTTTATTTTTTATGGGGGCTCTCTGGCAATCCACAAGTAAAGGATTATGTTCAATAATGATGCAAAGATACGTAAAATGGGAACATCAAGATTTATGTGCTTTTGAGACGAATTAAAATTGTCTAAATTTTATCATTTAATATATTTTACATTTAAATGGAATTTAGATCACATAAGTAAAAAATAGTAATTAATTAAGTACATTTTTTTTGTTTTAATTTTTCTCATTTTTAACCTCTTTATTGGCCGGTTTTAAGCCCTTTTTTATAGGAAATACTTTAAAACATTATTATATTCATTTATAATATTATATATTCAATTGGAATTTAACATAACATAAGTAAAAATAGTAATTCATTAAATAAATTGTTTTGCTTTTATTTTTCTCCTCTCTTTTTTTACAATAAATACTTTGCGAATATTTTTAAGAAACTTTTCATAATATTCCTCATAATAATAAAAAAAAAATATAGCAATAAAAAGGATATTGTCTCCAATTTCTGATATTCCTTTGACCCACATCCTTGACTCACTCTCAAAAACCCCAACTTAAGTGGTCAGTCATAAATGCAAATACAAATGCCCGGGGGACATGCAATCAAGTTTATTTCAGAGATTAAGAATAATAGTTTTCGTAGGCCAGCCCAAGCCTCTGACTCTGCCTTTTAAAATCATAAACAAAGCCACAGACTATGCCCAGACTATGCAAATAATATCGTTTTAGGGCCGTGCACTAAACTTTATTCGAGAGATTAAAAGTAATATGTATGTGCAGGGCAGGGAAAACGAAAAGAATGGAAAATGGAAAAAGGGGGAATAGAGTATAGAGCATAGGGAAAGTGGGAAGTGCCCTGAGATTTCTCTCTCTCTCAAATATTTGCAGCTTAATGGAGGTGAGTGGAGATTTCGGTGTGGGATAAACGGCTAATCCGGCAATAAATATTCATTTTTATGTGTTGATGGAAGGATTCGACAGGACGAAAAGGGGTTTAACGTGGCTCCTTGCTCCTGCCGCAAGAAAAACCACTCGGCAAATGTTTGTAATTGCATTTTAAGTGAAAATTGCTCTCGGGACTTTTGATAATGCCAAAAAATAAAAAGGAAACCCTGGCCATATATAGTACCTACATATGTATATTTAATGCACATTGTTGGCCATTTTTTCCCATTTATTTCCCTGAAAGAAAGGAAGTTCTCTCTGTTCTTTTCCCTTTTTCCAGTTGATGCAATTTCCCGCCCGGAAAATTCACAACCCAGATCGATTAAAGCTGCGGCACCGCCGTTAACTGTTAATTACAGCGACTTTTCCGCGGTCGCAAGCCACCATCATTCGACCATTGAGGAAAATCTGTGAAAAATTTACTCTGTGCTCAGATCGTTGCTTAATCGAAGGACATGTGTTGAAGGTTATATATATCGATGCAATATAGCGCCGAAAATATTATTCAAACATTTTGTTAACTTAAATTTCGTAAAACATTAAAAAAAATCACAATTTTAATTAAAATATTATTGAAAAATATTAAATTTAACATTAAAAAATAAATCAAATTCGAAAATTATAGAATTTAATATTAATAATATAAATTTTTTATTGTATCAATTTTTTAGCTTTATTTTTAATATAAAAAAAAACATAAATTTTCGAGAAATATTATTTAATTTAAATGTTGTTTTTTCGATTATATAGTAAATATAGCATTAAATATCGCTACAATCAATCATTTCTGTACTATCTAGTAAATGTATTATTAAATTATTAAATAATTTAGTTGTGCCCAGTAAGGTAAAGTTTCTTATTTAATTTGCATAATTTGGAAACGTAATGCCCGATGAATAATATTTATTTAAACTTATTAAGCAAATTAATGCTTCGCAGGACCCAACCGAAGGACTCCTATTTCGCTGAACTCAATAATGTGCCGCTGGCGTAAGTAAATGAGTCACGCACACGAGATGTCCTCACAGTGTTCGAATGGGAGTGGGGAGTGGGGATAGGGAAAGGAATCGAGAGTCCTGGCCAGCGTCAATGCTGTTTTTTCCTTCTTTTCCCCCGCTACAGATGAACCAGGGGGGTGGAGCAGGGGGCATATGCGCGGACAAATGAAATTACGGCGCGCGATGTCGCGCAAGAGGACAAATCCCTTTAAATAAATCCTGGGGCGGAAGCGGAAAAACAGAAATGAAATGGGTTACAACCGAAAGGGAAAATAAAAAAAAGAAAATGCTTCAAACAGATAGAGAGAGTAAGAGTGGAGTGAAATTAAATTTAAATTAATTGCCATGATTTGTTTGGTGCGAGCGCAGAGGATCTCGAGTGCCTCACACATTTGGCAGGAAAAAAGGATCCAAAGGATAGAAGAAAAAAACAAAAACTGGAAGGTACTAAATATAAATCATAAGAGCAGCTTACGGAGGTTAATTAGATGGCGGATACCGCTTGCCTTGTCTCCTTGCTCAGACACTTATTAATGCTACAAGGATATAAGGATGCATTTAAAGCTTATTAAATGTTTGCTAGCTTTTCTAAAATCAATTTAATTAATTTTCAGTTTTTAGTTAGCTTAGAAAAATACAAATAGTTTGGTGTAGGCTTAGTTTTTACATAAAATAAATAAGCTTAAAATCCATTTCATTTTTTGAAAATAAATAAGCTTTAATTGGGCTTAATTTCTAGTTTTTGCTAGCTTCAAAAATGTAATTAACTTCAATTGGGTTTATTTTTCAGTCTGAAAATGTTTAATTTTTTTATTTTCAAATAAATTCCATTAAATAAATGTTTTCGTATTCATATTTTTACTTTTTTTCCTTTTTTTTACAACCTTCTCGATCGGTGTCGCTTGGCTTGATGTTTCCGTTTCCGCTTTTCACAGATAAATACCTTTAATCGAAATACTAAATAAATAATACGTTTAATAATAACGATTTTGGAGCTTTTCAAGATTGTCCTGAATCCTTTGCCAAATCCTCTAAATAATTTATACCAAAAACTCTTTCCTACCAAATGAACTTGAACCTGTCTTCGTCTTTTTATCCTCCCCATTTTTTTTTAACCTTTGCTCGATTTGACTTTAGCTTTTCGGGGCAACAACAACAACGAGCTCAAAGACAAATATACACGAGAGCTGAGCAAATACATTTGTAGACGTGCCGCCGCAAAATATTTCCCTTTGCACGATTTTCCCCAACTGGATTTAACCCAGGTTTTCCAGAACACAACAACAACAACAACAAAAAGTGTAAACTCAATTTACGTGATCGAATTTTTCGTTCGTTCGTGGCACTTTCCGTGTAATCAGATTCACGGCGTGGCTCTTATTCGATTTTCGCCCCGGCCTGTTGTTGTGACAACGCGGCCCCAAGGGGGGAAGGGGGTTAAAGCGGTGGCCCATGGTGTCGTCGGTCATGGGTTAAGGGGCTGAACCATCAACCGAACCGACTATTTGGCAGCTAAACTATCTCGAAATGTACTTAAGAAGTTTGTGATGCGATTTATTTGTACAAATCCGCTCGGTCCGCCCTCAAATCAGTTGGCCAAAAGTTATGGCCTTTACAGGTGGTCATCAAAGCGGAGGTAGAGTTTCGTTAGAAATAGTTGGTCGTATAAATCGGGATAGTGAAATACTTGACTAAATTATACTATTATTATCCTAATGAATAAGTGAATAAAATACAAATGTACAGGTTATCAGTACACTGCTAGAATTTATTTGTTATATTACATTGGAATTCTCCCTTTAAATTTCCCTTTAGTTCTCCCATACTTTCCCTTAAGCTCATTCGATACGTTTCCCTTTTTTTTTGTTGTTTTGTTTTGTTGGCCAAGAGTTTCGCCTTATTTATGGCTTGCATTGTATTCTGGGTTCAGGAGGTCAGGGATTCTGGGTTTTCGGCGGATTCACTCGCATTGTTTTATTGTTTGGCTAGCGCTGTTTTCATACCATTTTTATTATATTTATTTTGCTCTTCATTGACGCTAAGCCATGAAGAAGTTCTGCGGATTGTGGGGCGAGAGTTACAGAGAAAGAACAACCTGTTTCAGAGCCGTCAGTGATTTTGCGTGTGAAGGGCTCTCCAGGGAACAAAAACACCGCACACGGGGCGTATGAGTAATGCGTTGAGTAATGTGCCCTGCAGCTGGCTCCTCCTGGTTGCCAGCTCCCAGTTAGCCAGGTTGCCAGCCAGCTTGCCACTTTCTGCTCGCGACTCTGACTCGCAGCTCGCAGTTCAAATTGAATTTATTTGGGTTAAGTTAAGGTCTTTGAGTCCGCTTTCGATTGGCTTGACTCTTGGGTCATTGACCTGGCCACAGGCACAGTGGGATGGCGAGTGGTGGTACTAGGTCAATGCAAATGTAATTCTTCTCAACGAAAATAAATCATAAATAATGCATAGTCCTTGACTTTCATAGTTTGCCTCTTGAATTTCACTAATTACAAACACTTTTTTATGCTACACTGCTAGTAAAAATGAGAGTATTTAAAGGAGTTAATAGGGAATATGATGTATATCAAATAAAAAACTTTGAGGTGGCAAATTTCAAGAAAATATACACCAATTAGCACTAAAAAAGGAAATACGCATATTACAGTTATTATATTTATATAGTTAACACTCTCTCAAACATAACTTTCAGTGTACAATTTTGTAATTATAGTTTTGGCCAGTTTTGCTGGACTAAGCTCTTAGCTCACTTCTACAGAGATCCATCTCGTAATTTCAACGCTTTGTGGTCCAACTTTAAGTCCGGGCTTAAGCTTAAAGTTCTTCCAGCAAACTGACTTGGCTAATGAGCCATGAGCCATGAGCTCAGAGCCAACAATACACACTCATACACACCTCCACCTCCGACACCACCTCCTCCGCCGTTTCCCATTCCAAAATCACAGTTTTATGTTTTCTTTACACCCCTGAACACCCGGCTGGGTATATGTGTGTGTGCTTGGGGTGTGCGCCTTGTACAGTAATAAAATATTTATGGCAGTTGGCTAAATCACCCAAAAGCAGACTCCGATGGCAGCACGCAAAGGAGGTGGCAATGGGGCTAAAGATTGCAAGAGAAACAGCAGGAGGAGCTGGCGGCGGATGATCCTGGCCAGAGGTGGCCCTGGCTTTGGTTCAGGCTGTTGGGGAATTTAAAATCAATCAGTGGCCAGGCAGCAAAAAATGTTTCAAATACTTTATAAATAGAGAAAATTGAAGAAACTCAAAGAAGATCTCTAATAAATTTTTAAAAATTAATTAAATACCAAAATCAAGTTTAATCATAAATAATTTGAATAGAAAAAATACTTAACAACAAGGGAAACTTAAAGAAACTCAAACAAAAATGTTGTAAAAATTAATAAAACCCAAAGATCAAGCATTATCTTTAATAATTTCAATAGAAATATGAGGTTATTCCTTTATATTTGTAAATTTAGCAGAAACCTTTGCTATATATATGCCAAAAAAAAATTTAAATAAAATTGTTAAGCCTCTAGGGTTAATATATGTATATTAAATCTCAGTATGTGGCTTCTAAACCATTTTCCCTGCCGTAAAAGAGCGAAAGCCACCATGAAGCCAAGCAAAATGTATGCCAAGTGGCAACTTTAAAGCGGCGTCGAGGTGTCTAGGATGGGGATAAGGAAGCTTGCGGAGGAAGAGAAGGGAGGACCAGGAGGAAGAGGAGTAGCTTCTCCTAGACTCCTCCACCAGCAGGAGGCACACTTTTTATATCGAAGCGGGAAAGTTGATAGCGAGCAGCAGATGTGCGACGTGATTTCTTGCACCAGGCGACGGCAGAAGACGAATGTGTTTGTTCGTACCATAAATATTTTAGCCCACGTTCTGTTCGAATTTAGTTTATAAAGTTTATCTAAAAATTTGGGAAATTTAGCAACAAAATAGTTTCTGGAAGAGCTGAAATATTTGTATTTCATTATTTTGTTAAAAATAAAATATAAAATATATATATATATTACACATTTGCATGCAAATTCAAACAAAAACAAATTTAAAACATTTAGAAAGGGTCGTAAGAACGAAAGCACCATCTTGCGGCCAGAGCTTGAACTAGCTTGTGTGCGAGAGAGAGAAAATAGCGTAATACGAGCAAATCCATCGCTCTCTTTTCCTCTCTTTCCCCTCGCCCACAAGCTGTAGTTCAAACAACGGCCGCTTGGTGGCTTTTTCGTTCTGACGACCCTTTCAAACTATCTTTTGAATTATGTTTTAACACGGGAAGCAGTCATTTTCGACCCCATAAACCCTATAGATTCTTGATCAGCAGAAACAGGAGAATCGATCTAGGGAGCTTCTGACGTTTTAAATGGCAAATTGCAAAAATTAATAATCATATCTTGGCCAAAAATACACCAATTTCAAATCGGAAAGCATTGCTGTGATTGTTTGTGTTTCCTTAGCCATGTTTTGGACAACACATTTTATTTACTAACACAGTAATGCTTTCAGAATTTAATTTCGTGAATTTTGATTCATATCATATCTTATAAAAGTGGCCATCTCTTTAATATTTATTACCCACA
Organism: Drosophila birchii; assembly: GCA_035046345.1. Classification (NCBI taxonomy): domain Eukaryota; kingdom Metazoa; phylum Arthropoda; class Insecta; order Diptera; family Drosophilidae; genus Drosophila; species Drosophila birchii. The sequence continues at coordinate 6,637,248 of JAWNOA010000043.1, read as the reverse complement.
CATTTCGCACAGTGTACGCTCATGTGTGTGCCCATTATATGTACTAACATATGCGATAAATCGCAGGAAGAGGAACAGCCATGACGCGGCTACCAAGGAGTTGGAATCATCACTCGTCTATCTTCTGAGATATGTGGTATTAATAACAGACTGACGACATCAGTCAGTTTTGCGGCAATAGCTATATATCAAGTTGAAATTTATAGTCGGTAGTCAGCACCCCTTTTCTTTGATTTACTTTAACTACATTTTAAGGAAGGGAAAAGGAAGGGAAGGGAAAGAAAGGTAAGCCTTTTGGAGACTCTTTTTAGACCTTCTTTAGGAAACTGTTTGGGGACTTTTTATATAAGCCATTTTTGTACTGAGAAATATGTGTTTTAAATGGAGACACTGTCACGAATTAAGGAAATATTAAATACTCTTTTGCATTCTTTATAGGACACTCTTCTAGGCTCTCTTGGGATATTCTTTTGGAACTTATTTAAAATGAATTTTCCTCCTAAAAGGACTATTTTATATATTGAAAAACTGCCACTAATCAAATAAATAATAAAATAATTTCTATAACTCTTTTAGGAGATATTTTAGAGATTCTCAAACAGTATTAAAGTAATACTAGAAAAATAGATTATTTATTTATTTATTTATCTATAAAATAATTCAATAAACTAATAAATTTATAATAATAATTCATCAAAAATAATATAAAAACTAATACAAAATAAATCATGCAATTCATAAAATAAATAAATAATTAAACAAGTAAATTCCTCTCGACCTAAAAATGTGTTTTTCAAACACTTTTCCCTTGGCAAGTGACTTGAAGCTCTTTGTATCTTTTGCAGCTTGCAAGCAGCCCACCCACCAAGCCACCCCCCCAGTCCCCTCTTGAGGCAACCCAGCCCAACCCAACCCACTCCCACCCCCACTTGCCACTTACAACACCAACCCAACCCACACCTCCGCCACCTGCTAATGCACAAGGACATGGCGACGCCGTTGTCGAGGCTGGAGAAAAACGTTGTCCTGTTGACTTTAACAAAAATTTATGTTGTTTACTCAAGAATGAACGGACATGAGAGGGGGTGGCGGCAGTGGCAGCGGAGGGATATTAGGGGTTTAAGGGGCTGAGAGTGTCCGAGGGGGAGGGGTGTGGGCTATGTTGTGCGTGTGTTGGTATGTAAGGAACGGTGTTGGCAATGACACAGCAGGCAATGTCAGTAAAACTAACACACAAATACCAGGAGCCAGGAGTGAGACTGCTGCCGCTATGAAAGCTAAGCTAAGCTTAGCTAACTATAAAATATTATATTACAAAAATTTCTTGAGAATTTATGCAAAAATAATAATAGAAATAATAACAATATATTGTTTAAATGGGTATTAAATTATATATTTATACTTAACGGCTTTTGTGATATTTTAAATGATTTTGTATCGGCTTTTATTAAGTTGATTAATAATAAATAAAAGATTTTATTTATATAAATATAAATATATATTTTCACTGAATTTTAGTTTATTCAAAATCCTTAGCAATTGTGTGGCATCCCTGATAAAGAGAAAGCACTGTAGAGCTATATATAATATATGATACATATATAAATAGCTGCAGTTCTGCAATCAGAGATTCACCCCTTTAAAGCACTAAATCTTAAAAATCTTACAAATCTCTTAAAAAAAAAAGAAAAACAAAAGAATCCAATAATACCTACAAGGAAAAGCCCCTTCTAATAGGTTTCCTGTCAAATCTGTCGGTTAATGCCGCAAACGCTTATTGAATGATTTACGGATGACGGAGACATACACACCAAGTTGGTCTTAAACTTCAATTAGCCAACAACTTTGGCCACGAGTTTGCTTTATATATATATATATTTTTTTTTATCTTGTATTTGTGTTTCGTTGGTGTTGGTTAAGCGCCCCAAAAGGCAGGCAACAAGAAGGTCTTGGCTTTAAAACCAATCCCCAATTATGTTAATGCATTTCGGGTGGTGAAACACACACCGACAGAGAGAAACAAGGAAATCGAATTCAAACCAAGATTAATTGCAGCTTCAATTAAGGAGCACACACACAAGGAGCGCTATGCAAATTGGATGAATAATTGCTAGAAATTGAAATTGAAATATTATTTAAACTCCTCCAAACAAATGTCAGCAAAACCCTTTAAAAAATATTTAAATATTTATATAGCAAAGAAAAGAGTTGAGCTCTAAAAGTTCTTTTTTCTACCAGCAGGAAAATTTTATGCGTATATACATTTTCCCCCGTTTATTTTATTTTATTTTTTTTTTTTTTGTAAATATTTGATATGCTTGTGCACATGTCTGGGTCTGTTTTGCCTGTAATAAAATTAATATGAAATTGGAAACCAGAACAAATATGAAAATCATTCTTTTGATGCGTTCTCTCTGTGCCTTTTCCTGCTTCGCTTTCTCTTCCTTCCTCTCTCTCTCTCTCTTTTCCTTTTTTTTATTCTTTTCAAAAGGAAAGGAAAAGGAAGGTGGGTTCGTGGTGGGGGGGTAGAGAAAAGGGGGGCCAGTGGCCAGCAACAAATTGCACAGCGGGCATAATAACATCAAGCATAATAAAGCAATTTAATGCTTGAGCAGCAACAATAACAAAAGGGAAGGGAAGTGAGGGGTGAGGGGGAGAGAGAGGCAGAAAAGTCCAAGGAGGCGCAGGAGCAATCCACCAGCAGCAAGGACCAATCGCATTTGGCTGCTCAGGCATGAATTTCGACATGAATTCTCGCATCGAACGCTGATTGTGCCCACCTCCCTCCCAATACCCGCAAATGTCAAAGGAAATCCCTGGGATCAGTGGTATTTATAAAATTTATATGAGTTTATAAATACGAAAAATATGTTTTATTTGATTTTGAACTATTTTTAAATAATTTATTTACTTTTCTTACATTTTATTTCAACTTCAAGGCTTAGAGGTTAATTTTCGCCTCATTCATTCGTTCTTTAAACTTAATTTTAAAAATTGAATGCTTTCATATAACTAATTAATAACTTAAAAATCTATGAGGCTAAAGAGTTTTAATTCGTATTGAAAATAAAGCAACTAGTAACCAGAGACATATAGAAAATAATAAATTATTTAGTTTAAAGCTTAACAGAAATACGTATACGTATCACGTATACGCCACATATGCCAAAACCATATTATTTACACAAAATCTCTATGCTCAGTTATGGCAGGAAGATAATTATTTATTTATAGGCCCCCAGGCTCCCTTCTTTTCGGATATATAACATTTATTTTCCATTGCTGTTGTTATTATTATTATTATAACAATTATTATTATTATTGCTTGAAGGGAAAGAATTGAAAAGGAAAGAGTGGATGGAAATGGGGCAAAGGAAAAATGCTTTTATGTTATTGAGACGGTATTGGTACGTGTTTGTTTTTTGTTCGCTTCACTCAACTGTTGATATTTTTCACGGTTCTTGTTTGCTTCCGGCATAAAGGAATTTTCTCTCGGCTTTTCACATATGTATACTTTTTTGAGTACTTGTGAAGTGTTTCCCTTAAGTAATGTAAGCCTTTATGGTTTAAATATTATTTTTTAGTATACTTTTTAATATATTTCGTTAGATAAATTAGTTAATATATTGTTTTGATATATTAGTTATGTTAAAATATAATTGGTAATGCAATAAATACTCTGCAAATAAAATATATTTGTTCATTTTGAGGGACAGGCTATAAACAAATACAAATAATTATGTTTACAATTCGCATTTTACAGCTGTTCATTAAGTTTTCCCGCCCTCTCTCCCTCTCGTTCCCCTCTCTTTGGCATTTTTCCGGGCTGCTGCGGAAGTGGAAAATTAAAAAGTTTAACTGCCACGGCCCGGGCTAGACCTTAATTATTCATAATAAACTCCAGCTATATTTGGGCATCCAGGCGTTCGTTTATTTATGTGCTTTTATATATATTTAATTTTTTGCAGGAAATGGTAGTTGTTACAACTGCCTGTGCAGTGTAATTGAAGTTGGAAAACATGAACGAACACCAGGATGCCCAGGATCGGGCCTGGTGTGATGATGGTCCTGGGAAACAGCTTGGCCAACACGCTCCTCTGTTGGGGTTGGGGTTTGTGGGGGGAGAGGGGAGAGGGCTGTTGGCTGTTGGCTGCGGACAGCTTTGATAGGCAAGTTAATGGCTGTAAATGAAATGAAATGATTGATACGATAATTTGTGCGCTGACAGCGAAAATCTGAATTAAACGAAGACCAGCCAGACACCAAGGAATTAAGGCGATTCAAGGACGACTGTGTCTCGCCTGATAAGCCGCAATAAGAACAGAAAGAAAAGATATATATCTTACATATAAACAATGGAGGAAGGCCAAAAAGACAACTAGAGATTTTTAAATGTTATGTAATTATATAATTTTATTCAAAATTAACACTAAAATTAGGGAATTAATTAGTACATTTATTTTTTCTAGATTTCAGAGGGTTTTTTTTAGCTTTGATTATCTAAAAGATCATACAGTATGATATATACAAATACTGAAATAGCGAAAAATATATATTTCTAAATAATATTTAAGATCTCATTGAAGGATATCTTTTGTGGACAAAATATAAAAGTTTATAACAGATTTCAGTTGCTTGCTAGTGACTCCTGTTCGCCTGGTATCTGAAATCCCAAAAATCAGTGAGGCGCATCTAGCTATAATGCTCCCTATTCCCTGTTCCCTATTTTACAGGTGAAATATGCCTAAAAATCTACAACAAGGATATATATCAGGTCTTGAAGGCTTCGCCAATATATATATTATATCTATGTATCATATATATATTTATATAAATGTCAGATGCTCGTGTGCGTGCCTAGCCAGATGGAAACCATGAGACGGGACCCTGCCACGGAAGCTATCATCGCCGCTCAGGCGCGTCTAGGCGCCCGCCCAAAACGTAAGTCTGTCTCCTAGACCATGGCTTATGGCCCCCATATCCATATACATATATATAAATGTACACATATAGCAGTACATATATAGACCAGTTAGTCATCAAGTCGAGGAAACGAGGCGGGAACGCAGTCAGGCGGCGTTGACGTGCAGCCGACATTTAACTATAATAAACGATACTTCCTTCATGGGCAGACAGGCATTATTTGGTCCTTGAATGGGCATCCAGGAATGGCCTCCAAGTGCCATGTAATCCCAATCCGGTTGAGAGGGGAGAAGTTACAACGCATATCTGTCTTTAGAAAAATTATTATTAAGAAACTCTTGAAGAGTTCTCAAGGCGAGACAGGCTTTAATTCTTATTAAAAATCCATTAAAAGTGAGGTACAAAGAATAAATCAAATCACAGCAACAACTCCATAGAGTGGCCGGAATTGGCTTACATAATCTTTGATGTCCTTGGCCATTGTTTGTCCAGCTAAGTTCAGGCCTTTCAGAGACCTTTCGAAGAGGGTTAAGGGGAGCTTACGGCATAGGGGAATTCCCATTCGTCCGTTGCCTTTTATTATTTTTTATGACCTTCTGCACTAAAGAAATGTAAACCCAAACCGAAACCGAAACCGAAAGCCAACCGCTGACTAAGTGCCAAATAACAAAACGAAATGAATGGGCATTTCCCAGCAGACGACGCGGGAGCAGGACAAGCAGGACAAGCAGGACGAGCAGGACGAAGGACTGCGCTGCGGCCCAGATCCAGCACAAAGCGAGCCAAATCAAATAAATTACATTAAAAGAAAAATATGTAATAAAATAAAACGCCTGCCGAATGGCGGGAGTGAGGCATAAATGGGCAAAGGGAAAACTGTTTTTGGGGGATAAGTCAAAGCCAAAATAAAGTTCCTTGTGGCCAGTCCTTTAGCTGCAAATCAGCTTTAAAATGCATGAAATTTGTGTAGAGCTTTCAAACTTTATTTTGCATATTGAGAAGGGGTTTCATGTTATATTTTGAGTAAACGGTTGGATAGTTAGTAAAAATATATATTAATTAATTAATTAAATAAAACAAAGTTATAATTATAATAATTATTAATTCCTCCTCTCATTTATCACATTTCCTCCTCACTTAATTATTTACTTCCCATTTAAAGTTGTTGTCCGAACGTTTGTTTCCGTTTCCGGTTCCTGTTTAAAAGGTGCTGTGATAATTAAATCTATTGCAATTATTTCCATTTCCATCCTTCGCTTTTCATGGAAAATGTTCTTGTATTTGGTTCATCAAACTCTATTTCGATTGATCCATGGCATATTCTGGTGCATTTCCCACACTTGACTCGCTTTTAATACAATTTCCGCTTTGGTTTAACATCCGGTTGCACACACACATACACACACACACGTAAACTAATCAAGCCCCAAAAACAAAAGGAGAACATAGAAATCGGAAAATGGAAAACCGTAAAACATATTTCCGAACAAAAGCTGGCCGAAAACAAAGAAAAAAAATATATGGTCAAGAGCGGCCACTTTTCAGCGAAACGGAAAAACAAATTCCAAAAAACTTTGCCCAATTCATAAAAACAAACAAAAAAATCTAACAAGTAAGAAAGCTACAGGTAAGGCTTACCGAATATGAAATACCTTAAAGCCTAGGAAGCGAATTACAAGTAAAAATTAGATATATAAATCTTTATATATAAAGAGATAAAGATGCTGTTTATTTTCCCATAATTCCCATGTATATTTCCATATAATTTCCGGTCAATTAATATTATTTGCATATTTAATAAATTTTTAAGCTGCAAATAATACGCAAAGACCTCTTAAATACATCAAACCGATTTCAACTAAAACACACCGGTTAAAAATCCATTTTATTTAATTTTATTTGACAACCAAACATCCCCCAGAGCTCAGTTAAACCCGGCGGGAACCTTTGTTTCGCATCGATGCCATTGTTATGCAGAATATATATATATATATATATATATATATATAGAGACGAGTGAAAAAATAAGAAAGGAGATGTGGAGGCACGTACCACCTCCACTCGAACGGAACTCCAATGGAGCATTCATTGTTAACCCGTCGCACAATTGCGTCTAGATTCCGATTTCGATGGCCTTTTCTCGTATTCTGATCGCACACTGCAAGAAACAGTGTGAACATAACTTAATTAAAAATGTGTAGTATAAAAATATTATTATATTATTTAGAATTGAATTCAACTCGAGAGCTTATCATAGAGGAAATATTGTAAACGTTGATGACGATTGACGTTTAACTATTGATATTGTCAAAGAATATTCAATAAATGTTAATTAATTATTATTTATCAATTTTGGCTTAAAAAATTGTTACTGTAACAATAAAAGTGTCCTTTTCTGATCTAATCTCAAATATTTAGATTCATAGAAATATATTTAAGGAAGATTTTATTCCTATAAAGAGTTTCATGTTTAATTAATATAAAAGCTGATAAATAAAAAAATTCCAATTGCATTTCTTTCCGTATGCGACTATTCCCATCATACATAAGTCCCTGGCAGCCGGATGCTTGGCAGGACACGCGACTCCGTTAGCTGTTTGAACCACTTACAGCCTAGAAGAGGCCTTGGCTTAGCCCTAAAGCAGATATGTAACATATATATCGCATATGTAGAGCATAGCTGTAGGCAAAAAAAAAGAAAAGGCCTGAGCAAACACGGTGACTTTCACCTGGATATTCCACTTAAGCCAGGGACATTCGTACAGCCATGGATACGGATCCCGTAACGGGTCCGGTCCTCAAACGTCGGCATTAGCGGCAAACAGCCAGCAGGCAGCAGCAAGTGGCTTAAATCCTTTACGTTATCCCCGGCACAGACACATGTAGCATGGTCCCTAAACGTGGCCAAAAAGCCCAAATTGTTCTGTCTAAAAAAAAAAAAACTGCAACTGTTGTTTATACTGCTTTTTGCCCTCCTGCGCTTGGTAATTGGAACTGTAAGCACGTCCTGGCCTGGCCGCAGCTTAAGGCCGGGGCAAAGAGAGAATTTCCCCGGAAAAGCCAAGAGAGGCGGCTGGAAAAACACTGGAAGCGGTGTCTAAAATCCAACACGACCTGCGCATGTCCTGCAAAAATAAGGAAACTATTAGTAGGCCACAAGGCAAACGAAACAAGAAATTAAATATTTAAGGCAATTAAAAATATATATTAAATACAGATAAAAATACTACATATACAAATAAATATTTATAATATTTTTTAGGAGTAAATTTGTAAATTATAAATAGGCAAAATAGGAAGGAATAGGAGGCATCTAAATATGTGCTTGCCATTACATTTTTTTAGCAGCATATATAATTTGTAATTGAATATGTTTTCATAATATTTAAGCCTTTTCTAAAAATATTTTTCAAATGATCCAGAATCCATATAGAAAGCAACAAGCTCATTTAACTAATACTCCACCTTCCAGTACTGGAATTCTGTGGAGCGTTTCTCTTTGCGGCTCAAGAGTATAACTTAAAGAGGGAAATTCCCCGATTTAAAAGACAGAACCGCCAAAGAAAATCAAATCAGAAACCCAGCTAGCATCCTTCAAGCTTCAGGCTTAAAGGTAATTAAATTTGCAAGAAAACTTAATTCGCAAATAAATAATGTTTTTAAAAAAAACCATATATTTAATTAATTAAAATCCTTCATAGCCCGAAATTAAACCTAAAACATGCAGTTTTTAACTTGGATATTAGAAATTAAGCATTTCCCATAGAAAACTTCATTTTCATCACAATATTTCATATGTAATTTGTCTGCTTAATGACTTGTTTTCAGTTCAACTTAATTTATTGGCACAAAATGTCGTCAAATGAGTACAGAGACAACCCGAAACCCGATTCGAAAGTGGACTCGAGGGGCTTGCAGGATAATTAAATATGAAGCGAGTCAAATTTCGAATAGTAATTAATTTCTACTTTAAAGCAAAAGGAAACTGGTTTGTGTGCGTACGTGTTTGCATTGCCATTATATCCATTATCTGTGAGATGTCAGTAAGGAAATTTACAACTGTTTGTCGGCACTGGTAATTTATGGGGCCAAAATGTGGCTTATGCAGCCCGAAACCGCCTTAAATGTGCCATTTGCCAGCGAATACAAATGGTAAACCACCCTTCCTTGGCCCTCAACCCACTGGTTTCCAGCACAAAGTTGGCGGCTTGTCCGCCGCTTTGCTAATTAGACGCTCAACATATCACATACATTTTGTGCGCTCATCACTCAAAAAGCAACAACGCCACAGAAGGCTCAAGCTGCCGGACAGCAACTGCAACTGCAACTCCAGCTGTTTGTATCCGCAACAACAGCAGCAGCAGCAGCCGCAGCAGCAGCAACAGGAGTGCGTCTCTTGAAATTGAAATTGTATTTAATAAAAAGTTATAGAAAAAATATATAAACAAGAAAGCGAGCTAACTTCGGCTTACCGAAGTTTATGTACCCTTGCAGAATTTTAGCAAAAAATTGAAACCAAAATTCTGGAATAATAATTAGTTGCCAAATCTCAAATTTGTTGAAAATTTTTCTGATTGTTCCTATTTTCATTAAAATGGCCGCGTCCACTAGTTCACAAACTAGGCAATGCTCGCCATTTCAGCAAGCTCCATTGCCTCCAAATGTGAGCGCACTTTTACGGCTAAAAAGAAAAGCGCGTAAAGAGTACGTAAGAACGGGTGACGTTAGAATCCACCAAATTTACGTACGACTGGCCAATCGTGTGCATAAAGCACTTGCAAAGGTTAAGCAGGGCGCAATTGATAGTCTGCTGGAAAGCACTGGTCCCGATGCATCCTTCAACTACTCCTTATGGAAACTCACAAGCCGTTTCAAAAGGATCGTCGTCCCCAAAGCCCCACTCAAGGATCCCGCTGGCGGATGGTGTTACTCAAATGCACAGAAAGCGGAAGTTTTTGCTAACAGCTTAGAGGAGAGATTTAAACCTCTTGACCTTACAACGCCAGTTATTAGAAGAGCAGTAGAAATTAGAATGGGAGAGCCATTCCAAATGTCCTTGCCAGCCCAGCCAGTAACACTTCCAGAAGTTACGGGGCTAATCAAGAAGCTAAAAACCAAAAAAGCTCCTGGAGAAGATGGTTTGGACAATAGGACATTGAAGCTTTTTGGCAGCTATAGGATATAGTTGTCCGATTTTCATGAAATTAAAACCGAAATTCTGAAATAATACTAATAATAATAATAATAATAATACTTTATAGGGTCCTTCACTGCGTTGAACACTTCTGACTGAAAAATATATCACGTTGCAAGGGTATAAACACTACAAAGCAAAGAATTTCGATTTGTATTCGTTCATCTGTTTAAATCCGTTACTTGTATTTACTGTATTATTTTTATTCTTCCTCAAAAGTAATTCAAATTCTTAACAACATTATCTAATTACTTCATTACACTTTAGCTTATTTTATTCCTTCACCTGTCAGGGGGTAAAGCTTTTTCATTCATATATTTAATTTGGCGCCAATTTGTGTACCACAAAGTAGCTGGTAAGCGGGAAAGCGGGAAAGCGGGAAAGCGGTTAAAGCATTAACACATCCTGTTGAATAATGAATAGAACTTGGCACAGTGACAGGAGTTGTCAGTTTTAAATGAAACTTAATTATGTTATAAAAGGCAAGCAAAACAAAAGGCACAAAACTTTTTAAAATTTATTTAAAATATAATAACCAAGAAATTGTAAAGAATAAATAAATAATAATACAAAAAATTGTAATAAAAATACATAAATAAATGTTTTTTTCAAATGAAAAGCTACACAAGTCCTTAAATGTAGCCCCAAAATGTATGCTATGAAATTTTCAGAAGCGAAGAAACAGAGGAACAGTTGAAGCTCACCTCCCGCCGCCACCTCTCCACCGCTCCAGCTCCTCCACTCTTCACCTGCACTCCGTTTGCCGTTCAAGTTCATGGTGGAAGGATATAAGAAGTGACAAAAGTCGGTAAACATAATGTGTAAGTCGTGGTGGAGCGATGCAAGGTGGTTCTGTTTGCTTGCAAAGTTCATAAAAATCACCTTCTGAAGCTGCATCATGATGTAAGCCCATGAATTGTCTCTTAGTGTGTGTGTGCGGGTGTATCTGTGGGGTTGTGCATACAAAAGCAAAGGCCGAGCGAGGTGTATCAACACAAAAAACCTTTCAAAATTCTAGCGAGCTACATTCGTTTGGCACACGAATTTCAATTTCCGCTTCATTACGCCCCAGCCGCCCACTCACCCCCCCTGTTCCCCTGCTCTGGTTCTGGTTCTGGTTGTGGCCCTCCTTCTGACACTTTCACTCTCTCTCTTGTTCTTCAATCGGCTTTTAGCAACAAGAAAGTGCAGAAACAATGCTGCTGCCGGAAATTCCCATTCAGGCATTGCGAGTATTTTGCCTTTGCGACAAGCTATGTGATATGAAATATTTGTGAAAATCAGGCGAAACTTTTCTAGCTTCTCGTTTAGCTATTTTTGTGGGGCCGTGATATTTGCCCCAAAAGGAGGGGGAGAAAAGTTAAAACTGCTCCCCTGCTCACAGTTTGATTGCCTTAAAACAAATGTCAACAGCTTGGTTGTGGCAAAGGATAATCGGCTCATGAACCACTGACTCCGAATTACTCCGAATTGCTGCTGGATAAAAATAGCGGTTTTATCTGGGTCCCAAACCTTTCGGATAAAGTATTCCAAATATTTATGAAGCAATTGAAAATAATTTCTATTTCATTTAAATAAAATTAATAAAATAAATGCGATATATAAATAACAAGGTCAAATAAAATAAACAAATACGTATCATTTATTTCTCTCGTGTTTAACTGAAAAATTATACAAGTTTTCGAAAAGAACTAGAAATATAACAAGTTAGTTATAAGAGTTATAAGAGATAATTTCCCTTATAACAAAGGGACACATCCATCCAGCGCCACCTATTGCCATATTTTAGAAATTATAAATTATAAAAATTAACTAAATTTTGAAATATTTATTTTCCTTGTACGATTAAGTTAGATAAACCCCTGCCTAAGGAATTGATAAAATCCCTTGATATAAACAGCAAAAATAAAATGCCAGTCTCTTTTAATTTAAACAATTATTAAATGTATTTTTGATGTATTTTCTTGTTCGCTCGGTTGGTTGTTGTGTGTTTCGGCTGTTGTTTTTGTCGCCTGTTGCCTTGGTTTGTTGCCTGGGCTGACCCGCCTTCGTTTGATTGATTGATTTCTAATGGTAAATACACTGTCGCGCACTGGTCGCAGTTACTAGGCAATTGTGGGAGTAACTAACGTAACACGGAACCAACTGACTGCTAGGCTCGATGTCCCATCCGATATCGAGCCAGTTCGCATTATCTTAGCCACTATATAAAAGATTGCATGTACATCTAGGTCGTAATTAAACGTTAATGGGAGGAAGGTTAACATAACCTCGCTCGGGCATTAGCATTACATTTACAGGGGGGAACTAGGCCTAAATTAGATACAATTGTTCATATATTTCTAAATATATATATATATATATATGTATATATATATATATGTATTTGTATATATGTATATGTATATATATATGGGGCCGCGGATCGCCCTGCTGGCCTCAGGATTGACATAGCTGGGACAAAGCATGGGGAAACCTTTACAATTTTAAACAGCGAAAGTCTTAACTTTACAGGAAGAGCCTTCGAAGGGACTCTTTTCAGCTATTTAGAAACAATCTTGTGGCCAGCAGGCAGACGGTATGGCGGCTCCGGATTAAACTTTAAACTTAGGTAATTAAACTTAGTTAGAAATTGCAGGGACTGGGATCAATGATCCAGGATCAGGAGTTACTAGCTGCAGTCCAAAATCTGGCTAAACAAGTGACAAGGGATTAGGAGTCGGGATCGGAGTTGGAGCAGGAGCAGGACCTGCTTGACTACCTTCCACGACCTAGAAGCGCTGCGGCAGTATCTCGTTCTTAATGCCTCGCATCGCATGCTTCTTCTTGCGGTGCGTGGACAGGTTACAGGACTGCTTGAAGGAGGCACTACACAGCTCACAATTGAAGCGCCGCTCCTTGCTGTGCACTACGCGATGCAGCTCCATCCGCGACTTGTACTTGAACTTGAGGCCGCACGTCTCATAGTCGCAGACGTACCAACGCTCGCCATCGTCCGAAGACACAGCGCTGCCGGCACTCGCCGTCGTGCTGTTCGAGTCTTTGGGCAGCTCCTGACTGGCGGCCAGCATAGCTGCGGCCATGGCAGTCGACGGCGCCACGCTGAGGCTGAGATTGGTGAGTCCCGCTCCGGTCTGTTGTTGCTGCTGCTGCTGCTGCTGCTGCTGCTGCAGAACGGCCGTCACATTTGGCGGTGTGGTGCTGACCGTGTTGGAGGTGCTGGTGCTGGCGCTTACACTTACAAACCCTGGCGTGGGCGGCGGCGGCGGGACCACTGGAGCCGGCACTAGCTGCGGCAGATGGTAGATGGTGCCTGCTGCCGCGGCGGCCTGCATCTCCGGCGTCATGTTGAGTTGGCTGGGTTCGATTTTAATGTCAATGCTGCTGCGTGTGCTACCCTCGCCGCCGCCAATGGCCGATGCCGCCGCTGTGGCGGCGGCCACTGCATTGGCATGCAGCTCGGCCAGCTCCTTGGCCACATCCCGCTGCTGTTGCTGCTGGAGCTGTTGCTGGTGCGCTTGCTGGTGCGCCTGCTGTTGCTGCTGAACCTGCTGTTGGGCCTGATGCTGCTGCTGCTGCTGCTGCTGAACCTGCTGTTGTACTTGTACCTGTTGTTGCTGCTGCTGCTGCTGCTGATGAGCCTCATGCAGCTCCACCTCACGTTGCTCCTCCTCGGAGTACTTGGTCGAGGAGCAATGGTACAAAGCCAGTGGCACTGTGACCGCCGTCACACTGCCCGCCCCCTGGGACCCGCTACCGCCTGGCGTGGCCGCTCCGGCCCCCGCCGCCGCCGCCGCCTCTACATCGGTCAGACAGTAGCTGGAGGTTCTGCTGTGCTCTTGCTGCTCAGAAGTTGGCACATTAGTGATTAGTTTGGGATATTCGGGCCGTTGGGCCAGTGCGCTCACCTTGGCGACGCCATGCAGGAAGTTGTGCTCGTCCTGGATATGCTTCCAGAACTGATCCTGCGTTTGGAGCTCCTCCTGGCACGTGTGGCACACTATCCAGAAGCTGTCGCCCGACAAACAGAACTCGCCCAGCTTCGTGTAGATCTTGTTGTTCTTGCTGAGGATGCGCGGAAAGCCCATTGCGTCGTTGCTGCGTTTGTTTATGTTTTATTTTATGTTTATGGCCCTGGTAGCGAGCTCTGGCCCTGATGCTGCATACCCGTTGCTGCTTTGCCGCGAAATACCGACGTGCATACGCCTCGCTGCGGGCCTTTTCCCTGCACCCCTGCTATGGTCACACTAATTATGGGCACGATGTGCGGGAATCAGCGGGAAAGTTTGAAAATTATAGCCAATAAAAGCCGTTTCGAATGAACGAACAATAACAAAAATAGTAAAACCAAGTGGGCCCCTCCCCCATTCTTGTATTTGGTAGCAGTTTTTATTTAAAAGTTTTATGTATAACAATATATATAGCATTTAGTATATATATACAACGTGATTGTTCATAAAATTAGGTACTAGAGTTTCATATATAATTATAGCTATTAAGTACTATGTATAACTCTGGCTCTCCTCCTCCTCCTTCCTCCTTCCTCCTTCCTCCTTTTCCAAACCTTTGGAATAAATTAAAGGACTAAAATGTACACATAATGAAACAAATAAGATGATCCAAAAGTCATTAACTCGCGTGGAGAGCGCGAGAGAGAGAGATAGAGAGAGAAAGTGCGCTGGCGAGAGAGAGGGAAGTAGAGTAAAGCGGATATAGAAGACGACGACGACGACGGGATGAGTCTATGCTACATAAATATGTGGACAAGAAATAGATAACATGACATAAATGGGGGTATAAATAATCGGAAATGGGCGGAGCTGGAGCGTGGATGGACTTAGGCGAGGCGTTTCTTTCGACTGGGCGAAAGGATCTTCAGCATTGTGACGACGGGCGCCTCGAAGGACATGGACACCACAAAGGACAGGAAGTAGGAGGCTACCGTTAGACCGAAGAACATGACAACCTGCAAGAAAATACCATCAATATATATATCATTTGATTCCAGAGCCAAGCCCATCGAGAACTCACCATCAGATCCCCGCCCAAATGCAGCGGTGCGTCCGAATTCAGCGCCATGGAACGAATGACAATGGGATGCACCAGGTAAGCACAGTAGGTGACGCGGGAGAAGGGATACAGGCAGGGCGCCGACAGCAGCGAATTGATGTACCCGCCATAGCCCGTTGAGCAGGCGATGGTGATCCAGGCCAGCGACAGGGCCCAGGCCGAGTGGCTCAGCGAACTGTAGGCGGCGGCCGTGAACTGTGACAAGTCCGCCCGATACAGGCCGAAGACCAGCACAAAGAGATTCAGCATGGCCAGGAACCAGGCACTGGCCACCGTTAGCTTGGGCAGCCGGATTTTGCAATTCGTACGGAACAGTATCCAGCCGACGGCCATGCCAATTAGGTAGGGACCCAGGCGAGTCCAGGGCTTGTCGTAAATCTTATCAAACAGCGCCAGCGGATCGTCTGTATTGGGTCGATGGTTATTGGTAAATGCAATCACAGCGGTGGTGATCCATGACAGAACGAGGAACACCAGCGTTGTGATGGCCGACAGCTTGAAGTGGCGTACTCCCACAATTAGGATAATGGCGCCGATCATATAGAATTGAGTGTCATTGGCCAGGTACCAACTCCAGAGCATGCACTAGAAAGAAACAAAAGATGCGAGGCATTGTATTTAATTTAGTCTAATTCCCATCTGCAGCATTTACTCACCATCTCATCCACGGGGAATAGCGTGTTGATATACAGGATATTCCGCCACCAATAGTCCGGGCAGGTGATATGATCCATGGTTGGCGGATCAAAGATTGAGTATGTGGCCAGATATTTCATTGTGACCTGCACTACGCCCAGGACGAACAGATAGGGGGCGGTGAGTCGCATAAATCTGTAGGCCACCAGGCCCAGGAAGTGTGCTGTTCCGGCGGTAAACTCACTGGCACCCTTGCTCAGCTTATTCAGCTTGCCCTTGGCATTGGTCCGGAAGTAAATGTACGAGATGAGGAAGCCGCTGATAAAGAAGAACGTGTCCACGCTGAAGGGGCCGTTGGTGATGGCCTGGAAGAAGAAGTTCTGCTCCACCTCCTTGCGCATCTCCATGTTGTCCGAGTACTTGAAGACCACGATGCATGTGTGGCCGAGAATCACCCAGGCCATGCTGAACGCTCGGAGGCCATGGATGCAGGGTATGGTGTCGGCACCCACATTCCTGTCGCAGATGGCATTGAAGTTCGTGATGGCCGAGAAGGAGAGCAGGAGCTCCGAGTAGATGCTTAGCTTTTCCGGCTCGTGCAGATGTCCCTCCAGGTGTTCGTCCGAGGTGCTCGTATCGTTGCCTCCGACGCCGGCGCCATGACCGCGATGATGATGATGATCATGGTGATGCTCATGCTCTGGATCGTCCACATGGTGCCCATTGCCGCTGTCATTGTCATTCGGCGGCAGATTGAGCACCAGCTGGTCCAGTTGCTTCAGCGAGTTGCTCGACTCGGAATGGGAGTGGCCGTGATCGTGGCTGCGCGTCGACTGCTTCAGCGGGTCATCGTGGGCGGTCATGGTGTCGCTATAATCGGAGGAGGCACACCCAATGCCCGAGCTCGTTTCGCTGTTGTTCATCATTTCCTTGTCCTGGCGACGCAGAGCCTCCTTCAGCTTGCGGCGCAAATAAATTTCGTACAAAGTGCCGCAGCAAATCAAAGCCATGACAATGCAGGAGACAACGCTGGAAGGGAAAGGTGTACAATTAATTAAAAGAAAATTATAAAAATCTAATTGTAAATTCGAATTAATATTTAAATATTGAAAGCTCACATTTAGGTCTTAAATTGTTCATGTTTTTGTTTGTAATTTTATAAAAGCAACAATGTTAAGGTTGATTTTTAGAGTTTCAAATGATTTTTGCATATAAATTTGATTAATTTTAGCTTAAATATTCAGTACAATAAATAGATTAATTAATGATTTCATTTAATTTAATTTAATGAATAAAATAGGCTTCCAACTAATTATTTCTGAATAAAAATGCCACAAAAAAAGACACACTTTGGCTTTTAACTCGTTTAAGGGTTTCAAATGTTAAAATATTAAAAAGAAATACATTTAAATCCATACCTAAAAGTATTTTACGCTAACATCATGAGTTTTACTTTATTTACTTTGAGAAATTTCCAAAAACTCTTTCTGCTAATTGCCAACTTTATAATATTTGCCATAAAATCGCATCTTACTTTCTTCACTTTTTGTGAAAATGCCATAAAAGCATAAACTTTGGTTTCTGTGTAAAAATCCATGGATTATATGGAGAAATACTTATATATATAATCAGATTGCCCTGCTAATCAACGCAGTCAACAAGGGGAGTTTCGCTTTTTACCATATAATTCGATTTCACACACACAGAAAACCCGCTAATGGCCAAAACCAACTGGGCAAAAAAAACAAAAACGCTTTCTGCCTCCTCTCCGGACTTGGTTAGCGCTCTCCTAGATTTGGACCCTGCCCTCTACCCACTCACTTACATCAACAGGCAGAAGGTCTTGTCCGCCCAAATGTTGAACTCCTTGTCGGTGGGCACACGTATGTCCAGAACGCGCAGATCCCGCGATGGCAGCTCCACATGGGCCCGTGCACCCATCTCCCTGATGTCCGGAATGGAGCAGCTTGAGGGCAGGCACATGCCCACATATATGGTGCGCAGCTGCAGGAGAGGATTTGGGATTATTAACAGGCATATTCTTTTGATTTATTGTTAAGTACTCACCACTTGGGTGGGCAGCGTCTCGTTCAGCTGCATCTTGATCACATAGAAGCCGGGCACAAAGGGCGGCGGTGCATTGTAGACACTGCTGTAGGCCTGGGTGTGGGCAGCGGCAAAGGGCAGGCCACTGGGAGCGGCAGAGTCGGCGGCGGTGCCATTGCTACCGTCCTTGCCGGGAGCAGGAGTCAAGCCATCGTCGATGGCATCGCACAGGGCCAGTGAACCCATCCAGTAGTTGTTGCCGTAGAAGAAACCGGATGTGTAGTGACCGGAAGCATCGTCCACTGTAAAGGAGGTAGGGAGAAGGGCCATCATCAGTAACATTCGAAAAAGTGCAAGGTGTGAATGAAGCAAAATAACAAGTGTGAACGTTGCAAATAATGTGCAATGTCAGAAATAAAATAAAAAGCATATAAAATATGGGTATTATGTAATTATGCAGCTCAGTTGGGACTTAAAAACTATACTTAACATGCCCTGTTACTTAAATATTAATTAAATATTTATTACTTAAGAAAATAAGCTATTAAAGTGGGTTTTTAAAGCTGATATCTATGGGATACTTGTATTTCTTGCGAAACAAAGAAGTTTGCCAAGACAAAACTCTGATTTTCTTTAATAATTTAGCAGATATAATAATCTGAATAAATAAATGTAATATTTAAATATGCTTCAACTATGAATAAAGAACTGTAAGATAATATTTGAATAAGTAAACTATCAGTTTTGATATTTTTATAACTTCAACCTAGTTTTTGCTAATAAATCTCAATTACTCAAAATATATATATTTTTTCAAAGCAAATCATAAAGAGGAATGAGTAATGAATAGTAAATATATTTAATAACCCAAATTTTGATTGGAAACCGTAACCCTCGGGTCTGTGTAACTCTTGATGATTTATTTGCACAAATTTGAGGCTGTTATTTTTGCTATTTTCGCTTTTCGTTTTTCATTTTTTGTAACCAGTTGCCACAGAGAGGGAACCGAAACTGAAACCGAAACCGAAACTGGGACTGGGACTGGGACTGTGTGTCTGCCAACCAGTTTTTATCGCTTTTTGGATTTTGTTTCTTTTTTTTAAGTTTTTTTTTTGTAACCGAAGTCATGCAACAATCTTTTGTTGTTGCGGGTTGCGTGGCGGCGATGGAGGAAAAAGCTGGAAGCGCTCTTACATGAGCATCCAGCAGCCAAGAGCCAGCAGCCAGCAGCCAGCAGCCAACTTCCTCTACCCCGAAGCCTTGACCAAGCAGGAACTATCCGGCCATATCTCTCTCTGTCTCTTACTCTGTGGGGGTTACATAAGACCCGGCCATGACCATGAGCAGAGAGCTGCCTGATGTTTGATGCTTGATGCCTGGCTGGCAGGCAGATGAAGCTGGCTGATGGGGCAGTAAACGGAAATGTTTGCCAACATATTTTTGGCTTAGAAGTGTTTGCCAATTAAATATCATTCGTATTGGATCTCGAGGTTTATAATTAATTTAACAATACAAAAACAAAACAACTATGTGAGGAGTAAAATATAAAAATTTATAGAAAATATTGAGTTAATCCAATTAAAGGTAATCAATTTAATTTATTTTTTAAACTAATGGTTGATATTTATATGCTTAAAAATATATATATTTGTTTACGAGTCACTTTTTAATTTTATAAAATACAAAATAAACAAAGAAGCATTCCGAAATCTTAAATTTTTTAGGATTATATAATTTTTATTATAATTATAGATAAAAAAAAATGTATATATATATAAACATAATAAAACTGCTTAATTGTAGCTTGGGAATACCAATAAAATATCGAGAAAATATAGAATTTCCAAGATAAATATATACTAATATAGAAATCCAACAAACTATTACTTAATTTTGCATTTATCAGTATATGAAAGAATCCTTAAAAGTTCCATGTTGCATTTAAGAAAATATATAATATATAGTAAGATATATCCAAACAATTTAGTTTCGCCCTTCAATCCTACCACATCCCCCTCCATCTATCTCTGTAATGTGCTTAAACATGTTTTCAATTTAATTTAGCGATTGAGGTCACTCGATTTGCTGGTAGTTAGCATTTCATCACAAAAACCGAAAAGCAAAAAAGAAACCCTCCTCCTCGTCACATAACAAATGGGTCGCCAATGTACACACACGGCCATAAGTATAAGTGATCATATGCAGTACTTCTTCTCTTCTCGCTGCCGAAATTCAATTGAACGTGTCATTCAAGCGTTTAAATGGTAAATGGAAGCGGACTCTGAAGCTGAACGAAGCCGAAGCTGAAATTGAAGCTCCGGACTCTGAGCAAGATCAACAGATGGGCCAGACAATGAGCTTATCAAGGTGACAACAGCAGCAGCAGCAGCCGGAGCCTGACCAAGTTCACCCAATCCCCTGGCTGGCCAGATGAACTTGGTAGTAGCGATGAAAGCCGACTCAAGGCAGATTTTATCGGGTATTCTTGTCGCTCCCCGGAAGGTCATTATTATTCATTCGTTTATTCGTTCGGCATGTGATCGAGTAATGAATATATGGGTCGAAATATATATATATATATGGTGCAGAGAGACAGAGAGAGGGGAAAGCGATGCAGAGTCGATGTCCTGAAATTACCTCAGCGGATTTTGTTTATAACAAAAGAAGCTGGAAAATGATTGGATTTCTCAAGAGGAGGTTTCTCTTGGTATTGAAAATATTAAAAAAAATATATATATATACATATACTTGTATAAATAACTTATAAAAATAAAAACATTACAAAATGTAATTATGAATTTATTGTTATTATGTTTTATGTGTTTTTTAGATAACTCAACGTTAAAGTATTTAAATTTGAATATTATTAAATGATATATATTATCAATATATCAATATATATTTGCTATTCCTAATTCTAGCCATAAATTCTATGTTTTTTTGATACTGATCAAGAAACAAAAAGGGACAAAAAGGGACTCTCCTAATGCCTCTGTTTTTGACCACATCGTGTGCCTAAAAAAACAACATTTTAATTTATTAATTTAACATAAGAAACCATCCACTTTTTTTATTCATTTTTATTTATAACAAACCAAAAAAAAAAGCCCCACAAATGAACCATAAAGCTAAGCAAGACATTGACTTATTGACTTGTTGCCCGAAAATGTTGCGACAAAAACAGAGGCTTAATTGTTCAGAGATCTCTCTCTCCCTTTCTCTTGTCCAAGATCAACCTGTGTGCGCCTCCGGCTGCTGTGCTGTGCACTTGAAATGCGTGGCAAATATTTGCAAGAAGATTATAAGTTATATGTATTTATATTCCAACTGAAGGTAAGGACAGACCCTCGTGATATAAGCGGCAAAGTCGGGCGGGGTTAGCAAATGTGTTAACACATGCACAAACTACAGCTATATAGTTAGGCCGATCCGATGGCAGTCGGCCATAAACCATAATGAGTGGCGAAAACAATGAGGGAGGGGCTGGCTCGGATTTGGGGACCCGGCGACATATCTGTTGAAATCCATTTTGATTGATGAGGCGATTGTGTATAAATATAATGGCAATAAATAATGTGTGTGTGTGATTGTATATATTCATTGTTTCTATGCCTTATATTAAATATTTGCATTTTTTCCGCACCAAATTGTGAAACTGCGCAAAAAACAAAACGAAAAAACAAAGCAAATAAATCAAAAGACGCGCCCCAACTGTTAACGGTTTAATTAAGGCTTGAAAAACGCGGCAAAGAAAGGGGAAAAATTGCAATTAAAAAATATAATTAAATGAAATTTACGTCAGTGCATTGTTAAACCATAAATAGGTCTGTCTAATTTGTTTTGTTTTTGATTTATTTTCAAACTCTTTCGGCTGTAAATGTCCATCAGCAGGCAAACTAGTTAAAATATTAACTAAACTTGAGTGTGAATTATGCTTTAGTAGCCCTTGAAACGCCATGGTTTTGTAGCTTTACATTTTTACCTATTTTTGTAGCGTTTTTTCCCCTTTTTTTTGTTAAGAATTTGCCGCTAATCGATTTGTTTAAATAGCATCAAATGCTCACCCATTTCCTTAGCTCGTTTTTGCATTTAAACAATCATCTTTTTTGGCAATGTACTTAATGTTTGGCTTTGTCATTAGAAGCCCAAAAAACTAATGTGGGGACATTAGAGGCGTGTGTTGTAGATTTAAGATTCTCGCCCGTGTTTGTCTTGGCCAAATAAATTCCTTGTCATCTGACACTGTGGAGCTGAGGGGCGGAGGAGATGAGTCTTTGAACTTGGGCAAAGCTGAGCCCCTTGTCTGTAGCTCTTGGGCGGCTGTGAAGCGTTCTGTGTACTTATTGTTGAGGTGTGTCTATTAGATCACATCAAGAGGATGCTCATAGCATCGTTTTCTCCCCCTCCTGCCCTCAGTTGGCCAAGACAACAGGTAAGAAATTTGGCAAAAAGTTATATTTATATTTAGAGAAGTCTAAGGCTATTTGTATTTATGATTACGATGAAAAAACAAGGTAAAATAAGTATTCACTGCATAAATATTAAAAGAATAATAACCAAAAATAAAGATGATTAAAATCGAAGCAAATTCTCTTTATTTTTCTCTCAATTGTTGGTCAGAAATTGGTATTTAAATGTTTTCTTAACATTTTTAGCCTAAATATTATTCAGAAATTTAACTATTTGTTATTTATATTATTTATTATTTATATTATATATTATTTATAATATTTATAATTTATTTAATTGTTGATCAATATTTTATATACTCTTTTTTAATAAAAATGAGGATAAGATTGCAATGAAAATAATTATTTTATAGAAAAGTATATATAACTTAATTATTTTTCAATATCCAAGTCATTTGTTAATATTTTCCAATTACTTTGTTGATTAAAATTAATATATGTTGAGTTTCTTGATATTTTTATCACTCTTTTATTTCATTTTTCAAGTTTTATATAAAATTTTGATATATTTATTTTTGGTTCAATTCTTAAACAGAAAATAGGACAAATCAATAGGGTTTCCATGCAAATTTTGAATTAAATATGATTTAAAATATAAATCAATTAAATCTAAATAAATACAAAGGCTTGAAAACTTATAGAACTCTTATTCGAAATATTTTTAATTTAAAAAATGTAATTTTATTAAAGTTATGTAATTAAAACCCCAACGCAATTTTTAGTTACCTATTTTTCTATGTAAATGTTTAACACTTTTTAAGCTTTATGGCGTTAATGCTTTTTTCTTTATTTTTCTTAATTTTTTCTCTGTATTTTACTTCCTTAAATTTTCCTCTTTTTTTGTCTATTGCATTTTGTGTAATAATTACATCTGCCGGTTGCCTAATTGAGTCACATAATAAAACGCGACTCGTTTGTGCAATTTTATGCTCGGAGATGCGCAAAGATATAGATATAGACACTATATATATATAGTACTATACTATAGTCGGTTAGTTGGAGACTTCCTGAATGGCCCGAGGAGGTGGTGGAGGAGATACTTATTCATATTCCGGTCTGCTTTCAATGTCAATGTTGGCCGCCTTTTAAGCTGGCTAAAACGCCCCCACACAAAAACACAAGGGGGAAAACAAATAATGAAAAAAGTAAAAATAAGATTACAAAAAAAATACGGTAAAAACACACAGGTAGCTGAGTGTAAAAAAAAGAGACAGACAGCAAGTGAGAGTCAAAGACTTGGCCTGTCTTCGGGGCTTTGGGTTTGGGTTTTTCTCTCCAAGATTCGGCACAAGGTCAGCTGCATCTTCAGTGTGTGTTTTGTATTGGCCATTGGCTATTGGCTATTGGTTATTATTATTATTATTATTATTATTTTTAGTGCCTAGCCCGACCAACTGGTATTCCGCCTTTAGACACGTGGCATCGCCAGCCAACTCAGTCTTTTACGCAATTTACGCAACAATCATCTCCCATCAAAATCAAACCAAAAATAAAAAAACCAATTAAGGTATTTCTGCGCATTTCTTTGAATCAACAAAAAAAAAAACTGGTTCAGGGCTGCACTTGTGTGACTCACTGTATGGAAATCGTTATGGGATTATACGAATATTTAAACAATTAGCCCTGTCACCAGTCTTATAATTAGCTTTACAATTTATATATTCCTCAACTATAAGCTTTAAGAGGGGAGATTCCCAAAGATCATTATATATTTATTTGTATTTTTTTTTGTAATGCTTCTGCAATGAAATGAAATCGTCATGATTTGAGGTATTTTTCGTAATTGAAATGCATACTTTACTACACTTGTAAATATTACTTGGCCTACGTTTTTATTACTTGAGATATTAAAAACAATTTTCTCCTCTTTCCAACTTTCCATTTCAGTTTCTTGCTAATATTTACAGCTTTAACCTATTATTTATTGCATAATCCAATCTTTCGTTTTAGGCAGACATTCCGATAATTCAATTCAGCCAAAAATTGTAATTATGGTCAATAACCCCAAATATTGAGAGCTCTCGTTTCATAACCAAAAATCGATTGGAAATTAATGCCGGACACGTCGAAAGATATTTATATCAATTTTCCTTTATAGCCCAAAGCTTAAATTAGTCTAAGACTTTTACCCAACTGTTTATTTTTTTTTTTGTTTTAAGCAAAAAACGAATGCAAAATTGTTATAAACATTTATTGGTAGGTGGACCTTCAGCGAAAATGCAACAACCATAGAAATCGATCGATTAGCCACCAAGCCAAGACCGAGTGTCGCATTAAACTTGAAAGCCCCAAATGGATGACGGACACTATTTGCAATATCACCCCGCTATATATATATATATATATATATATATATATGATATATTATATAGTCGAAATTAGCGCCGTCTCATGATGGAATGTAATTTCTGTCTAATTAACTCCGTCTGGAAGCTGGTCGGTGGTAATAACTCAAGTTGGAGTTGTCTAATTGTGGCATTTATAATGTGAGGCATTTGCCCTCGACCTCATCAGGCAGGCAGGTGAAATGTAAGCCCCTAATAATTTTTATTTATTTCTATTTTCATTCGTTTTTAAATAATTCTTTTATTTACAATTAGAGACTGGCAGAGTCTTAAATTAAAAACAAAACTCTAATTCTTGGGTTAATAATATATTAATTAATTGTTGCCTTCATATATCACTGAATATTAATTATTTAATATTTTTATCCTTTCTCTTCTCACAAAACCATATAAATTTAGATAAACTGAAGTCCAAATTCCAGTTTATAACTGCGGAATTTGTCCTTAACCTTTCCAGCTGCCACCGATTTGCTGTTGGCCAATTAATTGCAATTGCGTGGTGGTTTTTTCTTTAGATGTTTTTTTTTTAATTACGCACAAAGCCAAAAACAAGTTCGTTGCCTAAGTCATTCGTTTTGACGTCGAATAATAACAAAAAAATACGCGTTGTAAATAATCTGAAATATATTTAAGAAATAAGCAAACGAAAAACAAAGAAAACAGGTCAGAAATTGCGGTCAAAGTTGAAAGTGTTAACTTCAGTTAACAGTTAACCATATAGTTAAGTTATAGTTGTTGTCTGTGGGCCATAATTTCATTTTCGCTGAATAACAACAAAAATAAAAAGTCAAAGCGAAGAAACCAGACAAAAACAGAAAACAAAAAAAAAACTGCAAGACATTGCAACAATCAAATTAAAGTTACATTACATAAGTCCAGCTTTTTTTTTTGTTTTTGTTTTGACCAAGCAGAGAGCTTGGCTTGGCGAATGCTTGGCCATGTTTATTTGTTGTGCAATTTTTGGACGGTCCCATCCAAGCTTCTTCTTTACCTCGAAAAGACAACAGTAAATATATAGAGAGACACATTTGTATATATATATATATGCGTACGAGAAAAGCTGTAGAAATTATGTTGCGTGACGTTTCATTTCGCACAAAGGCTGTAATTGGGGCCTGTTTTTTGCCCCCGTCAACAATCGTTGTGCATTGTGGCCAAACTCTAATGGCCAAAAACACAGCCCAGAGTTGACTTTAATTTTGAAACTTTTCAATTCAAATCAGTCGAAAAATTGTGAATACAAATAAAAATTAAAGGTTTTCTTCCCGGAATAATTGCAAAATTTAAATAAAAAGCAAAAAAAAAAACAAGCAAAGATTGTGAAAGCTTTTTTTTGTTTTTTGTTAAATTTGTTTTTTGTTTCTTTGAGGTGCAGAGAGACAGAGAGAGGGGAAAGCGATGCAGAGTCGATGTCCTGAAATTACCTCAGCGGATTTTGTTTATAACAAAAGAAGCTGGAAAATGATTGGATTTCTCAAGAGGAGGTTTCTCTTGGTATTGAAAATATTAAAAAAAATATAATATATATACATATACTTGTATAAATAACTTATAAAAATAAAAACATTACAAAATGTAATTATGAATTTATTGTTATTATGTTTTATGTGTTTTTTAGATAACTCAACGTTAAAGTATTTAAATTTGAATATTATTAAATGATATATATTATCAATATATCAATATATATTTGCTATTCCTAATTCTAGCCATAAATTCTATGTTTTTTTGATACTGATCAAGAAACAAAAAGGGACAAAAAGGGACTCTCCTAATGCCTCTGTTTTTGACCACATCGTGTGCCTAAAAAAACAACATTTTAATTTATTAATTTAACATAAGAAACCATCCACTTTTTTTATTCATTTTTATTTATAACAAACCAAAAAAAAGCCCCACAAATGAACCATAAAGCTAAGCAAGACATTGACTTATTGACTTGTTGCCCGAAAATGTTGCGACAAAAACAGAGGCTTAATTGTTCAGAGATCTCTCTCTCCCTGTCTCTGGTCCAAGATCAACCTGTGTGCGCCTCCGGCTGCTGTGCTGTGCACTTGAAATGCGTGGCAAATATTTGCAAGAAGATTATAAGTTATATGTATTTATATTCCAACTGAAGGTAAGGACAGACCCTCGTGATATAAGCGGCAAAGTCGGGCGGGGTTAGCAAATGTGTTAACACATGCACAAACTACAGCTATATAGTTAGGCCGATCCGATGGCAGTCGGCCATAAACCATAATGAGTGGCGAAAACAATGAGGGAGGGGCTGGCTCGGATTTGGGGACCCGGCGACATATCTGTTGAAATCCATTTTGATTGATGAGGCGATTGTGTATAAATATAATGGCAATAAATAATGTGTGTGTGTGATTGTATATATTCATTGTTTCTATGCCTTATATTAAATATTTGCATTTTTTCCGCACCAAATTGTGAAACTGCGCAAAAAACAAAACGAAAAAACAAAGCAAATAAATCAAAAGACGCGCCCCAACTGTTAACGGTTTAATTAAGGCTTGAAAAACGCGGCAAAGAAAGGGGAAAAATTGCAATTAAAAAATATAATTAAATGAAATTTACGTCAGTGCATTGTTAAACCATAAATAGGTCTGTCTAATTTGTTTTGTTTTTGATTTATTTTCAAACTCTTTCGGCTGTAAATGTCCATCAGCAGGCAAACTAGTTAAAATATTAACTAAACTTGAGTGTGAATTATGCTTTAGTAGCCCTTGAAACGCCATGGTTTTGTAGCTTTACATTTTTACCTATTTTTGTAGCGTTTTTTCCCCTTTTTTTTTGTTAAGAATTTGCCGCTAATCGATTTGTTTAAATAGCATCAAATGCTCACCCATTTCCTTAGCTCGTTTTTGCATTTAAACAATCATCTTTTTTGGCAATTGCGTACTTAATGTTTGGCTTTGTCATTAGAAGCCCAAAAAACTAATGTGGGGACATTAGAGGCGTGTGTTGTAGATTTAAGATTCTCGCCCGTGTTTGTCTTGGCCAAATAAATTCCTTGTCATCTGACACTGTGGAGCTGAGGGGCGGAGGAGATGAGTCTTTGAACTTGGGCAAAGCTGAGCCCCTTGTCTGTAGCTCTTGGGCGGCTGTGAAGCGTTCTGTGTACTTATTGTTGAGGTGTGTCTATTAGATCACATCAAGAGGATGCTCATAGCATCGTTTTCTCCCCCTCCTGCCCTCAGTTGGCCAAGACAACAGGTAAGAAATTTGGCAAAAAGTTATATTTATATTTAGAGAAGTCTAAGGCTATTTGTGTTTATGATTACGATATAAAAACAAGGTAAAATAAGTATTTACTGCATAAATATTAAAAGAATAATAACCAAAAATAAAGATGATTAAAATCGAAGCAAATTCTCTTTATTTTTCTCTCAATTGTTGGTCAGAAATTGGTATTTAAATGTTTTCTTAACATTTTTAGCCTAATTATTATTCAGAAATTTAACTATTTGTTATTTATGTGATTTATTATTTATATTATTTATTATTTATAATATTTATAATTTATTTAATTGTTGATCAATATTTTATATACTCTTTTTTAATAAAAATGAGGATAAGATTGCAATGAAAATAATTATTTTATAGAAAAGTATATATAAAATATACTTAATTATTTTAAATCAATGTCCAAGTCATTTGTTAATATTTTACAATTACTTTGTTAATTAAAATTAATATATGTTGGGTTTCTTAATATTTTTATCACTCTTTTATTTCATTTTTCAAGTTTTATATTAAATTTTGATATATTTATTTTTGGTTAAATTCTCCAACAGAAAATAGGACAAATCAATAGGGTTTCCATGCAAATTTTGAATTAAATATGATTTAAAATATAAATCAATTAAATCTAAATAAATACAAAGGCTTGAAAACTTATAGAACTCTTATTCGAAATATTTTTAATTTAAAAAATGTAATTTTATTAAAGTTATGTAATTAAAACCCCAACGCAATTTTTAGTTACCTATTTTTCTATGTAAATGTTTAACACTTTTTAAGCTTTATGGCGTTAATGCTTTTTTCTTTATTTTTCTTAATTTTTTCTCTGTATTTTACTTCCTTAAATTTTCCTCTTTTTTTGTCTATTGCATTTTGTGTAATAATTACATCTGCCGGTTGCCTAATTGAGTCACATAATAAAACGCGACTCGTTTGTGCAATTTTATGCTCGGAGATGCGCAAAGATATAGATATAGACACTATATATATATAGTACTATACTATAAATCGGTTAGTTGGAGACTTCCTGAATGGCCCGAGGAGGTGGTGGAGGAGATACTTATTCATATTCCGGTCTGCTTTCAATGTCAATGTTGGCCGCCTTTTAAGCTGGCCAAAACGCCCCCACACAAAAACACAAGGGGGAAAACAAATAATGAAAAAAGTAAAAATAAGATTACAAAAAAATACGGTAAAAACACACAGGTAGCTGAGTGTAAAAAAAAGAGACAGACAGCAAGTGAGAGTCAAAGACTTGGCCTGTCTTCGGGGCTTTGGGTTTGGGTTTTTCTCTCCAAGATTCGGCACAAGGTCAGCTGCATCTTCAGTGTGTGTTTTGTATTGGCCATTGGCTATTGGCTATTGGTTATTATTATTATTATTATTATTATTTTTAGTGCCTAGCCCGACCAACTGGTATTCCGCCTTTAGACACGTGGCATCGCCAGCCAACTCAGTCTTTTACGCAATTTACGCAACAATCATCTCCCATCAAAATCAAACCAAAAATAAAAAAACCAATTAAGGTATTTCTGCGCATTTCTTTGAATCAACAAAAAAAAAAAACTGGTTCAGGGCTGCACTTGTGTGACTCACTGTATGGAAATCGTTATGGGATTATACGAATATTTAAACAATTAGCCCTGTCACCAGTCTTATAATTAACTTTACAATTTATATATTCCTCAACTATAAGCTTTAAGAGGGGAGATTCCCAAAGATCATTATATATTTATTTGTATTTTTTTTTGTAATGCAGAAAATGAAATGAAATCGTCATGATTTGAGGTATTTTTCGTAATTGAAATGCATACTTTACTACACTTGTAAATATTACTTGGCCTACGTTTTTATTACTTGAGATATTAAAAACAATTTTCTCCTCTTTCCAACTTTCCATTTCAGTTTCTTGCTAATATTTACAGCTTTAACCTATTATTTATTGCATAATCCAATCTTTCGTTTTAGGCAGACATTCCGATAATTCAATTCAGCCAAAAATTGTAATTATGGTCAATAACCCCAAATATTGAGAGCTCTCGTTTCATAACCAAAAATCGATTGGAAATTAATGCCGGACACGTCGAAAGATATTTATATCAATTTTCCTTTATAGCCCAAAGCTTAAATTAGTCTAAGACTTTTACCCAACTGTTTATTTTTTTTGTTGTTTTAAGCAAAAAACGAATGCAAAATTGTTATAAACATTTATTGGTAGGTGGACCTTCAGCGAAAATGCAACAACCATAGAAATCGATCGATTAGCCACCAAGCCAAGACCGAGTGTCGCATTAAACTTGAAAGCCCCAAATGGATGACGGACACTATTTGCAATATCACCCCGCTATATATATATATATATATATATATATATATTGATATATTATATAGTCGAAATTAGCGCCGTCTCATGATGGAATGTAATTTCTGTCTAATTAACGTCCGTCTGGAAGCTGGTCGGTGGTAATAACTCAAGTTGGAGTTGTCTAATTGTGGCATTTATTTTGTGAGGCATTTGCCCTCGAACTCATTAGGCAGGCAGGTGAAATGTAAGCCCCTAATAATTTTTATTTATTTCTATTTTAATTCGATTTTAAATAGTTCTTTTATTTACAATTAGAGACTGGCAGAGTCTTAAATTAAAAACAAAACTCTAATTCTTGGGTTAATAATATATGAATTAATTGCTGCCTTTATATATCACTGAATATTAATTATTTAATATTTTTATCCTTTCTCTTCTCACAAAACCATATAAATGTAGATAAACTTAAGTCCAAATTCCAGTTTATAACTGTGGAATTTGTCCTTAACCTTTCCAGCTGCCACCGATTTGCTGTTGGCCAATTAATTGCAATTGCGTGGTGGTTTTTTCTTTAGATGTTTTTTTTTTAATTACGCACAAAGCCAAAAACAAGTTCGTTGCCTAAGTCATTCGTTTTGACGTCGAATAATAACAAAAAAATACGCGTTGTAAATAATCTGAAATATATTTAAGAAATAAGCAAACGAAAAATAAAGAAAACAGGTCAGAAATTGCGGTCAAAGTTGAAAGTGTTAACTTCAGTTAACAGTTAACCATATAGTTAAGTTATAGTTGTTGTCTGTGGGCCATAATTTCATTTTCGCTGAATAACAACAAAAATAAAAAGTCAAAGCGAAGAAACCAGACAAAAACAGAAAACAAAAAAAAAACTGCAAGACATTGCAACAATCAAATTAAAGTTACATTACATAAGTCCAGCTTTTTTTTTTGTTTTTGTTTTGACCAAGCAGAGAGCTTGGCTTGGCGAATGCTTGGCCATGTTTATTTGTTGTGCAATTTTTGGACGGTCCCATCCAAGCTTCTTCTTTACCTCGAAAAGACAACAGTAAATATATAGAGAGACACATTTGTATATATATATATATATGCGTACGAGAAAAGCTGTAGAAATTATGTTGCGTGACGTTTCATTTCGCACAAAGGCTGTAATTGGGGCCTGTTTTTTGCCCCCGTCAACAATCGTTGTGCATTGTGGCCAAACTCTAATGGCCAAAAACACAGCCCAGAGTTGACTTTAATTTTGAAACTTTTCAATTCAAATCAAGTCGAAAAATTGTGAATACAAATAAAAATTAAAGGTTTTCTTCCCGGAATAATTGCAAAATTTAAATAAAAAGCAAAAAAAAAAACAAGCAAAGATTGTGAAAGCTTTTTTTTGTTTTTTGTTAAATTTGTTTTTTGTTTCTTTGAGGAAGTTTGCAGTTTGGCTGGTAATAATGATGATGATGATGATGGAGCCAATATTTGCACTTCCTCTAAGACTTTTTGCCGACGACGGTTTTTTGTTTACAAACTTTGCCAAACTCAACTTTGTCGAGCCGAAAAAAAGAAAACAAACGCCTTAAAGATTGCAAATTACAGTGGAAACTATATATATATATATACTATATATATATATATACTATATATTATGATATAAATAAAGCTAATATAAATATTATTATTATTTATTGTTACAAAAAAATGATATTTTTA
Organism: Drosophila birchii; assembly: GCA_035046345.1. Classification (NCBI taxonomy): domain Eukaryota; kingdom Metazoa; phylum Arthropoda; class Insecta; order Diptera; family Drosophilidae; genus Drosophila; species Drosophila birchii. The sequence continues at coordinate 6,605,295 of JAWNOA010000043.1, read as the reverse complement.
AAACTAAAAACAAAATCCTAGAATTATATCTTTAATAATATTATAAAATTTGTTATTTTTGCTAGGAAAATGTTCCTTCTTCATTATTATTTTTCAATTTCTGCAGTATAATTATTCATAAGCCAAGTTATTGAAGTTATTTTCTTAATTTTGCTACAAAAACTTTTAGTTTCAAGAACTTTTCTAGCAGTGAAATAAAAAGACAACTAAATAACCAAGTTTAAGAACAAATTCAGCATTAAAGATAGAGTCATTATGAAACTGTTTACGTATTTTCAACATCTTTTTTTATTTTTTTAAGAATCAGAATCAAAAAAAAAGTTTAAACTTTTAAAATAAATAAATTTGGCAGTAACCATTATTTTATATACAAATATTTGCCTTTTGGGCAATATCTACTGTAGTGTTGCTTGGTTTCTATGAATAGTTTTTGGTTTTTTCTTTTTTTTTTTTGTGGAGGGCTTTGCTTTGCGGGGCGTTTCACCGCTGTCTGGTGTCGCAGCCTTCCACTTGACTTCCAAAAAAAAAATCTGCAGCCGCTGCAATTGTCACGGCGAGTGCATTTCAGGGCAACCTTCAACCTGCCAATCGCCGGCAACAGCATCGACTTTGAGTTGGGGTTTTGGGCCTAAAAGCTGGGGCTAAATGCAGCCAGCGAAGCGGAGCTGCAGCAACAACAACAACAACAACCGCCGCAACAATGGTAACACGGCCACAATTTATTAGCCATTGATCTTGGCCATCGAGCTGAGGATTGGTGGTATATGTAGGCTCCAGATACGAAACTAAAACTAAAACTGAAACTGAAACCGAAACCCGCTCGCTGGAAATTATTTATGTTCAATCTGAAGCGTTTAAATAACAATTTCCAGACGGCTGAGAGTCCGGTTTAAAGCTGCTGCTGCTGCTGCTGCTGGCCAGCAGGAAAAACTTTGGCCCTGGCCCGCCGGTGGCTAGAGCTCATATATACATATATATAGTAGATATATATAAATATATGGCCAAAGATTTACTAGAGACATTGACATACATGTAAGGCAACTGTCCCTGCCCACTAACCTCCCCCAAAAGAGGCCCAGCGACAAGTTCCCAAAAACCGAAAGGTGCACAGCCTGAAGGTGATGGTTAAAAGTTAACAACAAATAGAGGTTTAAGTGTCAGGTTGGACTTGAATATATTTATGGTTTTTTTTTTAATTGCTAATAAAATAAATTCAAGAGATATACAATATATGTAGTACTCTCCTTCTCCTAATAGAAATATATAAAATCTTTAAGCAAGTCTCTTAATTAGTGACAAAAAAAAGGGAAACGAATTTCAAAAAACTGTTGAGCCTTTCTCCCATTTTCATGACCATTTCCCCCCTGAACTTGAACCATTATTGCTGGTTAAAGAGCGGATTCAAACGATATTGTGCTCACTTTCCGGTCACTTTATATGCCCATGGTGCAAAACCACCGTTGAAATAATAATAATAAAAAAGCAGAAAAAAAAGAAACTTTGAAAGGGGTCTCCTCTCTTTTTTTTTTCTTTTTACCTGCAAGCAGCTGTATTTTGTGTTAATTGATTACATAACCAGGCTATATAGCTTGGTCAAGACAAAATCAAGTCGGCAAGCCGAGTGGGGAGTGTGTGGAGTGTCAGTTGGTCAGTGGATCGGATTGCTGGAATCGATAGGATTTTGCTTTTTGGGGCGGCAACTTGTCGCAACCGAAAAATAAAGAGAAAAAAAAATACATAAACTGAGAAAACGGAAAATAAAACAAGTCATAATTTCAGAGGGAGAGGCAGAGCGACATGGCAAATACTAAAGCCAAAATATCAATCTCGACCTGATCTCGTTTGCAATTGAACCGTTATTCAATAGCAACCACCAAACCCACTGACATAATGACCAGAAAAGCCATAAAAAAAACACAAAAAATAAAGGAAAAAATCGAGTGGAAAACCACCTTTACAATTTAACCAAAAATGGGTGTACCAAAATTCAGCCAAAAACGAAGCCGAAAAGTCCACCCATCAAGCCAAGTTTTGATTGAGCTGTTGCAGTGGCTGCTGCTGCTGTTGCATGTTGCTTGGCAAGAACTAATTGCGACCTTGGCGATCTCTAGCTAGCATCGTATCGTATCGTGCACTTATGTAGATTGTGTGCTTTATGGTCGAATTCTCTATATAAAACCCCATGTATATATCTGACGATCGCCGGCGAATGGCACGTTCAACGCCAGAGTTGGTTTACAGTTTTCCTTCTGTTTTTTTTTTATTTTTTTTTCGCAAAACAAGATCAGAGTTGAAAAATGAGTGTGTGTGTGGAAATTTTGGGTATAACTTGTAAGGGAAGTTGAAGTGAATGGACATCTTGTCACGTCTGGGCATCAGACGATCTCCATTTGTCATCCAAAAACGATAATAAATTATTAAATAACTTTTAAAGGTGATATCTTTGAGAGCTCTCATACTTATCTAGGTAATAATCACTTAAAGTTTATATTTGCATTTTTCTTATTAATTTTTTTTGGTTCTTAAGTTTTCTATAGAGTTGGCCAGTGGTTTATGGTTTTTGTAATTAAATATTAATGCTTGTTCTTGGACAATTAACATATCGCATGGATGGCAAGGTCTACATATTCAAATATTTCTGATTTATGTTTATTCTAAGGTTAAAGATTAATCGCCAATGAATATCATATTTGTAAGATCAAAAGTTATAGAAATTCCTAAGAAAATAATGATTTTGTAATTTAAAAGTCCTTTTAAAAAATTGAAGTTTAAATTAATTATATTTAAACTCGATTTCTTTCATTAAAAATTGCATCCTTTTTTGTGCCAAAATAATAATTATAACTAAGTAAATAAGGATATTCCCAAAATTTCTGCACTTTTTCCTTTTTTGAGAGCAATCAAAAATAAATCCCTTCGGATATTTCCCATAAGAAATATTCATTTCAATTAATAAAAATCAATTTTTTCGAATAAAAGTTATAATAGGTATTAAGTTAAGGAGTTTCTCAAATGTCATGTTATTTATAACCCTTTTAAAGATGATTTTAAAGGCAAAACTCACTCTTGACGGCCCACATTTTGGCATCGCTGAGTCCAGCCAGGTAGCTCCTCATATCCCGGCTGCAGTTGGCCGCCAAACCGCCCGCAGTCTCCACCTGACCCCATTTGGCGGCCAGCAGGGCGAGGTCAAAGACATTGAGGGCATCCCGCAGCCGACGAGTGCGGGAGAGATCAAAGGATGCTGCAGGAGCAACCGAAGGGTTCGGGATCTCCGTGTGCAGGCTGAGATTGATCACATTATGATGCTGATCCAATGACGAGGACGCTGAGGTGACGGTGAGATTGTGATTACTGCCGGGAAACTTGCCCTCGTCCTTGTCAATGGCCGCTTGATTGTTGGCCGCCAGGGCAAGGATTAGGGCCAGCCAGAGAGTCCTCCTGTGCGCCGCCATGGTTGTCTGCCGCCACAGTAGGCTATATATATACTATATATATGCTCTATATATACTATATGGATATATATGCAAATTAATGGGGCACGTTCCTGCGACGATGTCTCAGTGTCAGCCTCTCGAACTCACTTTCACTCCACACGATAAAAAAAAGGTAAATAAATAAAAAACGAAAAACCGAGAAACCTTAAAATCCAATTTGGGTTAAACTGCGAATTTCGATATCTCTATATATATATATATAAATATTATATATCTTTTTCAGGCACCAGCATTTTCACAGGCAAAAAAAATATATCGATTTCGGAAGAACCGTTTGGAAAACGGTTTTGTTTTTGTCACTTTTTTCCTTTTGTTTTCTTGGCTTCTGCTTAATATTTTTAATTTGTAATTTGGTTGTTGTTGTTGTATTTTAAACACCATAAACACACGCGCTTTTGTTAATAATAATAAAAAACTCAGTGATTCTATGTGTGATTTTTGTGTGAGGGAGCTGCGAGCAGCGACGACCGCTTGGCATGAACGCACGTCTACGAATCGCGACTGCGCGTCTTGAGCAGCTGTAAAAATATGTTAACAATTCCAAAAACGCAGCGCCCAAAAATACAGCGAAAAAAAAAGCATCTCAGACTCAAAACTCAAGCTTCAGATTCAGCTTCAGCCTCAGCTTCAGCTCTCTTTGGCTCTTGCTCTCTCATGGTGTATCTGCCCCCATCGCCCCCCTGCGAAAGCGCAAGTGAGTGAATGCACGGGGGGTACCGTTAGTTGGCCCAATGAAAGTGGCCACAACAGAAGAAGAAATGAGCGGGCGAGAGCTTATGAGCCAAGCGGAGAGATCTCTCCTCTCTCTCTCTCTCTCTCTCTGTTGCTGGTGCTCCACTCTTCGTCTGCGTTTAAGTCTAGCAAAAGCCCTGCGTCATCGACTATGTTGTAATATCTGGTGGTAAGCCTGCCTGCTTGCGTGTGTGTGTGTGTGGTGGCTGTTATGGAATTGTGCGAAAGTGTGTGTGTTGCAAAAGTGGCCGCAAAAATGAAATTAGCCATTGATATTTGAATACGGGCCGAAGAGGGACGGATGCAATCACTTATATCAATATCTATATCTGTATCTGTGTCTGTAGCTTATGTATATGACTTGGCCATATAGCGAATTCCAGGCTAAGTCGGTCAAATCAGTTAAGTCGCCTAAATGAGCTAAATGGATTCGCACTCAACCATTCAAGATGGCATACAATATAGCCGTCATCATCATCAGCGATGGCATAAATTCGAATTCGGCAACTTCATAACAATTATAATAATAATTCAAGTTGGTACATCTTTTCTGTGATAAATGCAAGTCCTTTGCAGCTTATTTACAATTAGGGGCCAAAATTAAAGTCAAAACCCCTCTGATAAAACTAAGTTTCTTAAGATTCGAAATAATTACTTCGCCAGTTGCTGCAATTACTTAATTAAAAAACAACTCCGTTTACGATCTACCTTTTTTATTTCATGTTTTAACATAATTTTAAGGCAAATCATTTTTAGGGTAGGCTTAAACATTACTCAAAATTTTTCTGGAACTAAATTTAACTAAAAAAAACATTTTATAAGCTTTTTGGTTTTTAATTATTATCATATTAAAGCCGCATAAAATGTTTCACTTCCAGCAAAATGAATTCGCAATGAATATATTCGAAAATGAATAACAGGAACACTCGATTTTAGATCACGGATGTAAACTGATAAAATATAGCAAATTGAAATGATTTAAATCTGCGTTTAAAAGTGATTGAGATACATAATTTGATTCAGCATGGTTTTGCTACATTCACTTCGTCGCCGCAGCCACTGTATTCCCGTTTCCTTTTCCATTCCCCAAAAAACCCCCCCTCCCCCCTTCCAAGTTTCCAGCCGAAAAACACTGGGAATGGAGGAATGCGAACGAAAATGTTGCAAGTTGATGGAACAATTGTGGCTATCTCTTTCTCGCCAGCTGACCCGTTTTTCCCCAACTCCGCGAGAGCAGGTGAGAGCGGTAAAGAGCGAGAGCTACTTGCACCTGGCGCAGATACATATTGTGCAATCCTCGAAAACGTCAAATGTCTCGTGCAATGCTTTTTCAATTTTCGATTTTCCACAAAAGCCAAATAAAAAGTTGGGAACACTCTTGGCCGACTAGAAAGAGACGGGCAGCTCCTGCTGCTGCTGCTGCGCTGCAGCGGGTACTGCAGTTATCGTTAGCAAATGGAAACCAGTTCTCACAACAACAACTAAGAAGCTTGAAAATACAAAAACGCTGCCAAAAATTAAATGTTAACTCGGCAAAGTGAAACAAAAATGCATTTTGTACATTAAAAAAAAAAAACACAAGAGGGCAGAGAAGAAGATGAAGAAGCGGCAGAAGAGCTGCAACGGTAAACTGGTTTGCAGGGATGACAAAATACAAAACGAAAAATAATCATTGCATCCAGAAGATACTTTTTACGTTAACTTCAATTAATAGAAACAAAATATAAAAAAGTTAGAAGACATTGAAGAAGACATTATGTTTACCTTTTCGTTCTCCAATTTATTTTAGAAAAAAATTGAGAAACAAAAAAAAAATAAGGAAATGAGCTTAAAAAATGTGAAATTTTAGCACTTTTATGCTCATAACTTGGCTTAAACTCTATCAATTTCAGTGTCGTTTGGTTTTTTCTTTTTGGTTTTTGTAGGCAAACATTCCTGCATTTAAATCCCGGTTCAAAATTTTTGGCCAATTTTTAACAATTTTTATGATGTAACCCCTTTCAAAAAAATGAAAAATCGAAAAAAAATTTTGAATTTTAGATTCTCTCAATTTAATTATAAATTGAAACTGCTTTAAAAACCTTAAACAAAAATGTATAACATTTCTTGATAGGACATTTTTAAGCCAAGTTATGAACATTTGAATTAAGAGATTTTCTGACATTTCTAAGGTTTCCCGTTTAATTTTTGTTAACCCCTGTAAGAAGCACTTAAAATAAATAATAATAATTAGTAGCTTTTGTTGCTTTTGCTTACTTTTAGTTAGCATATTAAATATCCTTAATTCTTCTCTGTGAGCTGAAATTCCAATCAAAGTTCAATATCATTCAATCCCACGAGTGCAGCCACTCGGCTGCGGTGGGCAGGAAGATGGAGAAAGGCAGCGGAAGCGAGGTGTACATGGAGACAGAGAGAGCAAAACAGAAAGACAGAGAGGGAGAAAGAGAGAACGCAAGGGAGCTGGAGACGGATGGGCATGAATGAAGATGCAAATGAATCCACAAAATATTTAAGGCTAGCCTTAATATTTGATCTGCACTGAGCATAATTGCCAAAGACAAAATAACATATACAATTATACGTTTTATTATGAATTTTAAATGCAAAAGCAATCGTTTTAAAAATAATACAATGATTGCTAAAGCAAACAAAAAAAAAAACAGTGCGTATACGTAATAAAGCCTGCTTACATATTACGTATACGTAGTGTGTTTTTTATTATTACGAATACGTAGTTTTTTGACATTACATATACGTATTTTTTGTTTCTAGATTGTTTTAAATTGTCAAAAATCAGAAAATACATTTATTTATTTAATAAAATAAAAAATAAAAAAAAAAAAGAAACAGTGCGTATACGTAATAAAGTCTGTTAAGATATTGCGTATACGTAGTGTGTTTCTTTAATATTACGTATACGCAGATTATAAATAATTCACCTAAAAATTAATCTATTATAAAATATTTAGTTTTTTTAACAGAAATTTGGGATTTTAAACGCATCAATTTCCTTTCCTCATATTAAGTATATAAAAATATACAATTCACTTACCAAATATCGTAAATTTCTCCCAGTGTATAAGGGTCTGGGTGATCGTCTTTTGGGGGGGAGGGGGGTACACGTAAGGTCTCTCTCCCTGTGCTGTCAGCGAATGAAACAGAAAGAAGAAGACAAATTTTATTTAAAAAAAAAATGAGAAATGGAAAATAAAAAACCTGTCGCCTTTGCACCTCACATTTCCCCGCCCGAGCCCTCGGACCCCCGCACCCTCGTGGTCGCCATGTGTCTTAATGAGAAAAGTGAAAGTGTCAAGAAATGGGCAAACCGGCAGCGAGGCCCACAAAAGGTTCAGTTAACAGTGAATAAATAAAGACACGATACGAAATTCAGCCAGAAATCAAGGCGAGCTCTTGGGGTTATCAATTAGCTAACCGATAACCGAATTGAGCCCAATATCATGAGATATATGTATATCTGGGAGCATGGGAATTGTCGTTGCCAGACGATCTTCAAGATTTAGATACAAATTAAGGGGGAGGGAAATTCATTATCTATAATTTTGGGAAATAATATGTCAAAATCTAATGTAGCGTTTCCCCTTGAATCAATTGGAATCAGGCCAACCGCACAAAGTTTGGCAATTGATTTTTTTTTTTATCGGGAACATCTTAATTACTTACTAATTTTTGTGAATTTTTAAATAGTTTAACGAAACCTTGAAAATTGTCATCTATGCTTAGAGATCATGTCAAAGATAAAGAAGAGGCTTGGAAGTTTATATTACTTTTATTATTATTTTAATGCATATTTCCAAAAAGTAAATCTTGTAAACTGTTTTCAAATTAATAAAATGATCTAAAAAACAACAAAAAAAAAACATTTTAATGCCTCAACCTAGATTATATAGTCTTTAGAAATTGATTTCGAATATATTCTCTATGGAAGTTCCCTCTTAACAATGAGTCTTGACACTTTAGAAATCATTCAACCAAATATTTAGTTGCACAAATAATGCTCTTTTTGGATCACTCATTGAGCTCATTTGTTCGGTTTTTATTTTTCTATTGTTTTAATGCCATTGTTGATGTTACTGTTGGCTGTTAATTGTTTTTGTTGCTGTTTGCGCCTGGTCTTGCGTCACGCTTGACACTTTGACCATGAACGCATTTCTTGGCAAAAGGAAAACCGCGGCAGCTAGGAGAGAGCTCAGCTCGAGCACGGATTTTGGGATGAAATTGCACCGAATGTTCGGTCGTAACTCTTGGTTATATATTTTTTTGTTGGTTTTTATCTCAACTTCTTTCCTCATCTGATGCCGTTTTATTTAGTTTTTTTTTTTTTTTTATAATTACTTCATTTGCAATCTCTCGTGGGGCAATAGAAGAAACTACCGTTAATTAAAAACGCAAACGCACGGCCAAATGAGCGCACAGGTTGCGTGAGTAAGCGGGGACAGGTGAGTGTGGGCACTGAGGAAAAATGTTGTCTAACAAAAAGTGAGCAGGATTCAGAAGGACATTTTAATAATATTTTTAAGAAGCTGAAAAGTGGGGATAGACTGATAGACTGGTTTTTTATAATAAAAATTATGCCCACAGATTTTCATTAAATCTTTTATTTCCTCGCATTGCACTTTAATAAAAATATATATAAAAAAAACACCACAACCTTGAATTTTAATATTATTTTGAATAGGTTTACTTCTGTTTTGTCAATTCTACAAACTAGATCAATAAGTAAGATTTTTTGGTTTCAGTAAAAAAACTTAATAAGTTAATATTTTATAATTTGAATTTCATAAGAACTAACCAATAATTGTTTAGAGCCTTTCAAAAACCCCTTAAAGCTAGCAACGAATCGAAAATTTAAAACTACATAATTAAAATATCATAAATTATAGTCCAGAATATAAAAAAGAGTAAAAAAAAAATAATAAATAAATAAATAATAAATAATAATAAAAATTGAATCAATTTAATCATACAGAAAATCAAACATTATATTAATTTTCTCACAGTGCACCCTGAGCAGAGAGAAGGTAAAGGTAAAGGTTCGCTGTTATAACAGCGGCGCCAAAATATTTTCACTTGACTTTTGCGGCTCTGGTCTTTATGGCCCCGCCGAAGTTCACCGGGGAACTCGACTGGCATCTGATCAGAGCGGATCGGATCGGCCCGAAAGGGGCCCGGGGGGACTGGGGAGACTACTACGGAGTAATCGTTATGCAATGGGGAGAAAATTGACAATAAAACAAAGCGCAAAATATACAAACAAAGCCCGCGTGAGAGACTGCGGCGACACAGAAACTGCAATGTCACTTACCCATTATGAATGGCCGGGAAAAAGAGGGGTAGAAGGGTAGAGGGGGGATGGGGAAAGGGGCGTGGATGATGCCTCATACCGGACGAAAGACAGACAGACGGACGGACGGACGGACAGGTGGCAAAACTGTGCCAGCCAAGCTGTAATCACTCCGAAAGCGACAACTAAAATGCGTGCGGAGGCTGCACTTAAAACTGGAAATAAAAAATATGTAATTCCCCAAAAAATTTAACCTTTGCCCAAATGAATTTCAAAAAAGAAAAGCCATCAAGTTAATAAGGAAAGGGAAATGATTTAAAAAATTATAGGTTTTGGATCAAGAAAATAATAATTAATTAAGTTTAAAAATTATGAGAAAGAGTTATTAAACGTTGAACGTTCGAGTTTTTAAATAATATTAAAAAAAGGCAAGATTAATATGTATATTTTAATATACACATACATATACCATAAATCAAATACAAAATGTTATAAAAATTCCCTAAAATATTGAATTGAAATCGAAACAAAACAAAAAACAAGAAAAACTTGTGAAATTCTTGAAAGGATTACGCCAGGATAATATAAAGAGGAATATAAATAAATAAAGAACCCAATCCAGATATAATGCAGCTTTATAAGCAAGATTGTTCAGTGTAGTTATATATTTGTATGTATATTAAATCATTACAAAAGCTATAATTCCTTAGGCTTAATTTTTATTTAAAGCCAAAAAGTATGCATGAATTCGATGGGTTTAAAAAGCTCATAGGAACAACTTTTTTTTATAGAAAATATATAGAAATAAAGATAGAAACGGGCAGACAAATGGTCAAATAGACAGACAGACAGGCAGCGCTAAATTCAAATCGATTCTTCACGCTGATAAAGACTGACCCACAGAAGGCAGTAAATGAATAATTTCTTTTAGTGCAAACGATTAATTAAAATCAATTTATTTACAACAATAACATTTGAAAAACAACAACAGTTTTTCTGTTTAAACAAATTCAATAATATTTGGTTAACTGGTTAATTTGATTAGTTCCCCAAAAGAACACAAAAAATGTTGTCGTTTCAAAAATTACTCTTTAAAAAAAAAACAGTTTCTGTTTGATATGTTTGTGCTGGTTTATAATTCCGACAAATATCCATCTGTCACAGACTTGGTTACCCTAGCATACATTTATAGGTATACAAAGTATCGATACATATTATAGTATGCGTACACATATATATCAATAGCTCTACTTAGATCTAGCACTTGGTATATGTATAATGTCCTTCTAATGCTGATTATGTGGGTGTATGTACCTATATATCTTTGATATATGTATAAATATATATATACTATACTATATAGTTGTGGGGTCGGCATATACGTATATATATTGGTATAAAAAAAAACGACGCCTAGCAAAACAAAAGTCCATATAAAACGACACCGAGCACTAAACAGTTAACATCAAATCTCTATCCATCGTCGTCCCCTTCCTCTTTTGGTAGCACTAGTTTCGGTCTCAATTTCGGAAGCAACTTTGAGTCCATAGGCCATATATATACTATATATAGTTTATATATATCGGAATTATCACAAATGCTTAAAAAAAATAATCTTCATAGCAAGTAGTTGAACGCTTCAAGCGCGCAAGGATCGTGTGGTGCCGCCTCGCCAGGCCTTCGACCAACTCTGCTCTTCGGCACTGGCAAAAATCAGGTAGATAAAGTTTCCAGCAATATTCAGTCCCGCCGCCAGCCAGAAGACCACATGCCACTGGGTCAGTGTTTCGCGATGATTGATAATCAAACCGATGACATAGGGCGCCAGGAAACCGCAGATATTTGCCGCCGAATTGGTGATTCCATACATGGTGCCCGCATACCGCGGACTGAGGGCTATGTGATTCATTTGATTTCCAGCATATACGGCTCCGCCAAAGGATCCCACGCCGGCAAGCATGAATGTCACCCACACCCAGTCGCAGCCCGCATAGATGATGCCGATCAGTCCCAGCGATGGCACCACCGAGGCCACCGTATTCCAAAGCTTGTACGAGTTGAGGAGCGAGATATAGCGTCTAGCCAGCATCCAGTCGGCGAGGGTGGAACAGGCGATGCCCACGAACCAGGCGGTCAGATAGGGAACGGCATTGAGTAGGGCGTTCGACTGAATGTCAAAGTGCAGGATGTTGCTCATGTAAGTCGGCAGCTCCGTTAGCTGTGTGTAGAAGGCCCAGCCCTGGCCGCACTGCGTAAGTAGGATGGCCCACATGGGCACGGATGTAAGCAGCGATCGCCAGGGTATAGAATCCTCCGCCGCTGGCAGCCGTCGCTGTGTCCTCGATCTGTTCGAAACTGCAAGAACTTCCTCCTCGTCCTGAATGACCTGCTCCTCCTCCTCCTCCTCTTGCTCTTGCTCCACCTCCAGGTGTGTGTCTGCCTCGCTAATCACCCTCAGACTCCGCTCAATGTATTCCCTTTCCGCACACGAAATCCTGGGATGATCGGCCGGCTTGTCATACACCAGATACATCCAGCAGCCAAACCACAAAATGCCCAACATTCCAAAGAGATAAAAGGCCGACGGCCATCCGCCAAGAAAGTCCAAGGAGCAGAGCCAACCGGCCAGGGGCATCGAGATGACAGTGCCAATGTTGGATCCGGCATATACTATGGCCGCAAACTTGTTCCTCTCCAGCGGCGGTATCCAGTGGGCCAGCATGGCGTGCATGGCCGGATAGGTGACGCCTTCGCCCATTCCCTCCAGGATGCGGACTAGCACCAGCAGCGGCAAATCCCAGTGCGCGGCCAGCGGTGTGAGAAGCGTGAATATCGCCGTGATCAAAACGCCATAGCCATAGATCTTCTTGCCGCCGTACAGCTCTGCCATCCGGCCGCCGGGCACTTGGGTGAGCACATAGCCATAAAAGAAGCTGCCAAGGACCAAGCCCTGTGTGGCCTCGTCCCACGCAAACTCGCCCTCCTTCCGCGGATTTATGTCGCTGTCATTTCGATTTGGCTCTGGCATGGGGCATGTGTCCGAATCCACCACGGATGAGTTGGTGTGCGGAATGGCCGTTTGATTGACCATTGCCACAATGGCCACCGAGAGATTAACCCGCATGGCGTAGACGACGGCGAAGCCCAGGAAGCCCATGAAACCGAAAATGTGACGAGTTTTGAGGCTACAGCAGTCATTGTTTTCTGTAAAGACAGGAAATCATTATTTAGGAGGCGTATTTATTTATTTATTTATATAGAATGTACTGTGTTGTAAGATATTAATTAATATATGTAATATAATATAATTAAAGCATATCTAAAATATGTTAAAAAATATTTATTAGGTTTTTATAGAATTTCCTTTTAATTTCTTTAGCTTTTTCTTTCTATAAACCTTAACCATTAGCTTCTAAATATAGTTTAGTTTATAAAAATCAAGTTTTCTGCGTTTCTAAGTTTTTAATAATTAACCTGGTTTAGTTTTTAGCCACTTTTTCTGTTTAACTTAAGCTAGTCCCACTGTTTTTCAGCACAAATGTGTGAAATGCTGTGAACTCGATTAAATTCCAGGAAATTGAAATCCAGAAAGTTACAAAAATGAGAGAAAAAATGTAGGCATTATCAGTTTCATAGAAATTTGTCTAAAATATTTAATATCTAAAACTAAAAAAAAACGAAGTTAGAAATAAGCTTGAACTTAAATCTTTTCAAATATAAATTAATTTTGCATATATTTTATTTAATGTAAGCTAAACTCCACATAAATATACAAAATTAATTATATACAATATTAATCTACAAAAATCAAATATAAAAACATAAGAATTTATTAGCAGAATAAATGCAAACAAATATTTTTAAATTGTTTTAAAATATTGAAAACTACTTGAAAATATTGAGAAATACTTGAATACTTATATAACTAACTAAATAATATTCTTATAATTATGAAAGTCTAATATAAATATATTATTCTACATTGTAAATGCCTAACTATACTTTGTTTTATATTCTCCATTTTCATATCTTATCTACACTCACCCTCCGCTCCTCCTGCGCCGCGGGTACGGATCAGCGGTCGTTCGCCAGAGCAAAACGCCTCCCGCTCGTCATCCGCCTCGTCATCGGACCTTTCCTGGGAGCCCGTGGAGTTTGATGAGGACGAGGGTCGCCGGAAACGGGAGGCAGTGGATTCCGGGTAATAGCAGGAGGCGTCCCGGGATTCATCCGTCCACTTGTGCGGCGGCATCTGGAGGCGTTTTTCTTATTGGAAATGCAGATGGAGCTACAGCTGGGCCTGGAGCATTTTCTGGAGCAGCCGAGCAGAGCGAGCGTGTGGACCTGGAGCTGTCTTGCTGGAGCGGAAGCGGTAAAGACAGCCGGAGTTTGGGCACAGAGCGAGCGACGACGACGACGACGACACCACCTCAGTGGGAACCAGCGCAGACTGACACAACACAACTGGCGCAACAACAAAAACCTAAACAAAAGCGCCAACAAACGCTGCTTCTAACCACAAGAGGAACGAAGGGAGCATGGACATGGTCGATTGGCTTTTCCAGGGGGTTTGTGTGTGTTTTGGATTATTATTTAAAATGTACAAAAATCAATAAAGAAACGAGAATGTCGTTAGACTTCAATGTTAAAATCTCAATATAAGTTAAGAGTCCTTCATAACCTTTTCCCTACGACGCCCATGAACAACCAGTCATCAGGCAGCTAGCTAGCTCGCTCTCCCTCTGTCTCTCCAGTTAGAAGCTCTCTCGCTCTCACAGCTGTGTGAAAGTGGAGCAATGGCAGCCAAGTGAGCTACGTCACCCCCGGGGTGCCACGAACAGGAGAGAGTAAAAGCGAGAGAGACAGCTGAAGGGAAAGGGGCGAGTGACATGAGGCAAAAGAGAAAGGGGGCCGAGACACTGGCGAGAGAGAGGAATAGTGAATTGTTGTAAAGTAACCAAAATACAATATCTTTCCTTAGTAGAAGCTTATTTAACACCCACCCACGCACACACACATACACAGTGGCTGTGTGTTAGACGAGGAAATGAGATACACAAAGCTTAGATAGTCGAAATCTAAATGGGAACTATCGTACTTGTAACTAAACTTGCAAAAGGTTTTTAAAGCCCCAAAACAACACCAACAATCTCAAAAAATAAAAGAGCGAAAGCCAAGACATTTGCATCAACACACACACAAGGCGTACACTAACAAAGAGAATACTTTAGCTGTGGAAACTAACTAAGCTAAACAAAGCTCAAATATTAACTACATCAACTCTATACGAATACAAAAAAATAACTAAGAAACTCTAAAGAATTATCCCCCTCTACGAAATATCTTAGGTATTGAGTTTTTAAACAAGGAAACATTTTAGAATTCATTAAATTAAATTGTTCGATCGGTTGCATGATCATCCAATGCGGCCTGTTTTAATGAGAATATATAAGAGACTATCTGCAAAGCTTCAAGCAACTCAAAATTCACGGACGGACAGAGGCAAAGACATAGACGGACACACGGACAGAAAAACTAACGGACGTATAGACTGACAGATGCTGGACGGTCTAAAATTATAATACCCTTCAAGAGTAATGCTTAAATCCTTTTCATAATTATAAAAACCCTTCTTTTTATAACAATATATTACTATTATCTTGACTGGCACTGTACCTGCTAGTGTACGCTTGCATTTGCACTGTTTTCTCGCAGCTATGTATGTATTTTGTCAGGCAGAGCCAGCTTGGATGCTCCTTTTAAGGCTCTGCTCTGAGAATTTTCCTTCCTTTCCATCGCGCATGTCCGTAAAAACGCCTGTTGCTTGCTGTACAAAAGCTGCTGGACCTAACCCAATGCACCCGCCACGATTCAGGTCGAAATTTGTTAAGGGTTTTGTGGTATTTCATATATAAAAAAGAATTTTAACAGATTAAATGCTTAGACGAGGTAATTTCAAAGTAACTGTTGATTATGCACCTGGTTTTTGTTTACAGCAAGTCCTCCTGCTGCTCGTGATGGCTTTCCGCTTGCCGTTTCTAGTTGGCAAAGATTGTGCCCACGGGAAAGACAATGATCCTTCGCTGGCCATTCCCGAACGACAGGGATTCGTAATGATAGTTCTTCACGAGGACCACATCGTTGCGGTCCGCATCGAAGGATGCCTTGATGGGACTCAGGTCCGGATTAAAGCAATTGAGGGCCACAATATTGCCCGGAAGCCGTGGGATCAGTTCGTATGCACTGGCCAGCTTCTCGTTCCAAAGGCTCACCTGGCCATAGGGCAATGGATCCCGTTTGGCCAGCTCGCCGGCCTCCTTGGCGGTGCGGAAAATGTGCAGAGTGATCACTCCGGTGTTGGTGATGCCATCACCCAAGTAGCTATGCACACAGTCATAGACCAGCAGCGGCGATTCCTCGCCCGCCTTCAGGTTCTGTCCCTTGACCACTTTGGCCTTTAGCTGATCGATCTTGGCCAAGGTCTTGGCATAGCTGGGTTGCTTGACCACTTCGCTGGCAAGCGGTCGCAGATCTTGGGCCACAAGGCCCACAAACTGATCGGCCACGCTCTCCTGGAGCAGCAGCGTGGCCACCGATCCGGCAGCGAAGGGATTTTGCAGGGACTGCAGCAACTGCTGGCGGGCAGAGTGTAGATCGCCGTCCGCAAAGACGATCATCAATTGGGGCGATAGCCACTTGCCATCGCCGGGGATCGTCTGTGGAATCAAGGGGTCAAGGTTATGTCTGATATGCGCTGTGAACTAAAAAAACTGACCTTGATTTCATTCTCCTTGCCCGGGTACAGTTGCAGCTCGTTTACCATGTTGCTGGTGATTTTCGGTGTTGCGACGTTATTGTTGCTGGCCATGCTATGCTGGGGGGCTTCCAAATTAGACGTCTTATTCCGATTCGGATCGATGAAACACTTGAAACGCTTATCAGCTCCGGAAACCGAGATAAAGATCGAACAAACAGAAATGAGCGGCGTCGCCTCAGGCAGAGATCACTGATAAATCGATTAATCAGCTGTTCATTCGGTATTCTCTTATCGGTATTCGGTATTTATAGTCCGCATTCGATAGTTGCACAATGTGCTTGCGCATGGTTTTGGTATTTTCTGGAACATACTAAAGCGCCGGGCCGGCGTATTTTAGGACAAGTTGGCAGCACCCCATTGTAGTTGCTCGAAATTTCTGCTCTTCAATAAATAAATAAATAAATAATATGGAAACGGTAAGCCGCCTCGCGCTGTTTAGTTCAAAACTCTAATTATTGAACTCTTTCGCATTCCCGTGCAGCTAAAGAACGATGTGGCGGAGCTGACCGCATTCCTGGAGCAGGCAAAAAGCGTGCGCGTCAGAGGCGTGCTCACCGCAGCCAAGGCGGAAGCCGAGCGGGAAATTGTTAACCTGGAGATGAAGGCGCGCATTGCGGCAGAACGCGAGGCGGCCGGCACGGAGGTCAAGAGGTGTGTGTGTGACAAGTGGTTTCCCCTCTTTTTTTTTTTTTGACTCATACTATATTGAATCTAATACAGATATCTGCACGAGCTGACCGACTATGGCTGGGACCAAAGCCCCAAGTTCGTGAAGCTCTTCATTACCCTGAACGGTGTCCAGGCCTGCACGGAGGAGGATGTGACGGTCAACTATACGGAGAATTCGCTGCAGTTGCATGTCCGCGATCTGAATGGCAAGGACTTTGGCCTGAGCGTCAACAATCTGCTGCACAGCATTGATGTGGCGAAGAGCTATCGCAAGATCAAAACGGACATGGTGGCCATCTATCTGAAGAAGGCGAAGGAGGGCGAGAACTGGGACGTCCTCACGTCCATACAGAAGCGACTCAAACAGAAGCAGGACACCGAAATGGGCAAGGATGGCGATAACGCCGAATCGGCGCTGGTCAACATAATGAAGAAAATGTACAATGACGGCGATTCGAAGACCAAACAGATGATTGCCAAGGCCTGGACTGAGAGCCAGGACAAGGCCAAGATGGGCGGCGGCCCTGGTGCCGGACTGGACGCTCTCGGAGATCTCTAGGGGGCCGAATGAGAACTAATTGTAATAATTTCCCTACTGCTTATGTATATTCCAGCACACAATTGTGTGGATAAATAAAGCTAAATAAGTTTAAACAATCGTGTGTGTGTGTGTTTTTTCATATACGTATATAGTTTTTACCTTTTTTTGTATATATGTATAGGCTTTTATTACTTAAATTCTTCGTGATTAAAATCATTGCATTAATTATTATTATGCTGCTAATCTCTATATTCCATTTGTAATAGTTAGTTTGCTTTCGAAATTAATTGATAATTATACATTCTCTGTCTTGTATTTAAAATACACTTTATATGTTCAAAGATATATATTTATATACGCTTCTCGTTCGAAATCTTTTGCCAAACCAATTGCTTAATTCTCTAGAAATATTTTTAACGCCGACGGGTCCAAGCACTAACGCTGTGTGTAGTTTGTAATGTGTGTGTGTGTGTATGCCTGTATTCGAACAATTTAATTGTTATTTATTCTGTTTAATATTATAAATTGGTATCCATTTGGTTTATAATCAAAACTATAACTGACAAATCAAGTAGACAAACAAAAAAAATTAAACAAAAAATAAGAGAAGAGACTAAAACTCTTGTTTTCAAAATCTGAACATTAAGGCCTATACAAAGGTGAATAAAAAAACACAATTTACAATCTATATAATATATATGTCTATATAATGTAAGTTTTGTGAAAGTTTCTTCTTGTTCTGTGTGTATTTTATCTCATGTGTAATGTTGTTGCTTTGCAAATACAGTGCGAGTTCTTCTGCTCTTTTCATTTAATTAATTATTTATAACAAATTCAAACTAAAGGTCCTTAAAGTGTGTCGCACTGTATCATACCCCCCCCCCCCCCCCCCTGTGATGTGTGTGTGTGCTGTGAGGAGCGTCGTGCTGCATTTGCTAGCTATAAGCCCTTAGCGAATCCTTTGTTCCCCCTCTTCATTTCCCCATTTCCCCATTTTCCCATGACTTTTTTGTATATATAAAAAAGCCGTGAGTTTTTGCCTAAAAGCTTTCGTACTTTCCCATTTTCATCACCTTTTTCATTTGATTTTTAACGTACAAAAATAAATATCCGAATCTGAATCTGAATCTGAAGAATTGAGATAAATGTGTTTGGCATTAGCTTTAAAAATTTCTAGAAAACTATGTTCTATATGCGATATATCAGAAAAGCCGCTGGGGATTTTCCCTAAATCATGTTAAAAAGTTGACGCGGAGTCACTTTTTGGGCACAATTTCCATGAATTTTCCACAACACCCAGCGACTTACTGGGGCACCCCTGATCCATGTTTTATTTCATTTCTTTTCTTTTTTTTTTTGAGTTTTAAAATTCCTGTTTTTCTAAGGCCTAAAAACAACACACAACAAAAAAATTGATTAAAATTTTTACTCGAGTCTCAAATTTGAATTGTATATATCGGTTATATATTCTCATTCTTTCGATTGCCCTCAGCATTAGCATATATCAGCGCAGAATCTCAATACATATTTGTTTTTAAAATGCAAAATAAATGTTTCCGGGTTGATTATAGTTCTTTTTTTGGAAATTTATAGATATATATATGGTATATAGAGAGAGAGAGAGAGTTATAGGCGGAAAAGGGATTTAAATAGCAACGATTACAGGGGGTGTTCGATATACATATACAAAAAAAGAAGGGGATGCCACAGAAATTGCCTGGTAAATAATCTTGGGTGCCAGCTTCTATAGATATTAGCAATCACAGCAATTACTGTGGCATAAAGGAAAACAAAGTACATACTTGGATAGAGCTAAATGCTTCTAAAAAAAATCATCTCTGGCTGCTAGCGATCCTTAAATCGTTTCCGATATCGCTTCCTTTCCTGTTTCTGTCTGTTTTTTTGCTTTCTTCACTCAACGTTTCTTCGATCCTGATTCCGATTTCTGGCTAAGGCTGGATTCCCCTGGATTCTAGTCTCTCCTTCTCGTTCTTCTTCTGCTTCTCCTGCTTCTCCTCCACACACAAACATGCACGCCCAGGCAATTCCTAGCTTGGCTCTTTAATCCTGACTTGACCTATGTGTTGTACATAACTACTACCCCCAACCCCCAATTCCCCATTTCCCCCATTTCACTCCCCCCTCCATCTCCCATCTCCATCTCGTTACGGAGGCTTTTCAGAAAACCCTCGGCTTGGCTTGGAAACGGACGTGATTCACCGGGACGCTTGGCGTCCTTCGGCGCTGCTAGTAAAGCTCTGTATGCTGGCGCACTGGCGCTGGGATCTTGGACATGCCCCTCTCACGCCTGGGCGATACCGCACTAGAGGCTCCAGCTGCTCCAATTCCTGCCCCCGAATTCGAATGATTGCTCTCACAGGAGCTGGCGGCGGAACTGCGCTTCGATCGAGGCTTGGCCGGCGGCGAACAACTCTCCGAACGTTCCAGATTTCCGCTGCTGTGTACCCAGGCCGTGGTAAAGTCCTCGTATACGGGTGTCTTCTTGCCATTGGCCTTGCCAGCTCCAAGTCCGGATCCTGATCCCGTGCCCGTGCCCGCCTTGGCTTGATTTCCAGCCGCATAGCGTGACAGCAATGATTTCATTTTCTCCAGAATCTGTGCATCATTCTTGGCACTGCTGGCCGCCTCCAGAAGCTGCTGGGCCAGCGGAGACGAGGCATGATTCTTCACCGGTGATGTGGTCAGGGAACTACTACATCCAGCTCCGCTCCTCACGCGCCGTCCATTGCTGTCGTACAGGATCTGCGAGGAGCGTGCCTTGCCGTTGCGCTCAAAGGGTCCGACTGCCGTACTTCCTGCTCCCCCTGCCTGGCAATTGGGGGCCATAAAAGTGTCGGCCGTGCAGGTGGGTCGCTTTTTCGGCGTCCCTGTAGCGGCCCGTCCGCTCCACGTATTGGTTGCATCCCGCACCATGGGCAGCTGGGTGGCCTGACGGGAACGTGGAGGCGCCACCACGGTTGTTGCTCCCTGAGAGCTGCGCGTGCGCACAGACCGATACACTGGCTGCTTCCGGCCAAAGGCGGGCGCCAGAGTTAGGGAAGGCAAGCCCGTGGAGCGACTGCTTAGGTCCTGAAGACTGCCGCCGGCCCCGCCACAGGTGCTGTTGTCAATGCTTCGCCGGCGACGTTGGGCCAGCGGTGAGCGGGGAATCTTGCTGAGAGCGGCAGCGGTCGGGGGAGGATGCTCCTGCTCCTCAGGTTGGTTGGTCTTGGCCATGTCCACAGTGATCTCATCGTCGGTGATAAAGACACCGGACTGCTCAAATTTGTCATTGTTATTGTTGTTGTTGTTGTTCATTTTGTGGCTGCTAAGAATGGCTGGCAGGGATTGTGGGCCATCGCACACGGAGTAGTCCTCCTCCGGATCCTGCTCATGATCATTGATCAAATCCTGGTGGTGCTCCTCCTGCAGCATATCGACGGCCGTCTTCTCCGCGGGCTCTTCTGAGGGCGAGATCTGCGAGTCACTAGAGGTCTGATCCAGACGCGCTGCGAAAGGATCAACAAAAAGCATAAGATATAACAAAGGAAGACAATAATTGGAGTTCATTTTCACAACTCACCATTGGTTTCAGCGTCCTCGATGGAGGCCTGGCTGTGCAGGGATTCGCGTTTCTGGGCACCCGACTGGATAACGCCCAAACTCCGGTAGCCCTCGTCGCTGATCTCGCTCCCATTGTCGCTGATATTCTCGAACTTGTTGGCCCCGCTCTGTTCAGCTCCCGATCCCGATCCCGAATTCGAAATCGCAGCAGATCCTCCATTCGATACTGATCCGGCTGCCTCCTCCAGAGAGCAACTGTAGCCACCAGGCGGCAGGGATTTCGGGCCGCTGCTGTACGAGTCCAAAGAGCTCTGCTTCTTGCGCATATCAATCAGCCGGCGTGGACTCGGCGACATGGAGCGTCGGGCCAGGCTGGGGGAGCCAAGCAACTGATCTGAGGTAACGGCCGCCGTGGCTGCCAAGGAGGTATTTCCTCCATTTGGCGTCTGCTGATTGAGAAATTTGCGCTGGGGCGTGGGACTTCGACTGCGATATTTACCGGAATTGGGCGATAAACTGTGACCATTCTGTGGCGGTGGTGCTGGCGGCGTAGAATTCACGCCACCCACAACACCAGTTCCAATTGCAGTTGCCGTTGGGGTTTGTCCCGATCCAGTAACTCCGCCATTTCCACCATTTAAAGTGTTGAAAACGCGTCGAGCTGTTGGTGGTGACCTGAGAAGAGGCAAAGAGTTTTAGTCAAAGAAACTAAAATTAAATATTTATAAATTGTATTAAAAATTCACAAAAAAAAGACACCAAAAGGCATTCTATAAATGAATTCACTAACTAAAAAAGCTTATTAACTCAACTGACCACATTTATTATAATACCTTTCATGAAAAATATATACAATAATGCACAGGACTTTGGACTCACCTCTCGAATATCACCTGCGCCTTGTGTAGCTCGATGCCATTGCTGGGATTATGATTCGGCGATTGGCGCGGCACCAAACGGGCAGCCACAGAGCTGCGATGCTGGGCCCTGCAGCGGCAGGGATCATGCTTGTCCAGATAATGCGACAGTGTGTCCCAGCCGCCACCGACGCGCACCATGACATGCGAGCGAAGGATCTGTTAGTTGGGAATTGAGAATTGAGTCTAAGAGATAACCATTCATGGAACTGAACCAGAAAACATACCCGCACAAAGATGAGAACTTTGGTGTCGCCAATGCGATATTTGCCCTCCGATACCCGAACCATGGGAAATTGTGAGGGGCATGTGCACTTCTCCACCAGATCCCGGACCTGTGAAAAAAATAGAAAATGGGAAATTACATTTAATTAATTAAGGAAATAAAAATTCTTATTATCTATATAGTAATATATTTGTATGATTTATTATTCCGAGGGTACACCTTTCAGCAAATGCCCATTTACGTTGACCTAATGATGACAGCCAGGCATTATTTTGTATTAAATTAATTGCTTTTATTTGCATTTAAATGTGCTTAACCTTTAAAGGCAATAACCAATTAAATATTAATTAAAAACGCAGCCTTCAACAGTTCGTTGCTTATTCCCAGCGTTCTTTTCCAGCACTCAGAGAGAGATCTTCCAAGAGTTAAACCGACTCCCAAAAAAAAACGCCAGTGTCCATTCCCCCGCGTGTTGCCCTGTGCTGTGGCTCTGACCCTTAGCATTGCATAAGCCTGACCCCCGGATCAGTTCCCCAACTTCCCAAAAAAACAAAAACAAAAAAAAAACTCCCTGACTTCTGCAGTGGCAGTTTGCCAGCAAAGGAGCAGCGACGACGAGCATCGGGGTCACCAAATAGTTTTTCACTGCATAAATTCACGCGCTGCCATTGTCCAACAAACAAATGATCCGCTCTGGCGAGGGGCGAGGAAGCTCTTGGATCTGATCTCCAGAGGGGCAATCGAAAAGCAGAAGTCGGAGGAGGCTTAGGCTAAGGCAAAGGCAAAGGCAAGAGAGCTATGGGCTATGGCTATGACTATGGCTACCCTTGCCCTAGGGAGAGGCAAGAGGGCCATGGGAGCCAGAGCCAAAGCTAGCCTGGAAAAGGAAAGAGCCAGCCAGCAATTGGCTCCAGTCCGTCCCAGCGGGCGACGGCGGCGGAAAAACAAATGACGACTTGGGTCTGGGCCTGTCTTTTGGTCTCATTTCTACACTGTCACAAAAATTGCGAGCAAAAAAAAACAAACATTAAAAGATATAATCCAATGAAATAAAACGTTTAAAATACAAACCAAAGGGTTAAATCGACTATATAATTACTTGAAAATTATTTACATAACAGGGATCTATTTTCCTGTCCTTGCAGTGTGCACTTCTGTCACCGCTTCATCTCCTGGCTTCCCATCCCAGCCCATCCATCGGCTCGAGCCCAATTTGCTACTGTAGTTTTGTAGTAAAGCTCTGTGGCGGAGCCATTCAGCCAGCCAGGCAGCCAGGCAACGCATTGGCACCTTTGAACTTTCTGCAAAACTCCTTCGCCGGCGGCAGCAGCGACGGCTGTGGGATGCGTGCTTAGGTGGAGCTTAGATGGTGCTGCTGCTGCTGTTGCTCCACCATCGCTTGTCCAAGCTGCAGGCTCCAAGCTGGAACACCGACATGACAATAAATCTTTCGGCTGAAGGGGGAGCGCGATGCCAGCGATCTGCCAGAGATCGGGGATCGGCGTGACTCTGACGCATACGAGATTAACTCTGGCCATGGGATTGCGATAGGGATATAGCGATGTGATCCTGGCCTAACCATAAATCGCATGCCAAGCCAGGGGAAGCCAACAGAGGCATTGGCAGCAGCGACTCCACCAGACAGACAGCGATGCGGACGTGCCAGAGTTTTCAGCTTTAGCTTTAGCTATTCAGCTCCAGACTTTTGGAGTCGACAAATGATCGTGGCTGGTTTGGCTCTTTTATTTTCTTTTTCTTTTCTTTTTATTTCATTTCTTTTAGTTTCTTTTTTTCTGTTGGTGGCACATCATTTGATTTTCGACAAGTTGTTGAGGCTATTTGCTGATTTGGCTGCCGCTGCTGTTGCCGTGGCTGCTGCACAAATTGATTGGCTGCCTCCAGAGTTGGCTGGTTGGCGGTGGAGGTGGAGGTGGAGGTGGAGAGTCTGTGTCCGTGTCCGTGTTTGTGTCCCCTGTCCAAGACCCGACTGCATGTCCCATCCATCCAGCGACCATCCATCCCCCAGCTGTCGAATATTGTTGCTTGGTGCTCATGTTACTGCTGCTACGCTACACGGAAAATCACAAAAGTTGCTCTAAATACCTAACAATTCTTCCTTAAACTATCTATTTACTTGGAAAAGGAAAAATATATATTAAGTAAGAAATAAATCAATTCTGATCCTTCTCTAAACATCTTTTCTGCATTTTTCTTATATTAATTAATAAAAAAAAAACACTTGCGATCCTATTCCCAAATTTGTACTATTTCTTTTTCAAGTGTAGCCTCTCAGTTATCTGCTATTGCTGGCGGCGTGAGGAAATGTTTGCATGGCTTTCATTAGTTTGGCCGTCAATGATTTCCATTGCGCGCCGGCCTGACCAATACCGATCCTCATCCAAACCGATCCCCGATCCTTTGTTGCTGCTGCTGCTGTCGTCACACTTTGGCAATTACATTGACAATTGCAATTGTTGTAATTGTTGTTGGCACATCGTCATCTTGTCAAATTAATTTGACATCTCAACATGGCAGGCAGCAGCAGTTGGGAAAACCCCCCTCATAACACCCAGTCGAAGAAAAGGAAACAAAAATATGTAGGTCCCAGTTTCAATTGCTTCTGATTCGTTTTGGTTTTTGGTTTTCGGTAACTGAAAACTTTAGCCATGGCTAAAAATGGACATGAGAAAGATAGTAGCAGTTACAAACAACAACCCAGTCCGAGAGTCTGGCCCAAACAATAACAAACAAAATCGTGAGTTGGGACAAAGAGAAAACCCCAAAAAAAAGTGGACATTCGAGATATGGAGACTAGGGACTGCCCTGAGGGCGCAAAAAACAAAAAAAAAAATAAATAAATAAGGAAAACCTAGGCGAAAAGATATGATATTAAAAGGCACAAAGTTAAAGTAAAAGTGATATCTTTGCTTCATAAACTGATCTGTTCTCACTGATGATCTGGAAATAGTTTGGTCTCACTGATTTCCGTTTCTACCCCCAAATGCCCCCAAATTCTATTTTGGTTGTTAAGTAATCGAAATCTCTTCACTCACCATCTCATCGAGACTCTTCAGATCATTGGTAATTATCTGGGGCTGGGGACCATACATCAGCATGGGATTCTCATCGCCAACATCCTCGTTCTCCGAATCATCACTGTCATCGTAAAGATCCGTCTCTGAGCCCACCGTTGTGGTGGTGGTTATTGTCTTTGTTGTCATCGTTGTGGCCATGCTATTTCCAGAGTTTATGGCTTCCGTTTGAGTTCCGTTCTCTGAGGAATTGGCCCCATTGGCCTTGATGTCGGCGGCGATCTCCCGATCGATTTGCCGCTCCATTTGCACCAGCATGGGTGCCAGCATTCCTGTTGAGAGTCAATGATTCACAACATGAAATAAAAGTGAGAAGAGAGGGCATTCCTCTAAAGACTTACCAAATTTGGCGCCACGTCGAGCCACCTCCAGAAGGCAGAGGATCACGTGCTTTTCATTTTTGCGCATAATCAGATCATCCGTTTCGAACAGTAGACATTCGATGATTTTTAGGCTTTTTCTAAGGGATTTTTAAGAGGGATTAAGAAAGCTATTTAATTGGAATATAAAATAATATTACCTGCACCAGGTTATAAAATTGGACACATTGTCGCGGCTAAAGAAGGTGCCACTCTTGGCGGCCGGAAGATAATGGACATTGCCCAGGGCAAGGATCGGACCGGCTAAGCCCGAGGTCATTGAGCGGGTCATCGATTTGTTGCGCGCCTGTCGTCGCGCCAGATAATCCTCCGCCGCCTGGCGCACATAGTTGGCGTGCTGCAAGAGAGAAGTAAGAGCGTTGTTTTTAGAATATTGGAGGAGCAGGATGAGGAAGATGAGTGCCGGAGGGCATTAGAAAATCGCCAATGAGCACGGCTGCGATAAGTATTTTTATTTTATCTGAGAAAGTGCCGCCAGAAATAAACAACCAAGAAAACGTTTTATTTTTAAGCGCCTAAGGAATTTAGCACGGCATTTTTTCTGGGGCTAGTCCCCCCCCCTCCTCGATTCCCCAATTCTCCCCGAAATTTGCCAGCCACAACCTGCAATGGGCGTTGAACGATCAACGTCGGGACAATACTTTTATTTTTGAGTATTTTGGGACAAATGTGAAATGGGGTTGTCTATGTATCCTAGGCGATTCTCTTAATTTCAAAGAACTCTTCAAGTTTTAAAGGTTTTTGTTTTTTTTTGTTTGTTTGTTACTGTAATTGACACATTTTTGACGTTGGCAGCAGTTATGTCATCCGCAATCCGAGATCCCCAGACCCAGAAAACCCAACCCGAGCCCGTATCCGAATCTGAATCTGAATCAAGACGCAAGTAACATCAGCTAAAAGCCCCCCTTCAATCGTGTCTCGAAGTGTCATGCATTCCCATTACCATTTCCATTCCCATTTCCATTTCCATTTCCATTTGCATCATTCCATATTCATTTATGCACACATTGTTGTAATAATTTAATATTTAAACAATATTATTATTTCAGCTTCTTCCACAACCACATGCAGGCAGGCAGGCAGGCACACACAACCACAGATTCGTTTATGGATATCTGACAAATGCTTTATTTGGTGTTTATTGTTTCACCTCGCCATAATACCCTAACCCCAAATAAGGGCAACCCGCAATGACGATGACGCTACGCTGACGTTTTTCTCCTTTTTTTTTTTTTTTTTTGTTTCATCCCAAGGGTGAATACGCAGAGAGCCAACGGAGCAGCATTGGGGATACGGATTGGGATCCAGATCGGAAAATACATATCTTCTAATAGAGAACTCCACTTTCCACAAAACTGTTCTGTGGGGATTTCAGATATTTAAGTCAATAAAATACTTTTTATTCTTGCATTAATCAATATAAAGATGGGAATTTTAAGGTTTACGACAACAAATAACTTAAAAGCACTTGTCAATATATAAATACAAATTTTGTACATATTTTTTAAGTAATTAATTCCCATGAAATAGCATACTAAACATATTAAGTAAGAGCATTACCACTTCGTTTTGCTTTTAGCTCTTTAGCAATCTCCATCAACTTCTTCTTTTTCTGCATCTTCTTTACTCCTCTTCCCCTTCTTTGTGGGGCTGTGTGTTATCATGCCGCCGCTCGCAAGGTAAGCTGCAACGCCCACAACAACCCATTTCGGCTACCCAGAGGCGTTAAATGCATCTCCCGCTCCCTCGGTTGCTTCCTCTTTCTTACTCTATACTTCTCTCCTTCCTCATGCCACTCTAAACCCTTACCCCTGCCTCCTCTGAGCTGTGTGCTGCTACCCACGAAGTTGAAGCTTACTTTAGGCCTTGGTTTCACTTTGGCCGCAAGCAGCGGCAGTTGGAGCTGCGCTTAGAACCGAAGCTTATACAGCTATGGTCAAACTAGTAGCATCAGTTGTTAAGAAATTTATATTTCATATTTTTTAAGGATCTAAAATTTAAAATTCTTAATATACGCAATCAATCAATCATACATATTTTTTTAAAATACTTTTTAACTTAACGTATCTAATATATTCGCTTCTATTTGGCTCACCGCTGCTGTATGTAACACTGTGCGTGTGTTGTTTTTGTTTGTTTTGCTTCTTCTGAATCTGAATCTGAATAATGCATTCGGAGTGCAGGCGGCGCGCGACACAGACAGACAGAGAGAGAAAAAGAAAGAGTGCGAGCGAGCATCATGAATATTTGATGGTCGGCAGCATCACATTTTCACTTTCGAAATTCGACAGTTGCCGGATTGGCGCGTAGTGTGGGTGGGAAAGAGATAGCTTGGAAATAGTTATTATGACATAAAAAAACAACACAAAAAAAAAAACTTTCTTGCATCAACAGCGCTTGGCTCGTGCCACTTGTTGTTGTGGCTGTGGCACAAGGCAGCAAGTGCAAGTACATTTTATATGCATAAATCGATAAACATAAATAAAAATGCATACGAATTTAGGGTCCTTTTAAATCCCTTTTCAATAAACAAGTGAACCTTTAATTTAGTTGACATCGTTTCCTTATTCTTCTCTTTGCTTTGCTTTTCTTTCACGTTTTGCTCCTCTTTTCTCTAGCCTAGTGCCTCGACATCCGCATCCGTATCTTCAGAGTCAAGTGTCGAACCGCAATTAACATGACTTTAGCTTCGCGTTCTCTTCCTCTTAACACTCTTCTTCTTCACTCCCCCACTTTCCTATCTTCCCCATCTTCGTCTTAGCTGCATAGAGCTAAGGCCAGAAAGAGATGGAAAGTGGGTCGACCTGTGACCCCCCACCCTCCAACTCAATCTGGGCAAAGCCTTCCCCTTCCTTCATATTGCAAATACGTGACGATGATGCGATATCCACACACACACACACACACACACTCGTATAAAGGTGAAAGAATAACAAGAAGAAGATACAGCAGAAGAAAGGCGTAAGAGAGAACTTTCGTTCGAGTGTGTGTGTGTGTGTGGGTGTGCGTGCATACGTTACAGGTACACCGCAGGCTTTTCAGTTACGTTAGCCGTCACGTAATTAGCTTAGATTTTTGCTCTTTTCTTTTGGCGCTTTCTGCCTGTTCACAAAATGTGTGTCAATATGGCGTTAATAACATTACATGACAAACTGAAAGCACTTGCAGAGCAGAAAAGAAAAAGAAAAAAAATCAGCAACTGCAATAACAGAAAAGATACGCTCTCGCATTATACCATAACACCGGCGGCTGGCGACGTAAGCGCGGGCGGCGTCAACGTTAACGTCAACGTCAGCGCAGCAGCGCAAGTTATTTTTTGCTTCCGCAAAAAAAGCAAAAATTAAATAAAACAAAATTAAAGCGCACACCGAAATAACAGCAGCAGCAGCCAAATAATAAATAAAATGACATTGCACAAAAAAACAAACTCGAAAAAAAAAAACAAAAAGAAAACAAAAACAAAAACCACAAAATACAAAACAGAAATAAGGTGATAACACAGTGGAACACGCAAAAAGCAACAATCTGATGGATTGGAGAAATGTTTGTTAATATTTTTATATTTGCAAAGGCTTTTGTTTTGGAATTCTAAAAAATTCCTTAGTATTTGAAGTTTAATTTCCAAGTTGAGTTTATGTATTGGTTCTGGGATGTTAATTAAAAAAATATATTTTTTTTATAATTATTCCCATATTTCCTTTAAATTTCCAGTATTTAAAGTTAAGCCTTATTTTCGAAATCTATATTATACATATATTTATATATCTATAAAAACTAACACTGTGCTATTTACATTGGCAATTACTCAAGCATCTGTGGATTCCTTTTAGAGTTTTGCTAAGCGGATTTGCCGCCGTTTCAACTGTTTATTTTGTTGCTGTTATTTTTTGCCACCAACTGACGACTGACTGCCAGTCAGCAATTGATTGGCCCCGCAAGGAGACCAACGAAAAGGGGCAGGGGGAAGCGGGGGAGCTCTTACCAAAGCTCAATCACAAAACTGTCCGCGGCCCATTCACAATCGAAAAATCATATTTCTTCAGCGGCTTTGTATCTTTGTGTCTTTTTATCTTTGTATCTCTGCGAAGTTTTGGGCTTGTCTCTTTGGGTTCAAGGTTCTCCCATGGCGATGACTTCCTACCATATATATGTACATATATAATGCCATATTTATACTATATATATATATATATATATATGTATATTGCTTTGGCAATGATAGATCGATGGCTTCGCTTCGCTTGCAAATGATTTCTGCACAAAGCAAAGCAGCGGCGGCGTCGGTGGCGGCAATGATCGATCTACAGCGAAGTTCACCTGCTCTCGGAGGTCTTTTGATCTTTTGGTAACGGTATTTCCATAATGCCCATAGAAGGCGTTCTTGATAGCCGTCTCCGCTTTGGTCTAGAGAAGTTGTATATTGCTGTGTGTGGGAAAAACTTCATGGCAGCGACCCTGGAGATTTCGATAGGAATCGTAGCGATAGAACAGCGAATGGATGAGATCACTCCAAGTGCGATTATCATCGATGACAGGTTCTTCGAACTGTATATATTCTTTTCCTTTTAAATCCACAAATATTAAGTAATAGTCGAAAATAACAGAGAGACTTCACTAGCCAAAAGCCATAAAAATGCCAATGACATCAGCAATAAAAGATCAAACTTTAAATAATAATAATCTTAAGATATTTAAAACAATAAACAAAAGAAAAATATCTATATTTTATAGATCCAAATAGATTAAGTAGGAACAAAAATATATAAAAAAAAGGAAGAGCGATAGGCGATATAAATTTATCCCTGAGAATTAAATCCAAAATGAAATTAATAAATCAAGCCTTTAAACGAATATTATTATTCAAATTGAATAATAGAAAATTAATAAAAAGAGTTATTAACAATTAGAAAATATCAAATATTCCTTGAAAGCTCTTAAGACAATAAAAATTAACTCAGAACTTTAAATAAATATTCAGAATTTAGACTAGTTATTGGTAAAAACATTGTCATTGCGATAACTTATTCCAATATTCCAAAATGTAGCAGAAAATTAAAAAACAAATATTCCGCTTGGCTTAAATCCAATTGGGAATGAGCAACAAGTGGGATGTAATCCGAGTAAGTAGCTCTCTCAATCCAATTAACCCAGCAAGGAGCTCGCGTTATTGTTTTGTTTAATTTTTTTTTAAAACCATATGTTGAAAACAATCAAGTGTGTGTGATTTCACACGAAAACTATTTTCCCTCGTTAGCTACTCACAAGACAATACAAACAATACAAAAGCGATGAAACAAAAACATATTTCTATTATAAGATTTAATTACAGAAAATAAATTGATGAGATTTTAGGGCTTTCGGTTTCAGGAAAAGATAGTTAAAACTATTTAGTAAAAACTATTTAAAATAAGAGAGAGATCCAAATATTATTTTCGATATAAAATAGGACAAAAAAAGTACTAAATTAAATGTATTTCTCAGACTTATTCAGATTAAAATCATGATATGTAAAATGATCAATTTGATTAATGTAATTAACTGTATTTTTACTAATGCCACCATTTTGCACATCTTCTACTTAATTGCCAACATAAAACCATCATTAATTTGGCTAAATACCTTTAACATTTAATAGACGTTACTTCCTTAAATGGCCCCCCGCTCGATAATGATAATGATCGAGCTAATTTTTGGTCTTAACTCCCAAGTTCTCTATAAGGTCAGGTGGCTGCTTCTGCTGAAGCTACAAATGTGTGTATTTCTTTTCCAGTGGATCCCTGAGAGAGAAAGAAAATAAAAGGGCGGGACAAAAGGGAAACCTAAAGAAAACAATAAAAATCCGGCTAGATGGGCATTTGGATATAGCCAAAAGTGGCAGAATTCGATGGCAAAAAGCCCAAGAAACAGTACAAAAAAAAAAACACAACACAACACAAGAAAAAAACAACAAACAAACCGAACTGGTTTGTTGGCCAAAGCCAAAACGAATTTTGAATGTGGGTGAAGTTGTTAAAAAATGTGGCAAACGCAACGCAGCAGCGGCAGCAATCGAGGTTAGCCAGAGAGCTATATACCTTTGCTTACTTTGAGCATATTTAGTTATAAACTTGAATTTAGACTCTGGCCAAATTAGAGTCCGATCTAAAGTGAGAGCTGGCCGCGAGTACCAGTATCTAATGATACAGATACAGATACAGATGGAGATACTGAGATATACTATGCAGCCACGAAGTCCGAACTCAGAACAAGCCACCAAAATGTCGAGATCTCTGTTTGTCGCGCTTGTCCAATTTGTCCGATTTGGTGTGTTTCCTGTTTCCAATTGCCAAAAACATTTGAAAACAAAACAAAAAAAAAACAAGAAAAAAAATCAACAAGCCAAGATACACGAAAAAAGCATTACGGATTTCTATTGCTTTTTTTTTGCCAGCGGATTATTACCAATACCATTAACTGATATTATCTGGTGATCTATTAGCCAAAAAGGCCTCAAGTTGAAGCGATTCTCGTTGAACTTTATATTCTTTTCTAGATTTTATTAATTTTTCTTAAATTTTAGTGAAAATTTGTTGAAAATCTACCAACAAACTCAGCTTTAGGAAGTACGTTCTTAAGATTTTTTAAAATTTTTTAAAAAGTTATTTATTTCAAATATGAATTTGAATTTTCAAATTATTATCTTGATGTTTAAATGTTGATATCATCCAAATAAATATTTAAAATAATTATACTATTTATTTAATACTATTTACATTTTTTTCAGAATTATAATAATAAATTTAAGTTTTCTATTAAGATATACATTTGAAAAAAAATATATATTAACTTTACCAAAAAAGGCGCTGAAAACTATGCTTCAATATTTCCTATTACACTTTTTGCGCCTGTTTTTTAATAATAATATGAAAGCCCTTTAATATTAATTTTTGTAGATTTAATTGATCTTGAGGAAACATCGCAACTAATCCCGGTTTTGGTTAATTTCCGTTTTGGCAGCGATTCCTTAACGCCATGGCCGGTGAGTAAGTTGCCGTGGATCACGGATCACGGATCACGAAATCCCCCCTTACGCGATCATCACGGACGACTTATGATGCGTGTTGGCTGGCGCTTGGCTGGGATCACCTTAGCGAATCTACGGATCGTGCAAATTGCCTGGCCATGCCCGGGTCTATTTGGCTATTTGTCCACTTTTGGCCAACAAAATAATAAAAAAAAAAGGAAAGAAAAGCAACTAGCTTTGTGTGTGTAAATACGGAACATATGTAAATATTAATTTTATTAAGCAAACGTGACGGCGAGATCGCGGCTTAACTTGGACGTCGCTGACACGACAACCCACGCCGCCACTGCCGCTGTTTTCTTATTTGGCTTTTCAATTCACAACAAAAAAATTGAGTTTGTTCGGTTCGCTTGGCTTTTATTTTTTAGTTTTTGGTTTTTCATATTTTTTATTTTTTATTTTTAGTTTTTTCTTTGTATATATATTTAAAAAAATTTGTTTTTCGGCCCTGACTGAAGTTGACAGTTTGCCATCACTCACCACGCATCCCGTGCGTGGGAACCCCCTGAGCTGGCCACTAGATGGGAGTTTGGATTAAAACAAAAAATAATAATAATCTGTTGAAGTTGCCTCACCTCCCAGTCTTTTGTGTCCTTAATATGATCAGTATGATAGTGTGCTTAGTGTGTCCTTGCCGCTAATTGATATTTATATTGGTTTAAAATATGTCTTATAAAAGTTGGCCATAAAAGACCCAAGGCTTAGCAATAATTACAGATACTTAATGTTGTATAAGAGAATCGATATCATAAGGATTTTCCTACAAATCATTCAATAATAATCTCTTTTTCTTTTTCATTACAGTGCAATTATTGTAAAAATTGTCTCGGTGATTCACTCTCCCCCAAAATGATCGATTTGATCGATTTCCGTTTTTGGCCAATACTTTTTTTTGAGTTTAAAGAAGATGAGTTTGCAAAATTTGTTTTTTTTTTGCAATTTGAAATTTGGAATCGACTGAATAAATAGCAATAGAATAATATTTATAAAGTTACTTTTATTTATCTTAAAAATAATTCATTATATTCTTAAACTAAATAAAACACATTACAGATTATTATTTTAGTTTATTTTAACACAAAACGTCGTCATCAAGAGTTTACAACAAATAAAAAAAGAACAAACAAAAGACTTAGGCAACGAACTTGACTGCAAAAACTGTTAGTAATTGGCTCTGCACTGAAGTTTGTTGCTTAAGTCTTTAATTTATTACAAAGTTTCGTGTTAAAATAAACTAAAATTAATAAAAACAAAAAAAGAATAAAACTTAATTGATATTGTGTTTTTTTTTTTAGTTTAAGAAGCTAATGAATCATTTCTAGCTTTCAAATTTCTTCAAGCTAGAGAGGTGGGTGGGGTACACCGCCCCCGTAATCGCTGACCTTTTTCGATTCCGAATATAGCAAGGAAGTAAGTAGTGTTCCCTCTCAGTATTGATCGCTGCCGATCGTGAGCGGCGCTTGTCACGCTTTCTGCCATCCCTAGAATGGTCATAACTATTTGCAGTCGTTCTCCGGAAAAACGTAGCTCCAGCTCAGACTCAGACTCGGACTCGGACTTCAGCTTAAACTCACACACACCCCAAGGAGCTCAAATTAGTCAGCGACACTCCATAAATCAGGCGCACTCGCCGAAAACAATCGAGAGTTCCAGGTCCCAGGTCCCCGGACCATGTCCAGCTCCACTTGGGACAGCTGCCAATGTCTTTGGGGTCCAAGCGATTAGCATACAATTTGTGGCGGAGAGGGGATGCTGCGGGGTTGTGCATTCGGTGGGGCAGAGAGTGTGGGGCCAACACTCGCAGCCATAAATAATAATCGCTTTGGGGCATGAAGTCGGCGGTAGTTGTTACACCAAAAGAAATGATTCTGATATCTTAATTTATGTGAATTTGGTTATTAATTTTTAAATCAAAACTTATAATAAATATATAAAAAAGAATTTATTAAAAAAAAAAATTAATAATAATAAATGAGCAGATTTATCAAGGGGATAACTAAAAATTTGAGGTATTTTCAATACTTATAGAAAATAAACAATAAACAACATATATTTAATTTTTAAAATGTATAAAAATAGAAATAAAATAGAGGAATAGAACATTTTTTAAATTAAATTCTATTAAGATTTCAAAATTAAAATGATATAAACAACAAACTTTCCTATTTTTAAACAACAAAAACATAAATTCAACTTCGCAGTCCGATAATTACACATTTTTACTTTCTGTGTAAGATCTGAAGTTTGCAGTTTTTTTTTTGGGAGTCAAGAGTTGGGAGTTGGGAGTTAAAAGTTGGGAGTTTTTTTTTTTTTTTTGGCTGCCAGTTGGCTTCGCTCCCCGCCGCCTGCCAGTTGTCGGTACAAATTGCACCGTTAATAAAGTCAAAATCGGATTAGACACGGCCCGACCGCCCCCTTTTAATTTTTTCCCTGCCTTATTTCTTTATTTTATTTAAGTTGTTTTTTGTTTTGTTTTGCTTTTGCTTTTGTTTTTGTTTTGGGTGGACAAAAAGTCAGCTGCAAGCAAAAGCCAAGCCACCTGTGTTGGCCACGCGGACAGATATCGGGCGGTGATATAGCATAGCGATATATATACATATATCTAACTGCAACTGTAACTGAAACTGGAAATCAAATGGTCAACAAAATAAATTCAGCTCTAATGAATTTTGATTCATTTCCATTTGCTTTTGGCGCAAACAACTAAATAACTCCCGGTGATTGGGAACGTAAAACGTGGAATATATATATATATACATATATAACTTAGATAATACCGAACACTGACCAGTGACCCATATATGTCACACGAATTGTACAATAGGTGGGCAATATTTTCTTGGGGGTTTCTTGGATTTTTTCCTGGGTTTTTTTTTCTTGTTGGTTATTTATGTAAGTATTATTTACCTAAGGTTATGAATAAATAACAAAAAAGTTATTATTTTATCAGGTTTTCTATGGTTATTCCATTATAATGGATTTATAAAATCTGATATATAATATTTGATAAATGAAAAATTGTCTTTGATAAATAATTGATATTTTTAAATATCAAAAATAAACATTAATATAAAAATATAAAAACTATAGTATATTTATATGGAAACAAAATTCATGCAGTACGATTTCTAGAATTTTAAAATCATTTTAAAGCGTTAAATTATTGAAAGAATGGATATTTCATATAATTTATAATATATAAATTATTATATATATATTATATATTATAATTAATTAATTAATTAATTATATATTATAATTAATAATTCATATAAATATTAATTAATATATATTCAATATGCATTTATTTAATTTAGTTTATTACCTATTAAATTAAGTGCAATTTTGAATTATTGCCTATATTTTGAAATATAAAATATATATTTAATATATATTTTCTGTCATTCCAAGTTGATAATCTTGTGAATATTAAAATGTATAGCCTTATACATATTGTTAAATATCTAAAATCTTGAAATATTCGATTTTATTAATTTAAAAAAATTAATAAATAAATAAATAGCTTTAACCAAACTTCCACCTTTTCTCATTTATATAAAATATTGTTAAAATCGATAAAATATCGGTTTATATATTTTCTACTCATTTCAAGAAGCAGCACCATAACCCTTAACCCACACAACATGAAAGTGTTCCCCCACATCTGGTGTGTAAATGGATGTCCTTTATTGGGCTAATTTATAAAAGATCTTCTTAAAGTTGGTTCCGACGTCTTTTAGCCCAAGGCTTCGATGATATATGTATATTATTGGGTGTATTATTTTGAGGAAATATATTTTTCCAGTATTTCCAGTATTGTTAAGTTTCCTTTGAAGGCTCCGAAGGATCTCCCCTCTAGCGATGACTTTTGCGTAGACGACTGAGACGACGCAGCTGGGCGCGACGACGATTACGCATACGTTTGCGCCTGGCCCTGGCTTCTTCGGCTGCTTCTTCATCCACTTCTACTCCATCTCGCTGTCTTCCAGCACGTCCTCCTCCTTTGGCCTCCTCTGCCTTGACCATATCATGCAAATCCGGCTCCACATGCTGCTCCATCTTCACCAGATGATGGACCAGCGAACGGGCCAAACGTTCATCTTCGCTGGTAAAGAAGCTAATGCATACCGAATCCTTGCTGCAAATGGTGGCTACCTTGGCCATGCGGCGTATGTAATTCTCCAGGGATTCGGGAAAATCATAATTGATAACATAACGGATAAGGGGCAATTCCATGCCACAGGAGTTTAGATCAGTGGTAAAGAGGATGTTGCAGGTGTTGAGGCGAAACTGGCGCAGCGACTCATCCCGGTCGGTGGGAGTCCGACCACTGTGGATGCCATTGCAGTGGACAAAGACCCGGACAAAGGTCACCAGCTGATCGACACTGCAACGCCGCTGGACAAAGACCAAGACCTTGCCGGGATTATCGCTGGCATCATAGATTGTGGTCAGTTCCTCCTTCAAGCGTTCCAACTTGTTGCTCTCCTCGATAATCCGTACACGCTGCTGAATGGACGCGGAGAGGCGTGTGGCAGAGACGATATCGATATTGGCCACCTCGCCGACACGGACCATGGCATAGTTGCCCATATAGCGACGGGCAATACGCTGAACACCTCGGGGCCAGCCGTATGAGGAGGCCACCAGCTGGGTATCGGGACGCAACAGCTGGATAATGCGCACCATCTGACCCTCCAGGCCAACCTCCAGCATTCGGTCGATGCCATCAATCACCACATACATGCAACGATGCAGATCCATCAACGGCGGTGCACCGTCCTCGTTATTCTTCTCCAGGATGTGTAGGATGCGGCTGGGTGTGGATACCAGCAAGTCACAGCCCAGGGGTAGGGATTCCATAACCATGGGTTGCCGGTGAGCGGGTCCGGCAATGCAGGAGCTTCGCATTCCGGGAAATGCAAAGGTATCCACCGTCTGGTGCAGCTGTATTGCCGCATCTCGTGATGTCACCAGCAACAGGACCAAGGGACCACCCATCGATATGGCTTGGCGGTTATGAAAGATGTAATGGATGGCTGGCAGTAGGTAGGCCAGGCTCTGGCCGGTACCCGGATTGGAGATCATCATCACATTGCGGCCATCAATGGCCAATGGCCAGACTTGGGCCTGAACGGGCGAGAATTCAGCATATCCGCGTTGCTCCATCTGACGGCGGGTGAAATCGGGAAGGCCAATGTTCCGGAAACTGGTCACTGGCCACGGCATTGGGCGGTTATCCGAACCGGCTACCGTAATATGATAGCGATGACGGTACAATTGAACTGCTCTCGGTGTGTCCAATGGTTGGACAAAGCGGCAATTGGAGATTTGAACTGGCTCAGGGCAAGAGGGGGAGAGGCAACGAGAGCGGGAACGGGCGCCGGAACGGGAACGGGAACGGGCACGGGAACGGGCGCGGGAACGGGAACGGGAACGGGAACTGGAGCGAGATGAGCTGTTTGATGTCGAGGAGCTGAAGAAGTCATCATCACTATCATCATCCTTGACGGGATAAAAGCGTGGTGGTGGTGCCTGTGGTGTACGGCTGCGGGTCCCCTGCCCCAAGTACACCCGGCGACTGCCGCCACGATCATTCGTTGACTTTTCATCGACTGGACAGCGGCTCATCCTAGCGCTGCTGTTGCTGCGACTGCGGCTCCTGCTGCTTCTGTCCAGCTTAACCACGGCCACACTCCTCAGGGGACTGCGACTGCGAAACTGGCGCCGGTCGGCACTCGGGGAATAATGGCTCCAAGTCATGGAGTGCGAGTTGAACTTGGTTCTGCCAGTCCTGGCACGAGATGAGATGGATGGTGATGCCGATCCAGATGGCAATGGAGATAACGAACGGGAGCGTGAATGAGATTTCGATTTGGATGGCAAGCCCGATCTGGATGGCGATGAATCTGGAGATGACGAGACCTTAGTTTTGCCGATGGTCGCCACTTTACCTTCCTCACGGATGCTGGCACAATCCTCGTCAGTCGACGAAAATGAGGTCCGGGAGGTGGGTTCATTACAGCTGCTATCATCGTCATCGGTGGAGGAGCTGCTTTCGCTGCTGGCACTGCGCTCACGGGCCCAGCGGCGCTGCCTGTGTGCCTTACGCTTCCTGGAACGCGGCTGGGCAGGATCAGGCTGGCGGGAACAATGTGTCGCCACCTCGGGGGTCGGCGGTGACTTGGATTCGCAATCGGACATTGGAGACTATTTCTTTTGGATTTGTCTTCTTTTCAGGATTTTCTTCTTTTTTGTTTCAAAGATTTCTTTGATTCTGTAGCCGCCGCACTTATTCGTTTCTGTTTTCAATTCTATTTTCTTTTTCTAAAAGGGGCTTAAAAGGGCTTTTGACAGTTTGTGGGACTGCCAACATCCTGAATATTTAAGAACAGAACTGACCACTTTCCTGGGGGCAACTCTAAGCAAATAGGAGGAGGCAACTCTGGGAAAAGTTTTTTTTTTTTTATTTTTATTATTAAAAAAAATATAATGATAAATAATTTCATTTTTTTTGTACTAATAAAATAAATAATAATTCAAATAAAAACTATTTAAATAAAATTTCTCAAATATTGTCTTTAATTATATCGATATTTTTAAGTAAAAGCGTTTTTGTTTTTATCGTTCTATTAAAATTTAACTTTTAGTCAATATAATTTGGTATTTGTCGAGATTTAACATATCAATTATATCAAATTTGACAATATTTTTAATGGCGCTTCTGCTGCTTCATTTATCATTTAGTTTTTAAAATTTAAACTACTTTTTCCTTAAACCCCAAATATCTGCAGAAATAAGGCATATCTATAGCCCCGTTTTGGCTTATCTACGGCTATAATTGGTTGGTCAATTAAGAGCCTTCCCCTGGTCAGTGGGAACTTATTCGTATTTATATTTTTTTATATAAATATATTTGTGTGTTTATCAAATTCAATTAGCCGAAGCAAGCGGCACATAAGGCGGAAAACACTCGGCAACAAAGTTGCAACACACAAAATAAAAATGCGAAATACATAAAAACTCGATGCACTTTATGCGATAGAGTTCTAACTATAGAAAAATCTGTATAATTAACTAGATAAATTGGCAAGCAATTGGCTTGTACAGATCGTTAAGACAATTCGCTAATGATCTGCCAAGACGACGGACGGCTAACGATCTCTCAGCCGCTCTCCTACTCCTTCTCCTTCTCCTGCTTTTTGGCTAATTGGCCCCCCTGAAAGTGGCCATCAAAGTGGTAATTACGATAGTTGTCGTTTCATAGGAACGGCGATGAAGACATCACAGAACAGCAGCAGCAGCAGCATTGCAACTTATGAGAAGGGTACTGCTTCCAGCTGTCTTAAATATTCTTCTTAGTTTGGTTTTTGTTTTTGGGGAGTTTCAATTAAAGTTCCATTAACGCTTCGCGACACACACAATTATTAAAAATTATATTTATGCTTATGACATTTCCGGCAGAAAGGCGACTCCACCTCCTTTTTAGATTTCCCTGGTCGCGTCACTCGTGAGTCATTTTCATTTATTTCGAGACAGCGTCAGACGACGGAAGATCAAAGCGGCATATCCATCACCATATCGAGCACTCGCCGAGGGATCTAGATAGGATAGTGCTCAGGATAGGGAGATCATGAGAGGAGTTGCCTGTGTACAGGTGAAGACGCTGTTTGAGAGCGCACAGAGAGTAAATGGACTCATCCTCTGACAAGGTAATCAATTAATATTATAAATAATAAATCATTATATTAAATATTACATATATTAAAGAATATATTATAATATTTTAGGTATTCTGTAAATATACCTAATAAATATCATATATAATTAATAATTGTAATAATGATCTCACATATTATATAAAAAAAAACCTTAAAAAAAACCTGATAAGGGGGGGGGGGTTAGGTTAAGCTGTAAATTCTCTCAAAACTCTGGATTCTTTTGGCCAAAATAAACACACACAACTTCCAACTCCT
Organism: Drosophila birchii; assembly: GCA_035046345.1. Lineage (NCBI taxonomy): Eukaryota > Metazoa > Arthropoda > Insecta > Diptera > Drosophilidae > Drosophila > Drosophila birchii. Next base: position 6,564,519 of record JAWNOA010000043.1, on the reverse strand, counting down.
TAGCTCGCAGCAGGAGATCTCTTATTTTTTTTCTTTGAGGAAAAACAAGGCAAGGAAGGCGCATACGAATCCGATCTTGTGGCCGATACGAATCCCCACAAACTGCTACATCGGGCCAAAACACAACAACAACAATAATAACAATAACAACAACAACAGCAACAAGTCAAGACAAATTGTCTACGGGTTGAGGTCTTGCTATTGGCCTCCAGCGTGACGATGTCGGTGCTACTGGCGCCACTCAGCGCCAAGAAAACCAAGAAAAAAGCAAAGAAAAACAGAGAAAACACAGCAGAACAGGGAGGAGGGCCACAAGGGAGGTGGAGGTGGAAGATGTGGAGCCAGGTGAGGATTGGGTGCATAAAACAGAGGCAAAGGCACAGCGCTGAGGCCGAGAGGCAGACGCAGACGCAGAGGTTGAGGCAGGGGGCTGTGGTTATGGCATGTGCCACCAAAAAACCAAAACCAAACCAAGCATTCTGTCTGCGAATTGGTTTGTGATTTCCATAGACTCCTTTTTTTATTAAGTATTTAATTAGAACATTTTATTTAAAAATTTGTTTCTTGAGAGAAACTATTCAATATAAAAATACTACGCTGCTAAGCCTGGCCACAAATAGGCATTGAAAATTATTTATTTTTATAAATATTTGAAGAGAAATTTGTTAAATCAAATTTTAAAGAAATTTGTTAAATCAAATTTTAAAGAAATTTGTTAAATTAAGTTTTAAAGAAATTTGTTAAATCAAATTTGATTTTGTTTAAAAGAGAAGAATAGGCAGTAAATGTTAACAAAAAAAAATATATATATTGAGAATCTATACAAAAGCCATATATAAGATATTAAATTCTTTAAAAATGTATTTCTTTGCTTAAACTATTTAATATAGAGTTTTCAAATAACAAATAATAATAAATAATAAAAAAATAGAAATAATAAAAAACATCACCCCACAAATAAGTAAAAACCCTTGAATCTTAAAACCCCTACCAGAAATTTGTTTAAAAAAATGTTTAAAAAAATTTATGAAATAAAATCGGATTAATTGAATTTTTGTCTTAAGAGTTTAGCAAAAAAAAAATAAATAACCATAGAAAACCATGTAACCCTTTTATCGTTATTTCCTTTTTTAATATTTAAGCTAATACTTCCACCCATCTCATTTTTATTTATGTAAGTTTTCAATTTGTTGTTCCTTTTTAAACATTTTTCTAATTACTTTTAGCCCTTTTGCTGGTATTTGCATTTACTTCTATTTATTAGCTTGGCTGCATTAGTCGAGTGCCTCATTTATGGCATACTATGTTCTGCCTGAACTCTGTTCTCGAAAACGCTTTTCAGTTAAGCAACCTGAGCCACCTGAGCGCTTTTGGCTCAATGAACCACCGCGCCCGAGCCCCCACCCCCTCGTAAGTGACCTCATTTTCACGTTGTTGCTTTTTCCAGGAGTGCCAGAGAAAAGCCTTTTAGCCAAGTCGAGAAAAAAAAAACAAAAATATGAAATAAAAATCTATGAAGCTCTCTTAGCACTCCCGTAAAGAGTTCATAAAGGGGGGAAAAAGTGTGAATTTTGTTCTGGCTTTCTTTCCTCCATTTATTCTTGATTTTTTTGCCGCCCATTTAAAGTTCATTTGCTTTTGAGCCACCTACCTTGCAAAGGGCCACGCCCGTGTCCAAGCGATCCATAAAGTTCTCGGCATTGATGCTCAGCTCTGGATAGAGGGTGCTAAGCCACTCGGCGAGATCCTCCTTCATGGCCTCCAGATACTCCTCGCTGGACTTGAAGGGCCTGTAAGGCCGTGCCTCCAACATGGCCATATTGTCGTTTTAGGTTTGGGTTTTTTGGGGTATTAAAAGAACTCTTCTCCTTGGCTTTTCGCTTTTTGGTTTATAAATTTTTCGTTGATTTTTAAATTTTTGTTCAGAATCCTTTTGTTAGCAAAATTTCGTTGGATTTTCGTTAATATTCGGGGGCATTGCGTCTCTTGAGTCGTTTCGAATTAATTCGTAAAGGTTTTTTTTTGGGCTGCAAGAGAAAGAGTTATATGTTAGTTAAATGTTTATTAAATTCAATTGGCAAAAATAAAAAATAAAGAAAGTAATCAACAATAAAATAGGTTTCTAAACAAAAAACCTAATTTGCAAGTTCTTTCTGTCTTGTTGATGGATGCTAGAGGCAGTTGCAGATTTTCTATAAAAATGCCTAATAAATTAATGTGTGTGTGTGTGTTTTTTTTTTTTTGTATTTTTGCACAAAATAATTCAACCCCGCAGAATACATGGAAAATAACAACAACGGCGAAAATTTATGATTGTGCCACTGCAGCTGACATAATTATGGGACACAAAACCGCAACGGCGGCAACAGAGACCGCCGCCAGCGGCAACAGCAGCAGCAGCAACAAAAAGCACGGCTAAAACAATACACTGAACCAAATATCAGGGGTTATTAAATAACATATAAGCAAAAGAACTTAATTCATTTCAATCTAAATTGTAAAGCCCTTTAAATCTATACTTTTTAGTTTAAAAACTATACAAATTCGTAATAAATTTATATTTGTTTAGGCAAAAATGTATATAAAATTAAGAAATCGTGTAAAGCTGGCTATTATTTATTTTAAAGGCTTGAAAATTACGTGTTTGTAGGAATATTAAAACCTCAAAGCTTCCACTTTCTAAATGAAAAAACTATATTAATATTAAATTATATTAAAAATAGATTTTAAATAAAAAAAATTTGTATTTTTCCATAAATTTATGGCTTCAAATTCCTCACCAAAAAAATTATTAACCAAATTGTGTTAATTTGGTGCAAATAATAGTTTTAATTGAAATTTAAAAGCTAATTCCAAATTTTGCCACAAAACTTGTTTAAACTTTGTTATTAATTTTGATTTTTTAAGTGCATAAAAATAAAATCAATACATAAAACATAACTCGCGGCACAGTCGTCTGTCGGTTACTTGAAAAAGCCTCAGACTCAACTCAAACTCGGCAGCGGTACCTCCAACCTCTAAAGATTTGGTATTGGACTGGGACTGGGCGCCAGGTTAATGGCAGCATTCCGCTCATTAAAAAACTGGCACCTATATTGATATATATATATGTATATCCAAGTATATATATATATAGATAAATAATCCAGCCAGTAATTAGCGATGAACTGTGAACTTCGAGGTGGAAAGGAGAGCGATTAATGTCGGGAAGTTTATGGAATTATTGTTGCATAAGGAGATGCCGCCTATAAAAAATATATAGTATATATAAACAGGATCTGTGACCTTTAAAAAAGTAGTGCCCCGCCCAACAAATTAATCCTGACCAGAAATTAAATTAACAGGAAGTTGGAATGGAAACTTGATGATTTTTTTAAAAGAAAACTTGTAAAGAGAGAGAGGGAGAGGGAGAGATGGCCATTGATTAAGGTTTTAATAAGTGGAAAAAAACAAGGATATATATAAGGATATTATAATTTAGCTCTAGTAAACATATGTACATAATATACATATAGTACGATCCTTAAGCTTAAGCTCTTCTTAAGGATGTTATATATCCTTTAAAATAGGTAATTTACTTGTGTATGCCAAGTAAATAAAATAATAATATTTTTAATATGAAAACCAAACCATATTTGTTTTATTTATGCCTGTTAATATTTTAACTTAAACCAAAATTCCCCTTCTTTCTGTTAAGTAAGTAAATGTTAAAATGGCAAAGCTAACTAGGAATATTTTTAAAAATTAAACAAATTAAAGAAGAAACTCCTAAGATTTGAAGACAATTTGCAGAGATATAATAATCGAAGAAAACTAAATTTTTTCGAAACATTCTTTTTAAGGTATTGAGTTTTCATTTTATACCCTTATCTTTGGACTTTATGTTTAAAAAGAACCCTTTTTCATCTGTGCTTTATAGCCTATATGAATCCCATTAGAAAAATATGCCAGGATTATACAAGGAGTACATCAGAAATATAAAAATAAAAAAAAACCCAAAATTTTCTAGGAGAAATTAGCAACAAAAAAAGAAAATAAATTGTATTCATTGCTGTTTCTGTGGGTTTAAATGTTTTTGTATGTTTTTGGTTTTTTATATATATATTTTTTGCATTAAATACTTTTGTGTTTCGCATTTTGTTGTATTTGTATTTTTAACTGTTTTTTTTACCAATCTTACTGTATTTTTGTGTATTTAATTCAGCTTCGCATTGGTTGCATTAAGTGTGTTGCCTTGCGTAACCCCCGATTGGCCGATGAGGCGGCTCGAGGCTGGAGACTCTGGGCTCTGGTCTTAATTAAGGCGCAACAGCGTTTTATTTTATTTTATTTTTGTTTTTGCCAACACTTACGTGCATGTTGGGGGAATCCAAGTTGGATTTAGAGATTCAGAGATCGGACAAGTACAAAAGGCTGGCCATATGTGTGTGTGTGTTGGCTAATTTGTTTGGCCATTGATGAGGGACAAGCAAACGGATTGCCAACCCGACCCCGGGTGGTGCCCAAATTCGCATCTCATCTACCCAGATTTCACTTTTACATATTTATATACATATATCTATATGTATTGCCTAGATCGATCAGTGGGTTCCAGTCACAGTATTCACATGCCACGCCCCCCTGCTGGCTGACTCAAGAGAAAAAAAAGAGTCGCAAAAACGCAAAAAAAAAAAACTACATTCGAGACAAACGAATATGCAAATGTTTACTTCGCTGGCCTTTTGTTCGAATGATTAGCGGTATTTTTGAAAGTGAATTTAATTAAAAAAGTGCGCGCCAAGCCACAACAACACACACATCTTACACACATACTAGTTTGTATAGGATGCGTCTCCATATAAGATTAACATTCCATTGGCAACCTCTTTCTACTGATTTTAGGCATTGCAAGTCTTTCAATTTTTAGTTTTAAGCCTTAATCAGTGCCTCTCATTTGAAGTTCTGTGTGGAAACTGTTGTGTAAAGCCAATAATGCCTTATCTAACCAAAGTTAACGAATGATGAAATTGTACAAAAATAAAAACTATATGTATATATAGAGATAGGCTAGGAGAGGTTCTCAAGTGGGGCTTTGTTTACTTCCACTTTATTTATTAGCAAGAAAAGTATCTCTTTTTTTAGAGTCGTAATAGTTTCGCATTTAAGTTTTCAAGCTCTCTCAAAAAGGGAAAAGAAACCCTAAAAAAAACCCTAAAATAAAGAAAAACTCCCACTATTTCCCACAAACTCCCAACTATTTTTTGTATTTCTTTTCCTTTTTCTTTGTTTTTTTTTTGTTGTTTTCCCACCTCCATTTCGACAATTGGAGGCCAAGAGACAAGTGTGAATTGCCGGAATGACAGTAAAAGTGATCGAGAGTGTGAAGCCGATAACAGGCAATGGCTATAAAAAACATTGAGTATGGAAAATATGTTATAAAAGTAAACGCATTCAATTCAGTTGTCATTGTTGTTGCTGTTGACTTTTTCAATTAACAATTAACAAACGTCGCAGAAAGATACAAAATTTGGTTTGCTGTTGCATTCGTATTTCGTATTTGGAGTTAAGTCATGCGATTGGGTTTCCCAACACCCAGAGACACAGGCAAAGGGGGAAAATAAATACAAATATCTTGTACAAATCCTCAAAAATAAGTGATAAATTGCTAATAATATTAATAATATTAATAATAATAAAATAAATAATTACTTATTAGCTTAGATGGATAATGTTAAAGTTTCAGATCAAAAAGCAAGGAATTAGGAATGGTTGATGAGATATCTATAGGCAAATAGCCTGAAGGCCATAGTCGCTCTGGCTTTTAACATTGTAATAAGAAAGTGTATTTGCTATTAGAATAAAAATAAATAAATCTAAAGGCAAAAGTCAATAAGCAATAAATGGAAAGAGAGACATGGCTTATTATTATTATTTTTTTCTTTTTTAAACTACAAAATAGATACTTACATTTTTTTGGAACCACTTTTTAAATGGTTACAAATTTAATTAATTTATTTTTAATTTAAAACTCTCCATAAAACCCATTTAAATAAAGCTAGGAAATAATCTCAGGTTTATAAAATAAACAAATAAATATGATATAAGTAATATTAACTGAGTAAAAAATGGCAACTAAATATCTAAGCTATGCAAATGAATCTTAAAATTGCACTTTTTCCTCAGTGCCTTCCCCAAAAGGTTATCCTCAATCAACTCAATCACAAAACTCAGTTCGCTCACATCGTTTATACCCCATATATCTATACATATATACATATATAATATTATATATATATATATATATATGCATATATCCCCAACCCCATTATACATTTTTCTTTGCCATGCCACCCAAAACGTTCAATGACACTTGAAGCGACAATCGAAACGATTTCATTTCGAGGCAACAACATTCAATGGGGAGTTTGCTTCACACTCCCACAAAAACAAATATAAAAAAATAAAAAAAAAAACATTAAATAAATATACTCCCCACATATGTATGTACATGCGATATATGCAATCTGAACTTGATGCACTCGCATCTGTCAGAAATATTTCAGTGTCGAATATGGGACCATGGGCCATGATTTTGACAGCATTTATGAGATGCAGTGCAGAGCTCTCGCTGTCGAGCTGTTCCCCATTCCCCCCTCAAAAAAAAAAAGAAGTATCTCGTTCAAGTGGCAAAGTTATTTTCACAAGTTATTATCTATCCATTTTTCCCATTTTTCAGCCATTGAGCCGGCAACAACAATGGTAACACAAGCACTCGACACGAGAAAAGGAGGTGAGTTTGCCGCCCTCTGTCCCCCCCCCAAAAGAGTTTTCCCTCCCAAGCCTAAACCTAAACCCTTCTTTTTTATTTTTCTTTTAGCTCTTTTGCATACAACAAACACTCCTGCACTCCTTTTGTGGAGTCTCCGCCCTGCTTCCTTTGTCCGTGTTGATGCATTGTCATCCCCTGGCACATTCCGTATACCAAAAGCCCCTTCCCATAAGTACGATGATCATCATCATTGTCAGCCATCAGGCGTCATGTCGCGCCGCGTCGCGGCATTGCCATAAATGTCAGCACTATATATCCCTATATATATATATATATATTTTGCCACCTCCTAGATTTTTCTCCCTCCCACATTTCCCCCCCTAGTTTTTCCTTGCCGTCGCTCATTTGGTTAAATGCACTTGGCGGAGGAGTTTCCTTTTTTTTTCGAGACTTTGTCTCCGTTCCATTTCGTGGCGGCATTCACGGCTAAAATCAATAGACCAAAGCCAGAGACAAAAGGCAAACCATGGCCAGTTTCTAGTTAAGAACATAAAATATATATATTTATATAAAAAGAAATAGAAAAAATAAGAAACTATCATAGGGAAATTGCTTGAACAGTGGTCAAAAGATACAAACTGAAAAACGAAAAAACTAATAAGCTGTAACGTAGAAAGAGAGAGAAAAATAAAACAACATTCAAACTGATATATGCGACAAGATTTTTTAAACAACAAAAAAGCCACAACACGATATTAATCTTTTTTTTTTTTTTTTTGCATATATTAATACATTTCAAGTTGAGCATACAACTCAGATATATGTTATTAGCTGGGGAATTAATTAATTTTGATTTGAAACAATATTTATGCCTCTGATTTGATTTAATATATTCATGAATTTCTTCATGGAACTTAAAGTGCGGACAAAACATAATCGAATAATAATATCCAAAATATTGCAAAGCAATTTTAAGATATTAATCTTATCAATCAAGGATTTAAAAACCTCTGTTTAATATCTTAAAACCTTATAAAGTTATTGTTTTAAAAATATTTATCGCATAACTTTACTAAAATATAGAATTTGTAGGCAAGGATTCTAAAATCTTATCCTATGATATCACAGAAGAGTATTTATTCTTTTGATTTTCTAAATGATTCCAAAGAGGGAAGCATAAATCACCAATAAAATATATCAAAAATATCTAAAAAAAAAAAAAATATATATATACACTACTGGCCAAAATAATAAGTACATAGGAATAATTTTCATTTCTTAAGGTGAAGCTCGAAAACTATCAATTACAGGTTTTCAAATTGATTATATTTCGAATAGTTATAGTATTGTAAGACCATTAAAGATAAAATAAAAGTGGGGAGCCCCATATATTTAATGCAAAGCATAAATTTGTGCTGGATGGCTGTTTTTGCCCTGGTCAAAATAATAAGTACACTGGTGGTTTTATTAAATTTTAAAAGACTTAAGCTAGATTTTGACTAAGGTATGTTGGTTTTTATTAACTCCTTGTTTATTAAAGTGTATTCAAGTAAAAAAAAATAATTTAGATGGGCCAAAATAAGCATTGCACCCTCGAAGAAAGGTATATTGCCGTAAATCTTTAAAATGAAGGAAAAGGCTTCGGGAAATTGCGAAAAGTCTTGGAAAAGTCTTGTGTTTCATTCAAAATGCATTAAATTCAAAAGTTAATGCTGAAAAACGTGGACAGAAGAAGAAATCTTCACAAGCAACGGACACCCGCGTCGTTAGACTTGCAAAAAAGGACCCCTCTATGTCTTCTAAGGCTATTGCCGCCGAAATTGGAAATGAAATTTCATCTCGAACGGTTCGTCGTCAACTTAAAGATGAAGGTCTACCAGGACATGTAGCCGGAAAAGTTCCAAGGCTTCGAGAAAAAAATTTGAAGACGAGGCAACAGTTTGCTCAAAAACACTTGGAGTGGTCTGAACCAGAAGCCTCTAAAAAGTAGAATAATATTTTATGGAGCGACGAATCAAAGATAATTCTTTTTGGTTATGACTCCAGACTGTCTGTAAGATGTCCAAAAGCAAAGAATTCGACGCCCGGTACATTAAGAAGACCGTTAAGCACGGAGGCGTATGCATAATGGCTTGGGGCTGTTTTTCTTGGTATGGCGTTGGTCCTATTCATCGCATTACTGATACTATGACCCGATTTGGATATAAAAGTATATTTATCCGACTTCATTTTACCAAATGCTGAGGAAAACATACCCCTACGATGGGTCTTTCAACAAGATAACGACCCAAAACACACCTCAAAGCTGGTCAAGGCTTGGTTTGCCGAAAACGACGTGGCCGTTATGAGTTGGCCAAGCAAGTCTTCGGACTTAAATCCGATCAAAAACCTTTGGGGGGGACTTAAAACGTCGAATCGGAAGAAATACTTTTCAAAATGCTGAAGAATTGTGGAGATTTGTCCAAAAAACTTGGTAAGAAATTCCACTAGAGACCTGCCGCAAACTTATATCTAGTATGCCCAAAAGAATGGCCAAAATCCTACAAAATAAGGGTGGATATACTGGATACTAATTATAAGTTATTACTACTAAGAAAATAGTAAACAAAGTTTAAAGAGTTTTGAGTTTTTTGGTTTGTAGAATTGATGTACTTATTATTTTGACCAGGGCAAAAACAGCCATCCAGCACAAATTTATGCTTTGCATTAAATATATGGTGTTCCCGACTTTTATTTTATATTTAATGGTCTTACAATACTATAACTATTCGAAATATAATCAATTTGAAAACCTGTAATTGATAGTTTTCGAGCTTCACCCTAAGAAATGAAAATTATTCCTATGTACTTATTATTTTGGCCAGTAGTGTATATATATATATATATAAAACTATCTATAGTTTTTTTGTACAATAATATTATTTTTCCATTTCAAGAATCATAGAACCACTGTCTGATATAGTACTTTTTTGTATGCATATTTATTAGCTAGTTTTGCATTGGGGACAGTTTTCTTTCTTTTTTTTTTTGTGGAGTAGCTGCTAGTGTACATACATGTGTGTGTGTGGGAGGACGACGACCTTGGCAAAGCAGACCAAGATTGTGAGGGGACTATTAGTCTCAGCTGGCATCGGGCCAAAACTAAAGTTCACAAGACTGACTCAACCAGGGCAAATGATTTTTGTACAAAAATAAAACTTCCTCGCTCGCTTATGCTTATACATTGCAGGCAAAGCGTGAAAAATGTACATAGTACAATTTAGCAAATTTTCGAAGAATCATGTGTTAACCTTCTGAAGCCGCTAATACCATTCGAAAGGGTAAGAAAAAAAAAACCAAAGAACTACAAAGCCACAAAAAACTTGTCTCTGAAATGGCCGCCTTTTTTTGTGTAGAAAATGTCGCAGAAACTTAATTTACAATTTACTTTTTGCCTCCATCTGAAACGAACAAAAAAAAAGATACACAAACCAAGACAAAGCTGCGGACAAGCCAAGAATTCGAAACAAGAAACGCAACTTAAGCTCTGCGTAGGTTTCTTAAGTAACTTCAAATGTTTTGATTAGACTTTAAATGACAACAACAACAATGGACTTTAGCTCAAAGTCATTTGCGCAGTCGCTGTCGCAGTCGAAGCCGCTGTTTGCGTCTCAGTGGGGGCAGTGTGGGTTAAACCCCCCCTAAAAGAGAGGGGAGAGAATATTGGGTTAACAGCTGAGAGAGTACTAACGGTAGTTAGTATCTGAATCTTATTACTTTCAGCCGTTAAGGCTAACTGTTTTTTTAATAAACATTTAATATTTATGTATTATATTTTTATTTAGATTGTATATATATTTTTTTGTATTATTTAGATTATTATATATTATATGTATATTTTTATTATATTATTTTATATTTTTATTATATTATTTTATATTTTTATTTATTTTTTATATTTATTATATTATTATAATATTTTATTTTTCAAATAAAGAATATAATTATTTTCAAATATAAAAAGTTTTCAATTTAATTTAATATTCAAACCAAAATTTAGAATTTGTTTAAGCGGATTTAAGAGCTAAAAAAAAACAAATAACCAAACTAACTAACTACAAGTTCTAGTACGAATATTCCCGATAATATCTTATCTATTGAAAGGGTTTTTTTCACTAATCTATGGCTCTCTAGGCAGCACCTGGCCTTACTTACTTATAGATATTTTATCTATATATTTTAAGCTCTATGACGTTATGGTAGAGGGATATAAGATATAAGAAATAAGTTATATATATTTCGTTTCAATCTTTTTAATATTTGTCTCCTTGTCTACCCCTCTCCCGGTCACCCCACACTCCCCTCTCTCTTTCTCTGTCTCGGTCTCTCCTTCCGCCCCGCCCACTGTCTGACTTTCATTAAGTATGGCTTTAAGTTGGCTTTTGTGTTTGTTGAGGCGACTGTTGCTTTTTGCTTTTTGTTTTTTCTTTTTTGTTTTGCTTTGGGTGTCTGGCTCCGCTGATTCTACTTCAACTTTCTACAGTGAAGATTGCAAAAATGGGAAAAACTGAGACTTAAGACATATAAATAATAACAATAATAAATATAATTTTATTTTGTTTATAAAATATATATATTTTTTATATGTTCATTGTTTTGTATTTTCAGTAAATTTTGATTAATGTATAAATCTTTGACAAGAATTAGAAAATTAAAAAAAATTAAAAATGGTTACACATATCGAATGCTAGCTGTATTTTTTTTTTGTTGCCTGCGTATTCGTTCGTTGTTATTGTTTTTGTTGGCGATGCTGCAAAGTTCTCGCTGCTGCACAACGCAGGCCATCTCTTTCTCTGGCGGGGCTCTGTCTCTATCTCTCCCCTGCACACGCTTAGAGCTCACCTTTTGAAGTGGACCTGAAGCGCAGCTTTCCCGCTCTCTGCTCTTGACCTTGAACTTGTGCCGGGTTTACTTTTGTTTTCTTTGGTCGCCTCGCCATCACTTATGAGTTTTTTTTATATTTATTTATTTTTTTTGTTTTTGTTCCCCCTCCACACACTTTTTGTGTGTCTTTATTGTTGCCTTTCTTTTCGGGCCAGGCCTAATCAGGCTTAATGCCGTCGCCATCTCACTTTGGGGGCAGGGCAGGAAGGGAGAGGGGGACCGCTTCTGAGAATCGCACATCGAAAAGGGCAATTCTTTGGCATTTATGCAGAAATCTAGAAGCGGCTCGCTGTGTAATTTCAATATGCTAAATTCCTATTGGGTTTTTCTTAAAGATTCTTAAAGATTCCCCAACAGTCTCCACCAATTCTCAGAAGATGTTGAATAAATATAAATATGGGATCAATCGAAGAACCCACAAAATCTACAAATACTGACAAATGAAAAGTAATATCTCAAAGTTTATAATTTTCAAAATTCGGAGAACTGCAATTTTGTAGTAAATCTTTGGGTGGATTTCTATAAAAGTTTTTAAAGAGGCTTCTTAATTCGTAGAAGCTATCGAATATATAAAAGATAAATCTACAAAGATAATAAAAGGCCAATGGTTGCCAATCTTTAGGATTTGTTAAAGATTCTGCAGCAAGTAGCTAAGCTAATTTCCGAAAAAATTTAAAAACATACAAATAAAAGTACCAATTAAAACCAGAAATCTATAAATATTAAAAATTATCTAAGGATTTCTTTATAGTTTATCGAAAAGTTTTTCTGTGAATCATTTCTTTTAAGTTCTTAAAATAAATTTAATGACATTTGTTGCCTTAAGCAAATACAACAAAAGTCATAAAAAACTCCGCAACCTTGCTAAGAAACACAAAAACTACATAGTTACAAAATACACACACACAAAATAGTGGAAAAAAATGGCATTGACAGAGGTGTCAAAAAGGTTTCACCGATTAAACTACAACCTATTTGCACATTGTTAGCATAAAATAAAAGTATGGTTAAAAGCACACTTTAACTTGGCAAAAAAAAAAAAAAAAAACAAAACGTAATAAGCAATTATATCATACGGCTTTTAAACAAAATATCACGTATTAGTGTTGGGAGTTACATATTTGTTTAGCATTAAATTAGAATTATTCTTTTATGATTTTATCTTTTGACATACTGACTCTGACACTGTTCGTTCGAGAGGCTGGCTAGGATTACTCCTCCTGGGCCTGGTCCAGTGGGTTTTGCTATGTGGGAGCTGCCCGGACGCGGGACTATCTAATGACAATTGACATTGGCCGAGCGACACAATTGCCACATATCCAGTGACAAAACTGGCCAAGAACAAAAGTGGCTAGCTGAGGCTGCTGCTGGCTGATTGAAATGGAAACCGAGACCGGACTGAAACGGAGCAGAGCCGAGCTGAGCGGACGGAGTACACATCTGTTGGACTAGACTAGACTATGTTATGGTTAAAACCGTAACCAGAACTCAATGTGGAACTTGAACTGGATCTGGGCCTGCACATAATTGGCAATTGTCCATCCCCGAAGGCCTTCATCTCCTTCGTCTCTCTAACTTCTAGCATCTCCGTTTCCATTGCCATTTCCATTTCCATTACCATTTGCACTGGCTTTGGCTTTAGCTTTATAGCAGGTGAGAGTTATGCGTTGTTGTTAATTAGCCATTTAAGGCCCGGATCACCTGAAAGAGACCACCACCTGAGATCATCACATAACGAGGTCAAGAGACGCATAGCACAGCAGGAGGAACCAGGCCACGACCATGGTTAAGCAGCCATATAACTGGAGCACTTGGTGGGGAGGTTACTATCTAAGGGATTCCCTCTTAAACCCTCTTGTAATTAATTCCTTTTTAGAAAATAAATGTGGGTTTCAGCTGGCACGAAAGACAGACGACTGACTGGACTGTTAAAGAAGAACTCCATAATTGATATGCAACACGCATGGCCATGGATCACTCCAATTTATGCATCGAAACAGGCAAGCGATTCAGGAAAACAAATCTTAAACTGCGGTACTTGGACTTTGTCGTGGCCAAAAGGCAGTGGGAGTGGGGCTATAGCTGGAGCTGGGATTGGGGCTCGACATTGAGGCGTTGATGTCAACGTGCCACCTCCATAAACAACTCAATTGGATCGTTAATACGAATACGAATGCGAATAATCGGTTCAATCAACTGTTGGAGCCGGGGATCAGGAGAGCTGCAGAGCTGAAGAGCTCCAACTGGAGCTGTTACTGGAGCTGCTCCCCACTCTCTATGGCCGGCACGTGATCTGCAGGCCAAATCTGAATGGAGAATTTATGAATGGAGCAGCCAGTGCTTGAGCGAGTTTGGGTTTTTGGTTTTGTGGTTCACTTCAGTTCAGAGCTAGGTTCTTGGCTGTGCGTGAGCGTGCGGGCACTGAGAGAAAATGCTGCTAATATGCAGAAATCTTTTTTTGAAATCATTATGAATTTCATAATTATGAAATTATAAAGTAAAAACTTTGTTTTATATTTATCTTTATATATTTAAAAGCGCTGTTCTTTGTTTTGGCGTAAAACCAGTTGAAAATTATACTGATTTTCATAGGAAAATATCGAAAAATTGTGTCTAAAATTTTTAATTATTTGCAAATTATTGCTTATTAATTTTTACTGGATTTTATTATATTTAGAAATGTGTTTCTTAATTTGTTTTTAAATGATTAAAACAAATTTTGGGCTAAAACCAATTGGGAAATATATGTAAGACCTTAGAGCCTGTTTATTAATTATTGAATGTTGAATATTGGTCGGTGTTATAAGTTTTTTAGCTAAAAATATTCTTAATTTAAGAGTTTTTTTAACAAATTATTATTATTTTTGAAATCATTGCCATATTAAGCCCTATTTTCTTTCAATGCATTTTCAAAAGTAAGTTTCGCTTTCTACAGATGGCTTCTCGGAGGAGTCTGAGAGCTCTTCTTTGGGGTAAAGGAAAACGGTTGTTGTTCCTGTTGACTGACTGAGTATCTAAGTATCTGAGTATCTCCTTTGTATCTATGAAACGCTTGTGTATCTGTATCTGTAAATGTATCTGTTTTGGCACGCATGTCGCGCAACATTGCTGCTGTCTGTCTGTCGTCGTCTGACGCATTTTGTCCGTCCGTCTATCTGTCTATCTGTCTGTCTGTCTGTCTCTGGCTGTACTGTGCGTGGCTTAACAACTTGAAATTGTGGCATAAACACGTTCTACAATTTCCGGCATGAGTATTGGGCGTTTTGTTATTGTTGTTGCTGCTCGTTTGCTCATTTAGCTGTTTTTTTTTTCATTTTGTTGTTGTCGCCGTTGTTTTTTTGTTTTTGTTATTGTTTGTTGTTGTTTGTTGGGCTCCCATTGATCATCATTATCCGTGAACACACAACACTATATAGATCTGAGATCGTGCAATCGTAAATCCTCAACTCAAAGCCGCTCTAACACTTTTCAGGCCACAAAGAACGAGCCAGCAAAAAAGGAGCAAGGGAAGCGGGAGTTGTGTGGATGTGACCAAAAATATCTGCCTCCATTGGGCTAATGTCAACGATCCATTCGAAATATATAGAAAAAACAAAGAAACAAATAGAGAAGAAGGCAGAGAGAGTGAAGAGAGAAGCTATTTGGGAGTCTCGTTCCGTTCCCAGGGCTATTTATGGCTAACCTTGTGGCTCCAAAAAGGCAAAAGCAGAAACAAGCCTCTTCTCCTCTCCGCTGCAGGCGATATTTTTGGTGTCACATTTAGAACAATTAATTAGTGTTTTTGTTTTTGTTGTTTATTTTTTTTTTTAGATACTCGACTCGAAGAACATCGATCGGTTGACCTTAGTCAGGGTCAGAGATATATAGCTATAGATATAACTGAACAGAAAACTAGAAAATTATAGCAAAAGTGCACACAAGTGGGGAAATTGCATTTTACCAAATTGATTTGATATATTTTTGATATTATTTATTTTTATTTATTAGAATTCATTTTAATTAAGTATTATAAATGATTATTATTCATTATTATTTATTATTATTTGTTATTATTCATTATTCATTATTATTTATTATTATTTGTTATTGTTTATTATTATTTTTTAGTATTTATTATTGTTTTGTTATTATTTATTAATATTTAGAATTATTTATTGTATTATTATTTATTATTGTTTATTAGTATTTATTATTCGTTATTCGGTATTGTTGTTTGTTATCGTTTACCATTATTTATTATTATTTTTTAATATTAATTATTATTTATTAATATTAATTATTATTTCTTAGTGTTTATTACAAGTTTTTTTATTTAAGTCTTTATTGTTTATTATATATTATATATTATTATTATTATTTATATTATTAAATGACAAGCATAGAAAATTCTTGAATATTTTGCTGGCGATACCTGAAACGTTATAAATTCCCCAAATCTCTTTAAACAAATTAACATTTCAATTGTTTGCTTAATATTTCGACTCAATAAACGCAGAAATTAAAGCTGCCATTGAGCTGGGGACAAAACAAAATAAATAAATGTCCAAATACTAACGATTTAGGGCTCTGGTCGGTCTGTGGTCATGTGCGCACTTCCCAAAATGGGATGGTTAACGAAAATTGAAAATAAATGTACTTTCGATTTCGCCTTAAATGAATTTATGACGTGGGCCCTTTGAAAGGGGGCTAAGAGCAATTAAAAGTGATCAAGCTGCGACCAGCAATGCGATCGCCAAGACGAATCATTAACCCCCGCCGACGACGACGACCAAAACAACAACATCATTTCGGTGATAATGATCCGGCAATCAAATAGACAGACGGAGAGACAGACAGAGGGCTTAAAACAAAGCCAAACTAGTGTGAATGCCAAAGTCATGTCAAATGGCCTAGACCAAAGACCAAATATCAAAAGACCAAATAACCAAATACCAAATACCAAATCCCAGATCCAAGGCGCCACACAGAGACTCAATTTCGATATTTCGTAATTTACAAAAAAAAAAAAAAGGGGGGGGGAGAAAAAAAATATATCTCAAGTGGATTGGAAACTGTCAAGAGAGCTGCCCTCGAAATAAAAACACAGCAGGTGAGGTGAGGGCCGCCTCCTCTGTGCCGCTGCAATCAATTAGTTTTTTTGATGAGCCCAAAAATTGAGTCCATTGCATGATCATTATACAAGATGATCGCATTATCAGCTCAACTTTGACACACTCGCAGCGCACAAATTACACGGATATATGTATATATATATAGTTTGGATATAGTTTGGACCTAGTGGGGGGCTCAATTAAGCGACATAATTGGATCCGCGAACGATCGTTGGATGAAACCAGTTCCCCATTTTGGAGCAATCAATGTTGGAAGCCAATTGATTTGGGAGAGACACTAATTAAAGACGAATGGAACGAACGTAGAATGAATGATTTTTTTTTTGTGATAAAATTCAAGGGGTTTAAAATAGATCTAGATATAGATCTAGTTAAGACCATATATCGAAATATCACAAATAATAATTTTATCAAAAATATTATAAACTTTCATTTATAGACATTTGAAATATCAAAAGAATCACTTACTTTAATTTATCTATAAAACAAAATATCACGTTTTACTATAGACTATACATAGATATTTTCTATTAAACAAGTTTGCAAGTTTTTAGTTACTTTTAATAATATTTAAATATTATTTAAAATGAATTGCTTATATAGGAATGACTTTTAATTTCCACTTAAACAAAACCTATTCCTCTCTTACTCCGAGTTATGATGCTTTTTTTTTAATTTATCGAAACCCTTTCCTCCACCTATTTTGAAATCTCTTTTGACTTCGCCAAAGATCTCCCTATTTTTTCAAGGCTGACCCATAGCCAAGTTACGATCTGCAATTGAATCGAGTTCATTGGCATCTGGTGGTCTCTTGTGTGCGAATTGATTCATTGATCAATGCTTTCAGCGCTCATTTATAACGCTTTCAAGGCGTTCCTTTCGCTCCAGTTACTCCCAGATATATATATATATACAAACACAGCGCACCCACGCCTCCCTCGCCAATCGATCTTTGGACTCTGGCTAACCATAGATCAGTTTGGCATTTCCGCATTGGCCATTTGAGCACTTGAAGTATAGTATCTCACAGGCCCTCGATCATTTACACATTTCGCATGCAAGGCAGCAGGCAGCAACGCCCAATGCATTATTGTAATCATCATTATTGTTATTATTATTATTTCTTCTTATTATTATTATTAATGGTATTATTATTGTTCCATCATATTTCACTTGCCGGCAAATAGCTAGAGAATCGTTAACGATCGGGTGACAGGAGGCGGCGACAACGATGTCTCCGAGGCATTCTCGGCGGCGCCATCATTTCTTCTTTGCCCACTTCCATATCCACATTTTCCCCCACCATAAAAATACTTTTGAATAAGAAATGTGAGATGCGAAATGCGAAATAAATGTGCCCAGCTAATCGATTAATTGCCACGTCTATTGAAGCTACACTGAGAGAAAGAAAAAATGGCTAAGAATGGCAAAGGTTTGTTTTTTTTTTTGTTTAAAGGAAGCAATTAAAAGTTGTTCCTTTAGGGATCTAATTTCAAACGAAAGCTCTACGATTTATTACAAAGAAAAAAAATAAATAAAAATGTTGCTTAGGAGGATGGTGGTTGAGTTTCAGCTAAAAAACAACTTTGCCTGGAATTTAGCATCTTGAAAGGACAAATACCTACACAGTGAAGAAATATCTTTAATTATTAAATATGTGTATTTCTCTTTCATTTCCCTATAGTACCTTTTATTGTTTTTCGTCTACAAAGACAATCAGTAAACATGCTGTGCGTGTATGTGCCTCTCAACGGGAATACCGAAATCCCCGGGAAAAGTCAGGGGTAGCAAATATATAGCTCCTCTCTTTCTCTATGGGAAAATACCAGAAAATGTTCGACGTAGAATGTCCCAAACGAATTGCGTCTCGCCGATAAATGAACAATAGAATTCGCAACGCCCACAAAATGAGGCGGAACATTTAGATGTCGATTTACATGGATATATACAATTACATATATATAGCCCATAAAGGATACGAACTCTAAAGTTATAGGGGGATTAATGCTGCAAAAAGTCGATAAGGAGAGTGTGCGATTTGATATACACAAAAAAAACTATGGAGAGTAAACAAAAGAGTTATCCCCTAAGAAGAAAGTTAAGAACAAGATAACGTTTGTAAGGAATTAAAAAAAAATTATCTATAGGATATGAGTATTAAAATAAAGAAAATATATAAGAGGAGAATACAAGCAGCCCTTAAAAAAAAGAATCTAAAAGTATTAAAAACACTTTTTGAGGTATGAAATTTAGCTCCAATTTTATCTTGCAAATTTAAGATATTGCAGCTTTATTTTATTATATATTTTTTTTAAATATACTAAAAACACTAATTACATTTATGAATAATTAAAAATAAAAACAAAAAAAAACCCCAGTAAAAACAAAAGGAAATCAAAGAAAATGTAACCAAAGAAGGATTAGAGTACACTTCTTCCCTTAGATCAATCCCCCTGCTTTTCCCCTCCTCCTTCCTCATTGTGTTGGTTAGCCATCCTTTAGCCATATCTGTCTGTCAACAGGACGAAAAACAAAGACATTTCCAGCCACCCCCCAAAACCCCAAAGCCCGATGAGAGACTACTATAAACACGGTGCCGCCTTGCAACATGGCAACATGCAATGTGCAACCGGATGGAGCAACTGTACGATAAGGAGGAAGGGGTACACAACACATCAACATTTATTGCACTTACTCACTTTAGTTTTGAGTTGTCGCCGCCGCCGCTGCTGCTGCTGCTGTTATTCAGCTAAATGGAATTATTTATGCAAATTTTATGCAATGCAATGCAAATGCAACTGCGAGCAGCAGCAGCACCAGCAGCGGCAGCTAGCTCTCAAGAAGAAAAAGGCAGAAAAAATGCATTTTTATATTGATAACAAGCATAAATCGGTGTGTGCCTTAAGCGAGGGTGCAGTGATTGCTCCTGGGGATGCATATTGACAGGAAAAAGTCTGATTTGATATATCAACAAAAGTAATATTTCTCATATATCAATTTTGTAAGTATAGAAAAATATTGAATTTAGTGAATTTAGTGAATTTAAATTTAGCTGGTTTAGTTAACAATTTTTCAGGTATATTTAGATTATGTTAAAGATAATAGAACTGCACTGCCCATTGATATTATCGATAAATTAATTATTCAAATTTAATTGGCAAAGTATAAAATATTTAAAAAACGTGCAAATAAATAAATAAAACTATTAAAACGAAAAAATTGATATGATATGATAGCTATTTATGTTTATTATTTAGCTTTTGAAAAGTAATAAAATATTAAATCAACTATGTTTATGTTTATTATTTAGCTTTATATTGTTTTTTGTTTATTTTTTTTAATATTTATTATATATTGTTTTATTTATTTTGTGGTTTTTCTTGCTGTAATTAACTCGTAATTATTTTCTAGACTGCATTCTTCGCTTTATCAAGCTTTTACTGTACTTGCATCCCAATGAACCTCCTATGCATGTGTGTGTACTTAATGCACTTTGAGTAAGTTGGTTATTTATTTTGAATTTGTTTTTATTTATTCACATTTTTGTTTTGTTTTGTTGCTTTGCTTCTTTGCCGTTTACTTTGTTTTTGCAATTTGAAACGAATCGAAATCGCTGGAAGGGGGCGTTGTCACTGTCGGCATTTTGTCAAAGTGAATTCAAAGTTGCTTTTGTGTTGCAGCGACATTGACAGGTTGCTGCAGTCGCTGTTCTTGAGCACAGAATTTACAACAACAACAAAATACAAGTAAAAATAAATATAAAAAAAAAACCAATATCAGCATAAGAAACCCCCCCCTCGCCCCTCCTTAACACCCACGGACACATCTCGGCATAATTAAACAAATCTGCGACAAACAAACAGAGAGACATGAGGCAAGCCATTAACCCATTACTGACCCCAAAACCGGTCACCTATCAGCACACACACCGACTGTGTGCCGCCGCTCACCTTGTTAATTAATGCGAAAAGCACCAACAGACAAGAAACAAATTGAAAACGCACTAAAATTAAGCAACAAAAAAATAAAAACTGTCAAAGTTTGAAGCCGCTGAAAATTCGAACTTTACTCAATTGATTTCAGGGCCAACAAGTGTGCGTGTGTGTCTAAGCCAAGTTTACTGATCATTAAGTAATTACCCAGGGAGTAACCGAGAGACCAGAATCACAAAGTCTGTGCAAATATGTGGATATTTCCAAGCAGAAAAAGCAGAAAGAACTGCTCCAGCCATCAATCTCAATTAGAACAACGATTTGTAGCCATCACTTTTGTATTTATTTTGCCAAAGAATGTGAATTCCAGACACGCAAAAGGCATTAAAGATTGAATAGAAAGGCTTAGAGTGTGTTAAATAATATTATAAGCAACTATTTACCTATGAGAATAACAATTTTGAATGATTTCAGACTTTTGATGACCTAATTATTAAGTAATTAAAATATATACAAATTTATATAATTTTCTTTTTTGACTTTTTACTTAATAAAAATACTTAATAATCATAAAAAACCCATTCAACAAAAACAATGGCAATATTATAAACAGTTTAATTTATATATATAAAAGAAATATAATAATAATAATTCTCTCTACACAAAAAAAGTAAGTGTCAAAAAGGCAGTCATAGAACAAAGGCGTTAAACGATCATTTCCGGCAAATGATGCGTCCAAGAATGGGGCAACGCCACCCCACTTAAGCCCCCCCCCTCAACTACTATATCCCCATCCCCACTATAAGCCCACTATATATATATATAGATGAACATATATATATATAACATCACAGGAAAGACTGCAAAAGAAAACCAGAAAACCACAACTAAGATGAGTGTTTTGGAGCGAAAATAGCCCTCCCCTTTGCTTGGGGTTGGAAATCGGCTGGCGAAGAGGTTAAGGGCTGGAAAAACCAAAAAAGTGCATGGCCTGCTCAATTGGAAAATATTTATGTTTCGGCAAAATTTTCCATAGACCCTTTCTAGGTTTGCGCTTGAGCGGTTCAGTTCAGTTCAGCCTGGTCCTGGGCTCTTGGTCCTGTCCATGTTGTTCACCTTTCAACAGAGCTATTCTATTCCTTTTATTTTTATTTTATTTGTCTATATTGTTTTTTTTTTCTGGTGTTGTGGCATACAAGGAATGCAACCGGCAAGGAATCCTAAAGGGAGAAAGGGCACTGAACGGTGTCTGCATCGTTTATGGGGTTTTAGTAATGACAACGAAGAAGGAATGCTCTTTGTTTATTTTTGTTAACTAAATAGAAGTCTTTTATTATTTTTTTTAAAGTTAATATTAATTTATTCGATTTATTTTGATATTTGTATTATTGATTAATTAAACAAATCGAATATTTTTTGATCATTTTAATATTTTTAATGATAATTCAATATTTTTCAAAATGTAATATTCTTTACGATATTCAATATAAACGAGGTACGTGTAACGGTGTGACTGTTTTTCTGCTCTAAAACTAAACGAAATGCAAATAAAATTGTAATTAAAAACAATAATAAATTAATAACTTTATTTAGAGACCATGAAAAGCATTCAAAATAAACAAAGACATGCCATGGTGTCCATGTCCTTGTAAATAAATAAATATCTGTATAAACTCTCAATTTTATGTACAAAATTCTAAACAAATTTTTGTTGCAAAGTTAGAGTATTCTCGAATCTGAAAATTTAATGAAAAACAACAACAACATAGAAAATCATTAAAAATAAGAAAAGAAAAACAGCAGCAAAATAAAAAGCAAAAGGGAAAATTCTGTGCCGTTGTCGGTGCTGAAAGGTAATAAATAAGCGCAAGATGCGGACACGTGTGCCGTTAATCCACACACGTACATATATCTGCAGCAGCTCGGGGAGAAGCTGTCGGAGAAGAAGCTACTGCCCCAGCCTCTGCCACTCCGCTTCTGGCAATCCGGCAATCCCCGCCAGCAGCCACGCATGGTGCATCGTTCTAATTAACGTCACAACGGCGGAGAATCGGAAAATCTGGGGAATCGTAGGAATATAAGGTGGGGGGAATCTGGGGAAGCATAGCGTACAACAAGATGAAAGTGTGGTTCTTCTGCTACTGCTGCTGCTGCTGCTTACAGCTGCAAATGCAGATATATATATGCACATATAAAAATTCGTATATATATAGATTTATATACGTACATATAAATGCTGCAGCCCAGCCCCATGAATTGCCATTCACAATTTATATAGGGGTTAGGTCGACTTTGACATCGACTTCCATACCATACCATATGTATATACCACATCCTCCACCTCCCCCAGCATCCCTACAGCTCCTCGGCGAAGAGCAGGCGACTCTTTCCAATTAGGGGAAACGCATTCTGGAGAGCGCAACCGAAACTCCGGAACTTGGAAACTCTTGAATGAAATTCAGAGCAGAAATCAAGAATAATAAAGCGGAATATGCAGCTGCAGGTCAAAAAATAAAGCCAAGCCAAGCACAAGGTATACATTTTTGTGTAATTCTCATGAGAATTTTGGCTTAAATTAAAGATTTTTCAGTAAGTTTGGCAATTGTAAAAGCTAAAACACACCCACAATGAAAATATACAAATACTAACCAAAAAACAAAAAAATACAAAAAGATAAGATGGATTGGACCATAGACTATAGCTTATATAGATCCCAGCCATAGAGGAAGATGGTCTACTAACCTTGACCCAATAGCCACCAGTCAGTGCCTCTCTGGTATGCGCTGAAAGCGTGCTAATTGCCAAGACTTTTCAACACAATCCCAAATCCCAGCCACATCATCATGAGATGGAGTCAAGTGTAAACACAATAAAAAAAAAATTTATATAAGAAAAATCACACAAACAGACAAAGAAATATACATATAGGCCAGCAAATAAAGTTTTCTGTGTGTATTTTTTATTTTTTTTGTTATTTGGTCTTTGCCAATGAAGAAGATATTCTTCCACTCGGACTCCGGGACTCGAACTGCTCCCTATACATCTGGCCACCATATATACATATACTCGTATACTATATGAACTCGTAAACCCATTTTCCAGACAGACAGCCAGCAAGCCAGCTAGCCAGCAGGTAAACATTACGGACTGCTTTGGATCTCAAATCAAAATCGAACTGGAATTGTATGTAAACAGCAGATAAGATAAAAAGGAATATATATGTATATAACTCTTTGGAATGGAGCTAGCTTAAATGCCTCAACAACAGCCATATGGCGATATATACATACATATATTCTGTTTGCCTAGTGACTGACTGACTCGCCGGGGAGATATAGAATGACACAATGCGGTACCGGATGTTAGATAGGTCACCAAACAACCAACTGGGGGATAAATCAACATTTAAATATATATATATATATATATATAAATGTTCTAGTAATTTGTAATTTTATAAGAGTTAACTCCCTGAGATTAATATTGCAAAAGAGATCATTTATATTAACTGATTTAAAGAAGGCAATAAAAAATATCAATATATTTATAATAAATCGCAATTTGACACAAAAGTCATATATATATAATCAATAGTTGTTGATATATCGGATCAATATTGATCAGCAAAAAGAAGATATCAAAATTCCATAGAATTTTTCAAATACTTTATGATAATATCAATAAATTTAAATTAAATCAAATTTGTATAAGATATTTTTCAATACCTAAACATAGTTGTTTATAACATTTTCCATATGATATTGAGTCCCTCCTTTATTGTTAATGAATTTTCAATACATTTTCCTTTCAAAAAAATCCAAAAATACAAATTTTCCTACACTTTATTAGCTGAAAAAATAATATTTTCATTTTCTTTTATATTTTTTTATGCCATTTATCTTTAGATTCGAAAAGTATACCTTAATATCTTGTTAAAAATCATTCTAAAACATCTTAATCTTCTAGGCTTCTCCTTTACAATCTTCCCAGCGTTCTCACATCATTAAAACCAAATTCCATTCATGATCCCTCGAAAAAAAAGACAACCATTGATTGGGGGCAACGTATTTTTTTTTTTTTTTTTTGTTAGAAAGAAAGTTGGCCAAATGCAAATCGTTCGACCAATAAAATATCCATAAATAGTTTGGAAATTAAATGATTTGGTCAATCAAGGTACGAGAGCACAATTTTAACTTGATTTTCCGATCGTAAAACGACATAAGAGATGACTTTCGGACGAGGCACGCTTCGGTTTTACGAGCCCAGGGCCCAATCAAGGTAAGTGGTGGTGGCATGGTGCTCCTCCTAAACACAACACACACATAGTTATCCCCTGCAGCTAGGCCCCACACACACACACGCACACGCA
Source organism: Drosophila birchii (assembly GCA_035046345.1). Lineage (NCBI taxonomy): Eukaryota > Metazoa > Arthropoda > Insecta > Diptera > Drosophilidae > Drosophila > Drosophila birchii. Next base: position 6,539,436 of record JAWNOA010000043.1, on the reverse strand, counting down.
GGCCCCAGAGATTACCGATCACCAGGAGAAACCCGAAGCCAAACCCTAAAACCTTAAACCTAAACCCATCTCACCCAGAGAGAAGCTACTAAATTTTTGTTACAAATTATGCACAAGACAATAGGGATCCAGAGAATAGGCAGAGATCTGGGGATCTCTTAGGGATCATCATCGAAAGGCACATAATGATTCAATCGGCAGCAAATCGTTTGATCTAGACGCCTTGATGGATGGGCCTCAAACCAGGGATCACCACTTAGCCAGAAAGGAGTGCCAAGTCATGGACATGAACAGCGCGGCGAACGATCCTTAGACACCAAAATGATCCTATAGAAACTCCAGACGAGACAAAAGCGAGAGTTCTAAACAACAACAACAGAGAATAGGTATCTGAATGTGAAATTGATTACCACATTCACAATTGGGAGAGAGATCGACACTTGACACAGTCGGGGCGGGCAAGAGATTGCAAAATCAACAAGAATAGAGAGTTCGGGGAGTCAAGTCTCAAGTGCAAAGAGTCTCGGGTTTTTGGGTCTCTCTCTAAGTTGGAGTTGAATGCGGTATGAGGGGATGAGGTAACCCCCAAGCTCAAAGACATTGACATAATGATTCTTGGCACCGGCTTGGGTTTTTATTTTTTTCTCTTTGACTGCCATTTGAGCCACTTAATGAGCCAAACGAAAAACACACGAAAATCTCTCGCCCACCCAACACGACGACAACAACGGCGGCTGCTAAAGGCCAAAACCGAAACCGAAACCAAAGACAACGAAAAAAAAATTCTTAATAGCCTTTGGGCGAATCATAATTTCTGGCCAAACAAAAAAAAATGATGTAAGCTGGCCAATTTGTCTTCACCTTTTCGTACATCAGGTGGGGTTCGACCCAAAAAACAAAACCATGTAGGGATGTATATCGTGAGCTATAAAAAGCGAGCAGGTATGATATAAAGACAGAAATATAGTCAATTTTAAATGAGTTTTCCTCCTAGTTTTAAAATTTAAACTATGAATGAAATAATTTGTAAATAACTAAAGTTCCAATATATCAAAAAACTTTTATTGAAAAAAGTAATCTACAATTTTTATTTGATTTAATTATACGAATTATATTTGATTTGATTACATCGGAAAATCACGAAAAAAATAAAGCAATTTAGAAAATATCGAGAGTTTGATGTATAGCATTTTTGAATATAACAAATATCAAAATTAGACAAATTTTTATTAAATTTATTTGTCTCATATTTGTTGCATGTGTTTTTCTTGTGTTTTTATTTTGAATTTACTTTTTTTAGTGTTAAATTTCAGCTTATGCGCAACCATTTGGCATTCGGACATTCGATCCCCATTCATTAAACCCCCCCAACACGCTCGCTGATCTTTTGGCCAAAACACAGATTTTTGACAACTAAAAAGAGAAAACAAAAATCACAGATATAAAGAGAGAGACACAGAAAATCCCTTGATGACTAAATGCCATTAAATGTAATAAAATTGAAGTACGCAACGCTTGCTCTACCCCTGACCCAGTAAATAGTAAATACTATATGGTATATACACATCATAAATACATTTTTGATTAGGCCCATCAGACGACGACGACGACGACCGCCCGCATCCAGAGTTGATTTCGTTAATAGGCGACAATCGTTGCTGGCATTTAATCGGCTTCCACACACTCCCCTCCCTTAACTTCTTTATAATGGGTCTGCGAGCGAAGCGGAGTGTTAATTCGATAATAATGCCTAGCTGGCTGGCTGAGCAAAAAAAATATATATAAAAAAAAGCATTATAATAACGATGATTTCACGCCTGTTTAGCCAAGATCGCAAAAAAAAAAACCTATAGAAAATAAAAATAAATAAATAAACATGAACATGAGGACCCCCTCTGAGCAAAAAAATCAGCATCTTGTGTCAGCAGCAGATCTGAAGGCTTAGTTAGTGGTTCTCATGAGTTTAGGTTTAAACGGGAATAAAGCAGAGGGTAAAGATCTTAAATCCGATTTGAGTTGGGTATACCAAAGGTGCCAAAAGGATTTTTGGTTCAGTAAAATTAAAAGTAAAAGCTGGAGAAGATTTAAGGGTTAGTTAGCAATAATAATTCGGCTTTAAAATCTTTCAAATCAAGAACTTTGAAAATATATATAACAAAAAATGTTTTAGTTAGTCAAAAACCTTTGGCCTTTCTATGAATTTTTATATGTATATATCCATAGAAATCTATAAATATACATAAATAAATAAGTGAAACTTTAGCAATTCATTGTCATCCATCCACTAACTTGAATGGTTTCATTTCACCCACAACCCACATGCCAACGACATGGAGCCGGAGCCGGAGGTGGAGATGGAGATGGATACAGAGTTGGAGCCTGAGATGGAATGACGATGATGGTGATGGGAGCCACATCATCCATCAACTGCTGGCGAGAGGGGGTCTGAGTAATTAATAAACAAATAAAATGGCAACTACAATGCGGGTTCATGACCACAGCAGCAGCAGCAACAGCAGCAGCAGCAGCATCTCAGATCTCTGGAGATCTCTGAGATGAGCGAACAGCAAATTGCGTGCGCGAACAACTATATTTTTATTTACAAGTGGCAAAGGCAAGGGGGGCGCCACAGCCATGGGAAATAATGCCTCTACTCGAGATACAGATGCAGATACACAGATAAATGTAGCTACAAGATACACAGAGATGTACCAACTAAGTGGCGACCGGGTCCTCACTCTCTTCTGTGTGCAATTAATTGAATGAATAGCGGCGACAAAGAGACAAAAGATCGCCTCCAGGGGTAGGCAGTCATGAATAATTATCCGAGTGAAAGAGAGATCAGTGGATCAGAGAGATTTTTCATAACGGAATTTAAACAAAAAAATTATTAACAAATTCAAGTGCGAAAAGGTCAGAGACAGGCGAAGCAAAAAAATCTTTAAAAATTAAATATATTATTTCCAGACCTTTACCGAATATCTCATATATGTATATCGCAATTGTTCTCTAATTAATTGAACTATATTTTCTGTAACTTATAGCAAAGATTATTAAATTCTTTGAAAATTCCTTAGAAACCAAAAACATACAATGAGTTAAAACTGAATTATCTCCAAAAAAGCGAGATTAAAGTCTCGAATTACTTGGAAATTCCATCCTGATCCTAGAACAATACAAAAATTCAAAGTAATACTTATTAAATCCTTTTTTTATATTGTTTTTTTTTTAGAGTCACCTTTAGCACCCATGATCCCCTGCAATCTGTCATCCCTGCGCTATCTTTGTGTTTGATCAACTGCCAAGCTGATCGATGATTCCAGTTCTCCCCCCACCATACCCATACCCATACCCCTATCCCCATTTGTATGCCAGGCTGGCCCTTTGGCGATCACTTGACACACTCTACCCCTGTCGAAATAAATAAATGAACTGTCAAAAAAAGAAAAAAAAAAAAAAACAAATGTGTGATTGAATCTGTTGAGAAGGTGGAGGAAGGAAGTCGAGGAGCTAGAGAGAAGTCACTCATAAATATTGAAATATTCATATGACAAACGATGACAACTTTCCGGCCAATCGCAACTCAGTGAGTGAATGAATTTTGTGCCACGTTTTCAGCAGAGCCCCCAAAAGTTAGTTCGTTGAATTCCAATTGAGGCAACAATACTACAATCGTGACAATATTACTCGTGATAACGATAACGAAATCGAAAATGATACTGAAACTGAAACTGAAACTGGAGACCCGAATATATGCAGCAACTGAGTGGCACTGTGTGAGTCACAAAAACGATTTCTTTTTCTTTTCCCATTCATAAATATCAAAAATACATTCCCTGACCTACGACATAATCCCAACCGAAAAAATGCGAGAGCGCCTCACACAAAAATAAATATCGCACTCGTCGCGACAATATAATATATATATTTTTGGGGGGAACTGAGGCATCGTCATCATCTTGATCTATGACGAAACCGCTTGTATTTTTATCACGGCCAAGAGAGATACGCGTTTGATAGAGTCCGAGACCCGGGCGTTAACATATAGCCACATGATTCACGCAGAACAATTTCCCAGAACCAAAGTGATTAGTGCATCGCGAATGGGGTCTCTTTTTCTTTTAATTTTATGTTTTATTTTATTTTTTTTTTCAGGGATGAATGCTTGAGAGAAGAATTCATTTCTTGTGAAAGGATTTCCGTCATGCATTTAGATCAGAGATGTCCTAAAACAATGACTCACTGAAATGCAAAAAAAAAAAGGTATATATATCTGGGATTGCCTCACAATTTCTAACTGAAAACTTTTAGATAAAATTCTTCTAGTTTCCTACAATTTCTGTTAGAATTTCCTTGGTTCCTTAAATCAACATAAGACCCCATTTTGTGGTAAATACCAAATAAACTCTTAGGTGGGGGAATGAGAACAATGAGAGTTCCTGTGACAACTTTATACAGATTTCCCCTTTATTTAACACCTCCACCGAACTCTGATGAACTTACCGATCTGCTGTTGATATATCTGTTGTGTTTGTGATCGGTTTTTGGTTTCTTCTGTGTTGATTTTCCTCAGCTGAATGGTGGGCGAAAAATAAGAAACATTAATTAAATGTTGATGACGAAAAAAAGTAAAGATATAAAGGTTCAAGTTCGATATATCAATTATTTCTTGATTGTATCCTACAAATATAATCGAAAAAAAATCATTTGAATAAAATATTTGCAATATTTTGCGTTTAAAATGAAATTCCAAAATTAAATGCAATCTTTTATGCTATTTCAAAATTCTATATATATAAAATTTAACAATATTTTCTTTGTAGTATTGGATTTGCTTACATGTGTATAGTTAGAAAATAGTATATAGTTTTCAGTTCAGTTCAGTTATGCGACATGCTAAATGTGTGACATCATAACGTAAGAAACGTAAGTGAGAAAAACGGTAAATGGAGTTTTATTTACCTTCCACGCACACACTGAAAGCGGAAAGAGAGGTGGTGGCCTGGTCTAAACAAATATGTCAATAAATAAAGGCGTTAACTTGGCTTGAATGGCCTACGTAAATATGCGATGAAAACCGACTAAAGCCGAGCCACCAAGCGACTGCGAGAGGTGGGCTAAAGTCTCGGACCCATACTGAATCCCAATTCCGAACCCAAACCCAAACCCAAACCCAAAGCCCAAATCCAAAGACCAAAAGAGACTCCTCTATCCAGTGTAGGCTTGCCTTTGCAATCGCTCTCATATGTAGATATATATAGAGAGACCCCCCCTAGACCCAACTATTTAGCAAGAGGAAAGCTACAGAAGTTGGCAATAAGCTAAAAGCTGACAAATGTTTGACAAGCGGAAATGGCAAAGAGAGTAGAGAGACGCAAATAAACAAAAAAAATTGTAGAATAAAATGGGGAAAAACAACGGAAATGCCTACATAGAATTGAGTGTGTGTCCTGTACAGGTAAACACAGAAGTAAACTTAAAATTTGGATAAAATTGTAGCCAAAATTAACTGTATAACTGAAGGCTTTACAAGCAATCAGTCAGATATATCATTTATATTGTATTCTTATGTAAATAACTAAATTATTTATACAAACAACTCCCAGCTTCTGCTATTTACTATAACAACAATAGCTCTTAAATAATCTTTTTCTTATTCTAATTAATCTTCTCAAAATATATATATATCTTTAAGGAAAATAGGTAGTGTGAAAAGACCATATTGATGACAGATTTCTGGTAATATCTTAATGGGCGACTGCGCTTAACACCTTCCGAAAACCTTGGTCTCTGCGACCTCTCAGGTAAGAATTGGACAAGGTCAATGCCACATTTTTCTGTGCAGGCCTTTTGCCGCAGTGACCTTTTTTGTGAGGGAAGGTGGTGGGGTGGGGTGGTTTAACTCCTGCTGCTGCTGCTGTGCGTGACGAATGCCCTATGCGCATGCGGTCATCAAGGTCAGCCCAACTAGTGACTGCTCCCCCCCCTGTACACTCCTATATCGCGATCCCCAACATAAAGGTTGTACTCATTAGAACAGCTGACGACATGACTCAATCTCCTGGCAAAAACAAATTAAAATGGGAATATAAAAACAACATTTCGAGAGGCGGGCGCCTCTTACACTGTGGGAGGCCCTCTTTGCCAAAGGCAATGACTCATGGAAAAATCGTTATTGAAAGAAAATATATAGTCAGGAGGGAACTTTATATAAAAGTTGCTGCAAATTAAGTTAGTATATGGGCAAGAGGAATAATTAACAGAATAGTTTTGCAATAAACAAAATAATAATTAGGTTAAGAAAGTTGCCAAACAGAAAATTCCAAACAGATTGATTCATAATTGAATAAATCATCTGAAGATTTGTCTTGAATTTTTTATAAAAGAAAATTTTACCTTTAGAGCAAATTTAAGTGTTATTAATTATGACTCTGTTTTGTTTCCCTGAAATGAACTTATCTGCGACCTAGGATAGTGTAAGCTTTTAGCTAGAATATATATATATATATATATATATATATAGCCTTATCTCGATACTATAACCTATAGTTTACAATTATAACCATATGTCGCCCTCTGCCAGCTTATCTTTCACTAATATGCGAGCCATAAAGGAATATACAGCTCTTTGTTCGCCGATCGATGGATGGATGCCATTGCAAGTTCTTCCTCTATAATCATAAATTGGTCTGTCTACCCCTAAGTGGTTCAAACTGGATCTGTTAGTATGTCATATTTTATGGATAAAAACACAGTAAACTCTCTACAGCTATACAGATACAATATATACGATACTATACGAGTATGCATGGATGACGGCGTCATTTGTCGGCCTGTAGTAAGTGGGGGGGAAACTTCAGATAAACTCAATAAGCTTGGAGCTGTCACAGATTGCTGTTTGCATTTATATACTATATATTTTACATATATTTTACATATATATATATATCGGTCGGATATTACGAGTTGGTGCTATAAGGGTGTCCGTTGCATGTGGACTTGTAATTGAAAAACAAAAAACTATACAAAACAAGTAGAAATTAAGTATTGAAATAAGCTCGACTGGGGGATACCCGAAAATGAGATCCTTTTTTTTCAGAAAATATCGAAAATACATATGTAATTTTAACGTTGAAATATCAAAATATGAATAATTTTTTTGAGCAATCTTTTTTATACATTACAACATTTTATTTTTCGATAACTAAAATATCGATGCCAAAGTTTAGATTAATTTTGATATGCTATTCAGGCTCTTACACGAACTCGGACATAACTAAGATAAATGGGATATTTCCCAAAATCTGAGATCTAGGTGTTTCTACTTTTTTAACAAATTATATTAGACAAACGGACATCGTATTTAATCAAAAAAATATATAATAATATTTAGTATAGTATACTTTTTGGGGCCCAACAGTTCATTATACCCTGTAACCCCATATGGAGTAAATTCAACAATAACAACCAGCATTCTGGGCACATTCCAACACACAGACATACATATACCCAGTCTTATGGGGTAAAGCGCAAAGTTTCAATATCTAAAAACAGTCAGCATAATAATATAAATAATAATAATAATTATCACAACTGCTATTGTTAAATTTGCTATTTGGCATTTGATTTTTGTTTTCTTTGTTTATTTTTATTTTTCTCGTCATTGTGCCGATGATTTGGTTTTGATTTTCAAATTTTTCAGTGTTTTTCGGCAAACGCGACACGCAAATCGATGGTTGCCACCCTCTCCTCAAAACCGGAGAAAACAGTCAGTTAGTCAGTCAGCAATACAAAGGAAAAAAAAAGGAGAAAAACTACACAAAAAAACTCTGTGAAATTTAACATTAAATTCTGCGCTTACTTTTTTTCTGCACGCGACCCGAAAAACAGCAGCGAAGTTTTTTCAGGCCCAGACAAGGAAGCACGTTCGTTATTACCAATAACGGTACCAATAATATTCAAGGCGGTAACCATACTTTTTTGCACTCTCTCACGCACTCAGCACAGCACCGCACAATAATAACAACAACAAAAATATATGTTAATAACCGTAGATAAGAGGAGAGAACCTTTACAGAAAATTGAAAAGTCGGAAACGGAAGGGAAAATCAGTTGTAGGAAGTTTGCAGTTTGGAGTTCGATGGAGATACCGCGACGACTCCGCGACACCGAAACCGCAACTCCGCCACTTGACGGGGCGACCATATGACTGGAGACCAAAAACTGTAACTTCAACAGGACTGCTGCACAGGGTTGCCCAAGCACCCACTCCACCTCCCCGCCTTTTCGGGGGCAGCTTCCGCGCAAGTCAACTATTTTGCTGAGAGAGAGCGATTGAGAGAGCGGAGGATGAAGAAGCAAAATATATATTTACACCTAAAATTAGATAAATTTATACAATAAATACAATACATAATTTATAAAAATAGGGTATTAACACGCCGGCAATTCCTTTACCTTCAGAACTCAAGTTACATTGTCCTGCATTTTTTTTTGGGGGCAATAAAATCGTAATTAATTGCCTCACACACAGCGGGATGTTTATTGTATGACAAAAAGGATACGGGACAACCACTGTGCCACCGTCGGTCGACTGGAAATTATTGTAATCCATAAACGCTATCAGTGGAAGTGTGCGTGTGGAAAGAGGGGCGCATGCGTTGGCGACCTCTACTATGTGGCATGGGAAAATGATGGAAGAAGGAAGGAGGGGAAGCCCAGCCCAACTAAACTTAAAGCACAACAAACTGAAACTGAAAAATTCTGTTGTGTGCCGAAGCGAGTGTGCTTATCAGTAGTGTGTGTGTGTGTGTGTTGGGTTCTTATCAGTTTGAAAATTGATGGACGGCCTGAGAAATTAAAAACTTGCAGTGACAAAAGACAATGGAAATGGTGCTCTCTCTCTTCCACACAAACTGTCTTCCTCTCTCTCTCTCTCTAGAGGCTTTTCCTTATTTCCACTCCTTTCCAACATATTTCCTCTCCTTTGGTCCTGAAGCTGTTTGTTGTTGTTGCGGGCGTCCAACAGGCGTAAACAGCTGTAAAATGTTTGTTGACACACACACTACTCAGACGCAGGCTTACCAATTGAAGAAGTGCAGTAAATAAACAAAGCAAATTATTAAAAGAGTCGCTCTTTAAGTAATGATTTAATAACAACAACAAAAATAACAGTGTAACAAGCAGAGCAGATTTGAATGCAAAGCATTTCCCGGAACCCAAAGAAAGTCATCCGTAAGCAGAAACAAAGCCAAGGGAATATGGCCACAAAAACGTACATAGTTCTAGGAAATTACTCAACAGAACCTTTTTTCTTTCTGCCATACGTATATAAAAATGATAAAATTAAGTAAAACTGCATATACCAAGTAATAACCGAAATCAACAAGTGCGTGGACAGCACAGATATGTACCCGGCTAAACGAGTCGATAGGGCATGTTCTATTCGCTTTTGTTCTTTGCTTTTGGGGGGCTGCCCAGCTTTATTATCACCACAAAACATAAACAAAAACAAAAACAAAAACTAAATCACAATCGCTGCAAACATGTGTAACGCTCCCATTTGTTGTATTTATTCCGCTGATAAAAAACTCACAGCGACCGTTGAGGGGTTAAATCAACCATTTGTTGGAACTCGTCGCAAAAAATAAATATCAAAAAGGGAAATCAGTTCTATATATTATAAGTCTAAAATTCAATCTTTTCACTTGAAGAAACTTAACAGACAATTACTACGAAGAGCTTAGAGCATTTACAATATCGCAATTAATAATTAATTCAAACTTATGAAACCCCATCGATTTTTTTTAATGTTTAAAATTCTGTTCTATTTGGAAATTTTTTCAAAATTATATTCGTACATCCGGTGGAAACTAACCTTTTTTTCGAAAACAGCAGATTTGTATGCAGCAAATGGTTTCGTTTTATTTGCTATTATTATTATTGTTTATTCGCACAACAACAACAATAGTGGGAAAAAATTCGTAGGTGTTTCAAATCAAATCAAATCAAATCAAATCATATTCAAACAGTTATCAAATAGATTCATTCAAAAATTTTGCACTTTGCATTCCACTCCGCGCTTCGAAAACTCGAAAATTCCGTTTTTTGCACACACAAAAACAAAATATATACAAAAACATAAACAAAAAGAAAAGAACAACCGACGGGCATATAAAATCTGAACGGCCCTCAATCAAGTCGGGCTTGGAAATTGCCTAAAAATGTCATTATAACAATAGTTTGTTTCAGCAAATAAAAAAAATGGGTTATTTCGATTCCCGGCTCCAATTAACGCCGGAATATTTTCGAGATAGTTTTTCAAAGCGACGACGAGACCGCGACTCAAGGCGGCAAATACCGAAACGCAGCGCACAACACACGAGCAACGAACGAACGTTGGCCCGACAAATTTCAAACTGATTTGTTGCGCCCGCTTAAATAGACTCTGCCCGCTGTGCATAGTGGCGGTGAGTACAAGGTGGTCTCATCGGCTGGGCAAGCGTTCGGGTTTTAGTCCCCTAACGATACGATTTTTTTCTTGTGCCTTGTGAAATTATTTTGTTTTAAATTAAAATCCTACACTTTTAACCTTAACTTAATTAAACTCAAAACTTAAACTTTAAATTTAAATTGATATTATAATAGGTTATTATAACGCTAAAAAATAATAATAAACCCTGAAAAATACGATTAAATATTTAATTATTTCATATTGTAAAAATAATATTAAATCTCGATATTAACTCTACTTTTGTTTCACCAGACTTCAACTCAGTTTTTATAAACGGACTACTTTCTGCTGAAATGTATCCCACCTAATACTAATTGCACCATGGTGGTTAACTTGGCTAGTTTAGGCTGGGATAATTCGTATCGATAAAACGATACTCAATACTTTGATATCGGACAACAGCAAACGGCTTTTGCCTTAGTTTTAAAATTTGTTTTTATTTAACATTTAAAATTACACAAATTTAACGTTATTTTCTTTAATTAAAGCAACTACAAAACTTTCAATTTCTTGTTCTCCTTCCGCAACAGGAATTCCAGGAGAAGCAGGACAACATGGACAGATTTCCCGCTTATTGAGAACGGGAGAACCTATCTTCTAGAAGGTCGTTGCGAAGCCAACACAGAGCTGCGCTGACAACTATCAGTACACAAACGATAATGAAGCGGTAAACATGAATCCCCACGATTTCCATAATGCTTGATATATAATTATGAAAATATATGTTTATATTTTGTAGACAAAAAAATACAGACTACTGGGAGGCCCAAACAAATTGTCGCCAAAATAGAAAGTAAAGCAACTGCTAGTTCAGAATGACAGGTAGGCAGGGTATCGATAAAGCTTTTTGACGCGATATAAAATTGATTTTAAAATGTGACTTCATAATTCTAAAAAAAAAAAAACATGCCTATTAAGAAAGTGCAATTAATCACAAGGAAACCTATTTAAATAGTATTCAAAATAAAACATAAAAGATACTTAAAGATTAAATAAAGAGGCTTTCATACTTACCTTAATCCACATCCACTCCGAAATTGTACCAAGTGCCGATGCATCCTCGTTCTTCTGTCCAGATAGCGGTTTAAAATCAATCAATAGCAGTTCAAGAGACCCTTGCAGACCTCAAAACGAAACAGCAGATTGAGATGCGCATCATGATATGCGCCTGCAGTCTCCGTATAGCGTTCCATATCCGCGTACATACGGACTCGTAGCATCCAAATATCCAAATGGTGGCAGTTATGCATCTGGGCGAGGGCCTTCCCGTAGATTCTCAGGCATTCGTTGTCGTGGCAGCTGAAATAGGGAATAATAATGGGAATTATAATCAGGAAAAGCATGGACGTGGATACTACCGTTCATAACCAGCGAGTTGACCTCACTGCCCTCGCAGCCCACCTCGAGCATCTCCCGGATCACCGGCAGTGCCATTGGACACTCGCGTATCACCTTCTTGTAGGCATGCAATGCCTCAGCCCTTATTCCTTTCGGTGCAGCTTGGGCCAACATCAAATTAATCCTCGGCGTCCTCGGCGTTTACGGGCACCTGAAGCAGCACATCAATGGCCGCCGGCTGGCCGAATGTTGTCGGCAGATCTTGTGTTTCCAATCTCCCGACAACATTCGGCCAGCCGGCGGCGCATCTCCACGTCACCAAACTCCGTAAAGACGCTCTCTATGGCCGCCAGGCCACAGTATCGATTGCGCTTGCGAGTGTGCCGCCCAACGCACACTCCAGAAGCTAATCCAAGAACGCTCTTGGAGTGTGCGTTGGGCGGCACGGAAGTGGCGCTCCTCGAACTGGGCACCGGCCAGATATTGCTGCACCTGGTACTCCACCTCCTGGGTGGCCAAGGTGCGATCGTGGTGCAAAAGCGTCAGCAGCACGCCGGCCTGCAATGGAGACGCCGTCTCAAAAGCGGATCTTGGGGATCTCTTTTCACTTAATACTCACCGCTGGGATAACGCACTCGTACAGATTGTGATCGTACAACTTTTTCACATTCGCAAATAAAGCGTTTTCCATTATTTCTTCAATTTTTTCTTCTCCACTGATCTAACCGCGCCAAAACTCACACTGGAATAAAAGAAAATGGAAGATTGGAACTTGGTTCTCTAACTGTAAAAAGGACTGTTTCCCGATTCCGCCTATTGGTTCACCCGCATTTTCGCAGGTTTGTGAACAAATAACAACAGCGTGTGCAAAATCATTGCTAGTTTTATGGCATTTAGGTTTTGCGTGTAATGAATATTCAGTATATTTTTTGTATGTATCATTTTGTAGCAAAATAAATTCAGTTTATGTTTGGAAAATATAAAAATTTATTTTTAAATTCAATAAAAAATGAATAAACAAATTCAGAGGGTATATAAAAAAATTCAACGAAAGCCTCTTTTATAAGTTTATGTTCTGCCAAAGCTGAATGACCAGGCTGACACAGAAAAAAAGTGTAATTGGTTATGACGCGATTTCATATTTCACTATTTTCTCCATAATTCTATAATTTCACAGAAAAACAACATTTGCCTATATGCAGAATTAATTCAAACTTAAAATAAAAAGATACTACAGAAAATATAAATAATACATAAAAATCAAAACGAGGTGCTCTGATTTGCCATATCCACATCCACATCCTGCCACATCTGCTCCGAAGTGGTATCAAGTTCCGATACATCCTCGTTCTCCTGCCCAGCCTCCATTGCCTTTGGCGAGGAGGATGACGAATCAATGGAATCGGTGCCGTTCCATTTTGACGATTTGACGCCCTTCTGATCCTCCGTGCAGCTCGTACTGCCAGTGCAGCGCTTAATGCCCATAATCAATTCTATGTCCAGAGAGCAGCCCTTCAAGCTATCGATACCTCGCAGAGCGCCAATGTTTTTCGGACTCATTCTAAGGATACAAATCATATATATTTAATAAATTGAGTTTGTTTATTAATTAACTACGCTTACCCCAGTGCCTTGTAGTAGTATTCCAATGCCTCGATGGGCTGATTCTCTTTTTGCAGCATTTTGCCCATTTGAACAAATAAATCCGGATGCGGATGGTAGGTCGTGTGATTCTCCAACAGCTTCAGACACTCCTTCGTCTCGCCCTCCAATTCGTAGATATCCGCCATCAGGGCCACCGCCGGCATATAGTTCGCATCGATTTGCAACGCCCGCTGGGCAAACTTACGGGCCGTCCTCTTCACTTCCAGACTCCCGGAGGAGAACAATGTCCGCCCGAAGAGTATATAGCATCGGGCCGAGGTGTGAAAGATGCGCAGACTCAGCGTGCATATGGCCTGCGCCTCCGTGTATCTCTTCTGGGCCAAATAGCAGTTGAAGAGACCCTTGAAGACCTCAAAACGATACGGCAGATGGTGCTGGGCATCACGATATGCGCTTGCCGCCTCCGGATAGCGTTCCATATCCGCGTAGATACGGGCCCGTAGCAGCAGCGCCTCCGGATGACGCGGCTCCAGCTGAAGGCAACGCCTCACCAAGCCCAATCCACGCTCGAACTTGCGTTCCACGAACATGTAATGGGCGCGAAGAAAGAAATGATGGGCGTTGATCAGATGCGGATGCTCCGATTCCGCTTCGGGCTCGTAGGCTAGCTGACCGTAGAGTTTATCGCGCTCCGCCTTGTCAAAGTCGCCCAGCTCGAGGACCACACTCAGCAAACCCATGGCCTCCAGGCTATAGGGATTGGCTTGCAGGGCGCCAGATAGGCACTGCTTCGCTTGGAAGAGCTGGCCGTGGTAGTAGTGGCATTTGCCAGTCGCCAGCAACAAATGCTCGCTTCGCCGCAGGCAGGAGCCCACGCTGAGCTGCTCAAAAGTTCGGGCCGCATTCAAATGATGGCAGTTAAACATCTGGGCGAGGGCCTTTACGTAAATGCTCAGCCATTCAATGTCGGGGGGCGATGTGGCGGCTGGAAGGGAGATTTGTTATTGAAATACTATCAGGAAAAGCATGGACGTGGATACTACCGTTCATAACCAGCGAGTTGACCTCACTGCCCTCGCAGCCCACCTCGAGCATCTCCCGGATCACCGGCAGTGCCATTGGACACTCGCGTATCACCTTCTTGTAGGCATTCAATGCCTCAGCCCTGTTTCTTTCGGGGCAGCTTGGGCTGCCGTAATGCTGCAAACGGGCCAACATCAAATTAATCCTCGGCGTCCTCGACTTTACGGGCACCTGAAGCAGCACATCAATGGCCAGCCTTGTGTTTCCTAACTGCCGACAGCACTCGGCCAGCCGACGGCGCATCTCCACGTCACCAAACTCCGGATAGACGCTCTCTATGGCCGCCAGGCCACAGTTTCGCTTGCGCACCATGTGACTGCGCTCTTGGATTAGATCCTGGAGCGAGCGTTGGGCGGCGCGGAAGTGGCGCTCCTCGAACTGGGCACCGGCCAGATATTGCTGCACCTGGTACTCCACCTCCTGGGTGGCCAAGGTGCGATCGTGGTGCAAAAGCGTCAGCAGCACGCCGGCCTGCAATGGAGACGCCGTCTCAAAAACGGATCTTGGGGATCTCTTTTCACTAAATACTCACCGCTGGGATAACGCACTCGTACAGATTGTGATCGTACAACTTTTTCACATTCGCAAATAAAGCGTTTTCCATTATTTCTGCAATTTTTTCTTCTCCACTGATCTAATCGCGCCAAAAGTCACACTGGAAAAGAAAAAGGAAAATGGAAGATTGGAACTTGGTTCTCTAACTGTAAAAAGGATTGGTTCACGATTCCGCCTATTGGTTCACCCGCATTTTTGCAGGTTTGTGAACAAACAACAACAGCGTGTGCAGGAGCAGGCAAATCTTGTCAGCTAGACAACGTCATTGGTAGTTAAAAATATTTTTATATTTTAACATTAAAAAATAATAAAAAAAAGCCTGCGCTATTAGGTTCCGTTTCTTCATGTTACAACATGACTAAAAAAACGAAATAAAAAAGCACTCGGGGATTTGCATTTCATTTATTATTATTTTGAGATTTACAACGCTTCGGCTTGTACTTACGACTTACAAATTATTGCTAAGTAATGCCACGAAAAAGTATCATAAGTATATCTCTGGACTACGACTACGTAGCAAATGTTAATGGTATAAATTGTCCGTTAATCAATACATATTTATTTATATCAATTTATATTATATTTATATTATATTATTTATTCTTTAATAAACCTTTTGTTAACTGGAAGCTGTGTGTGTGTTGAGTGGTGGTGGTGCTTGTTCGCCCCTCTATCGATCTTTAGTGGCTGGCAAATACTTGTTACATATCGCTTGGATCCATCTATAGACTATATATATATTTTACGCCCTCATTCTCTATACATTCTCCTGGTGTACTCTTGGCTAACCTTTAAGTTTAGTGAACTTAAAAAAACAAAAAGTGAAACCCTTGAATCACATTCATAAGGCAGTAGGTAAATCAATAGCTTTCTGAGTTTCTCGACAAGCAAAAAAATACAAAAACTGTAGTACAGAAATGGGGAGTAGAATTCAAAATATTTTGTATAAAGGTGAGCTAATCTCTTGACCATTCTAACAACTACTACATTCTACTCTAAATCGCTGAACTCTGCGCATCATCGCCTTGGTTCTAAGCCTACGGTGGACGAGCAGAAGCCGGGGATTGGACGTATTCGATGTGGGGGAACAAGAAGTGAACGCTTTGCTTACTGAATATGAATATTTACTAATTTGTAATTTGGAATCTTAAAAAACGAAGAAAAAATAAAATAAAACGTAGCGAAAACGTATAGGCCGCCACAGTTACTTCACACACTCCCCACAATTTGTTTGTTTTTCCCTTCTTCTTGGAGCCTGACTTGGATTTTCTATGGACTGCTGCTGCTGCTGCTGCTGCCGCTGGAGGTGTTATTGCAGGCACACATGCTGAAGAACTTGGTCTTGACCTCCTCTATGGAATAGTCCTCCTCGATGGCCGGATAACTGGACTTCTTAAGGGAAAGACAATTGAAATGAATATTACACATATAATATAATTAATAATAATAACAAGACGTTTAATGCGCCGACTCTCTCGCCGTAAAACTTGTGTAGCGCATCTTAATCGTCTTGTTATTTAAAATTTATTGCCGTAACCTACGTTTTGTGTGATATTCTGGCCACGCAGTATCTGCCAGTTCTCCAGGGTGTGTGCATACTGCAAATACTTTTCGAAATTGTGCAGCGTCTCGTACACATGACACAGACCCAAATAATCATACTCCAGGCCAGAGTACGAGTGACCAAACAAGCGCAGGCCTATATGAAGACATAAGGGAGAGAGATTTATTACATTTTGTTACAAATAATTGAAATTGATTCTTCTATACTCACTTATATCGATGCTGCGCAGGTAAAGCTTCTCGGCTTCGTGATACTTTTTCATTTGATAATTGTAAAGCGAAGCTAGATGACCTATGGACAGGCCCACCTCGTAGTCAAAGGCGCCCAGCAGATCGGTTTTAATCTTGATCGCCTTCTGATGCATACGTTCAGCTTCCTCGAATCGATTCATCGTTTGATACAACCGCCCCAGATTTCCATAATGTTTGGCCGTCTGTACATTCACCTCGCCAAATGTCTCCAGCGAGAGGAGGAGGGCAAAGTTATGCAGCTCCTCCGATTGCAATAGCAAATCCTCCTCATCCATACCATCGGCCATTTTATCCAATGCAATCTCCTCTAGCAACAGGGCCTTGACACGCTTCGCCGATGCTAACATGAGATGATTGCTCGGCACTAGATTCTTCATAATGTTCACAGCCTTATCCACATGATCCTGCGCACAGCTAAAGTCACCGGTGCTATATTCATGGACATAATAGGCATACGACAGATCCTCATGGGCAATTGCCACATGAAAGTTCATATTGCCAAAGATGCCGCGTCGGACGGCGAGGGCCTCCTTGTAGACATTGACCGATTGGAATACAGAGTCCACGTTCAGCAGAAAGAAGCCGTAGTCAAGGAGGGCATCGCCGTATTTCTGATGCGTTGGGCCAAAGTGTGCGCTACGAAAGCGAAAGATAAGTTAGTAATATTGAAAAAGACGGAGAGAGAGAGAGACAGATCTTACCGAGCCCGTCGCAGCGCCTGGCAGATGAGCAAATTGGCCCGAGCAAAATCCCGCTTAACCACACAAGCCTTGGCCGCCTGTCGCAGCACATCGATGGCAATGCTGTATAATTAAGGGAGAGAGAGAGATTCACAGATAAGATGGTTTTATCAATTTTGGTTAAGACACCAAACTTACCGCGGCGGTGCAGACACTTGCAGCATACGCATGGCCAGACCGCTCCACTTATGGCTAAAGTTGTACTCATTGCGGGCAAAGTACATGACCGATATCTGGCTATAGGTCATGGCAATCAGCTCTTGTGGCACCTTGCTATTTAACAGCGGATTCAGTGAGATGAGCTCGTCATAGGTGCGTTTTGCCAGCTTAAAGTTGCAGTGTGCCGACTCGGCATAAAGGAGGCTACCAAAGAGATCATGAAAATATAAATCAATTGGAAATTTGAATAGTTTCAGTTTATATATTACCGCTGCAGGCAGTCCAGGCGCATAACGAGCCAGTGTTTGTGGCGCGGCAGGTGCTTCAGTCTTGCATTGAGGCACGACAATACGGATATGCTCTCCTGCATCCAACCAGCTTCTGATAGGAAGGAGCCCAGGCGCAGGCCCAGATCAATGGCCTGCAACTCCTCGGCGGGCAGTTCCTCTAAGGCGGCATCGGCAGCATTAGCGGCGGGAACGATCACATTAAGTTTGGTTTGGTTTTCCTCATTGCCAGCCGCAATCCTTCCACTTGTCGCACCACAGGCATCATCCTCGCCATCATATATGTGCATACTGCAGTCCCGCAGTTGGCTCTCGCTTTCCTCATTCTGTTTCTGTTTCTGATTCTGATTCTGTGTCTGGTCAAGCAGCCACTGCTGTGGCTCCTGATCCGTTTGTTCCTGCTCGGTCTGGACACTGTAGCGGGTGACAAAGGCTTCGGCCAGGCGGCTGGCCAGCAGCTTATTGCTGGCCATCAATGAGGCAACTATGCGTAGCAGTTTGCTACGGGCCGGTGCATAGCGAACAAGCCGCAAGAAGACATCCAGGCAGGACAGCTCCTCCAGCAGTGTGTCTTTCAACGACTCCTGCTGTGACATCTGTGGGAGGGGAAAATAAAAATATATCAAATATAGACAATATCGTTAAATTGTATTTGTATTAAATTGTTAACTATCAAAAACGATTGCATTTAAGGTTCAATTATCGAAATTATCGAAATAAAAACCAAGAAAATCTATCGAATATTGTCGATATATTTATATATCTGTCATCTCTAGAGAGGAGACAAGAGAACGAAAGAACGAACGAATGAACGCACACATCAAATCGGCGAACAATGGAATATGCTTAGCCATTATCAGCAAGTTCAATGGCTCTTCTTCCCGGCAAGATCCATCCAGCCAGCCAGCCAGCCTCACTGCATCCAAGAGCGAGAAAAGGACAAACAAATCAAAGGGCGCTGATTCAATCTGATCCAGCCTGCAATCCCCTTTCCCCATTGCCATGAACTGGTTGACTTGCTATTTTTAGACCCGCTCATCATTGTCGCCGCTTTTGTTTATAATAATTTACACCGTAATAGCCCGCGCTGCTCCCTGCTTATTATATGAACATAGCTATGTACATATGTATATGGTAGCCAAGTTGGACAACCACCTGTGCGTCTGGCTGTCTTTTTCCCCGAATGAGAAAATCCAGCAAGAAAGTCTGGAGCGAAGTATCGAGTTAGTTTATAATATATATAACATAGGTTTCTTCTTTAGTGGAAGTAACCTTGTTTTTGTGTAAACAATTACAATTATTTGCATACTATCAAGTTTACTTGCTTAGAAATTATTGATATTTGTATATAAAGTAAATATATTTTTAGGCTTAAAAGCTATACAAGAGTTTACTCGGTAATACAAGTTTTTACTGACGGAATCAAATAAAACAATCGATAAATAATTCAGCTTTTCACCAGCACTACCATATCTTTTCCATTTAGTGTAAATTAAAGATTTATACGATTTATGCAGGTGCTAATCTGTGTATTCACATTTAATCGGACAATTTCTCGTTGAAGGACCCAGCCCACGTCTAACCTTAACTGAGCTGAGGAGGCCGAGAGATGCCTGGGAAGAAAGCTGAGCTGCGAAGGGTGTAAACAAGTTAAGCGGAAAAGTAAACACGGAGACAAGTTACTATACCCCCACATAGCCCCCTGATAATGAAATGTGTGTATATGTATGAGAAAATGTTAATTGCCAGTGGCGAAATATCTATGAACATGTACCACAAAGGGGTGGAGCGTAGAAGGAGGTGCAAGAAGAGTTCACGATAAGCGGTGGCGGCCTCAACAAGTGCTGTAATCGGTTTATGGTTATGATCGGTGACGGAAAAGCTGCGTTACGTAGAATTTTGATATCAAAAACGGATTAAGAATACAAAAATGAAATAATGAGAACACTGGAAATGCTTAAATGATAAATAGCAAAAATCGATAACCTTGAGTCTTATGAATTCTATGGAATTAAGGTGGTAATATCAGTTCTCTAAGTTTAACTAATTGCTCCAACTTTACTTTTCCTTTTTTTTAATCTAATTTTCGATTTTTGGCATACAAAACTAACCAAAACTTGGATTCCTTTTCCTGCGCTTTCATTCTCAAATTTCCAGCATTCAAAAATGATTGTGCGTGTCTGTGCATGCTGGCACATTGAAGCGAGATCTCACTCACCATTTCATAGGCATCGATGAGCAGGTTGCGCGGCAACTCCGGCAGTCGACTGATCCTGTCTAGCGCCGGCACCTTGGTGTCCATGCTCCCAATGAGGGCCTGCAGCGACAGATCGTACAAGGCACGCGGCGTGTTGTGCTGGCCGCCACCGGCGGCGGAGGCCATCAAGGCCAGAAGCTGCTGGTTGGCCATCTCAGGTTGTGTGTGTGTGTTGTGTGCTTAACCTCCGGCTCTGGCGGCGCCTAGCACGGTAACTGGAACGGGAACGGGAACGGTGGTCTGTTGGGTCTTGCGCTCAGCCGCTGCGGCAGGGAGGCGAGGGGAGGGCGTGGCGCTCTGCAACAAGTATTCACTTTGTTGCTGGCACAGGAAAAGGAAAACACCGAAAGTGTACAAATATTCGCACACGTGCCGCGTGAACGAAAAACAAAAAAAAAAAAAAAACACAAAATTCAAGAGAAGGCAAACCGAAAAACAAAAAAAAAACACAAATACCGTTGCAATCGTAGCGGCAACACTACACAACTTGTCGAGGCTTGAAATGTCGGGTTTCTGTGTGGCTGTGTGGTGTGTTTCGCACTTTACTTCACTTCACTTCACTTCACTTTCTTTTGAGGCGTTCTTCGCCTTCTCTGGTTTTCGGTTTTCGGTTTTCCTTTCTTTGCCCGCAGCCAGCGCTCAGCCGACGTCGCTGCCAACAGCTCTTTGTTGTTTTGCTGCTGATGCTGTTGCTGCTGCGAATGCAGCTTTGCGAATGCTACCGATGTTACGCGTGCTTCACTGCCTACTGCAATTGTTTGGATTTCGTTTTTAATGGCAGATTGGCGTTCTGCCTATTGTTTTTCTTGTTGTTTTTCTTTTTGCCTTGAAAAGATGCACACACAGCCACGCGATAGAGCTGTCAAAACAACGATATATTGGCTTTTATCGACTGATTTTCTACAATTGCGATAGTCGACAAGAAATATCGTACAGGAATAGTGAGCCCACGGCGATTCCGATAAATAATACCGACTAAGCATACAAAATATATACTAAAGCTCCGTATCCAGACAAAAAAACGTTTCGCAGCGAAACAAATGAAAGCATTGTTTACATATTTTTATATCAATAATATACATTCTAACCATTATCTTTTGTTTTTTTTATAATTAGAAAATCTGCACCAAACTCCGGTGATGTTTTTTGAAAATTTAACGGATTTACGGAACTGAAGAAGGCATAGAGAGGGGGGAAACGGAGCAGTCTTTTTTATAAAATTTTTATTCTTTTTCGCAGTCCGCTCAAAAAAATACTAGAAAGTACCACACACTTTTCTAGTATATTTGTTTTCTTGTTAGGTTACCGACCTATAAAACGGCCGCTGACGAACAACCGTTTTCAACTATTTGCCTCTCGCTCTCTCTTACTGCTTAAAGACGCTTTTTTACTGCCTGGATACGGAGCTTAACAAATTAAATTGACAAAACGCCAGCTTTTACCCACCACAATAGTTATCGGCATATCGAATTTTAAAAAAAAGGTTTGACTGGGTTCGATGATAGAAAAAATTTAAAACTTTATTGAGCATTCCAGCGGTGGCGGGGATTTAGACCGGTTAGGCTATGTGTATGTTATGAATCTGGCTTAAAATAGATCGATGGCATCATCCTCGGCCTCCACCAAGGCAAAGTCGGAGGTGCTGCCGAACATCCACCAGTGGCGCAGGATATTTCGGATGAGAAGACCACGCGTGGTGACGAACTCGAAGAAGTTGAAGAACAGAACACTGGAGGTAAGCAGTGTGCCGGAGGCGACAATCACCTCCCTGACGGTGAGCTGCTCGGCATTGCCCTGATTCAGATTATCCATGCAGTGCAGCACCTGGCGCAAGGACAATAATGTGAATTTTTATTTGTGTGCAATTTGGTTGAATCCTTCTGAATTCGGGCCTCACCTGCTGCAGGATAATGTTGGCCAGTGGCATCAGGGAGGCACTGAACAGCAGATGTTTCACAATCAGGCCACAGCAGCGGTGGCAACAAAAGGTTTTCACCATTTGCTTCAGGCTGGCCCGATCCTCCGAGATGTCAAAGACAGCATTGCAAATCTCGCAGCGATTACTCTGCTTGTGCATAATCCACCGCTTGAGACACTTCATATGAATGAAACCCTGCAAATAATAATAATGTATGTACATCATTTAGAGCAGGATCACCACAGCCGGAGCGCCACTTACCACGCTGCCCTTGCAGGTGCAAGGACACTTGATAATCTCCATGTCGCTGCGATTCCACCGGCAGATGCGGCACGAGTTGCCATTCTCGTTCGCTGAATGGATGCTCTCCTGGGATGAGTGTCTGGTGATTGGTGGCAGCATCCTGTCCAAGGCTGTCCTCGAGACGTTGGGCCCGGCTCCCGATCCTGATGTACCGGCGGCTGCCATTTCCGGCGAACAGTTGTCGGTGGTCGCTACATCGCTGAGCAGCCGTAGGGCCGTGGCTTGTGAGAGGACATTCTGTTGCGACGGCTGCGGTTCCGGATCCGGTTGCAATTGCGACATATTTCCTGCGGGTATGCTAAATGGTGGCCAAGGATGGCAGGGATGCTGCTGCAGAGTACGGTATTGCCCAGCGGCGTGTGTGCGTGCGTGTGCGTGACGAAAAAAAAATTTTCAACTACGAATTTCTACACCGAATTTTCCTGCGACATTTTTTCTTTACATAAAACCACAACGTTAGACTTTCACCGATTTTCTGGCATGTCAATCGGCCATCGCCTGCTAAACACACACACACTGAGCCGAGATTGGCTTAATTATTTATTTAATATACTTCTGTAAACCGATTAGCCAGTAAATAAATAAACATTTGATTTTGATTTGCTTGTTTTGTTTTTTTCTTGGTTTCTATTTGCGGCCTTTTTAAGAATGCCATCGGTTAGTAAATGTTTCGTTATCGTTACACGTACGTACATAGAATATATGTTTATTATTACAGTAATTCATCAATGTATGCGACGGCCAACGGGTGAGGATTATAAACCATTATCCGTATATCAAAAGACCGATGACCGCCGGCAGGGTTAGTAACAGCACTGCTTCTTCATTTCCATATCTTCGCTCCACAATTAAAATTATGACAAAAAAATAATAATAATAATAATATATAAAGATAACAATTAATGCATACGTTTCTGCTTCAAGTTCGATAACAAAAAGATAATAATGCGTAAATCGTAATAATAATAATGGTCAAAAAACGGGTAAAACAAAACACAAAAAAACGTACAAAGAGTTATATGAGTCGGCCGAGCCTTGCGCTGAATTATACAGTTAGATATTTGCAGGATCTCAAATTGGTTCTTGACTTGCTGATAATTATTATGTGTATGTTTCTATGTTTATATCTGGAGATTACGGGTTACTGTGCGTTCCAACACGAAATGCCAAAAGGGGGGGGGGCTTTTTGAGAGAGGTATCCTTAAAATTGATTGAGTTACTGCTGCTCGCTGCTTGTGCTGAGTTGACTTGGACTTTAGCTTGATGGGATCTAATATGTATATGTGGCCAGCTCCTACTGGCAGTTACGGAACCGGCGATATATGCTCTGCACGTAGACAAACACGCACTTCCAGTCGGGGCGACTCATCTCCACCATGTCCTCCACATCCAGCAAGGGTGCTATGCCAGCCTTCTCACTGCAATTAAAATGGAAGGTATTATATATTTTTTCTTTAGGAACTTGATGATACTTACTCAGCAACGCTGAAGGCCAGCTCAAAGTTGTGTCGGCGCGTCTGCTTAGTTAGTGTTGTGTAATCAAATGCATCTGGCAAGAAATGGTGTATCAGCGCACAAAAGGCCAGGCCGTCTGACCAGCTCGAGCTAAAGTTGCTTATTTGGACGTTCTGTGGACACAGAATATGCATTGTATTAATATATGTATACAAAATCAATTAATGGATTATAGCAGATGTTTTTCTTTTTTTTATTTGGCTGTTTTTATGGCATTTTTCGGGGGTCTCGTTTGATGGTCCCTTCTGAGAGCGAGAGAGAGAGAGCGCAAAAGCAGAACTACAACTTAGGATAAGGCTAAGCTAAAAGCTAGTGAGCATTAACAACAACAACAACAGCGGCCGTAACTCTAGCAATAAGCGGTAAAAGCTATACTAAGTAAACGCTGCAGTGCCTAAAGTTAGGAATGTACATAAAGCGACGGGAAGTATTCCAATAGAAAATATCAAGCTTGATATTATGTTGAAAATATCTTCAAAATAATATTGTATAACATCGAAAAATATCGAAATAAAATGTTATTATATTCATAATTTTGAAAAATAAAAGAGAAATTTATATATATTTTCTTTTTAGGTTTAATTTTATATTTACTTTCGTTAAAAAAAAAGAAGATCTGTTTATATTTTAACCAATTTTGTCTGCGGCGTTTACTGAAGCTTTGGCCAAGCGCGGCAAGCGAAAGCGGAAACGGAAATGGCTCTACATCTGTCAATTCGTGCGTGTTGTGTCTGAGTATGTGTGTATGTGTGTTTGAGTGTGTGTCTGAATGTTTTTTTTGTTTTGAGTGTGTATTTTTATGAATTTTTGAGTAAGCTTTCAAGCCAAAGTTAAGCGCTGTTAGAAGTTTTTGCTTGTTGATTTGTTTTTATTTTTTCTCGTTAGATTTTATTGTTAAAAAAAGGCTATAAAAAATATTCAACGACGCTCAAAAATTAACACCGGGAAAATGGCAAATAATAAAGAAATAAATTGTAATATTCTAGATTTTTTTTCGGTTCGTTTTTCTTTTCTACAGTTAAAATCAAAATAATGACAAGGGCATTAAGTACAGGAAATATTTTCTTCTTTTATTAATAAATTTAAAGTTAATTATTTTTAATTATCGAGTTATATTTATTTAAAAACAAAAATTATGTGACTTTTCATGCTTTTAATTCAATATATTTAAGTATCGTATTTAAAATGGATTTTATAGATAACAAAATTTCGATAACTTATAAAAAATATTCAAAACTTTGTGAAATCGAACAGAAAATATCGAATTTAGCTTTAAAATATGTATATCGTTATCCGATATATCCGACATTTGTCTCTTTTTTGCTAATAAATAAATAAATATATTAATAATACTTTAAGCCATTTTGCATTATTTTGATTTTTTCAATGTGAATTAATTAATTAATTAACAACAACAATAACTAAGGCATTTTCGGCATAAGGCTGTTGGTCTTTTTTTTTGTTTTGTTTTGTTTTTCGTTTTTGGTTTAGGTTTTGGATACCTCATATTCCTGCGTTTTATGCTGACACCACTGCAGAAGTTGATCCTTGACAGTGGCGGCGCGCGCATTTAATGCCGGATCGGTAAATTTGAAATACGGTTGTGCCGAACCGCCGGGGGTCGTGGGTGTGCTTGTTGTTGGAGATGATCTGAACGAAATGAGTCAAGGTTGGAGGGTTGCAGACGTTTTAGCGAATAACTCACACAAAAATAATTATTAAACGGGTTCATATCCTTCAGCTTCTTTTTAAATTTATTCTTAAAATCTCTGTGTCTTCTTTTTTTTTCTTATTATTATTTTTTTTTTGTGGACGTGGGTGTGTGTGTAGAAATATTTATATAAATTTGTATAATATTTTTTATTTGTTTTGTGTTAGCAAAGAAATAAAAACAAAGTATTTTTATTTTTCTGTCAAGGAAATGTTCTAGTTTTTTTTCGTTCTTGTCTTTGGTTGTTGTTAAAGAAATAAATAAAACAAAGAAAAACACAAAGAGAAAGAGAGGGAGAGAGGGGAAAAGAGAAAGGGGGTGGGAGGGCAGTTTCCAGAAGCTAACTAGAAATAAAAACAAGAGCAAGACGACAGACAGGTGGATAGACTATGTACAACACTCTTTTCCTCTCTGGTATATCGATCCATAATCGATTTTAATAGATTATCGATTTTTAGACAACTAATCAGCAGTGGTAGATGTATCGATTATCATCAGTTATCCATTTATCGTCGAAAGGGTATCCTATCTCGAATCCATATTTATTACAAAGCACAAAGATTCACATATTATCACTATCTATCGTTTTGTCACAATTCTACTTTGTTTTTTTTTTTTAAGGAGACGACTACAAACACACTTTCATAGAGCACCAACACCAGAGGATCGATGTGTGTGTGTGTTAAAAGGAGGAGTGAAGGTGAAGATTGTGCATGTATTGTTTATATACCATATACATATATATATTGTGTGTCTGTGTGTGCTAGATGCACCGATAACCAATTGAATTACTTATGTATGTGTGCTTGTGTGTGTGAGAGTGTGTGAGTATATTGGAGAGGCAAACAGGCCCCATTAAGTAGGCAATACTTTTCTGGTATTTAAGAAACAAACTTGAACATTGAACTTTAAAGGCTTATAATTTGAATTTAAATTAAAGATATATATTAAATTCATTAATATAATATAATAAATAAAAAAATTAATATAACAAATGCAAATAAACTTAGTAGTTTTTATATAGTTTCACTTTAGAATTTAAAACAAATTTGAAACAAAGTATTTATTTTGTCATATATTTTTTACTTTTAAAGCACAAAAAAGAATATTTATTTTGCCAAAAGGGGCTTTATTTGTATTTATTTTTAAGAAATTATTAATTTTTAAATTGCTTAGAATTCTTATTTTCTTTTTCAAACCCAAAAAAGTTGACCTACACAAATGTTTAATGGTTTTATTTTGAGTCTTTTCTTGAGTATGTATGTGGAACCATGTACATTTA
This sequence comes from Drosophila birchii, assembly GCA_035046345.1. Classification (NCBI taxonomy): domain Eukaryota; kingdom Metazoa; phylum Arthropoda; class Insecta; order Diptera; family Drosophilidae; genus Drosophila; species Drosophila birchii. Next base: position 6,512,355 of record JAWNOA010000043.1, on the reverse strand, counting down.
TAGTGTATGATTTATGTTTCATATTTTCTGGATGCTCTTCGATATAAATTTCAGTACAAGTTGGCTGAGGGGGAATTGGACTTACTTTTGGGCCTGCTGGGCAGCTGCCTGCTTGTCCAGTTGCTTGAATTTGGCCAAGGGCGAGATGTTCTTAGAGGCGGCGTTGCCGCTAACAGTGCGAGTGGTGACTAAAGGGAAATGGGAGAAAATTTAATTAATTTTCATAATAATTCATAAAAAAAAAATTATTGGGTTAAGAGAGAACCGTGCAAACAACTCACCCTTTGTGGTTGTTGTGGTCACAGTGGCACCGCCATCCTTGGACTTGCTTTCCGTTCGCTGTTCGCTGGTCGTGGAGCTCTTCTGCTGGGCAGCTGCTGCTGTGTGAATAGAGTTTTTTAGGGATGCGGTTTTCGTTTTTTTTTTAAATATTTTTTTTTTTTAATTTTTTTTGTAGCAGCAGGTGGAAGAAAAAAGAGAAGCAAACAAATTACATTGATTAGTTATTTGGGGCCATGCACAAAATCAATTACAATTACGAAAAATAAGAATAATATTTTGGTCAGTCAACAAATAAGTGTTTTTGTTTTTGTTTTTCTTTTTTTGTTGTTGTGTTTTGTATCTGGGCAGGCACAATGGAAAAATGTACAAACTAATGGAAAACAACACAGCAAAAAAAATGCATTTGTTTTCCTTTGTCAGCTACACAAATAAGATAAACAATATCAAAAATATATATAAAAAATAACGAAATGCATTGGCATTATTCAAGCGTGTAAACACTCCTTGTTTTTTCAGCTATAGGACTCGCTCTAAGGATACGCACAAAAAACAATCAGAAAATCGCCGCTGTTTATGTGGCAATGACTGTGTATAAAGGTGGTGGTGGTGTTGGTGTTGGAACTCCTGATTTTTTCATGGACTCATTTCATTTTATAGAATTTATTAATTATTAATTCATTTTCTTTGTATCTTTTAACTAAGCACGCGGAGAAGAGGCTTGAAAGAAGGAATTGAAACCGCATTTTATATTTATTTGTTATTTTTAATTAAATGTTCTTGAATAAGATTTAATTTTGTATTCTTTTTTTTTTTTTTTTTGTTAATTTATTTTGCCTTGATTTGCGCCATGTGAGAAAAAACAAAAAATCGTTTTAATATTTTTAATATGTGTAATAAGTTAAAAATTAAAAAAAAACTTTAATTTAATGGTGAATTTATGTCAATTTTAATTATGTAATATCCTTTAAAATTAAGAAAAAAATCCCTTAAATGTATTTCTCTATGGAACATTAAAACATTTCACATAATGAAAAATATTGTGAAGCATAAACATTAAAAGTTAAAAAATAGTACACTAAATTTGTAAAGAAAATACCTAAACAAGCAGCTTTAAATAAAAATGAATTTAAAATAATATTTGAAATTATTTATGCTTTTTTTTGATGAACATATTTTATGATTAAATTGAAATTTATACATTTTTGTTTAATATTTACAATTAATTTTCTTTTCAAGTCTCTTTCCACATACCTCTTCAGTATCATTGAAATTGGTAATGTAATGGAAAATGCAGGGTATAAACTAGTCATGCACAAAATATATATACAACTTGGTGGGTAAAAACATGCTTTAAAATCGAAGGGACGGGGGGAGAACAGGAGCAGATCAGCAGCAAACAGAGAGCGCTATCGACAATATAAAAAAAGATATATAGACACGGAAGAATAAAAAAACAAGTGAAAAAACGAAAAACTGTTTCCTCATCTCATCTGTAGGCGGTGTTATGTAAATATATATAAAATATATATATTACAGTGTATTTACAGGGATGGGCAAATAAAAAAAATACAGAGAGACGGAGAAAAACAGAGGAAATTAATTAAAGGAGGGACAACATTTGGGGTTTCTCTTTGCTGCTTCCGTTTTCTTCCTTTTTTTATTATAATTTTATTTTTTTAATATTATTTTTTTGTTTCCTTGCTTGACCAACCAACCAATCAACCAGTCAATAAATCAATAAATCAATCAATCAACCAACTAACGAACGAACGAACGAGAAAAAGAGCAAAACGTAACAAAAAACGTAACTGGACGTAACAGAACGTAACAGGGGAAGAGGTAAAAGGGGGTAAAAAATAAGCGCTAATCTCCACAATTTGATTTTTGAATTTTTTTTTTGGACAAGTAAAAAATAATATATGTATAGCAATAACAATATATACAAGGTAAAAAAAAAAACACCCACACACACAAAACTACTAAACACACAGCTTTAGGATCATATGAACATAAATATATCTAAAAATGTATATATTTCTTTGGATATATATTTTTTAAGAGAAATCTAGATATTGATGTCAAGGCAATAAGAATTATTATTATTATTTTATCATTTTATATTTTTATTTTATATTTAAATAATTATTTCCTTTTAAATATTTTTTTTTAGATAATTATTTAATATAATGTCTGATAAGTTAAAGAAGATTTCAGTTTTTTAGGTTTGTTTTAAACAGAATTTCGCTTTTGAATAAATAGTTCAAAGAACCTAACAAATATTAAAATATAAATATTAACTTTTCATTATAAATTTTTATGATAAAAAATATATTAAAAGGAAACTGTTCTATTGTAAAATATTCAAATTTCCTAGCTTACTTTCTATATACTTTAACGTATCTTAAATTTTGAAACTGGAACTTTACTTATTAATTTATGAATTTTCTTATTATTCATAAATTTATTTAATTATATAATTTTGATTTAAAAAATTTGCAAGTAAATACTGCAAAATATATATATATATTTTTTTAATATTGTTTAAATTATGAAAAATTCATTAAAACAAACACAATTTTTAATTATTTATCACCTTAAATTTGTGTGTAATTTTTTAATTATTTAAAAATCGAAGCTTATGTGTGTGTGCGCGTTGTTTCTTTTTTTTATGCTGTTAGGATGCTGCTGCTGGGCGATGTGGCAATAATTTTTTACGTTTTTATTTAGGTTTTATTTTAAAGGCATAGCAAAGGGGCGCTGGCAAAAAATTATAAAAAATTAAGAAAAAAAAGAGGGGGGCGGCTGGCATTCTCTGTACAGTTCTGATAGATAAAAATATTTAATTTTTTAAATTCAACTCACAAATCTCAATATTATTGATCAAGTTGCTGTTGCTGTTTTGTTGCTTAATTATTGTTGTTCTTTCTTGCATTTTGTTGTTTGTTTGTTGCTTGTTGTTGTTTGTTTTTGTATTTGTTATTTTTTTTCAGTTGGGACGCCGAGCAGCAAACATTTTCTTTATTTAAATTAATTAATGCGGTAAGAAAACACAAAAAAAAAATAATAAACAAATAGAAACCGCCAGGTACCTCCTTTAATTAAGATTTCGATTTTTGCTTTCAATTTATTTCTGCTTTTTCCAACTGCTTTTTCAAAAAAGGCTCCTCTCTAAACAAAATATATTTATATAAATAAAAAAAAAAAACAAAAAGCTAATTCTAGACTCAACAGTAGTTATCTTTTTTCTTTTCCTGGTTTTTTGTTTTTCTTTTTTAACATCAGTAAACATTAATCAGTACAGTTTTTTGCCATTTTGCAGTTACATTTATCGTTTATCTTGGACATGACTTTTGATTGGTTGGCTGGACAGGATTCGGCAGAGGATCTAGGCACCCATCATTAGCTGCTCGAAGGCATCCTCCACATTGCTCTCGTCCAGCAAATTCAGATTGGCAATATGCGGCATGGTGGCACTCCGGCTGAGGCCACCGCCCATCATCATCGAGGATTGATGATGCTGCTGCTGCTGCATCATGGTGCTATTGCCAAGTCCCACCGCGGACATGTTGCCATTGGAGGTGGTCGTCAGGGAACTGAGCGATTTACGTGCGGCAGCCGATAGCTTCTCACTGGTTTTGGTTCGATTTATTGCCGACTTTTTACTCGTTATGGCGGTGGCGGTGGTGGTAGTGGTATGCAGCTCCTCCATTTGATTGGGTGACTTTTGTCCCGAAAAATAGGCCGCCACAGTGCGTTGCTTCTCGCTAACCTGGGATTTATCAATACCCGCCTCGTACAGCTTGGGCACGGCCAGCGAATGGCCGGACTTGGTGCGTCTCAGTTCGCCAGGCGATGAGCTAGCGGCATTCGGTTGATTATACTTGACACTGGCGTTGGGTGCGGCCTGCAGCTGACAGATTTGATTCCAGGAATCGCATTTACTTAATCGATTAACCCTTGATCCCTGCTGCTGTTGGTGGTGGTGATCCTCCTCGGTGAGATTCCTACGGCTGAGCGAGGTAAAGGCGCTAACATTGTTGAAAACTATATTGTGTGGTATCTCATCCTCGGGTGGCACTTGTGGCTGTGGCGTTGCCGGTGTCTCCACTATACTGGGCTTAATCTGCTGCTGCTGTTGGACAATAGTGGTGGCGGTGGCAGTGGTACTGCTGGTTATAGTGGTGCTACTGGTGCTACTATTGCTGCCCCCTTGCTTGTTCAGCTGCGGACTCTGATACGCATTGGGCACATAATGATGACGCTGCGGTGGTCCAAATTTCTTAAGAAGCGGCGCATCCTCCTTGGGCAGCGAGGACTTGACTATATCTGGGGTATCTGAGGGCGCTGAGGATTTGTATTGCTCTTGCTCAAAGTAGGCACTGCGCTGGCTGCTGCTGCTTTCCAGGACATTGCCCAGACTCTTGCGACGCAGCTCGCTGATGCTGTGCTGATGATGCTCCTTCTGCTGCTGCAATTTCTGATTGGCGGTGGTGGAGCCACTGGAAATGAGGCTCTGCTGGGACATAATACGATTCTGGAGGGGACGATTCTCATAGCTGGTGTCACCTTGAATGGTATGGCTGCGAGTGCTTAGCTTGGGTCTGCTGCTGCTGCTGTTGTTGGTGGTGTTTAGTGGTGTCTGAGTGGGTCTGCTGCTGGTAGTCTGTTGAGGCAACTGCTGTGTTGGCGGCTGAGGTCTTTGTTGAGGCATTCCGTGAGGCAGTTGCTGATGCTGTTGGGGCACCTGTTGCGGCACCTGTTGCGGCAATTGATTTCCCACCTTTTTGCCCGTTGGCTGGCTTAACTGTGGCTTTGTGCTACGATCCACTGGTGGTCCCGTGGACAATGGAGGCACCGAAACGGGAATTGTTCCGGGCATTGATCCAGAAATGATCGATGGTCCCGCAGCTGGTATTGAAACTGATCCAGAACCCATTCCCGTAACCGTATTATGCACTGGATTCGCTGTCCAGCTAGTGCTGCCCAGCGACAGCGATGAGCTGGCATTCGAGTGCTCCGATGTGCGGCGTAGACGATGTTGCTGATGCTGCGACATGGCCAGGGACTCAGGTTCAGGTTCATCGCCTGAATCCTCCACAGGATAGGTAACCACATACGAGGTATGCGTCTCACCCAGATAAGAGCCACCATTATCCTCAACCTGACTCTGCTGGGTCTGAGTGGGTCTGGGCGGTGTATAGGTGGGATTGGCTTGGTAATTCATCGATTGTGATCCTGCTGGTGGTGGCATATTTGGTGAAAACTGTGGCTGTCGCTTGGCCTCAAAAGTGCTTAGTTGCGGGAAAAGTGGTTCAACAAGTGGTGCCTGATACTGGCGTCCATCGGGTGACAGGCAACCCGATTTTGGAGAGCTTGGAGCCGTCAAAGGTTGCCTCTTCTGATGATGATGATGATGATGATGATGGTTAGAGCCACTACCTCCGCTACCACCGCTGCCAACTGGAGCTGCTGCCGGTCCCAGCTGCTTCATGGTATAAAGCAACGACTTGGCCGCCCTCGAGTTCCGGCCGTACACCTCATCATCGCTCATATGGGCATTTCTTCGATCCGCCACTCGCACGGCTGTCTGGCTGCGTGGCTTCCTCATCACCTTGGTTTCGGCACGATATTCTAGCATATTATTATCCGAATCTAAATCGAGATCATCGTCCGTATTGTCCGTCATCAGGGCGGGATTCGGCATGGTCATGAAGCTGGTGGGGCTATTCGGTGGACTCTCGGCATCCACATCTATGGGACTGCTAATATAATCGAATCTCCTCGACGGTGGCGGCGGCAGGTAAGTCGGATTGGAGCTGGTTAAAATCAATGGAGCTGCCAGGGGATTGGTCAGAGCCTCGGCCTGCTCCACGGCACTCGTCAGACACGGCTGACTGCGATAATTATGGGCACTGGCGCCGCCGCCATGATGTCGCCTAACTGGTGGAAAATCAGCATAAGTAAACGAGATATTTGTGGGCGGCGGTGGTGCCTGATATACCTGATGAGGCGGATGGGCTGGTGCCAAGTTCGGATCCATGGCATTGGGCAGAGATGGCCGCTTCTTGAACTCACTCAATGCCGGTGCTGGTGCCTTGGAACGCAGCGAGTTGTGCCGCTGCAAATAGCCATGATTGTTGCTATTTGGATATGAGGGTCCCCGTTGTTGCTGCTGCTGCTGCTGATCCAGATTGTCCCTCAAAGAGCGCTCTTCAAAGTGATGGGCCTTCCGGCGGAAATCGCTATTGTCCACCTTGGGCTTGGCCACCCAGGGCAGGCCAATGGGTGAAGTGGCCGCCGTAGATGACGGCGAGGGCGTATTGCTGTAGGAAGTGCCCGCCGATCTGGCCTGCAAATGTTGCTGGGATTGTGGCGCTTGTTGCTGCTGCTGCTGCTGCTGCTGCTGCTGCTGCGTTGGTGGCTTCCATATAGCCGGATTCGGTTGTGATTTCTGGGCAATTGGCTTGTAGATGCCTGGCTGGCCCGGCGTCTCGTGCTCAATGGGCCGGAAGACAGACTGTGGGGCGTGTATAAAGTTATTGACTTGGGCCGCCTGCTCGCGCTGTTGCTGCAGACGCAGCTCCATCTCCTGCCGGCGCTGGCGCTCGAGTTGCTCCTGCTGCTGGCGCTGACGGTCCAGCTGCTGTTGACGCTCCTGCTGCTGGCGCTGAAGCTGCTGTTCATAATATTCGCGCTCCAGTCGAGTGCGTTCCTCTCGTTCGTAGCGCGCCTCCTGCTCGATGCGCAGCTGACGTTCCAGTTCCTGGCGACGTTGACGCTCGATTTGTACGGCAGCGGCGGTGGCGGCCTGTTGCTGCTGGTCGCGCTGAAGCTGATCGCGCTGGAGTTGCTCCCGCTGATGCTGCTCCCGCTGGAGTTGCTCTCGCTGGAGCTGCTCCCGCTGAAGCTGCTCCCGCTGTAGCTGCTCCCGTTGTAGTTTTTCCCGGTGCAGCTGCTCGCGTTGGAGCTGCTCTCGTTGGAGCTGCTCGCGCTGGAATTGCTCACGTTTCGAGAGCTCTCTTTGGTTCTGCTCACGCTGTTCCCTCTGTTCCCGCTGCCTCTGCTCTCGCTGATACTGCTCCCGCTGCATTTGGTCTCGCTGCATCTGCTCCCGCTGCAGCTGCTGATGATGCTGCTGCTCCTGCTTGGCCCAACCGGGCACATGACCCGGCATTGGCGGTGGCTTGCCCTTGGTCACCGTTGCCGCTGCACCCGTCTCAAAGGTGTGCTTAATGTTGCCAAATTTATGCGTCCAGTTGGACACACTCCGGCCGCCATTGCCACCCCAACCCAGGCCGGTCTGGTGACTCTGCTTGTTAATAAAAGCCAGGAATTTGTGATCATTCTCTGTTTTGGGCTCAAAGGGCGGGACAGCGTTGTGAACGCGTCGCTTAACGCTTACCTGAACGGTCCGTTTGAGGCCCAAATGCGGACCCTGATCGTCCTCGAGATCCGAGTCCGAGTCACAATCCGCCATATATTTGGCCTTGGCCTTAGGTATATCGATGGTATTGGCTCGCTTCATCATGTGCCTCTTGCCGCCGCCAAAGCGACTGGAATTGGAGCTAGAGTTCGAGTTGGATTGCGAGTTCGAGTTGGGCGATGTGCCAGCACCTTCGGGACTCGAGTTCTGTGAGCTTTGTGCGGCCTCATAGTTGGCAAAGCTAACGGCATAGTCACCGGATAAGGGTCGCCTATTGGTCGGATTGGGCCTAAGCTGTGATGATGGACTCTGTTGGGGATTTACGGCTGGAATTATTTTGGGAGATTCTGGCTGCGGCTGTGGCTGTGCCTGTGCCAGTTGCTGTTGCTGCTGCTGCTGCTGCTGTGCCGCCACAAACTGATTGGGCCTGTAGAGCTGGACTGGCACCACTGCCCCCGAGCTCGGGGTCTTGGCCAGGGCAAACTCCTTACTTTCCAGCATCAGCATATCCTCCATATAACGCCGGGCATCCGCCAGTTCCTCTCTGCTCACGCCCACTGTATGGCGACTGTTCCGTTGTCGCCGCTTGGCAAATCGAGATTGCCGGCAATCGGATGTTTCGGCCGGCTCTGGACTACCCGATGTTGGATCCACTTCATCTGCCTGGGACGACGAGGGCGGCTTTTGATCGGCCAACTTTTCGGGCGCACTGAGTCCACTCTGAAGGCGGGCCACCAGACCGAGCAATGCTTGCCGTTGGCCACCATCGACGGCCAGCTCTTTGCCTTGCTTCAGGCTGCTCTCTAGGCGGCTCAAGGCATCGGTCACTTCCTCGACAAGGCTCCGATTGGCTTCACTGGCATCACTGCCGCTGCTGCGCTGCTGGAGAGTGTCACGCAATCCGGCGGCCAGAAGTCGCAAATCCTCGCCGCTTTCTGTGCCGGAATCCTCTTTTGAGGGCACACTCAGCCGGGCTGCCGTTGCCGTTGCCGTTGTACCCGAAGCGGAGGGTGATGGTGTTGCTCCCGTGACTGGCATTATCTCTGTGTTGTTGTTGGCTTTGTCCCTGGCCCTAACCACTGTGCTAACCTGGCTACTGCTAAGACTACTGTGTTTCCTACTACCTAAGCTACTGCTGCTCGTTCCTGCTGCTGCTGCTGGTCCTGACTTGGTCGATGTTGCAGGCAGGGACTCACCCTGAACCTGGACAACACCGTCTGTGGTGGAGGTGGAGCTACTGGCCAGCTCAACTTTGGCCAATTTTTTGCCAACACTCTCGACGACTTTGGTGGACTTGGTGGAGGTGGAGGTGGCGGTGGCGGTGGCACTGGCTGTTTCCTTCTTCTCAGCCTTTTGATTAATCTCTTTTTTGGCGGTGGTGCTGCTAGTGGTCACCTCCTTCTTGGCCACCTCCTTTTTTGGCTCCTCCTTTTTGGGCTCCTCTTCCTCCTCCTCGTCGCTATAATCGGTCACCTCCTCGATGATCTCCTCATACTCGCTGGCGCTGCTCTCCTCCTCCTCCTTCTCCTGCTGCGAGCTCTTTTGTTCTTTTTGTTTTTTGGTGGTTAGTTAAGAGATTGAGAGATAGAGAGTTTAGAGATAAAGGATAGATGGATCACAATTTGGAGAGAGAGGAACTGGCAAAAGACAACGAACGCAAAACAAGCAATACAAAGAAATAAAAGGGTCTAAAAACTTGGAGGGGGGAATCAATACATGAGCCCCCAAAACGAAGTGGATTTTTTTGTTGGAATATGAAGAGAACAACATTGACAAAAGGACTAAACAAAAAAATTAGCGATCAGAGAGATATGGTATATCGATGTTTAATGTATCGATTCCAATTCTAGATGGGTCTTCGACGTGACTGTGTGAAACAGTGAGGAAACATTTTCTGGAATACTAATTTAACGGCAGTAAAAACGAATGGAAGATAAAGAAGATATTTTCAAGTGTATGAATAAAACTAAATATATCGAAAATGTATCGATTAAACAAAGTTTACAATTTTTTTTTTGTCACGACAAAACTGGATCAGGGGGCGGGGACATGAATACGCTTTTGATGGTGTTGGGCAAATATACCTGGCAACTAAAAAACGCTTAAACTTTGGTCCTATATCTGACGCGGCCTTAGCCTAGCCTAGCCTAGCCTGTGCCTAGTTGCTGTGCGCTTTTTATCTACAAGATAAACAGATACAGAACACAAGATATTTGAGAGAGATCCTGGAGAGAGCTTATGTCTTATGTCGCTGTTTTGTAGAACTTAAACACCGCTGGGATATAATACAATATTTGGCTATATATGTAATATTTCGGGTTAGAGATTGAAATAATGTGAAGTCGAGTGGACTCACCTTCGCGTTCCGCCATAAGTTCGCGTAGACGTGCACGGATCTTGCGACGCTCCTCGTAGGTGGACGCCTGTTCCAGCTATTTTAATGGGATGGGATGATTAATGATTAATTTCGTGATGATGATGGACGAGTGTAGAGAGTGCTTGATCAATTAAATGATAGCTCACCAATTGCTTTAGAATCTGCTCGTCCCAAATCTCCTCGATGTCACAAGTTGTGCGTGTAACTGGTGCTGAGGAGCTGCTGACCTTGGTGCTGGTAGAACTGGAGCTGTTATTGCCGGACTTGCTATAGTTATGGGTTATGGTTCGCGTTGTCTTCACCTAAAGGTAAATGGTAGAGATAAAGCAGAAAATTAGACACTAGTTTGTTTATCAACCGGAAAATCTACCCAAGGAAAATGTGTGTGTGTGTGTGTGTGTGGGGGGAAGCAACAAACGCCAGCTGTTCTCGGTGAATCTTGGCTAAATAAAGCATGATGAGCACATACGACGACGACGACGACGACCACGAGAGCCAGCACAGCAATTATTCACTTGCCAAGAAACTTGGTCCCCTCAGAAAAGAAAAAAATACAAAAACAAAAAAGCGACCCACAGCAATCAACGATTGAAGGAGAATAAAATCAATTTGTCACTACTTAAAATTTGTCCTTAGCCGTGATTTGTTTTGTATTTTGTTTTGTTTTCAGCTTCCGCTTGATTGGCTTGATCATTGATCTGTGTACCTGGCCGTGTGTGCATACCTGGCGTATGCGTAATATGTCCCAAAAATAATTCATTAATGCATATATTAAGCATACGCCACGTTGACCAAAGGCATGAACTTGAACAAAGTGTCATTTACATTAAAAAATAATATTATATGTATATATTAATAAATTGGTATACAAAGTAATGTTTTTCCAGTTCATTGATCTTGTAAAACATCAAAAACAAATAAAAATAAAATCTTATCAGAGAAATTAAATTTAATTGGCACAAAAAAGAAAAGCCAGAACATAATTTTCATTGAAAAATCAAGAAAACTCGGCCGAAAAACACATCAGATAAATCAGCTAAAAGCGTTTATGGGTTGTACATACATACATATATATGTAGAGTCTATATCTTTATGGATATATTGAGTGCAATTAAGTATACGCCACGTTGGCTGGCCTGCAATTTCAAAAGATGAAAACAACGCAAATTTCCACGAAATATCTCTCCCCTCCTCTCTCTCATTTTCTCTCTCTCTGGTTTAAGATGAAAAATGTATCATTGTTTATATAAATTTGACCAAATTTGGTCAGCGGCAAATGGGGGAAAATTTTTGTTGTTGTATTCCGAAAAACGAAAAACTGATTTTCAACATTTTCGAAAACGCCCCCGCTCGCTTTTTGGCTCTCTTCCTCTTGCAACACGCCTTTTGCTATTTTTAATTATAAATTATTTAAGCACACACACACACAGCGACAAGAGTAAACCATATTTTTTTTTGGTTAGGGAAAAGTTTCTCAAAATTTTCCTCTCTATTTTCTAACTTATCTCCCGCCCACTCTCTCTCTCCCTCTCTCTTTCTCTGGGTGTTCTTTTATATAATATTTGTGTTGAATTATAAACAAAAAATATAAATACAAAAAAAAAGGGAAGAATAGCTGAAAAATTAATTGCCAAACATTTTTACAATTCCCAATTCTTTTGTTTTCATTTTTGTTATTGCCAAAATGTGGGCCAACACAAAGTTGTCTCTCTAATTTGACTTAATTTCATTTTGATTTTTATTCCTTTGGTTTATTTTTAATAATTTCTGTTCTCTCTGCTTGTTGAATATATGTACATAAATTTTTTGTTGTATTTATTTATTGTTGTTGTCGGAGGAGGAGGAGGAGGCTGGCCCGAAATACCTGAAAGCCTTTTGCCAACTATTTGGCGCAATTGCGCCAAAGCGTAACAAATTGAGGGGCGGCCAAGCCAAGCATGGAAATGAAAAATTTAAAAAAATAAATATATACAGAAAAATAATGGAAATTGCAAGAAGAAAACAATTAAAAGGGGGTGGCAGGTGGGCGGGGAGTGCAGCTGACCAGAGCGATCATTGCCAGTAAGCTGATGTGGCCGCTGCACTTGGCCATTGACTGACTGACTGGCTGGCCTGGCCAATAGAAGTTTTAACATTTCTTTTCTTTCTTTTTTCATTTTTTTTTTGGCTTTGACACTGTCATTTAACAGAGAGAGAGATTTCCATTTGATTGATGGCCAGCAATTTGTACAATACACAAGAAACATTTATTTATTGTGAAATATACACAGGAAAACAAGTATTTCTTTATATTTTTAATGCATTTTCAGGTAATTCTTTAATAAACAATTATTACTTTGAATTATTATCCTTTTTGGTTTTAAAATTGATTTCTTTATAATATTAACTATCAAAAGGATCAACGATTTATTTCTAGTAATGTGAAGTAGTGAAAATATATATTTTTCTTATAAATTGGAAAAATAAAATGTTGAAAACGAAAAAAAGGTATTTTTAAATATATTTTTTTAATTCATTAATTGCAATATTTCTTGTCGTCATAAAAAAAATATAGAGAACAAATCGAGTAAACCATTTTTTCCAACGTTTTTAAATTTGATGTTTTGTTTAATAAAATAATACAACAAAAATATAGAAATATAGAAAATGAAGTGAATCATTTTTTCTGTTATTTTATTTTTTATCAATAAAGATTTTTAATGGCAAATCAAGATATTATAATGTATGATTCTGTAATCATTTGCTTTTAGGTATTAAATATGTGCATTATAGAGTTTTTAAATCAATATTTTTACAATATTTAAATGTCAAATAAAATATACTTAATAAGTTAAAAAATCAAAGTTATTCCAATATTTATGATAAGCCAAATACATCATTTATAATATTTATATATTTTTTCCATGAATTTAAATTAAATTTTAGTTGTTTTTTTTAATATGATAATGATGCTAAAATTTAAACAAATATAATTATATATAATAATTATTAAATTATAAATGTAGTATAAATATTATATTAGGAATGTATCTCTTTAAAAAAACTAAGCATAATCTTTATATTTTATTAATTTATATATAAATACTATTATTAAAATGCATTGATTTCTTTAATTTAAAATAATTAAATAAATATAAAAAAATATATATTCCCACTTTCCTAAGCACCCAATTTTTCCACCAATTCCACAATTTTCTTTAAAAAAAGGAAAAAGAAAAGCAAGCAAGCAATCTATATAAATTTTCCAAGAGAAAGAAAAATGATTTGTCCATTTCCAAATTGACTTTCATTCGGTTTTCGATTTTATGTTGTAGCGTCGCAGTGCTACTCATTGTGTGTTGTTATTATTATTATTATTATTATTATTATTTGTATTTTTAGCTCGGGCAAAAACTGAGAAATTATTTGACATGCAAAATGCGAGACAAAAAAGACAAAGGCGGCGGCACACACGCACAGCGATTATGAAACGGCAGAAAAAAAGAAAGATAAAAACGAGCCAAAAGACAAAAGCAGGAAGAAAAAAATGATTGGAGCTCTCTGGGAGTAGCTTCAGCTGTGGCCATATGATATATATATATATAGATGTATCTGTATATATATAGAGTGTAGTATATCTGGGGAACGACATGCATCTTGCACTGATCACTCCCCAAAACGACACTTGTGAGGGATTAACTTTATTTGATGTCAGCTGTTTTTTTGGTTCTGTCGAGGCTTAAGTTATTATCCCGCGGATTCACGGAACCTTTCAGTTTTCAGTTTTGTTTGTAGATTTTTTGTATTTGAAAAACATTATTTAGCTTGAGATATAAGATTAATGTAAGTCCTAACTAATGGATGGATTTTTTTGAATTTTTTTTCTCTACAGATACTACTTTAAAAGGAAGATATATTTTATTTGCATTTTAAACCCTACTCTTTCCCTGTAAAAATCCTATACTGTTCTTTTTTTTGGTACTATTCATATTATTCTATCTTCTATAGGAATTTCTCTATGCTCTCCAGCTCTGTGTGATTCAGGCATAGGATGAAACCGGCTTTCCAACTCGGAGCACTTGCAGTGAAGTGGCATCATTGGGGCAATGCTTAATCACCAAATGCAAAGTGGAGGGGGGAGATGGGAAGGTGGGTTCGGTCCAGAGATGGACTCTGCATGTTACGCTCAACCAAGTACCGGCAAAAAACACACCTGAAAATGGCAAATAGCACAAAACGGCTCTACGTTCCAGTTCGATTCGGTTTAGAATCGTGGATCCGTGGAGTTGCACTTGGACACGGAGTCTTGAGCCAGGGGGAGTGGACGTTGTAAGCTGACTGGATAAACATATTGGAGATATAACCTAAATGCCATGTGAACCTATAATGGTTGTGATCTGTCAGATCATAAGTGAAGATAATATATTCAGCCAGAGAAAATTTGGAAAATGCTGTATATAGAATTCATTTGTAATTTATTCAAATCAAATCTAAAAATTAAATTTCATGAATATAAGTTTCCATTTTTTTCAGATACTTTACTCTCCAAAATTGTATCCAAATTGTTTCAAAATATTTAAAATTATTATTTTTAAAATCTTTTAAAAAAATTTTGCATTTTTCCCTTTTTTTACTGTATAAATATTTAAAATTCCTTGCAAATTTAAGTTTAATATAAAACTAACCCTTTTTTTAACAAATTTATTTATGTATTTAAATTTCTAGAATATTCTTTTGAAGTTATATTTTATTCTTTTAAAATAGGGATTTTTTCAAAGTTTCATGTAAATAGTATTACATTTTACTGGATAAAAAAGTTGAGAGGAATGGGATAAAAGCTTTTTTTGTTGGCTTTATGAAAATGTGAAAGATAATAATAGGTAACATAGAAAAGAATCTTCAAATTATAAAGGAATTCTTTTAAAAACTATAATATTATCCTTGTTTTTCGCTTGTTCTAGCTCATCTTTAAATATTCAAGTACTTATTTCTGGGAGAACTCGCAGCATCGGGGAATAGATATAGATATATATGTACATATATATATATATGCATATCTGTGGGAATTGGTATTTGGTTCACGCAAGTGAAGGAAACGGGATCATCGGATGCCAGAGTCCGCCGTGCTGCACATGCACATACATACACCTCCCTCTCTCCCCCTTTGGGCTGTGTGCCCAAAAAGTAAAAAAGTAAAACCAGAAAAAAAAAAACTGCTCCAACATAGTCTCCCGTATAATAGTCCGTAAAAATAGTGCCCGTCGTTTGGAGCTATTTTTGTAGCAAATTTTCCGTACGCTTTTCCCGCTCGCCGCTCGCTTCTCTCATTGATCCATCCAACCTCCTGCTTCTCGTCTTGCTCCCTCCCTTGGTCTTTGCTCTGTTTTTAAATGTATTTATTTATTTATTTGCTCTATGGCGTGTCTGTATCTTGCATATATGTATAAATAGCTATGTATATGTAGCCGTATATACACATATATAGCTTTGCACATATATATATTCTAGATCTGGCTAGGCCAGCTATGTAGCTGCTGGGTAGCCTGCGGTGTGTCGTCGCCTTTCAGGTGCATTTTGAGGTGTCGTGACAGGAATTCTTCTTTGCCAGCGAATTATGCGCACTAAAAATAATTGACAAAAGTATTTGCCCGCCCCTGCCAGCGTTATTCTTGTTTTTAACTCACTCTCTTTGCTCTCCGGATTTGCCGCAATATTTCGCCGTTGCGCCTTGCTGTTAGACCAAATATGGACACTCGCGTTTGTTCACCATGCAACCAACAACAACAACAACAACAATAATAACAGAACTCTTCTTCTGCCGCACAGGAAAAAAATTACGTTTTATGGTTCTTTCTTTTACTTATTTGTGGAACCAAAACTTGTCTTTTGTTATGCTTTTCTTGTCGAACACAGGCCTTCTCATCTATTTTTTTTTTTTTTTTTGTAATATTATTCGTTAGCCTTTTTGCCAGCCACTTTGTGCCCCGTTATTCTTCGGTTGTGATCGATGCCGCCTCTGAGTTTGTACTGACAATTTGTATCTCGAGATGCCGAGATGCGCGCTGTCGCGCTGCCGAAGTCGGCCGCGGCAGTTTGTGGTTGTTGTTGCCTCCTCTCCTCCTCCTCCTCCTCCTCTTGCACCTCTTTCTGCTCTTCTGACCAGCGAGGCATCACATCACGCACACGGCACACATAGAGGCATGAGTGTATGTATGCTTGTAAGCTGCGGCAGGAGGCATGGGAGAGAGGGAGAGGCAGCTTAAAGTTGGATGTTGCATGTATGTTTGTATGTAGAAGAGAGTGATAGGAAGAGCGAGAATTTTGGGAGGAGGCAAGTGCAACATAACGCGCTCAGTTGATCAAGTGCACGTGTTGGGCAACAAACGTGCAACATGTGCGAGGCCTGAGCTTTTTCACAGAATATCAGCATTAAAGCAGTAAAAAACAGAGGTAAATAATGCGAAATAGCAGCTTAATTTAGCATTTAATCATAATTCCCACAATTTTCTTTTTAAAACTCAGGCTAGGCAATAATGCAACGTGCCACATGAGCGAGGCCCGCGCTTTTTCACAAATATAACAGTTAACACAAATATAACAGTTAACAGTTATAACAAATGAAGGTAAATAACACAAAATATCTGCTTAAATTAGTTTCTAATTATAATTCCCACATTTTAAAGGGTTTCTTTTTAAAACTCAGGCTAGGCAATAATGCAACGTGCCACATGAGCGAGGCCCGCGCTTTTCCACAGAATATAACAGTTAAAAAAGGTAAATAACACAAAATATCAGCTTAATTTAGTTTCTAATCATAATTCCCACTTTTAAAGGGTTTCTTTTTAAAACTCAGGCTAGGCCATAATGCAACGTGCCACATTTGCGAGGCCCGCGCTTTTTCACAGAATATAACAGTTAAAAAAAAGGGTAAATAACACAAAATATCAGCTTAATTTAGTTTCTAATCATAATTTCCACATTTTAAAGGGTTTCTTTTTAAAACTCAGGCTAGGCAATTATGCAACGTGCCACATGAGCGAGGCCCGCGCTTTTCCACAGAATATAACAGTTAAAATAAAGGTAAATAACACAAAATATCAGCTTAATTTAGTTTCTAATCATAATTCCCACATTTTAAAGGGTTTCTTTTTAAAACTCAGGCTAGGCAATAATGCAACGTGCCACATGTGCGAGGCCCGCGCTTTTTCACAAATATGTATAACAGTTAAAAAAAAGGGTAAATAACACAAAATATCAGCTTAATTTAGTTTCCAATCATAATTCCCACATTTTAAAGTGTTTCTTTTTAAAACTCAGGCTAGGCAATAATGCAACGTGCCACATGAACGAGGCCCGCGCTTTTTCACAAATATGTATAACAGTTAAAAAAAAAGGGTAAATAACACAAAATATCAGCTTAATTTAGTATTTAATTATAATTCCCACATTTTAAGTGTTTCTTTTTAAAACTCAGGCTAGGCAATAATGCAACGTGCCACATGTGCGAGGCCTGCCCTTTTTTACAAATATGTATAACAGTTAAAAAAAGGGTAAATAACACAAAATATCAGCTTAATTTAGTTTCCTATCATAATTCCCATATTTTAAAGGGTTTCTTTTTAAAACTCAGGCTAGGCAATAATGCAACGTGCCACATGAGCGAGGCCCGCGCTTTTTCCTAGAATATAACAGTTAAAAAAAGGGTAAACAACACAAAATATCAGCTTAATTTAGTATTTAATAATAATTCACACATTTTAAAGATTTTCTTTTACAAAACTCACCCCCTGACTGTTCAAACGTTGACCTGTGGCCGTGGGTGGCAGCATGCTCTCCACACCCTGCATGATCACACTGGCTCCCAGGAATTTATTAAGTAAGGCTCGAGCCTCGCGATCCTCGCTGCTGTCGCCAGGCTCCTCAACTATTAAAAAATAAATTTAATAAATTAAATATATGTATTTCAGAGAGAGAACTGTGTGCTGCTCACCATTATCCGCATTGCGCATCCTCTCAAGCACATCGTCCACGCTGGTCACCTGCCGCTGATCCGCACTGCTGTTGAGGAAAGATCGTGTATTGCTGGACCGTGTAGTTGTGCTGGTTATATGGCTCTGGTTCTGACGCATCTGTGGCGCCTCAATCACGCTGCACACCTCATTGGACTCGCTATCCTCCTCGGTCTCATCCTCATTCCTTGCCACCGTTTGGACACTTGACGAATGCGTGGAGGAGGAGGACTCCTTGCGTATAAACTTCTCGCTGAGCTCCTTAACTGAACCACGACGCACATATTTGGCATCCTCGGGCAGGGATTGTGACTGGGCCTCCACCTTCTTGAATTCTCGCACCACCCTGGAGTCCAGTTCCGGCGGCGTGTAGTCCTTCTCATCCTCCTGCTGTAGCTGTTGCTTAATGGCAGCCAGCTCATCCGCATTGCTTGAGTATATCAGCTCCTTGCGCTCGTGTCGCGGTGGGGACTTGTTATCCGAGTAGAATTGCTCCTCAATCACATAGCCTGTGACTTCTGAATATGGAATATAAAGAGTTTAAATTAATTAATGCCAGGAATTACTTAAAGAATGTAATCAATAACCTACCTTGCTTTGTCTCACAGGGCTCCTCTACTGTCGTCACAGGTGGCGTTGTCTTCTTCTTGAGCGCACGAATCCCAAAGAGCGGCAATCCGTTCTCGTCGGTGGGTCCCACGCCGTAACTGGAGGTAATGGAATCCTCCTCGCGGGGCTTATTGCGCTTGTTTGTGCCGCTGCTGCTACTACTGGAGCTAGTGATGGTGCTGGAACTGGTCATTGTGCGGGTGACTTTGCCACTGCTTGAGGTCGTGCTGGAAGTGGATCCTTTGCGTGGTGTGCTGTTGCCATTTGCCTGGTTGGGCACCGGGGCATGACCCTTGAGCACCTTGGAGCGATCAGCCCAAATGGGACCCTGGGTCGATTTTGAAGGCGACCCACGTGAAGCTGTGCTCGTGGTAATTGTGGTAACCTTGCTGGTGGTAGTGCTGCCACTGGCCGGTGATGGCTTGCCAGGCGGACTTGTACGACGCTTTTGAGCTGGACTGGCGCTTCTCTCTCTGGGCTTCACTGGCGGCTTGCCATATGCTGAGGTTTTTCCCGGCGACGATGTTGTGCTGTCCACCTGCTCCACCCGTTGCTGCTGCCGGCGACTCGTCGTCGAACTGCTTGTGCGCACTTCCTTCAGGCTGCTGCTGCTGCTGCTGGTCGTCTTGGATTCTGGACTCTGCTCGCGTTTTTTGGTCGGCATTGGCGAAGTTTTGCCCGGACTTGTGCTGGTTGTAGTGGTAATGGTGTGGCTGCTACTGGTTGTTGTTCCCGAATTAATCATGTTCTTGCGTATGAGACGCATCTGGGCGCGTATCCGGCGGCGCATCTCATAGCTGGACACAGTCTCAAGCAATTGCTCCAGTCGCTGCAGATCGAAAATCTCTTCGATTTCTAACTCTAAATCGGAATCATCATCTTTAACTTTTAGAGACGGCTTTCGTGGTGACTCTTCGCCGCCACGCATTGGTGTCTTGCGGGGCACATCAAACTTGACAGCCGTGTTGGGATTACGCGGCTCGACGGGTGAATCATCCTCCACGGATGATTTTCGGGAATAGTGGCTTTTATTGATCTCCAGCGAATCGCGGCGGATGTGCTCCAGTGAACTCTTCGTGTGGTCCATGTACGAGGGACGGCGACCGGTGGGCTGCTGTTCGGCATCTGCCGGAGGAGTATCCGGCGCTGTTTCAAACATATTCCGTCGGTTGGCCACATTTCGCCCTGCGTTGCTCGTCGTGGTGGTCGTTATAATGGTTGTGCTTTTCTCTGTAACAGATTCAATGGGTGTGATTATGGGTTCGGCTTTGGTTGGATTAGTCGGTATCGTAGTCGAGGTCGGTTTGGGGGGGCCAGTTGTCTTCGTTATAGTGGTTGTGGTTGTGGTGCTCGGGTGCGGATAACGGTGCTCAGTGTTGGGCGATCGGGTGGGAGATTGCGATGGCGAACGTGACAAAGGAATTGTTGGCGATTTGCTGCTTCTTTGCGGCTTCTCGGTTGTATGGGTGGGCGGTGCTGGTCCCACTACCTCTACGTCAACATCCACATCCTGGACTACCCATTGTTGCTGGGTAATATGCTCCATGCGCTTGGAACTGGTTGTGGTTGTGGTTGTGTTCTTTGCCGTCGGCGGGGATTGGCCAGATGATGGCATGACCGAAGGAGTTGAGATTTTCCTTGGTCCTGACGCCTTATTAACATTTGTCACCTGATTTTTGTACGATTTTTTTTCTTCGGCAATTAAAGAGGTGCTTGGACTTGGTCTGGCGGCGCCGCGGCTTCCATTCATTTTGGTTGGTGACGACGACGACGACGACGCGAGCTGATGGGCCTGCGTTCTGGTATGCGTTGATTAAATACCGAGGGACGACTGAGAATGTCCTTTTGACGCTTCAATTCTATGGCTGTGGTGTGCGTCTTGGTCATCGGCAAAGGCTCTTCACCGAATTCTTCTTCATCTTCTTGGTCTTCATCGGGTGAAAGCTCTCGCTCTTCCTCGGGCTGCTTCAGGGAATTTTTGCGCGGCTCCTTCTCTAGTATTTTTTTGTTCAGCCTTTTAGGTTCCTTTTGGAAATGCTTTGGCTCCCTTTTGGTTAACTTTTCCGGCTCCCCTCTGATCTTGGATAAGGCTGCTGGCTTCGTCTCCCTTTGGTTGATTTTTTCTGGCTGCCTCTGTGGTTGCTGCGACAATTTTTGGGGCATTTTGGCTGGATACTTGGGCTCCTTGCGGGTCTCTTTTTGTGGTACAATCTTGGGTGCCCGTTCAGGTTCTTCCTTGGAATCCCTTCGCGTTGTCTCTCTAGTCTCCTGCTGCTGCTGCTGCTGCCTGATTTCCCTAATTGTTTCCTTTTTGGTAACCATTTGGCAGATTTCTTCCCCCTCTCCCTCCTGATCTGTCTCCCGCTGCAGCTCTGGCTCCGATTCCTCATCCAGATCCCGATCATCTGGCTCGCTCTGCCGTGAAATGTGACGCTCAATGTTGGCCACTAAACGGGGCGACTTCTGTGGCACCGTCGGTGCCAATTTCTCGGCGGTGTCGATAAATTTGCTCACCTTCTGTGACACACTCAGGGTGCAATCGTCACTGCGAAGCTCCTCGTCGATCTCCTCCAGATTTGGCCGTTCGATTTCCGGCCGCGGTGAGAGTGACGCCGGCCTGGTTACGTTCTCGGCAGTGCGCAAAAATTTGTCCACCTTTTGATTGATGCTCAGCAGACAGTCGTCGTTTTCGGGTATCTTGGAGTGCGTATCGAATTCCCGACTAAATGGTGCTGAAGCTCGCGGCTGCTTTACCTTTTCGGCGGAGTGAGTGAAACGCGAGACCTTCTCGTGGACACTCAATAGGCTTTCATCCGTATCGGGTGTGTTAACCGGATAATCCAGACTCTTGGGTGCCTCCACAGTGGGATTGTCCAGAATATCAACCTCTAGGCCATTGGAGCTACGCAATTCGGAGATTTGACAGCCGACATAGGCCTGGGACTCCTCCTCGAAGATGGGTATATTTGTCACCTGTGGCTTGCGACGAGGCTCATCATCGGGCTCCTGCACCACATCCGGATAACGTGGCTTGCCTGTCTCCAATTCGGCGGGCACAGGTGTGGGCACAATGCGATCGGGTGACGGTTCCCTCGAGCTCTTCGCCTGCTGAATATCGATGATAACGCCCTCGATATCGGTGGTGCTGTTGTGGATGCGTTGCTCACTGAGATTAATCGTTTTGGTGGTGCAACATTTGCTGGGTCTAATCCTTTCCCCGCCGGGCTTCAGGCTGCTCATCTCGGGATGCTGCGGCTTTGTGCCGAGCGCCGCCGCTCACTTTGATGATATTTTCGCTGGTGGAACGCGTCACCTTTTCGGTTTTATCGCGACGGGTGACTCGAGGCACTGGGGCCGACTCCTTGCGCTCGGTAACAGGAATTTTCCTTATCGGACTGGCGGCAGGCATGGCTGTGCCTGGATTTTGCGGTCGCCTTTCGGTCCTCGGCGATTTGGGTGCCGTGTGATCGATAATGATTTCCGTGTGCACGGAAATGTTGCTGGAGCGTCGCCGTTCGTTGCTAACGCGTGACGGACTGGCATCATCTGGCGAAGTGGAATCGCCGTCAACATTATCCTCGGGGCCACGAGACTGCGCCGGAGTGGGAGTTCTAACCGGCTGCGTTGAAGTTTTCTGCTTGCGCGGCGATGAACGAAGGCGATCCTTGATGGAAGATGGTGCCGAACCGTTGGTATCGCTGGGCTTGCGGCCCTGTCGAGTTGCTGTTGTTGTTGTCGTTGTGCTTGTTGTGGTGCGCGTCTCCTCAACCACACTGTCCCGCTTGCGGCCAGTTAATGAATCCTTGCGAGGACTCTTTGGTGCTGATGGAGTTTTCGATTGCGATGCCAGGGGCTGCTTTGCCTTTGTCGGGCGCGAATTCCGACGATTAGTTTCGGTTTTTGTAACGCTGCTGACACTGGTTTTCATATTTATTTCCGCTTCCGAGTCCTTTTCTGGCTCGGATTCAGTTTCTGGCTGCTTTTCGGGACCTTTTTGTGTGGGCCTGGGCGTCTTCTTGGCTGAGCTAGGACTTGGCGAGCGAGTCCTCTGGCTGATCTTCTCGACAACGGTTTTACCCTGACAATCGATGATTTTTTCGGTGACAAAACTTGGCTCTGGCTTGGCTGGTGCCTTTCTGCCAAAGGATGGCGACCTAGGGGGGGATTTCGGCGCGGGCGTTGGCGACATTGACTTTTTAGGAACTCGGCGCTCGGGAGTTGGTGACCAGCTGGCGGGAGCGGGAGTGGGAGTGGGAGACTTGGAGCCGGGCTGCTTGGTTATGGCAAAAGTTGCCTCCTCACTGATATTAAGGGTCTCAACGTCCTCCTTGGGATTTTTGGGACTCTTCTGCTCTGGCTGCTTGGGATAACTTGAGTTTTCTTGATCCTTCGGCTGACTGGGTGTGGAATATTTGGGAATTTCCTTTTGCTTGGGACCTATTGGCTGCTCCATCGGATATTTGCTGGAGCCTGGCTCCTTTTTTGGACTCCCGCTGGGACTCTGCTGCTCCTTGGGGTATTTTTCACGCTCAACTTCCACTGTTTCAGACTCGGTTACATCCACCAGGAGCTCTTCATCCACCTTAATCTTGGGCTGCGTACGCACCACAAATGTCTCAGTGACACGGCGTGGCTGATCATCATCGTCATCGTCATCGGGACAATCTTCAATCTTTACCTCAATAGTCTCGATGGTGGTGACCTCGGTAAGATTGTTCTTGTCATCCTCCTCGTCGTCGTCGTCATCATCGTCGCCATTCTCTGGCCGCTGAGTAAAGTTTCCCTGCGTATCGCCATCCTCCTCCATGCCCAAAATTTTGCGGCAGCGATCCTCGAAGGTCTCGCGGCGTGTTAAACCCTTTTTGCGATATGTTGGCGACTTGTTCTCCTCTGGTTCGGACTCGACATCGTTTCCCTTGGAAGGAAAACCACCATCTGGACTCTCTATGGTCTCCTCCGGCTGCGGCTTTCTTGTGGTGGCTTCAACTTCTTTTGGTTCTTTTGGAGCTGGGAATTTCTTATCGTTGGTCGTCTGATGACCTCGTTCGTTCGTTAGAAATTCTTCGTTAAAATTGTGATTAGTTCGTTTCTCGGTTGTGGTGGTAATGGTGCTACGGAAAATGTCATCCTCCGTTCGGTGCTTCTCTTCGGGACTCTGACGGGGCTTCATTGGCGCTGCCTTGGGCAGCTGTTGCTGTTGCTTTTCAGGACTTTGCCGGGGTGAGACACGTGGCTGCGGTACCTTTTCGGGACTTTGGGCTCGTGGCTGTTGGGCAGCAGCAGCAGGTTGGCTTAAACCAGTTAATTGCTTCTCAGGACTTTGACGTGGCGAAACTTGCGGCTGCATACGCGGCTGCTCCTTCTCCGGACTCTGTCTGGGCGTGGCCCTAGGACTCTTCTCGGGACTATTAGCCCTGGGAGCCGCCCCATTAACCTGCTCGATAATAATCAACTCCTCGATAGCCAACTGATCCTGATCTCCCTCAACCGGCTGGGAGATGCGACGACCCTCGAAAGTTGTCTCTCTCTGAACGCCTGGTGACTTGGAGCTGCGCTTTAGCTGTGGCTCCGGTTCATCCTGGGACTGCCTTCTCAATTGCGGTTGCGGCTGCTTCTTGCTGGCTGCAACGGATCAGGGCATAAGATTTTTTTTTTGGGGGGGGGCGGGATCGTGATGCTCTACGTGATCTTTTGTTCTACTTTCTACATACAACCGGTGTGTGCGGGTGTGTGTGCGCTAAGGTGTGTGAGTGGCGGCTACGGTGGATAGTTAGGGGTTAGAATAGTTAGTCACAACTACTAAACGCTGACAGCAGCTTCAACTACGATATACGTTACGTATACGTACGGGGGGTTAGCAGATTTCTACAGGCGCAGGCAAAAAGGCTTAACATCAGGCAAAAAGGACCCCCGCCGCTGGTAGTACCCATTAGTGGAGAAGTAGTGGAAAAGTGGAAGAGTTAGACTTAGTAGACCAGGAGGAAGCAAGTTCTCTTTCGCTCTCTTGCTCGGCGCATTGCCCAAATTTGCATTCCCAAATTCAGTTTTATTATTTTTTTAGTGCAATTTCAGTTTCGTGTTTTCAAATTTTTATTTTTATTTTTTTATTTTGCAAAAAAATTCCAAAAATAAAAAAAGAAGTTCATAGCATAGAATTTAAAAAAAAAGTGTACAGAGTTTCTTGATTTTTGTTTGTTTTTTTTTTGTTTTCTTATGCAGTTCGTGTTGATTTTCAAGCCTTACCAGGGGTCGTGCCAGTGCCGGCAATTGGGGCTTCTTCTTCTGCCCCCTCTTGGCCCAGCTGGTAATAATGACGACGGACACAGGGCGCCTCCTCCGCCGCTGCCACCACCGAAGCCGCCTTTGCCTCATTGGCGCTCACCTGGAGCTTGCGGATCGGCTGGGAATCGGTTTCGGTTATGGTTTCTTTAACGGATTTCCCTGGTTCTTGGCTTTTCTTGGTGGTTCTTGTCTTGTTGATGTTGTTGTTGTTGTTGTTGGTGGTGGTGGTGGTGGTGGTGGTGGTTAGTGTTGGTTCGTTGTTAATAGTAGAAGGAGTAGTTGGTGGCAGAGAGAATATATCGCCAGGCTTAGTGGTAGTATACGTATACTGTGATAGCTTGTTATCTGAAGGATATACATTCATATACATAGTTCATAGGTTCCAATATTTATATAGCATTATAATAGTATATATATAGATAGTCATGTGGTTTTATTTACTTGAGCTCTGTTTTTTCTCTAATTCGTACCTGGAGCAGGACTGGAGGCTGGAGCTGGTGAAGCAGGAGCAGGAGCAGGAGCAGGAGCAGAAGCTGGCACTGCGCCTCCCTTAATGGTGCCGCTTGTGGTCGTTGTCGTTGTTGTGGTGGTGGTGCTGGTAACTGAACCCTGCCCTCCAGCCGCCTTCGGTGTTGGCGATCTTGGCTCGCTGGGACCTCTGCCGCCGGCTTTCGGTGTTGGCGACCTGGGCTCACTGGGGCCTCGACTAACCACTGGACTTGGCTTCTTGGTTGTTTTTGTGGTGGTGCTGCTTGTGGTAGTTCCACCGGTCGCATGCCTGGTCACCGTGCTGGAGCTAATGCGGCTCGTTTCCGATGGCGCCTGGCTCTCGTGGGAGCCCTCACGCATTTCCCGTCGATAGGTGCGATTCGAGGAGATGCTCGAACGCGGCGTCTGGTGATGAGACGGCTGATGATGGGATCCCACCGATGTGGTGCTCTCTGCCGGCGAACTGCTGCGCAGCGAGGCGGCAAAGGCCCGATGGGCGGCATCCACTTCGCGCTCCTTTTGGAGCTGCCTACGGGTCACCGTCACCGTTTCGGTCGTCTTGGTGCTTGGACTAGCTCCAGAATTGGTGCTTGGCCTGGCCTGACTGGGCTTTCCAGCCGGTCCGCGGCTTGAAGCCGGTGCCGCCTCCTCGCGTGGCTGAGATCGACGCGGACTTACGGTACGGGGTGAGCCCGGCTGTCCCTCCACCTGTGTCTCAATGATATGCTCCGTGTTGGTCTTGCGATTGGCGCTCTGATTGTGTGTAGAGACTGTCCTGGTGGTCAATGGTGCCTCGCCATCGGGCTGATCCGGGCGCGGAGTGGAGCGTACAGACGGAAAGCCATGGGTACTAAAGTTGGGCGATGGCGACTCCCTCAGCTTTTGGGGAGCTGCCTTAGTCTGTGGATGGTAGTCATCGCCCAGGATCTCAGTTTCACTGCTGGTGGTCTGATGCTGCTTCACCTGGCGACTCTTCTCCGAACGCACCACCACCACCTCCTCGGTGGAGGGCCTCTGGGAGGGATACTCCTGGGTGGGCTTATTCGGACGCACCGATGGGAAGCCATGGGTGCTAAAATCCCGGCCCGGTGACTGGCGGGATGAGGGTGATGGTGCATGGTGCGAAGGTGTCTGAGATGGTGTTGGTGCCTTCTGGTGCTGCTGCTGGGGCTGCACTCGGGGCATGGGCTGACCACCATTATTATCGTACTCTTCGACGGTCTCTGAAGTTGTCTCTGTGGAGAAACGACGGCTGGACTTCTTTACCGAGGAGAAGGAGCTCTGCTGCGACTGAGTCAAATGCTGCTGCAGCTGCTGCTGCTGCTGCTGCTGCTGCTCCACATTGTCCACCACATCGCGCAACTGGCTGCTTCGACTATGGTCCTGGACATCCTGCTGAACACGCCGCTGATTGTGGACTTGATTTTGGGTATTATGAGTCTGGTTATGAGTGGTCTGGCTGTGACTTGGCGTCAGTTGCTCCGTCTCGTAGCGCTTGTTCTTGACAATGGTGCCATCGGGCAGCCGCTTGACCGTGGTGATCATCTTGACATTCGGCTTTGGGTATTCCACCGTATTGGATATAATTTCGCCGGGCTGCGCCATCAAATGCTGAACATGCTGCTGATATTCCGGTGATGCCTTATCCATATCCACATAGCGCTTGTTCTCCTCGTAATGCTGCTGGGTCTGGACATTTCGGGTGGTGTTGCTCTGTTCGCGGCTCTCCGAGAAGCGCTCCTCCTGGCGCTGCAGCTGCTCTTGACGCTGGAGTTCCTCTTGGCGTTGGATTTGCTCTTGACGCTGGATTTGCTCTTTGCGAAGCTGTTGCTCCTGACGGTGTAGCTGCTCCTGGTAACGCTGCTCCTGCTGACGCCTCTGATCCTCCCACTCACGCTGATGCAGCTGCTGCTGCTGCTGCTGCTGCTGCTGGTGGTGCTGTTGCTGGGGCTTTTCCTGGCTATCGAGCAGATAGCGCGGCTCATCGCCATATTCCACAGTTGACGATGAGGATACCACCTTGGATGAGGACGAGGTGGATGTAGAGCTCATTTTCATTTCGGTGCGACCGCTGCTCTCATCGCCAAAGACAACCTTCTCCTGGAGCTGGGTTTTGGAGCTCTCGGAGGCCTGCTTCACAAAGTTCTTGTCATCGCCCTGATGCGAGGCGCTCGATCGCTGTTCGTTTCTGCCCTTGAACTCGGCCAGGCCACCGCCATTGAGCTTCTCCACACCTGCGATTGTCGGAGGTCAGGTCATAGGTCGACGGTCGAGAGTTGAAGGTTGAAGTGGTGGACATGGACATACAGAATAAACAGATTTTTGGGGTTAAACACATAAAAGAAATACATCACCGACAAGGGACCAGGGTTAGGGATTAGGAAAGCATCTTTCCCATTAGACAAAAATAACCCAAAATTGGTTGGACTTACCATCTGTCTTGGCCAGAGTTTCGGTGCGATAGGCCCTGCCATCGGGGCTAACTTCCGAGGAGGTTTGAACATCCCAGCCCGTGGTATTCGGCTGCGTCAATGTCATCGAATGGAACCGCAGCTCATGCGTTGGACTCGTGGAATCCCGTACCTCCTTCGACTTGAGACTTTGGAAATTTTGATCGAGTAGAGCATCCCCATGACTGGCGGCCAGAGGACCCTTGGCACCATAGCCGGCCAGGGTGCCATTGCCATTGGGCGTTTCCGACATGGTAGCGTTGTTATGATCCGGTTCGTGCCTATAGAGATTGCAAAGTCGCGACTCGCGCAGCTTATAGAGATGCGATCGGATTTGCTTCTTGCGTTCGCTGTCCTCCGACTGCTGCCACTGGAAAGGGTTTGCGAAGAAAAAAACAGAAGAAGAGGAATATATAGATTAGATATATTTATATATACTGGTGACCCTGTCCTTGAGCCAATTAAGCGTAAAGTGAACTGGAACTCATGCTCGAGTTTGGAGTGCGGCAAAATGTGGAGTACCCAATAGCCCCCCACGCGCTTTTTTCGCCGTCAGCCAAGCGCTTGGATTGCCTTTTACGGCCACCAATCCCGATCTCTTGCCCCACTGCTCCGTCTCCGGCCGAGTGTGGCTCCTCCTCCGCCAATTAGCCGGTCTCCAGCCAACACACACACACAAAACTGACTCAGCCCATGAGTGGCCTTACATATAGAATATATCTGGTACATATATTCTGGCCAAGATCTAGAGAGATCGAGATGACGCCCCCAACCAGAGATCACCGGTTTCAATGGCAGAAGCAACCAAGATGACCAAAAATGGCTGGGATTACATGGTACAAGCTAAATAAAATGATTCAGACTTGGAGATATTGAAAAATGATCATGGTAAAAGTTATTTTTAATTTAAGAAAGAAGTTTTAATAATTAAAAAAAATGTATTTATTTAATTTATTAAAAGTATCTTGTTATATTTATCTTATTATATTTATTAAAAATATATATTATTAAAATATAAAAATGATTCACACTTTGTAATTAATATTTTAATATTCGAAATACATTCTCGATAATCATAAAATAAATAATAATAGAATTATTTCTAATTATTTCATTTAAATTTAAAATCATGAATTCCCTTTCAGTTATAGAAAGAAAAACAACCCGTAAACCCTTCATTAATATTTAAATAGTACAAAATATTATAAATTGAATAGAGAAATTTTATAAAACAAAAAATAAAACACATAATCAAGGCTATAAACAAAAAGTTCTCTCCTCTAATACCAGAAATAACCCATCAAGAAAGTATTATTATACATTTTCAATAAGATCGCCGATTTATAAGCATATAGTATATATCATAACCGTTATTCACTCCAATTCCCTGGCATTTCTCACTTATCAGAAATCGAAATCGAAGTCAAACATCAAATGGCTGACGTTTCCAGCTTATAAATAAAACATTGGCAATTCCAGGTGACCGATAAGCGGATCCGCCAACAAAGAGTCCGGGCATTTATTTAAACAATAATCTAAACAGAGGTCTCACAAATATCGTTAGCAAGAACAAAAAAAAAAGTAAAGGAAAAACAAACAAAAATCGAATCAAGTTAAGGCGGCGGCAGCGGTGATATCACCTTTAGCTCAAGCGCGAAAACAACGTCAAATAACATTTGTATTAACAATAATGACACCTCGCTCGATCCACATCTGTACATATATACTTATATATATATATTTATATATATATTTGTAGATACATATGCAAAAAGCTGACACTACAGCTTTGCTAACTGTTTTAATTTTAGCCAACGAAATGGGGGAAACTTCCTTATAAAAAAGCCATTGCAGGAAATGGAATTATGAATAATTTGTGAATTAAGATTAAGATTTGTCTAGAAAAAAATGGAAAGTAAAAAGATTATGATTCATAGAAAAAATGATTATAAAAAAAGATTTGCTTTTTATATACAGAAATTAATTTAAATGATTTAGAAAGCTTGTTGTGATAAAATTATCATAAAAAAGAGTTGGTTTTGTTACATAGAAATTAATTTAAATAATTTATAAACTTTTTTATGGTAAGTTTGTAATTTTTGACAAATTTTTGTTATAATAACTTTCTTTAATTTGCTTTGATTATTTATCTAAATATTAAAAATTCTTTTTCAAGTATTGAAACTCTCATTGAAATTCAAAACAAAAAGAAAACATAACTTGTATGTAACTAAAGAAAAACTAACTAAAAAATGGTTAACATTTTTATATGACTGTTTTTACAGTCTTTATTATTTTGTATATTTATTAAATATTTCCTATGATCACAATGATCCAAACTTTCATTTGGCTTCATTTCCATATACTCATAAATGAATATTAAATTGCTAAAAACAATTTCCAATTTCAGTTTCATGTTAATAATAATACTAAAAAAAAAATGTAGTAAAAAGTAATTAAAATTTTTATAATTCTCCATAATCTTCTTGAAAGATTTACTGTTTCTTATGAAGAAATCTTCATGATTGATGGCTTTTAGTTGTTGCTTTCTTTTCGACAGATGGCGCTCTTGGCCGATCGCCGGCCATCACTTTCAGCGCTTTCACTCGCCCAAATCAACAGATTCGCATTTCCAATTGACAAACAAAAAAAGATACAAATAAAACAAATATAAAGACAAATAAAAAAAAAATAAACACAAATGCAAGAAGTCAAAGAGAGAAGAGACAGCCACTGAGTGTGTGTGTGTGTGTTTGCGTTTTTGCAAAAAGTTTGCAGCTTAGCTTTTGTTTGTTTGTTTGTGTTTCTCTCTTTCTTTTATTTTTGTTTTGTATTCAAGAACTGGTCGCGTGGTCGCAGTCTAGACCTGCGTCTTGAAACGCCTCTGCTGGCTTTGCTCAGGTCTGCACTGCAAACAATTTTTTTGGAGCGAAAGTTTGCATAACTTAAAGAAAAAAATTATAAATATAGAAAATTTTAACTTTTTAATTGATATTAAATTATTTTTTTTACGAAAATCTAAGATATTTCTTAATTATTTGCTCGATTAAAAAAAGAGTATAATTAAAAACCATATTTTTTAGCCAAGGCTTAGTAATTTCAATCTTTTTTTTCACTGTTTGCCCCTGCGGCTGTCTCTGCCCGAATGACGTAATTTCTAAAAGTGCCGTGATAACCAGTTGAGAAGAAGATGAGGAGGAGGAGGAGGAGGAGATACAGATACAGATACAGATACAAAGACAGAAGTAAAAGCAGCAGCAGCAGCCGATTTCGCACCTCTGCAGCGACGCGACGCTAGCAGCGGCAGTGGCAACCTGTTGGGCGTCAACGCCGGCGCCAGCGTCAGCGTCAACAGCGACGTCGACAGCTGGCCTAATGATGGGGAATGATGGGGAGCTGTCTCTTGTCTCTGTCTCAGCCACCCTCTCCCTCGCTCGTACTGACTCTCGACGATCGCTCTGCTGCTGCGGATGACGTGACATGCGAATGCTGATAAATTATTTTTGAAGTTTCTGTTTTCTGTTTGTGTTTTTGTTGGTTTATTATTATTATTTATATTTTTCGTTGTGCCGTTGTTCATTTTTAGCTGTCGTGTCAGCCGGCGTTGACCTCCGTTTCGCGTTATTTATTTATTATTATTATTTTTTTTTTGTCTTTTTTGGCAAAACACAAATCGTTTTTGTTATTGAAATTAAAGTTTATTAAAAACTTAATTGAGAGGAAATCAACGCATGTCATGAGGGGGAGAGAAAAAGAGAGAGTGCTGGGGAAGGTCAAGGGGTCATCATGGCACACGCACACATAGTCAGAAAGATGCTATTTGCAAGTAAAAAATGTACTTTTTAGATAAACCTTGATACTTTACATACTACTGAATATATTCCTACTTCCTCAGACTAAAGAATATCATACAAACGTGAGAGATAGGCCTGAAATAAAAATTCCAGATATAATAAATATTTATATTTTTTACGAGAGATAAAGGGGTATTATCAGTATAACTGATAAATAATAATTGCTATGCTTAAATATTCAGTTTAAGCCTAAGTCTGTTGATGGCAATTAATTAAATTCAGTTCAATTTAGTTTTTATGAGCTATGAACAATTTTTTAAACTTTATTAAATAAATACTAGTTGGAGCCCTAATAATTTAGGTAATTCTTTATTATTATTAATATTTTTTAGATCAAAATAAAAATCAAATAGGCACAAAAAATGGCACTACATTTTGTTATAATTTAAAGTTTTGTACCTTAATATATAAATTTAATTTAAATGTCTATTTTTAATTAAATAATACAAGTCCTTTATTTATTTAAGAAAATAATTGAAAATAAAAACCTTACCTACCTACCTATTTCACATAATCATTATTATTGTTTTATATTTATTGAAATAACTTAATAACTTAACTTTTAAAACCACACAATTTAAGCATGTTAAAAAGAAAAACCTCATAAAACTCCTACATCTAAACTATTTAATTTTCTTTCAGTATTTGCACTTTGCTGCCGGCATTAATTGTTCGTTTTTTATTATTATTTTTCTAGGGCTATTTCCATTTCAATTTCCGATGCCAGTTCTCAATCTCTGTGCCGAGTGCATCTTATAAATATATATATATCTATGCATATTAAAGTGACCTAATTGCCAATGTCCCACCAATCGAATCTTCGAATCTAGAATTGAGAATTGAGAATTGAGAATTGAAAATTGTGTCATTGTGCAGCGAGACAGCGACGTCAGAGAAACATGTTTATTATGTTTGTGTGTGTATTTTTTGGTTTCGCTGTCAGCGTCTTATTTTGGGTATGACATCGTCCCTCCCCTCAGGTGACTCTATAAAGTCGAGCAAGTCGAGTTCTTAAAAAAAAGTGGAGCACTTTCATGGCATCGCGCTGCCTGCATATAAAACACCAAAAAGCTAAAACCCAAAAACCCCAAACAAACTGGACCCACTTTGATGCCTGGGAAATAACTCAATTTTTGTTTTGGGGTCTCTCTCTCCGCTGCACCGCCTGTGATCGATGGACAGCTGTCAAAGCGGCCTAAGCGTGTGGGAAATTATAATGCCACAAAGACCCCCGATCCAATAGGGTGATATATTATACCATATTCACACAGCAAACAAAAAGTATAAAAAAAAATACATATGTTAACCCATTTTCACATATTTTATACACTATTTGTTACATCTTGGTATACAGATTCAAGTAAGTGTTAAATAAAAATATTTAAATTAACAAAAAATCATATTTAACATGTATTTCAATTATTTTTACTATACTATTTAAAATATTTAATTTTCGTGGGATATATAATGCCTTTTAACATATTTAAAATATATTGAAATTATATGCTTCATTTAATGGCATTTTAAATCCTTTTAATATATTTAAATGATTTTTACCATTATAATAAATTCATTTTTGTTTAAAATGTAAATAATTATTCAAACTTATTAAAAATATGATTTAAACCATAAAACTCCATTGGAAACTTTACTTGTTTTTATATATTCAAATATTTTATGATATTTAAAATAATTTAAGATCTCAACTTATATTTGCTGATTCTATTTGAACTAACTTATTCATGTTTGCCCAAAAAATGATCTCATACTCGCCTAGCTGAATAGTAGTAGGAAATATCTTAATGCATGGCGGTAGATGTATATATATATATATTCCAAACAATTATCGAAGCTGAAGTCATTAGTGCAGGTGGAGTTTTTGTTGTATTTATTTGCTATTTTGTTTCTCGTGGCCGGAAAGAGCAACTTGCCCAGATTTTTCTCAAATTAAAGTTGACTTAATTCATAGCCAAAGACTGTGAGTCAGATTTCCCAAAATAACTACATTAATTTGTTGTTATAAATTTAATATTTTCAAATTAAAAACATCATCCAGAATAATCAAAAAATAACGAAGAAATATGTTCTAAATTAAATTTCATTATTTTTAAAGCTAAAAAACTCACAATTTAAAACTAATCTTTGATAATTCCCGAGTGTTTTTTTACACAATTCCCAAGCTTAAAATATGCAAAAACAAAAATAACAAAAAGATCTACGATTTATCAGGAACATCAATCTATCATCCGACAATGGAGAGCAATTATTATGGATAATTACGGGCTAAATCAAAAATCACAAAACAAAAAACATAAAGAACCCTTTGGGGCTGGCAAGATCAGTGATCTGGTTTTGTGGCTCTAGAAAAGCGTAGAACAGTTGCCAAGGCCAACAGCCCACGGCGGTGGGTAACTCGTTTTCCCGTGTAATTAGATGCACTCCTCCCTATTTTGATTAGCATATATAAAGGCCCCGAATCCGATCCCCCGATCGTCAGCTGTTTAGGCCAGGGGATCCTCGTTCGGCCCACGAGGAACGCCACAAGTGCCGATAAGATCCGTTTGTTATTTCGTTTGTTTACGAGCCACTTGGCGGAGATATAGATACAGCTACATAGATACAGATACACGGAACAGGTGTCGTTCGCTAATTGAAATAATTGCCTCAGCGGTAACGTAATAATAGAACAAATAACATAAATAAATAGGTAACTAGAAAATTTAAATGTAAATAAATAGAAAGAATAAACACTAGAAAAGATTTATTTATTTATTATTTGCGTTTGAAATTCATTTAGAAATTATTTAAACAAAACATACAAGAAATTATTTCTTGGTAAATTATATATTTTCTATTTTGATATTATAGATTTGTTTGTTAAAAAGTTAGGTTTTTAAATGTTTTAAAATAAATACAAAAAAAATGAATGTACTATTTAATTGTGTTATAAATTATTTATCGATTTAATGTATATTTATATATTTATAAATCGAAATCCTATTCTAAATCGGTAAAAGTATCTATGGTTTTGTATTTAGAAATTAATATAATTTAATAGAAGTACTTTTTTTTAGATGGAAAAAAACTATGTTTTATAAAAAGGTATACTTTTTTGTTGTTTTAATTTATTATGTTTGGTAATATTTTTTATTTACCAGTAGATATAATTTTTAGGTTTTAAAAAATCATGAGAGCTTGTTGAATTTATGTTTTAAAATATACTAAGCTTTAAGGTTATATTTCCGACATTTTTACAAACTTGAAATATATCCTAGAAGCTTTTTCCTTTAAATATTAAACCACTTGACCCCATTTCCAGGCAATCGAAGAAAACGTTACTATATTATAAGTGCAATTACTGGCCCTGTTGTATTGATTTATGGGGGTGGGGCTGACCCTTTTCCAACTTGATACCCTTTAATGATAAATTTATAACCCTAATTCCCCTCTGTAAGAATCGGTGACTGTATTTTAAGACATTTCTACAGTTACTAACTGTTATGCAAAAGGTGACAGGGAAAAAAGGTTCAACTGTGGGAAAGTGTGAAAGTTAATATGCAAAGAAAAGAGAGAATAAACAGCGGGAAGAAACCGAGATATCGCAGATTCTTTTGCTCGGGAGATTTTTTTTCATGTTGAAATGACAGAAGGAATTACCTCAGGTAAAAAAAAAACGATTGTCTTTTTTTCGTGTTCTTTTTTTTCGAATTTTTTTTGGCGAATTCTTTACGCTGGTGTTTGTTGTTGTTGTCGTTGTTGATTGGAGTTAAAGTTCGAGTTATTTCTCCTTTGTTTTTGTTGTTGTTGTTGAACCGGCAAGAAAGGCACGCAAAAAAACACTTGATGGCAATAAAAAAAAGGGTGTGACTAATCCTTGTCCTCCTTCTACTTTTATATTATTCGATTTTCGTTATTATTATTTTCTTTTTTTAATAAATAAATAAATATTTGTAGCGCAGGAAAAAAAAATGTTGTTGTGACTTGTGTTGCTTTTGCTTTGCTTTTTTTACACCGAGCGTCGACACGTTGCAATCGATCGAGCACCAAAATCAGACTGAAGTTTCCAATCAGAATCACAAAGCCGCCTAAAGTGGTTGCCAGCTTAGACGCCGGCAGCGACGCCGACAGTGCAGCAAGCAGTGAAGCGGGCAGCGAGCCGAGATATGACCGAATACGAAAAAACGGCAAATAAACGAAGATGACGCGACCGGCAACACGGGGCACAGTGGCATAAATAATAAAAAAAATAAATAAATTTAAAAAAAATTAACAAAAAAAAAAATAAAACAAAAAAAATTAAATATAAAATACTTGTAATATTTTAATTTAAAAGAATAATATTGAATAATATTGAAAATCAAATAAAATATTCTTGTAGAAAGGTAAAAATTATACATTGAAAAACATTAAAACATTGAAAATAAAACAATAATGAACTATTAAAAAATGTTATAAATTAATCAAATGGTTATAAATATTTTTAAGTGCTGAAAATTATATTATCTAAAATTTTTTTTATCTTAAAAAGTAACTTTAATGTTCTAGTTAGTAATTTAAAAAAATGGAAAAATGTAAAATTTTTTGAAGGAAATCCACAATAATTATCTAGATATGAAAATGTATCGATTGTATTAGAAATAAGTATACAGTTCAGTTAAAGGGTCTAAGACCCACTTCCTGCCTTTCTCGACAAATGAAATATTTAACTTATTTCATTATTTATTTACTGAACCTGCGGACATGGCTCATCCGTTGCTGGGAATTGCATTGGAACGTGTTCGATTTTGGTTTTTAAGGCTTTTGATAAATCACCCATTCGGTGGGCGTCATTGTTGCAATAATAATTAATAACAATGTTAATAATAGACACCTATTTTCTCTGAGACTATTTTTGGCCTAACCACTCGAACTGTGCTGCCCACCATTCTTTGTGTCTTAACAACAACAAAAAAAAATGTTGAAAAAAAATTACTCATCGCTGGCATTGGCGGCGCAGACGTTGCGCAGACGCAGACCAAGTCGTGACTAGCGTCTGCCCGACCCACTGTAATGTCTAGACTCGGTCTGTGGTGTCCACTGTTCGGTGGCCGCCACTTGCTGCATTTGGCCATTTGCCATACGCGGGTGTCTCCGACTTTAATTTTTTTATTTATTTTATTTTCTGTGCCAGTTTAACTTTGGCTCATTGATTTATTCCGTAGTCGATGCCTGGACCGGCCCACGCGTTTCTTTGGCTGTCTGTCTGACAGAATCGAATCGAATCGAATAGAATCGAACCGAATTGAATCGAATCAAACAGAGTCGAAGTCGCAGTCTCAGTTGCTGGCTCAGTCTCAGGGCCAAGATTCAGCCAACGCTCTCGGGTGATCCATTTGGTCAGGTTCTGAAGTCAACTGAGCCGCTTTGGGCCTCACAGGAATGATTTCAATTTAAAAAATAACAAGCTTTCAAATTATGAAAATATTTAAGAAACTACACAAATTTTAATGAATAATACAGACATATTTTTTTTAAATAATTTTTAACTAACTCCAAATATTCTAAAAAATTAAAAAATGTAAAACAGTATTTCAGAAATAGTTTTAAATATATTTCAACTAGCTTCAAATACTAGAATATTTGGAATATTTATGTTTAAATAAATAATAATGACAAAAATTGCTTGATAATCGTTTCCAAATCGACTCAAAAAATTCAAAAAGATTCAAAACTTTTTAAATACTCAACAAAAAGTAAAAATAAAAAATTATAACAAGCCAACAAATTAATTGTTTTAACATTTTTCAAGCATACTATATTGACATTTCTAATTATATTAACTTTTTTTCCAGAGATAAGATAAGAAATTGTTTTTAAATTGTTTTCGCCAGATAAGAGTCGCTTGTCATTTTACCATCGGAAGTATTTATTAAATTAAAAGTAGTTTTTATTTTCTGATTAGACAAGATTCAGTGGCACAGACAGCAGAAATGAGGATGAGAAAGGAGAAGAAGCTGGAGCTGGCGAGCCGGAGCTGGGAGGTGATGGCAAAGGAGAAAAGCAGAAAGAATAGAAGGAGCAGGAGATGAAGGCCAGCGGCGGCGGTCAACAGAGCTCAGAGGCCAAGACTTGGAATTGATTCATGGCCAATGAGTCATCGTTGGCTTTATCAGTCGAACGAGTCGCTGTTGCTGCCGCGCAGCATCCCAATTTGTCGCTGCTGCTGCTGCCCCGTCTCTGCTTTATCTCCAGCGAGAGAATCTCTTTCTCTTTTTCTCTCTAAAGCAGCGATCTGACTGCGTGGGTCGAAGATCGTCTGCTTTGCCTGTCTTTTTTTTTGTCTGTTATTCTAACAGAAGATACTTAGCTTAGATACTTTAATAATGTTAAAAAAAAATATATAAATATAAATTATAAAAATAAATATAATATATAAAAAAATATATATAAATTATAAATATTTATATATGTAAATTTTAGGCAATTATGTTTGCCTAATTTTTATTTAGATTTGAAAACTTCATTGATACACAAATAGCACCCTTTTCTATAGTTATTACAGACTATAATTATACAACTGATATAAAATTCCCAAACTTCGTAAAATCTATATTAAGTTTCTTAATATTTCATAATTAATTAAAGGGTATTAACCTTTTCGTTACACAAATAGCATGAGCTCTGTTATTCTTCATTAATGCAGTTAGATAGATCATTTTCTTTTTCTGTTGGCTTTGGTTTTTGTTTTGGCTTGACATCAACATCGTCATCGTTTTTCCATTGATTTTTCTAACGACTTTTTAACGATTATTGCAAATGTCTGAGCCAAGTCAGCGACTAGCGGCCCACGCAACAGCCGGCTACAGTAAGGCAACCCCATAAATGACCCAATTTGGTCAGGTTGAACTGGGTGACTGACTGACTGACTGGCTAAACCATGGATATATGGCATTGTCTGTTGCCCGGACTCCTTTCTGGCCAGGGCTTTAAAGGCAATTCCACTGGCACTTGGGCTTTATAAAACGGGGACACACACAAGGAGTCCATCAAAGTGTCAATGAACTGACAAACGAATATATTAACCATATTTATGCCATATGCCACGAAATAATAAAAGTTTTTAATTAAATAGCAAACAAAATTCTTTTAAAAATACCAAGAACATTTCGATAGATTTTTAATTAATTTATTTTAATTAAAAAACGGTTTAAACTGAATTTCCAGTCTTATGTAAACCAATAATGCCTTAAGAATATTTTGATATATTTCCCACGATTTTGTAAATTGCACTCACCATTTTTCTCAACAATTCCTCATTCTGAATTTCACCCAAATCGCATTCCACTTCCATGGCAAAAAAGGACTGAAAAATAAAAATAATCATTAAATAGTTTGAAAAAAGAAATGGAAAATAATGTTAACCGTTAATTAGTTTAAAAAACCAAGTAGAAAATAAAGATAATTGTAATTTTTTTAATAGAATAATACCCATTAGATAGTCATAGTCTTAGTTTTCGACTGATGATGCAACTTATTTCTGATTTATTTGATAATTTGTCGCTGGTGTTGAGTAATATATGTATGTATGTACAATATATAGCTGACTGCCATCGATCATGATCAGTGTTATGGGCACTGCGAACGAGGCGAGCCAGAATCGGCTAGAGGCTATAGAAACTCTAGAGCCTGGACCGGGCCAGAATCGGTAAGAATCGGCCAGCGAGTTGTGACATTTCCCCCGTAAATGGCTACAATCGAACATGGACAGTGTGAGGCTGCTGCATGACTGTAAATAATAAATAAAAAAAAAACTTGAGAAAAGTGCAACAAAGCTAATTTGCACGAAGAAAAAAAAAAGATTATTTTTTAATGTTAAAGCGTTCTATTCAAAGGGAGTTATTTAATTCAAAGAACAAAATAATAGTTTTTGACATCTTTTCATCTTATTTATTTTATGAATACATTTATCTAAGGATTATGAAATGTTTTATTATTTATTAGAATTATTAACTTATTTATTTGTTTAGGTATTATTTTGGTTTTAATTTGATTTGATTATTATTGTTTCTAATTTAATATTTTTAGGTATTAATAAAACAGTGTTGCCCAGGAAATCGCTAAACATCAAAAGTCGAATCTCTAAATTAGTTCTCTATTAAAAATCTCAGTATTAATTGCTAAAGAGTAGAAAATAAAAAATTTTTTAATATATCAAAGCCTGTAAAATGGTGTTCCAGATTTTCCTATGTTTTTTTTTTAATTTAAATACTTATTTATAAATATATTTTATTTATTGTTTCAAGTGCACTTGTTGCTGCAGCTCATTGAGCTGGCTTCGCTTTTGGTTAACATCAACGGACTCGGGGCTCGGTCAATTGGCAATAAATCTGGCGAATCCGTCGGAGGTGAAGCCGGTAAGGCCGGTGAGCAGCCGCCCGGCCAAAAGCCAAACAAGTTCAA
This sequence comes from Drosophila birchii, assembly GCA_035046345.1. Lineage (NCBI taxonomy): Eukaryota > Metazoa > Arthropoda > Insecta > Diptera > Drosophilidae > Drosophila > Drosophila birchii. Next base: position 6,472,162 of record JAWNOA010000043.1, on the reverse strand, counting down.
AACCACAATTGGGCAAACACAATCACGCTGGCAAGCCGAGCAGCAATTGAACTTGAAGCCAAGTTAACAAGCCAACAACAGCCTCTCCTGGCCTGGTCGATATTAGTGTCTAAATGGATTTGCATCCAACCTGATGGTTTCCACAGCTCACTTGCTATACATAACTCAATTTATTAAATGGAAATACATTTATTATACATATATTTCGCTGTAAAGCCACCTACAACATGTTTTCCTGTTTTCAAGCTCAATGAACTAATTGAAATGACGGCAATTCGTTTCAATAAATCCCCCCAAAATGGCTACCAACTCCCACTTAGACATACATATAAAGTTCATAATAATTCCCTTAATCCGGATAACAATTTGCCAGACAATATCTAATATAAATCAAAGCCGTCACAGACGTCAGACGGGGAACATCCATTTAACGCATTTATGGGTCATCCATCAAAAATAAAAATTAAATAAAGATGTATGCTTTATGCTTTATATATCGCATATAGTATCCTATACCTTATACGAATCGCGTGGGCTGGCGTGTGGCCAATGCCCTAAGAATGCCGCCATGGATGACCGAAAACGGCTAACGAAACCGTCACATTTTGCTTTTGACCAATTAAAAACCGTTTTATTATCGAAAACCACTTGGTTTTGGTCACTCAAGATTTATGGATGAATATAAAAAATAAGCATAAGATGCAAATGGATTTTAGAGTTATCTATAAAGAATGTAAACTATAAAAATTTAATTATGGATCAAAATTGATTTTTATAATTTTCATGGGGACAATTGGACAAATTTTTTTTTATATTAATAAAAATATTTACAAAAATATTTATAAAATAATAATAAAATTGTAATGATTTTTTCTATTTAATATTTAATATCTTGAAGCTGATAAAACACTTTTTGGATTTGTAATCATTTAAAATCAGTTTCCATCTCTTAAAAATAGTAATACTGTTATTATTATTTAAATCTTTTATTTAATCAAATAATACAAAAATAATACAAATAATACCAAATTGTAAATAATATAAATTTATTTTATATCTAGCTTTATTTAAAAAATATATTTATATTCATTTAAACTAAAGCTTTTGGCGCCAACTAGCAGGAAAACCGCAGAAATCACCGCAAAACTGTTAGTATTCCCAACTAACATTGTAGTTAATAGACCTCCATGCCTCTCCCTTTAACGCAAGCCCCCTCTCTCTCTCCCTCGCACTGTAATATCTCTTGCTATCTTTAGTATTCAGTGGCAGAGGCAGGAAACAGGGTTTTATATTAAAATATAATATTGCATTAATTTATTAAAAGCTTTAGAGATAATATTTTACGAGATAAGCGCCATATGCTGGGAAACCAATTTAGATCAAACGAAAATATAAATAATAATAAAAGTAATACAATAAAATAATAATAATAATAAAAATATATAATAAATAATAAATAATAAATAATAATATAAAATAAATAATAAAATAAAATAAATTTTTATTACCCCCCTTCAACCCCCTAACTACTCACCTGCTACTATGAGTGCGGCTGATGGATGTTTTTCTTTCTGCTTCTTATCAGAGACGTCGCCTTCGGAGGGGGCTTTCGTAACTCGAGACGGAGATGATCGCACAAGTTGGCAAGTTGGCAAATATTTGAGCAGTTATATAGTTTTTCCTTTTTTTTTGTTGTATTGTTTATTGTTGTTTATAATTTTACGGAAAGATCAAGTTGCGGCTGCCGCGGCGCTTCTGCGTAAAGTCACTTGTCAATTTTTTTCCCCAGCGACTTGAGCGGGGTTTTAAACGCGTTTCGGATTGATTTGCGGTCTGCGGCGTGTTGTTATTATTATTAATGTTTTTAAATGTTAAAAAAAAATCACTATTTTTCAAAGCAAATTTTATCAATAAAATTTTTAAAAAATTTCACTTTAACACAAAGAAAAAAAATAAACAAATATCGTTTGGCTGATTTTCGGTTTTGGGAAACGAATGCGGATACGGATACGGTACGGATATGGGATATGCTTATGGATGCAGTTGATGCGGTTGGCACGAGCGGAGTCTCTGAACTGATTGCAGGCCGCCGATGTTGCCGCATTTAGTTCCCTCGAGCTGGGGCCCCGGCTTGCTCTCCTCTCTGTTTCTCTATATCTGTTGGAGTCGCCACCGCAGCAGCAGTGCTCATTTACACTGTTAAAAACAATGTCCAAATGACTGGGATTACACCAAAAGCAAGATGGGAATGGGGAAATCAATTTAAAAAATTAAGAAATGCTTGAAAACAGTAAGGATTGATACATTATGAAAAAAAAACGAATAGAGATCAAAAAGATCTTCACAAAACTTTTTGGAATAATTTCCCAAGTGTTTAAATATGTTTAAATATTTTCATAGAATAATAGTTTTATTTAAGAATTGTAAATAAATGTCGGACTCTTAAAAATACAGGAATGAATATTCAAAATCATATTAGAAATGTTTCAAAATCCATACAAATTCAATTTGAAATGATATATAGTTCTAAACTCTCTAGCCTTATAGTATTTATACTTTATAATAGGTTAAATCACAATTACCATATTGAAAAACTATTTTGTTTTGGAATAATACAAAAATAATACAAAAAAATGTTAATTACAAATTTATTTAAATAATTAAACAACCTTTTTTGCTTATAAACCAGTGTGTATCAGTGTACAAGTAGATATGTGTCTCAGCTGATCCTGAAAGATAAGGAAAGTGAGAGCCACCGACTGAGAGCCAGGGAGAGGAGAGTGTCGCTCCACAACCCGATAATCCCTGCATGACTAATGATACTTTTGATACTTAAGAAAAAAATAAATAAAAACAAACCCAAAAGAACCCAAGTCAAAGGCCTGCCAAACCCTTTGCATATTTTTCTTATGACACTTTTCGAGAGTCGCGTGTTTTTATGTATATGTAAAATTCTTAACACATTCCTTAACACATTTCCAACACATAATTTTGAACAGACATTAAATGTAATGATAGTTGTTAGAATCAAATTAAATTTAATGGTTTGCCAGCTATTAAATTTGGCACTTAATCATCTTAGTTTTCTTACTTAAATGCCTGAAACGAAATTGTTTCAAAAATAAGCTTGAAATATGGCAAAATTAAATATACAAGAAAGTAGTAACAATGATAGCACAAAATAAATATATCATATAAGATTTCTTCATAAATATTTTTGGATTAGCTGGGGAGACAAGATCTAAACTGAAAGCTGGAGATAGAGGATGGCCTTATCGCCCAGCATTTTGTTTTTTATCGCAATATCAAAAAATGGCCGGGACGAGGCTGAGGCCGAAAAAATAAACAACTCGAGCTGCCAACAGGGTCAGTAGCTGTTTTTTGGCCAAAACCACCTTATTAGCGAGCATCATCGCAACGCATTATATGCACCTCATCTACCCCCTACCCTCCCCTCCCTCTCTCTCTCTCTCTCTTACGCACACACCACAGGCCAGCGAGTGTGCGTGTGTTGAATGTCAACGAGCATCAGCGATCAATGATTTGGCAGTGGCATTAAAATTGCATGAAATGTGGAAATTCTAGGAAAACATTTGCTTATGCAAGTGGACCAAGGATAACGACAGCATCCAGAAGTTAAAAAATAAAATACAAAATAAATATAGAAAGAGCTAAATGCAAGTCAACTAAATGACATGAGGTTTGCCATACAAATCTGTTTAAAAAATATCTTAGGAAAGGGTAAATAACTAAAAGCTGAAGCTGTCTTTAAAACATTATTTTATTTTAAACTTTTTTTGTTTGATTTTAAATCTCTGTGCCAATTTTGAAAAATAAAAATAATAATTTCCACAAATATTGAAATAAATTCGAAGTTTTTAATATGGAAATACAATTAATAATAATTTAATAAAGTAATAATTAAATAATTATTAATAGTTAATTAAGTTTTTCAAAGATCTCCAAGATTCCAGCAATTTCTGTGGCTGCCTTGAAGGATAATCATAAACATTTTGAACAAATTAAAAGCAATTTCAACATTTTAAAGTCAAATTCCAAACTCTTATCTTATAGTTTCTAAAAAAAATAAGGCTAATAACCCTCTAATGATCGAAGGCGGCAACAGCTGCCAGAGCCAAGGCCCTTGGAGGAGTCAAGTGAAAGCCAGTCCCAGTCCATGCCATGGTTGTTGTCCCCTTTTTGGACATTGTCCTTGTGCGCGCCTGTCTCACGTCAGGGTACGTAGGCAGCTGAAGAGGCGACAACGACGACCATGCACACGTCTCTGCAACATGTTGCCGCCGCCACTGCTGCTGCCTCTGCTGGTGCCTTAAATGGTCGGGGCAACTTTACCAACATCACGCACAATGCATCTTATTTATTTTATTTTATTTTTTGCCTTTTATTAATTTATTTTAAGTGATTCACTGAAATCGAAAACTGCAAAGCTGCAAACGAAATCGAACCTTGGTAGTCCCAAAATTGTCAACTCTGATTGATTTGAATTGCACTGCAGAAAACAAGCACAGAAAAAACGAAGCACCCAACTTTTGGGTTGGAATTTCACCTTATTCTAGCCTAAATTAAACATTTAATTACGTTGTAATGCGGTGGAATATGCATTCTATTCATTGTAGGAAACCAAAACTTATTGAGGCTGTACTTGAACGGGGAACATGTAGCTAAGCAAATGTAGCTAGGCAAATGTTGCCACGGACTGATTGTATGCAACCATTTGTGCTACTGCAACAAAGCGTACAAGGCTTGGTGGCAGAAAATGTAGCTAAGCGAATGTATTGTATACAGAAACATGCTGGGATATAGATAGATAATTATTTAAATGTTTCTAGAGCCATTGCATTTGCTGGCAACATACCGGACGAAGCTTCAAAGCTAAAAATGTTGCTAGGGACTTCTGCAACATATCGGACAAGCATAGATACAAGAAAATGTAGCTAAGCAAATGTAGCAGGCAAATGTTGCCAGGGATGTTGCTAGAGACTTCTGCAACATATCGGACAAGCATAGATACCTGAAAATGTTTCTAAGCAAATGTAGCAGGCAAATGTTGCCAGGGATGTTGCTAGGGACTTCTGCAACATATCAGACAAGCATAGATACAAGAAAATGTAGCTAAGCAAATGTTGCCACGGACTGATTGTAAGCAGCTATTTGTGCTACTGCAACAAAGCGGACAAGGCTTAATGGCAGAAAATGTAGCAACGCAAATGTAAGGTACAAGGATTTACATCGCGGACAAGGATTTGAAGCAGTAAATGTATTCAAATGTTGCTAAAGCCATTGCATTTGCTGGCAACATACCGGACAAAGCCACAAAGCAGAAAATGTAGCTGGGGACTTCTGAAACATATCGGACAAGCATAGATACCTGAAAATGTTTCTAAGCAAATGTTACTATGCAAATGTTTGAAACATGTTGCTGAAACATATTGAGAAATCTCCCTTGGTGGCCTTATCAACATGTGTTTGTTGCTCAAGTTCAGCATAAACAATAAGGTTTATGTTCCATATTAATTAATAAATTGTACTAGAATTTAAATTTAAAAAATGTTATGTAATTTAAATAAATATTTAAGATATCATAAGACTTCATATTAAACTGTCGGACGAAAATAATCAAAACAATAGACAAAACTATTAAATTTTAGAAATTTGATATTAAAAAATTGAATATTTTCAAATTTAGAGAACGCGACATCAAACTTTTCCTCTCCCTACATCCATCATTAAAAAAAAACCAGTTTTTAAGTGATAATGGTATTTATTGTTTGTGGAATTAACAGATATATTCGCAATGAACACTAAAAACTAATCAGTGCTAAATACAACTCTTAGTTCGAAAATCATATCAGATATGGTTGGAAGCGGACGAGACCTAGATGTCCGTGTCTTGTTATTATGTGCTATAAGCTATATACTATATGATATATGCTATATATATATATATATATATATATATATATATATAAATGTGTATATGTATATGTATATATTGGCGATGTATACGATGTTCGATGATATCAATATGAAAGCAACAATTTCATCAAAAAATGTGTGCAAAAAAAAAAGAATTAAATTATTTTAAAAAATATATAAACGAGTGTATGATAAATGTATATGCTGTATATATGGTATGTATATATATAGTGGAATATCTGGCTGATCTTATGAGTAAGCAGGATCTGAATAATTCAAATTATAAAATCACATCAATGGAAGAGTTCGAATGGCCAAGATGGAAGCTGCATCTGTGTCTGCGTTCCTAAAATACTCTCTAAAATACGGATTATGACACCTCACAAAGACCTTATAATAACAAGATGCATAAGCAGCGCATTCGGCGGATCCTTGGAACCGAAATATATGGTTATCAACAATATACAATACATATCCTACGCAACGGAGAGCGCCTCGATTTTTGGCACTCGGATTGAATTGGATCCAGGAATCAGGTCTATAATGCCTAATACTAGTAGGTGTCTTTCTTGGGGCAAATACAACTATAAACTAAAGCTAAAGCTACTCCTACATACTGTTACGAAACACCTTATATATCGGTTTGGAAGAGCGGCGGGAAAAAAGGAAGCTACTGCAATTGCCATTTGTTTTAGGGTTCGAGCAGCTCGAACGCGCTATACACAAATAAATCTAGCGAAAAAAATATGTAAACGAGGATTGCACACACACTGAGATTATGTAGGAAACTTAACGACTTATCTGATCAGAGGGAGATATATATATATATATGTTTCGGTGGGTTTCGGAGGCGAGGGCATCCCTAATATCCATCAATCCGTTACGCCCAGATGCACTAGCTGTTGCATGGTCCTTTGCAAATATGTGGGATCCGGAAACATATTAAACTGTGTCTTGTGATCCACACTATTCCAGATCACAACATCCTCCCGTCCGGTGGTCACCGAACGACCAATGGAGAACAACAAACGGCGATCAAATGCGATCTTGAGGAAGCGCAACACTTTGCGTCCCAGTGGGCAATCGGGTAAATAGCAGATTCTGGGAAAACCCACGGCAAAGAAGGCACGACCCGGATGCGGATGCTCAGAGGTTTGCAAGCCAGAGGCGATGCTGAAAAAGAGATGGATATAGATGTAGTTATGTTTCCGATATGAGAAATTACGAAATCTTACTCGTAGACAATCTGTATGGTGTTCTGGCCCTCATGGCCCGGTAAATTCTTGCTTATAATGCTCCAGGACATGCTGCCAATGGGCTGATTGCCCACCTTTTCGCCGTAAACAATGCCGCACACCGGACACTCGATAAAGAGGTTCTGAAAGACACACATATATATATATATATCCCAATTACTAGAAAGCTTTGGATTAAAGGGAGACAGACAGCTGTACCGCACCTTGTTCAGTTCATTTTGCTGGGCAATAATCATCCCATTAAGACACTGCAGATGCATCAGATGCTGGCAACGACTCAGCGATATGGCCGGATTCTGGGCGGAATGAACCAGCTCCTCCATACACATGGGACAGGGCTGGGCATTGGGCCATAGCGGTGGCTCCACCACCTTGACAAAACGCGATATCATATCGCTGGCGGGATCAATGCCCACAATCGAACCGGCGATTGATTGTTGTTGTTGTTTTGCTGCTGCTGTTGCTGTTGTTGTTGCTGCTGTTGCTGTTGTTGTTGCTGCTGCTGCTGCTGCTGCTGTTGTTGGCGCGGATGCAATGGCAGGGGCGGCGGCACTGGCGCTCTTTCACCCAACGACGATAATGGCAGCGATGGCACAAACACCTCATCACTGCCCAGCGAACAGTCCAACAGATCATTCACCGAAATGGCAAAATTGCGACTACGCAGACTCTCCTTGCTCTCATGACTGAGGTAAGTGGACACCGTGTCCACACTGGGTCGCCGTCGATGCGATTTCACACTGTTCGTATCGGTATCCGAGGCGCGCGTCCGCGAACGCGATCGATGCGAGCCCATGCGGCTGCTGCGTTGCGATTGTAAGGATCCCTCCGAGCAACGACTGTGGTGGCTATTCATGGAGGCCGTCAGCATGTTCTTGGCATGCGAGAAGTGGGCATGGGACAGGTGGTTGCCATGATGATGCGAGTTGTGCTGATGCAGCGAGGCCGTTGAAGATGATGAACTGGCACTGGCTGCCGCTGCCATATTGGAGTGCTTGGTGCTACTACTGCTGCTGAAGATGTTTAGGTTATTGAGTATCTGGCGAAGATTGGTTGTGGAGATCTCGCTATGCTTCTTGGGCGGTTTTCTAGGCGCCGTCTGATGATGTTGATGTGGCGGCTGCTGCTGCTGATGATGCTGCTGCTGCTGCTGATGATGATGATGATGTTGTTGCTGTTGCTGCTGCTGATGATGATTTTGATGATGCTGTAGCTGATGGAGCTGATGCTGTTGATGATGATGTTGATGTTGATGGCTGGTGGGCAGTGGATGCTGCTGCCTAGCCATAGGCCCTCTGTGCAGGCTGCCCTTGCTTGCGTCTCCCCCCAGCTTGGGCAAAGTGTTGTAGCTCCCCCCGCTGGCCGAGGACGAGCCACTGCTGTTGTTATTGTTTGGATTGGATTTCAATTGGTTGGCCTGCTGTGGGGTTAACTTCACCAGCGGATATGGCGCCTGTTGGGTGCGACGGATGCTGCGCATAGGACCGCTGGGCTGGCGCAGCTGGGTGAGATTGCAAAAGTTGATGGTGTACGGCAGGCCAATGTGGCTGTTGCACAAATCCAAGGTTTGCTCGCCCTGCAAGAAAATATTAACATTCACAAAGTAAATAATATGGAACCCTCTGACTCCGACTCTGATCTTCCTTACCCTCGCCCAGGCGTCCTCGATAATGCACTGCACATGCATATTGTAGGGCCGCCAGTCACTGTTGCTGTCCGCACTGCCGCCGGACCACTCCCACTTGGTGCCCTTGCCCGCCGGCGAGCTGGGCGCGTAAAACATTCGCCGCACACCAATAACCGTCAGCAGACCCGTCTCCGGCGAGTCCACCTCCGATTCTTGGGTCATGGTCCGCACATTCACATAGTATTGCTCCAAACTCGGATCGGCATCGCTCAGCATGACGCGCGTTAGCTTCTTGGCGTGCGCCCGCTCCAAATGCTGCGACACCGCCGGCGAATAGGGCAGCCACTTGCCGCCCCGCGACTCAAACTCCCAGACGCATACGGCGTGGGTGTGGTTAACCGGCGGCGTGGTGGTGGCGGTGCCCGTTCCAGATGCGCCAGCGCCAGCAACTGTTCCAGGACCGGAACCGGAACAGGGAACATTTCCCCCAGTTCCCGCGACAGCGCTGCTGGCCATCATCGCTGCTGCTCACTATATCTCTTCTCGTGTTCACTTCATTTTCATTTCCATTTCAATTTCCAATTCCATTTCCATTTCTAGCTTTTCGGTCTCCAGGTCTCCCTGTCTCTGTCGCTCTCGGCTCTCCGCGAAGATGGGCACAAAATAAACAAAGAAATTAAAAATGGTGGCTTGTTGCTGGTGCTGGTGCTGCTGCTGCTGCCTGCGGTGGCAAGTGCATTTCGCCTAGCTGCGTTTTCCCCCGCGACCGCTCATTTTCAGCGACCGTTAATCAGCCGCGCACTAGTCGCTCCGTTTAAGTCAGGTTTAACTAGCGTTTAACAGGCACGATTCGGTTTATTTAGCAATTAGCGCAGACGCAGGAGAAACTTAATTTTTTTATTTGCCCCAATGGCGTTTTCCAAACTGGCACAGAAATGGCGGATTTGGTCCTCCAGGGCACCTGGTAACACTTGCGCTGAAAACAGGTGGTGGTACTTTCGATACTATTTATTAAATTAAATTGCTATTAATTGTAAATTAAAAAAGAAACTATTTCTAGTGTTAATATATAAGCATAATGGCATCGTTAATTAAACTGTATTAATTCATCGTGTTTTTCTGTTTTAGATTTCTCAGGAGAATTCTTACTTTTGCTATCAGGTCTGGCTTTTTGCAATACAATTTGGGTCAGTTTTTCTTCACAAATAGAAATTAGTTATATTTATTTATCTATTTGTATATCTACTTATCGCATTTTTAAGCTTATAACGCATCGGAGCGGTCTTTATTTAATCATTTCAGGTAATTTTGTTGTGAGTACTCTGAAAGAAAAGAAAAATGATTAAATTCAGTTTTAAAAGAGTAACTTGAAGATATATATTAATATTAATTTCTAAAAGACCTTATTTTTTTTCAATTTAAAATGTATAAAAGATCTAAATTTTACAGGCTTATTTCAATAAAGTTTATCTATTAAGCTGTGACAATTTTAATGGAATTGTTTATAATTTTGTTCTTTCCGATGGTTAGCTTTAGCTACCTTGCCACATCCGATAGGTGGCAGTGGCACATCCGATAGGTGGCAGTGCCACATGCAACATTGCGCTCACGAATAGTGATGCAAGTTCGACGGAAAACCGATGTTTTCAGATAAAATTTCAATAACCCATTTTCTGAAATGCTTTACAAGTTATGTTATTTGCAAACTGGAAAACTCAATTAAATAATTATGAGCATTTTAATAAAAACCAGCACAGCTTCCATATAAAAAAACTTTTGAAAATATATTTTAAACGAAACAAATGCTAAAGAGTGCCACACACTTTTCTAGTATATTTGTTTTCGTGTAGTGATACCGACCTTTAAAACGGCCGCTGATGAATGACCGTTTTAAACTTTTACCTCTCGCGCTCTCTCACTGCTTAAAGATGGTTTTTTAGTGTCTCTGGATACCTTGCTTTCAAGGCGATTTATTTGTTGTGGTATTTATAGTGGTACTTTGTAACGTATGTAATAGTATTTTATAGTATATTTTTGAGACCAAATTGGTATTTCTCGTTTGGTCCGGCGCGGTCACGCTGACGCCCAAGCAGCCACTTCCGGCGCTGTCACCATTCCTTTACCTTTTTGACAGCAGACGCAAAAGCTGGTCTTTCTCGCGACCCGCACGAATCTGCTCTTTTCGGTAGCATCTTTTGATAAAACTGCTTGACAATGGTTGTTAAGAAGGTAAATAACGTTACCGAACCGGTGGACTAAACATTTCTGCACCGAAAACGGCACAACCGCGAGTGTTTTTGTGTTTTGTTTGGATTGCGCTAATGGCGCAATGGTGTTGTTTTTGTTTTTGTGCAAACCGTCAGTGAGACTGGAACTAATGGTGTTGTGTATTGTGTATTACAGCCCAGGCCAAAGAAGAAGCCAGTGACCAAGAAGGTGGCCCCCGCTCCCCTGGCTGTCAAGAAGCCAGTGGTCAAGAAGGTTGTCAACCAGCTCTTCGAGAAGCGTCCCAAGAACTTTGGCATCGGTAAGTTTACTTGCGAGTGATTGATTGATTGAGTTGTATATATTAATTTGCTTTCCATTTATCCTACAGGCCAGAATGTGCAGCCCAAGCGCGATCTGTCCCGCTTCGTCCGCTGGCCGAAATACATCCGTGTCCAGCGCCAGAAGGCAGTGCTCCAGAAGCGTCTGAAGGTGCCGCCACCAATCCATCAGTTCAGCCAGACTCTGGACAAGACCACCGCCGTCAAGCTGTTCAAGCTGCTGGAGAAATACCGCCCGGAGTCTCCTCTGGCCAAGAAGCAGCGCCTGAAGAAGGTGGCCGAGGCCAAGGCCAAGGGCAAGGATGTTGAGCCCAAGAAGAAGCCCAGTTATGTGTCTGCCGGCACCAATACTGTGACGAAGCTCATTGAGCAGAAGAAGGCCCAGCTGGTTGTCATCGCCCACGATGTCGATCCCCTTGAGGTGAGTTCGATTCCCATTTCCAGCATTTAGCTGGTGCCTCCAGTTTACTCCCCACGCTCTTGTTGTAATGATGTAAAATTTTGAATTTCTTCAACCGAAGGGCATATCCCGCACTTTATTGGGCGAGGAGGCTGCCCATGTGGCAAATTGACAGCTGATTTTATTTCCCCAAAAGCTAGGTACTTGCCGAGAGGCGCAATCACAGCTTCGGGCGGCAAGTACCTAGCTTTAAGTCTCTGGGGAAATGGGAGAACATTTTCGAAGCACAACACGTGCTTCTCGCCACCAAATGAACCCCAAAACTAATGCCGTTCTATATATTATTTGTATTTTCCAGCTGGTCCTCTTCCTGCCCGCCCTGTGCCGTAAAATGGGCGTGCCCTACTGCATTGTGAAGGGCAAGGCCCGTCTGGGTCGCCTGGTCCGTCGCAAGACCTGCACCACCCTGGCCCTGACCACCGTCGACAACAACGACAAGGCCAACTTTGGCAAGGTTCTGGAGGCCGTCAAGACCAACTTCAATGAGCGCCACGAGGAGATCCGTCGCCACTGGGGCGGTGGCATCCTTGGCTCCAAGAGTCTGGCCCGCATCGCCAAGCTGGAGCGCGCCAAGGCCCGCGAGCTGGCCCAGAAGCAGGGTTAAGCACAGCCGGAGGCTCGAGGAAGGTGGAGAGACTTTAAGTACACATTGGATGGAAATGATTTGAGCGCTTGTCGCTCACTGAGTTTGAAAACAACAAATAAACATTTAAGTGTACAACTTTTTTTTGTTTTTTTTTTCTACGTGTGTGTGTGAGAGTGTGCCTTGGACGATCGGATTTCGGTTCGGATAGGCGTTCAATAAATCTAAGTTGTATATCCCCATATATGACACGTGTTTTCCCCCGAAGGATGGGAAATGGTCACCAGAAGTTGTGCTACTCCTGCCGCTTGTCTTCCCCACAAGATGTGGATGCGACGAAATCTCTTGCGGGAAGAGGAAAGATGGGATATTTCCATTTGGAAGGAAAAACTGATTTTTCAGGAAAGGCAGGCGTTCGTGAAGACTACCAAAAGATAAAGCCTTGTTTGGATTTCTTGGGAAGTTATCTACGAATTGCTTTTAATTTTTATTGTTTTGATTTAAAATATATACTGGCTTTACAAAAACAAAAACAAAATATAAAAGAAAATCAAAACAGGAAAGATTCCTTTGGCTGCTTTCTGCATTTAATGGCGGGTTTACCAAATAAAAGGTTTTCATCAGTTTTACATTTTATTCTCATAGATTTGGTTTCGAAATTAGGAATTTCCCAATTACCAACATGTCAAAAACTAAAACCAACTACAACTATTTATTTAAAAAAACTATTAAGATAGAAAAACATTAAAATAGAATATTAAATATTAGAAAACAAAAATTTAAACCTACGCTGCAAGTCAATTTCCACCATCTGGCATCGCCCTTCGCCCCTGTCGATTGCTATCGATACCGATTGCCTATCGATTGCTATCGATAATTCCTCTTTGAGCATTTTCATAACATTTTTGTGTTTATTAATTAAAAAACCATTTAAAAAAAAAAGGAAACAACGTGATTATTATATTTTGGAACGTTCCGTTTTAACTGCCTTAAGCTTGATGCTCTGAATGGCCTCGTTGAGGATGCTGAGAACCATGTCAACGCGCTCCACGGTAGCATTCTCGCCCATCAGACCAATGCGGAAGACATGCTCCACCGTGGGCCCCAAGCCGCCGCTGATCTCCACGCTGTACCTGGTAAGTAGATGAATGAATGAATGAAATTAATGGTCCTATATCACCATTCGATTCCCCTCCAGAAGCCACTCACTTGCGCATGGCGTACTCGGCCACCTTCTTCCAGTCCACACCGAACGGCACCTTGATCGTGTTCACCGTGGGCAAGCGCTCCTCCTCGCGTTGCACGAACATCTCCAGGCCCAGCTCCTCGATGCCCAGCTGCAGTCGCTTGGAGCACTCCTGATGGCGCCGGACAACGGCCCTTAGGCCCAGGGCACAAAAGTGTGCCAAGGCCTCGCGCAGTCCGTACAGCAGGGTGGACGATATGGTGTGATGATAGATCCTGGGCGTGCCATAGCAGCCCCAGTATTGGCCAATTAACAGAATGTCGAAGTAGTACACCTTTGGCTTGGTCTTTCGCTTCCGGATGTGGTTCAGCGCGCGCTTGCTAAACGAAATTGGTGTGATGCCAGCCGGGCCGCCGAGGGCCTTCTGCGAGCCCGTATAGGCCACATCCACCTTCCACTCGTCCATGAGGAACTCGGTGCCGCCCAGCGAGGCCACTGTGTCCACCACCAGGAAGCAATCGTATTTCCGGCACAGCTCACCGATTTCACGGATATTTTGCTGAATGATCCCCGTGGAGGAATCGCCCTGGGCAATGAAGAACACTCGCGGCCGGTGGGCCTCGAAGGCGAATGTGATCTCCTCCCAATTTAGTGCGCGTCCAAAACTTGCCTCCACATAGTGCACTTCAGCGCCATAGCGACGCGCCATATCCCCAGCCCGATGGCCCCAGACACCGGTTATGCCCATCAGGACAACGTCGCCATCCTGAATGAGGTTACAGAGGGCCGCCTCCATGCCGCTGTGACCCGCACCACTGATGCACATGGTGGCATCGTTCAGAGTCTGAAAGATGTACTTGATGCCCTCCTTGACCTCGTCCATGATCTGTGTGAAAGCACAAATATGGTAATTTTTGTTATATCGAATTTCTAAATATTTTATTTAATGTTATGATTAATTTGAGTATCAATTTATTCGAAATTTCTATGTGGCGCAGTTAAAAGATCAATTTATATATCAACTTGTGCATCAAATATTGATAACACATGATTATATCTTCATTTTCTTGGCTTAATATTATGATTATTATTTTTAATTTATTTATATTCTTGGTATAAATAATAATAATGCAGCAAAGTGAATGTTTCTAAGCCAAAGCTACCAATAACTTCGTTTTTAAAAGACATTTTGATTTTATAATGCTTTGATACAGTCATTTTCGATCTTTTATAATAATACCTTTGATCAGCATCTAACTAAAGTTTTTGTTACCCACCTGCAGGCACTCGGGATGCATATGTCCCAGCACTGGATTGCTCATGGCCTCGAGTACGCGATGGGAGCAATTGGAGGGTCCGGGACCCATCAGTGTCTTGCTGGGCACATACAGGTGTCGCTTGAGGACCAGTGGCGGCGGTACTTCCATGGTTTCACCCTTCTTGTTTCTCCGTTTACGTAACCAGATCTCAGACACAAACACAGACACGCAGGGCAGCAGCTGCTGGCTTATCGCTTAATCCGCTGATACAGGTGGAGGAGAAGGAGGAATGACAGATGTAAACTGATACTACTATGGATGGGGTGGCGCTAGCTCTCGCTGGGCTGGCCGAGATTCAACTGAAGCGCTAGCCCGGCTGCTGGGCTGCTTTATAGCCCTCCAACGGGATCGGTTCTTATCGCCGGAATATTGCCGATGAACGCACTTGAACAAGCGCTAAATGATGCGCTCTCCCCTAGCTTATCGCCTAGCCGGATCAGGAATAACTGCGTCGTCGGCGGCACTGGGAAAAAAATAGCCAAATAAATAATATGCAATATCCTAAAACAGCAAACAATAAGAAGTACACTTTAGTGGACTTAAATTTAGTTAATTTTAATGTCAAGAATTTTTAATTTATTTATTAATGGAAGTTTTTAATTATTAAATTCTTTTTAAGGGCATCCTTTGTTATGCTTAGTGTATAATAGGCTTCGATTCTTTCAGTGGCCTTCGCCAGGTTGGTTTATTGTGAAATTCCACACAACCTTGGGAATGTGAAGGAGCTGCTGCTGGAAAAATCTGCAGAGAGCAGAGAGCAGCAAGTCTTAAGATCTCCTTAAATCTCTTATCAGCAAGAGAGGTCACCACAACGAGTTGAGTTTTAGTTTTGTGGAATTTCGGCTTGGGGAATGGACCCCAAAGAGGTCACCGTTTATGCTGAAAAATAGAATTATAATTTACTATTTCATGTATGGTGAAATTACTAGTTTAAAATTAAGACTAATACAAAGAATACTTCGAAAAATAATTAGTGTTAAACTGTTTAAATAAATAATTAGCCAAAAACAGTGATACATAAAGTAAATATGTGGAGTTGTTGGTCATCTTCCCTAGTTAAAACTGCTAAAGTAGTCAAATTCGATCCTTAAAGGCATACTATATATATTCTGGATCAAAAGCAGAGTCTAGCAGAAATAATTTTTCCCCAATTTTGTTTTTCAAAAGTTGTACAAGTGGTAACTTTATTCAAAATATCAAAAACTCAAATAATAATAGTAATTTTTTTAATAAATATTTAAATGTAATATTTAAACTAGGCTTACATTTTTTTTACAACATTTATTTAAAAACTTTTTCATGCCTGGATATTCAATTAATTCCTTTAAAAAAATAAAGCATATTATGAAAATATATTCAAAATATTGATAATAAAATAAATAAAGTTTTAAGAATATATTTTGAGCTAATAATAAAAGTAACAAACTAAAAGAAAAATAAAATTTTTAATAGTAGTAGTAGTATTATAATTGATTTATTTATTATTATTAATATTTACTTATTAATGATAAATACTGTGAATATTTGTCAATTCCATTCAATGGCCTTTTATATTTTATAATTAAATTCGTTTCTTACACAAACAAAACAAATTATAATATTCAAATAACGTAAATAATGGAATGAAGCGGAAATAAATCAAATATTTGTACTTTTGCGATACTTTATTATATTATATTATATATAAATATTTATTATTTATTATTTATTACATATTTATTTATTTATTTTATTTATTTATTACATTTGTGATATAATATTACAAAACAACTAAATTTAGTTTCAGAAAATTCAAAATTAAATATATTTTTAGAAGATTCAAGTAGTCGCCGGTCACATTGCTGTCATTTCATTTTCATATCTGGCCACACCGAAAAGTTGTCTTTCCAAAGCAAAACACCGACCGAAATCATTGTTTGTATTTTTTTTGTAGTGTTCAGATCTAATTTGGCTAAATATTCAGTATTTTTAAAATAGAAATCATAGTTTAAGACAATGGAATTTGACTCGGACAGTGCGGGCTCCATAGAGTCCTTTTTCAATAAGCTACAAAGGTGAGCGGGCGAAGACGATGATGTGCGAGTTGGTAACGGCAACAAATCCTTGTTTATTTAGCAGCGAAGCCTCACCTCGGAATCTCAGCCAGATATTCGAGGATGATCTCCTGCCAATGCGAAAGGAATCGCGCAACCTGCGCTACCAGCCGGGCGGCCACAAACCCCAGAAACCGCAGCCCACGACGAGCCGTGAAATGTCCTCGGAGAGCAGGAGCAGTGCAGTTGAGCGTAAATCCAGCCGTTGGGAGGTCATTTTCGCCAAAGTTGTCAATGTATATAATGGCTATGAGGCCATGGAACGCCTGGGCCTGGCCCTGACCATGCTGGGCGACAATGAGGCGGCCACCATGATCCTTTACAAGCAGAAGAGCAAGCTGATGAGCAACACGAAACTGCATCCCGACGGCAGCACCATTCACTTGCGGGATCATTACTTGCAATTTTATGACAACAACAGGAAGTACTGGAATCTGCGGTTCGTGCACCAGGCGGACGAACAGGAGTTTATCCACTTTATGACAACCAATGGCTGGCCACTAGAGCAGCGCACTTCCAACTCGGAGACCGATGGGGAGCGGCAGCACACTCTCAGATCCGAAACTGATGCGGAGCAGGAGCAGAAGCGGCACACCGAGCCGCCACTAAGCGATCAGATCAGAGTGCAGCTGAGCGACCAGAGCAGGGAACAGTGGAGTGAACAGTGGAGTGAGCAGCGGAGCAGGGAGCTGCGAAGCAAGGAACAGCATACCAGTGATATCCACACATATCGTAGAGACAATGAAGAACACCAGGAGCTGCCGCCGCAGCCAAAGCCACGTTCGCGCAATCTAGCCACGCCGTCGGAAGAACAAATGCAAAAATCCGCCGCCTATATGAAGTGCCTTCGCCATCATTTCATGCATGAAGCCTGCGAGCATATGCCTCCGGTTCGGGATGAAATCGCCGAAGAAGACGTGATAGTCACACCCATATCCAGACCCATCGGCAGTACCTCCAGCTCGAATTTATTGGACAATCATTTCAGTAGCGCAAACGCTGTTGTTAAATTGCAAGAGAGTGAAACCAAGTCCACCACCAGTCTGCTCACCAAATTCGTAAACACACATATGGACCCAGAAGATGTCGCCGCAATGAAGATGCAAAACATTTTGGATGCCATGCAGCGAGTTTCCGATGGGCATCGTAAAAAATTCAATGACAAAGGTACTCCAAAGCCGGAACCCAGGACGACAGCGAAGACGGAGGATGCAGAGGATAGGCTGCTGGAGCTAGAGCAGATCTTGTTGGATGCTAAGAAGGAGAACAGGGAGTTGATGAAAGAACTTAAAAGGCGCGATGAGGAGCTTCATGATTTCAAAACCTCATCGCTTACTTTGTTGGAGAAGCTGCTGTCCTCCAATGATGAGTTAGCTAAGAAAAATTCTCTGCTTGTGGACACCATCGTGGGTGACAGGAAGGCAACGAACGAGGTGAACTGCGTGAGTTGCGAGCGCTCCGCCGAGGAGATAGCATTCCTAAAGCGTCACATAACCGCTCTGGAGTTGGCCCTGAGGGAATCTGAGTGATCTCTCGAGTGCGTCAATAGCATAAAATTGTTAATATTTTATATATATATATATATATATATTTGTTGTATACTCCAAAACTGTATTCTTTCGGTTGATATAGAACTAAATCCGGAAATAAATGTAAATATTAGTCAATAACTCTCGTGATATGTATGCAAGATCTTTTTTAAAGGACGAGCCTGCAATGTACAAGCTTTGTGATTGTTTTTATCCCAAAAAGATCTCTTCTTTCTGACAGAGCTTCTATTTTAGAGAATAATACTCGTATTTTATGTTTCTCTTGTATAAACTAATTTAATTTTCTTTTTTGTTTGCTTTGTATATTTTGCAGATGATACTTTAAACTTAAGATCTAGGAGACAAGAAGTCTAGGGTTTGGGTTGTAGGGTTTTGGGGATTAGATTTGTTTTCTTTTCTTTTTTTTTGTTGTTGCGTAGAACGTGCAAATCCGGCAGTTCCGAATGGAGATGGAAGAAGGGATATGCTGGTTAGGCGGAAATCAAACTAGTTTTACGGAGAGAGCGGAGTTGCTTTGGAACGCAGCTGTTTATCCTGGCCGTGATCGCAATCAGTAGGTGCTGCTGTCGCTGAGACTGCTCAGGTAACTGCCGGCGGTGGGGGCACCAGAGTTGCCGGCGCGATGCCGCTTCCGCTTCACCTTGGTCTTTTTGCGTCGCAACATGGCCGTGTCCGCTTTCCGCTTGTATTTGCCCTGACGCTTCTTCTTGCGGCCATACTCATCGGATTCGCTAGTGCTGGATTCCTCATTGTCGCTGGAATCCGATTCCGATTCGGAATCGTCACCGTCGTCATCGCTGCTGCTACTGGAGGTATCTGAATCCGAATCGGAGGAAGAGGAGGAGGACGATGAGGAGGAGTCGGACGAGCTGCTGCTGCTGGTGGTGGTGGGGGAGGAGCGTCGTCGCTTTGACTTCTTGCTGGAGCTGCTTGAGTGTTTCTTTGACTTGGCTTTGGCCAGTTGGGAGGCGTCCTTTTTATGCTTGTGACTCTTCCTCTTGCGCTTCTTGTGCCGCTCCGACTTCTTGTCCTTGTCCTTAGCCTTTTCGGCTATCTTGTGGCTCCGCTTGGAGCTGCTCCTCCTCCGGTCGTGCCCCCTGTCCTTGTCCTTGTCCTTGTCCCTCTCCCTGTCCCGCTCCCTTTCGCGTTCCCGCTCTCGCTCTCTCACCTTACTGCGATCGCGCTCTTTAACTCGATCACGATCGCGATCCCGCTCTCGATTCCTTTCCCTGTCGCGTTCTCGATCCTTGTTCCTATCGCGCTCCTTTCCTCTGGCCTTGTCCTTGTTAACTGTTGTCGTCGTCGCAGCCGGCAGGGTCGGCGGTGGCACTTCGGCGCCGCCTTTCAGCTCTTGCGCTCGTAGCTCCGTCAGCGGCGTGAGGTAGTCCAGCTCCGAGTCCGAGCTGGTGCTCTCCACATCCAGCAGGATCTCCTTGTTGGGGTCCACCTGGTCGGGAAAGATGGTTGAGTGTTTTTATTTTTATTTTTTTGTTGCTTCGCTCCCACATGTCCGTCCGGCGGTCGCTTACCTTGAGAAAATTGCGGCATTGGTAGGTCAGGTGACCGGCGTAGCCGCACTTCTTGCAGGCAGCCCGCAGCGTGTCCTTGTTGGCATTGGCCAGCGGGAAGTTCATGGCGTGTGGCAGGGAGTCCCCAGACCAGTATATTTGTGTCTTTCGCTAGCGCAGCATTTAATTTTTTAGTCCAAATTGTAGCTCAAGAATTGCCGGTAGGGATGTGCAAAATATATACAAATATATCGATATTTTTGATTAAAAACAAATACATTTTTCATATTTTCATTGTGCTTAGCCCGTTTTGCGAAATATTTACTCTATATTCGTATACATTTTATTTATTTTCTGTCGACCAGAATTTTATTTACATGCACAGTTGCCTAGTGATGACATTTTCTGGTTTTGTTACTGGCTGCCGATAGGAGATATTTGTTTTTCAGGTCCACCATTAAAAAAAAAACACCCCAAGGCTTAACCAACACACAACTGCATTTGGAACGCTGACCAACTCTTTTTTGCTACAGCTACGAAACTGCACAAATTCCACGAAATTCAAGTGTTTTTTCAACATTTCTGGAAACTTGGCCGATTTAACTCGATAAGCGGCACATTAAACGTACGCCTGCAGTCCGCGGAACTCAGGATTATTGGTGTAACCGAAGCTAAGCAGGATGCCCGTGAAGAACGGCGAATCCGATGGTGAGGGCGACGTTTCTGGTGCCGAATCGGAGCACTCAAACTCCAGCCAGGCGCACGACACCTCCGATGAGGAGGAGGCCAATGAGTGCGA
This sequence comes from Drosophila birchii, assembly GCA_035046345.1. Lineage (NCBI taxonomy): Eukaryota > Metazoa > Arthropoda > Insecta > Diptera > Drosophilidae > Drosophila > Drosophila birchii. The sequence continues at coordinate 6,451,298 of JAWNOA010000043.1, read as the reverse complement.
TTCGGATGACTCCTCGGAGTTGGATGCCAGCGAAATCGAGCGACGGCGAGCGGAGCACATCGAAGATTTGTGTAAGCATCAAAGGAAGCGTAAGCCCCCGTGCCCATTCATCCCACATCTCATCTCCGTGGTCTGTTTTTCTATTTATTTTGTAGTGAGCCTGGAGCGACAGTTTAGCACGCTGCGGGAGCAGTACTACTTCGAACGCATCAATCTCATCGAACGCCAGCTGGCAGAGGTCCGTTCCGGCCGTTCCGAGGAGTTTGTTCAGCCACAAAAGGAGCTGGATAAGGTGTTCCGCACCCGCATCGAGGTGGCAGATGTGTTGCGCAAATACCGCCTGCAGAACATCGAGCACAAGTTCCTTTCCGAGGAGCAGGCAGCGGTCCAGCACTTTGAGGTGAGTTTTAGTGCGTTTTTGGCGCCAAAAATACAGGTTGGAGGGGAGACAGGCAAGGCCTCGAAGTGCTTTGCCAACTTCTAACGTTTTATTCCTACTTTTTCAGAGCGAGAAGCATATGGCCGTTGACAATCTCCGCGACGAGCTGGTTGATCGCATACGTCGCTTGGAGGAGGATCGCCACAATGTGGACATTTCGTGGGCCGACTGGGGCACCGACAAGCGCCAGAGCAAGGTGCGCGGACCCGGGCGCAAGAAGGCCGTGACTGTAACTGGGCCGTATGTGGTGTATATGCTGCGTGAGGAGGACATCATGGAGGACTGGACCGTCATACGCAAGGCCCTTAAGCGATCGTCATCGTCGGCAGCGGCAGCGGGAACGGGAACGGGAACGGTAACGCCCACACCAGGTGGCGTCAGCCTGTCCGGATTGCCGGCAATGGCCGGTGCCAGCGGATAGCGGTGGGGCATGGCTGCCTACGCCCACCTGCGTACCTGACGGCAGATTAATCTCTGCCACCAGCGGCAGTATAAGTAGAATAGCGATAGCGATATAGTGGAGCTCCCTCCTTGGGCTCATCCGGCTCCTCGACTAAGTTTCCCCTATCCTTAGATCCTTCTTCCTTAGATTTTAATTGTAAAGACCACGGAATCCCTTGAACGACTCTCACAAGCGTGTCCCCCCAAGCCCAAGACGATGTATGTAATTTATGCTAAACGTTAAGTGCTAAATAATAAAGCGAACTGCAACCCATTGGTGGGCCAGTGTGCGGTCAATTCTATCAGTTGTTCTTTATAAGTTTCTTTTTAAGGATCAGCTTTAGCCGGTTAATCCATTGTTAGTCTAGATAATACTCAGGATGTAAAGCTTCTGTCCTCCATCGCATCCAAACTGGTATCAAATGTCAGACGAAACTAGTAAAGACCATCAAAAACCTTTAATTAAATCAACAGATTAGATTACAGTTTATTTATATTGACATCCACGCATTGGTAGCCCTCTAGAAGCCCTTCTCCTTGAGATAGTCCCTCAGTATGTCCACATGATCGCCATGGATGTGAATCTGACCGCTCAGCTCGTTGACTCGCGTGGCGCAGAGCTTACCGTTCCGCGACTGCTCCACCACCGCTCGCAGATCTCTTTCCAGCGACCAAATATCGCCCTGGACGCGACGCACCACCGTTATCCGACGCTGGCCGCGAAACCGTGTATGCAGATACACCGGCACCATGTGATTCTTGGTCCTGGCCACATAATAACCGCTCTTCGAGCCATCCTCCTTCTGTGGCCGCCAGCCGGATGGATAATCGGACTTCTTCTCCGGCTGCGGCACTGTTGCGGGCGGCAGCAGGCGTTCCACGAACCGCCATTCTGGCGGATTTGTCACCACCTCCACGTCGGGATACTGATCCAGTTGTTGAACCTCGCGGGACGAGCGGAAACTGGACAGGAGTGCGGGCTGCGAGTGCAGTTTCCTCGTGAACTGCAGGTGGATGGAATCTTGGGATGAGCATGCCGAATGACCATAAGGAAACTGCTTACCTGGCTCAGTTTTTGGCCAAAACCAAGGCCCAGCATTAGTTTCGTGGTAGCCGCCATGGTTTTAATAGACTTTAAACCGATATTATGTTGGGGAAAACAATTTCAGTGCGGTTACATATGCGGTTGTGGCAGTGTTGGAAGGCGCAAATATTAATTGCTGTGTGTGTAATATCGATGTGAAACGGATATCGATAATAGGGTCAAATGTATTAAAGAATTAATTACTTATTAAATGGTTTAAAAAAAATCATTATGTCGATTTTAAAACATAAAAATAATACAAAATAAATAATAATAATAATAATATTAGTAAAATATAATAAAATAAAAAAGCAAATGTCAATCAAAAATACTTGTGTTGAGTTTGGCGATATTATCGTAACCCATTTGTACGCCATTTTTTTTTAACGGAATTATGGTATGTACAAAATCGTAAATTCAGTGTGTAAATATGGATTTATTATAAAATTTAAGTTTTGTATTAAACATTTGTATGAAGCGGTCGTATCCTTTAGACTAGAAAGATGGATTTAATTGTTTCTGAAGGCCTCCACTGTAGTAGATCTTTAATTCTTTGGATTGCCCATAATGGAGCGCTTGACTCCAGCTTTCGGTTTCTTTAAAGCCGGAATCTCTGCCATAGGTTGGGCCTCCTTTTGGTTTGGCTTGTTTTTGTTTTTTAGTTTCCGAGCAACGCCATTCTGCTTCTTCTTATTTTTGATGGCATTCTCTGCCTTCTTCAGAGTCTTCTGGCTCTTGTTTTCTGTTTTCTTCTGTGTTTTCACCTGCTTCTTCACAACTTTCTGGGCATTATTTTTGGGTGTTAATTTAACCAACTTGGCCGACTTGAACGACTTAAACTTGGCTTTGCCATCGGAGTCGGTGTCATCTCCACTCTCGTTTTCGTCATCCCCATCATTTCCATTTTCCACGTGCTTTACACGCATTTTAAATAGGCGACAATCATTGTCGTTTTCCTTCTTTTCACCTTTATCATCATTGACCTGCTTGTCATCATGGTCCTCGTCGCTCGACGATGGAACACTTGCGTTTCTTTCGTTCACATATCCAGGTATTATAAGCCTAAGAAAGTTTATAATGTTGTTCTTAATGACTTCGTCTTCGTCCCAAAAACCCGTCAGGGAAACCGTGGCATTGCCTGAAAGATGGAAACAAATTTGGATACATAGGCTAAAGCTACTAAAAACTCTAGATTACCTTCCACTCCGAATACCAAATGTTCTCGATTGCCGAATTTTAAATCAAGGAACGCCTGGGGAATAACTTGATTTAAAGTGGCAAATACAAATTTCCCTTCGGCGTTTTTAATGTATATCTTGCCAATCTCTCCTTTCTCGATGGCGGCACCCGAAATGGTAAAAGAATTCTGAAATAAGCGAACATACTCGGTGCCAGGCTTCAGTTTTAGACCTACGCGGCAGGAATTTTATTAATTTGGCGATTCTTAATGGCGCACAAACAGGCTGTCAAGGCTGCTAAATAGTGGCACTTACCAAACATAGGCATCTTGAAAGAAAAAAATTCTCGATTGAATTCTGCAAAGAAAATGGAGATTATTTCTACTTAATTGTTTCACAAAAAGAAAGAGCACACTATGCACTGCTTCCCTTTAAGAATAAATTAACAAAAACTCTTTTTTTAACCTACCGTAAGCTTTCAACTCAAAAATGAAGATTTTTTCAATCCAAATATGGCGTCTCTCGGACACAACTACACAGGCGCAACCGTTGAAAAAGAAAAGGAACGCAGCTTTTCAATCTGACAACCAAGTAAAGATGGAAAACAATGGAATTTCCTTTTCTACAATGGTTTAAAAAAACCTAAAGTCTCCAAAAGTATCGATATTCCACATTTTACGGGCGCTTAACAGAACGCTGTTAACATTTTTGGCGCAAAAAATAATCGATTTGCGAAAATCTTATTGCGTGTTGTTTATTAAGCGAGTAATTGTGTGTACATTGTGAAGACAATAAGAAAAAGAAATACAGGAATTGGTGTTTCTAGTCTTCCTTGAACCTGCCCATGGCGAGCCACTCCTGTTCGCGCTCCTCGAGACGCAGCCGCAGCCGCTCAGCAAGCGCCTCCTCCTCGTCATACGGAATATAGTAAAAGGCAATCACCACGAAAACCAGCATATCGACGAACATGAGGCCGGCAAACAGAAAGAACTCGCTGGCCTGCGATTCAAAGAACTTGAGCTCCGCCACAACGACCACGATGACATTGCCAAAGGCTACGGTCAGCAGCCAGCAGGCCTGGAGCACGCTCTTCATGCTGGGCGGCGACTGGGAGTAGGAGAACTCCAGTCCCGTCACCGAGAACATCACCTCGCCCAGCGTCATCACCACGTACTGCGGCACCAGCCAGAGCATGCTCATCGAGTTGGGCGTCGTCACCTCGACCAGTCGCGACTCGAAACCGTCGCGACTCTGGCCGACCAGCAATGCATAGACGCCGCCGGCCCGCAGCTCCACCTGGACCAATAGCTGATCAGCCACCTGTACACTGTACTTGCCGGTCGGCAGTTCGTAGAGATCATGATTGCGAGCGGGCAGATCGATGGCCACCGAGCCCGTGGACTCCTCTGTCCACACCACACGCGTGGTGGCCAGCAGATTGGCCAGTGTGCGAACAAAGGCCTGCGAACGGTTGGACTTTTGCACATCGTCCTCGTACCAATACTTCCGGATGGCATGGGCCGGACGCAGGAACAGCGAATGGGCAGTGGCCTCGTACAGCTGCTGGCTGCCGCCCTCCAGAGCGGTGCAACCTAAGGATACAGCCGGACAAGCAGGGTGAGTCTTGGCTTGAATCTTATTAACACCTCTCTCAGTTGAAATATATGTATGCTTGGGTTACCTTCTGTCAGCGTCTCCACGGTATAGGTTAGCGTAAAGGTGCCATCCGTGCTCGTGGCCAGGCTTCCCGACGAGTAGGTGTCCAGTCCGGTCAGTCTAAAGCTCTCACGAGCGCCCAGATTCGTGTTGAAGCGATATTCGCAGTCGGGAACGCCGCTAAAGACCCGCAGCTGGGTATTGCCACTGCTGGGGATCTGGGGATAGGTGTGCTGAAAGCAGGAGAGATCCCACCTTAACCTAGGTACTTCCCTTTTGAAGTTAGGAACAAACACACTAAGCAGAAGCGAGCGAGCACTCGGCAGCAGGAGCAGGAGAGAAGAGGAGGCGGCCAGAAGTTGTATCAATAATTTTCTTTTATTATTTTAACTAAATTGGATGTCTTGTCATATGCAACAACGCCGCCCCGGGTCAGGGCTTCACTTACACTTAGCCTGGGAATGGACAGAAGCCACTAGGGATTCACATATACACATTTACAAATACAAATACAAATACATATAATACACACAACGCGGGAGCGAGCAGGATTTTAGATCAGACTGATTTCGTAGCGAACCTACTCGCTATCCTTTATGTCCTTGCCCTTGTTCTCAACACCGCCCTCAAGGGGCGGAATCTCGGCCTTAGCATCCCCGCCACCTGTCAGCGGCTGAATCTCTTCGTCACTCTTGTTGGGATTGTTCGGCACATAGTAATAGGCCATCACCATGAAGAGCAGCATGTCGGCGAACATGAGGCCGGCAAACAGGAAGAACTCACTGGCCTGCGACTCGAACAGCGCGGCCTCGGCAATGATGACCACAATGACATTGCCAAAGGCAACCGTTAGCAGCCAACAGGCCTGGAGCACACTCTTCATGCTTGGCGGTGCCTGGGCATAGGAGAATTCCAGTCCCGTCACCGAGAACATCACCTCGCCGAGGGTCATGATCACGTACTGCGGTATCAGCCAAAGAATATTCATCGAGTTGGGTTCCGTCACCGTCACCAGATTGGCTGTATATGTGCCTGCCGCATTGGGAACGATGAGGAGTGTGTAGACGCCGCCGGTGTGAACATTAAAGGTACCAATATTGTCGTCTCCAACAAAGACAGCGTATTCGCCCGAGTTGACGCGCGTGAGGAGTGTCTCGTTGGCGTAATCGTCGTAGACCACCTCGTTCTTGGAGACACTGCGCCACACAATCTTCTGGCCGGCATCAACGTTGGCCACATTCCGGATGAGCGGATGGCTCTCGCTCGGCTTGTCCACAAAGTCGCTCTCCCAATAGTGCGTGCTGCTGACATTCCTCGGATTGAGAAACAGCGACCAGGCGCTTTCCTGGGTCAGCACCTGGCTGCCAGTGTAGCCGATGCAAGCCGCATCATTGCTGGACAGCGTGTAGATCAAAGTAGCCGTGGTATACACATACAGGTCCTTGTCCGTGTAGACATTCAGTGCCGGCACTTGGAATGGTGCCAGCTGCTCTCCATTTAGGGTTCCGGTGAACTGGTACTGGCAGTTCTCGGCATTGAAGACGCGCAGCTGGACATTGTGGCTGTAGGGCAGGTCGGGATAGGTTTTCTACGACAGGCGACAGGCGACAACAGCAAGCGTGCAACGAGAAGAAAAGAAAGAGAGCGGGAAAGGGTGCAGGTGCAGGTGCAAATACGATACAAAAAAAAAAACATGATTTCTACTCATCGAACTCCTCTCTACTCACCTCCAGATTCAGCTCGACAATTCCGGAAATAATGAAGGCTATGCCGGCCAGAATGCCGCCCATGGTGAGCTTTTGCAGAGGCCGCGAAATGCCGACGAGCCGCAGGGCTGGATAGAAGGCGACATCGTACAAGGGTATGAAGAGCAGGATGAGCAGGGGATTTAGCACTTGCAGCTGATCGGGCTTAATATCCCAGGCGCCCATGTCGCCGTCCATTCGAGTGGCCTGGAAGGTCCATCGGGAGCCCTGCTGATCGAATAGTGCCCAGAACACAGGCAGCGGCAGATACAGGAAGAGGACGCGCATCAGGACCTTGACATCGTCGATTAGCTGACGATCGTACTTGACATCGGCATAGTCCAGCCAATGCTCTCGAGGATTTGTCTTCTTCTCCTTGCATTTGGTTGTCAAAGCGGTCCAAATGGTGCTGCTCACCAGAACAACCATATTGCCAGCCGGCGGCTTCATCTTGTACAGCGATCGTCCCAGCACAAAGATAATCACAGAGATGATCATGAGGACGGCGGGTACACCGAAGGCCAGCGGATAACAGTTGATGTCATCGAAGCAGGAGACATCCTCGCGCAGGATCGGCGTAACCGTGGTGGAGATCAGCGAACCGGCATTGATTGAAAAGTAGAAGAGCGAGAAGAACGAGGTGATTTGCTTCACCTGCTCGGGCACCTTGAACTGATCGCCGCCAAAGGCCGATACACACGGCTTAATGCCACCGGAACCGAGGGCAATAAGGGCCAAACCCAGCATCGTAAATGTCTCAACGGGCAGATTGAGCGGACCAATAGCGCCGAGGGTCAGCAGAATCGATCCGCATATATACACCATTGATAAATAGAGGATTGTCTTGAATTTGCCCAGCCAGGAGTCCGAGATAATGGCACCGAAAACGCACAGGAAGTAAACGAACATGGTGAAGATGTGGAAGACCACGGTGGCGGTGTCATCGGAATAGCCCAGAACTCGACTCAGATATAGGACCAAAACAGCTGAAAGAATAGAGAGACAGATAGCGAGTTTTAGTTCTGAATTCACCCAAGGAATTTATCCAGACGTACTTCTCATGCCATAGTAGTTGAAGCGCTCGCAGAACTCGTTGCTGATGATGAAGAACACAGACTTGGGGTAGGGTAGTTTCTGGTGATGATAAAATATTTATAAATACCAAAGAGGATTAGCCAAACTATTGGTTGAGGTGACGGATCTGAACTCACCTTCTGCTGGCCCTCAGCCTCGGAAACGTTTTTGAAACCATCGTCAGCCTCCTGCAGTTCCTTGCCATTTTTCTCCAGCTCCTTGCCATTCTTTTGTGACACTTCGGGCAATTTCTTGGCCTCCACTAGGGCCTTGCCATTGGTCTGCTGCTTATCGGCGGCAACAACGTCAGCTGTATTCGTTGAAGAGTCCTCCACAATGGGGCCATCGTTGGCATGGCTAACTTCTACGGCAGCAGGAGCAGCATCAGCATGAGCCGGTGTTGAAGCCTCCGCAGGAGCAGATGCCACTGGCTCAGCCGCAGGAGCAGCTGCCACTGGCTCAGCCGCAGGCGCAGCTGCCACTGGCTCAGCCGCGGGCTTTATTTCTGCAAAGGAAGAGAGCAGATCAAGGATATGAAATTTACTATAAAAGGATGCAAGCCCCACCCAGTAGGGGCACTTCCTCCGCTGGCTGTTCCATTTCGTCTGTCAACGCCACAGATACGAAACTGATCTGGAAAGTGAACTCAAGATCACTGGCAATCCCCCGGACATTTCATCAGAACGGGTAAACGGAGAAACGAGAGACGAGACTGACTGACTGTGTGGCCTTGTGCTTGACACCTCTGACGCAGATAAGGACTGCTCTATATTTGGCCCACTGGCCAAAAGGCTTAGGCCCAGCCGTGTGGGCGTGTGAATTCGGTGGCCAGGCATAAATTTACATGGATTAACTGGAGGAGAACGTGTGCTTTACGAGCCAAAGTCGGTTAGATAAACCAACTGGAGAAGCTCTCTCGTCATAAGTATGGCTCTTCACTCCATAAATTAACGGAGGAGACTGCTGCTTCTGCTGCTGCTGCTAATGATGATAATGATGATAATGATGATGTCTGGATAAGCTTAAATGGTCATGTCCATGTTTGGCCAACTGGATTGAGGGGATTCCAACCAGGAAACATTTCGGAAACGGATCGGATCAAATAACCTAATGACAGCCTTATCTAACCGTAGGTCCGATTCAGAATCGTTTTTTTGGGGCTAATCCATTGATGCTTTATCAACGTTTATGGCGGCCATTAGAGTCGGCATTCATGTGAGGCCATCATCATAAAGCAGGGAAACAACGCCATTGCACGCACCAGTCAGTCACATCAAACATCCATTAACATAAAAGGCCTTATCATAGGTATATACCATATATATATATATATATACGTTGGACGATCGACTACGTGTACAGCATTGATCCGCTGCCGGTGGCTGTTTGAAGTCGGGCCCCAATCTCCTTCTCAATAGCTCCGAGTACTCGCTGGCACATTCATTCATGGCACTTAATTGGGTTTTATGTCAGGGCGGGATCTGTGTCAATGTCGCTGCACAGGAGTACCTCTTGGCATGATTTTTGGGAGTAGGTAAAAGGGAGTACAGGAGAAACTAAAGATCAAGACTTTGTTTTTAATGAGCAATTAGATAAGGCAGCTGGCTTGGAGGCGAAAGTGTAGGAGGAGGAGGAGTGTTCTCGGTTTCACTTTCACGGGATTTCATTACGAGATTTTTATTTTTTGCTTTAATGTTTCAGAAATGCCTTTTTAATTGATTGATTGATTGATTGATTACAAAATTTATAGAGCCCGTAGAGTTGGGTAATTTTATATGGGGGAAAATCAAGTAAGAGAGAAAGATTTTCTATTTTATGGAATAGAAATTCATCTTAAAGAATGAAATAATTTTGGGTAATTTTCTATGGGGGAAAATAGAGCGGAAGAGAGATTTTCAATTTTATGGAATAGAAATTCATCTTAAAAAATTTAAAAATGCAGGCAAAACAATGTGAAAGGGGTTGGCAAACTTAAAAGACTATAAATCTAAGGAAAATAATATATATAAAATATAAAAATAGCATATAAAATCTCTAAAAATTTAGCAAATTGATAAAAATTAAAAAAGTTTTAATTGAATTTAAAATTAGAACATATCAAGACATTTTCTTGTCTAAAAATGAGGCCTAAACATGGCTTACATACCATCTGAATTGGAACTATAGCTAAATGTCATGACTACATATATTACTATCTGTAAACCTTTCGAGTTGGTTGTAAATTATAACCATTTGCGTATATATATACCTATATAGCTTCCAGCTAATTTACAAACGATTGAAATGATAAGAATTTTCAAAAGAAGGACGAGGCTTCAACTCCATTTTTAATTACAAGTGCTGTGCATTGTATCTGTTAGATAAAAGTTTGTGTAGCTATCTGAGCAGTGTTTTATTTCAGTAGCGCAACTTTGATTGTCTTGTTCCCGTTTGCTGCGACATTCGATAGTGAATTCTGCGACTTGGTTTGGAATGCCGCAAAAAAAAAAGAAAAATTACACAGTAATTGCTACTATGTGTAATTGTTGGACGGCTTTAGGGGAATACCAAGCCAGCCAAACCCAAGCGCAATCGCAAAGCTTTTTAGCCCCGATTTAGTCATAGGCAACACCCGCTGCCTGCCTGCCTGCCTGTCAATGAATATGCAAATGAGGCTCTGACTGGAGCTGACATTGAACATGCAGTATTTGTAATTATACAATTTCGCAGATACCCCAAGCTGGGCTGGCACTTGTTCCAAAAAAACACAACGAACCATCCAACTCAAGTGGCAAAAAAAAAAGAAAGGGGGGCAAGGTGCTAAACCCATCCACTCGATGGCTTCTCTTATCGGCGCAGATTAGATTTGCGTAGTGCACACGAATCGAGAATTAAGAATCAAGAATCGAGAGACTCGTTCCCCCGCTAATGCCTCTTGCCAACAAGTGCTTTTTCAGATATCGGCTAATCTTTACAGCTTGAAATGTCGTTACCCAACGGCCTAAATATATATTTCCTTTGCTTCACGAACAATAAATTAAATAAAAGCAATCTTTGGCAGTTCCTTGAAGGGTTTTAGGGAATTTTTTATTGATTAAATTCCTTTATAATGAGCTCAACTTTGACAAAATGCAATTCATTCATTCGTTGATATATCGGAGGCAATTAAAATGAGACGCCATAAAATAGTTTCAAGTCGTTATTACCATAAAATAGAGGCCGTTTTGCAAATGGAAAGTATATATATAATATATAGCTGTGACATAGGTCTCTCCCTATTCAGTTCACTGATCTGTATAATTATTACTATATGACTATTATTAATAATAATTATTTATTAGTAATTATTTGGAGTTATATGTACCATTTTCTTGATCCGTCATTTTTGGAATCCGCAGTTCGCCTTACATCCGTTGCGCTTCACTTGAAATCGAAGAGAAATATATATATGTTTTTATGACATTTATTTTGTTTTGTTTTGTGAAAATAATTATTGTACATGGGACGACGACGGGCGGGCAGGTTGCATAAACATTTCGAGCTCCAAAAAGAAAACCATATTTATTGTCTTTTATTTGCATTGTGAAACAACAGGTACATATAAAGTGTACATATATATATGGTATATATATACATATATAGGTACGTGCTTGGCAAAGACAAAACAAAAATAATCCTGGGCCAACAAAGCGGTCAATAACATGGGATATATGTATCTAGATACATATTGAATACCTTTTTTTGGTTATATTTATTTTAAATTAATTTTAAAATTGTTGAATATTGAAAATGTTTTTTAAATGTAATAATCAATCAATAAAATAAAGTATTAGTAAATCTTGATGAAGTATACTAGAAATTATACCGGAAAATATTTACATTTGCAATTTAAAATGTAAACAAACCCAGTTTTAGTTAAAAAATCATAATGAGTTAAAGCCAAAGATTCTCAAATTAATTTTTAATAGTTTCTCATTAAAAACACCACCAACTTATGTTATTGTTCAGCTTTTCTATTAATTCGGTAATTATTGAGTTAAAGTTAAAGATTCTCCAATTAATTTTTAATAGTTTCTCATCAACATTTGTTATTTTTGAGCTTTTTTGATAAAACACATCCTTTATTGACTTAAAATCGATATTCCTTTATTAAAAATATAGAAAACTTTGCTTATTTTCCAGCGTTTCTATTCATTTTGTAACCTTTTCTAAGTGTTTTTTAACAAACATACAAAACGGAAGGCTTTTAATAAGTTTAATATTTATAGTTACTTAAAGACACTAAAAACTTTAATAAATTTTAAGCTTTTTGAATAATTTTTTTAAACCTTTTCTGTTTATTACTTTTTGAGTAATAGTTTAAGCTGGAAAAACATTAATTTTTTATTGATAATTTAGAATTTATAGTTATAAAAACTTCAAATAATTTACAGCTTTTTAAATAATTTAATATGCATTTTTCTGCCGTTTCTTTTTTTGTGTAAAAGATCAGATGGATTTTTTGTTTAAACAATAATTTTCCAGGCGTTTTTCAAGAAGTTTTTATAGCTTTAGAAATTCAATTAACAAATTGTACATAATTTCTTTTTATGTTAAAAGTTTTATAGTTTTTTATGAAACAACTGTTTCGGTAATACAATTTTTTTTGGTACTGAAGAAAGTGTCTTTAATGGCTTTTGTTGACTGGTTTTTTTTTTTATTAAAGTTTTTCTGTTTTCTCTTGCCAAGTTGGGATCGGAGCACAGATTCTTTTTGGCGTCGTGTCATCATTACTCTCGCTCGCGCTTTACCGTCTATGCTTTTATGTCGCGCACTCTCTCGTAACTCACATTAAAACATTGAAACTGCAAACAACTGCAAAAAAAATATGTATTTATACGGGGACGACGGTATCGATCAGTGGTGATCGATTTAATGCGCGCCTTAAGTCCGCCAGCGGCGATCAACAGCCTCAGACTGAAGTCGACTGTTGGCGGTAAGAAGCCGTTAACGGCTTTGCGCTGCCCTGCCTTCTGCCCGCGGCGACTGCACGCGTGCTGCTGCCGCCGTCAACGTCGACGGCGACGGCGACGTCCAGCACTTGAAAGGATGACAAAAAGCGTTAAGTTAACAGCGATAAGTGAAAAGTGATAAGCCTAATCGTAATCGCAGCTCAAATGTTATCGACAGCGGTGTTGGAAGTATTTACGGCCCCGGTGTTCGCTTACCCACAATGAATGGATCCGCGCACTAGCCTCGCTCGCCTGTTATTTATGGCCAACTAGTCAAGTTCCTACCGTCCTTTTTTTGGTTTGTTTTTGTTGCCACTACACTGCGAGGGAAAGTGTATATTTAATTGAAATGAGATACTGCTTTTGGGAGTTCAGAGAGAGAGAGAGAAAAGAGAGAGACATACTGTAGCGATCTGTTTGAAGCTTTGCCTGCAATGTTTAAGCATTTTACTTAGAAGCGAAGGAAAGAGCTAGTTTTAGATAATTTTGTATGTCTTTTCTTCAATAACAATTGAGCGAAATAAATATGAAATATGATTCTACTTCAAAAGAGAATGCTTTTCTATCTGTTGGTTTCCATCTTGAAGCGAGTGTATAGGTTGTGCAATGTTAAAGTTTATGATATATATATTTTCTTTTCTTACAAATTATATTTTATATATTTTAGTATAATAATATTAATCTCTCTTTTCCTTAATATTACTACTAATTAATGTTTATTTATTATTATTTACTTATTTAAATATTCCAATTTAATTTCCAACTGACCAAAGTTGCAATTTTTGCTATTTTTATACATACATATATCCAATATTCAATTATTTCAATTTTTACACATATATCCAATCCAATATCCAATTATTCCGCTGAGTGTACACCTGTCAATGCCAGATCATCGTCCATCACAATTGCTTTGCCAACTGCTTAAGCGGCCTGCTTATCGCTAGTGCCACGCCCCGTCTGTTATTAACTAGATGGGCGCTGGAAGAGTGCCTAGTCATTAACTAAATATTTTCGACCCTCTTACTAGTTATCTTCTTTGGCCATTACTGGCAGATCTGGAGGATGAGAGAGGGCCCAGACAGTGTCCCAGTCATGAATCGAAAAGTCTATTCTATAGTATATGGCTTAGTGATAAGGAATTAGATAGCTACGGGGTTTATGCATGCACGAAAATAGTAAATTCAGTATTGTATACTATATCTACAAGTTTAAACTTTAAAGAACTTCAAAGGGTTGTTTTTTTAGTTATACATATTTTAGAACCAAGAAATTAATCATTTCTGTTTAAGTTTTATTGCAAAATTAGGTTCCACCCGTTGTTCATCTTCTTTTCAGTGCGTAAGTAAATAAAATGAAGACCCAAAAAATGATTGGCAATATTTGGTGTCACTTGAAGATAATAATTGAGACAATGTAGGAAATACCAGGCTTAAGTTTGACTGTTTTATTTTGAATTTATAACTATGAACTACCCCATCGAGATTGTAAAATGATTTGACATAATTATTATCTAAGCGAATGCGATTGAATTCAATTTCATTCAAGTTTGAGTAGGGATTAAACAAGGACTGAAGTCCTTGCTCACAAAGGGATTTTCCGCTTAAAACCCCCCCCTGCTTTCAGTTTTATTTTCAACAGTTTAACCCCCCTTATACCCCCCTCTTATCCCGATTGCCATCTAATCGAACTTTTGTACGCAAACTCGTGTCGGGTTTTTTGTTTTATGAACTTAATCGCTGTGCCGGGCCAGAGCGATAGCTGCGAATAGTATTTATGGCCGGCTATCATTATTAGCCATGCCCAGAAACAAGTATAAACATCTATTGGCCATAGCCAGCCGATAGCCCGCCTTGTTGTAATTGTTATTGTTATTATTGATGTTGTTATTAGCACCATGTGGCTGTGGCGATAAGTGAACCTTTTTTGTTTTGCTTCTTGCTTTCGATTTTACGATTGTCATTTGGCCCGAGATTGCATGGTGTGTCTAGTCTTCAAAGTGCAGCAGGCTATGCGATCGATAGATTGAGTAACACTTAATTAAAGCCATCAAGACAACAGCGTCTGTGTGCCACCAAGTCGATCGGATTGCGTGTCGACACACATAAAGATATGGCTGGCTATCAACTGGCCCGAGGAATGCAATTCCCAGGCCGCAGTCTATATAAAATTAGTACACAGAACCCGTCCACAGATCTCGATGAGGAAATGCCCCGATCCAAGAGACGAAGATACTAATAAATTAAATTAAATAATTCTCAAATATTTTTAATAATTGAAAATTTATTTCGATCCTTTTTTTACAATTTAAAAAATAAATTTAACAATAGTGTATCTGTTTATGATGGCAAAGTCAATTAATTCTTTTTTAATATATCTAAAATAATTCTAAAAAGACAAATAAAAAATGCAATTAAACATTTCTTTAATAATATAAATATGTAAACATAATTTCGAGACCTTACGGATAAATAAAAATATAATTCAATATAAATATATGAAATATAATAAGATTGTATTTGTTTTGGCTATTCCTTTTCTTTATTGCTAAAGTCAATTGACTCTTGTTAATACATATAATATAATAATTAAGAAAAAGACACAAATTAATTGAAATACGTTTTTATAGTATTTCTGAAATAATATAAATATTTACCTATTAAGTTCGGTACATTCTAAATATTTAAAAATTTGATTTAACAATACTGTTTGAGAAGTCAATTAAAATAAAAACACACTATTTTGATATTTCTTTAATATTTTAAACGTTAATAAATAAAAGTGCATTATTCTGATATTTCTTTAAAAACTTAAACGTAAAATTTTATAAATGAGATATAACAAAATTAACAAAATTTTTAATATAATATTGAGCGTTATTTGATATTTATCTAAATATATTTTATAATTATATTTTATAATTATTTCTTATATATTATTGAGCATTAAATTATCTAAATATATATTGCAATTATAATTTTATACCACATCAATTATAACTCTGGTGTCATAGTAAAGCAAGATCCAAGATCCCTTGCTGATGGTCAGGTGATCAGGTGATAAGATTAGATTAGGTTAGATCGAAGTCAATCCAACATGAGCTTGCTAAACCGTTCTTTGTGCCGATTAAGTAACCCAATAAGCCAATAAATATTAATCGCTGGACAAGGTTGTCCGTAGATCTCGGATACGAAACGCAGATACTTAGTCATCGATGTAGATACAGAGATACTTACCAAAGCCGATTGCATACGTAGGACAATGGCTCAAGTGGTTAATGTGATAACACGGCGCTCGTGTGAAGCCCAAAGATATCGATGCTGATAAGTGGTTGCCTGTTTGTCCAATTGATTGGATAGGGGATTGCATGTCGGCATGCATTTAGTTCTCTTTATAAAATACAACATTCCATGGAATGGAATTTTCTCATTTGATAATTCAAATAAATAGTTGGGGAAACTAAGTAGGCAGCAATTATTATATTTATTTACTCATTGCCTTTTTCTCGGTTGTCTGCAGTATGTTTCAAAACCAGAATTGGGGCTTTACCCCTCAGTCCTATCGATCCTTCAGCTCGAATCTTGACCAGAGTGAGTAGAATATGCATCTTTCCATCACCCTTCAACCCCCCTTTTGACCATAGGGAATGCATCAAGTTCTGTGAGGAATAAGTTCAAATATCAGAATATTCGATTCAGGGAATCAGTAAGCCTCTTTACGAATGACAGCGATGAGTTCAAACAACAAGTGAGTGTCATTATAATCCCGTACAATCCCGTGCCCCCACCTTCCCCCCCTATTTAAGTAGAAAAAACCTCAGTAATCTCCAAGCTGAACGGTAACCATAAATCTTTACAACAGGATAGATTTATGGCTGCCCTGGGAAAGTCCCACAAATTACTCAAAGGCCGTAAAGAAAACAAATACAGATAACGCCACACTTGGCACTCAACCGATCAACAGATATCAGTTAGGATCGAAGGGAGATAAGATAGATGCCAGATCTGCGATTGTATTGGCCAATTCTGCGAAAGTGAAACAAGGGATTAACTATATGTAGATAAGAAAGAAAATTCAGTAAATATTATAAGGATTGTATAGGTAAAAAAAATTAAGAAACCATTAATAGAAATTGATTTATTTTAAAGAAAAAACGGCTTAAACAAATAATACTTAAGTGGGAAGAACACCATTCTTGGAAATTTGTACCGAGAGATAAGGTTGAAGTAATCTCTTAATCATTTCTAGAAAATGTAAACAAATCGTACTTTGTAGATTTTATATATGTATATTTTTTTTATTGTTTTTTTATTGTTCCATTAGAAATGGATAAGAAGATACATATGTATGTCTTAACATATGCGTATAAACATTTTACTCAAACTTCCTAGAAAGTCCACCTGTTTGTCAATATTTCTGTGTGAAAAATGTGATAAGCAAACATCTGTTCGCAGTGGATTTCCAGCCTGCCAGCCAGCCATCCATCCAATTACGGGAACTCCGAGAGCGATAAAGCTAATCCAGATACAGATATGTACAAATTCAGATACAAATTACATTTACTTATGCAGTTGCAGATACACAGATATACATTTGAATAGCATTGAACTTGACTGGGCAAAAGGAAGGGAGAGGGAACGATACTGGCTGAGCTGCAGTGCTGATCTGCTGAAGAGCAATAATAGAAAGAGATGATACACTGTTCAAAATATATTATAATCAAAACGTTTAAAAAGAAATAATTAAAAGGGAAGCTAGCTTTCAGCTTATTAACTTCAGTTTAAATCTTAATCCTAACTGAATAATAATCTTAAAAGGTCCTGATCTTCTGAAGAGTAATAGAAAGAGATAATACACTGTTAAAAATATATTACACTCAAATCGTTTAAAAAGAAATAATTAAAAGGGAAGCTAGCTTATTCAGCTTATAAACTTCAGCTTAGATTTTGTTTAAATTCTAAACTTAATCTTAACTGAATAATAATCTTAAAAGGTCCTGATCTTCTGAAGTAATAGAAAGAGAAGTTACACTGTTAAAAATATTACAATAAATGATTTTAAATAAAAAGGGAAGCTAGCTTTCAGCTTAAAATATCTTACAAGATCCCCTCCATATTTTCTTTAGTGTAAAGAGCGCCAGTTTAAAGCGAGAGTGAAGCTCGGCTTAGAGCAAAGTTTGAGCAAGCATTGCCTCCCATCTCTCACCTCTCTCTCTCTCTCTCCACTTGCACCCAGCACCCCACTCTCCCCCATCTCCCCCAGCTGCTGCTGTTTATCTAAAAATTTAATTTGATTTTTGTTCTTGCTCGATTTGAGGGTTTTTTTTCTTTATTTTGGGGGGGGAGCCGCAGTCTCTGCTCGCTTTAAAAGCGCAGCTTGCAGCGGCAGAGCATCATTTGGCGTCGGGCAGCGGCGGTGTTCGTTTTTATTGGCGTTTATGTCAACGTAGCCATCATCATCAGCCTCCGCCCCTCGCGCATCTTAATTACACCTGTTTTTGGAAGTTTTGACAAAAAATCAAAAATCTTTTATGTTCTCCGCGTTCGTTGTATGATCTCTGTATATTTTTTTTTTCTGTTTTCGCGAAAATGTCTGCAATTAGTAACGGTAAAAGCGGTGGCAGTGTCATAGCGCAGGAGCCGATGGAAAAAGAATTGGAGGCGAATTCAAAGAATTTGGTAAGTGGCAAAAAGCGGGAGTAGTAGCCGCAAACAGTAAATGGAATGCACACAAAACGTAGAGAAAAGAGTGAAGAGAGAGTGCTGGTGGTGGGAGGAGGAGGAGAAGAAAGAGCAGTCCGCGCTTATTATCACTCTACTTTCCTCTGTCAATTCCGAAAGTACACGTACACAAATCCATACATACATACGTGTGTAATTGTCGTGTAATGACCAGAAAAAAAAGATGCTGCGAAACTCACAAAGTTCCAATGACTTTGCTGCTGCCGCTGCTGCTGCTGCTGCTGCTGCACGCCTCAAGGCTGATGATCGCAGCAGCAGCGAAGTCGCAGCGCTGTCGACCTTGAACATCCGCGAAATGTGTGTCAACCGAATCGATATCGATATCTCGCTATCCTTTTATTGCCTGCAAATTGATTGAATTAATAAATTGGCGAGTGTTGGTTGAATTTGAAAACAAGAATCGAAAAGGGGAATCTAAATTAGATGGAAAGTCAGTGTATACTCTTTGAGATTTCGTATTTTTATCCATAATTTAAAGAGGTTTATTTATGGTATATCTTCAATTCACCTAAAAATTTCATTAGCTTGAAAGCTTAAAAGATTGTAGCTATTTGGGACTATCCCAAAACGTGCCTCTTGCCACGTGCCAAATTCTATCACAATCGGGCTCATACATACATATATATTTTGATCTTTGTGAGTTACTTTATTATTTGCTTTATTTGTATTTAGCTGGCAAGTTACTAGAAAGTATGCAAAAATATTTAAAAATTGAGCTTAAATGTTCAAATTTTATTTGAAAGTCTTTAAATAAATTTCGATAATAAATAAATTGCGATAAATAAATTTTCTTTTTTGTAAAATTAATCAAGAAGGGACACATAAATTAAATCACAATCAATCTTTCAGGGGATTTTTAATAAAACATAATTAAATATTGAAAATTATATTTTTGTATGTTAAATTCGATATATTTCGATATATAGTAAGTCTCATTATAATATTTTTTTCAATTTATTTATTTTATCGGACTTTGCCTTTCGATATACAAATATTTTTACTTTGCCTTTCGATATACAAATATATCTACTTTGCTTATTTTTGAACTATTTTTACAATATTTGTTGTATCATCTTTATTATGTAAATTAAGTAGTATCTTAATTTTTTATTTTTTTGATAATTATTTCACAACAAACGTTATAATATTCTGTTAGTTTCCTTATCTCTCATTTCTTGATCTTAACTTTCAATACGCCCAAAGACCCTTAACACGTTCTAAGAAAGGGTATTAAAGATGCTGACCCACTTCGCAGGCCACGCGAATGCATTTACCCCAAGCTTTTGTGGGGGATGCCCCCCACTCTCCCGGAACTACCCCTTCTCGATAGATAAATCTGAGACCAGCATCATCATCAGCTGCTGCTCACATGGTGGTAATCAGCTGGAGCTTTGAACGCGGCTCTTCCCGCTCCCATGGCCCAGCCATCTCCCAGCTGTCCATTCCGATGCCCCAGCCCCCTGCCCGCTTGCTTCATTGTTTGTTAATTCATTTAACAACTGTTTTCGCGGCCAAGAGAAAGGGGGGAGAAATGCGAAGGCGAGGGCGAGAAATCGAACTTTAAAGCTTGGGCCCAGCTCCGGAGACTTCTTAGTTCGATACCGAACGCTGTCCCCGCCGGTCCGCAGATTCATAATTATCTCCGTTCTGTTCGAAGTCCGTTTTAAAGTCGTCTGCCCAATTGGACACGAAGCCCAAATAGGGTCCCAGAGCGTACATAGTGTTACGCAAACCGCAGCGATTATGGCTTTTGTGGGGACTGCAGTTGGCGCAGAGAATTGCAAATCGGCAACGGTGAGTAGCGAGCACAGATCGGAGATCGGCAATCGGCGATCGGCTCCGATGCCGACCTAGGCTTAGGCTGTGGTGTGCGCAGAATTCTCAATCATCAATGGATCACCTGCTGGCAGGTGGTGGACTACGACAACGACAACTACAATGACGGCTAGACAAAACCCGTTTGCATTCCGTTGCTCACCTTGGCCAAGAGACGCGGCAAATCAAAACAAAAAGCCAACACAGAGACTAAAGACTAAAGACTACAGGCAAGGGGGAAAAGCAAACAAAACAAAAACGCAACGAGAAACACACAACAAAATCGAAAGCCGCAACGAAAACGAGAAACGAGACGGATCGGAGCCGCAATTACCATAAGAATAAGCATTGAAAAGATAAGAGTAACCCTCCCCCTAAGGCCAAATCGAACCCTAAAGTACCCTAACCTGAAGCTGAGACTCCAAGACCAGAGATTTGAAGATACAAAAAAAAAAAGGTTCTTATAAGATCTCTTAATCGTTTATTTGGATATTTGTGATAAAAAAATCGTAGAAAAATATTCAAAACAGTGTAAAAACACTTATTTAATATTCCTTTTGTAAAGTTTTTTTTTAACACAAAAGAAATCTAACAATATATAAAAATCAAAAGCAAAAATTTACTTCTATGAAATTCATTTCATAAACTCTCAAAGCACTTTAAAAAAGCCTATTAAATTAATCACCACTTTAGACATAAGCAAAAATCACAATGTGGGAAAAACAATAAACAGCTCGGGGTTTTTTTTTATAACTTAATTGCAAAAATTCTCTATTTAGTATAACAATTTTAAACTATGATTATGGGTTACTAGCTTTACATAAAATGAACAATTTATGACGCTAAAGTTAACAAACAAAAAAGTTTAAAACCAAAACAATTTAAACAAAAGCCAGGCATGGGATAGAAAGTGGTACAGCCCTACCCTCGCACCTTGGGACAATGGAATGTGTAAAGCCTCCGAGAGTTGAGGAGTTTTCACTACAAACAAAAAAAACTGAAACTTAAAAACTCAAAATTAATTGGTTTATTCAGTTTAGATGTCCCTTTGCAGATTGCCAAAAAGGATATATTAAAATCGGAAACTGCGATTTCTTTTATTGCATTTATTTATATTAAATTAAATTAATTATTCAATTTGTTCTCTTTTTAATTTCAGTCGCAGGCATCCACACCCCTGCCGTATCCCAAATCGGTGGCCTTTATCATCAGCAATGAGTTCTGTGAGCGCTTCAACTACTATGGCATGCGAAGTGAGTATTTTTGGGAGTATTTCTATGATTATCCCATATCCCTTTTATAATTTATAGTATATCCCCCTAATAATTATTTCTCCTCCCTCCCTTTTAGCCATTCTGGTCTTGTATCTCACCAACAAGCTGGGCTACAACGAGGAGACCTCGACGGTGCTCTTTCACACCTTTACCATGCTGGTGTACATTTTCCCCCTAATTGGAGCCCTCATTGCCGATGGCTGGCTGGGCAAATACAAGACGATACTGTATCTGTCGCTGGTCTACAGTCTGGGCGCTATGATAGTATCTTTTGGTGCCGTGCCCCTGGAGGGAATGCCCGTCAAGTGAGTTGGAATACAAGGAGTTTCTATGTATGGAAGCAACGATCATTAAAGTCATCAATTCTTTCTCCAATAGGGCTGTGACCATAGTGGGTCTGCTGCTAATTGCCATGGGCACGGGCGGCATTAAGCCCTGTGTTTCAGCCTTTGGCGGCGATCAGTTCTCGCTGCCCGCTCAAAGCCTGCAGCTGGCCAAGTTCTTCTCGCTCTTCTATTTTGCCATCAATGCCGGCTCTATGATCTCCACCACGGTGACACCAATACTGCGAGCAGATGTCCACTGTTTCGGAGACAAGGATTGCTTCTCGCTAGCCTTTGGCGTACCCGCAGTGCTTATGATTATCTCTGTGTTGATATTTATGGCCGGAAAGCGGATGTATCGCTGTCAGCCGCCAGCGGGTAATATGATCTTTGGCGTGTCGCAGTGCATTGCGGACGCATTCCGTGGATGGAAAAAGCGCCGACACACGGAGCCAGAGGAGAGCTTCTTGGATTACGCCAAGCCAACGGTGGGTGAACGAATGGTGCGAGAGACGAAGACGTTGCTGCGTATTCTGCGCCTCTACCTGCCTTTCCCCGTCTTCTGGGCCCTGTTCGATCAGCAGGGCTCCCGTTGGACCTTCCAGGCCACCCGCATGGACGGCATGGTGCTGGGCATTCAAATTAAACCCGATCAGATGCAAGTAGTCAATCCGCTCCTCATTCTGGCCTTCCTGCCGCTCTTCGACTATGTGATTTATCCCATTCTGCGTATGATTGGAATACGGCGGCCTTTGCAGAAGCTCACCATTGGTCTGCTGTTGGCCGCCCTGGGATTTTTCCTGTCCGCTGGCCTCGAGCTGAAGATGCAGCAGGCGGCCATTGAGGTTCAGCCCACGGAACCGGGCACCGCCCACCTGCGTCTGTACAACGGAATGCCCTGCCGCTATGAGTTTACCAGCGACTTTGCATCAGAACACCCGAGAACTATCGAACCCCTGAGCATGTGGGCGGATCTGTCCCTGCCCGTGCCGGAGCCCAAGGAGTACTCTTTCAAGGCGCAGCCCATATCGGGTAAGTGCGCCATTATAACCGGAAAGCTACGCCTGCAGCCGGGCAAGTCTCAGGGCTACTTTATGGCCCAGGATAAGCTCGTGGAGTTTGCCGATGGCCTGGAAATGCCCGCCGGCGAAAGTAGTCCTCCACTGCTCCGTGTGCTGCAGAGTACTCCGCTCGAAGAGGGATATATCGTGCTATCCACCTCCAACATGCACACCTTCTCGCTGGACAACCGGAATGTGTCGCAGCTGTACAGCATTGCCGCCGGCCAGAGTCAGCTCAACATAAACGGCATCAAGGCGGCCAGCTTCGAGGTTAAAGGCGGCGGACTCTACAGCCTGCTGGTGGCTGGCAATGCTCGCGATGGTTACCAACACAAGCTGCTCGAGGTGGTGGCCCCCAGCGCCGTGTCCATACTGTGGCAGCTGCCCCAAATTGTGGTAATGACGGCCGCCGAGGTGATGTTCTCGGTGACAGGACTGGAGTTCTCCTACTCCCAGGCGCCGGCCAGCATGAAGAGCGTGCTCCAGGCCTGCTGGCTGCTATCGGTGGCCATTGGCAACATGTTGGTGGTGGTCATAGCCGAGTTAAAGTTCACCACCACGCAGGCCGGCGAGTTTACGTTCTTTGCCAGCCTGATGCTGGTCGACATGCTGATCTTCCTGTGGCTGGCCCGCAGCTATCAGTACAGGGATCAGTCGAAGGACCTTGAGGAAGAGGAGCAGCAGCAAGAGCATGTGGAGGAAGACCAGTTGGCAAAGCAAAATACTCGCGTGACGGCGGATAAGCAGCCATGGAGGCCCAGCGGAATGGAGGCGGAACCGGGACATGGAGCCTATCGCAATTACGCCTACGATAACGACTTCTCCGAAGCCTAAATACATGTTAGTCATAGTCGTCAGATTTAGTCCTAGTCTCATTCTCGTATTTATTTTATTTCCTGTTCGCATTTATCTTGTAAATTTTCAGCTGTAAATACGTTCGTTTGTACACGAGTATATGTCCGTTATTTTTAAACAAATTGTTTTGTAAATAAATACTACATTTTATACGTTTTAATTAAACAATGTAATTAATTTTAAATGGAAATGTAGAAAAATAATTTAAATTTTACTTGTACATCGGCGGCAGATGCTGAAATTAAGCAACAAAAATATACTGCTTGATCACGCTTAGTCCAGACACAAACCCACTGCAGAGATGAAAATATTTCTAAAAAAAGGGCTTTAAATTTTAATAAGAATTTAATTACGTATATGGTAAGTATAACATATGTGTTTTTTTTTATATATTTTTCTTATAAATAATCAATTTCCCTTTCTCTCTTAGTTGGACTGACATAAAAATATACCAAAAAATCTACCAGCCAGAGAGGCCACTGCCAGTGGCATGCCACAAAGGGGGCTGAAAAAAGCGTCAGTGACAAATGGCAACGCCAGACTGTGTAGGAATTTTCAATGTGTCAGAGAAAAGTTGCAAGAAATGCAGATATAAATTTAGTTTAATTGTGTTAAAAGTATAATAAAGCGTTGTAAATAAATCAATTAGACATGCCAAGGGGGTAGATTAGTCAAAAGCCCCTCAGAGATAGCTGGCATAGTTCAATTTTGCAAGAATTAGAAGCAGAGGCGGCACGCCATGCCAACGGCATTGCCAGCGCCGTTCAGAAAACTCCAAGAAGAGAGAAAGAGAAAGAAAGAGGGCCTACTGAAAAAACAGGCCTGACCTGCGTTGCAGCTGCCTTTGCCGCCGCTGCATTTATTGTCGTTAAGCGACGAGGCCTTGAGAATAATTAGAAGGAACGGAACCCCTGGGAAGGACTTAGGGGATGGGATGGACTTCTACCTAAAGTGCCCGCCGTCTACCTGGAAAAACCCCTAGGAGATGGAAACCGAGGCTACGTGCTCGCCTCTGCTACAACATCGGGTATCAGTCGCTGCATCGGCGGCATGGCGTTTAGAACCTTCTCGTAAGACTGCAGGAGTGACGTTCCAGAAAGTGTGTTAATTTTTTGTAACTTTTTTTTCTAGTACAAATGTGAATTTTTTTTTGTAAACTGTGAAACCCAAATGTGATCATCCAGCGGGCAGGGGCAGCTTCTTGGCCACCCAAATCCTACTCCGCTGTGCAACCAGAATCACTTCACGTGCATCTTTCTCGCCGCATCGAGTCATCAAGTGTGATAAATTAAATCCTCGTTTCACTGTAGACGAGCCTAAGCAGTAATAGAATCCCCAAACCAACCGAGAGGAGCTTCCGTTTCTGGTGGTGTCTTTCTTTTCCACCGCCAGCGGCGGAGATGAGAGACGCGGCAGCGTTGACGCGCCTCATTGGTGCGAGTGGTGCAACATGTGCTGCGGCGCAAGCCATGGGGATCGGCCTCTATCAAGACAGAAACCTTGCAGTCCAGCAGCTCCTACGGCCCTGTGGTGGATACAACATCCACCCATCCACAAATGTATAGACAACGCTTGCGATGGAAAATTCTGACCGGAGCGAGAGAGAGAGGCACAATCGAATATCCAGAGCGTTCGCTTGGCATCACACGCGTTGCGAGACGACGCGTACGCATACTTCTATCGGGCGCGTGTGGCGCCACGCGAATGCGAGCGAGACGTGAATACTGTAGACAAGGGAGAGCCCCAGCTCCCGGCTCTCCTCCAGCCCACTCTGACGCGTCGGCCAGGAGTTTGCATCGCAAGCGGTAGAGCGAGATGGCCGTCTAGGAGCGGACTGTAAGGCATTAAAGTGAGAGCACTAACGCAATACAAACCAACATAATTTCGACAGAGACAGCATCAGTGCATAACGATGCGTATAACGAGACGGGGCATCCCCTGGAACGCCCACATGCACAGAGCGCGCACACACAGACACCGGCCGGGGTCGCAGGTCAAATGTTTATGCCGTAACCGTTACAGGAGTTTCCGGAAGGAACGGGGATTCCCCATAATTAATGCCAGAATCTGCTCAAGCGGATATAAACTCTGAGCTCTCTGAGCTGTTAAGATCGAGCTTTAACTTCATAACATCTCATCACCTCACCTCAACCATTAAGACTCATTTCTGGCCTGCCAATGCCTCGATATTGCTTCGCCTTAGACTCTCTAAGAACTCGATGCTTGGAACTCTTTTGCCAAGAAGCTGCCGTTTCCCTAAGGAGCACATATGGTACATACTAACTGGTAGCTAGGATAATGAAAAAATTAGTTTTTTTTTTATTTTGTAAAAGCCATGCCCTGCCGCTTGCCAAAATCCTAGCCATGAAGCTACGCCCAGCAGAAGCTGCCTCTGCATTGACTCAAGGGGTCTCTAGACAGGATTTGAACCTGCAAAAAGGATAAATTGTTGCGCTTAAGATCTATTTTCAAAAACCTCAAGCTAAGAACCTAACAAACATACATACTTCATCTCGCAGCCAGCTTCAAGAATTAGCCGATTCTTCAATTCTTACAAATCTTCCATTTCTCCCAAACTCAGTGCCTAGATTTCGCCCAAAAAAAAGACTTTAAAAACTTGGCAAAAGTTCATTTTATTTTGCTTTAGTTGTTTCTGTTTTTGTGTGTGTTTTTAATACTAACCCAACGTTGCTTGCAGCCAATTGATCAGCTGTAAAGCTGAAAAAGCCTTTCATTAATCGACAGGAGGTGAGTTTTTGTCTTTGATCCTTGGACAGCGTTTAGTTGATTTCCAGAAACCCAGAAAGTCTAGGCTTTGCCCACAACTAAAACTATAAAACCATATAAAAATAGTTAAAAAGAATAGAAATAAAGTAAATGTTTTACAAACTGATCATCATTTAAGCGAAAAAAAGAAACAAAATCAAAATAAGTGTTTCGAAAGCGTTCTTAAACGCCCAAAAAACACTCTGTATAAAACTGCTTCGCTTTGTGAGCAAAAGAATAAAAATATATAAAAACAAGCTCTTTGCTTGGTCAAACGTTTGACCTGCAATTGGCTGGATATTGCCATTAATCACATTCTTTGCTTATGAACCACAAAATATTCGCTTAAACTGATGATAAAACTTTTCACAAATTATCAATAATAAAAGGCAAAGTCAAAGACCACACAAACTGGAAGCCAGCTAATCGTCTTCTCTGAGGCATTGAAAGCGCAAAAAAAAAAGAATAAGTAAGCCTGGCTTGATCCTGATTATTAACCTATTTCTATGCTGTGTGTCCTTTCAGATAAGTTTTAGACTGAGACGAAACTTGGAGCCTCTCGGAGCCAAAGTTTTCAATTAGTGTTTTTCATTTCGATTGCCAGGCGATTTCTAGCATTTTTCCAAAAAGATAGAGAGAGATTTTTTTCTAAAAGCAAAACTACGAAAAAGTTTGGCTAATTCTTGATTAAAAAATTTTCATAAAAAGTCACAGTCACGGTCACAGTCATATTCATACTCATATTCAGTTGGCTATTAGCTTAAGGTGGAACCCAGTGTTCCTTAAAGTTCTATTTTATTCCATATCCTTGTGGCGTATAACAGTTGCCTGCTGTTGGTAGATTCTGCAGGGGTTTTTCTAAGAGTTCGAAATGCAAGCAGATGATAATACGAGATTTAGTATCGAGACTTTAGAGTAGAGTCCATGCCCAGAATTGAGGCCATAGCCAAGAAGCTCCGCCCAAAACAAGAGAAGAAAATATATATATATTTGAAGCTAACCCATATTATTGCTTTCAGTTCCGCCCTGGAGGAGTTTATGTTTGTTTTTCGTCCGTTTATTTCTATATATTATTTCAGCTGAAGCCTTGATTAATCTGTCGTCCAGTGTTTGCCCCACTATCCATCCACATAACCACCTTTTGAGTTGTCTCACCAGACTCCTTCCCCATTCCCCGCTCTAATGCATGCTTTCCATGCTTCCACGATTTTCATTTACGAAACACTCAATCTAAATCGTCTTGATTTTCCCTGGTTCGTGTTTCGGAGAATGCGTCAAAGCACAATTTTGAAACTTTCTCCGAAACAAAAGAAAAAATAAAACAACTAAAATACTTTTGAATTGCGAAGGACCATTGTTAAGAACGCCACTGAAAGTGTATGCTTTGAGCACTGTTCTAAAAGAATATCTAATACAATACTAAAAAAAAAATAAACATCTTAAACACATTTACTAACAATAGCATAAGAAAAAAAAACTAAAACTTGCTGATAACGTTTTTCGCAATTCAAAAAGAAGAATTACCAAAAAAAAAAAAATAAAATAAAACAAATGCAAGTATGAAAAATGTGTGGAAACGTTATACGAATCTTCACAAAAGTGCTCTTAAAAATAAAGAGTATTACGAAACTGTTTTACGCCTGTGCCGATTCGCAAAGAAACAAAGAATGTTTATTTTTTAGAGCACTCTATAGGGAAATGTTGTGTGGATTTCTTTGAGAATCGGCATGGGATTACATATACTTATATATATATATATTTTTTTTTTTAATTAAACAAGCATATTTTTTTAACAAGGTTAAAAAACATTTGTCTTTTGATTTGGGTTAAAGGTCTGTTTGGATTGTACAGGTAAGTCATCAACAAAGCGACGTGAAAAGGAAAAACCAAGAAAAAACCTGCGAAAAAAGAAAGCTAGTCAGGGGCACTCGCATCCAGTTCGTGCTCTGCATGTGTCCCATCAATGTGCCTTCTCCCGCAGCAGCAGCAGCCGCTGCGCCACAGCCAGCAACTCAAAGTGGATGCCGATGGCGAGACAGAGGGCGATGGCGGGGAGGATCAGGTGGAGGAGGAGGATCGGGAGTCGGGTCACCATCCAGACGGTGCCAGCGAAACTGAGCTAGAACCGCTGGAGGTGACCTCGGACAGGGTCGTCATATTAAATAGCTTCTCGCAATGCCTGAGCGGGAATTTCCGGCAGCAGCAGAAGAGATTCTAAAGTTTTCGGAATATTTCTGTCCAGAAATGGCAACGGAATATATGTACATACATGTATGTGTCTAGGTGATGGATATATATTCAGGTGTTGATGTCCAAGATTTCCACTAACTTTATGTGAACATGAATATAGAAAATATAACAAAATATATTTAATTGTGCAGATTTAATATGCTAATAATAATTGATTTCTTCTTATTTATTAAATGTAGTTTAATTGTTATTAGCATATTTTCCTGTTTATTTTATATATTTCAATTATAACAAGCATCGAAAAAAATATTCACATTTAAATGTATTTTGTTATAATTTAATATAAATATTTATTTTATTATCATTATTATTTGAATTATATATAAAATATATATATATTTAGAATTAGCTGTCCCAGCTATAGCAGCGGAAATAAATAATGAATCTTAGAAAATAAGTCTTGTTTTAATTTTCAGGGGCATAAGGAAGAGAAGGAAAATAACTTCGGCACGCCAAAGCTATATAATTAAGCTATATCGCTCTGTTGAGAGAAAAAAGCGTCAAGTGAAATGCTATTTTGTCCCAACAGAGCGCTATAGCTAGATGCGCATCACTGGTAGTTAGTAAGATGCCATTTTCTTCCAACAGAACTTTATAACTAGATGCGCATCACTGGCAGTTAGTGAGATTCAAATTTGTCCCAACAGAGCTTTCTAGCTAGATGCGCATCACTGGTAGTTAGTAAGATGCCATTTTCTCCCAAAATAACGTTATAGCTAGATGCGCATCACTGGTAGTTGGTGAGAAGCCATTTTATCCCAACAAAACTTTATAGCTAGATGCGCATCACTGATGTACATCTTCAAAATCAAACAAATCCGTTAAATTTTAAATTTCAGATACCAGGCGAACAGAAGGCAGTAGATGGATGACAAACATAATTTATTTAGCCATGTTTCGAACCTTATTGATCTAAAACTAAGCGAAGACTTCAACCATTTAGATCAAAAGGTTGTACACTCGGCTAAATTTTAAATCTCAATGGTTTGAAACTTGGCTAAATAATTTTGCTTGTCATCCATCTACTGCCTTCTGCTCGCCTTGTATCTGAAATTCAAAATTTAACGGATTTGCTTATTTTTGACGATGTACATCAGTGATGCGCATCTAGCTATAAAGTTTTGTTGGGAGAAAATGGCATTTTACTAACTACCAGTGATGCGCATCTAGCTGTAAAGTTCTTTTGGGAGAAAATGGCATCTTACTATAACTACCAGTGATGCGCATCTAGCTATAGCGTTCTGTTGGGGTAAAATAGCATTTCACTTGACGCTTTTTTCTCTTAACAGAGCGATACAGCTTAATTATATAGCTTCGGCGTGCCGAAGTTAGTTTCCTTCATGGGCGCCTGGGCATGGGCATGGGGGCATGGGCGCCTGGGCATGGGCGCCCATGGCATGTTCACGTCCACAGTAGCAGCTACAGCGGGCACAGCAGTCACCACCAGGAGAAGAAGCTATTAGCTAAGGAGCTCAGTCACTGCCCACGACTCTGGCTGTGCATATATAAGATGCCAGATGGCATATGAGATGCCGATAAAACAGTTTAAAGCAGTGTGTCAAGTAATATGTCAAGTAGTGTGTAACGTAGTGTGTAAAGTAGTATGTCAAGTAGTGCGTAAAGTAATGTCAAGGAGTGGTAAAAAATAATAAAACAGCTTTATTTATATTTTTATATTTTTATGTTTTTTATTTATTTATTTATTTAGAGAAAAACGTAGTTCTTTACCATTTTTTGTGGATGCTTGACATCTCTTTTCATCGTCACTCGAATTCTGCAAGGAGAAATCTTTTAAAAAATCATTATAAAAATATATATATGCATAACTGTATAATATGTAAAAATGTATGCGTGTACGAGTATATATAAACACTATAAATACACAGAGTTGTTTAAATGCAAGTAGCTAAGCCTAATTAAGTAGTTAATTATAATTATTATTTGTCAATATAAAAAAAAAAAACAATAAATGCTACAGCTGATTGTATAAAAAAAAACTTGTATAATTATTATTATTTATATAAAAAAATCGTAAAAAAAAGTTGGAATGCGAGTGTCGTTGGACAACAGCCCGCACAAGGAAGCTCAGCGACTGAGTTTCTTACAAAAAAGGAAATTTATTACCACACAAAACATGTAATTAAATATCGTTGAAGTTTCGGCGTTTTTGTGGCTGCAAAAAAAAATATATAAAACGGCGCAGCAGAGATTTCAAATCTCTAATAAAATACACAAACAGAAAAATAAAAAAAAAAACATTTAGGATTAGTGGAAAGCGAACTGCTGGCCAGGAATGCCTCAGTGGGTGTTAGTCAGTGTCCTTGCAAGTATATATCCTTGTGCTGGGAATGGTTGGGAATATGCTTGGGGACCGAGATGCTTGTTTTTGATGGGTGTGGATGATGATGGCTGGTTGGTGGATGGGTTGGCACAGCGGGCACTTCTCATGTGGGGCCATAGAAGGACTGTGTTCCCTCTCGCTATCCATTATCCTGGCGGCAGCTGCTGTTCCTGTGCTCCTCCTCCTCCTCTGCTTACGGGCTTACGGGCTAGTTATCCTGGCTATGTATGTACATCCTTGTGGCAGCATTGCGTTGCTTGAGATTAACGGGTTCCATGTACGGCTAGAAAGTTGCACTAGATCGAGGGATCTTGATCCTGATCCTGATCCAGCTGATCATCACCTGCGCTGGTTGAGCATCTGCAGGTAGTACTCGCAGTTGGTGCAGTACACCGCCGGGGCAATCACATGCCGCTTTCGGCACAGATTGCACTCGACAGCCTTGGCCGAGGCCTTGACAATGGCATTGTTGTAGACGCGGGTGGGTATGGCAGTAACGGCCGCCGGGGCCGATCCTGGAGCTGGAGCAGCACCATTAAGCGATGCTACTGCTGCTGCTGCCGCCTCGGGCAGGCCATTCTGCAGAGCCAGCTTGGTGGCCAGCTGCGGCGGCGGCGGTGGCGGTGGCAGACAGTCGGCTTCACCCTTGGTTCCTGGCTCAAAGCTCACCTTCTTGGCGGCGGGTTTGCCTGCCAGTAGTTGTTGCTGCTGCAAAAGTTGATGCTGCTGCTGCTGCTGCTGCTGCTGTTTGGTGCTGCTGGACATTGGGCAGTGGGAAATAGGGCCCAGGTGAGGGTCCGGGAGCGGAAGCAGGCCCCGGAACGCTGGCCCCCGCTGGATAGCCATGTGGCAGAGGCACACGCTGGTAGGGCGAGGGCAGGGGCACTTGCTCCGAGATCGCCACAGAGCCATTGCTGAAGTAGCCCAGGCTCAGTTGGGGCGCCTGCTGCTGCTGTTGCTGCTGGAGTTGCTGGTGCTTCTGCAGCTGGACGGAGTAGCTTTGGGCCAGCATCTGGTTGTGGTGCAGTGGTCTGGGCATGCTCGTGTACTGACTATCCATCGGCTGTTGCTGGAGATGCTGAACCTGCTGGCTGGCCAAACCGTTCATGCTGGTGCGATGTTGCTGCATCTGCTGTTGCTGCTGCTGTTGCTGCTGCTGCTGCTGCTGCTGCTGGCGGATCAACTCCTGGTGGTGCTGCATCCTCTGGACATAGCGCTGCATGTCCGCATTGGGTGGAGCTGCTGCTGCTGGCCTGCCCAGCATGGGCGATGGTTGCTGTGGCTGCTGTAGCTGCTGCTGCCTGGGCTGTGCCTCCGTCTGCAGCCGGAGCATGTTCTGCTGCTGTTGCTGAATCATCTGGGCGGTGACGCCGCAAACTTTCTCGTTGGGATGCTGGGCAGTCCGCAGGACCCGCTCCAAGATCGGATTCGGTATAAAGTCGTCGTCCTCCTCGTTGCCGGCGGTGGCCACTAGGATCACCTGGTCGCAAAAGGAAACACTCTTCTTCTTGACCCGCTTGGGTGGCTGATTCTGCTGCAGGCTCTGCTGCACCATCGTGTTAAGCAGCTCCACCTCGCGGATCTCCTCGGCGATCTGCGACTGGCTCATCTCGTACTTGGGCTTGGGCAGGATCAGCTGCTGCTGCTGCTGCTGTTGCTGCTGCTGCTGCTGCAGTGGCTGCGGCTGCTGGTGATGCCCTAGGCTGGGCCTCGAGTCCACCTCATCCACATCCAGCTTGGCGCTGGGCAGGCCGTTCATCTGCGTGCGCAGCTGACCCGCCGGCTGCGAGAGCAACTCCTGGGAGGCATACGAACGGATCTGCGTCTGCTCGAAGCGATGCGCCAGATCCCGGACACTGGACGGCGAGGAGGCCTCCAGCTTGCGCTGCATGGCCCTCAGATCGCTGGCCTGCTTCGCCTGCAGCTCCTTCAGCCAAGTGGCATCCGCCGGATGGCCGCCGTTCGGCTGCTGCTGCTGCTGCTCCTTGCGCAGCTTGAGCAGATGCTGGCGCTGCTGCAGTTGGGCCAGGATGCTGGTGGTGCCTTCCAGCGAGTCCAGCTGCTGACGCTGCTGCTTGCTGGCCGCCTCCAAGGCCTGCAGCTGGCACAGCTGCTGATTGAGGGGCTCCAGATCCAGTTCCGGCGGCGGTGGCGGCGGGAAATCCTCGCTGGCCTGCCGCGAATGGCAGGCGGAGTGCGGCGGACTGGGATACGGGGGCAGTTCCATGGGCGGCAGAGGCAGGGGCAGGTCCTGTCCCATCATTTGCAGCTGCTCCTTGAGGGGACTCTGCTCGGAGTGGACCTGGGCGCAGGTGGTGATGATCGTCTGGCAGGAGTCCTCGCTGATGGAGGTGTTGGAGCTCATGGCGGACAGGTTAGAGAGATTGGCCTCGTGGTGAAACTGCTGCTGCTGCTGCTGCTGCTGTGGGGTCAGCGTGGAGCTGGTGCGCATAGGCGGCGGTGGAGCCACCTTGGGCACCATGGTCAGCTGGCGGCCGCTACCATGAAAGCTCTTGCGCATCAGTTTGCTGCGCTCCAGATTGGGATTCGGATTGCTGCCGGCACCAGCTCCCGCCTGACCAGCAGCACCTGCTCCGCCGCTACCTCCGTTGGGATAGTCAAAGTGTCCCTCGGAGATGTAGCCGCTCATGGCCACCAGGCCATGGCTGTGCTTGCCCAGACCCACGGCGCTGTCATCCACGGAGCTGCCCAGCAGCAACTGGGAGCCGGCTGCGGCCATTGCCGGGTAGTGCGGATGATGATGGGAATGCGGATGGGGATGGTGTGTGGCCTCCGTCAGATCCGCCTCGGTGAGATCCGGCATGGAGCGGTTCTTGCGGCGGATGAGGCCGCCCATGAGCAGCTTGCGTCGGATTTTGTGCTGCTTCTTGCCGCTCTTGTCCTTCTCCTTCTTCTCGTCCTTGTCCTCCTTGTGCTTCTTCAGCGTATCCTTGGCATTGACCAGCAGCGTCTCGGTGAGCGAGAACTCGCGGGTGAGCTTGTTGCGATCCTCGCTACGGCTCCGCTTCTCCTTCTCCTTATCCTTGTCCTTGTCCCGGCGTCCAAACAAAGAGCGACTTTCGCGCTCCGGCTTGCCGGGTGTCCCCTGCTTCTCCTTGTCCTTCTCCGAGACCTTCTCTCGCTCCTGCTCGTACTCAATGGCATTGTCATCGCAGGCCGAGGCGGCGGCCAGTGCCTTGAGCGGACTCTTCCGCTTGGGCAACGTGGCATAGATCTCGATGCTGGCGGGAATCTGCTGCTGCAACTGTTGAAATTGTTGCTGCTGCTGCTGCTGTTGCTGCTGCTGCTGCTGTACTTGTAGCTGCTCCTTGTCCAGCGTGCGATCCTTGCTATTCTGGCGCACATGCTTCACGCTGCTGGTGCTGCCCTCCCGCATATGCTTTAGCTCCGGCATGGCCTCCGTCTCGGCGCCCTTTTCTACGAGAATGCGACGATGCAGGCTCCTGGCTCGCATTACGCACGTGTTGTGCTTCATCCGGGCAAAGGTCATGGTATGCGGATTGCTATATGGCGCATCCATGGCAGCCCGAGCCCGTCCAGCGGCGGCATTGCATAGCACCAGAGCGGTCTCCAGGTCATGCGACTCCTCCACCAGACGCGACTTTTCCAGCAGCTGGTCGGCCTCGTGGCAGAGCTTTTCACAGTCACCGGACAAGGCCATTCCATGTCCATTGTGTCCTGCAGCAAGTCCTCCAAGTCCCGGATGCCCCTGAAGTCCCGGATGTGCCGGCATACCCATGGCTGCCTCCGGTATCTTGGCCAGCTGCGGATCCCTCAGAGTGTGCTTTGGCGGATACGAGTCCGTGGAGCTTAGCGAGAATGAATCATAGCCCGGATCGTAGGGCAGGCCATGACGTGTGGGACTCTGGGGGACGGCAGCCACGCCTCCACGCTTGGCCACCATATAGAGATAGGGATTGTCCAGGGTCGTTGAGCTGGCGGAGCTGGCGCTGTTCCTATCCCCAGACCAGTTGCCCGAATCCCTTCGCCGGGGCTGATTGAGATGCTCGGGCATGGTGAGGCCATCGCTGGGCGGTGAACTGCCATTGGATGAGGTGGTCGAGGAGGAACCATGGCTGCCATGGCCCGAACTCGACTCGGCACTATGGCTGCGCTGGAGCTGAAGATGCTGGCGCCGCGCCAGCTGAGCACTGAGCACCGCCTCGATGGGTTTGCGGCTAAGAAAGCCGCCATCCTTGTCCACAGATCCGGATTGTATTGTAGCCTGTCCGGATCCTGGCCCAGCTACCGCAACAACGGGTCCAACCTGGCCCTGTGTGCCAATCTTATCCTGAATTACGCTCAGATTCTGGTACTGGGCACTAAGAACATGCTCCACGGTCTTCCGGCTAATATAGGCATCCGTCTCATCGGTTCCCGGAAAGATATTCTTCTGAATGACGCTCAGGTTCTGATAATCATTAGCGGCGGCGGCGGCCGGCGTTCGCAGCGGCGTCGGTGTAATGGCACGCCTCGTATTGCCCAGACATGGCTTCTCCGGACTGGGTGTCACCGCCCGACGCACCACGGAGCCGGAGGCGGAAGTCACTGGTGCGGCGGCCACAGTTGTAGCAGACATTCCATCCAGACCACCGGACGACAACGACGACGAGGGCTGCTGTGGCACGGCATAGAGCAGGAGGAGCGGCTGATAGCGACCGCGACTGCATTTATCCACCACACCCTCCCAGCTGGGGCCCACCTCCTTGACATTGGCATCGTCAAAGTATACCCACACCTTGAGCTTGGTGTGAAAGAAGAAGGTGGTGTAGTGCTTGCCGTAGTAGGACACAATGCCAACCAGTTCGTGCTGCGTCTGCTGGGCCCAACGCTGTTCACTGACCTGATGGAAGACATCGCCCAGGCGCAGGCTAGTGCCCACAGCCTTGAGTACGGCATGAACCTGATCGGCGGCCGGACGTTCCGAGTCCCAAACGATGCCAATGGAGACCACATCGGGACGATTGAGCAGGGCCCGGCAGATGCCAATTTTGGCGCCACAAGTGTTCTGTTGGGAAAGATAAATGCTTATTAGGATCGCTTGTTTGGGAGGAGTGCAGTCCACAATCCACTTACCGGACAATCACGTATGTCACCCATATTGCCAGCCGCTCGCAGGAGCTGGCCGAAGCTCAGCTGCTGGTGGGACTGGAGGGCAAGGCTCTTTTGTGAAGTCAATGCCGAGGCGGAGACGTAGTGGACCATCTGTGAAGGGGAAACAGAAGCAATTAGTTGTTAGCTGGCGGTATATGGTCAAGAGACGGGAAGCAGTGCGCCCACGACTACAACAACAACTGCAATAACTAAGTCTAACTCCTTCTCGACGTCTCGAGGCACGTGTTGACGTCAGTTTAAGGCCCCTTTTAAGGGTCTTTACTTGTTTTTAACTTGTTTTTTTTATTGTTTTTGAAGCTAACTGTTCTTGTTGAAGCTGCCAGAAGCTGGACTTGGCTTAAAGCTGGGACAGGCTCCCGCTTGGCTTTGGCAGATCATATATCAAGTCAAGTGCAGTGCTGCTGCAGGTGTTCCAAGCCAAAGTGGAGCCCACGCCAGGCCACGAGCTCAACTCTGATTGGAGCGCAAAGCAACAAAACGAGTTCTGTTACACTGGGAGAAATAACTACGAAAAACTATGCTTACCCCACTGCATAAATAATTAAGCATAAATATATGAGAAAGAGCACAAAGCAAAGAGCACAAAAGAGGAGAGAGGGAGGAATATGAAACAAGTAATTCCAGTATTTAAAAACAAAAACAAAAAACCTAAGCAAATTCATAATTAAATAATTAAAAGTTAAATCATATTTTATAGTAAATATTGTAATACTACTTATAATCAACTATTTCAATGTATTTTGGTCAATTTCGGTCATAACTAATAAATAATTTCCATAAACATTCACCTGGGTGAAGGGCAGCTGCTCGGAATTGGCTCCACACTTGCAGACACTCTGCTCGATCACACGCATGGCGAAGCGTCGATGGGCAATGCAGGCCGCCGACTCACAGGAGTCGCCATCATCCGGCGAGATGTGCGAATGGACGCGATGGAGGAGCAGCTCAAAACATTCGGCGGCATCGCCCAGGCAGCCCAGGGGAAAGCGTCGTCCCGCCAAGGGGCCACTGGCCAAGGCACGACGCAGTGGCTCAGGGCAAAGAGCCGGCTCTGAGCTGGTTTGCAGCTGCTGGAAGAGTTCCTGTTTTAGGGAGAGAGATTATATATTTAATAGGGGTCAGTTAAACTTAGTAAAGTTGATTTAAAATCTATTAGTTAATCACCAAGGCTTAAAACAAAAGACTGAGTGAGTTTTGTTTATCAAGAAAATGAAATCTTTGATATTATCTTGGTTTCTCCAAGGGTTTAACTTTATATTAAAAATATACTTCAAATTTTTAATATAAAAAATATTATTACGATTGGAAAAGAATTATTTAGGAATTTAAAACCCCTTTAAAATGTTTTAAATTTATTTTTAAATTTATATTTTTGGAGGCAACAAAGTATTTAGCTTATAATTAATATTTCATTACTGAGTTTATAATTTAAATAACTTTTTCTATATGCTTTAAAATATTCTAATAATTAATACCTAATAATACTTAATACTTAATAAATTAAGAGTCGAATCCCTAAGTTAGCACTTAGTTTAGACCTTATTATTAGCTTTAAATAAATAACTAAATCATTGAAATAAATACTAAAGAAATGCAATACTTTTTGTATTAAACTATTAAATGATTATCCTAATTTATTCCCTAACTCAAAGGAAAATGTAAATGTTTATTCTGGTCAATAAATCAGTTTAGAATTTAGTTTTAAATTTAATATATTTATTTTTTTATAAATATTTGCACTGATGCCTCCTTTTTTCTATAAAATATATAATCGAATTTTCCCGCATATTTTCCCAAAATATTTCCTTGACTTACGATAACCGCATTGATGCACCGATCTCGCTCAGCATTTCCATGGGTGTTGGCCAGGTTACCATTGCCATTGATGCCGCCATTGTTATAGCCCAGGACAGCCAGCTCCAGGCTGCTAGAGACCTTGGCCAGGTGGCTCACCGACTTTGGCTTGGACTGCTGCCGCGTCAAAGTGGCGGACTTATCGCCCAGCCCAGCATCCGACATCATTAGCTTCCGGGGACTGCTGCGGGGCAGGGTGCCGCCGCCATTGCCATTGGCAGCCATCATCAGGTGGCCCAGCTGGGGATGATGCAGAGGACTGCAGCCGGGTATGGGTATGGCCTTGGGTGTGGTGGCAGCAGTCGAAGGTGGAGAGGCGGGCATGGTAGGTGGCGGGCCAGAACTGACTGTTGGTGGCTCTAATCCGGATGCTCCAGGTGGTGCTCCTCCTCCGCTGGGACACACCACATTGCTGGGCTCCTTGCGCTTGTACCTGAATTTGATCATCTTGCTGGAGGAATCCTTGAATCCTCTTCTCTTGTGTTGATGATGATCCTTTTAATAGCTTTTATCGTCGCCCCTCATGACTCTGTGGAAGTTTTTATTTTTTTGTTTTTTAATTTAAAATCAAATTCTCTCAAGTTGCCAGAAAGGAAGGTGCTCCATCAGCTCAACAGAAACCAAACAAAACCAAGTTAAAGCCCCCACCAAAAAAAAAAGGTGAAGAAATTATCAGCGGAAGTGCCAACAAAACGGCGACGTCAGCCCCCAAAAAAAGAACAACAAAATTTAGAATAAAAAACCAAGAAAAAACGAAACTGCAACCCCCAGCAATTAAATAGGAAGTTGGCCCAAAGGGCTGGCACATGCACAGCGAGAAATGAATGAAAGATTTACCCAGAATCTTACACGATTTGAGATTGATTTTTAGAATAAAAAATAAATCAAAAATAAAACCAGGAAGGGGACCCAGCAAATCTTTTATAAATAAGCCAAAGATATTGCATCAATTTTAAATACCGATTAAAAATCTCTACTATCTTACTAGCCCATAAAAATCATTTAAGAGTTCTGTGTGATTTCTTTTGTTATTTTAAATTTACATTTTTTCTCAGTGCCCTGAACTCGGACTTCTGGCGGCGGGCACGCGTATCACTTAACAGCTGCGACAGGTTTTTTGTTTTTATCAGCAAAGACACTCCACAGAGCTTTGACTCTGGGACACACTGGGCACGGGCACACACACCCTGAGCCAGAGACTGGACTTGACTTTCGCTTTTGGCCGGCCGACCGATCTCGACCTCAATTGCGGCCAATCGAAAGTTTCGCCGCCAAGAAACCGGTCCACCAGGCCAGAGTTCTCCTCGATCAGCACCAGAAACATGAACTCCAAACTCAAAATGTGGCAATTCAGCGGGCTTATTTCTTTGTTGTTTATCTGTGTTTGAAACTGCAAACAAGCGAATTGCATGTGCAAGCTGCACAAGTCTAAAGTCTCGAAACTAATATTGCCATAACATATTGCCGCCTGACAACTGCTGACGCCTTGAAAAATTCAAGTGCCTCACGATGGCAACCCGATCTATACATATATCATTATGGACATTGTATATGATATATTCATATATCCATTTAGCCACATTTAGCCCCAGTTTCAGCTCCAGTTAATGACTTGCCAGTGAGCCAAAGAGATCCAGAGAACGGCACCACATGACGCCATATGTCGCATATGGCTGAGATCTGTAAACGCCTTTTGTTCATTTCTTTGTGTTTCTGCACAAGTCTTTATATTTTTACTTTTTATAATTCTATATTATCTGTATTCGGTTTTCTGTCACCTGCATTTTGCATCTTGGCCAATTAGAATGGGTTTTGGCTTAAAGCCAGCACCAAAGGTGGCTTATAATATATAATTTGAAAAGTTATATGCAAGGAAATATGAAATATTAACAAAAAGGTTTCCCTTTTATTTTATATTAAATTAATTAATTTGTTCTTAATTAATTTCAATTATAAACTTCAACATTAACAAGAAACATTAAACTTGAAAAGATTACCTTATTTAAGGCATAAAAATGTATTTAATTTATTAAAATTTATCTTAAAAGCAAATCCAGCTTCTCTTTTTCAATTTTCTTGTTATATTTTTCTTCTTTCATATATATTTTTAAGCTTTTATCTGAATAAATAAACCTAAATATACAAGCAATACCTGGAATTGAATTGGGAATTGGCACAAGATTAACACTTGTCAACTGTTGGGTGTTCGAGGGAACAGTGAAAAGGTTAAGTAAGAGGAAAAGAAAAGGGTTTGCCCGTTTAAAAGCTGTGAGTGTTTCTGAGAAAATAAATAACACAAAAACCATGAATATTCAGCTTTATGCACTTTGAGTAAATTAAATAAGAAGCAAAAAACAAGCCGTTAAAGTTAAAGCTAATTTACAATTTAAAAACAAAATTAAAGAGCCTCAAATAAATACCAGAAATCTACAAAGAAACCCAACTTCAAGAGAGTTTATTTATTATTATTACTATTGTTTTTATCTTAAAACCACCAAACACAACACAACACAAAATAAAACCCATAAAAAAAGCCACACACAGTTCTAAATTCTACCTAAACCAAAGTGCACTATTTGTATATATATATTTTCGTGTGACATTTCTGGATTTCTGGACTTTTATGGCCAGCGGAAAATAACGAAAAAAAAAGAAAAATGTTTAATAAGCGGAAAAGCCGACAAGCCGCTGTTGGCGAGCGGAAGTTGGTCAGCAAGCAGCAGAGAGGGGAAAAACAGAGTGATTTCCTAATTGTTTTTCCCCTGCCTGCACTTGCTTTGTTTTTTTTTAATATATTTAATTGTCCATTCAATGGACAAAACAGTTGCATGCTAATTAGTTTGGTTACAGAGTTGGTGGAGTCACAGTCACGCGTCATGCTCTTTAATTACCATTTTTGGTGGCACAAAAGGGAGCTGGGATCTGGCCAGTTGGCGAATCATTTAGGCCATGCAATTAGCCAGGCAATTGGCCAATAATTTTGACCAAAAAGGAAACAGATATAGATCATTGAATTGCGTGAACAAGATATTTTCTTGAGAAATTCAAGCTTAGCTTTGGGCGGGTGGGTTTTAATCTTTAGAAATTTTAAATATAATAAAAAATATAACAAATTATAAAAACCCCTCTAATCTTACCCCTCTTATTAAGCTTTTGTGTTTCATGATTTTTGAGTTTGAAATTTGACTTTTTCGATTTGCCAGACTCGATGAACTGGCAGTCCTTGAGACCGGCCACTATTTATAGATCTTTGCACACCTCAAACCCAACTTAAGAGAGATACATAGATACAAATACAGATACAAAGATAGCTAAAGATACAGACACAGATACGGCTACAAAAGCTTGAGTGCCTGCTTAGCTCCGGCTGGCTCTCAAAATGCAAAAACAAGTTAACAAAACTGGCCTGCAGCCAGCCACATAAATGTTTTCATTTATTATTATTAATGCTACCAGCTTCTGTCTGCAGTTGTTGTATTTATAACTTTTTACTTTACTTTTTTTATTCCATGATTTACGACTACTTAATTGTTAACAGAATTTTATGGGCAAATGTGTTGCTGCTTCCGCAATTACTTACAGTCAACAGACAAAAGCCAAAAGAACTGACCTTTTTCTCAGCCAAAGTGCAAAAGTACTACAAAGTAAGAAGTATTACTACCTGAAAGATGCCAGATATTGCTGATTTTTCTTTAGATTGCAGAAGAAACAAAAAGGTAAAACTGCAAAGGCAGGTAAGACCTGCATGTGGGAACAACACACGTGCAACCTGCAACCTGCAACACACACACAAAAGATGCCTCCAGGGGTGAGCAGAAGGAGAGGCATCCAGCGGAGTTGTCAGTTAGATAAATGAGTTGGGCCTTAGACACTGCTAGAAATATCGGGTTTATTTTTATATATATTTCTCATATATTTAAACTGCTAAAAG
Organism: Drosophila birchii; assembly: GCA_035046345.1. Classification (NCBI taxonomy): domain Eukaryota; kingdom Metazoa; phylum Arthropoda; class Insecta; order Diptera; family Drosophilidae; genus Drosophila; species Drosophila birchii. Next base: position 6,409,364 of record JAWNOA010000043.1, on the reverse strand, counting down.
TGACACACAAAAATAGGAAACACCTTTTGCTTTCACTAAATTAATGAAATATGCATTCTTTAAAATCAGATGTTTTAAAGAGAAAGTAGACGGCAGGCAAAACAAGATTTCTATTCTAAATATTAACATTTTAGAAATTCAATAAAGAAACCTACATTTACTACAATTTGCTAAATATAAATTAAATAAAGAAAAAACGAAGCTTTAGTCACGTTCTCACCAAAAAACTAACTAATATCTTGGGCGAGACGTGCCTTTAAAATGCATTAACTGGATGATTTCTTGGCCCAAAAGTTATGTCAGCCATAAAGAGCTATATCATTACAACTTAATAGCTCTATATTTAGACAGACATATTTCTCAGTGTACCATATAAGCTGGCTTACAACCTGCCACGCTGCACGTGAGCTGACTAACAATCGATGGCTGATCCCCACTTTATTTTCAAATATTTACATATGCCAGGCATGAATTTAGCCATAAATATGCGACTTGGCCAAGAAAGAACTGGCCTGGCCTATCGATGGCACTCTCAAGATGATCACAAGAATGGTAATGATGATAATGATGATGATGATGGGGGCCAAGACAGCAGGTGACATGTGGCTTGGCTACCCCAAAACCCAAAGAGGGGAGAAGCAGCCAAACTCTTCTTGCATTTCAATTAAAGGAGTGTCTTCTTCCCATGCAAATTGAAAGAACCAAGCATTATTTTATCTCCCTCTTTCGGTGGGGGAAGGGTAAGAAATTGCACTTAAATGCTAGAAGAGACATCGCGTGATTCCCGAGACTTTCCCTAGGGAAAGACAAGTGACTCCCCCTGCGTGTATGCCTCAGATTAATCTTTAATAAGCCGCATAAATGCATTGGCATTAGTTTTACCCATCGAACATAGTGAGGGTTTACTGTGCGTCTACAGGTTTCCGTCGCTGGCATTTACATACCAAAAAGCAAGCGAAGCAAGTTAAGGCCCGCATGGTCAAAACACACACACACACACACCACAGATTCGAGCTCCAAAGATCGAAGATAAATCTATATAAATTATAGAATCAAAAACGCAAAACTGGTAGTTTTTGTTTGTTGGTTGGTTTCTTTGTTGTTGAGCTGCTCTAAGCCTCCCGAAATACTGGCCAACAGACACATTTCCATTCCCAAAACTTACGCCAAAAACAAGATATATATATTCCACATGCGAAGATCGGTTTTGATATAAATCCAATGGTTATTTCTGTATTATTTTTGCACTTTTTTTTTTGTTTTTGGGGGGCCAGTCAAACAAGTCTGTTTGTGGTTTGTAAACTTTGCGAGCACTTGGAAAAAAATATATACATATATATGTAGATAATCTAGGGAGTCGGGGAATATTCTAACTCGAACTCGTGAGGGGGATCAGCGTTCTTTATTTGCCGCGCGCGGGAAGAATCTCTCTTTCTCTCTCTGCTGCTGCGCGTCTGCAGATTTTCTTAGAAGAAACACAAACGAGAAGAACGATGAGTGCCAAGAAACACGTCTGCACTGAATAGGTTTTGTCTTGCAACTGAAACTCGTTTTGGCCAGATACTATACCCCCAGCTATAGCTCTTTGCCGACTGAGACTGAGACTGAGAGAGAAACTGGTTTCCAGGGGAACGAACGAACGACAACGAGACTCAGGTTCTGGGCTTCGGTTTCGGTTACAACAACTGTCAGCCAGGGGAACTCAAACACAAACTCACCTGAGCAAACCCAAACCCGAACCCAAACCGAATACCCAAATGCAAACCGAAACGGGGGAGTATCTTGTATCTTGCTGTGGGCCACAAACAGGTAAACGCGTCTTGGACGAAGCAGGTAAGCCAGGAGAGTGGCAATCTCTCTATCTCTCGCTCTGGATTCTCTGTCGTGATTTCCTAAACACTAAACACCCTGTTTTCTTGGCCTCAAGTGACATCGAAGGAAATCATCATCTTAATCCCAACCACAATCATCCTCTTAGCTAATGACAAGACCATTGGAAGTCTTCAGAGTCTTTGCGGGCTCCTAGCTTCTCTTTAGCTTCAGTTTATGAGTCAGCTTGCGAAAGAGATTTAAAAAAAAAATGGTATAAGAAAAACCCTAAAAAAACCCCAGCAGTTCCAGCGAAAATCTTAAAAAATTGAGCCTTCAATAAAACACAGTGAAAAATTGAGTATTTAAAATTGAGCAAGAGGTCTCAGAAAGGTGGAATAAACGAAATATGTTTGAGTTTTTAAACCTAAACAAAAAAACACACAGAAAAAGGAGAAAAACTACCCTAAAATCCAAAAAACTTAAGAATTTGAAGCTTCAAGTAAACACACAGCAAAATTTGGTAATTAAATATTTATAATAAATCGTAACAAGTGTGTAGAAATTAATTCACATTTCCTAGTTACTTGAGACTACTTTTTTTTACTTTCCTGCTTTAAAAATTTAAATTTAATCTTAAAGATATCCCACAAATATCTCTTCTTTTTCTTCTATTAATTTAAAGCTAATAAAATCAAGTCTCGAAATACAGTTGCTTCACCCACAAAATAAACCCAAGAAACTAAAAAAAAACCCCAAAAACTAAAGACACTTTTTTTGTTTTGGTTTTATCTGAGTTGCGGGTGTTGCGAGTGAAAAGTCAGGGGAATGGGCCCCATGCAAGACACGTTCCAGTTCGGTTTATCGGCTCATAAAGATGCTGCACCATTATCGTCTTAACCCAACTCTGTGGCTCTGCAGCTCTTCATCTGGCAGCCCTTCTCCGAAGTAAGAAGAATGCCGCCTTGTATTTTTTTTTACGCTGGGTTTTTTGTTGTATTTCTTTTGAGTTTTGTATGCTTTTTTTATGCTTGACACCCGCCACAATAATTTCCATGACTCAAGACTAGAGGAGGAGAGTTGGAGGTTGGATGGGAGATGACTCATGGTAAATGATTGATTGCTTGATGGGTTTTAAGTCAATTGCAGCAGAGGCAGTGAAAGGGGTGTAAATATGTATTTGCAATACGAAATTAAAAGAAGTCCTGCTTAACTCACAATTAAATAAGTAAAGCAACTTATTTCATCTTCTTCCCTGAAGTTAATCTTAAATAAATTAACAATAAAACGTATAAAACTGTAAAGATATATCTTCTTGCTTCAGCCAGACGACTGATCAATCAACCTTTAAGCTTGAGACTATGAAAATTTGATACCAAACACAAAGGCCGAGTCACTCTTTTGATGGATGGACACACGGCGAGTTCTCTTTCTCAAATATGTCAACTGAGAAATTAGCCAATAAAATATGAAAGAAGCTAAGAAAAAATAAAAAGAAAAATGGGGGAAACAAGGCAAATCAAGAAAGTGATTAAAAAACTATTCAATAATTAATAAGCGCTGCATTTATTTTTATACAACAAAAAATAAAGAAACAAAGCTGAAAACTGAAAACTGAAAAGAAAAAACCTTCAAGACGCACGTCGAATGTCGCATAAATTGAAAAGATAAACCACTATAAAGTCTTGACAAAATTAAGGCCCAGACCCATGATCTTAGCTTGGCCAAGAGCAAAATGAATCACTGCCTTGATGGAGATCTCTTGGCGACTTTATAGCCTCCGCTAAGGAGCTGCCTGGCTCCCATTAGCACCTGCAACGCGCCTTCACGCTCGTGCCCAGCCCATGTCAGGCCTATATATATATATATATATGATACATATAGATATATCTATGTACATATATTTATGTGTACCTTACAATGCAATCCCACCTTTGTTCATGTTAATTTAATTTTTATTTTATGGCCCCGCGCTGCGCAAACAAAAGAAACCCCGAAAACGAAAAACCCTTGAGGACTGCACTCGAATATTTGTTTGTTCTGTTTGCACTTACTTAGATCCATTCGAGATTAGGACAAGAAAAATCTGGAGTATCTGGAGATAGTCTGGAGATAAACTCTTGAAAGGCAAACAGAGCTTGGTACTTTGGGGGTTTGATAGCAGTTAACGCAGAGAAAGAATTAAGAGAAAGAAATATCATCATCTTTGGGGTGAAGTGTTTCAATGAAATCTTGGCTTGAAATAAAAGCCATAATGTAGAGGCATAAAATAATTATAATTGAGATGAAAAATATTAAAAAAAGCAATATTTTAGGGATTTGTAAATTCTATAAACACTTTTAAAGCGACATAATAACAATAAGTTGTCATAAAACCTTAATTGCTTTTATTAAATAAAAATTGTGTAATAATAAACCCAAAACAAATATAATTAAAATATTACTATATAAAAATATGAATAGCATAATTATATTAAAAACATATTTAAAATAATCAAATATTAAAATCAAATACAAAATAGAAAATGAAAAATATTACCAACCGAAATTTTTTATATTTTATATATTTGTTTATTAAAAAAATGTACTTATTATTATTATTTTTTAATGCTGCCTCTTAAAGCACACCCCATATATAATAAACAATAATGGAAAACCATTTAAAAACAATTAAACATACAAATTAAATATACAAATGTCTAGTCCTGGGAAATGTCTTTTGTTTCAATTTCTGTGTGCGCTGATCTTGTCTTTAAATGCGGTCTAGACCTTGTGAATGATCCTTTTCCGCGTAGCGTGGAAACTGCCTTTAATGACTATGTCCTTGTCGCTGATGATCACTTTCTGTTTGTTTCATTTTCGTATTTACTTTCTGTGGCGGATGAGAGTGATTTTTCGTGAAAAGTTCCCTCTAATGGGAATTGTGCATTGAGGCATAACCGAGGGCGGGCCTCGTCTCCGCCGGAGACGATTCTTCTTAGGCGGGAAGAAGGCCTCACAGTTGCCACATTCGGCGGCCCCGTTCTTAACCCTCCAGTGGCCATAAGCGTGGGGAACGCTTAACGCTGGTCAAAATGCGATCGCAATCGTGGGAGTTTCCCAGCCAAAAAGGCCAATGTCTTCGACGATTTTCATAATTAAATAGTCGTCGTCGTCGTCGACGTCTTCCCGCGGGAAACGTTCAAGCAAGTTGAAGGGTGGAAGATGCAGGTTGTAGGAAAAATTAATTTAAAAGCCAAGACGGAAAACGCCGGCATAATTAATGCAAAAAAAGAAGAAGAAAAATAAAAATAAAAACATACAAGACAAAAGGCAACCCTATCCATCGTTTAATGTGTGTTGCCATGGTTTTCCCTTCCTAACAAACTCGTCTTCAAGGTGTACAGCAGTCAAAACAAAAACAAACCCAACACTTTCCACGGCGACGACTACTACGACGTCATCAATGTTTGAAGAGTTCAAAACAGAGAGGGAGAGAGAGGAAGAGAATGACGGCACAGTGAACACCCTGTTTCGAAAAGTACAGTCCCGCTTAGAGGCTTTTGTCTCTTTTCTTTTCTTTTTTTTTCTTGTTGTTGCTCAGAGTTTTTCCGGAACGTCACGAGTTTATCGCTTGCCCGCGGCCTAACACGAAGCCAGAAGAAGATATAGCCTCCTCCGCCTCCTCCTTCATGCTGACCATAACGAAGACCCTGCTAATGATGATGATGACGATGATCATTATCCTCAGGTCTGGTTTGTGAGGATCCCCCCTGTTTCGAAACTTTGAAGAGGGGGGAGTGGTCGGGGAATGGATCTTTTGGCTTTTCTCTATACAGTTTTTTCGACAGTTTTCATGATTTTGCATATTGGTTAAAGACTTTTGTTGAAGATTTTTGTGAAGCCTGAACGAATTAGTTATTAATTTCATGATAAAATTCTTCTAGGCTCTCAAGGCAATTAAAAAATTAATAATTTAAAGTGTGAAATTTATAATATTTTATAGAAAATGTATGATTTCAAAATACTATTTAATTTTGTATGTAATTTAATTATTTTATAAGTTCAAAATAAGGAAAAGAAATATAAGTCAAGAATAAAGTTTTTTTTGAAATGCTAAATTGTTTATATATAAAATAGATATATTAAAATCTTCATTAAATTATGTATTACTTAAAATACAATTCACAGCCCAAGTCTGATGTAATTTCCATTTTCAAAGCACTTTCCCCACTGCTAAACTCTAATAGATCAATCTTTTAACCCCTCTAAGAATTCGTATATTTTAGTAACAATTTTAATTATAAGCCTCGCAATGCATTTGCATAATTGTGCAGTTACTTCTGGTCTTAATTTGTGTTTTAACGAGGTGAGAACAGGACAAATGAGTCGAAGCAGCCCGAACGTCACGCTACACGGGAACGGGGGTGAGCCTGGCACTATCCTGGGCCAGGATCTCACCACCACTAGGCCAACCAGGTGAACATGTGGAAGGCAGGCGGAAAACCGGTGGAAAACCGTTGTGAAAACCCCTTGTGGAGGGGGTGTGAACCTGCTGCTGCTCACAGGTCAGGTAGGACAGGGAGAATACCATAATGTTGCATTTCGGGGATTGCCTGGATTTATGCTTGGATTTTCCTATCTGATCGGTGGGAAAATAAAAATTAAAGGAAAAGTCATGAAAAAAAGAATATCAAAACAAAAGGAGCACTTGAACAGCTGACAGGGACAAGAACAAGGCGGCTGTGTGTAAAAAAAAATGATTATTTAGCCTAGGCTTTGACTTCAGCGTGGGGATTTTATTTTATTTATATTTATTTGTATTTTATTTTTGTATAAAATCTAATAAAACCGCAATAAATACTGCAAATGTCAAGGAACTGAAACATAATATTGATTTCCAATACATAACAACTTATGCTGCCAGTTACTGGGTAAAGTCGGGCCCAATTTTATAATAAAAATTTACAATTTGAAATAAAATTTTCTCAATTTTCCCCTCTTTTCCAAGGGAAATTTTAGCCGAAAATCAGTCAGAAGAAATTACTTCCTCCTGAGAATTTTCACTATCAACTAGCGACACCTATAAAAATTGTATGGCAGCCCAAAAGCAGGCTGCATTTTTTGCATACTCGAAATTCGAAGTTGTTTTGGCAAGCAAAAATGTTTAATATTAAAAAATTGCTTTTTAAATAATTTCGCTTGGTTTGTATACTAAATACATTTTTATAGTTTTTAAATTATTTGTTCTTTAAAACGGAATCAGGCAATTAAGACAGCGTACACGTTATATAAATATAAATACAAGCTTATGTTTTTCTAACTTAGAAAATATTTGTTTAAATATATAGAAATCTATTGTATTTGTAATTTGATTAATAAAGTAAACTGTTCTGATTTAATTTTACCTGCTAGTTATAATTATGTTAAGTTAATTCTTATAAAATTAATGTAATTTAAAAATATTCTATAATATGGAAATAATACTTATTTTTTTGAGGTAATAACCCTGATTTTGGGTATATATTTTGGGATTCAATTTTAATTATTTAAAATTTTAATGTATAGATTCTTTATTATTTATTTTTTATTCCAATGCAAATAATTTTCCTGATTGTATAAACAAATCTTTAAATAAATATAATTTTCTTGATTTAATATTGTTTTTTAAATTAAATTAAAATTGAAATATATTATTAAATTAATTCTAATTCTTTTAAATTAAATTTAGATTTAAATTATATTTTTCTAGATTTAATTTTTGATTTAATTTTAAATTTCATTTTCATTTTCTTTGATAAACTTTGAAGAAAACAATTAAAACTCAAACTGTTCTCAGTCGTTCGACCCTAGGTTGCTGTCTCGGCTAATACCGTATCGCGTATATCGTATTTTTTCGAACTTACCTTTAGAGCACAAAAGATACAGTCTTGGCCACCGCAAACATGCTGATTTAGGCCGCGAAACGATCGTCGAAAGGCGTCCAAGTGCCACAAGACCTGCAAGAGGGAAAGAGAGAGTGTAAGAGCGTGTGTGTATGTGAGATAGAGACAAGTGAGACGCGGCAAGGTGAGAAATCTCAGAGATGTGTGTATAACAGAAGAGCGACTGGAAAACCAGTTACCACGACGCCATCTTGCCAAAGATCGGAGACAAAGGCTCAAGAGAGCTCCCCAGAGCTAAGAGCCCAGGCCCAGACTTGGCCAAAAGTCGCGCCACAAAACTGGTCTTTCGCTATAAAAACCAGTTTCGTGCTTGGCCACAAAGCTGCAAAATGCCAAAAACAAAAGTTAAAGCCAAAAATCTTGGCAAGCTCCCACCCAGACCTGACTGAGACTGAGACAGAGACGGAGACGGCGACTGGTCTGCTGCTATAGCGAAAATCTATAATTTAAACAACTCTAATTTTGTTTTCGGTGCATTGGAGGAAAACCCGTCTCTCTCTCCACACTCAGCTCTCTTCTGGCCAGCTTAATTTTTGGCGGCCTTTTTTTCCGCCGCTTGGCTTCGTTTCGTTTTTGAAGTCAGAGTTCATCGTGGAATGAATCATGCTCCCCCTCCTCTGGATGGATGGATCTATCAATTAGGCCCTGCCAAGGCCTGTAATTATTATGTTCGGTGAAAGCCCCTCAGCCGCTGCCGCTGCCGTTTGAATCTGAATGTCCGAAAAAGTACCATTCAATTTGGAGCAATTCCCCGAAAAATCGAACATTGGAATACAGAAAACCGAAAAAACCAGTTTGTTAAGCAGTTAGAAAACCTAGGCAAGGGGCATCAAGCCAAATCTGATGGGATCCCAGCTGCACAGCTTCCAGCACGAGCCTGTTTTTTGTGTGGTCAGCCAAAAAACAGCAAGAAATCACAAAAAAAATAAGGTTTAACTGACCACAGATGTGTGTATGTATACCAAAAGCCAAAATTTGATAGGGAAACTTATGGAAGAACAACTGGAAAATTAAAGAAAAACTACTCAAAAGGGGGAAAAAGAAGAAGGCAGAAACGAATTGGTGGAGGTCTTCTTATGCGATCTTCTTTGGGAAGCTATTTACATTTGGGTGCTAAAAACAAGGCGTTGGGCTTGACAGTAATATGTGAAAAGGGTTTAAGATGGGTTAAACCAAAAACTTAAGCTTCAAAATCCTAAACAAAAATGGGAATTTACAATATCTTGAAACCCAGAAAAACTTCACTTTATAGGAAAGGATAAAGGAAAGTTAAATTCCTAAGCAAATGAGGAACTTACAAGATCTTTAAACTTAGAAAATCTTCAATTTACCGAAAAGAAATAATAAAATTCCAATTAAGAACAAACTTTGAACATAGAAATCCCCTTCTTAAGGAAAAGATAAAGTCCCAAGACAAAGGGTTAACTTCAAACTTAGAAAACCTTTCCTTATCTCAAGCTCAAAGAGAACAGAAAGCTTCAAAATAAAAACACAGAACGCTCAAAGAGAAAGAGATACTAAAACATCACGATATATATATATATATATAGCGGTTTTTGGTATAATGATTTCCTTCCTTCTATTTTGGACATTTTGTAAGCCAATTAATCCCCATTCCCATCGATGTCCAAGCCTCAAATTGACAAGTTCAGCCAAAATAGGAAGTCATTAGTGAAGACTTGTTGCTCTTTTTTCCTCTTTTTTACCATTTGCTTTTCCTCTTCCTCCACTTATTGGATACCCTCCTCTTCAGCACGTGCTACTGGAGCTACTGGAGGCATAGCCACGCCCTCTTTCAGCCCACACACACACACTGTAATTAATTAAAAAATTTAAACTTTTTCGGCCAAATGTGGTGGGTGGTGGCTCGCTCACGGCCCACGTGTTGCTCCAGCGGAAGTGCAACCACGATTATTCGGTCACAAAATGGTGGGTGTCCGTCCACCCAGTGGCTATTTGGCTATAGTTTGTTTTGTGTTTTTATTACCAGGCTATGGCTTCAAGACAGGTGCTAAACCCTTGATCAGTTTAGAAATAGGTTTTAATTGGGGTGAAGGCGGCAGTTTATTGCTGGCAAAAGTAGCCTGAAGTTTTATTTTTAAAGGTTTTGATTGCTATTTAATATATATTATATTAAAATTTAGGTTTAATATATATAAACTGAGTTGTAATTTATTTAATATGCATTTTTTATAAAGGTAAAACCCAATAGTCACTAAAGTCAGCTGTTACAAAGATTTCTTTTGAGCATTTTTAATCTGTCACATTTGCTGCTTACTTTATCGCTTTATATTATGATTAAAAAAATAATGATGATTAATATTAATATGATTAATATTAAATATAAACATTTTTTGGAACTATTTAATTTGTTCTAAAAACATTGATCTTTAACGATGTAAAATCTTAAATGAAAATCTACAAATCTTCGAATTCTTTATTAAAATTCCTCATCTGTCACACTTTATTGATCATCTATTATTATTTTTGCTAAAAAAATACGTATTTTTTTAAAATTTTAAATTATAAAAATCTATAAATCTATTACTACAAAAATCTGTCATAAAAATTGCTACACATTTTCCTTGTACAAAAAAAAAACTCTTTATAACTATTCCCTCTCCTATTAAATTCTTGTTCCCCTTGCTTAGTTTCAAAATCTATTTTTTGCACAACTTAAAAATCTTTTCCCCTTCCCCCTCCCGCATTTTGTAGATGTTTCAAACCGATTTGTTGGCTCTTTTCTTATTTTTTGGCCATGACTTGGCAAGAGTCTCTCGTCTCTGTTGGTTACATAAGCTCACAATGGGCTTAGTGGGCCAGGCAACAACAGAGAAATAAATAATAAGGAAATAAATAATAAAAGAAATAAACAAAATATCACAGATAAAACAGAAGAAGAACTGAGGCTAAGGAAAATAAGTACAAGTTTTCTTTGCATTTTCCTTTTGGTCAACAAAAAAAACGTATAAATGCTGTTGGTTTGTGAAAGTTACGATAAACCCAACCGAAAACCAGCCAACAGAAAAGCACAACAACAAATAAAATGCCCAAAAATTTCCCTTCAAAAGCGAAGTCGGCCACGGAGAAGAAGAAGCGGATAAATTGAAAAAATATTTTAACTTTGATCATAATTTATGCTCAACTCAAAGCAGCGGCAACCTGTTGCCTTTGCTGCCTGGCTAGCAACATATTGGAATTTTTTTTTATTTTTTATCTCTGTGATTTCTGATGCCTTCGATCGCCGCAGCTGTGGATATTTGCTAGCTGCTGTTGTTAGGCCGCTTTAAGCACTGGGAAAAATGATTAAAAGCTAGGAATAACATACTTTTCTCCTAGATTATTATTATTAAAAAAACATTGAATATTTCCCCACTGTGCATATGATAAATACCCAGCTATATGGGGACCCCGAAACTCCCCCACTGCCGGATCGAACCGATGGCAGCCTCATTCGAATTGATTAGCATACGATTTCTGTGAGTTTTATGTGTGGAATTTCTGTGGAAATAAATGTGAAATATGCAAGTCGGTGTGCTTGTCTCACTTCCGCGCATACTGCATGGTATATATAGTAGTATAGAGTACACCTTAACCCGTGTGAGTCGAGTCTCTTAGTGGAGCGTAAAACAATTGCGGCACTCTGGGGTTAATGCTTGCTGGCTGGCTGACATAATTAAGTTAGGCGGCAGAGGAAAGGCAACAAGAGCACGTCGGCGTAGGAAATTCAATTAAATTAAAGCGAAATGTTTAACGAGAGACTTGTGACAGCGGGTGAGGGTGAGGGGGGAGTCTGGTAATAGCAACAGTTTTAGATATTTCCCAGGATAAACACACACTACACACTACACACAGAGGAAGCCGTGACAGGTAGAAGCGTAGCAAAAGCAAGCAGCAGGTAGTTTGTAGGCCCTTTGTCCCTTAACCCACATCGCAGCATTATTGTGTCACGCTCGGAGCAGGAAAAAAAAGAAAAAAAAAATGGTACCAAAACCCAAACTAAAACCAGGAAACCCAGATCCATCTCGGGCTTCGTTCGATCTAATCTCAAGTGGTGCACCCGCTGAGAGACGGGACAAACGGCAGGGCCACAACACCATCGATCAACCCTCGCACTTGTGCAACGAGATAAATAAAAAAAACTATAAATAATAAATCAGAACCAGACTAAGGAATAAATAAATGCGATAAATTGAATTTATAAACTAATAAACTAAGGCGAAATAGTGAAATTATATTTCAATTCAATTTATATTCATTTATTATATTCATATATATCATATTTATTATATTCATACGTTAAAATTAAAAATATATTTATATTTATTGTTATTGTTATAATTATATTTTATTTATCATTTAAGTATTATTTTGAAGTATAAAAATATTACAATTATTATACAAAATAAGACTCCAATTATAATTGTATTTATTTCATAGTAAAACTTATATTTCGTTGCTCAATAAATAAAATGCTAATAGTTTCAATTGAAGTTACATTTATTTATTCATATTAAATATATTTATATATATTTGTTTATTTATATTTATATAAACGTTCATAGTTATGCTTCTATTTGCGTTCCCAGTAAATTAATTGAGAACAAACATTTATAAATATATTTACTTTCACATGGATTTTTTGTATTATGCATTTCCATATTTCCTAACCCATATTTTCTTTGTCTGTAATCATAAATAGGCGTAGTTAGTAGTTATATAGTCTGTGGTCTGGCACCAACTTTTGTGGATTATGCAAGAGGCGCAAATGGAACTGGTCGGTCGCCTTATAAATGCTTCACTTTTCGCCTTGTTTATTATTTTTTCTTGTGTTTGTCTTTTCACGGGTCTTAACTTTCGGATGGTGATGTTTCTTTTACGGTGGGGTGAGGAGGGGGGTTGGGCAAGGTCCATTACATGATCAACATGACAGTGACAACGACAACTTCAGGGAGTCTCATCATCACGATAGTTCCCAAAGCACCTTAATTTCATAGGTTTGACCTCCTCAGAGCTTAATTAAATCTTCAGAGAATCAATTCCCAATGTTGCCCTGCTTTCTTTTAATGTCCAGCAGCTTCTTGATGATTATATCTTGATTATTATAAGCGGATCTTAACATCAAATTATAATGGTATTCTTCATATTCGTACATATTCCCATATGTAGATATATTTTTGGGTTGTAAACTTTCGTTGAAGAAACTAACTATAATTCTCTTTAATGATGGCTTTAAGTTTTAGTTACTTTTAAGATATTCAATTTAAAAAGCTCTACGGATTTTCCTGTTTTGTATTAAGCTACAACTTGTATAACCTTTTTTTTTGTTTGGATTTTCCAATTTATTATAAATCTCAAACTGGTAACAGCTCTTCCTGGGGTTTTCCTTAACAGTTTCTTAGTTGATCCTGTCTGTAATCTCTACCCTACCTTGATCGCAGGCTCATCTTAAGTCCTTTCCCGACATACTCTTTATCTTCTCTCTGGTTTTCCCTACCCTCACTTCAAATATACATATATATTTTATGATCTTAACGATGAACCTGTGATTTCCTGTGTTTACTATAAATTCTCCTGTTCCTGTTAAGCCCCTTCCCTTGCCCCTTGGAACCTTTCTTTCTGCCTCGTTGCCTCGCATTTCATTTGTATTTATTTTTTGGTTATTTTTTTCGGGGAGAGAGACAATTAAAAAGTGCGCCCACAGAAATTGTCTCGTTTCTGGTGACTTTTTTAATTGTCAACTGCAGTTGCGTTTTAATTTCTTACTTTTTCTGGGAAGTCCAAATAGAGATAGAGAACAGGGAATTGGGGAATTAGAGAAGGGGGAGAAGGGGAATTTGGAGGGAGAGAAGCCAAAAAGCAGGTATTTTTTTTGTGACAGTTTCGGAAAATGCTTTTTACGGTTGTGCCTACAGAAATATGAACCCAAATGACCTCGTTCTTTAGTTTAGTTTTTTAGTTTGTTTAGTTTTTGCTGAGTTTTCTTTAGTTTTTATAAACGGTTTTTTGTTTAGTTCTTGCTGAGTTTATTTTTACATTTTTATACTTTTTTTGAAGTTTCTTTATCTTTTATTTATATTTTTTTTGTATAGTTCTTATACATTTTCTTAAGCTTTCTTTAGTTTTTCTTAGATTTTATTAATTCTTTTGTTCAGTTTTCTTGAAATTTTGGATTATTTAAGTTTATATTGAGTTGTATTAACTTTTTAAAAAGTTTTTAAAGTTCGTTTACTTTTTTTTAATAGTTACTCTTAAAAATTTTACAAAATGTTCCTTGAATTTCTTTAATTCCTCTAATTTTTCTTTAATTTTCTGTATTTTTGTATTGTTTATATTTAGTTTCTAAAATTGTATATAATATTCTATTAGTTTTTATTAAATTTAATTAAAAGTATTTAATAGTTTCCTTTCCTTTTCATTAGTTTTGAATTATTCTCTTTTTTAGTTTCCCTTAATTATCTTCATTTTTCAGCTTTTATTTATAGTTCTTTGGGTTTTTTTTTGTAATATTTCTATATTTTTCTTATTTTTCTTAAATTTTCTTTCGACTTTCTTATTAATTTTCTTGAATTTTCTTACCTTGCAGGTTTGAAAGAAGGCGCCAATATTGTTTTTGGCATTGAGGGCCGAACTTGTTGTGGCATTTGTTGCTGTTTGTTGCAGTTGCAATTGTAATTGTTGCTGCTGCTGCAGAGGTTGTTGCAAAATAAGTTGCTGCTGCTGCTGCTGTGCCGCTAGAGGGGCATGTGGCAGCGATGTTTTAATGGCCACCGTATCCATATTTTGTGGGTTTTTCCTCTCTAAACTTGCTAGTTTTTAGCACATGTTGGTTTTTTTTTTTTTTTAATATATCCTTTGCCGCTTCCGCAGCAGAAGCAGTGTAGAAGATAAAGGTGGAGAGGAAGTGGCAGCACAAGGGGAAGCCCAAAAGGGAAGTTGCCGCAACGGCAACCCTTTTCAGTTCCTCTTTCTTGTTCTTCTTGAGCAACTCGGCTCGTAGCTTCTTCTTCAGTTTTTTTTTAATACTTTTCGCACCTGTTTGCTTTGAGTTTAGGTTCTTCTTCTTTACTTCTTCTTATTTTCAGCTTAGTTATTATTTTGTTTTGGCTTTAATGTCACGCTCACACACAGCACAGCGCACACACAGATACATCTTTAGAGATGCCCTCAGAGATGGGGGAGAGACCGAGAGCTTCTTGGCTTTGAAAGTAATTCATTTCTTTAGTTTGCTTAATTTATTTTTTGCTTATTTTCACTGCTGCACTTTCCACCACCAAACAAAATAGTTTCATTCGACTCAATGTTTTGCAAGTTTTAAAAAAAACAAAACGCAAACAAAAAACAACAATAAAAATAAACGAAATGGAACTGCCGGGGCGAGACGACACAAACGTTTGAGAGCAAAAACAACACTGAGCGTGGCGGCTCAGTTTCCACAAACAATTTCCCTCTTCGAACTCGCATTCGAACTCGGCGGCGGCTCAAATGGGAATTTCCTTGCCGATCTTTCAGATATTTTCGAAGTGCAAACAGAGACTTGCAAAATTCAGTGGCTACTTTTAGGCGCAGGTTGATAAAGGTAGCAAATTGAAACTATTAGTAAGAACCCTGTTAAATTAATAACTTTTATCTTTTAAAAATTAGTTTTTAACAGAAAATAAAGTTAATACTTTTTTCTTTAGAGATATTTAAAGTTTTAGTTATTTCATCTACACATTTAATAGCATAAGCCATTTTACAAACATGTTGCTGATTTTTCCTGTGTATTTTTTTAAGGTAAAAAGGTAATCTATCCAAAGCGTTGAATATTAAAAGAGCATCTGGTTGTTTATTAAACAAATTATAAATTATGAAAGATATATTTATATATTTTTTAAAAATATTTATTTGAAGGAATTTTTTTCCTTATTTTATACACTTAAAAAAAATATATTATCATCCCTTTAAGTTCGAAAAACTTTGAGTTACCTTTTGGTACTTGTTGAAGTTCGAACTTCTCTCAACAAAGCTATATCTCTGGTTAAACTGAGTAAATTTCCCTTGGGGCCAAAGGAAATTTGCTCTTTTCTCAAGCCCGTCTCAATTCCCCCGGCAAATGAACTTTCAGGGCAAGCCAAGTTGGAGCTCTTCATACAAAAAACCAGAAATCTCCCAACACTGCTCTCGCTTCGAAAACAAGCCAAAAGACAAAATGGCGAACGTTAAGATCGCAGCATAGAAAACGAAACAACAAAAAGGCAGAAAAGGCACAGAAAAATACGTAAATAAGAAAGAAGGCGCAGAAGGCAAACGAAAAACACGTTTCAAGACTTCAACTTAACGAGTTTTGTACGCCGTTGTCGCCGTTCCAAAATCAACGTGCAACAGCGTTCGCAGCAGCCGCCAAAAAGGTAGAAAAGATCGAAGAGAAACGCGATAAATTCACTACAAAAAAAATTAAGTTTCAAAATGTTTATATATGTATGTATTTTAGAAACTTAATAAAATAATAATAACTTTATATATGCAATAAATAATTTATATTTTGCACAAACATTTCACGTTATTTATCATTTTTAGTATAAAGAAATATTTTCAAGCTTGAAAGTTTCCTCTTTTTAACTATAAAATCTTGATTTTTAATATTTATATTATTTATTTAAAAAAATGATATGATACTAAATATACCAAATAATTTATATAATTTTAAAATAAATTTAAAGACAATGTTCAGGATAAAAAAGTTTGAAAATGTATTATTTTGTACTACGAAATATTTATATTAATTTAATTATTTAAAATAATTAAAATAACAACTTAAAAAAAAAAATATTTTATATTTTTCCTTACTTTTCAGCACTCTCACACCTTTTTTTTGCGTGTAAGCAACTCAAAATATTGTTATTGAGGTTGCCAACGGGTTAAGGGGGCCAAAGCGGGGGCGATGTGGGTTCTACGGGTACCTACATACATATATATATATATATATAAACATAAACATATATATGCTATATGCTATATGCTGCTCGTGATGCTGGAGACCCGGAGGCTGAAGTGGCTTCTTCTTCTGCGCCACTGCATCTTTATTATCTTCTTCTCAGCTTTTCAGCTTCTTTTCTTGTTTCATTTTGGGTTTAGCATTGTTTTTGTGTTTTTATTTTTTTTTTTATGCTTGGTTCATGGCCTATTAGCTGCATTTGCGCAGCTTTTGTTTTGGGGGCCAGTTTCTCCAGGGAAGAAGAAGCCTTGTTTATGTGGCACTCGGGGCAGTCAGGAGCTGAGAATATTGCGCGCCAAAAAATGCCACGAAGAACAAAAATCGAAAATCGAAGCCAAGCCAAGCCAGGATGCGCGCGCCTTCAAGATATGGGGAGCTTATCATTAAACAAAAGACTCAGGACACGAACGCGAAGGGGAAGGCGAACGAGATATGCCCAAAAGCCGCTTAGGGTCCAGCCTAAGCCTCTGCCTGCACAGGGAAAGAATATACCGCCATAAATCGGTTATAAATTGGATGTTTCTTACCATAAGTAAATGGCTTTCGTTTTGGGGACTTAAAAAAAAGGGAATTAATGATGTTAACATGTTAATATTATCATAAATATTTCAGATTAAATACAAGTAAAACTTTGGATTTTAATTTAAAGATTAATAAACTAAAATTGTTTCATGAAACTATTAATAATTTTTAATTTAAAATAAAATAAGGCCTTAATTTAAAACCTTAAAAAAACGATATAGAAAATGATACAAATAAAAATGCAATAATATCAAATTAATTACGAATGCATATGAACTCCACTATTTACTATTTCACAATTTTTAACTGCCTCTAAGACTTAAAAAACTTTTGACAATTATGATAATTCTTATTCGCAAATGCCTGCGTTGCTTGTTGTTTGTCGTGCAACAAATTGTGGCAATTACTTTGGCATTCCTACACACACACAGGTGTGTGTTTGTGCACCTGCAGCAGCTCACTCTCTGGCTAATTAAATTGAAATGTACAAATTTGAAATTCATTTGCTGCTTTGAGAAATCACTTGACGCATTCACATCGATTTTCCCGCTAACCATAATTTGCAATTTTCCACGAGAACGGCTCATTATCAACGAGCCAAGCCAAGCCTCGGAAAATGGGCGCAGTTTGGGGTTCTGTTTTTTTTTTTGTGTTGGGGGCGTGGCAGTGGCCGAAAGGAAGGTCGCCTCCAGTCGCCACGGCAGTTTGATCCACATTTACCCCGATTGCCCAATCAGCCTCTGGTTGGGTTTTCGATTCGTTATGCCTGCTTAGATCAGGTGGAGCTATAAGCTTGGAATTATGTATATATATAATAGAAAGCATAAAGCCTAAGCCAAGGGTTAGCTTTACGAATTACACTAAATAATAGAAGGAAAAAATAAATAATATTCTTGGGGTTTTTGAAATATATTTTTCAACTTAGAAAATATTGTAAATTAGGTTTTATTAACCACTTAAAAGAGTGAAATATATTTCTCTAGCTAAGAAATACTCAACACACCTTTATTTATGTTTTATTTGCAAATAATTAAAGTAAAAATAATTTCTCAAGTTAATAAATATAAAACATTCAATCATTTTAATTTATTCAAATTTAACATTTAATTTTCGGTCTTAAAACCTTGCCCTTAGCTTCTCCCGATTATAATAATTAACACATTAACTCATCAACTCATTTCATTTGGAATTAACCCTATAAAAAAATAAGGAAACCCAATAATGCCTGTCAAGCCCTTTCCACTTGCTTCAATTTTGGTAAAAACCATCTGCATTGGCAGGACCTGCTATCCTTAAATTGAAAGCCTTGTCTTTTGCAGCTGAAATTTAAAAAGGATAAAAAAGAAACCAGCAGCTGGTTTTTATTCCGTTTCTTTTTTTTACCAAGTTTTAAGAGATAAAACTTGGACAAACCAGGGGATATATCTTCGGAGCTAGGACGGCAATTTATGTGCACAAATTAAAAAGCCAAAAAAAAAGATACGAAAATTCACAAAGACAGAGACAGAGAAAAGCACACAGAAAAACAAAATATATTACAATATTTTGCAAAAATTGTTCCCTAATAAAGTTTAAAGAATTGTGCAAATAAAAGAACTGTTAATATTTAACAAAAATATACAAAACCCTTAGAAAACATTTTCTCAAACATTTTGCAAATATAATATTAGTTAATACTTTGAAATATTCGCAAAAAATAATAAAAACTTGCTGGAAATTAATTAATAATTATTTAATCTATTCACACGTCGAAAAATAAAATATATAGGAATATTTCCTACGTAATTTCTTATTTAAAAAAAGGTTTTTAATTCCTTTTGTTAATTTTAGTCTCTTTGGCTTTACCTTTTCTTCAAGTGCTTAACTTTTGAAAAGAGAAACGAGTTGCAACAAAAAAACGGCAGCATAAAGGCAATCAAAAGGCTGCCACATAAATTTATGAGCTGCGTCAGCCAAATCCCCGCTTGCTCTGGCCAAGAAACCTGGCTTAAAAAAAAGCGAAGCGATATGGCTATGGACGCGTGCTGCTCCGTAAAAGGGGATATCCAGAGAGAGAGAGACAGAGAAGGAGCTCTGGCTCTGCCCAGGGGAGATCCCAAGGAGCTGCCAGTAACCAGGAAAAGGAGCCTTCGCTGAGCTGTGGCCAAAACTGGTTTCACGGTTTATGTTGCCATGTTTTGGCCCTCTGTCGAGTCCCTGCTAAATTTAGCACGAGCTGGCCATCAAGCTCAGCTGGCCAAGAAGAGTCCGAAGGAACTGGAGAGCTGAGGAGCTGGGGAGCTAAGGAGCTAAGGAGCTGAAAAGTTGGCATTAAGGGCCCAGGCCAAAATAGTTTTTTGGACTTTGTACGCTAACTTGTTTGTTTTGTTGTGTTTTTCTTTTGCCTTTTCTTGGCTTAGCCACGTTTGCGCGCCATTTTCCTGGCCCAAAGCATTGGCAATTGCAGTTTGGAGTTGAGTTGACCATCTAAGTACGTGTGGATGTATGCCTATATACATAGATAGATGTGCATATGCCCAAAGTTGGACATTGGCCACGGGAGAGCACTCGCATCGGTGGTTAAGTTAGAAGACGGAGAAGGTTTTTAGAACAAACAAGGAATAATATATATATAAATCAACGAAATTCAAGTATTTTAAGAGGAAAATAAGAAAAGTTTAAAAAGAAAATTGTTTTATTTAAAATTAAATTGTATATAGAATTATTTAGGGATATTACTTTACTCTCCAATTTGGAGCTAAAACAGAAGCTCAAGCTGAAAAAAATATATCTTAAACTGACTGATTTTATTTTGCTTTTAAAGAAATTTAAATTTAATTGAGTTGAATATAATTGGAATAAAAAAAATTTTGAATGAAAAATAACTTTGACACCTTTAAGCTGTCTTTTATTAAGATTTCCCCATTAACTCGTTTCCATATCGACTTTAGTTCCCTTTAGTTTTTCCTATTAAATAAACTTTTAAATCGTTTTTCTATATAATAGAAACAGTTTCCTAAGCCCAACTGGGCTTGGTCTGATCCGAAATCGCATTAGCACTCGAACTCGCAATCGCCTGGCTTTTGTTTGTCTTTTTATTATTTTTCTCAGTTTGTTTGTTTGTTGGCGTTGCCTTTCGTTTGCTTTGCTTTGCCTTGGTTCCTTGGCCCGTTTGTTTGTTTATTTGTTTTGGTCTGGTTTTGGCGCGTGGACTGTACCAAGATCAACATCAGCAGCAGCCACTGCAGCAGCAGCAACTGCTGCATGTTGCACTCTGCAGGCTGTGCTGTGCAGGCAGCTTAATTGACGCGCCAGGCAACGTCGTCAATTAATAATGACAACAACCAACGACCGACCGGGCCAACTCCCCTTTGCTTCCCTTTCTCCGATTGCCTTGGCTTTTCACCACAGAGGAGACAGTCGCCGCGACAAGCAGCATAAATTGCAGTTGCCATTACCAACACAAACTGCATCAGCAACTGCAGCAGCAGCAACATCAGCGAGTCAATGGAAAATTTATGTTTGACTCGTGCCCAAGTCAACAGCAAAGCTACACGGAAATTATATACATAAAGCCTTGAAAATATGATGGATATTAAATATATAGTAAGTAGATAAATTAATACAAAATTTATTAAATAAAAATATATATTTAATAAATTAAGGCAACTTTGTGATACGTCAGCGGGGGAATGAGCTTCAAGATCACTCAAAGTAAGGCTTTACCCTGAATTAAGAATAAAATTCTTCTGAATTTCTCCCAATGCTTACTTTCCTCTCCTTCTCTGAACCCGCTTCAAGAATCTCTCTTTCGCCGGTCATCCTCATCATGATCGTCCTCGTCATCGGCCATGACGTTAGCCTGCGCATCAGTGATTCCCAAATGAAGGAATGTGATTGCAGATCAAATTAGAAAATCAAAAAAATAAACAAAGGTAATAAATAATAAAGAAAAAGAGTGAAGAGATCAAGAGGTTCTTAAGGAGTCACATCCTTTTGTGCTGGCTAAACCCATTGGCCGGTCTAATGGGATTAGACTCATCGGACTCGTCATCAAAAAGCGGAGGTATTTAAGGATACCTTTAGATAAGACTATTAGCGATTGAAAGCATTGAAAACATTATAATCATAAGTCTATTGTCTTCATTGTCATTGTCTAAGAGGATTGTAGGCATTAGGTTTTTCTTGTTCCTTTATAAAAGCGATTTTCAACTTACAAGCTGAACATAAATCCTTAGCCAAGGAATTAGTTTGAATTTGGTGTTTCGAATTGCGACTCAAAATCATTTTTATATACTTTTTTCTAAAATAATTTATAAGTGATAATTAGCTTCTATTAATCCATAAAAGTCTAGTAAACCTTTATTTCAATTTCTAAATCTCTTGCTATATGTACGGACATCTAAAAGACTAATCTGTGCAGAACTAATACCTTATTTGAAATAACAATTTAAACAAGAAAATAAGCTAACTGATCATCCTGTAGGCTAACCTTAATTTCTGGATTCATAAACGCAGTAGATCTTCAAATAAATACAAAAACTTCACTAATTATTAAGTTCTTAAATCCCAGTTAATTTCGCAATACAATTATGAAATATATATAAGCCCTACGACATTATTTTTTATACCAAGATATATAAAATATACAACCGAAACAACACAGTAACAAAGTGTTTTAGTGGAATAACAGCCTCTCGGGGCTGCCTTTCTCTTTCTCCTTAGCCTCTGATTAGAATGGCTTGAGCTCCTCCAGCTTCTGCTTCCCGCCTGCCGCCTGGCTAATTACGAGGCTAATCAAAGCTCGATGCGAGTCAATTAAGAGACGGCGGCAATCCGTGATCGGTGACTCCAATGAGGATCTCCACAAGCAATGACAATTGTTGTAGCGGGATCGGGATCGGGATCTGAGCCGCTTTTGGGTGCAATGCAGCTGGACAACCGGTTTGGCGCGTGCTTCATGCTCCCTGCTCCCTTTCCTCCTTGTCGCCTTCTGCTTTTTGCTTTGCACAAATGAATTAATTAAAGACGACGACGACGTCGAGGGACCCCAGAGAGATCTGATCGGCTGAGCAGGCTGCTTGGAGCAGCTGCTCCTCTAGAAGTACTCCTTGGACAGGTGATCACGCGCCCCGGTCTTTCGCCTGTTGGAGACGCCGTCCGACTCGTCCATCATGTTCTCCAGCATGCGCTCCTGGCGAGGATTCAGCTGCGCCAGGTGGATGTCCCGCGTGGCCCGGAACCTGCCGCAGTTGTACAGATGCTCGTTCTCCAGCCGCACATAGTTCCAGATGAAGCGTCTAAAGAGGGGGACACAGGATGGAGGCAGGACAAGGGCTACACTTATTAAAAAAAAAAATAACACCGAAGAGAACCAAAAATCGTGGTCCACTAAGAAACTGTATTCCATCTTTACTTGGAATAACGAAATATTGTTAATAAATCGAGGCCATTTTGATATTTAAAGCGAAAGTCAATAAATCGATATAAAAAGTGGCGTTAAATCGATTTGATATCTGATATATCGAACAAATATAAGGAAAAGAGAGCCAAATACATGTAATAAAATGTATCAGTTATTTCTTGGATAAGAACAATAATTTTTCTAATTTTTTTCTTACGCTATTTTCGATTTAAAAATTTCTAATAAATCAAAGCTAACCTATATGAAACATTATTATATCTAAATTTATGATTTTTAATATTTCATTCAAAATATTTATATAAGTCAGGTTGACAATATTTTAAATTTCTGATATTTTTATATAGGAAAGTTTGTGATATTTTCGTTAATATAATAAGCATAATTTCATTTTCGATTTAAAAAAAATATTTTTCGATATTTTAAATATCAAGAAATAAAAATGTACTATATTATCGATATGATATGAAATGCGATATATTCGGTAATATATCATATCCGATATTATCACTCGATTAGCCTTAGTTTTAACTTGTACCTTCGAGATAATAAAGTACCCACAAAGGATACTGCTATTAAGCCCTAAAAACAGGCATTACTATTCGGCAGTTACTAGATTCTCCTTTCCCCTAAAAGAAAATCATTTCCCTAAGTCTCTTTCGCCGCCGCCCCCTCACCTGGTGATCTCTGCTATGCTGGTTATAGTCCGGAGATTGTACGGAGCAATCAGGTTGTTATAGAGAATTGCAAACTCCACGGCCCAGAGCCAGCGCAGGCAGAAATTCTCCACAATGACAAAATAGTAGAAGGCCTGCGGATAGACGAGCTGCTCCCGCAGGAAGATCCGCTGACCGTCCATAATCCTAAACAAACCAAAGTCCCGCAGAACGTCCCACAGATAACCATAGATGGTGGCCAAAATGCAGCTTAAGAAGAAGAGCCAGGTGTACGGATTGCCCAAGGTGCTGTCATGCCCACCTGAGGGGGAGGTAGGATCACAATCACAGTCACGAAATATGGATGAGCATCATAACTACCCTCCGATCGTTGGCGCAGAGTATCAAAAATGACCACCAGGAAGGACATCGAGTACTTTCCCGCATTGAACAGATAGATCATCGACTTGGAGCCACTGTCCCGAAAGCGTCGCAGGCACTGAGCAAACCGAAACCAAGCGGGCAGGCACCGCACAATGGGCACCAACACGTCCAGATGAAAGCAACTTAAGCTCCGCTCCCGGTGCAGCCAGCACATCAAATAGAACCGCACCATGATGTAGTGGTCCACCAGGCAGTTGACCAGCGAATTCAATTGGTCGCCCATCCAGAAGTCCGCAAAGCCCACATAGTGCAGGGGAGCGGTTATCACCCGCCCCAGCAGCTTGATTGTCCACCAGCGGGCCTTCAAGTTCAAGATGGGCAGCGGGATCACCAGCAATCCCGCCATAATTAGGATGAGGGCCAGGGGAAAGACAAAGGGATCGTTCAGATACATGGCCCTGTGATGAAGGAAGCCCAGCAGGGACAGCGTCCAAAGGATGCCAAAGATGCAGGCAATCTCCAGAAACCTAGCCGGTTGCATATGATCCCTCGGGTCAATATCGAAGATCAGGATGTGATTGACACCCGCCCGTTGCCAGCCAGCCACATTGGCGGCCATGTACAGGTTGAAGATTACCCAGGTGAGGGGGCCTCTATACAGACTCATAAAGGTGGCCTTGTCATCCATGGGGGGAGGTCGTTTCCAGTCTAAGTGGAGGAGAAAGAAAAGGCGAAGGTGAATCAAGGCGGGACACCCTCAAGGCGAGACAACCTACAACTGATTGCGGTGGCCAGGAAGAGCATCAGGAGCATGCCCAGAACGAAGCCCGACTGAAAGACCATCGACGGTGACGAGGGTTTATCCAGTGGCGGAACACGAAGCTTGGTCATGGCCAATTGCCGATTCCCTTTGGCCAGATGCGTGGTATACAGATCCTCCACCTCTCGGATCATGCGCTGCAAGTAGCGGCTGTCCGTGAAGACGGCTTGCGCCACATTCTCCTCAAACCAACTGCTGGCGGCCGTAGAGCGCAGATTCTTGTCATACTTCTTGCAGATCTTCCGAAAGCCAGTCTCATTCAGTGTCTGGTAGTTCTGGATAAGCACCAGGCTCAGGTAGAACTCACAGTAGGCCGTGCTTAGCTGGCCGTGCGTCATGATTTTCTTCGGTGCGCTCAGATTTCGTGCCTGAAGCCGAGATCCTTGACTTGGATTGCTGGCCATGGAGAGTTCGCTGGCTGTGTGGCCGGGTGACCGGGAGAAGGCCATCAGCTGGAGCTTGAGGTGACCATGCTTCCGCTTCGCCTCCATGAGCTTCTCCAGAAAGAAATTGTCCACCCGCGTCAGCTCCAGCTGGCATTCCATAAGGAAGCGCTCTTCGAAGGCACGGTAATAGCTTTGGATGGCATAGTCCCCAGCCAGAATGGTCGAGGGTGCATCCTCCAGGGCTCGCCGGATCATGAGCTTGAGATCCTTCAGGAATGGGATGGATTGAGAATACTAGAGGCAACTCTCTCTCTCCTCCAGCTCCTTACCCCATAACGCATGTACTGCTCGCGCCATTCGACCGTCAAGTGGGACTCGAAGGTCTTGCCGAACTTCATCGCGGAAGCGGATGAGCTTCTACGGCGCGGAGAGTACTCCGTCAGCTAGCCGGTCCGTAACATTTGTATTCGTCAGCTGCTACGAGTTCTGACATCATTCTCCGAGCAGTCAATATAGTTTATGAGATTTTCCAGGATATATAATAATTATTTTAACCCCCAAAATATACCAAGAAAGCCAAGGTGTAAGGGCTGAAAATCGAGGAAAGTTATTCCAAAAAGCGAAATAAAAAAAATTAACTGCCTAACTTTTCCAGTAGAAATCATCAAAAAATTTTCAAAATTCTTGTGTTTCTTGCATAAACTTTAATTGCTTCCAAGAGAGCGCCAAAACGCATACGATCGGAAAACACCCTTCTATCCATTATAGATATTTATAATATTACCTTTATATATCAATTTTAAGAGGATCGATGCGATTGAAATGATATTCAGAGGTCAAAAACATACCTGAAAGTAAAGGAAACCATGTTAAAAGATTAGTTATTTTATTTATGATATTTAGAAAAAGTATTTAAAGTAAATATTATATGAATATATGCTTGATTTTCTCAAGAACTTTCACACAACGTTTTACATTTTTCTTCAATTTAAAATTTAAATATTTAAATAGAAATATATATAACATATTAACGGTCAATATAACTAAACTAAAGTCCAAGATAAATAAATTTCAGCAGTTTCCTTGCCTTGGTGGATATATAAATTAAACCCAGTCCCAAAGCCCTAAGAGTGAGTGAGTGGCTTTTGCCACTTCCCTCGATTGTGATTCACTTCCTCGATCTCATTATGCGTTCGCACGCTGTTCCGCTCTTCCTGTCCAGGCAAAAGCTAAAGCTAAACTCAAAGCCGAGACCCAGACTGGGACCCAGACCGGGAACCAGACCGAGACCCCTCCCAGAAGCCAAGTGAGTCAGCAAAGTAACCAAGCTGAAGAGCCCTCAGCGAGCTAAAAGGAGGAACACTTATCAGTTGCTACTGATAAGCAAACTTAAAATGCTAATATTGTAAATATAAATATATAATAAAATTAAATATAAAACCCTTTAAAAAAAAAAATAGAGAAAAAAATATATCAAGACTTGGGCTCGTCCGGGAGTTGAACCCGGGACCTCTCGCACCCGAAGCGAGAATCATACCCCTAGACCAACGAGCCGGCTCTGGCAACTGCGAACTTTTTTCCCACCTCTTTCGGCTCATAACTCTCTGGACAGCTGTCCCTTACTGCCAAAAACAGAAATATGAATAAGCCATTCTACACTCCTCTGTGTTCTTTACTGCCTTGTACCTTTCTCCGCTCTCCTTGCTGGCGTTCTTCTCTTTTCGCGGATCTTGCGAGGCTTCTGAGGGCCAAGAGCCGCTCGAGGGTGACGACGATCGGTGAGAAGCGACGCCTACGACGAAAACAAAAAGCTGCCTCTAGAATGGCAACCGCAGAATACAACAAATAATAAATGCAGCAACCAAAGTAAAACAACAAAAAAAATATATATACACCAACAAGAGTACAAGTAAATCAACAAAAATAAATAATAAAGAAAGCCAGCCAGGAATAAACAATTCTCAAAAGCGTCTCTTTTGTTGTTTCTTCTGGAAACTTGGCAGTATTACGCAACAGTTTGTGGATTACACAGAAAGATAAAGACTAAACAAATAAATTAACAAATACAAAATGTTAATCAAAGGTATATTAATATAGTTTTTAATAAATAAAAGTAATGTTTAATGGGAAATTTGCCAATTTCTTGTACGATCTTTTTTGAAAAAATCTACAAATTTATTATTTATGATTTTGTAATTCTTAAATTTATTATAAAAATATTATTTATAGAGACTTGATACAATGAAATAAAAGAATTGTAATATGTCCTGTAAATTTTGTATATAAAATAAACAAAGAAATTGATTTAAACAAATTTTATATTGATACTATGTTAAATTTTAATCTTTCTCCTGTAATTCTCCTGTTTATTCTGGTATAAAAGGTTTATGGTGTCAAAAATTACTACTTTGCTGGTAAAAATATTTTAAAATTATTATTTTAAAATTTTTATTTTAAAAGGGTCGTAAGAACGAACACGCCATCAAGCGGCCACAGTTTAAACTACAGTCTGTGGGCGAGAGGTAAGAGAGGGAAAGAGCGCGATGAATTTACTCGTACTACGTTATATTTCTCTCTTTCCCCTCGCCCACAAGCTGTAGTTCAAACTGTGGCCGCTTGATGGCGTTTTCCTTCTTATGACCCTTTCAAAATATATTTTAATATATTTTTCTGCAGTATTTATTTGTGGTTCTTGCATAGCATTACAACTTTGTGGCAGCCATAATTTATGAGCCACGCGACACGAGGCCGTGAAACAATTAATTGAAAAGAAAAAAAACAAAAACCGGCAGCCACCGCAAATCGATTTGTTACTTTTTTGTACCATTTAACCCCAAGCCTTTATGGTATTGAGAAAAAAGATTTATATATATAAAATACACTGCGATTGGGGTCACAGGGTAGCGCCCCTTGGAATTCGGTCTGAGATTTGGATTCGTAATTAATTAGTGGCCTGGGCGAGGCCTGGAGCTAGACAAATTGTCCAGAGAATTGGAGTTTTATATGTACACTGTAAATGGCATTTATTTATAAATATATATATATATATTATAAGGTTTGCGCATTGTCAAAGGTTAATTAAAGAACTTAAAAATAAAGAAAAATAAGGACCTTTGAAAGAAATAAAAAAATGAATAATAATGAATTAAATAATAAATAAAATGAGAAAAGCCTCTCAATTATCTATATAAATTTACAGACTGACCTCCATATAGCAAAAGCAAAATTACTTTAAAAATGTAAAAATAAATAAATATACATTAAAATTAATGAATAACCAAATCAATAAATACATAAATAAATAAATAACTAAATAAATATTTTAATAAATAACTCATTAAAATTAATGTAAAAAGCAATAAAATCATGAAGCTCTCTACTTTGAGCCTTACTTAAATCCCAGATAAAAAAAAAATAAGGGGAAAAGCGATTAAAATAATGACTTCTTTGTACGCCTCACAATTAGAAATAATATTATTAATAAGATATAATCTGTACAGAAGGAAACCCAGCCCCGTCATCGATACCATCTGCCAGCATCCTCAGTTGGCCATTTTTGCAATCAATCAATTAGTGGGGACGATCACTTCCTCTCTCTCTCGCTCTATCTCTGTGTATCTCTCCCTTTCAGCGGAGACAATGTGTGGCGCCAAAGCGGAAGTGGGTCGGGATAGCATAGGAGAGGCATCCACCCAGTGGCAACTTCCGTTTTAAATGGCTAGGCCAGCAATCACGGCCAGAACTTGTGCAACTTCCGTGAGCAACCAATGGAAATTATGGCATCGCTGAGACTTCAGTTATATCTTTATCTACAGCTCCTGGTTCCTGGTCCCTCGTCCCTGGTCCAGCTCCAGCTTGGTAATTACAAATGTCAGTGCCTCAATTGGCAATTGGCAATGCGTAATTGGCTAATTGAATTGCCATTGATCGGTGGATTGAAAGCCAGGCCAAGCAGTTGCTGTAACTGCCACATCCGATCATTCATCTTGGCCCCATCCCCATTCCCTGTCGCCTTACATGTCTCCCTTACCCCTTGCCCTATAATTAATCATTTAAAAATCTTTCACAGAAAACATGATCCATCTTTGGTGGTGGTCCAGTGCCCTCTGATCTCGCTGATCCCCTCGGCTGTGGGTGGTTCTCTCGCTACGAAAATGCTGGCTAATGACGCCCCCGTCCCAAAAAAACAGAGACCACACATCAACGCGCTCTTGGCTTGGGGCTTTTCTGGGGATTTCTTTTAGTTAAGTTCAGTTTCCAATGCCATGCCATGGGGAATGCTGAAGAAAACTTCAGGCCAGTGAAGTTGCTCTGAGAGCTGCAAGAAAACTTCAAAAACTTGATTTGGCCACCGAAATCGCAATTGGAAACTAGAGCAAACTGGGGAATTTATTTCGCTTACAATCTAAGGCCACCGTGGGTTAAGGTCCATGAGAAAACTATTGGATTTATGCCATTTTTAACATAAATAAATGTTTTTTTTTTTAATATTTAAATAAATAAATATTCATTATTTTAAAACTTCTACATAACAAATTTAATTTTCTTTTAAAATCATTATAAAAAAAATGTCTAAAGATTCTGGTGAAAATTAACCACAACAAAAGGGACTTTAAAACATTTGAAGACTTTTGAAACCTTAGTAAAAAAGAAAACAACAATTTAAAGCAGACTTAACAACATCCCACTGTGCGAATGGCCGACAACCTGTTGTTGGACTCGATTATGATTTTGTGGCCAAAGAAAGCACACTGCTTAAATAGAAATTGAAATAAAATAGAAGAAAAAAAACATGCATATACATATATAAAATATATATACAGACTGAGTCCGGCCCAGGAAATGGGCATTATTCTGGGCCCGGCCATAACAATTACCTCTGCAATAACCATTACAATTACCACCACAAACACTCTCTTGGAATTTCTAATCTCTGTCGACTGTCGGCTTTCGGCTTTCACCTTTATCTCTCTTCGGGCCCGAAATTCAGACCAATTCTCTCTCTTTCTCTCTCTTGGCCACGGAAATGGTAATGGAAATGTTGGTGGAAATGTAAATGGAAATGTAAATGCCATGTAAATACACAGCGGCGATCGGCTAATTGAAAATGCAACGGAAACAGCGGAAGTGCAGAGCACTTGGACCTGAATTCAATTGTTTCAATTGATTTCGGTTCATTTTGGTATTTTGTGATTGATTGTGTCTCAATTAGAGCCAACTGTGACACAACACAAAACACATAATGGGAAATGGAAAATGGAAAACAAACTGGTATACCTAATGAGAAGGGACAATCGGTTCGATTAGCTAATGAGATTGCATTTAACGGATCGAGTTGGTTAAACATGCAAATCGACAGAGTTTCTGGTGGGAAAATAAAAAAAAACTGATCATGATACTAGTGTTAACAATTCAATAAAAAAATAACGACAAAGGGAAGTTACTATAACGTATTATAGATCAGTTTTTCTGTTGAATAGAAAAGAAATTGATTATAAACTTATTATAAAAACCTCGTGAATAACAAATTAAAAGTGTATACAAATAAAAATAAAGGCATATATCAGAGTTTTAAGAAGCTATGCTATCTTACAGTCTTAAAAATTCCTCAAAATATACTTAAATATATATCATAATTATTTTGATTTACGTTTCAAATTTAAAATAAAAATTAAAAGCCAGACTGTCTCTCCCTCTTTCCCTCTGTATCTTTTATTATTATATTTTATTTTGCGGCATTTGTTAATTGCTGTTCACAACTCATCAAACAAAGGACAGAGTTTATTTATGGTAAAATCGTCAATTGTTGCCAACAGAGTCACGAAGTATCATCCACCCATGGTCAGCATTGTTGTTTCAGGGCCAGAAAGCGAATGCTGGCCGGGCTAACACCCGCATATTCAATGCTCATTTCTCGGGTTCCGTCTTCAGTCTTGTTTCGGTAATTGTATGGCAACAAACAACGAACACTGAACAACGTACAACACCATGTTCAGCCATTCGAAAGTTGTCCATGTTCAATGAACCTTTTAAACTGTTACCATTTCTTGTGGCTCGCTCGAGTTCGTGTCCACAGTCTTTCGTTTCATCGAAAATTGAATTTCCATTGGCCGTTCGTGGAAATGTGGAAAAACGGTAGCCCAAAGTGGAAAGTGTTTTCCGGTCCACGCCTGTTCCCCTTCTCACTTCCTTCTCCTCTTTACCCAAACACCGATTAATGTCTCTATTCGGTGGCCTAATGAAGTTGGCCAGAAGGGCGAAAGGAAATTAGTTCTAATTGCAATACTATTTTGTATTTATTTATTATTTTTATTATCATTAATTATTAACTTTTAATGTTTAATTTTTAATTTATTGATTAGGTCAAAAATAACCTCGAGTTGTAAGGTTCTGCGGGTGGATTTAGGCAAAAAATATTAAAAGGTTTTTTTAATATTTATAAAAATTAAAAAAAAAATCTAAAGAATGGAATAGCTAAGGAAATACATTAAATTCCAAATTGTAAATTCTATTTTTCTGGCTATAGAACAGCTCTCAGTGTTGCCCATAAGATTGCAATAGGAAAATCAATAACTTATACTAAATATTTTAGGTAACTCCCATTGTTTCTTCAACACTTTTCTCAAATAGTACTTCTGGCTACCAATTATTAATATTATTACACTGTAACTGTATATCTTATGTTTCAACAATATATTTATGTTCTTGTTTTCCCTCAACATTTTATTCGGCCTGAAAGTTTTTCTCACATTGCTAATGACAGCCAATGGACAGTCGGCTGCGGCCACCGCGGGGAAATCATCATTTGCTTTTGGCCATAAATATCAAATTCATATTAGTTGCCAGCCAAGTGGAACCCCTTTGGCTTATCGTGTGAACTAATCTGAGGGGAGTCGCTGTCGCTGTCGGAACTGGAGGAGTCTTCGTCGTCGTGGTCGTCGTCGTGGTAGCTGTGAAATGATGTGCGAGTCCGTGAGCATGGTACTTCCTCCCCTTCCTGGGTCCCCTGATATAGTATATATATATATATATATATATATATACAAGTCGTATAATATCATGGACCGATTGTTGACCGTCTCTTCTTCGCTGCTGAAATTGAAGCCCGGCCTGAGACTGCCGTTTGTTTGCAGCTACTTTATTACACCACAAAAGACCCAAGACGCTGGCGAAGAAGCGTTTTCTTGAAGGTTTCTGCCCTCTTGCCTGATTCTACGTACACTTGCAGAAAAATGTACATGAGAAGTTTATTTAAAAAATATACTTTGAGTATTAAAAACAAAAACCAAACAGCTCTATTCATAAGGAAATTATATCATAAATATTCTTTGATATTTTCTAAGAAAGTATCTGAACTTTTATATCAAATTTAATATAATCAAAAACAGCCAAATCAAGAGTTATAAAATATATTTTAGATACATTTCGATAATATCATGGATTTTTTTAAATATTAGTTTATATATTAAATTTTAGTATATCAACGTTTTGATATTTAAAAATGTAATATGTCAAAGTAAATATTTAAAAATTCAATAAAACTTTAATATATACTCAAGGTTTCCTTCCAAATATAAACATACATCCCTTTTTATATTTTCATAAAAATATTTTGAGACGGTGATGATGTTTTTCTTAGAGTGTAAACCTTGCAGTGTATGCTTTTTGTCGCCGAGGGTCTCGCGTTGCAGTTGAGTGCCCCCGACTCCGTTCTGGCCAAAAGAAACACATTAAAAGCATATCAGGTGAAATCATCGGGCTGTTCTCAGAGTTTGTCAGTGGCAGGTTGCAAGTTGCTTAGTTGCCAGTTGCCACGCACTCGGCGAAAGACTCGACTCTTTCTTTAATTCAAATTTGACCAACAATTTTTTAGAATAGCCAAAAAAAAAAAAAACAATCAAACCTTGTTTGATCTCTTGGTCGCCTTTAAAGACAATGGATCTTTGGATCCGAAATCAAAGCTGGCACACTGTCATCAGATGTCTCTGGCTTTCGTTTCCTAACTTTTCGGGGCTTGGCCCACGCGATTTGGCCACATTTGATTGCCATTGTCTTGTCGCGTTGATTTGTTTCCATTACCAGGCATTGTCTCCCTATATTTTTAGAGTTAACTAGGGGTACATACGGCTATTACAGGGTCTTGGCCACAAACTGGGACTTTTGTGGGGTAATAACATGATTAAAAATTTCTTGTGATATATTTAAAGAGTATCAGAATTACAGAAATATTTTAAAACCAAACTAACTACAAATTTTGGCATTTCTTAAATTTCGGTAACAAGCTTTATGTTTATTTTTAACTAATATGGCAAATGCTGATTATTATTTATATATCAAAGTGTATCTGAGAGTGGCTTTATCGCGTTTATAAATCAATTGTATAGGAATGTCATATGTCGGACCTTCTCCTTGATGTAAACCTTCTTCAAGTCCTTGGACTGCGGCTTTAGTTTCCGCAACTGCTCATTGGTGTAGCGCATGACGATCCTGGCACTATCAATGTTTGTCGGCACCTGGTTTGGCTGATTCGATGTGCCTCTCCAGCTGGTCACGTTGCCGTTGCCGGGCGAATGATAGCGAGATGAGTCTCCTTTCTCATTCTTCAAGGGTGCCCTCATAAGTCCTTCAGTGAACAATTTTCCAGTTCGATTGGCCTCTTGCTTGGCCTCCTGCTTGGCTTCCTGTTTGGATTGGGTCTTGGCCCGATGATGCTCGTCCCACTTCTTGGTGGTGGGTATATAATGCATGTCTGTGTTTGGAGTAGACTGCAGTTGTGCAGGCGATGGTTCATCCTTTGTCGGTGATGACAAGGATCGTGTGGTTGCATTCGGCAAAGAGTCCTTTTTTTGCTTCTGTTGCTGTTGCTGCTGCTTTTCCTTTATTTTCTCCTCTCTTTTCAGCTGCTGCTGCAGCTCCAGCTTTCTCTCCTCACTCATCTCGCGCAGTACCCTCTCGATGCGTTCCTTCTTTGCATTTCGTAGTTGGTCCACACGAGTCCTTTCCTTGGCGGTATAACGCACCGGAGAATACGAGATATGAATAATTGGCTGCGATGGCTCAGTGTTTTCATCCTTGTTGTTATCGGTGACCGAAACACCTTGGCCACGCCTCTGTTCCACCAGCTTAAGGGCCGCCAGGGCTTGCTCGCGACGCCGTGCCCGGACAGCCTGGCGCTTATTCTCACATATCAAGAGAAGCTCCTCATAGGAGCACAATTCATGCGAGGCTATGCCGCAATCTAAAGAAGTTGACTTTTTGAGCTCCTTCTGAATCTTCTTATCCATCTTTTTGACACTCTTCAGACGTGGCACAATCATGTATTCATTGTGGTCCAACAGAACCACCTGGGAACCATGGCCAACTATTGAAGGGAAAGTATATTAAAATATTAATTGGAAGAGTCTGTAGAAACAAAGGGAGATGGAACCTTTCATGGGGATATTTGAAAAATCCTCCCATTGCTGCCAATTCTCATACTCCAGAGCCTCCAGATCCTTATCAGAGTGAGCATTCGCCTGGGTTACGACCTCTTTCTTGTGTCGCGGCACAAACTCCTGGGCATTTACATTCGGATATCTCTTGGTTCGAATTTTGGAGTTACCTTCTTCACCGTGGTCGTATTGACGCGGCACAAACTTTTTGGCATTTGGATTCAGCTTTAATTTCACCGATATATTGGATCCATCGCCATTAGCTCCAATAGCATTATCCTTGCCAATCATCAGCAATGGCTTCTTGAAGAACAGCAAATCTGGGCAACTAGAGGCTCTGACTAATTTATTCTCCATAATTTTAGAGTTATTTTGTTCTATGTATTATACACACACACCAATTGTTGGCACACTAAATACTAGCGTTGACCTAAAAATCGGGGCCTACTCGGGATTTATTATGATTTTCAGGTGCGATTTTTACTCATTGAATTTACATAAAAAAAATCGCAAGATTAACTTTAATATATCCTAATTTTAGGAATCAAAACTTAATATATTGCATTTTTGAATATCAAAAATATCGCGTTCTTGTAAATAACAATTTTTAAATATTGAAAATATCGTTAGTTTCTTTTATTTATCGAATATTAAATATTGAAAGCAAAGCAAAATATAATATATTGATAATATATAATATATATCTTTTATCGTTGGTATTTCGATTTTAAGAAAATTTAAAATTCCGGCAACTTTGAAATATTGAAACTTTAAATATAAAAAAAATCAAAAACTTTGATATATCGGAAATTAAAATATAAAAATATTCTATTAAATTCAATATATTAAAAATTTTAAATTATTTATTTAAAAATATAGCATTTTTTGCAGGGTATTTCCTAACCATAATTCCCCTTAATCATCAATCTTAGATGGTATCCAGGGCATCCATGGCTGTGTAAGGCTTGTAACACGTATCGTGTCGCCTGATGCCACGCCTTGGTTTTTCGTAAGAGTGGCATGTAAGCAATAAAGCTGAATAAAACTGAATATATAAAGACAAAAAACAAAAAAAAAAACAGAAACCGACATAAGAAATAAGAGCACACGCCGTCCGTGCAATTAGTTTAATGTTAGTGGCCGCACCTAGGCCTCGCCCAGCCTCCCAAGATCCCAAGATGCCAGCTCCCCAGTCCTCCTCCAATCCCCAATCCCCTCGAGCTGTCGAGCTGGGGTTAACTACTGTATTTGGGATGTGTGCTGGCTGCGCCAGTGAGTCATGGCGATCGATAGAGAGATTTATCCAATCAATAATTGAGCAAGGCCTGCAGACAGTTGCACAATATGTGTGCAGCACTCTCCGATTATCGATCGATCGAAGGTAAGCGGTATGAAGATGTTTAAGCCAAGGAATGTGCATATAGCGAGAGGAAAGCTATAGTAGATTTAGATATATAAAACTTTGATACATCAATATTTTTAAATATCAAAAATAGCATCAGTTTTTTAATGTTTAAATATCGAAAACATGGCAATCTATAATATATCACATTTTGACATATGTATGTCGTAAACTTTGATATATTCAAATCTTAAATATACAAAATATTATAAACTTTTATATATTCCATTTTTAAATATTGAACATATTAAAAAATATACAGTATTTAAAATGAAAATACTTATATTATTGCAATCATTTCCAAAAATATTATTAATTATTAATAACAATAATAATATTAATATATTTATAATGAGATAAAATATCCGACAAATAATACACATGAATTATTTCCCAGATTTACCCCTTCCCTAATTGAAATGCAAAAATACATAGTTTTATGTGTAATTTCTGGTATTTAAAAACATCAATGAAAACCTAGCTGTAATTAAAGATATATATATACTATATATATATGCTAAATCTCTTGAACAAAGTCATGAATGAATACTCTATAACGTGTTACCGATAAGTGGGAAAAAGTCTCAACCAAAAGGTGGGGCAATGCTACTCCCAGCCAACCCATTTCTAGTTGCAAACGGACTAATTGTTGTACGAACTCTGCCGACTTTTGCATAATTTCCCTTACATCCCCATACCATAACCCCATTCCGAGGGAGGGAGCATATCATTAATATACAAATTTATGTTTATTAAGCGAGCTGCTTAGTTCAAATTTATGCAACTGGAGTGGTGATGGTGCCGCGGCGCCTTCTGGCTGGCTGGGGCTGGCTGACTGGTAAAAGAACCCAACTGCTTTGGGCCAAGATCTAACTAACAACCAACAATTGGCCATGTGAAAAGTTTACCTTGACTGAGAACTAAAAAAGAGATATACTCCCTGTACATATGGAGACACGAAGGCACGAAGAGAGGTAGCTGCAGGTGATCGTGATGAGTAGGTAGCCACCTTATATGGGGCATTTGTGGCGCCCACCTAACAGCCAACACTCTCTACCTAAATTGAACAACGAAAAACGAAAAACCCAACGAAATTCGGCGGCCAATTAACACAGTTCGATGGTTGATGGCTGAGACTGAGACTGGGGGCCGAAGGTTGCCAAATATCTCAACCAATGGAGGCCATCAATGAAATACTTAAATTATATTTATAATATTTGAAGTAATACATAAAATATATATGGTTTTTATAAAGGAAAAAAATATAGATTATATTCCTACCTGCACGGCACAGTTGAGGAAACAATTATTCTGCCCGGGTCCATTGAGCAGACCCTTCGATGAGGGCTCCAAGCTGGGTGACATCAGGTTGTTCGGAGCTCTCAGCAATTCCAGGATTCGGTTACGCTCGGAACCGTTTTGCAGCGAACCCACGGCATAGGCCTTGGGTGATGCCTGAGCGTACAGAGAGTTCGTTGTGGCAGTGGCAGTGGCTCCACTGGCCAGGCGATATAATGTGCTGCCCGGTGTTGTGGCCATTCTGCGTCCACTGCTGGCTGAAGACATTCAAAAAAGAGCTGAAGGAGTTGTGAAGCTCTGTAAGCAGAAAAGAGAAATGCGGGGTTAAAGACAAGTGTCACTCAATCACTTCATCATTTCATGTCCCCATGTCATCGGTCATCCCAGATCCCAGATTTGTGATTTAAACAAAAACAAAAACAAAAAAAAAAGAGAAAAAGAGATTCAAGATACGAGTTTTGAGTTTTAAGATCTCAGAGCCAAGATGATGTGGGTTGGCCCTGACGTGTCGCCGGCAATTAGTTGCAGCTGTGAAAAATTTCCCCCATGTCAAAGTAGAAGCGTGAGCACGAAGGTGGATTATTACACGGTATATTATATGTACACATAGCCTAGTTTCTATGACATATGTGTATAACAACTAAATCTTGAGAAAATATTATATATTTTATACAAGAAAATTTATCATTATATTAGTTACCATTCTAGCGGAAAATGTTCAACATTTTCCCAAAGTAAAAGTCAAGAAATTAACTAAAAGCTGTTCCTTTACTTAAACAGTTTAAGAATATATTTAGTTGTTAATATTTATAATTTAAATTATTAATAAATTCATAAACAAAATATAAAACTCTGCCTAGGCTTAAGCTCTGATAATTTTAAATAAATTAAAGCAAACATAACTTGTCTTTTTTTCTTTCTTTCTTTGAAAATTTATAAATATTGATGAAGCGAAATCGATGTTAGAAAATCCTTAAGAACGATTATTCCACTCTCCAATCCCCCCACTCTCCTTTCCCCCCAAAAACCGGAATGCTTGGCATTTCTAATGACAAATTCCCCCCCACTTCAGCCATGACTTCGGTCGAGTTCTGCGAGTGAAAGTCGCGGCGCCAGAGATACTACCAACATTGGCAAGTAGCATAAAGCTAGCTTGTGCGTAGCGTAGCCATGGTATTTGTGTCACTCGGAGAGCGGAAATGGCCAACTGGGATTATGCAAGCGCTAATTGCAGGCCAGTTGTCATTCGCAATTCACTCATTCATTCACTCACTCATTCATTCATTCATCAATCCGGCATGGCACAGCCAGCATTTTTATTTCTTTTAGATGTTTTCATTTCAGCTTGCGTTGCGCATATTTTCTGCTTGAGAAATGGGAAAGCTTTCGCCAAACGAACATGTATTTAAAATTAAAAAAAAAGAATATATATATATATAATAAAAAATACTTTAAAAAGAAAAAAAAAATTAATCAAGTCAAGGTTCCACCGAGATTTGAACTCGGATCGCAGGATTCAGAGTCCTGAGTGCTAACCATTACACCATGGAACCCACTTGATTTCAGCGAACTAAAAAATTCATAAAAACTATTGTTAGCTCTCGCAATATTGATAGCTAAAAATAAATTATGAATACTAAAAAGGCCCAAATTTCAAACTTGAATGAAAATATTCAATAATCATTAAGGGATTTTCCTTACTACAAGGCTACAATTAATAAAGAAAAAGGTTTTGTTTAATTAACCAAGAAAAAAAAATATAATAAATGCTTAAATTTTATCAATTTGAGACTTAATTATAAGAAAAATAAAAATTATTTGACGATTTATGTTTAACAAAAGCCAAAAAATAAAAATAACAATGTTTGGGATTAAATAAAGGTTACATTTAAAATGTTATATAAATGCTAAATTTGAACAAATTTTAAATAAAACAGAATGCGTAAAAATTTGCTTGGTATTTTAACTAACAAAAGCGAAAAAGCCAAAAAATGTTCATGAATTAAGATAAATATTATTGAAACAGAAAAACAAGAAATATTATAAAATTATAATAAAATAAAACAAAAATTAAATGTAATTCGTTAGTATAATAATATACCGTGAAATAAATGAATATATATATAAACATATAAATAATTATATATGTATAATATATTAATAATAAATGTATACCTAATTTGTATTAATAAATATGTTAATTATAGACAACTCTACTTAATCTACTTATTTTTTATTATTAATCAGAATTATTTAGTATGTAAGCCTTTTGTGTTGGCTTTTATTTATAAAATACATTTTCCAAGAACTAAACCTGTTGGAATTTTGAAAAATCAAACATAATTTCTAGGCTTTCCACAGCTACTTATAATAAAAATGTAAATTCAGATTATTCTTCTTTAAAAAAAAGTATTAAAATAAATCCATATTTCCAATCTAAATTCCAAACACAAATCAACTTGATAAATACGTTTCAACATTTGAATATTAATATTTTTCTATTTTTTTGGGAGCTGCCCTCAATACCCGGAATCGATTTTCAAGTGGAAATCGGAGACTTTCAATCGTCAATTTGGGTTTTATGCTAATTACACAAATGCCCCACGAACGTTGCTAATTGATAAATGCTGCCTGGCATTTGGAGGCCCCTCCCTCCCCCCTTAATTAACATAATCTGGCCCAGATGCACCTGCAACGGGAGAGCTGAAAGCTGAAAGCAACTGTTTTGCATATTAATCGAGTTGGCCAAGAGCGGGGACCAAAGGGGAAATGGAGGAAAAAAGGTAGCCTGGTGCGGCGGCATTTCAATTGCCGTTGCGTGAAATGCAACAATTTGTGGCAGCAGGCAATCAACATTCGACATCCAACCTCGACTCGCTGTCAATTCAATTCGGAATCTATCATTGGGCCATGCAACAACATCTCATCTTGGTAAATGTGGATAAACTTGATCGTTTTCCACTCTTCTTTTTTATTATTATTATTCGGATAATTAAGAAATTCTTGTTAAATTACCAGTTGGCCAGCACACGCAATGGCCAAGCGAACTCTCTTCCTCGAAATGAATTATTAAACATGAAACGTAGGCTGTATTGATATTTTTTGTGTAAGAAGTTTGTTTATAAAAATATTCCTTAAAAGGTAATTGTAAGGAAAAATATGCTTTAAGATAGATAAAAAAATATACAAAGGTTTTTAAATAACAAATTAATAAATAGTCACCAGAATCACCAGGTTATGCATGTGACTTTACTAACATTATGCTGTTTTATTAATTTATGAAAATAAATAAAGTTAGTTAGATTTAATTTTTCTGGCAAAAAAAATTCTGTTTCTCCGAGAGGGAGAGACCGACATCGCCCAGTCACGCACTCGCATTTTCGCCACAATTACGCCGAGTCCAAAGCTAATTTCGGGATTCGTATTCAGATTCTGAGCCCAATGGTCACTCCACCATGCTCATTATCTGCGAGTCCGTAACCCATGCTGGCGCCAGCAGCTGCTGGCCAAGATCGCTCCATTAGTCAGCTACAGCGAATGGTGGACAGTGGATAGTAGTGGCTGGAGAAGTGGATTGACCTCGTCGGAAAAACGTGACATAATGCAAATCACACAGGGGCCACCAGGTAAGATAATAAGCCTAAAGCTTGGGAGCTCTTTCAAAAGTCTGTTTGAGCTCTATTCAAGTTGTGGAGATGGAGGCGAACTTAATTGGCCACCAAAAAAATAAACTTGTAGACAGGTGTGGACACATTCCCACCAGACTTCAGCCAGACTTCATTTTGAAGCTTGTTTAAAAGAAAGCCTCTATGTCAAGATCTTGGATCTTGGATTCATAGATTTCTTCATATAATAATAAATAATCCGAATATTTTCCAGAGCAAGGGAATTTTCTTCTTTCTTTCTGCAGTTTGACTGACACATTACAATAGCTCAATCAAGTACACAGCCACCTGGCTGCTCCTCGTTTCTCTCGATGATTAGGCCAACAATTGGTCTAGAAACTATGCCAAGAATGCCAAGCACCTGTTGGCATCATTTTCTGGCACAGAAACGAGTTCCAAGTACTACCAGAGACCAGAGACCCTGAGAAATCAATGCAGTTGCCTTTGTTTATCGACTCTACAGCGAATGAAACGCTTGAACGTGTTGCAGCTCAGAGCTTGGATACTTGGAGCTCGGCAAGATGTACCAAATTGACCAGCTGCTGCTCCGGATGAAGCCAGTGCCCACATGATTCCCCTCCTATTTCGTACTTAATTTGACAATTTAACGGCCGGCGTTTTGTTTGGAGGGGGCAGGCAATCATTGTGTTTCGTTTCGATTCGTTTCGGAACTTCCTTCCCACTCACCAAAGTAATCAAAGATATAACATAGCCCACGCAACGCCCTCACCACCTTGGGGACACTGACAAAACTATAGTACAGAGATATACATATAATAGTAGCAGTAGGAATAGTAAATTCACAATTTCAGAATGGTTCTGGGCTTAATTCTACCAGAAAGCTGATGCTAAAGTGTCCATAAATGATGAGTAACAATTTAAGGAGTAATGCCTCATTTTCTATCTCTAATAAATCAATCTTATATTCTTACGATAAATATATATCCTTTGATATATCTGAACCATAGTTCTTACAGTTGTTTAGCATCGATATGCATTCCTTTAATAGCTAAATAGCTGCAACATATATTTTCCTGTGTCAGACAGCCAAGTCGAGCGAATTAATCTCCAGCGAACCAAACCGAACCAAATCGAATTGCATCGCATTGCATCCGAGTCCCAAGACCCATGGCACGAGTTGGAAGCATGGCCAACAAATTGTGGCACATTCCTGTCGCTATCGCGCACAGGTGCGGACATTAATTTGGCATTCCCAATTGTCGCGCATCAAATCGGAGCTGCAGAAAACTCAAAGCTCACTGCCTAAGCGGCAGCTGTGCAATTTAATTGCAGAACTGAGAACGAGATCGAGGTCAGTATCGGGATCGGGAGTGGAGTGCTTCAAATTCAGTGATCAACAGGTTGACACTGTGGCTATGAAGATATATATATATATATATATAATAGCTAGGATTAATATTTATGCATAAAGGTTTACTATCTTTCAAGTCCTGCCTGTTGGGGTAAAGTTCTTAGACTCAAAGTCTTTTAGAAACCCTTCCTAAAACCCAAACTTATAGCCCCATCTACCCTTCTCTAGTGAGTACCCTGTGAAAAGCACAACTGAAACAGTCTTTGTGTGGAAAATTTAAGCGCAAAAGTGCCATAGAAATAAAATAAGAACAATCCAAGCTTGGGCTTGGGTGAAAGGCGGCTGGAGAGGGAGTCGGAACAAGCTGGCTATCCCATGGCGACCGCGAAATCGAGAACTGCCAAGACAATGCCTGATTGTGACTGACAGCATAATTTATAGTTTTGCGATTTGAACTGCGTCGCAGCCGGCAAAGCCGACAAAGCTAGGCCCCCAAGATTCATCTCCATAGAGGAGACCAGCCATCCAGTCCCGGTGTCCATCAAAGGCAATGTGTCCACTCCAGCGTGAGGAGCCAATCAAATGGAAACGTAGCGAATCGGAACTTTGTGTGTGGCAAAAATTGTAGAAAAAAAAACCGCAGCAGCTGTCATAACCGACAGCGGTCATCTGAAGCCTCAGATCTGGGATCGCCATCGCCAACACCATCTCCATCTCCATCTCCATCTCCAACTCCAATCTCCATTATCATGGATCATGGAGGCTAGGTATGCAAATTGACTGCGGATGCC
This sequence comes from Drosophila birchii, assembly GCA_035046345.1. Classification (NCBI taxonomy): domain Eukaryota; kingdom Metazoa; phylum Arthropoda; class Insecta; order Diptera; family Drosophilidae; genus Drosophila; species Drosophila birchii. The sequence goes on along the minus strand of JAWNOA010000043.1, from coordinate 6,366,585 downwards.
TATCAGATGTAGGCCTCATTAGTGAAACGCTTTGGCACTTGGGCCATTAGCAACACCTTCGACTAGTTAATTATGGCACTGGTCATAAAGTCGCGATAGATGCGTCTAACAAGATTCAGCCAGAGAGATACGGATACACAGAACAAAAAATATTAAAGATAATAAAGTATAAAAAAATAAGTAAGTAAATATGGTATTTGGGGATGTGAAAGAAGAGCCAACGGAGGCACAAAATTCTAAAAGCTAACTTTCTTAAGGAAACCAAATTGGAACTACTTTAATTTCCTCAAAATACATGCAACATTTTCCACACTGTATGTATATCTATTGATAGACTCGATTCGGTTTTGAGCTATTTAGTGGGTGTGTTTTATGCAAATGGCAACGCAACTCCATCCGAATTCTGAAGCGATAAATTCCGCATGTAAATAAAAATAAAAAATGATACAACTTACAGAGACTCGAAGACAGACACAGCCTTTTGTCTTGCGGGTCTTAACGTATTTTGTGGCTTTTAGCCACGTGCGGTTCGGTTCTCTGACGTTCTCGTTCTCTCTTTGTCTCTCTCTCTCTAGCTCGATCACCGTAGACGGTTTTATTTTATGGAAATTAACATTTTTTAATGGGTTTCTTTTTCAGGCCAGACCGAAGACCGGCGCACACATTATTTTTTTCTGTCGGAGAGCCAGAGTCATGCTGCACACAATGTGAGAATTTGTGGCTGCTGTGATTTCCCCAACGTCAGATCGGGCAGCCGAAAATGCTACATGTTGCGTGTTGCTGATTGTTGTTGTTGTTGTTGTTGGGGAAAAGTCCATTGCACAGGCATCGATCTGGACAGGTTTTGGCCCACCCGAATGCAGTTTTTAACTGAGGTGAAAGCGGTCGCATAAGAGAAAGAGAGAGATAAGGAGAGAGCGCAATAAAAACTTGGGAATTCTAGGACCACTAAGAGTTGTGTGATCTAATGTTAAATTAAGAGAATAATCTATTATTTGAGCTAACTAAGAACTTGGGAAACAAAAAACGACAAATTAATAAACTTCGAAATGTAAAGTAAAATTCAAAATTGAGAAATTATAAGTCAAACTGTGATAAAGCTTTACAGAAGGTTAATAATTTAGTAAAGTTTTCTTTAAACCAAAATATATCCAAAACTTTAATTTAACTTAATTGTAAATTGCAATTTAAATTGCAAAAAATCATTTAACATACAAATAAAACTATACATGAACAAATTTAATATGATTTTCAGACCACATTAATTTATTTACAGACTCGTCGTTAGTCTTGATACTTTTGTATCATCTCCTCATCTTTGGCATAAAATTAAGAATCACTATATATTCGCATAAACCAAAAAAAATTAGATTAATTGCCACTGAAATCAATTTAGACATTTTTGAAATCAATGCTAAACACCCCGACAAAAAAAAAAACAATCAATCAATCTTAGACTTGGACATGGGCCCTGCTTAAAGCCGAAAAAACTACAATAATAATAAACACTGATACTGATACGGTTCATAGATAATAATTGCTTCCACATGGAACCATATTTCGGCAATATTCGAAGGGGAAATGCGCTGGGAAACAGCACTCAAGATGATACTATTTCTTTCGAGGGAAAAATGCATCTCAAGTGGCCATCAGAAGAGGGGGGCGAAGAGGGTTTGACAAGTGCAGCGATAGTATTACACGATGTGTAACATTGGATGCCGGATGAAAACCAGTTTATAGATCAATCAATCTGCAATTTAAAATCGATTAACAGAAAAGCAAACGGAAAACGACAACAAACGCAAGCAAGGAAACCGGCTGCAACGACTACTGTCCGGTCCTGTCCGGCCTAGTACTGTCTCTGGTACAGTGTCCCATCTGGTTCGATCCTCTACTCAGTTGAGATGTTGTTGAAATTTGGCTGCCTCAAGCAAAAAGAAGCCCCCCAAAAAAAGCCACAGCAGATCGAACATAATTACAAGACGGACGCAAAACGAACCCAAAAATGGTCATGAATCGGGGGCTCCACCACTCCACTCCAATTTCAACGAGTATATATGTATATAGTTATGTCTCTGGGAGATCCAAGTTCCAAGATCCGAATGGAAGACAATGGCCTGGCGACGGAACCAACAGCAGGTTCAATGACAGCCCGCAATAGATAATCATCATCATTATCATCATCATAGCCCGGCACTATGATAATTCATTAAAATGTTTCGCTGTCGCTTCTCTTAAATCTTGACTTTTGAAGGGGTTTTTTTTTTGTTTTTTAAAAATTAAACAACAAAAATATAGAAAAAATCAAAGAAAGGAAAATATGTTAAAGAATATTCTCAGTTACTTTAGATTTAAGTTAGTTAGAGCTTTAAATAAATCTCTTAGTAGCTTTCACATTCCCTATTTTCTTCTAGTTGCAAGTACCGAGTAGCCAGAGTTTGGAGATACACACAAATGGTATGAAAAATCGGAGTATATATACATAACATATATTATCTATCTATGTTATATATATGCACTTCCCACATGTGCAGCAGCGGCAATCAAAGATCTGTTTATTGTTTACAATGGTCGTCATCAACGCCCCTCCACAGCAGAGATCATTTTTAGCCTGGCCCAGGCACGTGCCCTTTCCATGCAGATTCCAAACTATTTGGTTTGGATTTCTCTCTGCGATCTATCCGATCTTCTCATTACAATTAAGAGTTTGAATTTTATTTAGAGCAAAAGTTGAGGGGAGAAAAAAAGAGGGAAAAAAGAGGAATATTCGAGTACCAAGAGTTGCCTGCACTCAATAAATGGGCTAAATCGAAAATGGAATTCACATGCATTCGGGAATATTGGGTTTCTTTATGTACATACCAACACTTTGGGAAGCTGAAGCTACACACACTCAATACTCTACAGTCCATATTAAACACTCCAACTTATGGGCAATAAAGGGAAGCTGAAGCTACACACTCGAGAATACTCTACAGTCCAAACTCCACACTCCAAATCATCTGTAATAAAGGGAACCCGATGAAAAATGGCTAAATCTAAAGGCCATATTTATTGGAAATCCATTGCCAGAGGCATTTATAACTAGTGGCTATAAGTGGATTATGTTACAACGCTTTCTGGTGGTCCAGTTAATCCTTCGTTGTGCACTTGCTGTTCCTGCTTACAATGGGGTCTTGCTCTTTCCTGCCTTCCAGCAAGATCACACTGCTGTTCCGCCTTCAGGGCAGCCATCTTGGATTGTTCTCGTCGTAGGGAAGGCGAAGGCGGAACACGCAGTGATAAGGACTGATTCTGATGATGATGATGATCATGAAGATCATTGGAGAAAGATCCTCATAGATCCAACTCATAGCAATAAATGTTTAAACTTTGCTCCTGCACAATTCGACTGTCGCAGCTCAACATATTGAGACGCTCCTGCTGATCGTCGGCGTCTGCGTGCTCCATTTGCTCTACCCGAGAGCTGGAGTCCTGCAGCTCATCCTGCAACAGGTTCTGATCACCGTGAACGCTTCGAAAGGCATTCATAGTTGCCATTTTCAAGTAACTTAATAAAAACTTAAATGTTGCACGTGCCACAAAGCAGAGTTGTATTCGTCCTAAAGATGGGAGCAAAGCTGCAAAGCTATTCTCCGATAAATCGATTGTGATTTATCCTTTGTTTTGACTAATCGATATATATATATAATATTTAATGAATATTTTTTTCATATATATAAAATGACAAATCGCAGCTTTTGTAAATTAATTTGGTAATAGCAACGTTGCAATTTTCTCTATTACAACGTTTTATTTATCTTAAAGCTTATGATATTTTCAATATTTAAAAAATCGACTTAACAAGTATTTAAAACTGAAAATATATTTAAGTATAAAATATTTCAGTTAGGAGTAGAATATTTTAACTTAAAAAGAAAATAAATTTAAACAAATTTGCATAACTGTCGTATATATAAATAAATATACTTTACGGCAGCGTTGCTCTCTATAATTTGAATCTGAAAATATCTTGCTTTAATGCCTCAGCCTGTCGGCTATAACTCCAATTCGCAGGGAATGACATTAGGTCAGCCGCCTTAACTCAACGACTTCAACATCAACTTCAGCTTCAGCTTCAGCTTTAACTTCAGCTTCAGCTTCAACTCGTTTGAGTCTCACGCAATTTACTTTGAACAATTGCTAAATTGACATTTGCTGTCCGTACATATAGTACAATACATGCTATATGTGCCCGACTTGTTGCTCCAATTGAGCAGAAATTTGCTAAATTTCATTCAAAGAAATTTCTTGTCTTCCCTTTGAATGCTATAAAAAAATAGCTAATAAGTAATAGAAGGGTGAAAAAAATTAAGGGAGTCCCCTTTAATATTTATAAAATATTAAATACATTAATTAAATATTAAAATAATAATTTAATCATTTAAGAAATTTGAAAATAATCATAAAAACATTGATTTTGTGTATTTTTAACTGATATTTTTTATATATAAATATTTTTTATGGTTTTTTCTTCTAAGCCAACAGTTAAAGGTGAAGTTTTTGGAATTTCTTTAAACCATAGAGCTTTTAGTTTTCTTTCTTTATATTTTTCTTCTTCATTTTGTATTTATTTTTGTATTTTTTTTTTTTGTTTTTTTCCATAAGAAATCAGCGCTCACAACCTGCGATGATTTTTAATTACAAGGCAGCGTGCACGCAGAATCTGCCTCTGCGGAACCCTCCTTTCCCATGGCATATAGTATATTATATAGTATAGCATATATAGTGTACGGGTTTGGCGACCGACTCGACCAAGAAACGGCAATTAACAATCTTTTGGCGGCGACAACGTTTAACGGGACAGCATTTTGCGAACGCATCGATTACCCACCTCAGCCGGAGCTACGCTACGCACCTGAAGGCGTTGCTTGGGCAGGTGAAAATCGAGTCGCGAGATCGGGGAAAAAAGCAACAAAATCAACGTAGCAGCAGCTACGCAAATTTTACGCAATTGGGGACACCAGCACAGTGGCTAAGAAATTATGTTTCTAATAGAAATAATATTTGAAAAAAAATATCATTTCAGAGTTTTAGGTAATTTGTATATCAATTTCAAGACCCCACAATTATTTTTGAATATATTGTAAATATTAAAAACGAATTGCAAAAGTTTTCAGCTTAAAAATCCAATTTTTTTTGCTTTAAAATATATATTTTAAGAAAGGAAACTCTGTCAGTGTGGTTTTGCTGGTTTAACCATAAACAAAATTTCCAAAAACTGAAGCAAACCTTAGCCATCAATCAGTAAAGCACTTGAAATATGGCAAAAATACATCACGTATACGAGAGCCACTGCCGTCTGCTGACCCCGAAACCCCAACTACTTGTGTCCGAATGAGAGACTGGTGAAGCAAAAAAAAAATCAACCAAAAAAGTTTGCCAAAAAAAGAACACAAACACAGACCAAAGTCAAACATTACAAAAAAAAAAAAAAACATTTGCCAAAACGAAACAAGAACAAGCCCAAAATAAGAGTAAAGTTGTTGGAGGGAGAATACTATATATAATGCTTATAAAGAGACCTTCGGAAGCCATGAATAACTGTGATTTGAAGGTTGAGATATAATAAATAATACAAATAAATTATAAATAATAAAATTTAATAAAATAGATAAATATAAATTATATTTATAGTAAATATTCAACCCCAAATCAAAGCTGCATCATGAGAGTATTCAAATAATATTTTCATTCCCACTAATCTCCCATAAGTATCTTATTTTCTCAGTAGGTGTTTGGTTAAAGAAAAATAAAGAAAAATATCTGAGAAAATAATAGAGAAACGCTTAATTTTGTACAGGAAACCACCATGATCCACCATGCAAATGAAACCTCCACTGTGATCCCTGCTTGAACCCGTTTCCATCTAGCTTGATTTCCCATTCTTAACTATACAGAGAGAAAAATGTTGAGCAAAAGAGCGTGTTCTTAATATCGTTTAAAATATATGGTTTTGGTATTACTAAAGACCATAAAATCTAAAAATGTTATAGTAAATAATCTATTTAAATTCATAAAAAAAGAATATAATAATATTTGGTTAACAAAATATAAAATTTGAACTTTTTGTTTATTTTTGTTAATAAAAATAAAAAATACACACACATTTTTAAGGGAATTATCAAGGCAATAATTAATTTTTTTTATAAAGTTTTCCTTAACATGAAAAGAAAAGATAATTTTCTCTATATATGCTTTTCAAATCCAAGAAATATAAGAAAATAAAATAAATTAATATATATCTGCTTAACAAGGCTTTAATACTCTCTTTTAAAGCACAATTTTTCATGTTTTTTTCAGTGTATGGTAGGAAAGAATCACTTCCCAGACAAAACGGAGCTCAACGATTGATGGGATGATTGATGGATGGATGGATGCATGGCTGGGGATGGGGATGGGGCTGGCTCTCCCCGCTAATCAGATTAGCTGAGAGATGTCGTAACCCGGCGGCGTGTTATCGGACCGTGGCCAATTGGTCACCGATCTTACCCACAGGTATTCACTTACCTGGCTTGGCTGCTGCACACCTGCGGCTAAGACGAAGGGCGGAGGCTGCGGCTAAGCAATTGCGGTTTCATGTCGGCCCGGAAGCTTCCGCTGGCCACAGAAATGGCAGGATATTATGCGTGGAGGATATCTGAGGATCCCACCTAGTCTAAGAGAGCGACACTGGAAGTGCGAGAGCCAAGTCTTTGCGCGAGAGAGTGAGAGAGGGGGCTTCAACCTTAAGTTTTCACACGCTTTCACTTGAACAAAAAAAGTAAACACACACTTAACAAACCGCTGATGCTTTTTCAACGTCTTCTTTGCTTGGTTTTCCTCTTCCCTCCCTCTTTACACTCTTCCACTTTCTTTAAGTTTTTTGTCACCCGAATAACGCAATAAAAACAATCAAACAAACAAACATCCTAGCAACAACTGATTTTCTTCGAGTGCGCAAGCGCAAAGGCAAACATAAACAAACATAAAAAACACTAGTGCGGTGGCGGCAGCCGCAAACACAAACAAAAAGTTTAACGGCCGCACGAATGGACGTCCGACGACTTTCGTATTTGAAAATAAACTAGAGATGGCATTTTGAAAAGATTGGTGCGGAGCCAAAACCTTTCGATATGCGAAATCAGATCGTGCAACAGAACGAGGTGGCAACTTTGTGAACGAAAGAACTTTGGTTTAAATTTTTAAATCAGTAAATCTTGTTATTAGTTATTTTTTTTAAGAATTTAGTATACATTTTATTTAATTTCGTTGTCAAATCAACAAGAGATGGTTGCTCCTAAAGTTTAGTAGTACAAACGAAGATCTATTTTTAGGCCAAACTGCCTGAGAGATCGGGCAGCGAAACGAGGTGGCAAACTAAGATAATAAAATTTGTATATATATTTTTAAGGCTTTTTTTTTAAGTCTTAATGTTTTTTTTTTGTTAATGGGAAACATTTCTAAACTATCAACCGTCATAGAAGAGAAGAGACTGCAACTCTTTTTAAACCTGCAGAAATATAAAAGCAATACCAGCGAATTCTCAAACCTTTTTTAGAACAAATTCAAGACAAGATCAAGACTTAAAAAATTAAAGTTGTAGCAATAGAAATAATTATATAATTAATATAATATTTTAATAACATAAATTAAAATAAGTTAAAAATTATTTGAATTCATTCTAATTAACTGCAAAAAATGATCTTCTGAGCTAAAACTTTACAGCTCATTTCACAACCACTTTTTATATGGTTGATGCCAGTGCTAAGGGTACCTATTTATAGATATTCTCTAGTGAAATTGACCAACTATTCAGTTTATGGTGGATATAACATAGACAAAGATTGGTTTTTTGCCTATACTGTAGCTTTAGTTTATAACTTAAAGCAACCTTGAAGTAAACAAATAAATAAATAAATAAAAATAATAAAGAATCTGTTATATTTTCTATATAAAACCACTTATCGTCGTTGTTTTTAATAAAAAAAAAGATTTATTTTTGCCATAATGAATAAAACCAGTTTAAGGTGCCATTAGTTCTACGGACATGGGTAAGGGTAAACAGTATTCTCCCCACGCACTAGGATTAGTATTGCTCCATCGTTCGCTCTATCGCTCGAGGAGATTCTGGTATAATTTACGGATCGATGAATATTCGGCTAGATGTAAAAACACTTAACTAAGCTCTGAGACGAGCAATGGCTAAGAGACATACATACGTATATTGATATATAGAGACATACGTATATAGATATATATATATATGATACTTAGGGCTAGCAAGCTACTTCTCCTTAGATATCTACGTTATATTCAACTAAAGTACTGACAAAAAAAAGTACACTCAAGACTAGACTATACATAGGGGCAAACATGGAGAGAGGGAATGGGAATGGGGAACTGGGTCTGGATTTGGGATTGGAACTAGGACTTCCTAAAGTCGTTAGGTGGTTACTGGTTAGTGTGGCTAAAGTGTGACTAGTATTCGTTTAGAGATTGGCTTATGAGTTATATCGGCTTTCGGCTACATTTACGATTGTTGTCATGGCATGGAGCAGGGTTATCAATGGCTTGGCTGAGCGGGAACGGGAGCAGGAGCAGGAGCAGAAGCTGGAGCTGCCATCTGTGGCTGCTGCTGCTGCTGTTGCTGTTGTTGTCTGTTGTGGTTGCTGTGGCGCGGCGGTCAGGCGACAATATCGCTGCCAGGGTTATAGCCAAAGTAATTCAAATTGAACTCATCGCTGAAGAGCACCTCCTCCTCGGAGGGTTCCACCTGATGCGACATCTGTATGCCTAGCTCCATGGGATCGATTTCGGTGATGTAATACTGCGAACTGCTGCTGCTGCTCTGGCCCAGGCTATGGCCCAGATGTCCATGTTGCTGTCGCAGGCCACTTTCCGTTACCACCACATCCTTGTGTATGGGATTGAGATAGTCTTCTGAGAAGGAAAAACTCTAGTTAGTTGGGAGGAGGCTTTAAAGTAATGCTATCAGTTTTTACCATTATCCAGCAACACATCGTGATAGGTACTGATGATGGAGTTCACCGACTGCACTTCCACCTCGCGATGTATGCCATTTAGGATTTGACCCGCCGTCTTACGTAGTTCATCGTCACTCAGGAGATCATTGAAGGGCAGCAACCGTTGCTGCTGCTGCTGCTGATGATGATGATGATGGTTGCTGTGATGTCCCTGATGCTGAGAGTTGTCGCTTCCACCGCTTCCTGGCGTTTGATGCAGCATCTCTTGGGTAAGCGTAGCGGCAGCCACGGCCGCCTCATCATACAGACAATTGCTGGCTGAAGTTGAATGTTGCTGCGTCTGATGTTGTTGCTGCTGCTGTTGTTGTTGTTGTGTATGATGTTGCTGCTGCTGCTGCTGCTGTTGCTGCTGCTGCATCTGCTGCTGATGCTGTTGAATGCGCTCCCGATTAATGGATTCCATTTTAAAGAACAAATCCAAACGCTGCTTCTTCTGCAAAAGATTTATGAGTTTTACTTGGGATTTAATTTAGTTTTTAAATTACAAAACTTACATGCTCCCAGGCGAGTACATTCTCGGCGGAATCACCACTGGATATGGCCCACAGGTGGCCGGCACCTTGGGGCGCCTTGACGCCCTTGCGAAAATGCGGATTTATAGAGAGATTGTGTCGCACAGAGTTTTTCCAGCGATCATCATTAGATTTGTAGTAGGGAAAGCGATCGCTAAAAACGTACACAAAAAATAAAGAATAAAATAATAGTTTACAAGATGAACTTGGATTTGAAGTTTGTTTAATTAAATTAATAAAAGGATTCAAGGTTTTAATAGCAGCTTTAATTAAAGATTTCTTCTTTCTGCTTGCTTAACCGCTTTAATGTCAGTTTACCGCCCAGTTAACCTCCTGATTCTGGCTGACCAATTGTAGTTCAAAAAGTTTTAACCCACCAATCCTGGACAGGCACAGGGGGACAGGACATGTGAGACGGACAGCGGAAACGAGGCAATTTTCCTGAAACACGTCATCGCAGCGGCACTGCGGCAAGCTCTCTCACACAAACACTCGCTGGGGATATATATTCAAGAAGGAGGGAGAATACGGACAGGGACATGGACAGGGACATGGACATGGACATGGACACGGACACGGACAGCGGCAGTGGCACAAATTATGCGTCGTTTCTCTCCGGCTTTGGCTCGTTTTGATTTAACGTTACTCCGCGTTTATATATATATTTCTTTTTGTTTTTGGTAGTCAGTCACGAACAGGCGATTTCGGAGGTGGTCTTCCGCCTTAGGGAAAAAAATGGAGTATGCCCCATGTCTGGCTCCCACTCCCCCTTCATTTTTTTTTTGATGTAAAGAGGAAACAACGACGACCGGAAAGGACATCGCGTGCCAGGATTCCAGGCAAGGGTGGTCGTGCTATGGATAGTTCCTTCGCTCGGTGGTGGACGGGCAACAAAATGGAAAGTATTTCAAATTACGACACATAGAGTGAGAGGGAGACACAGGCTAAGAGAGAGAGAGAGAGGAAGAGCGAGAGAGAGAGAGAGAGAACACGCGCCGCTGGGAGGTGGAAAACAACCCCAATGAAAAGCGGAAAACCCAGGGGCAGGGGTTAGACCTATGTCATTGGTTAACTGCCACTGCCACCACTCCCCCGCCCCCCCTTAGGACTACTGATCCACGCCCACGTTCCGGACTCCGAAAGCAATCCAAAAACAAATTTCAGCACGCGACCTAAGGCCTCCTCCGCCGTTTCTTTGGCAAAATCGTTTTTACCCGATTTTCCTTTTCGAATTTTCCTCAACGCTCTCCTTCCTTTCTTTTTTTTTATTTTTTATTTGGGAGCAATGACGACTCATAAATGGAGTGAAATATGGAAATTCAGGGAGCGGGCTAGAGTCCATAATGACCTCCTCCTACATGTGTGTGTGTGTGTAAGGCAGATATGTGGCACGTGGGTGGAAGAGGAGGGAGGAGGGAGAGGGAGAGACAGGGAACCGTAAGGATTTGGCACGCAGCCCGTCATGACGCATCAACCGGTGGAGTCGTCGAATGATGTGGCACTTGAAATTGGCTTCGCATCGGGAATTGGGAAAGAGGACAGAAAGAGGAGGGATCAGGGAGTAAGGGCACATGGAGCAGGGAGCTGGGAAACAGATAAATGGAATCAACTCCATTAGCCACTAGGTGGTTGTCTCTTCCCCTGCTCCTAACGAGTTCTTTGGGGGAAGATGATGGTTAAGAAAGAGCTGTGCTCCGGCTCTTCCCCCTTTTGGCATTCCTTCAAGATCCCAGTCTATGTTGAAGCAAGAAAGTATGTCAGACAAAAGGGGAATATATATTTCTATATTCAAATTGTTGTCTTTTGTAGGGAGTGAACATGAAATCTTACATTTAAAGCGTGAGAGCAAGAAAGAGCGTAATGATATATTAAATCCTCTGTTGCTCCTTTGCTTGTACATTGCAGGTATAGTGTATGAGAATGCACGAAAGAGAGATAGAAGAAAAGAGAGAGAGGCCCCTTAAAAAAATGTATCTTAAATTTAAAGCGTGAGAGCAAGAAAGAGCGTAATGATATATCAAATCCTCTGTTGCTTCTTTGCTTGTACATTGCAGGAATAGTGTATGAGAATGCACGAAAGAGAGATAGAAGGTGAGAGAGAGGCCCCTCAAAAGAGTAAAAATGTATCTTGAATTTAAAGCGTGAGAGAGCAGAAAAGACCGTAAATGATATCAAATCTTAAGGAAGGTTTTCTTACGTTTAGGTTTCAAAAAAAATTTTAAATTTACTTATTACTTTGCTATTTAAAAATCTTAACTTAGCGCAAGGATACCACCGAATGGATAGTTTATGGTAGCTGCATGACTGTCTGGGCTTAATCATTATCATGCAACCCACGCCGGCCAATCGATACTCGTGTATATATATAGTGCAAACATCTAGTGCTATCTCTGCAGATACTTGTCACTATATATATTTATATATATATGTCTGCCGCACTTGTCGAATTGTCAACGTGGCTTCAAGCACGTAGTTCTCCACTCGAATAGGGAAGGACTTCTGGGTATGAGATGTCTAGTTTTTGGGGGAAAGGTGGAAGGTGGAAGGTGGTTGGTTGTCTTTGTTAAGTTAAAGGCAAAAATCAAATACCAGCTATCAGCGTCGTCATCGTTGTCAATGAATTTGACTGACTGACTTTGGCTCGGAACCAAAGTCGGTGGGAGCAATGAGGCGGGAAAGAAGGTGGGCTGTTCCTACGAAATTGTCGAAATACACGGCATGTCCTCGTCGCCCTCCCCCTCTTTTTACAGTAACCATTTGCATAAACATATATATGTATATATTCTTCTGTTTCGGTCAAAACATTTACTCTTTTAATAGCTCAAGCTTTAAGGATTTTGCCAACATTTAGGTTTTCCTTAGTTGATACATTTTTGTGCTTTTCCAGTTCTCTAATTGCCAGATTTTTAGGAAATAAAACCAGTTGCCTTAAAGTACCCAACAAAACCTTTAAAAAATTATAATAATAACTACCTTGAACAAATGCCATATGTATTTTCTAAAAGTTCTACAAATGATATTTCTCCTATTTTTTAAACAAGATTATTAAAATCATTTAATACAGCTTTAAATTTCCTATTAAAGATCTATAAAATCAAATATATTTTTCAGCAAGTAAATAAAGATTTAAAGAACTACCACTTAGATTTCTTTTTTTTCCTGGAAGCTAGCAAGCTTATATAGTATTGTATCTCCCAGTTGGGGCTGTCCAGCTTGATGGGAAATGAAATGTAATTGACTTCGGCCTCCGGCTTCCGCTACAGACATGGCTGCCAGGTGGAGGATGGGCCATGAGGCCTGATAGGCTACGATGGTCGCTCGGACTAGTTGGTTGGCTCTGGCTCTGGTTCTGGCCCGGGCTTTAGACCCAAATGGGCCTGGCCCGGGCCGTGTCTGGAAGTGCCTGGCACGCAAGCCAATTCCTCTCGCACACACTCCTCTCCTCGCCTTCATTTCTTTTTTTTTTTGACATGGCAGCAAGGACCGGGCCACCAGACTGGGCAACTACTTCTGGCCCTGCATTTATTATATATATATATATAGTATATAGTATATATCTGAAGGGGGCGGACACGGACTTGGTTAGTTATTGCTTTGCGCCATAGTCAGTTCATAAATTTTGTTGCGGCTCGTTGGTGGCTCGTCCACATCCTCCTCCTGGTCCCCTGGCCAATAAAAGAAATTGCTTGGATTTATGGCCAGCAGCGAGCGGAGCACCGAGTTGAAAGTTGCCTCATTTCATTTGGGGCCAAAATGAAAAACTTTTTAATGGCAATTGCCAATTTTTCTTCTCTTTTTTTCCCCCTCCACCCCTAAACCGGCCACGCCTCCTCAAAGGCAAAAGGCTAAGCCAAAAATTAACCCAAGAACATCGGGCTCGATCTTAGATCATTGCAGTTAAGCGAAAGAGAGGGAGAAGTTAACAAGAAATTGTCTTCTTTAAAGACAAATCGATATTAACCTTGGTTGGCAGACAAGTCAAGAGAAGAATATGAACTTCAAGGCTTTATATATCCTTAGAGCTATTTTTCCCCCAGGAGTAAACTTAAAGAACCATAACAGAAAAGGTCTCTTTAGGAACCAAAATGGTAGATTTTTGATTTCCGCCTAATTGAGAGAGTGTCAAAATGTAAATTTGGAAACAAATCTCTCGAAAAGCTGCTGAAAAGAAACTCTCCTTTGCTACTTAGTGGAATTTATAACCTATTTGTGATTGCTTTGCTTGTACATTGCATGAAAGAGTTACGGAAAGAGACAGATAGAAAGAGGAAGAGAGATTGCTTGTACATTGCATGAGAGAGTTAGGGAAAGAGACAGATAGGAAGAGAGAGAGAGAGAGAGATTGAAGGACAGTAATAGGAAGAGAGAGAACAAATATTGAATTTGCAATTAACTCAAAAGCACTAGAAAAGAAAATAGCTATAATCTAATTGTTTTAATTTTTGTGTCTAGTTCTTTGTAAAGTTTAAGAAAATAACATAACCTAATTACTTAGAAAACTAATTTAATCCTTATTTCAATATTCTTCCTTAAAAGTAACGATATTTCCATCTTCATTTATTCAAAAAAAAATTAACATAAAAGGAAATGTGAAATGTATAGCTATCCTAGTTGCGGTCTCTTGTTCAATATGCCAATGATCCTGCCACATGTCCTTCCATGGGCGATCAAGCATGATCCGCAACCCATAAACACTCAATATGCATTTCGAAATTGACCGGAAGAAGAGGGGGAGGGTGACGAGGCAGAGGCAGAGGCATAGGCAAACCAACCCCCGCTTAACCCACTTAACCCCTTAAACCCTGGTCGGGTAATTGCTCACTAGTCTCCGCTCCATTCCCCCTGATGAAAAAGGGACACGGCCTGAGCATGAGCATTGGCCATGAGCATGGGCATGTCAAACACCTGATCCCGTGGATGCAATGATGCATGTAAAAGGTGTAGAAAAGCCGGAAGGGACGTCTCCAACCCCCGCAATTAATAATTATTGGCTGAGGAAGGCGAGGGGTATGGAAATTTCATGGGCAATTGCCAGGACTCCATCCAGAACGTTTAACGCTGGCACAGGGCACAGGGCGGGTTGAGCTAAGGGGTAAGGGGTTCAACGGGTCGCGTGGGCGATTTCCGAGTTATTCCAAGTTGCAAGTTCCAAGTCCCTAAATTGCCTTTGGAGATGGAGGCGGGGGGAGCAGACGCCTGTCTTCAGGCGCAGGCGCCAGTTTTGCCTTGACTGCACGAGGACAAGTCCCTGGCAGGCAAACACACAAACCAACCAACCCACCCACCCAAGGCAGCTCCCACAAAGTAAATTTGTGAATGGTTAATGAAAAGTTCCTCAAAAAAAAAAAGTTATGGCAAGGAGCCAGTGGAAGCCAGTGGAACTGACTGACTGCCTCGGACTCCTCCGGCTCATTACACTAAATGCAGGGGGCGGCGGCGGCTTTCCAGGTGATGGGCAAAATGTCATAAATTATTTGTGGGGTGGTTTTGTATGTAAATTTATATAGGATATTTACACGCAACATTTTCCTTTTTTTTTTTTGGCTGCGGCTTCACAATATTTACACTGATTCCGGGCAGGTGCAGGGGAGGGCGAGCGGCGAGGGGAAATGCCAAATTAATGAACCTTGAAAAATGTGTTAAAAGTTTTCTTCGTTTATGAGTCGTCGTCTTGTCGAATTCATATTTTCCAAGTTTTTTTTGTTTTTGGGAGAAATGAAAAATGGAAAAGGGGGCTTGAAACTAGGTAAGGAAATGAAGCAGAGGCGGAGCAAAAGGAAAAGAAAGGGGTGAAAGTTGAAAGGCTTAACATTTGGAATTGATTATTTCAAATAGAAATTAATCCTAAAGAGGGGCAAAAATAATGCTAATATAATCTAACGAGTTATAATAGATTTTTTTGTTTAATGTGAATTGAAAATTAGTCATTATTTGATAGAAATATGTAGTCTATAAAATCAAAATCAAGATTTAAACCTTAAATGTCCCTACAAATCGCAGATCAATAGCTACTCCAGCACCCAGAGCTATGTTTTGAGACCTGTTTCAGGTCCTTGATAAACGAGATATAGAGTGAAAAAGGTGTTTCAATCCTAAACTAAACCAAAAACGTACTTCCTTCAAGCCATAGAGGTAAGGTAAAAGTTAATCTCTATCTCTATATTTCTCTAAATTATTTTTATATTGAAAAAAGATTATCTTTTTAAGAATTCAAGCCATCTGCTTCAAAAACTATGTCTAAAAAGCCATTAGAAAATGCAGATAAACCCACCCAGAAGCATATTGTGATGTGAGCTTTTTGGGGTCAATAAAACCCAAAAGATATACGGCAACAGATTTAATATAAAACAAAACATGAAATAAACTAAATTCTGACTTCTTTCAAGCTATAGCTTATAATAATAATAAGCTTAATATTTTCTTAAATACAAAATATTACAAAATATTAAATACAAAATAATCAAAAATGGCAAAATGTACATACAACAATTTCTTTTATAAAGAATTCCAAGTTATTTTTTAGTTTTACAAAGAATTCCTATTTAGGAAGTTTGTTGATTATCTAAAAATCCATTGGAAAGTCTAACCTCATATTTTCTCAAATATTTTCTCCAAAAAAAAAAACATGCAAAATAAATAATTTGTAAGTAAAACAATTGCTTTTATAGAAAAAATTCCTAGTTTTTTTTTAGTTTTATAAAGAATTTCTAGTTATAAGGTTTTTTTTTTATCTACAGATTAAGTCTAAAAATCCATTCGAAATTCTTTAACCCCAAAACCCGTATAAAAACATTTGAAAAACATTTAACTACCCGAAATCAAATCCAAGAAATAGTTTCCTGTGAAAACAAGCTACCAGCAAGTCATTTTTTGCACCAACATATATCCCTTTACCCATATCTGATAAATAAAGCCAAGAAAAAATGCTAAACAACTTGTTGAACAACATTTTTTCTGGTTGTTGTGAATTTTCCAAACCCATAAATTCGTTCGAGCTGCAAACTTTTGGCACTCTTTTTGCCACTGTTGTTGCCTCTTTCTTTGGTCCTAAACTTGTTGTTTGGTTAACAACCAGGAGGAGCTAGGATCTAGGAGGGGGTGGTGGCAGGGGGGAAGCATAGCCAAATGGCCAACAATGGAATGCCCGAGAGAAATGCTTGAGATTTGTTTAATTGCATCCGGCTGCCGGCTGGCACTCTCCTGCCTACACACATGAAACACTCTGCCAAAATGGCGTCCATCAAAAGGGGGTGGCTTCAGGGGGGGTGGCGGGTGGTGGTGGTGGTGCTGGGTGGTTCGAGATTGGGGTACTCACGATATCCATTGGTATATGCCCGACACAGTCAGCTCACCCTTGTCCTCGAGGGCGTATTCGATGAGCTCCGTGTAGGTGAACGGTGGTTTCTTTGGCCTGCTTGTTTTGCGGTGGTGGTTGGTTTCGGGTTTCGGGTTTCAGCCAGGTGGATTCCGGGGGGTATGGGTTGGAATCAGTGGTCGTCGGGTGGTTCATTCGTTCGTTCATTCATTCGTCGACATCAGGTGGGGGGCGGATGGAAGGGGGGATGGTGTGGCGGCATCGATTGGTGGACGAAGGCAAATGGCAATTGGAGAACGCACAAGTTGGGAAAATGTTTAGAAAAATATTAAAAACAATATACATATTAGAAAATTATATTGTACAAGTTATATTTAATATGAAAGAATAGAATAAAAATACTATAATAAATGCATTTGGTTTTCATTTTAAAACCCTAATTTAATGTTGTTTACAAAATAATAAAGTTTTTTGAAAAAGAATCTACAAATTGGCTTTAAAATATTGCATTTACATTTATTTAAGAATCAAAAATACAAAAGTAAATTTAAATAAACTAGGGTTATTTTTAAGCAAGTTCGAAATTAATAAAGAAAATGCATGCATGTTAGGGAAAATTCAAAGAAAATTAGAAATTAAAAATAAACACTTTGAGAATGAACTTATGAATAAATAAAATAAATAATGAATGAAATGAATAAATGAAAATTCACTGTAAATTCACGTAAGCCTCAAATGAACAAGGAATATTTAAGTGTTACATTTAAAATTTAAATATACATAATTTTTGGGTTGGTAATTAATGATTAAAGTAAATACAAATTAATATATACAAATAATAATTATATTTTAATTTTATTTTTTGTAATTTTTAAACAACATTCTTTAATTTAATATTTATATTGAGATAAAGAAGTGAAAGGAATTATAGGGAAATTAAGCTCAAAAATTAAAACTGAAGAAGGGAAATTTAAGAATACGAATATTAAATTAATTCAAAATTAAACATAAATACTTTTTGTAAAAATAAATAAATGGGAAGGCTCTCTCTATACTCACGCCTTTGACGTTGTATCCTCGACAACCACATGCTCGGCCACAATCATATCGTTACCGTCCAGCTCCGAGGTGACTTCCATTACCAGCTCTTCGAACTTGCGTCCTGTTTTTGTGGAGCCCACACCTCCTCCAGTAGCAGCTGCGCCATTAGCACCACCACCACCACCACCACCACCAACTCCTCCAGCATCGCCTTTCCCCGCCAGCGTGGCCATCCCCGTGTTAGCGCAGCTTTTGGGCGATCTGACTCGCTGCTGCTGCTGCTGCTGATCCATCACGGTCGTTCCCAGCGAGTGGCTTGAGACGGCGACCGTTGCTGAAACTGAGGATGTGGGCGAGGCGGAACTACAGGGCGATGTGCTGACCGTCGTTGCCGTCGGCGTGCAACTGCCCTCCGCCGACAGACCCAACGCCTGGTTGTGGCCCTGGTTGTGAGGCGACAGATGAGGAAATTCGTCAAACTTGAAATTGAGCAGCCAGGAGAGATTCTTGTCCTCAAAGTCAGCCTCGGAGGCATCGGTGCCCGTGCCAGCAACCGAACCTGTGCCCGAGCTGGAGCCAGAGGAGGTGCGCCTGCCCGCCGTTAATATTCGCTGCTTTTGGGGTACCAGAAAGTTCTGGTTTTGATGAGGATTCTGGCTTTGATTGTGGCTGGGATTCTGACTTAGATTCTGGTTGGTATTCTGCGTTAGATTCTGGCTGGTATTCTGACTTGAATTCTGGCTAGGATTTGGATTTGGATTCTGGATATTTTGGTTCTGTTGCTGCGGCGGCGGCGGTAAGGTGGCATTTAGGTGGCCCAACTCCGCCTGCAGCCCGGAGTTGTAGCGATGATCGAGCTCTAGAAGTTCACCGCCCGTCCAACCGCTGTTATCCTCCAGCGGTGCATTCGCCGGCGGACAGTGTGTATAGGCGCCAGGGGCAACGGTGGCGGTGGCAGCGGGCACCAAGAGACTGCTATCGTAGGCAAACAGATCATTGATAAAGGAGGAGGAGGAGGATGAGGAGGGAGCGGCGGCAGTGATGGCCGATGTGGTCGTATTATGAGCTGTGGGCGGTGGCTCCAGCTGCAGATGGAATTGCAGATCGCCGGCATCATAGTCCAGGTGGCGTTTCTTCCAAGGATTCGCCTCTATGGCCTCGTAATCGTGACCCAAGGTCAATTCCTGCTCCTCCTCGTATTTTCGCTTAAGGAAATGTCCATAGTCACCGGCTGTTCCTCCATTGTTCTGATTGGTGGCCTGGCTATTGTTGTTGTTGTTGTTGTTGTTGGTTGCACTGCCTGCCGCGCCATTGACGGGCATGTTGACAATCATGGTGATGATGTCCTGGTCACAAGGCAACTCGCAATAGAAATAAACACAGCCACACAGACACACACGGCAACAAAAAAAAAAATTATGAAATATGAGTCCGGAGTTTTGTGTAGTTGCTTGAGTGGAGTGGAGAGGAGCTAGTCCGACCTGGCTACCGTCTCGCGCTGCGACTGGCCACGGAATGCGAGGGTCCGCCAGGAGCTGAGCTGAGCACAACTCCCAGCTGAGCTGTGCTGCGCCTGCGCCCGCTGTCCGCTCATCATCCCTGCGCAAAGCGCACTCAGTGAAGCACAGAGGCGGCACCCCCCCCCACCATCCTGATGGCCGGCCAGGGATGTGGCTTAGGTACTGCATTATAACTGTAAGAACCAGGTTTAGAGGTACAAATATTAATTGGAATATGGCTTAAGGTAAAGCTTCTATTCTTGTGGGAATAGGAAGTTAAGGGACACTAAAAAAGGTACAAAATGTACTTTAAATTTGTGTTAAATACAACATTTTCTTGTAGGCATTACGAATAAGGGTATATGGGTATTATAATTACTAGAAATAATTTACCTATTGAACAAACTACTTTTACTAGCGGATTATAAAGAGTTAAGCTTTTTTAAGGTTTAAATGTTAAAAAGTTTCTAAAAGTTTAACAGAGATATTTACAAAGTTATAAACCAATTTCAGCATAAATAAACCATTTAACAGATAGGTTTACAAAGTTATAAACCAATTTCAGCTGAAATAAGTCCATAAAAAAAGGAAAAATACGAATAAAATATTAAATATTGAGATTATATATCGAAGATGTATGTTATGACTATTCAGAGAGTAATTATTTGTACTCATATTGCGTATAGAAGTACTCCTGCACGAGGTTAGGTACTTATACCTTGGGATACCTGCTGCTGCTGCTGCTGCCACCACCGCCACTGTGTGTCCAGGTCATGTGCCGCCGGTTCTGCTCGGTCGCTTCGCTCGATTCCCGGCCATAATCGAACACATGTGCACGCCGCCAAGCCGCCTAGCTGTCCGTTAGCCAATTTTGCGCTGACAGCGAGAGCAGGGAGAGCTGGCCCAGACGTGGCAGGGTGCAGGGCAGCCATTCAAGCGTCTAATCGACAAACGCTTACGGGGAGACCCTCCCTACACGCACCCTGCTGGGCGCTCCTCCACCTCCATCCGCACAGGTGTTGCACCGGCTTGTAGCCAAGGACGACGCCACTCCATCTGCAATAGTCCTCTGGCTGCAAGAAGAAAGCGAAAGTTATGCCAAAAGTTATCTGAACAATAGGACAAAATAGGAATTACTTACACATGTTGATGCTTTCGGGAAATTGAGCAGCATCCCTGAAGCTTCCAGGTGCCTAAAAACATCTTTAGGAATTGCAGCAGAGGAAGCTGGGTGGGGATTACATCTTGATCAGTGGCTGGCAGTGATTTCTATCCAGTCACTTTGAAAACGCTGCAGCTCTTTCGAAAATTATGTTTTGAACATAAGCAAACGCTGGGCTTCGATAAACGATAACCGATTGGCCGGCAATTGCGATTTCTAGCTTTCAAGCATACTCATGCACATGCAATTATGTGCAAATCTGGCAACATCCTGGTAAAGTTTCCTTTTTGTAGATTGAGGTTATGTTAAGATCACAATAAAATGGATGGAAAAGTGGATTATAAGATATTATAAATAATTAATTGTAAGTAGGCTATGGCCTTGGCATGTCAAAGGCTTTCCACTTTCCCGCAGCCATTTTCTAGTAAACCTTCAAATCACACGTATTCATTTTCCGTAAAAAAACCTTTAGGACGCTGCAAAATTTCCAAGTGCCATTAGAAAAGACAAAGACAAGAGACACCATCAGCACATTCGTGACACACACATACACACAACACACACACACACATCCGCACAACCACACATAAACCAAGTGTTGTAGCGACCATGTCATACCAGATCAAATCCACGCCCTACTTCCGCCGCATGTTCAACAACAGCAAGAAAAACGGACAGCTGCAGCGCCTGCGGGAGGAGTACGAACGGATCCAGGAGTTCAACGATCGCACCATCGAGCTTAAGATGCGCCAGGTGAGGCTGAAGCGGCTCTTCCGCGAAATCGAGGAGATCAAGGAGGGCGGCGGCACCACTTCGGTCGCCGCCAATGCTGCCAACCGAATCGGCGGTGGCGGTGCTGGCGGCACCCACTCCCCGACTTCGGCCAGGCACAGTGTCCGCCGGCGCCACCATCACCGTCATTCCTATAATCTGCTGTCTACCGGCATTACACCGGAGCAACGACGTCACCATCAGCGGGCCGAAGCCTTGATCCGTTCCCGTGAACTGGGCAAGGCATTGTCGCGCCGGAATGCCCAAATGAACGAGGCCGGTGTGGGCGGATTTCTGCGCTCCGATCTTCGGTCCTCGACCAAAATGCAAGCGGTGGCCGATTTCCGGCGTGATGCCCAGGAGCGACGGGAACGAGCAGCAAAGCGGATATCGTATGGTAACGATCAGTCACGTCAGAATCTGCAGCGCCAGCTCAAGGTTTGCCAGCGACGCCTAACGGCCAAGTATCATCCACAACAAAGTCGGGAGCTAGGGTAAGGTTTCATCTGATCAGATAAATTCGATCATATTTCATAATATCGCCTCGAAAATTTAATTAATTAATATGACTATTATATATATAAAAAATAACAAAAACTTTGATATATCGACATTTTTTCAAATCGAAAATATCATAAACTTAGATATGAAGACATTTTCCATATAGAAAATATCATAAATATAATATATCGACATTATATCATATCGAAAATATCAAACAATTTGATATATCGAAATTTTGAATATCGAACTAATTTTAATATATTGAAAAATGAAGCTCCTAATGATAAAGTTAATTTTAATTAATTTAATTTGTCTTAGAAAATCTCTATAATTTAATAATAATAGTTTTCCCTATTGAAAATATTATAAACTTTGAATATCTATCATATAGATAAATTTGATATTTAAAAAAAAACATTTAAATTAAATAAAAATGTAATAATTAATTTAATTTGTGCCTTAAAATTGATTCCATAAATTAATAATAATAAGAATAAATTAATTATAGGAAATTAATTAAAAATAATAAATAACATATAATCATTAAATAAAAATTTTCACTTGAAGACATACAAATATAAAATGAATTAAGAAATTAATAATTAAAAAACGAATTATTTGCAGTCCCAACCGAGGACGTTCAACGTATCAACACATTACACCCAGCCAGCTGGACATGATGGTGGACGAGGAGGATCTGGCAGCGGAACAGCAGCGCTACTTCAGGGAACAGGTAGAGGACGAGCTGCAGCTGGCCGAAGAGCGTTTTAGGCGGCAAGAGAAACGCCTGTGCCTGGAGGCCGTTGGCTCCTCCATCTCCACCGAGGAGGAGGATGGGCAGGAGGAGCTGCGTTTCCTTCGTGGCGAGCAGGCTTTGTCGGAGTCGGAAGATGAGGATGTTAATAATAAGAAGTTGATGGAGCGCCTTCGACGGGATAAGCTCAACCAGGATCACTTCTTGGGTAATCACAAATACAAGCTGACGCTGGCGGAGGAGCACTTCCGGTTGGAGGCCACCTACTCCGACGACGAACAACAGGTGTATCAGGCAGACGAGGACGAAGACAAAGACGAGACGCCTCAACAGGTGGACGAGAATGGAGCGGATGAGCAGCAGTGCCGGCGACAGCACGACAAGTCTTCGCACCTGCCACTGGGCCGCTTCTCGGTCAGCTCCTCCGCCATCGGCAGAGCTCAGAGTGTCGTAAGCCAATATCATCGTTATCAGGCCTACCATCCAGTATCAACAGCAACAGCTTTGTCCTCCGACCAAGAAATGGTCACCGCCCCAATGGAGAACGAGGAAATGATGACTTCCCCGGTGTCTCCTCGTTCCATCAAATGCCGAATTGCTTCCGAGGCGGATGATGTGCCCGCCCTCAACAATTGGCGTCGCGTGTCCCTAATGATGCCCTGGTTTAAGGTCTTCACCCCACGCAAGTCCCTCTCCGACTGCACCCGAAGGCTAGGCGGGACATTAAGGATGCAGCAGCTGCGAGAGGGGGAGACAGCTGAGCCACCAGAGCCGAGCATGATTTAGATGAGCTTCAAGCCTTGAGCCTTGAGTGCCAGGGGATCTCAGTGATTCCAATCCTTACCAGATGTGACCGTAGAAGCAACCAAATTCCTTGTTTAGCCATTTTTTTTTGTCAATAAATTTGATAGTTGAGAAAACTTAAATATAGAATTAAATTTTCTGATCTAAGGGAAAAATTAGAATAAATATAAAGAAATAAATGGCAAAGATCCCTAACGTGTCATGTATTTGAATTGGAATACGCTGGCTCTTCACTTTTAGAGAGCCTAGACCAGAAATGCGTAACGCATCTTATTATATATAATATAAATGATAATTATTGCCATTGTTAAGGCATACAAATTTATAGAAATTCTGGCTCTGTTGTGTTTGCAAAGTTTTATTTGTGGGGGTAAACCCTTCATGGTAGGTACTTGCCTCTGTCTGTTTTGGCTAATAAATATGTAAAGGTCTTTAAAAAAAATGATTATATATATCAAAGATCCGTGTATATTCGTCTGTTTTGGTTTCGAGCTCGAAATATTGGCCAAAACCTGTTAGGGTAACAGGCCAATCAATCTATCTTTATGTTCCCTGTCTGTGTGGTTTCATTTGCACGATCTGCGGCCTTTGGGGCGCCCTCTTCCATCTTTGCAGGCTCTACGAGGGCTATACCTTTCCCCTCTTCGGTGACACCCTCCATTGGCTCACATAAATTCAGCACTTCCATCTTCTCGATCAGCTCAGATATGCTCTGATTTCTCTCCTTCTCAGTTTCTTGCTCTTTGCGCAACAGCCACGCCTCGCGAGCCTCAGACAGAGCCAGCTTTTGTTTGGCTTTGGCCTCGTTGTAGAGGGCAGCCCAGCGCTCCATCTCCTGGCGATAGGCCGGCATCCAAGAGACCAGCGCTTGGCGGAGGGCATCGTATCCTTTTGTCAAACGGGGCACCTTGAATTTCCCAAACGCGGGACTATAGATGATGCTATCGAATGCCACCTCAAATTCGTCGTCCAGAATGGGAAAGACGCGTGTCTCCAGCATCTCGTGGCTAAGAAAAATATAAGCAAACATAAAATGTTTATTATCCCAAATAAATATCATTAAAAAAGCAAACCCACCTGGGCAGACGCTCCCTCAAATAACGGTGGCGTATACCAAAATTATCTTTGATTTTCTCGAAATCATAGTGCTGGCTCCGTCCCGCCAGATTCGCATCCACCAGCATCTTATTAACCGACGGAAAGAACTCTTGATTTAACGAGATTCGAAGGAAAACGATGCGTTCGATCAAATCCAATTCTACGACGTGGGCAAACATCTCCTTGCCAATGATGAGCCGCTGAAATTGTTGCATACTATCCGGCGACCAGTGTGGACCCAGTGGATGAATATACGAAAGTGAACCACGAATGGCCAGCGCTGGTTTTTCAGCAAAAGTTTCCGGTAGATAGCGTAGCTCAGCAGCTGACACATCACCGCCAAAGCCATAGTCCACATAATAGATGGAAACGGTAGCAACAGCTGGTGGTGGAGTAGCCGTGATCCTAGCCCGACGCCAGCCGTCCTCCGACTGAATGGCACAGAGATAATCAGCTTTGAGCAGGCATCTCGGCAGGGTGTTAAAATATTCCGAGTTTTTGTCGCTGTAAATTGCTCTAAAGAGGAGAATATAGCTAGACATCATGGGAATTGATGAGAGTGTGTAATGAATGCTGCTGCTTACCGCATTTCCATTTGCATTTCGTGTAAAACTGATGTGTCATAGGTTTTATTCACGAAATTGAACCAGAACTGAAAGGGGGTGTACACCTGAAGGAATAATATTTAATAATAAAATTAACATACAAATATAAAAAACTAACGAACTCACATGGGTCACAAGAATCTTCAGGTATTCCTTCACCGGGCAGATATCCTCAAGCGGCATGGGCGGCAGCTTGCAATTCCGCGAAACAGCACTCTGGGGTTTGTCCACCAGGAACACAGAATCGGTCTGCAAGTATAGAAACAACAAACAAATACTATCCAATAAATATACTATATATCCCAAAGAAAGTAAACCCTTACCAAGCAGCAGTCTGGAATGGCCTCATTGAATCGCAGGCTTTGAAAGCAATCTATTAGGGCATCCATATTCCCTGTGGATTTGTTCACTGAACCCTCCTGTGCTTCCTCGTGCTCCTCCTGCTCCAGCTCCATATCCTCCTCGGCATCACTGTACACAATCAACGAGTACTCGGGCAGCAGTTCCATAACCTTCTCTTCGTACTCGTTATCATTGAGGGACTGACTATAAAGCCATTTGTACATGTGGTTAACCCTGGCGGTGGGCATGCCACGTATCATGTCTAGATTATCGGCATTTAGCTCCTTGGTGGGCAATTGACTGATCATGCCGGGAAATTCGGGATCATATGGCTCGGTTAGCTTTGCCAGATCCTTCTTTTGCTCCTCCTGGTGTGTAGCCTTGGGTTTGACAGCGGCATTGTTGTTTTTTGGCTTTAGATAACGCGGTGCTTCATCAGCTGGAGAAGAATACTTGCTGTATGAATGTAGATAATCCTGGTTATGCAAGTTAGAGTCCTTGTCATGTGAAGGAGCAGAATTCTGGCCATGTGAAACCGAATCGTTGCCGTATGAAGATGGAATATACTTGATATGTGAATAAGGAGAACTCTTGATATCTGAATCCTTGCTGTGTGGTGGAACAGGATCCTTAATGTGTAATGGGAAATCCTTGCTATGTGAATGAGAATTCTTGCTAATTAAAGATACAGAATCCTTGCTGTGTGATAAAAGACTGGTCTTGATCTGTGAAGGAATGAAATCCTTGCTAGGCGAAGGTGGAGAAACCTTGCTAGGTGAAGGTGGATAAACCTCGTTAGGTGAAGGTGGCGAATCTATGCTATAGAATTGAGTATTATGTAAAGAAAGAGAAGCCTGGCTAGGTGAAGAAGGGCAATCTGTGCCCAGTAAAGGTGGAGAATCCTTTTCCTTTGCGGAAATGGGCTTCAGCATGGAAGCACAAGCTTGAATGTGTGGAACATCCAAATTTATACGAGAATCCTTCGATCCTGGTGAGTCTTCCTTAGATGGAGGAGAATCATTATTTTTCTGTGGCATCTCCCAAGCTTTCATGTCCCTCTTCTCTGTTATTTCTTTAAAGGCTGTCTCCTTGTTACTTTTCTCTTTCTCAAGCGACTCTTTCGATGGTTTAAGTGGCGAAGAATCCTTTACTTTCATCAGGTCAAGCGGCTTCTCAACATTCTGCATTCTCATCTGGAGAAAATCTTCCCAAGAACGAGGAGAACCCTCCCCTATTATGGGTAACGACTCCTTCTCGTAACCCGTATAGGCAAGGGGACTGTTCTGGTGCAGCTGGAAACGGAAAACAAGAAAATAAAGCTCTAGTTATGTTATTTCTTTTGCCAGACTCAAGACCAGACCTTGCCAAAGAATGTAGTCGGCGGACATGGCTTCGATTGGTTGATTGTCCTCTTTAGTGCCGGTACAGATCTTAAGCGCTGCGGATCCAGCTGTAAATTGTAAAGGAAGAGTTTATACTTTGGTTAATTCGTGTCATTTTGCGATTTCTCACCCAATAATCCTCTTCCTTCTTTTCATTGTCGTCAGTTGTAGTGCTCACTTGTTCATCGGTGTCTGTATATAATTCGTAGAGATTTTCGGGAGGTTGAACCACATCCGTGGATGACGAGGGATCCTCAAAGCGTGTTTCGGTCTGTTTTTTGAACGGATTCAAAGGGGTAGAGGTAGATGTTGCCTTCCAGGTGTCACGGAAGGTATTTTCGTTGAGTTTTTGTGTGGGATGAACAGCATCCGAGGTAGATGATGACACACAGGTGTCCTCAAACCTATTATTAGACTGATTTACAGGATATAAATTCTATATGGATGATGAGTAATAAGGATAAATTAAAGCTTACTTCTTTGTTAACGTCTTCAGTGTCCTGGGCATCCTTTGAGGACTCTGTTGCGGTTGCTTGGTGTAAACCAAAACGCATCGAAGCTTCCTCACTCATTTTCTTAAGAAATCGATCGATTCTTTTCGATTCAAGCTGTTAATTTAGAATTTTAGATATCAACGGATACCTTTTAGAGAGACAAGTCAAAGCTTACTTGTTCTGGACAAACAGTTTTATTCCTTGAGGCTGCGAAGCTTGCTTTGTTCTCATTTATTCCCTCGCAAGGGTCTTTATCTGAGCTTAGGATGAACTAGTATATATATATATATAATATTACAGGGTTTTTGCGTTTAATTGGGTAATAAATATAAGCTTACTTTGTCGGAGTCCATAGTAGTTGAAGGCTTTTCGACTTTTTGGCCCAGTTTCTCCAGACGCCTGGATTTGAGTTCCTAATATATACGTAACATATATCGAAAGATATATATAAAAGGAGAAATATAAAATCTCACATTATTGGTGGGGTCCTCCTTGGCGCTATATTCCTGTTGAAGTATTGGGGATGAAGAGTTCCCATTGTTATGCTGCCTTTGGTTGCGAAAAACCTACGAATTTCGAGAAATATAGAAAATTAGGGAGCAAAAGTAACTATTTAAAGCGTAAAAAACAGAACTTACCCGTTCTATGTCAAAATTAGCTGTGTTTTCTGGGTTCACGGTTGTACTAACCACCTCCTCCGATGCCTATATAGATATATATCATTACGATTTAATATATTTTCTTATGTTATGTGGAAAAACGCTTTGCTCACATGTTCGGTGGCGGCTTTCTTGGCGCCACAAGCGTCGTTGATGGAACTGCATTCACCCTCCTCCACACGGGACAGCAACTCCACACCGAAACTTAAAAGTTGCGGCTCAATTTTCGAGCTCATTATTGTTTATTGCGCGCAACTTAAGTTATTTTTCTTAATTTACAATTGCTAAATCAAAGAATGCCATGAAAATGAAAACATAACTGAAGTTTTTTCAATGACGATATGGCAAAGCTATTAGCGCTTGACTATCGATATTGCCAATACGGAGAAAACTTTGTTTCGATAGTTTTCATTAAAAAACAAGAAACAGCTCTTATTATCTTTTTAAAATATTTATGGTATGTTATGTATAAGAGATATTTCATAAAAATACCGCCCATGTTTAAGAACTTCAAATGTAGTTAGGTCCAAAATTTTACAGAATTCAAATTATAAAAAATGCAAATAATTTGTTTCAGAATTGAAAATAATACTTCTTTGGCTTAGTTATCTTAGATATAAAATAAAAGGGTATAGAAGCTTTGTCTTCCCAAGTCTAGTTTTCTTTTTTGATTTTGAGTTTAGTTTCTTTTTAGTGAGCAAAAAATATATTTAATTTATTTTTTACATACCGATTTTTTTTACTCATTAAGCCGATATTTTGCTTGTGCGACCAACTGTCGATAGTAGAAATCGATAGCCTAGAGATTTTTTCTGATCTGCTGTGTTGGTTACACTGCTTGGCGACAAACGGAGTCGAAACGAAAATTAAAATTAAAATAATTTCGTATTCGATGACAAGAACTGAAAGCGAAAAGCAGTCTCTAGTCTGCTCTGATATAACCTTCAAGCATATATCCAGTTATATTCGTGAAAGAAGCACAAAACTTGCCTGCCGACATTTGTGAAACGCTACAGTTTTTTTTTTTTATTTTTGTTTATTTTCGTTTGTTTTCCGTTTGTTTTCCCGGGGAAATTAAGCGAACGAAAGAAAATTGAACTTAAAATTTGACAGGAAAGAAAGTAAAAATTGACAGGAAAAATTGTTGCTGTCCAGATATCAAAATGGACGACGAAAATCAGGTGAGTGCTGGGATTTGGGGAAATGCCGGATTTTTCGGTGGCTTTAATTTCTTGCCTCGCCGCGCAGCTTGAAAGGCAGCTAGAAGACGAGCTGGACGCGATGCCGTCAGTGCAGGAGGACATGGACAACGACGAGACTGATAATGACAATGCCTACGACGAGTACAATCTGATTGTGGTACCCGGTCAGCCACAGGCCGAGCAAACCGAGCAAGCCCAGCTGGTCAACTCCTCGGACGAGGAGGAGCAGAACCAGGGCCAGCAGCAGGTATCCCGTCAGCAGCATCGCGATGCTGTGCTCCAGCGTATGCAACAATCACCCGCCGCTGGCGGCGGTGGAGATTTAACTACCATCGAGATCATTTCATCCAATGAGGAGGAGGATGAGGATTCGGAATCGGACGATGATCAGCCGGCAGCTGCCATGCTAAATGAATCCAGCGACGATGAGGAAGTTAACGAGGTGGGCGTGATCGATGATTCGGACAGCGATGAGGACAATATCAACTACTCGGCCAGCGATGATAGCGATAGCGAGGATGGACCCGAAAACCATTTGGAACGCACCTTTGAGAATCTCCTGGCCCAGCCCAACAAGCAGTTTGCCCAACTGGTGAAGCTCGGTGAAATTGCCTTGTAAGTGTTTTGGGTTAATTAATGTTTTGTCTTTTCTTTTATTGAGGAAACCCAGGAAAGAGTTCGAGTTTGGTTTTAGTTTAATTTATTTACTTGAATATGTTTTTGTCAAATTTGTATATTTATTTTGAGTGAAATAAGCCTAAAGATAAACCCCAGGATCTCGAGTTGCATGGCCAGGCGTTGACAACTGAGCTTTTAATTACTTAATTCATATTTTCCTGGTTTCCTTATCAAAGTTACCAAAGCACAAAGCCTGTTTAAGATATCTTAAAGCTTAGATTTCAACAATTAATGAATAAATCCGTATTTTATAGTTGTTTCACAGTTTAAAAATTCACTTAAACCTTGCTTATGTTCTACATTTTATATATTAACATCTTATTTTAGCATTTAGTGCTCATTCCTAACTAAGTTCTTACAGATTTTACCAAAATTCTGGAATTGTTTATAGTTTGAAGCCTAAAACCCTTAGTTAAACCCTGTATTTGTTATGCATTTTTGAATTCAGGCTCATATTTCAAGATTTTGTGCCAAGTTTCGACAAGAACCTTATAAATTTTACGAGAATCCTTGAAATATTTATAGTTAGAAGATAAGTCCCTATTATTTGTTATAAATTTGTGAAATTAGGCTCCTGTTTCAACATTTAATGTCAAATTCCAACTGAATCCTTAAAATTGTACAAATTTTTAAGCCTAAAAAATCTTTACACTTAATTCATTATGCTTTAAAATTTAGTTTATTTATTTTGCTAATTTCCTTACAATTTCCTTCTACACGAAACCCCTTTTAACACCTATAACCATCTTTCATTATTGCAGTAAACTCAATGACTTGGCCAAGATCGAGCTGGCCGTTCAAACCCTTCAAAAAGATGCCACAGTGCCGGCCCACATTTGGCTCAAATACCTCAAGGCTCGCCAGGTGGTTACCCAAACAGCTGAAGAGTACAAGGAATTCGAAGAGAAATGCGCCACTGCCCTGGGCTACCACTACAGTGAGTCTCCCTTAAGCTCCTATAATATATATATTCATTATATATTTACCATTTACATCTCCACAGATATACCGCTGGCCGATTTCATTGTGGGTTACCTGCAGGATCTGAATGAGGACAACCAGAACCGTATGCTTTGGCTCAAACTGATGGCCGACTACGAAGTGGAGCGTCCAGACTATATTGAAAAGCTGACTGCAAAGTATCCACAGCTGGTGGATAACACCGAGGCTGAGGCCTTCAGAGAGCTAATGGGCCAGCATTGTGTCACGTGGAACATACCTGCCGAGCAGCGGCAGACCATTAATCGAGTGGTATCCGAGTTTAAGCTTCACCTGGACGACACAAAGCTGCAGTACAGCGACTGGGACTGGGCCAAGCTTCACACCCAACACGTTGAGCAGGTGTTATCCTTGGACCTCAATGATGGCATCAAAAATGCACTTATTCGATTCATTTTCGAGCGTTCAGTATCGAAATTTCCCACCGCCGATGCCTTGTGGCTGGCCTACATAAAGTTCATGCAGGGCGAGGGCAATGCCGAGGATCAGGATGAGGAGGATGCCAATGCCGAGTTGACCGCCAAGCGTGCTAGCCGTTTGGGCAAGGGCTTCCTGCGTAGCACAGTCCTTGACTTGGCCAAGCGCGGTGTTCGCTGCCGACCCAGCGTTCGCCTCAATCACAAACTGTTGGTCCTGATGGAGCGCGCTGACTTCGATCAGGCACAGGTTGATGAACAGATCAACGTCATCTTGCAACGCATCGAACCTGACATGACCATGACTGTGGAACTGCATTTGGATTATTTAGCGTACCGTGTACGCAATACCAATGCCAGTGACGAGTCACAGGCAACCAATCTGCGTGCAGCCTTCTTCAAAATCTGGGAAGATTTATCCGAAGTGTACGGCGATCAGGCAGACACCAGCTACGAGGTTCTGCAGCTGTGGGCACAGGTGGAATATACACATCTGGGTAATCCGGCCAATGGCTCAAATATATGGCGTCAGATTATGGGTAAGTTTCAACAATTCTTAGCTCTCTTTGAAGCCAATTTTTAATTTTTTGTACTCTCTAGGTTATCCCGGCAGCAATCAACGCGGCATGCTCTGGATGAGCTATGCCCAAATGGAGAGCGAGTACAATGCTGGCCAAAGCACGCGGGATATACTCCGCGAGGCCCTCGACCAGCCTTGTTTGGTGGATGGTTTGGTGGTCCATGAGCTCTTCCGTCGCTATGAGCGCTGCTATGGCACTTATGAGAGCATTGCTGCTTGCCAGGCCATTGAACTGCCGCCGGACTATGCGAGAAGGACACAACCGGCTCCTCGACAGAATCGCTTACTACAGGCAGCGCGCCAGAATCGCGCACAGCCCCAGCAGCAGGGTCAAGCGAAGCCTCAGCAGCAGAGTCAGCTTCAAGCTCCTGCTCAGGGACGAGCTCCTGCCCAGCTTCAAGCTTCTGCTGAGCCTCAAGCCCAATCTCAGCCCCCCCTAAACCGCCAGCAGCGTCGTCGCCAGGCCCACGAGATGATGACGGGAAATACGAGGCAGCAGGAGCCCAAGGAAGCAGCTCCATCGACAGCTAAGGAGCCCGCAGCCAATTCCGTAACCCAACCACCAGCTAAATCGGCTGCCCCCGAAGTCCGTGAATCCTATTTGAAATATTCGCGTGAGTCGCATGTCTTTAATCAATTGAAATAAGTTGAAATAGGCTTAAACCCATTTGCAGCCCATATGGAAACCAACAAGGTGTTTGTTAGAAACCTGCATCCGGCCTGCACCAAGGAGGAGCTACAGGAGCTCTTCAAGCCCTTTGGCCACGTCAAGGATGTGCGTCTAGTCCACAGGCAGTGAGTTTAAGCTTCACCACTCTCTCTCATTCTCTCCGAAATAGAGCATCTTATCTATCATCTTATCTCTACAGGAAACAGATGAGGGGCATAGCCTACATCGAGTACGAGAAGCCGGAGCAGGCTCAAAAGGCGGTGTCTGCACGAAATGGGCATGAACTACATGGAATTGCAGTGAGTACTAGGGATTTTTGTTTATAATATGTCGATTAAGAGCTATTTCTTATCAAAAAATTGCTTTAATTTATTATAATCGAGAAACTATCGAACAAAAAATGTTATCAAAAATAGTCGCATTCATTTATAGACATTTTATAAATTTAAAATGCCGTTTTTGCTATTTATTTAATTAAAATAATTGATATTTTCAACCAAATGTTAAATTATAAGTAAATAAATTTGGTGAAGTAAAAAAAAAATTGTTCGATTTTAATAGAAATTATAGATTATTTATCGAAATTGTATCAATCGATTTTTGGTTGTTAGATTTTGTATAATTTTCTTATTATGTATTTTTATCATTGCATACTTTCTATTTTGTGTCAAAAACTTTTTTAAAATCATAAAAACCAATTGAATTTATAGAAACCTTTTTAATCGATTTTGTTAATACTACATTTTATAAATTTTTCCCTATATTTTTAATTTCTTAAAATTATATTTCAATTTAATATTTTATGCTATATTTTATTGTTCCAATATTGATATTATATTGGGTATTTAATACGAAACTCCATATGTTAATGCATTTTTGTGCAATGTATCGATATAAAGATATTTCCTTGCTAACCTTATACAATTTTTGTAACTTTTTTGCTTGTTGCTTTTCAGATTTTTGTTGCTATTTCAAATCCACCGCCAAAGGCTGGGCAAACAGAACAAGCGGCCGGTGATGGTGGTGGATCGGCCCCCAAGAAACGCGTACTTACCTCCCTGATACCCACATCTGTGGTACGCCAGGAGTCTGTGGCGGCCAAGAAGCGCCGCATTGAATTGGCCCAAGATGGTGACGATGACGCAAAGCCATCCACATCAGCGGCTTCCAATGGTAAAGCAGCCAGCAGCACTACTGCAACCTCTGAAACCGAAGAATCCGCCCCAAAGTCGAATGACGATTTCAGGAAGCTATTTCTCAAGGACACGAAAATGGAGTGCATTGAGGATAAAGACAAGGGAGAGCACTGATGAGAAGTCGAAGGAAGAATTTTAGATGACAAAAACAAAGGACACGAAAACCCAACTGAACCAAAATCGTAATTAAATGTACAAAGCCAAGCAGACGTAAGACCCCCCTCATCTTCTCCTACATTTTAATTGGTCGAAAGAAAAAAACACTTAACTATTATACGTTTTAAAATGTAAAACAAGAAACAAGAAAACACTAAAAACATGAAAAAAAAAACCTAAACAAATATGTTTTCAATTCAGGGAATTTATTAGTTTATATTTTGTAATAACTTTTCAACTTGATTTTAACTACGTGCGAAATTTGACGCTCTTGCTGACGGTGGCCTTAATGCCGGACATTTCGCCGCCGTAGCGCTTGATCTCCTTGCGAACTGTACGGACGGCGCCCCTGCGCCGGATGAGGGCCTTGCGGTATTTACCGCGATGCTTGACACGGGGATTGCGCAGCTCCTTCTTGCGATGCGGGGTGAGGCCCTTGTTCTTGGCCATTTGATAGGTGATGCCGCGTCGGTTGGAAGCCTCATCATCTTCCTCCTCCTCGTCCTCGTCATCCTCGTCCTCTTCCAGCTCCCTTCCATTCTGATCCTTCTCTGCTGCCTTGTCCTCCTCCTCCTCGCTCAGCTCAGCCGCCGCTCCCTCGCCATTGCTGTACTTGTTCAATATCTGCAGCTTTGCCTTGCGCTGGGCCACATCCAACACAGTGAAGGCATCTCCGTCCTGAATCCTTTCCAGCAGCGCCTCCAGCTGCGGCTTTATATACTCCTCGTAGCGAGGAGTGAGCTGCTCTCGCAGTTGCTTCAGCTGCACCAAACGCTTGACCACCGGATGGTGCTTGACGCTGATCCGGCGTGCCTTTAACAACAGATAGAAAGCCACATTCGAGCAGTAGGTGGTCAGGACAGTGTGGTAGGTGCTGGCGAACTGCAGGGCCGGCACCAGGGGCACGCCGTGATTACGCACATAGTTGAGAACGGGCGTGATCAGCTCCCGGACTTCTGTTAAATGTTGCTGAAAGTCCTGGGTGAGACCAATGAATTCGGGCGAGTCCTTCTGCAGCAGCTGGAGACGCTCGCGGGCAGAGAGACCGGTCAGATCGCTGGTCACCCTGATGCCAGTTTTAGACTCCTGCTTTCTAGATTTCTCCACTTCGTCGGAGTCATCGTCGTCGTCGTCGTCGTCTAAGGTTTGGACATCGTCCAGTTGGAAATCGGCCTCACTGAGACGCTTGGCCAGGCGCAGCTGTATCTTCTTGGCCTCCTCCTCCTCGGCGCGGGCCTGCTCCTCCTCCTGGGCATTGTAGCTGCTGTAGTCCTGGTCAACAAAGTCCGTGTTGTAGTAGGTGCTGCGCTTGCTGCCCCAGTCCATGGTATTGGGCAGATCCCCATCATCGTCCTCGGCGCCCTCGATGTCGCTGTCGCGCATCAGTGCCGTCACATCCTCGTTTTCCTCGTCGTCGTCGTCGTCATCGTCGTCACTGAAAGCCAACACCTCCTGGCGGGGATCCTGCTCTTGGCGGTTCTTTCGCTGCTTCCGCAGATCCTCTAAGATCTCGCGCTCCTCCTCATCGTATTCCTGCTCGGAGCCAGTCAGCTCGTAGTCATCACCGTCACTGTCCATTCTCTTGATTTCAATTTAAATGCCCGAAAAAAAACAAAAACAAAACCTGCGAACGCACAACACGTGCGTGGTAAACAAACGCGAGTATAGTGTATCGATTATTGATTTATCGATAGTTTATATCGTTACACAACATTATAAGCGCCAGTTTTAAAAAAAAGAAACAACTTCCTAACATCTTTCTCTGCAATTACATAAACCTCTTACAAAAGTTTACAATAAAAATGCCCATCACAAGTACCTCCATTTCCTGATACCCCCGAACCCCGAGTCATTAATCAATATTTATAATTTGTGTTAAGTTTTCTGATAAGTTTTGTTGATTTTGATGGCTTGTTGTTGTTTACTCCATTTTGTTTTGCTTTTACAATTTTGTTTACGCAAAATATCTTTTTTGCTAACGTGCCGCCGGCAACGTAGGACCCTTATTCTTTCCACTCTTCTTCTTCTTGGGAGTCAGATAAAGCCAAGAAAAAAAAAATAGTATTTGCCAGCTAAAAATAGTTTTCGGCAACAAAACAAAAATCAATTTAAAATTATGCTGAATGGGGAGTTGTTGAGCTAAGGCACTGCCAAAAAAAACGTATTTAAATTATGCACATTAAAAAGATTGCCCATAATATGTACCCTTAAATATAATATATGTTTTATATTTAATAAATTCAAGGGTGCAGTAAATTATTTTAAGTTTAAAAAAAGCCAACATAATTAATCTGTAAGTATAATATGTAGAATAATTCAAGGCTGCAAGAAATTAATAGAAATAACATTATAATATTTACACATTTGCTGTTTCGCTTTGCCTGCCCTGCACAAGCATTAAAGGGAAAGGGGACTTTCTCTAAACTAAACTCTTAAATTATTCAAAAATAAAAACCAAAACAAAGTTTAATAAAAAAGATGTTTTTTTTTAAATATGAAAATGTATATAAAAAAAATTTAATTTTATTTTTTGATTTTTTTCTCTGTGTTGTGGATCTCCACTTGGCACCTGAGGAGCTCTCAATCCCACGACATCAGGGTTATGTATGTAAGTATATATGTATGTATATATATTTGAACATACATAAGTATGTACATATAACGCCGGTGTGGATTACACGAAAAAAAAACTGAAGACTCACATGCTTTTTGTGTTTGTTTAGATTTTTCACATGTTTTTGTTTTGGTTTTTTTGGGGCAACGTGTTGTTGTTTTCCGTTTTTCTTTCCCTTTTTCAGAAGAATGTTTTTTTTTTTTTTGTTGTCGAAGGTCAATTGCACAAGCCCTAAGGCCCAAAAGTGTGTTTATTGGCCATAAATAAAAGATTAATTTAATTAATTTATCATTAGCACTGGAAGGGCAGGGATCCAGCGGCATAAATCTTTCGGCAGCTTCAGTTAAAAGCATTGATTTATTTCCAGAAAACATAAACAAACTTTAACTTGGTTGTTTTAACATTTTTAACGTATTTAAAAACCTAAACTCTAAGGTGCAGTTCTCGTCAAACTGTGGCCAGCAAGGTGGAATTTCAAACTGTACAAATAACCAAACTGTGGCTCAGCCGAGCAGTTTTTTCTCTCTCTCTTTCTTTCATTTCCATTTACCAAATTTCCAAATCTGTGTTTATTTGTTTGCGTTTCTTATTTTCATTTCGTATTTACTTTAAGACCCTAATCTTTATAATAAAGTTTGGGACTTTGGGGCGGGCTTTTATCTGTAGATTTTTGAGTTTTGTAACCCGCGATGGTCAGAAAAGTCATGTGTTGTTTTTATTTTTCCCCCCGTTTTTTTTAGGGTTTTATCAGGCCATTATAAGCAGGTCGCTGATAAGGCGACCGTCAGCTGTAATTTAATTTATTACACAGAAAGAAATATATTAACTGCCATTTCCCGAGATCCTTCTGGAATTGCGCCCTTAAAATGCGAATTGGAACAGTGGCAAAGGGCCAGACCTACCCCAACATAACAGTAAAAAGGATGCGTTGCAAGTGGCACGTAGCCGCTCTCCGTTTTATGTTGTTTTTCTTGTTTTGTTTTGGTGCAGGCAAGTGGAAAACTCTCACACAAACACACACACACATATACACACACAGATACCCCACACAGATGCACGACGCAATTAAATTTGCTGTCATTTTATGCAAAGAGTGAGAAGAAGAGAAGAGAGTGGTTGCACTCTAACTGTTAACCCATTGATGGTCACCTGTCACTTAAGTATATAAAAAAATAAATACAAATATTTATACAAAAAAAAAAAACGAAACTAACTGTTTATTATTGTATTTATAATTTCAATTAGCTATATTTTTATTTTTTGTATATATTTTGTTTATTAATTTATAAACTTAGCTGTAACTTAAAATTGGTTTTAACAAATTTAAATTTAAACCATTTAACCCACTATGTTATACCCTGCAAGGACATAAAATGTTGCACTGCTTAAGGGTTAAGCCAACATGCGAGCTGGCAACGACCTCGACATGTTGCTGTTCTTTTCCTTCGTTTTTTTTCCCTGAGCCGGCGTTGGGGCGCAACACGTACGCCAAAAAGCTGAAAGGAAAAAGAGAAACCACGACAAAAACAATAACAAAAGCGCACAGACGAACGAACGCACATCAATTTAAATGGCGTTGCGGAAATCTGAAATGGCATTAAAACTATAGAGTCGCGAGCGGCGGGGGACCTTGAGAAGTGCGACGAGAAGAGCGCCGAAATTCAAAATGGAAACGCAAAAGCAGAGCTCAAAAATCAGCGGATTCTAAAAACCGGGGGCAAGACAAGGCTTCCCTTTTTGAGAATGTAGCAAAGTCTGCCTCCCTACACGTGTGTGTGTAAACAGCAAGCTCCCCAGGCCGGCACACGCCCAGAGAAAACCCGAAAAACAGAAGCAAAACTATAAAGTGGACTTACAATTACAATACAGTAGGGATTGCCTAAGATATACAGGTGGTAAAACGAAAAAAAAACACTTAGAAATAATATTCTTTGTAGAGTTTTCACTGTATTTGTATTACACCTTTATATTATAGGCGCGCGCCCTCTGCCTTATTACGCATTTTAATTGAATTTTTTGGCAATTGAAATTTTTGGAGTTCAGATACTTGTCGTCGTGGGCGTGTGTTGTGTATGAATGTCGTGTGGCTGCAATTATTACCTCTGTTTCATTGTTGTTTATTCTTTTATTTACATTTATTTAATTTATGCATTTGTAGCGGGCACATGCTAACCTGCACACCCTCCTCCATATGTACACTTGCATTCGAATGGGAGACCCCGTTTTTGATGGTCATATGTTTGCAGTTGTGTTTTGTGTTGTTGTCCCTGGACCTGGCGTTACGTGACGATATAGCAGTCAGCCGATGCCGATGCCGATGCGCCGGTTGTTCTCGCACACGTCCACCCCAGATACAAATGACGTTTATGCCCAGCTCAAAATCATGATATAACGAATTTCCCTATATATAATTATCAATATAAGGCTGAAACTTAAAAGTATCCTAAAATTTTAGTAACTTTTGCAGGGAGAATAAAAAACCTAAAAAAAATATTGCATTTCTGAAGTTTTCTTGCCAAATACTTATTTATTATAAACTTCATTGAAGTTATCCTGATTCAAGTTGCGCATAAACTTTGTTCGGAAACTTCCCGGTGGCTCGAAGACACACAAACACATGTTCGAGCCAAAGTTTTTGCCTCCGCAGAGTGCAGTGCACCCGATGGATACGTCGACGTTGACGCCGATGCCGGCTGCGCAGCTGGGGGTTTTCTAAGTTTCCCTCCCCCCTTTTTTTTCTTCTTAACAAAAGTGCAACATTTCTAGGCTGGTGGCCCAGTGACTGTCAAACTGCTGCTATGGTTTTTAATAACTGCACTTTCAGCATTTCATTAATCTTGATAGCCAGTGCAGCGGATTAAATTAACGAGATTGGAGATTGGATCGAGATCAAGATACATAATTCCCTCTAATTTCCACAGGTTATTGCTTTGATTAATGAAAATCACTCCCTTTCTCATTATTTTTTCATTGTTTCGGCTTTTTTGATAGTTGTTATATACAAACAAACATATTCAGATGCGTGAATCTATAAGTATGTGTGTATGTATATATTTTTTTTTTTTGGGTCCAAGTCCACTGGCGCTCTAT
The DNA here is from genome assembly GCA_035046345.1 of Drosophila birchii. Taxonomy (NCBI): domain Eukaryota; kingdom Metazoa; phylum Arthropoda; class Insecta; order Diptera; family Drosophilidae; genus Drosophila; species Drosophila birchii. The sequence continues at coordinate 6,326,977 of JAWNOA010000043.1, read as the reverse complement.
TTGATCAAGTCGATTATACAACCGTCAGACCCACACTTACACTGCTGTAAAGTGTGTGCATAAACACAGTGTGGGTCCCAAAAATAAAAGCAAAAAGTGGAAACTACTTCCAAAATAGTGGCTAGAATTTTTGGTAAATAAAAAAAAAAACAATACCTTACAAATATCTTTAAAGTCATAAAAACTAATTAAAAAATAATATATAAAAAAATTAATTAAAATATTGAGTAATTCTAAAATTCTGACTGCAAATGTGTGTGTGTGTGTAAATATGAGGCAATGAAGTAGAACAGAAACTGAAAAACAGAAACCCAAAACTCGCTCACGGTTCCAGTAAGTGTGTGTATGTGTGCGTGTGTATTTAAGAGGGCGAAGGGTGATTGCGGGCATATTGTATTGGAACGACAGTTTGTCACACGCAGCGACCTAAATACGCATTTTTTTATGATATTTTGTTTTTCAATTTTTCTTTTTTGTGGCTTCTTTCGTTTACATTATCAATGGGAAATTTATGTACGTCTTGTGTGTGTGCATTGTGTGTTTACATAATGCATTTTCATTTCTTTTTTGGCATTCATTTAAGCAAGGTTTTACAGCCACTGGACAAGTCTTGTTTGCTTTGCTTTGCCTCCGCTACTCCTTCTCTTCTAGTTCTTTTCCAACCGGCTTATTTGGTTTGCTTGTGTGTGTCTGTGTGTTCTGGCCTGTGTATCTATGTGTATTCACAAACAGCTCTGTTCAAAATATTATGGCTCGTAAATATTATTAAAATTTTAAAATGAAACAAGAAAAGGAAAAAGAAACATTCTGTTTACCCCAGCCCCCAAAAACTAGGCAACAAAATAAAATATTTGCATGTACTCTCTTTATTTTATTATACTTTCTTCCTTGCGTTTGTTACTAATTATTTGGCCGCCATGGTCGTCTGGCCATTGTCTGCTTCTGGCAACGATTCGAATAAGCAGCTGTTGCCCCCCGCACCCCCTTTTATGTTTGCCTCTTCCACTCACACACACACACACACACACACAAACCATTCTGCCGTTACAGGCGTCGCTGCCAGCTTCATCGTCAACTTCTTTGCGCAGAGCGGCAAACGGCTTCAAAACGAATTCGAACGCTGAAGCGAACGGTTGTGTTCACCAAGAAATACCCGAAAAACATTCGAAAGAGAAACTGAGAAATTGAAAAAGAAGTAACAGTGCAAAACAACAAAAGAAAATACAAAGAAAAGAAAAGAAACTTTTTTTTATTTGGTTTTGGTGCATCTTCGGCAAAAAAAACCGGTTATTAAATGCGCGCTGCAACTGAAACAACAAAAGTAGCCACACATAAAACACAACAAAATTCGACAACAACAACAACAACAAGAAGCAGAGCAAAGCAACGTTGCACATTTTCTTGAGAGCAGCTCAAACTGTAAAAAAAGAGCGAAGCGCATAAAGAACATTCAAAAGAAAGGAAAGAAGGCAAAAATAGCAAGGAGTTTGGAAATAAAGCTGGAAAATCGAGAATAAACCATATAGCCATGGCCTTTTCGATTGTTAGCCGCGGCATTTTGCGCACTTCGAGGGAAATCCTGGAACGCAACATGGCCGCAACTGTCGGCGCTCTTCAGCAGACCGCTCCCCCGCCCCCTGTTTCAAACCACATGTCCAGCAGCCACAGCGATTGCCAAGTAAGTGTGTATTTGTGTGGGATTTTAAGTGACATTAATTTAATTACAAGAAGAAGAGTTTCAAAAAGAGAGTTTTCAAAAAGAGAGGGGTTTCCGGGCGGGAAAAATGTTCCAAAGAGAAAGAAAACTCCCAAAAGACTTGCCTAAAAAGAGTGGATCAATTAAAGTTTTTCGATCTTAAATTATCAGCAGATCCTCTTAAGATATAAATCTTAATATAGAAATAGAGGAAGTAACAGGCCAAAACAGAAAGAAGGAGTGGTAAAACAAACCGCCCAAATGGGAGAGAAAAGAGAGGGAACAAAGGAGTGTGAGTGGGTGTATTGAGGCCAGTACTCCGAAAACTGTAACAAAGTTGCCGCCAAACTGTGGCAATGTCTTAAAAACCAAAACATTATGGAAAAGGAAAACAAACAAATTACTTTCTCGGCCTGTAAAATATTTCTAAAAAAAAATTTTACATAAATTTAAAAATATTATTAAATCTAAAAATATTCCCTACAAGCAATACTAAATCCAAAAATATTCCTTACAAGCATTATTAAATCCAGAAATATTTTTACAAGTATTATTAACTCCATAAATATTTTTATAATTATTATTAAATCCATAAGTATTGTTATAATAAAGGGAAATGTCTTAAAGATCAATCATTTACTTGCCCCGCATTATTTTCATCAATCAATAATTAAATGAAAAAAGAGGCGCTGAAATACGCAATTTCCTGAATGAAAAGCTCATGAAACATAAACAGAAAATGTAAATAAAAGAAATAAGCACTGAGAAAAATAGAAAAAATTAGGAAAAGTTGAGCAAAAAATAGGAAACAATAAAATAATTTAAATAATTTATAAAATTTGATTAAAAAGAACCCAAAAAAACAAAGCCAAAACTATGTTTTGTTTTTAATCCCCAGCTTTCTATAGCTTTCTTACTTGTTCTCTCTCGAAAATACCACCAAAAACTTTGTTTTTTTTTAGTAAGCTCCTTGTAGTTGTTGTTTAAACAATATTTGCTTAATAATTTCAATTTCAACAGCATTGTTGTTTATGTTAATTTATGTAACCAGCTATGCTAACTTTGTACATATGTATGTATATTTCTCTGTTTGTGTGTGTGTTCAGGTGAAAGCTACGTAGTTTTCCAAGCAACCACCCATTTTCTTTATTTTTGTTTTTTTTTTTCTCGACAAACTGCGCAAATTCTGTGGCAGGAAAATCTTGCGCAAAAGCATGAAGACAACAACAATAACAACTCGGTGGAGTTTCTAGCCCTCTTTTTCCCTTTTTCTACCTCTGAAATATATATATATATATATTTTATATATATTTCTTAACAGCTGATACCCAGGAAATGATTTTTGGCAAGGAATTCTCCGTCCATTCGCGATTTTTCTTTGGCGCTGATTAACATTGACCTGTTGCTCGACTTTGAATTTTATTTTGCAGCTTCTCCACTTTTCTGCTTCAAGCATATTATCATTCTCTTTTTGTTTTATATTATTTTTTGTTTTTAATATGAGAAACGTGTTTTTCTATTGTGTTTTTTTGTACAAGTTTCGTCGTCGGCAGACGATTTTTAAAGCCAAAGAGGAGGGAGGCCTGTTTTTTTTGCATTCATTAATTGAAACGTGGCGGCTGTAGAGAAACTTGTTTACGAAAATACAACAATCCAAAGTTCGTTTAACCAAGCGAAACAAGCCCCAAAAAGGTTCCAACCAAAATACCATCCATATGATAATGGGCCACCAGAGGCATATAATTATGATATCATCGTCGTCGCGATTGTCGGCGGTGGCTGCTGCTGCCAACCATCTGTATTTGTTGGATTCGTTTTGGTTTGCCTTCTTATCGAGCTCATTGAATTTTGGTAGCATTTTTGTTTTTCTTTACATGAGGTTGCTAGAGGCCTGGTTTCTTGTAATTAAAATGAGTTCGACTTTCGACTCTTATCTTTGGCCGCCTAATGGCAAATGCCAGAAGCTGTCAACAGATGATGGAAAAACAAAAAACAAGAGACACCTTTGGCATCCATAATTATCTCAAAACTGCTAAGCTTCAAATGTGGCAAGATGTTGAAAAATGTAAATGTTCAGTTTTACACAAGGATTAGGTTACAATTTTGGTTGAGAAAATACTTTTGAAAATGCTTAAAATTAATGGAAAATTATTTTAAAAGCCAGGCGAGATGTTAATATGTTTGAAATATACATTTAATACAGTTAAATCAATATTGCTTTAAAATAGTATTAAATATTTTCAAATTTTTTTAATAAAATAGGAAATGCTTAACATGTTTTATAGGTTTTTTTTCAGACTTTGCATAAAGATATTTTCTCAAAGTTTTCAGAGAGTTTTTCTTAATGAAATATAATAAGCAATTTTTAAATATATATACAAAATTATATAAAACTGGTTTACCATTTATTTTAATGCTTTCTTTGATTGCCACGTGTTTTGCTTGAATAGAAGCATGATCAACTCTCTCAAACATAACTTGTAAATAAAAAAAAAACATTGTTCCCCGTTGAGCTTAAAATTGTTATTTGCAGGTAAACAAAACTGACCTTAACAATAGCTAAAAAAACAACAACAAGCACAATGGCAGAAAAAAACAAACACAAAAACATAGAAATAGAGCACACAACAACAACATTAGTTGTAATTAAAAACATAATGATTGTTTACAAGTCGAAGGGCATTACAACCACAAAAAGCAAGAGAAAAAAATACCAACAAATATAAATATTCAGAAATACTCAAATGTTAAAAAGAAGCTATAAAAAAAAACAAACAAAACAATTACCAAAAATGCAATAAATGAAATAAATTCTAAAGCAAAATATATTTCTTTTTATAGTTTTAAAAGTTGAATTTTCCCATTAAATACTATTTAAAGAATGATTAAAATTTGTAAATTTTCCATATAAAATTATATTTCATTCATATAATGATAAATATTCATTTCGCCTTATTTACTTTTCTTTTTCCAGCGCCTTTTCCTGGCCACTGGTGGTTTTATATGTGGAAATGGAGCACACAACATCCACTCGCTGTTGTGGCATCAAATGCCCACCGCGATGGTCCAGGCCGTCCGTCAATATTCCAAGAAATCCGCCGGAGCAGCCAAGTTGCGTCGGGAGCTGGAAAGTGATAGCGATTCGGATTCGGACGATGAGTTCGAACGTCGTCGCCAGAAGATGGATTCCAAGCGCAGTGAACGGGTGAGTGAACTGTCAAACCAAATCAAACCAAACCCCCTGCCATAAATATATTTAACCATTAACAATCCATCCAAATTCACACACGCCTCCACGTGTCTCATACAAAAAAAATAAAGTAATTTCAAAGTCAGAAACGAAACGTGTTTTGAAATCTTTTTGTTTTCCATTGTCTCATTTTCATTATTGTTTTTTAAACCTGCTTTTTGCTAACATGGTAACCTGGTTAACAGTGATCAGTTAACAGTGTAACAGATATTTTTTCTTTACAGCTTATTTAATTAATAATAATTGTTTATGTAAAATCAAGCAGTATAAATAAATCCTGTAAAAAGGGATTTTAAAAGCAAGGTCCTTGTTTTCAAGCAGTGTTCAGAGAAAGCATAATTATAACAGGATGTTTGCAGCTTTTTAAAGCAGTGTTTTTATAGGGACATAAGCCACAGGACATGTTCACAGTTTTTGTAAGCAGTGCACAGAGAAGGCAGACAATTGACAGGACTTTTGTTTGTTTTTGTTAAGCAGTTCACCGGGAAAGCAGACAAGTAACAGGACATACAACAGCTTTCGAAGCAGTTTTTTTTATGGACACAATTTGCAGGACCTTTCGTCCCTTAAAGGATGTTAAGCTGCTTTTTGAAGCAGTTTTTGTAAAGGACACAATTTGCAGGAACTTCCGTCCCTTAAAACATGTTAAGCAGTGACTGAAAAATGCACTACAAACGCATGCAAGCAGTTTCAAAAAAGCTTTTTAAAATCACTCTTAAGTCCTTTGGATGGAAAAGTTTTCTACTGTCAAATAAGAAATTTACAAATTTGTAATTCTACAATTAAATATTTATATTTTTTATTTTTTTTTAATCTTTTTAGGGCGACTCAGCCTTCTGGCGCCGCAAAATGCGCACTCTGCATCGCATCCTAGATGTCAATCATGATGGCGTCGTATCTTTCGATGATTTCAGTTTGCTAGCCAAACGTTTTAACGATTTGGGCCATCTGACACCCGAGGTGGCAGCAGAGTTCAACGATGTGATCAAGCATACGTGGGAGGAGCAGTTTGGGGAGATAACCCCATACAATCTGGTGACTGCCGAGCAGTTTCTCACCGATTTGCATCATCGTCTCAATGACAAGAAGATGGCCAAGCGCATTGGTCGCTTTCTGCCCTATTTGTTTAAGGTAAAGTCTATACAATTTATATATGATTTATATTTATAATAATATATTTTTTTAAATTATTTATACAGGCTGTGGACTTTGATCACACTGGCCATTTGGATCTCGAACAATACAAGCTCTTCTTCCGTTGTCTGGGATTGACCGAAGACGATGCTGCCGTTTCATTCGCTGTGATAGATAAGAACGGCGACGGACAATTGTCGCTCAAGGAGTTTGTACATTTGGGCCGTCAGTTCTTCCTCACCGAGGACGACACAAAGATATCAAAGATGTTCTGGGGACCGCTGGTGGCCGATCATTGACGTGTTGCAGTCACTGCTGTAGATCATCATCAACAACAACCAACATCATCTATATTATCACCATCATCACAATTCAATTTGAAAGAAGACAAAAATGAAGAAGATCAAAAAGAAGGATGCAAAGAATATAACATCAATAATGAGCCAATGCTAAATACACTGAAAACGACAACGAGGCAATGGCCCAAAGGCAACTCGTTGCCAAAACGCGTGCAGACGGCATGCGGCAGTTGGCCCAATCTACAGCATGTGGCGCCGCATAAAACGGGTTTAATGAGACCCAGCACCACCCAAAACAACAACAACAACACCATCATCACCAGCACGATCGTTACCAGGAACATGAGCATTTACGATTATTTACGGCAACATTTTAGTTCAGCCAAACGCCAGCGTTCAACCCAAGACGCCTACTCCTACCCCTTGCCAGCGGCCAAATTGCGGAAACACAATTACAGCAACTATCGCTGGGAGAGGGAGCGGGAGAGACAGGAGGAACGTGAAAGGAGCGGCAGGACTAACAATGCATCCATGGATGACTACGATATAAGATTCTTTTTCTACCTTAATTCGCTAATACTATTCACCATGTCGTGCAGCCATCAGTATGAGGGCGATGACCTTAAGCACTTTATATGCGAAAGGATCAGGAAGTTTGATCGGCTGCGACGGAAGGCGCGTAAGCGACGTAAGCGTAGGTCCAAGCAGCTGCAGCTGTAAACTACGTAACTCTTATATGTACCCAACACCCTCCCAAGCTAAACTATATACTATCTAAACTATTATATTTTTTTTGTGTCGCCTAGTTAGGAGTTATGTTTAACTGAAATATTATACAACCAATAAACAGCAAGCATGATATAACAATAAAAACAAGAGTTTTTTGAAGTTTTAATGGTTCAGGGAGATAATTTAAGCGAAAATGCATACAAATAAGCAATCATTTGATGGAGCAGCTAGATTTAAAAGAGCTTTATATGGTTTTCTGGAAAGTCCTTCAATTGATAAATATATAAACTTTTTTAAATCTTTATTATCGCAATATTCAACTTAATATTCATTTAAATATTAATTTAACATTGTAAAAACATAAATTTGGAATATATTTGGTTTTTTCTTTAGAAAACTCCTGTGAAATATTTTAATCTATCTTTGAAATTTTAAAAACAGTTTTAAATCTTAAGAAATATCTATATAATCGTAATAATAAACTTTACACGCATTTAAATAATTATTTTAACATTTTAAAAATACAAAATAAACTGCCAAAATTTTTTAACAATTCCAAATGACTTGGAGAAACCCTTTAAAAATTTTGGTTTTTTTTCAAAAATATTACCCAAAGCATACACTCCACCGAGGGCATAGAGAGGGAAATACACTGTGCGGAGAATAGGGCAAATAAAAACTTGTCGCGTGTAAATTTCTGCGATGGCAACCTTCTTCTTCGTCTGGACTGGCTGACCAGAACTCATTATGCGCGTTTGTTTCTGGGGTTTTGTTGGGGGAAAAGAGGAGGTCTAAGGCTGCTACGCCAGTTTCCTTTACATTCTGTCCTTCTCACATATTTTTTCCTAGCTTTATCCATATCCATTTCCATTCTCTATTTTTGCATTTTTTGTTTTCATTCATTTGTAGCTAATAATTTTAATGCTATTCAAAATTATGTTGCGAAAAAAATTAGAATGCTGCCTGGGTGTGTGTGTGAGTGGGTGATGTGAGAGCATTTTTTGGGAATCCCACACGCACACACTTACACTTGCTAGCTCTGTGCTTGTAAATTGCATTTGTATCTAAAAGGACATTCATTTTGGGTCCACTTTGAAAAAAAAAATATTTATTATACATGGAAATAAATAATATATGTATATGTTTTGTTAATTATTATATATATTTTTAAATACGTATTTTAAAAATTGTATTTAAAAAACCAATGGACAGCTACTTTAAGGATCAGACTCTCTGCTTCTTTGCTTGTGCATTGCAGGAAAATGACAAGAAGCTACTGGGTACATTGCTGGAAAAGTGTGAAAAAGAAGATACAATACAAAAACGAGGTACAAATTGAAATAAATAGAATAAATTTAAATTTTTAAACAAAGTTGATTTGTAAAAACAGAACCCACAAAAAATAATGATTATTTTTCACAGTAGTATTTCTTGACAAGCACTACCCAGGGTCTGAACTGCTTGCCATCTTTTCGTCCTTTTTTCTTACTTCAATATTTTATAATTTAATTTTTTTTTTTTTGCCTACCCCTCGTTTTTTCTATTTGCCTTATTTTCTTTATATATATTATTTTTTCTGGTGGCCACGCACATGACGACCATCGCTAATCCCTTTGCCTCACACACACACACCAACACACACATGGCTACATCTTTCATTATGTAAATGCACGCTTTACACATTTTTTACCAGATGCATCGCCGTCGTCCACTTTCGTCCACTTTTTAGCCATTTTTTTTAGTAAGATTTTTTTTATCTAGCAACTTGGGATTTGTTGGCTGCGTGGGTTGAGTGTCCATATGAATAAAATATCTATCTATATGTATGTGTGTGTGTAACTGACTGAGTACATATGTAACTTGGCCTCTTCTACAGATTCTACTTTATATTTTAGACCCGAGTAGGGTTTCCCTCAAACTGCCATTTTGCCATTTTGAAGGTGTTTTATCGCGTTTAAGAGCAGTTTTTAAAAATTAAAAGCACATCTCAAGTCCACATTTGGTGGAGATGGAGAGCTCAAGCCTTTGCTCTTGGTTTGGCCATTGAATATATACGAAAATATATTTTTAAAGAATTTAAATACCTTTTTTTTAAGAATATAATGAGTAATTTATCGATTTAGTTATAGATCCTTTAATAGTCCCACCACTAGGAAGTACCAAAAAGGAAAGAAAGGAGCAATTTATCGATTTAGTTATCGATCCTTTGGCAGCCCCACCACTAGGAAGCACCAAAAAGGGAAGAAGGGATTAGAAGGCTCAAAGGTAAGAAGTTATTCCAAGTAAATTTCAGAAACATATATAAAAAATATACAAAAAAATAAATATAAATAAAAATGTCAATCTCTTAGGGGACAATCGATTAATCAGTTAATTATTTATAGTCTTAATCTGATCCTGGTGCTTATAATTTGCGAGTTGATAGTGGAAAATATAAATAAGGTAAAAAGTTATTTCAAGTAAATTTCAGAAAAATATGTAAAAAATACAAATAAATAAATCTGTAAACAAAAAAACTAGATCTCTTAGGGGATAATCGATAAATTAGTTAATTATTTAATTATAAATAGCTCATAATTCTCGAGTTGATAGTATTATATATAAAAATATATTTATTCAATATTTATTAGACCTCCCTTATTTCATTATAATATTATATTATATTTATTTTGTATTATTTTCTATATGTTATACCTTGAAAAAAGAACCAAAAATAAACTAACTGAAATGAGTGCTGCAGGTAAAGTTGTCGCTGTTTTCCTACTCGGCCACGAAATGCCTCTGCGGCTGGCATAAATCTGCCAGCTAATCATAGAAGAGGAGACACACGGTGAGAAAGGGGGATATACTTATCCTGCAAAGGCCATAAAAGTGCGCTAATGTTAACCCGTTGCGTGGGTAGGGGGGCGACACCCGCCCCCTGCTTGAATTACAACACCCACCACACATGGCTATGCCGTTGGCATGATAATTTAATTACAGCCCTGGGATTGGGTTCTGCGGCCAAAGGCGGCATCAATCTGAAGCTTTAGACCCCGCAATCTTCCACATGACTATATGGCATCTTCGTCTTAACACCTTCTTGGGCCAAAACAGCCTTCGGAGTTGGTAGCTGTGCCACCGAAAATCATGACAATCACTCCTGACGTAAGCATCTTGGGATTGCAAGTTGAACGAAGTGTCGAATGCTCTATCTTGTAAATTAATTAATATTAAAATTTATTGATTTATTTTTATATCGCTAAGATAATGACGAGTATAGTATGTTTTCTATGAAATTAATATATATTTTTAAACCTAGTTTTAAGCTTTAGGAATAAATTGAAGAATTCGAAAAAGGCGCAATAAAAATTTAGTTACATTGATTAGGATATTTCTGGGATTTAATAATAAGTTTAATGGAAAAATGTTTGATATTTAAAATTTTTATATCTATATAAAATTTATATATTTATAAATATATCGAATCAGAACTTCAACTTGATATATAAGCTTAGCTTCAAGTATTTTTTACAGGACACAGAGTTCCTTGTTTTAATATTTTAATTTTAAACGAATTTGTTGAAGGTTGTTTTAGTTGAATGTATTAATTATTTTTAGAAAGTATTTCCAAGTATATTTCATTAGGAAAATTATGAGGTTTTCGTTTAAAACTCAAAACTAACAACAAAGCTTGCTAAAAGATTGAAAAGCAACCTATTTAATCGTATTTAAAGCTTCAATATAATACATATAAATAATAATCTATATAATATTTATACAAAATAACATTTAAGTCTTGGACTTAAGATGCAAATGAAGCCATGTTGAGGCGACCAGCTAATGGGTAGCAGCCTGGCTGCGTTGTCAGGGTATAATTATATATTAAATTAAGCCATTTGCATGCGCGTATTTTCGGGAACCCCCTCAACACACACACACACACACCCCCTCTGAGGCCGGGGCTGTGTTGTAGATTATTAAAAATTATGTCTCACAGTAGGACATGCAATGCCGGCAACCCTTCCTTTCACATTTTCTGTTTTCTTTTTTTTTTTCTGTATTTTTTCGTGAGCCACATAGGCCACATTAACGTGCCCGAGATAAGAAGCAGGCAGCAGTTGCAAAAATTATTTTACTCTTTTTTTTTTGGAGGTGGGAAGGAGGCTCTGGCACCCCCCTTGACATTTATTACTCTTACTTGCTGTTGTTGTTGTTGGGTGGGGGAAAGGCAAATCCACGCAAAAATTATATTTTGACGTTTGTCAGCGGCTGAGGCGCAGGATTAAAGGCAGGGCCAGCGAAGAAGCCTACATGGCAAAAAGATAAAGAACGGAGGAACAAGAAAGTCCTGGGTAGAGGAGAAGCAGTGGAGCGATTGTGTGTGTGTGTGGGGGGGGGCCATATGGGGTTAACCTACACGTAACCCTAACCCCCAAAAAATGTGAACAAAAATGCACTTTGGGGGTTTGGGGTCGCCTATGCTCTACAGTCGCATTTTCAGGGGGCTGCCATTGTTCTTAAAATTAATCGTAATATATATTTTAAAAATAAATAATTGCAAAAGCCTTCCAAATTATTATTATTGATATTTATCGATCAAAAAAATAAGATACATATTCTAATTTCTACAATTTTGTTTATATATAAAAAACTGCTTTTTAAACCTATATATAATAGAAAATAATTACGAAAAATTATTCAAACAAATATTAAAAATAAATAAATGATAGAAAAGTCTTACAGATAACAATTTTTTTGCAGGAGATATGGAAGTTAATCAAAAACCTTAAAATAATATTTGGTAAGTTCTTAAGCTTTGTGTATAAAAATAAATGCAAAAATTATTCCCAAAAATCAAGAAGAAAATTATCAAAAAAAAACATTTCACTAAAGTATTATAAATAACTAAACCTATAAACAATATTTAAGCATTAAATTTCAACATAAAATAATGATATAACAAGGAAAATGAATTAATAAATAAATAACAAAAATATAATTGCAGTGCATTTAAAAATTTTTGCATTTCCTTTGCCCACTTCCCTGGCACTCAGACATGACGGTGGCAACTCTGGCAGGCTTCTGGCTGCATTTCGTACCTTTGGGAACGCCTCGTCCGAGATTTGTTTAACTAAATTTATATTCCAAATGCCGCCTGTCCTGCTCCTGCGGTTCTCTGGGCCTCTTTCCCCGCTTCGCTTTGTTAACGTGTGTGACATAAGCCGCTCGCGCTTCGCTTAGTTTTAAAAACTTATTTTAATGTTGGAATTTAATTTGTTGTTCTTGTTGTTGTTGTTTTTTTTTTTTGCCATTGTTGTTGTGTCATTTGTGTGGCGATGGCGGCGTCGGCCTTTAGCGATTTGAGCCCGGGCCAGATGTCCCAACTCCACTCTTAATACATTTAAATTGCAAAGGGCACAGGTTAGGGTTAATGGATATGGATGAAGAGGGGTTAAGAATCGGGGGAAGAAGTCTGATATAATACATATATTGACAAAAATATCCCTCGTTATACCCTATAAAAAATATTATACGCTTTGATGTATCGATTTTTCAAGTAAATCAACAAATAATAATAATAAAGCATTTTTATTTTTCTAGACGTTTCGAAAATATCAATAATAAAGTTGAATTATTAATAAAAAATGAACGTAAAAGAAAAAACCTAATATTTTATATGTTTTATATTTTTTGTCCACATATTTTATAAAATTAAAATATTGAGAAATTCAAATTTTATAGTCTACAATATTGATATTGGTTAAAATATTGATAAATTCAAATTTTATGGTTGTCAGGATCTGGAAATAAAACAAATATTTTACTAACCAATGTAAATGTTAAATATTTTTATATTGATAATCTTATTTTAATTATTTTAAATTGTTATTATTTTGATAATTTCTTTTTTTAATATAATTTGTTTTTATTTTATTTAAATTCCATATTTTATTTAATTTTTTGTTATCAATTTATTTAGTTTTTTTTAAGATTTGAATTTAAAAATGTGGAATTTGGTTATTTAAACGAAATAATTTTATTTTATGAAACTTTTTAAAAAACTGGCACTATTCTTATATTTCAATTTAAAGCCTTATATCTTAAATATATATATTCTTAGACTATTTAAAAATATTCACGAAATATATTACATTAAATTAATTTTATTTAATTACTTGTCACAATTGAACCCTTTAAAAACCTTGTATTCCAAATGTAAATAACTGCTCTCATTATTGTGGGCCACCATTTAACTGAAATGTAGTATTTATCTAACAAAGACCTAACCCTTTACCTGAAATTTTTGAATAATAAAAACCCCTAACTTTATGTGCTACTTCATTATATATTATTTATACATCTGATCTAGTCCGTTTTTGTGGTTCATTGCTTTCTCTGTTGATTTATGCATGAAAAGTGTTGGCTTTTGCTTTATTTTCATTTCATTACGCTATAGTTTGTTGGATTTTTATAGTTTTGACCTAAACAAATAGGCCAAAAATCGCGAACAGCAGCACCAGCAGCAGCCACAGAGTGGGTTAGCCTGGGCAATCGGGTTCATAAATTCCCGACAATGTTTGCTGTGGATGCGGCTGTAAAATCGCTGCTCCACCGCTGCTCGCTTGTTGTTGGGGCTATTTGCTAATCGTTGGTGGTTTTTCCGAGGACCCTCTGCACTTGATGATTTTAGAGAGCGAAAATATAGCAGACCAAGGACTCCCTAACTCAGCCTAAGAGGAATTTTTCCAAAACAAAATAGTACGAAAAATTAAGCTCTCTTAAAAGTATGCAACAATTTTTGTGCATGCATTTCTGGGAAAATGAATTTAAAAAAATAATAAAAGACTAAAACGTTTGCAATATAATTTTTTAATATATATTTATTTCTCTTAGGTTCTGTTTTGAAAGTAAAGAAAATTAAGCTTTTATGGTTTTGAAAACACAAAAAATATTTTTTTTACTTATATCTGGTATACTTTTTTTTAGGAAATAAACAAAAATCAAATTCTTACAGCTTAAAATCTCTCTAAAAAATGTTTTTATTTGAAAAACGGCATTGAATCCTTTTCGGCTTATACAATTTTTCTTCCGGATCTTAACATATAAAACTCCTTTTTCAGTAAATTCGTGTGACTAGGGCTTTGGCTGGTTTGCTGGCATTAGCTAAGCTTGGCTTTTTCTTTGTTTCCCCGGTTGGTGCGTGTGTTTTTGATTTTTCCAGGTGTCCTCAGGTAGAGGGAAAGGGAGGAAAAGAGGGAGAAGAGAGAGGTAGGCGGCAACGACACCTTTGAGTGAAATAAATGATAATGGCCTCAATGATTATGCATCGGCACGTTTCTCATCGCGACAACGCACACACTCACACACATTTACAGGGTGTATGTGTGTGTGTGGGGGGCGGTAAAGGATTCAGGATACACGGGATTCAGGATGCCCGTTAGCTGCTCTTAGTGTTGTGGCCTTGTATTGATCCACTGAGAACAATAGAAGTTGATAAATGAGCTCATTTTCTAAAATAAACCGTGCCTGCAATGTACCAGCAAAGAACAATAACTGCTTTAAGGACTTTGTTCGGTAGCGAACGAGATAGTTTTCTGAGAGAGAGAGAGCCCAGTTTCTGTTCTGTTGTTTAAATTTAAATTATAGAAAATTACACTTTTAAATATTATTTTGAGATATATTAAATGCTTAAAATTTAAAAGAAATTATAAATAATTGTAAACAACATTTTCGTTCAGTGTTAATGTGGTTCTTATCGCTGTGGCTTTCGTTGTTGGTGTCTTTTGCCGCCATTCCTGCGATTTGCCAAACAAATTACAAATTGGGTTTAACTACTATTTTTTTCCTTGTTTTTGTTTGTGTATTTATATTTTTTGTTGTTTTCTTTTTTCGTTCCTTTTTTTTAGCTTTCATCGCAATTTGCTTAGTCCAGTGTGGGCTGCGGTTTATTTTTTATTGTTGTTTGATTTTCGCGGTCGCGCGTTTGGCTTTTCATTTCATTTAACACGCCCGCCAATGTTTTTTGCCGCGTTGGCTGTGTCAACAAATCGCCCCCAGTTACCCCTTGAAACCCCTCCCTTGACCCCATTCTTTTCCACCTCTGAATGTTAGAAATGCATTAGAGTCCGCTTTGGTGGCAGGTGTGTGGCATCCCCCTTCGCCTAGTAAAATATCAGCGTTGGATTTAACATTTAACAAATTCCCTTTGCAAAAAAAAAAAACAAAAAAAGGGTTTATCAAAAAACCGCTTGTTTGTTGATATTATTCGAGACTTTAACTGGTTTATATAAACAAAAAAAAAATGGATAGAGCAGGAAGTCAATTTTAAAAATGGGATATTTACGAGGAATAATGTCTGAAAAATATAGTTTAGAAAGCCTTAAAAATCTAAAAAAATCTTGAGTATAATCATAAAACAATATATATTTAAATAAATACATACATATAAGATATTTATTTATTTTTACAAGCAGACATTGATTTTAACTCTAAAAACATCGAAAAATAATATTGAAATGATAATTAAATAATTAAAATATCGATTTATATGAGTCAATAAATTATAATTATAACGATATTTTATAATAACTAGAAAAATAGTGATACTCTTTTTGATATTTCGAGCCAATATAATTTGTTTAATATTAAAGAAATCAATAAAAAATAAATCTTGATATATTTTAAAATATTTACAAACATATTTTGTAGCTAGACATTTACTAGAAATTTTTTAAAAGTAAATTTTTTCTAACAAAAATCATGTTTAATTTTCTGTTGGCAAAGAGGTTGATTTTTAATCAAGCTAAATATTAATTATAAAAAATATAAAGCCTTGAGGGTCTGCAGAATAAACAAATACTTTCCATATCAAATAACTAGGAATACATAAATTTTATAGTAATTTGCGCATTTAATTAAAATGATGATAAAGGCATGCAGAATATTTCACAAGCTGCCAGACGTTCCTACTTATATCCAAGTACTTACTTACTTATGTACTTACATATATGTATGTATGTATATCTACATCCAGATGGTGCATATAGAGAACAAAAAAAATATATATAGAAAAAAAAACACGGAAACTGGGGGAATAAATGAGGAAAGAAGGCGGGGAGAAGAAATTAAAATAAAAATTGCTCATAGCAAAAATCTTGCGCTGTAATTACATCATTTATGCAGGACGAATATGTCGTTTTGTTCCTTGCTTCAGGACACTCACACACACATACAGACTCGGAGAAAAAAATCCCAAAACATGTGTGTGTGTGTGAGGCAGCGGGCAAATGCCTTTCAAATAAATACGAAACGGTCAGCGGAATAATAATCAGCACTCGGAGAGTCCCCAGTCCCAGGATGGCGCTACACTGAGATATATCTTGGTGACAAGGCGACACGTACGGATCCTAGCCCAAGAGGATGGGGAAAGTGGGGGACTCGGAGGAAGGGGAAACCATAAGAACACAACGGGCAGATCAGCGTTACGTTACGTCTACCACAGGAAACGGATATGAGATGCACCCCAAAACAAAACCAAAAAAAAGGATTTAAAAAGTAGATGGAAGAATTTTAAAAGGGAAGAGAATTAATATATGCGTTTGCTTTGAATACTTTTAATTGTGTTTTAATTATATTTATTCTAATATTTTAATACGAAATTTTTTTTTAATATTTCTTTCTCAGGATTCTTATATTACTTGCTTATTTTTTAGGTAAGAAAATTATAGTTTTAATAATAATAGTCTTGATAATTTAATTCTACTGAACTTTCTAAACTTAAAATAATTATATATATTTATTTTTAATATTTAATTACTTTCAAAAATCCTAAGATCTTTCGTATTGCTTTCTTCTACAAGGATACTGCTTGCACTCAGTGTGTTTGCACTCGAACTGCTTGCTTGGTGGCCAGTGTGCAGGCCGCCCGATGGGTGGCGCTGTGTCCACTCATTATTAACTGCCACGCCCACACCTCTTCTTGCCTCCCTTGGTCGGCACACATTTAATATGAGAAAATGGTTTCAATTTTTTATACTCTCTGTGGATGTGTGTGTGTGTGTTCCACGCTTTGCTAAACACACAAAAAACGCATAATGCGGTGGGTTAAGGGAAAGATGTCGCTGCGATACTTCCGCCAAAGTGGCACAAACAGTTACAAGTAAAAAAAAAACAAAAAAAAAAAACGAAGGAAAGATATATAATATTATATATCAGCGTTTTATTTTTTTCAAATTTATTTGAATTTTATTTTATTTTTTTTTTAAGCAAGATGTACAACCTAAAATAATGCACGAGTATTGTGAGAAAAAATCGCATATAAATATATATATATCTGGTATATATATAGTAGCTGGTCGCATATGAATGTAAAAAAGCACTAATTTTGTAAGGACACGCGTTCTCCCTTGGACGGACAGAGCTGAGCGGACAGCTCACGTAGGAAGCAGGAGGAGCAAGCAATGCTTTTTTTAAGGGTTAAGAACAAATGACAGGGAAAATATTATAGATTAAAATATGTTTTAAAATAGTAGAGTATTTTATTTAATTGCAATTGAAATAATTGTAATTAATAGATTTTTAAAACTAACTAATAATTTAATTTTTTTAACCTTAAATTTATTTTCGCTTTATTTATTTATAATTAGAAATTATTCAACTTTGAAGCTATGAATTATATATATTTTAAAATGTTTTAAAATAGTTTTCTAGTTATTAATAGCCATGAATTAGATATATTTTAAAATGATTTAAAATAGTTGTCTATTTATCCGAAGTTTTTTATAATTATTTTATTTAACTGCAAATTAAGATTTTGTAATTAATAACTTATAAACCAGCAAAAAATTAAATATTTTTAAATTATGGAATTAATTTTCTCGGTGTGCCAGGCGTAGCATGTGGCACATAAGTAGACGACGACGACGACTAGGACGATGACATAAAAAACGCCAAGCTAACCAAAAACAACAAAAAAAATTAAAAATAAAAAACTATAGGAAAAAAGGACACTAGGACTCCACACACACACACAGTTGCGTATGCTAAATGGCCAGCGGCCCTGGGTTTTGGTCATCGTCATCTCTCGGTGGCGTACAAATGACGGCTTCCGCTTGTGCATATTAAGCGTGAAGGATAATAATTTTACACACACACCACCCCTCACACAAACACACACACACCCCAAACCACCCACACATAATGTATATTCCTCACATTTTTTCGGTTAACAAAAATGGGTATTAATATTACTTATGGTTAAATATACGCGAGAGCTGTGCGACGTCTGTCTGCGGTCTGCAAAAAAAAATAAAATAAAATGAAGCAGGAGATGCGGAAGTGCCAGGCACTGAAACCGGAAAAGGCAAGGAAGAAGAAGATAAGAGCAGAATAAAAATTATAATATAGCATTTTTTAGCTGAAGAAGTCCTCCTTTGTATTTATAAATTGAAGATGATTTTTGGTGATATTAAAATGAAAATATTAAAAAATGTTTTATTAATTTAAATTTATATAAATAAATATGATTTATGACCTTTCCAGTTGGCTTAATCTTTATTTTATTTATTGCCCGCGGTGCAAGCAACACTTAACCTAAAAATGTCAATTAACAATCAGGGAATTGGACGAAACAGGACAGAACATAACAGCGGTACAGTTGCGGTTGCAGGAACTAAGGCCACAATCCATCTCCTGCTGCTTGCCTGCCTGCTGCTGTTTAACCAATTCGAAAATGCTGCAGCTAATCACATACAATTCAATTCGTTTTACAATTTCAACTAATTTCCATTTCAATTAACTTGCTAAAATGTAATTTAGCAGGAACAGGGACCAGGACCAGGGCCAGGACTAGCCCAGGTGAGCTGCTGCTGGCCAAAATCCGCGTGCAAGCCAGGTTTCGGTAAGGCATATGACCGACTGCGATGAGCAGAGAGAGGCTACAGACGGTAGGCGGGCAGAAACAAGGACGAAAAGGACTTTTGCTGCAGCGCTGACTGACAGTTATGAGCACACAAACATTTGTAAGTTAATAGTTCAAGACAAGAAAATAGAACTAAGTGAAAAAAAAATTAAATTAAGGTGAAGAATAAATAATTAAAAATAAATTTAGATAAATGAAAAATAATATTTAATCAAATTGAATAAAAATAATAAATTAATGAATTATTAATTAATAAATAAAATAAGTAAATACATTGAAACATACATTTAAAATATACAAATAATTTAATAAAGCTTTAAATATTCCAAAACTATTTAAATAAATATTTAAAATTTTAAAAAATATATTTTCAAAGCTACTGCTTATGTTGTTGATGAAAAGAGCAAATAGAAACTATGAAATATAATACAAATAAAAATTAAATATATAATATAAATAAAACATGCAAAAGACGTAAATAAATATATAAACCTTTGCAAATTCAAAAAATATTAAAATCAATAATTCAAATAAATATTTATAACTTAAACAATATATACTTACATTTTACGGTATATGTTGTCAATAGAAAGAGCTACAAAAAGTAAGTATGACTCGCATTTAATTTATTATATATATATATATTTTATATGCATATATGTATTTCGCCAATTGTTATTATACATATATCTTTTTTCAAGTCCTATTTCACTGAACTTTGCTGTTCTGGTAGCTAAAGGCAGAAATCTGTGCGGTTGGTATGCGCTCGAAAATCGTAATTGGACTACAACTGTAAAATCAAACAACTGACTCGACGGCGCAGACTGAGGGCATGGGCGGAGAGAGCGGAAAGGGGGCATATAACTGGCCGTTACTTGGCAGGACAGGTGCAGCATTTATACCATCCTTCCCATCCTGCCGCTGCTGCTGCTGCTCTGCTCCTCTCACTGACGAACCACTGACAAAGGCATAAGCGAATCATTTGCATGGCTGCATTTTCGCCACAGCAGGCCAAGGATATTTGCTGATCGACCGAAGAACTTCCTGGTTAGTGTAAAAAAAAACCATAAAACTAATGTGAAAGTTTTAACATTTGTTATAGACCAATTTTTTTGAATTTATTAATTTTAAATAATTAATTTTATAAAATTCCTAGAGAAAATGCAGGAAAAAATAAAGAATTTATTTAATTCTTAAATGAAATCCTTGTTTTTCAATTAAATTATAATATTAAAACCTGAGAAATATATTTATAATTTTATTAAAATCGAAATACAAAAAATATATATAAAAAGTCATAAATAACATTAATAAATTAATTCTTTATTTTAAAAATTTCTTAATAAGAAAATCAATTGGCATAAATAAAAACCAAATAATATAGAAAAGTAATAAATGACATCCATTTTATAATTAAATCTTACATACATACAAATACATAAATAATTAAAAAATACTTACAACCAATATATCCTTTCCCTATATTCCCTATAAAAAAACCAAGGAACCTATAAAACTACGCAGGATTTGAACCTTTCTCCTTCCTTCAGTTACATTTAATGTAATATTTTTTCTCCGCTGACTTTCTCCGTGGATCAGCAATCAACAAGGACTGCAAATTGCACGGCATGCAGCGCCAGGATAATGTCGGCAACAACGGCAATGGCTGGGCAATTTCAATAAATCAACAACATTTTGCAAATAATTCAAAAATTTGTCTTCAACTCATTTGCGAGCACATTAAAATGTACCATTTCACAATTACGAAATTTATGAATCCTTTGTTTGTGTGCCTTGCTCACCATTATACATATATACATATATAAAATAAATAAATAAATCCAACTAAAGGGCATGGTGGCCAAAAGTTTATTTAAGCGTTAAAATGGGCAAAGCCAAGACTTGCGCAGGTGAAATTTTACGTGTAATAAATTTTTTGGCTTTGCCAGAATGTTGAGGGAGCCGAAAGGTGGGGGGGCAGGTGAAATAATGGGGAAGGATATATTCCCAGACGCCACAAAAACGGATGCAAAAGTTACAAACGACAAATTTTAATGCGGCAAAAAAAAAACTAAGTACTGATCCTGGAAAGGGTTGGCAACTCAATGGGTTGAGGTTTTCAAAGCTTGGGGGCTTAAGGTCCTTGTGTTCAGTTTTCAAGGTCTTTAGAAAATATTTGCCTTTGATTTAATGATCAATAAAAAAAAGGCTTGCTTTCTTCTCATAGAAATATCTCCAATCTACTTTTACAATAAATCGAACCCAAAAGTACCTGAAAGACCTGAATGTCTTTGAGAAAATTAACAAAACCCCAAAAAGATCTCTAATAAATCTTTAAAAACCCCACCCAATAACCAATTCGAATTATTTTAATAAATCAACAATAAATAATTAATAAATATTTTAGGAGTTTTTCCAACGATCTGAAATATATTTTCTATAAAACACCAACAATTCTTAAGTAAATCCCCTATAAAACACAAAGAAGTCTTTAATTTCTCATAAAATACAAATAAAATATCACTAATAATTCTTGTAAATGCTTTAAAAACTTTGTAATATATCACCAATAAATCTGTAATAATTAATAATAATAAGACTCCCAGAATTTTGCATTCTGTGTCTATTAAATCCCAAATAGATTGTAAATAGATCTCCCATAAATATAAATGTATAATATTTTTTTAATTATCTCCTGCCCAAGAAATCTTTACTTAATCTTCAAAAGTTCTTAAATATTTGAATTATTCTTCGAATTAATCTTCATGAAATATTAAATAAATCTAAAAAAAGATTACGAAAAGATCTATCATAAATCTCTCATAAATGTAAATAAATCTCCTAATATTCAAAAAAAAAAAATCGAATATATTCATACGATTTTCAAGTTCACGAAGCTTCCCAGCTTTCAGGCGTATGCCTCCCAAGGAGCAGATCCTTCGTTTGAAGCACATCCCATTGTTTCTCCAATGATTTCCTTTAATATAACAGGCCAGGTACAGTTGGCACAACGCTTTTCCCCCAAAAGAAATATGAAAAGTCAAAGTTTCCACGAGGAGCAGCAGCCCAGCAGCAAGGCAATGACAATGTTTCCGCTGCGAATAACTTTTGCCCAAGGATTTATAGTTAAGTGTGAGTGTGGGCAAAGGGTGAGGCTGAAAAGGGGATCCTGAATCCAGGATTCTGGATTCTGGTAGCTGAGACCGAGTTGTCATAGCGACGCGGCACATCCATAGGCCAGCAAAAAAAAAAAAAGGAAGAGGGAAAGTAGTGGAGGCCAGGAGGAGGACCTCTACGTGTGCCCGCCTCGAAAGCCATTTGTGCTTAATTGCGTGTAGGGCAACTAATGAGCGGAGTTATATACCCAACCAGGAGTCGTAACCGGCGGCGCAAGGACACCCGGGGACGTCCTGCGAACTGAGAACTGTGCCCTGCGCCTGTTTATAATTTTTTCTTTCTGTCTATTTTCTTTTTTTTTTCCACCGAAAACTCTCCTGCCTGGCAAAATTTATTTGTAGCGCCGCGAAAAATATTTCTATTTTCCTCTTCGAAATGCAAAATGTAACATTAATTTGCGAATGAACGGCAACGGCGCCGGCGACGACGGGGCAAAGTTTGCGTCGTTTGAATTATGCGTGCCAAAGGGTTTTGCCAGTTAGCCAAGTCCAGGGCCAAGTAGAGCCATTAAGCCCAAATTATATTGGCCGAGAAAGTGCTAGTAAATTGGCCAGACAAATGACTCCGCCAAGAGGTGTTAATATTGATCACGATTTGGGGTTAAGGAAAGTGAAAAGTTATTAAGGGAATAATGAAAATTAATAATTAAATGTATTGATTTTTTCTGTATTTTTTTTTACCAGTAGAAAAATTTACCTCCAATACATCTTTAATAAATTTGCTAAGAATATATTATATATAACAAATCTTCTATAAAACAAAAATAAACCTCAAACATTTCTTAACAAAATTACCTATAAATTTAATAGAATTTTCAACAAATCAAAAAAAAAAACATAATAAAACATAATAACAAGAATTCAATAATAAATTTAAATACAATTTTTAATAAACATCAAATAACTGTAATAAATTTGCAACTGATCTCCAAAAAATCTTCAATATATCTTCCAAAATATGACAATGGATCTTAATATCATAATATCATTTCCAAGAAAAAAATCACAATAAAATTACAAATACATTTTTAATAGTTCTTCAACAAGTCCCCAAAAATATCCAACCACATATAAATGGATCTCAATAACAAAATTTTAATATATCTTTCATAACACTTCAATAAATATTCAATGGATCCAAAAAAGGTTCCAAAGAAATTTCTAAAAAATTACTAACATAAGTCTTTAATAATTTTTTTAAAATTAAATAAATATTCAAAACATTTTATAGATCACAAAAATAAAATATAAAAAAAACAGTAAATTACTAGCAATTCCAACGATTACAAAATCTGATATAAAATGAAAAAAGTATAATAAACCTACAGTAAAATCATTATAAAAAAATTTAATAAATCTTTAAAAAACATACAGTAAATCTCAAATAAATCACTTAAAAATTATAAATCTCCTATAAATCGTCCAAAACCTAAACCTAAGTCAAGCAAATCAAATCAATATAATCAAGCCGTGAATCCTGTCAAGCTCAATGATCCCAAAGCCTCCTTCACTCCTTGAAACTACAGTTACCGCCGAAGGCATTAGCTACTGCTTGACAGCGAGCAGGACATGATGATGACTGTACCCCAAAATGGCGACGACAGGACGAAAAACCAAAGCATTATTCAGACAGCGGATGTAACACAGAACTTGCGGTCACTGATTCATGTGACCCCCAACTCCTTATATAAAAAAAAAGGAAAACCGGGATCTGGTTTGAGTTTCTCTTTTTTTTTACTTTTTGGGGGCACCGTTAGCAGCTGGCCCGGAGTCTGTCCGAGAACCTTCTTACGAATGTAATTTTTATTTACACAATTTTAAGCTAATATAACGTTCGAGCCACGCCCCAGAATATTCGAGGAATACAAGAAAAAACAGAAGCAAGATGGAAAAAAATAAAAAAACAGAGAGGAAGAGAGGGAAAAAAAGAACAAGGGCCACAAACAAAACGAACGAACAGAGAATTTGTCCCAAAAAAGGATTAATGAAATAAAATTATCTCTTTTTCGGCGGGCGTAACGTGAGCCTAAGGGGGGGAGGCTTGTAATGCGCCACCCACCACCCACACCCACCATGTACTTCATTTCTTTTTTATTACACTTCCTATTTTAACACACAGAGAAAAACAAAGGATCGAAAATAATACTATGAGTTTTTATTTCCCTCCCAAAAAAATATGCAAAAAAATTTGTATCTTTAAAATTTGATGTAATTTTCTTGAAACATTTTGCAATTTAGTTTTTGGCACATTTTAAAAATGATATTAGGACCTTCGCTCAATTCCTTGGAGTTACAATAATAATAAAAAATAATTTCGATTATTTTAACGCCCTGCCAATAATGGTTTTAATTTGTGTATAAATTATAAATGTTTTTTAGGTATTTTAAATAAAACTTACAGAAAACAAAAGTTAAGCTATGAGGGGGTTTTTTATGCGAATTTTATGTTTATAAAAAGTGATATGCATATCGAAATAATAGGTCTTAATGTTAAATTATAAATATTAATCAAAACATACCCAGGAAAAAGAAGAATATGCATTTTTGTAACATTTAAGTGTCTATTTATATCATCTTTTCTGTGAAATATTGACACATCGATATTTACCACCATCTCTAAATAATACGAAATATAATAAAGTTTAATAAATACTCCTTGAATTTTTTTATAATTTTTTTTCTGTTTTCTCACTGTAACCCATTGCTCTCTTCCTTATTCCATTCTAACTCTTCTTCCGGCGCTGTATGTGTGTTTGCTTCCTTTTTTTAAAGGAATTTTTGCGCGTAGTATTTGCCAGAGGTTGGTAGCCAGTGGAGGGTATGGTGGGGTGAGGGGCAAGGACCAAGCCTCATCAAGTGGGAACACGTACAAATCTTTTGTGTACCGAGGCCGCCTTCACCGAACTAAAGTTCGTGTCTTTGCAGATAAATTCGGTAAGCCTTTTTTTTTACCTCTCCCCCCCTTCTCTAGTAATTGTCATATTTTAACATTTTTAAATGCATTCAAATGGAGGAAATAGAGAGAGTGAGGGTATGGGGAAAAGTAGCCGAAAGGGTTGCACAAACAAATGTCAAAGAAAAGGCAGAAGAAGATCCCTAAATTGCATATAAATAACAGGGGAGAAAGAATGAAAAAAAAGTTGCTTCTATAATGCCGCGCATTCCATTCCAGATGTTGTTCTCTTTACGGATCGACCTTAATTGGTTGGGGGATATAGCGGATATAGACTCGGGATAAGCCATGTGGCAGCTGCTAGCCCAGGAGCTGTCCTTTTTATAGCCTTCAAATTGCTAAGATGGAGGCAAATAATACTTTTGTTTTATAACATTAAATACTGCATTTCTGGTATTCTGGTATAAGGATCTATCTATTAATATCAATAAATAATATACTTTCATATCCCTTCAAACCAGCAACCCGAAATTTAAAATTTTATTTCCTTTTTATTTTTTACAATGTTGAAAAATTCCAAAAAAATATTGTTGTCTAGGACATGACTAAAGAAATACAAGCAAATAAACCAATGCTTTCTGATTTGAAATTGGTATACTTTTGGCCAAAATATGATTTTTCATTTTTGCCATTTGCCATTTAAAAAATCAGAATATGGCTAGATTGATTCTCCTATTGATGCTGATTAAGAATATATGGGGTTTTTGGGGTCGAAAATTACTCCTTTCCGTCTTAAAACATAATTGAAAATATAATTTGAAAGGGTTGTAAGACCGAAAACGCCATCAAGCGGCCGCTGTGTGAACTATAGCTTGTGGGGGAGGGGAAAGAAAAGGAAAGAGTGGGCGATGAATTTGCTCGCTCTATTTTTAGCTCTCGTTAATATTTACACAATGTATGTGGGTTTTGTGCTTTATGGATGTGTGTGTACGCTAACGAGGCACAGCGTTGTTAATTAGAGCTTCGATCGAGGGTCGCGGGTTCGATTCCACGCACAGACATTTTTTTAAATCGTGATTTTTATTATTAATTTATTATGAATTGGAATTTTTTTAAATTTATTCTCTTAGTTTAATAAGTGTTAAAGTTATAAATTAATAAAAAAGAAAGAAATAATAATAAACTTAATTGGTTTCGTGAAACAGTTCGTTTTTAATATGATTTTTTCTACACTCTTCTATATTTTTATTATGTATTTTAATAATTTTTTACTAATTTAAAAAAGCCCTTTTTTGGCAAAAATTACGCAACATAAATATAAATATAAATAAAAAATATATACCATACATTTAAATATATTAAACCCACTTTTTTGTGTACCTGTTTCCTCTTTTCATACATTAATTTTCCTCCTTGAATCAAATTTTAAGCGTTGTTAATTAATAAAATCTTTATGTTTATCCAAAATCCCATTTTGAAAGAGCTCTTTCAGCTCTTTCTCTGACCCCCTCTCTCTTTCTACCTCTTTCTCTCTCTCACTCTCTCTTTGAATGTCTGAATTCCATTTCGGAATTAATTCAATTATGCACAAATGTCAAGATGAAATTGCGGTTGGATTGAAATTTTCGCTGACACATAATGGGTTAATGGCACGGCGAATTTACCTGCTTACCCACCCCCACCTGTCTCCCTACCCTCCTCTCTGCCCCTCGAACTCTCTGCCGTGCGAAAGTTGATCAAACAAAGGACATAAAGATTTGAAAAACTCTCGCATCAAATGGCCATCCTTGCCCATCTCCTTCTAGCGAGTCCTTAAGCCGAGTCCTCTGGCTCTGTCTAAATGAAATACATAAATGTCATTCATTCATTCATTTATGCAAAACTTGTAATAATGACAATCGTCTTAGCCAGCGAGACGGTGAACATTTTTGGGGATAAAGAAGCAAAGATGTGACTCGTCTCACCCAAAAGCCACCCACTTCCAAAGCCAACTTCCTCTCTACCCCTTTGCTGACAAGGACCAAAAATCTAGGCAAAAGTAAAGAAACAGTAGAAAAAAAAACATTAAATATGTTTTTGGGTGACCGAAGCTTAAATGTCCTTTAATGGGAAATAATCTTTTCAGAACTGGAAGTTGAATTTGTTAATTATTCTGAACATTTAATACAACATTTTATATAACATTTTTTGTTTTAATTTTTCAACAAATGTTTATAATAATTTCTACAAATTTCTTTCAAAATTTTGTTTAACAGATTGAATGTGGGTTTTCTTGTATAAGTTTTTAAACAATCTCATTACAATAAAAAATTCTTAACAAATTAAAAAAAAAATGTTGACAACAGTTTCAACAACAACGAATTAAAAACATTTTATTATAAAAAAAATTGTAATACGTATTTCCAGTGAAAAAACCTTCAACAATCTTCTTTATCAATATTTAATTTCAGATGAATATATAGTTAAAAATACCTCAAGGAAAGCGTATTTAGAAATCAAAAACTAAAAAATCAAAATGGAAATTTTCTGTTGACACCGAAAGATTTTCATGGGCGAATAATGCCTGTCAAAAATTTTGTGTGTACGCTCGCGAAAAATTGTTGAAGCCAAGGTGCGACGATGGCTTCTTCGTTGGTGTTTCGTTTCATTATTTTTGTTGTTGTTGTTTTTTTTTTTTTGCTGCTGTTGTTGTTGTGCGGTAATAAAATTCTTAATGTGCCATTAAATCCTTCCACTGGCAACGTCATCAGCGCGTCATGACTTTTGTCGTCGCCAAAAAACCAAGAAGGTAAGTTGCCTGTTCCTTGTGCCTCTACCAGTGACTATGCCTGGTGCCTGGGGTACCTCCGGGAAAGGGGGAGCCCTTGCTGGTAGACTGAAGTTGTCTTGGAATTCCGCCAGGCGAATGGGGAGAATCTAACGAAAATCTTCGCTACGAAATGGCACGTAAATAAATTGCAAAGATTTGTCGTTTCTTTCTCTCTCCCACTCACTCTCTCTCTCTCTCTTTCTCTGGGAAAATGGTTATGGGGGAATTTTGGATAATGGGAATAAGGAAGGGTGGACGGACGGACGATTTCCACCTGCCTTCTGGCTGTGCGGTTTGTGCCTGAAAACTGCAGAAAAGGACAACAAATGAGTTAACATTTTTCGGTGGAGCTCTCTCTCTCTCTCTCTGTCATTATGATTATTGTCATTTTGGTTGAAGTGATTCAATGCATTTAGATTGCATAATTAAGTTATATATGTATATAAACATGTATATATGTATGTATCTTGGCCATAGATTGAAGGGTCAAGGGGTTAAGGTTTGGACTTTTATATATTTCTATTTGTGAGAGGTGTACAATTAATTAATTAATTATACATAACTACCAAACTAATAATATTTCTTTCGATAAATTGTCAAAACCAATAAATTACCGATAAATATAATCATTAGAATTAATTTAATCGATAAACACAACTTTAAAAAAGAATTATATTTATGATATGTTTAGAATTTATGATTTAAGAAAATTATTTAAAAACTCATACATAACTAGAATTTTTATCGATAAACTATCAAAACTAATAAATTACCGATTATTATAGTTAATTTAATCGATAAATATTATTTACAAAAAAGAATTATGCATTAATGCAAGAAGCAAAAAATAAAAGTATTAAAATAGTTTCTTATATATTTATTATATTTTATTTTATAATTACCAATCGATAATTATTTTTTTATAGTTTTCCCATGTGTACACACTACCCACTTGAACCCCTCCCCCCTCTGGGCCAACAAGGTCCTCTCACCTCAACCTCTTTTCTGGGCATTTCGATTGTTGGAACCGACGAGTGTTTAATATTTCCCACAACAAAAGAAGGGCCACTTGTCGATATTTAACATAATTGTGCCATTGTGTTTCAGTGGAGAATACAAAAAAAAAGAGAAAAGAAATAATAAGAAGGGAAAATCACACAACATACACACATACACATATGTACATGAAATCAAAAAGAGTTCAAGTGTCAACGTTTAAGCTGGAAAGTACCGACTCAGGCAGTTAATGGTCGGTTGTGCTGGGTTTTTATTTTCATTCTCTGGATTTTCAGCAGGCAGGATGTGCTGCCAGAAAATTGCAAAATCCTTCAAGACCTGCTCCCTATAATTATGTATACACAGAAGTGTGTGTTTGTTGTAAATATGTTTGGGTACCTTTAAAATTCCTGCAAAAGTTCAACAGGAATATAATAGTATTAAGAATTATTAAAATATTATTTAAAAATTATTTAAATAATTTAAGAGAGAGAGTTGTGATTATTATTAAATGCTGCTTATTATTTTAGTTTATTTGTGCAAGTAATTGTTGTTTTGTTATTGCCTTTAATCTAAACTATAAACTGCAGCTAAATTTGTGATGTCATTTTATTTGCTTTATTTATTTGTATTTATTTATATTGTTTTAGATAATTTATTAATTATGTTTCTGTTTAATTATTTATTATTCTGTTATTTATTTATTTATAAATTTAATAATATATAATAAATTAAAAAAAACATACTCTGATTCCCGACAATTAACAATAAATGGCATGCGATTGGCAAAGTAAAAATAATAAATATAAAAACCGTTTTGTATATACCTATACTTTTTTATTGCTTTTACTTAAAACATTAAAAAAAACATTTATTATATTATTATTTATATTTATTTAACTCTATTAAAGCGGGCCTTGATTTTAATTTTACTTTGCTTCGTTAGCCTTTTGTTTGTTTTCCTTTCAATTTGTATTCCATATTGAAAATTTCTACCGTTAACATCAGAGACAAAATTTTCTAGTTCAAAAAATAAATATAAAATTCCAAATTTTTTACACATTTGCCGAAATTTGTTGTTGAGCTACACATTAACATATCCACCCCTCATATATCTTATCTTCAGGTAAGCAAAATGATATTTATAGTCGCATTTCTGAAGTAAAATTTATTTTCAAATTTTCTATTAACTTTCAGTTCAACCTTTAAATTTTTTTCTTTTTTTTTATAGCAAACATGCAGCGTTCCACTCCGTTTATGGTCGGGCCCATGGTGCGTGGCCAGCTCCTCGGCTTGGCCGGCAATTGGCGTGATATTCGTCGCTGCATGGCCTCCAGTCCTTGGGATGATTCTCAGGGTGGCAGACGCGGTGCCAGAGGACCAGCAGCAGGAGCTGCCGAATCAGGTTCAGTTCGATCGGACACCTCAACGAATTCATCTTCGTCGTTCAGCAAGGGGCAACCTGTACGTGCCAGTGCCACATCCATGGTGATGAGTGATTCCAGCTATAATGCTCGCGGCGCCAATCAGGGTGCCCTGGAGCGTCGCATCAATCGTGAGGATAATATGTGGCACAATCGCAATCAGATCGATACCACCTGGCTAAATCCCCGCGATCCGCAAGCCTATAAGCCCAATTTTCGCCAGACGGAGCCTATAGTGATGCGAAAGCAGTTTATGCGTAGTCCGGACGAGGTTTCACGGGAAGTCCTTGGTCGCGACTGGGAGGAGGCAGTCAAGGCCTATCGACGTTCAGCCTTGACCAATATGCCGGATGAAGGTCGTTTGACTGGCTGGGAGCAGCAGAATAGCAAAATGCAACTGTTGCATCCTTCGCATCAACAAGAACAACAACAACAACAACAGCAACATTCGCAGCAACCACAACAGCAACAGCAGCAAGAACACCAACATCAACACCAACACCAACACCAACAACTACAACATCAGCAGCGGCAACACCAACAACAACATCCGACACCACAACATCAGCAACTACATTACCAACACCAACAACAACACCAACAACAACAAAAGCAACAACATAAATATTATCAACACAGGAGCGTAAAGTCATCAGAAGATGAGTAACAAAATCGCCCACTTTATTCACTGTATTCAGAAAGGACTTCATTTTCGTTTTCTCGCTCTAATCATATCGAATCCTTTATTTAATATGGCTACAGATTTGGATACAGATTCATTAATTTATCAATCAAATCAGAAGTGATCCAGTAATAGCATTCATTTCGCTTAGGTACACTTAAACGGAAATTCAATAAATAAATCTGAAATGTTTAATTTATGTTTAATTAATTAATATGTTAAATGATTTCATGAACTTTTTTTATTTCTTCAATATCAGTTTATTTTGTAACCTCTTCAATAAGCCCTTTAAAATTGCTTAATAAAATTCCCATTTAATTTCTCGATCTAATTTTTAAACAAATTCCTAAAAGAATTGTTTTTCAACACCTTTCTTTTTTTTCGAAAGTTCTTCAAAATTCTTCAAAATATTCCACTACTTTCTCTTTATTTTCTCAAACAAAAAACTGTTCCTCAGCTTATTTTCCTTGTCAAGAATTTCTGTAGTTAAAATATGTTGTATTCGGAAATTGCTTTTAAGAATAGCTGCAATAATTGCCATTATTAAGACCTTTATATATTTCTATAAAAATTACAATAAAAATTATATATAATAATTTTTTTTTTTACCAATTTCCCTGTTTGTTTTTACTTTCCATGAGCGAGAAAATCGAATAAAATTAAATTTTAATATTATTGCAGTGATAATCCAATCTCCTACAGGTCTGGTACATACATTATCAATAGCAAGGAGATGGCAAGAATCCTTTTAGCCAGGATGATGGTGCAAACATACACCTTCGCTACGCCCATTAATTTTTACTGCCTTTTGGGTTTTCAATTTTCCAGCGGCTCCGCGGACCGGAGGACCGTGGACCGTGCACCGATGTGCTGCGGATGCCATTTAACGCTGCATAGGAAATCAAAAGGTCAGAGGCATGGGGCAAAGGATGCTCCTGCTGCTGCTGGTGGTGGTTGGTTCTTCGTTATCACCTTGTGATATATGTCAAAAAGCGGAGTGAGTGAAGACAACCAGCCGCCCAACCACCCAGCCACCCAGTCAACCATCCGCCCGAACACCTACAACCAGTAAAAGTATGGACCACTGACTGAACCACCGAAAATGGACCGAAGGGCGGCGCGGGGAGTAGTTGTAACCCTTTATCGAGTCAAAGCTGAAAGTCGGGGTCGGAGTGTTGATTTAGGGTTGCAAACAGAAATTATGATAATGCCTGTGAAAACAACGGGAACGGGAGATAGAGTCTCCGAAAGCAAAGGAAAATATATTAAATGTTATTGAGAGGAACTAATTTTCATTAAAAGGATTAAAAAGCATTTGGCGAAAAAGGAGTCTGCGATGATGATGATGATGATGATGATGGGCATGGGGATGGGCTATAGGACTTTTCGGAGCTGGCAACCGCGACGTCGTCGCTGGTTATGAATTAACATAAAAATCATAAAAATATGACACTATGGGAAGACGGCTACCTACCACCTCCAAAAGAGCAGCAGCAGCATGGCCATCAGCAATATTATTTCTTACAGGGGCGGAGCTCAAAGGGGTTTTTTTTTGCCCTGGAAAATGGAATGTTAATCAATTCCTAATAAATTCTTTAATAATTTAATTAAACAATTTCTTCTACCTTTTTTTATCAGCTTTTTTCAGTACATCTTTCAAGACATTTTCCAAATATTTATTTAACAATAAAAGTGTTCTAAAATTGTATACAATTTTGCAAACATATTTCTTTAAAATGATCTTTAAAAATTTTCGGAACTATTTCAAACAAATTTCTTAAACTTCTTCGAAAGCTTCAACCCCTTCAAACTTTTGGCCAAAAAGGCCACTGACCAACATTGTCATTATTACGAACGCATGATGCTCATTAGGCAAGTGGGATGCGAAAGGGGCAGAAAGGGGGAAAATCCAAAGGAAAACGAGTGAAAGGCGGTGGAAAAGCAGCAGAGAGAGAGAGAGAAGGAGGTGGAGAAGGTGGCATTGACGGCAATGCGCGACAATCAACACGAGGCGCGCTGATAGCACACGGTTGTGTTCCCGGGGACAGGAGGCTGGGGAGGATTAGTAATGGCCGTGGCTGTGGGTTTTGGGCCAAAAGGTGGGCCAGCAGAAACGGGCTTGGCATCATTTTGATGATACCAAATGCTGATGACGACGATACCACCAAAACCAACCAACCACCCACCCAATTCCGATCCCAATCCCAATCCCAAGCCGTTGTTGTTGTTTGCCGTGTTTGCTTTTTTGTGGGCGTCGCTGCTGCCGCTGCTGCTGCCACTTAGTAACTCACCCGCAGTTTATTATTTTCAAAATATTTAAATTTTTTGGTAATAAGCGAAAAATGGTTTTAATATAACCGAATGGGCGTACCGAAGCGGACGTGCCTGATGACGACAACAAGGATGGTAGGCAAAAAGGTAATCCACCTGGCGGATCTCAGGACTCTGAGAGACATTACATTGGATGGATGATTGGTTTATTTTTCACGGACGGATTATCCGGTTCATAAAGTCAACCATAAAGCAGACGATTTTATTATTTTTAATATTTATAATTATAATAAAATGTTGGAAATATTTCTGGAATATTTTTAATACAAGAAGCAATCAACCGAAAAGGTAATAAAATAATTTATATTATTTTATATTTGTTTCGACAACCACCAAATAAACTTTGTTACTGGAACAAAAGTTCTACATTAATATCTGTAAACCATAAATTTAAAATATTCTTCAAACATTTGTTTAATAATATCTTTAAAAGTTTTTTTCAACACTTCGTTTAAAAAGTGTCTCAACAACTTGTTTAACAATTTCTTTAATGTTTTGCTACACAATTTCCGTAATATCTTGTTAAATCTACAATCTACAATAATTTTTTCAATAGCTTGTTTAAAAATTACTTCAGCACTTTTTTTTTATAAATATAACCCTTTTATCGCCATTTTTTATAGTTATTTGATAAGATTTCTTTAACATTTATGACCTAGTTAAATTTTTTTTAACAAATATTCATAAATTTTCCTATTCTAATTTTCAAAAACATCTACAACGAAATTTTATATGTGGTAAAGTTTACCAAATCGCTGTGTTCAAAATATTATTTAAAGAGATACCAAATGTTGGCATAATTTACTTAAATTTTTTATTTTTTAATTTTACTTAAATATTTTAGTATTGAATATATATTTCTCAAAAATAATATTCCAACACAAATAATTACAATTAAAATGTTGTTGGGTTTTTTTTTGTTTTTTAATTATTCGCTGGCATTTTCGAAACAAAAACTTGCCTTAAATTTGCATTCAAACGGGGGGAAAACTAAAGGGGATGCCTGAGGCTGAGACTCGGTAAGTCAGACTATGACTCGGACTGAATGCTATAGACACTCTGAATTAGCTATGCGAATGGAGCAGCAGCCATAAAGGAGTTCATTAGATGCCAAACAACGAAGCGGAGGAGGGGAGGATGCCGTCCATGTCCTGTGAATGGTTCGATAGACAAAGAAGACAAGGCATCTCCGGGTATATTTTGTTTCATGCATTATAATCATTATAATCATTATTAGCATTATTGTCAGCCGGGAAGTACTACACAGGACTCGCTGAATAATGCAATGCCGTCTCCGATGGTGGAATGGTGACCCAAAACAACAGCCCAACAACATACAACTCGTTCATTTCGTTTTCGTTGTCAAATGCAAAAATCGCGGCAGCTTCCTTTTCCTTTTTCCTTTCTCCGTCTCGCTGCAAAATTTCCAAAAATTCTATTATTATTAATAGAGGCGAGAGGCGCACAGAGAGAGAGAGAGCGAGCGAGTCCTGGCGACCATGACGACTGCCTTGGTTGGAGTTTCATCCTTGGCTCTGGTATGCGTTTGTCTTCTTTTCCCTTTTCCAAAAATGGAACCAAGCCGAAAGCCGACTACAATAACCCCGAAAAATGCACACAGTTTGCATTATAATGCGAAATTTTCGATTGCTCATTTGTGGCATTTACTTTTTACTATAAAAGTTTTATAGCCCAGCGCGAAAAAAGCCGTCACTGCACAAAAAAAGCATATGAAAGTTGATAGTAAAAATTATGATATGCCTAATTTTATATATAAATTTAATAAAGTACATCCTGTACTTTTGGCAGAATCTCACTTGATTCTTTGAGCGAAGAAAGCAGCTTTCTGGTATATACAACAATTTCTTAAGTACATGTTTGCTTAATTTATGTAAATAAATATATATATAATATTAATCATACAAAAAAAAATATACATTTTTGTTTTAGTGCAGCGACAACGACGACAGCGCAGCAACAAAATTTTACACAATGTCATCAACGGCGGCTGACAATGTTGGGGCGGTAACGTTTCCAAAAAAGGACGAAACGAAGGCAACAGGAGGCAAGGGGGACAACAGTAGGAAGGACACCGAAGACACTCTGACAATTGTGTGCAATTTTTGGGCACTAAACTTAAAGGATTACTTTTGGCTAATTTCGCACTGGCTTTTGCCAATGCCAAAAATGGTTGGGTGGAACGGCGGCACTGGCCAGAGATTCTCTTGTTTAGGCCATAGAAATCTTTGATGTCCCAGCGATTCTTTGTCTGGCAAATGAAAAATGGGAAAATGGGAAGTAAACGCATTTCTCGAAGAAAAATTTAGCCAAAAGCTGCAGGTGAAAAATGGACAGAAACTTTAAATTTCAAAACAAGATCTTGTTTGAATTATTTTCAACAATATTTTCAACTATAAATTAAACTTTAACTTTAAAAAAATGTATTTCAAAATGTTTGCAACAACTTTTGATATAATTTTCAAAAGTTTCTGGAACTATTTCTTTTTTGTACAAAAATGAAATATTTTTTTAATGAATTTTCTTCAATAACAATTTAACAACAATTTCTCCAAGACTTTTTTCGAAGAAATAAATGCCGAATTTTATAAGAAAACTTTTAACTTTAAAAATATTTTAGTATTAATATTTATTTTATATTATTCATTATAGATAGATAGATAGATTTTATATTTCTAATATATTTTCTTAAATAGAAATTCTAAAATTCTCAGCCTTTCGCCGCTTAGCAAATTTTTCTTTGTTGTTTTCTTGGCCAAATGGAAATTACTCTGTCTGGGCGAAAACTTTTCACTCAAACAGCTGTGGA
The DNA here is from genome assembly GCA_035046345.1 of Drosophila birchii. Lineage (NCBI taxonomy): Eukaryota > Metazoa > Arthropoda > Insecta > Diptera > Drosophilidae > Drosophila > Drosophila birchii. Next base: position 6,290,829 of record JAWNOA010000043.1, on the reverse strand, counting down.
AAACCCGCACCTGACCTCATCTCCCCTTAGCCAGAGAAAAATAGCATCTTTGGTGTCTGTTCATAAGCCATAAAAATGCCAAAAACTCATTGACTTATGAGGCATTAGTTGGAAAAATAAATTGGCAGAAGGCACAAAATTCAAATTGGATTCCCTGAACATATACACTTAATACTATATATATAGATATATACGTATATATATATATATTGTATATATATATATATATATAAATTAGCATTTTTGGACGACCGACGGTCGCCTTGGAATGGTTTATTAATGGCAAATTAAAAGCAATAAAAAACAGATGTGCTTAACGTGGCACATTCCAAAAAAGTGGAGCTACTCCAAGGGGGTGGTGGTGGAGGGAGTGCTTGGAGAGGGGGGTGTTTTTCCAGAGGAGTTCGGTTTTTTTTTTTTTAAATGACTGGCGCGCACCTTTTGGCAAGTTCGGCGACTTTGTTGTTGTCGTTATGAAAATTACTTTGCTCTTTGCTGCCGGTGCTGCTGTGGCGGCATTTATGGAAAATGGTGGGGCGCCGAGCTGGGGGGGGGAGGTTCGGTACTTCCCCTTTACCAGCATACACACACACACATACAGACCTTCTCTGTGTGCGAAAAAGAAAGTTTTGCATTTGAAATTCAGGTTCTGTTGCCTTTTGCCTCCTGCCTTATGCAGTTTATCATTTTTGCAAGCTCTCTGCCACTCCCCAACCCCTCAGTCTATAGCATCAGGCCCCATTATCCTTCCCCCCCCCCTTATCCATTCAGGTGGGTAATTTTAATTTTAAGCTTGAGTAATGACAATATTTACTTCCACTTTCGCGTTATAGTCAAGCGGTACACGCTTTAATGGCATTTTGATTTGAGATTTTCCACTTTGGCCCCGCCCCCCCCCTCACCTGCCCCAAGTTTTTCCAGTTTTCAGTTCTTGGTCCTTTTGCTATAGTTGACTCCAGCTGTCGTCCTGCCATCCGGCTCCTCTTCTCTCTTTCTTTTTTTGCATGTGGAATAATCTCTGATTTTTCGGGGAATTTGCAAAAAAATAAAGAATATAGGGAGGAATTTGGGAAGAAGGAAATGTTATACAGGATATCTACTGAGGGTAGTATGTCTATCAATATAATATATTGCTACAAAATTTAGAGCCGAATAACTTATGGAATTGAAAATATTGAAACTTTGATATTTTGTTAATTTAAATATCGAAAAATAAAGCATTTAATGCTTAAATATTAAAATTATTAAAAATATATTTTCAAAATTACTTTTTAAATATTTTTGTTTCTGTTTTTCCGATTACATATGTAGGTCCTTTATATCAAACAAACTTTGGATTTTTTATTATTTAGAATTTTAAAGTCTTTTTTGGCTTAATTTTACTTTGATTAAGTTTTTTTTCAATTAAATTTAAAACTTAAATGAGTACAGTGCAGTCTTAAGAACACCTTTATATATTATTAACTCATTAAATTTATTTTTTATTGCATTTTTACAATGTTATTAATAATGTTTTTATCAATTCCACAAAGAAAATAGATTTAATATCAAAGTAGAGATATGTAAAATCGTATATATTACCGGCATTTTGGACTTTGTTTTTTGTTATTTGATTTCAGAAAACTCCAAAGCTGTTTGGGGCAACTTTTCGTAGTCTTAAACAATAAGATGCATCCGTTTATGAAGCTTGCGATAGGGAATTTCGGAACATAAACAAAGCTGCCCTAACCATTAGTCCTTTCTTTCGCTTTCCCTTCGTTTTTTATTTTTTTTTGCCAAGTATGTAAGTACAAGTACTCGCTGCCAAGATCAACAGAAAGTCATAAAAAATATAGATATGAGTTTAAGAATGTGTGTGCATGAGGATGCAGGGGACAGGACATTGTCTATAGAAATTTTTGTGTCTAACAGAGAGATGAGAAAAATTTTACTGCGCTTGTTAACAATGCAAACACACACAGATACTCATAGATTTTACATATATATGTGGAAACAAATGAGGTCAAGTTAATAGTGGTGAAAATAAAAATAAATAAAATCTGAAAATTAAATATAACAAACCAATTATTTTATTCCTATTGATTGAAAGCTGTAAAGACTCACAAAATTGTCTGAATAATACATTTTTAAAATTTCATGGAATATTATTTTTTCTATTTCTATTTCTATTTATTTTTAATATTTTATTTAATTATTATTTTTTTATTTTTTTATTCTTTATTTTTTGTTATTATTTGTATTATTTTTTTTTTTATTATTTGTATTATTAGTTTTATTTTTATTTTATTATGTATTTAACTATTAGACGATTAAAGGTTTTATATTACATTTCTGGAATTAATTTGAAATACATTAAATAAAGATTTTATTTAGGTCTTATTTTTTTAACATTTATACAATATTAATTATTAATATAATAACAAAATGTATTTCTTTTCTTATAATATTATCCTTTACATGCTGAACATTTTTTTGGATTGTATTTGCAGTATTTATTTTGTTATCTATTGCTAGTATTATGAATGCCACTGTATTTACACATATGAGAATAACCTTGCCCCCACAACAATTACACATTTTGAGGGGGGAGGTGGGTGCTGGTTGGGCATGGGAAGGCGGAAAAGTTCAAGGCAAGTAAAAAAACAAAAGGCATTGGTGGCCAACCCCTTTTTTGTTAAAAGATTCAACTCCTACTTCTTTTCCTGTCAGGAAAAGGTGGGGTATGATGGGGTACATTATAAATAAATATAATAATTATAAAACATTATAAAATATATATAAAAAATAATCTCAAGTATAAAATAAGAAAAAATATGAAATAATAAAAAATAAAATGAAAAGTTATTTTGCTAAGGAATTGTAAAGGTTAAGTTTGAAGTTAAAGAAAAAAAGTAATTACACAAATTATGAAATATAAAAAAATATTAAATTAATAAAATAATATATATACGAATATCATATAATATATATATATATATATAGAGTTTTATAAAATATTTTGCATAGTATTCCTCAATAAAAATTCATTCAAAAATATATAATATACATATTTCCCACAAGGTATTCTCTCCGTCGAGATAGTTAATCCTTGAATGCCCTCCTATTTCAAGTCGTATCTTAGCCAAGTTGTTGTCTAGTTAAAGGACTCGAATATGTATAAGACTAGGGGGATGGCTTCGTCTAAAGTTTCTCTGTTTCGTCTAAAATGTGAGCGGAGCACTAATCTCGTTTATGTTGCGTAAAATGCATGTAATTCGTGTAAACAAAAACGCTTCACATAGGCAGCTCCTTTTTCTTTTGCTCTTTTCTCTTATTCTTATTTTTATTTATTTATTTTTTTTTTGTTTTGTATTATTTTCGGTGGGCGGTGATGCATAGATACAGCTTTGATAATTGCGTGACATATATGTGAAATGAATGGAAAGAGTTTTCCATGCTCTTGGATAAGTCAAAAGTCAGTTTCGGTTGGTTGAGCCAAAAAGGGTCCTGCCAGCCGAGGGAATACCCTATGAATTTAATTATATTTCCTTGATATTGATATTTTCGATAAATAGATAAATATTTAAAACAATAAATTGAAAAGATTTTCTAAGGAAAAATTTATTAAAACTTATATTAAATATTAATTTAAAAAAATAAATAAATCGAAACAGGGCTTCAGATAAATATTAAACGTTTTTAGAATCTTGGTACACCTTTTGGGAAAATCTTTATAATATAACTACATTTATTATGGATAGCTTTGATGCATTTTAAAATTTTTTCGTTTTACCCCTAGATCCTTTAGGGTTTATCCTTGCCCCAAAAAAAGTTAGTGAATCGAATACCACCCACTTTTCCCTCCTTAACCCATTCAATGTGTTATGAGTGAGAACATCAATGGGCAGGCAAAAAATTATGAAGCTCATCAAAATGTGCGCTGAATTGTAAAATTGCCGTTTGCAAGGATAACGCAGGAGCAGGGTGGGTGTGACATGGCACAGCAAGTTATGTGTACTTCTTATCTGAGGCAATTAAAACATTTTATTTTTCTCTTCGCTTTTTTCTCGACTTCCGTTTTTCCAACAACAAAGACGAGACATGTGTGAGATTCTTGGCGAAGAAGGAGTTAAGGATGGGCGAGCCTTGGCAGGCTGTAAAACTTTTGCCTTTTGTGTTGATGTGTTTATTTATGCCAACTCCTTGGCCTTTTCCTCATGATTTTCACTGATTCACCGAAAAAAACATTTCACACGGCCAGCATTCAGTTTTCTTTGTTGGCAACATTTTTTACGATATTTTACATCTTTATTGGTGTCTCAAAAGGGACACGTTGGCTGAAGCAAAGCGATTCCGATTAAAGGAATATAGCTGAGAATATGTTAAAAAAGCAACAGCCTTTTGTTTTCCTATATTTAAAATCAGCTAAGCGAAGGAATCTTTAACGAAACTCAAACTTATGGCATATTTAATAATTATTAAGTTAGTTCTCAGGCATAACCTTAAAAATATTGCATATTTTATAAAATTGAACCCTTTTTATATATTAAATATTATCAATTAATTGATTAGTATTTTCCAACCATTACAAATTCCTAAAAAACTAAAAAATCCGACACAATTCCATTTATAAATGAAAATCTTTTTAAAATTCATTGAATATAAAGCCGATTTAAGAAACTAAAAAAATTTGTTGTATGCACTCACCCAATCTATTAGCATTTTTTGGTCATTTTGAGGTCTTGACAAGCCATTAATCTGGTGTTTAATCAAATTGTCCCAACCAAAGACGGCTGATTGATTGAAATGTCACACTAAATCGCTGGAAAAGAAGGGAAGAATGAGAGAAAAAACATTTTAAAAGGAAATCGCATCAGAAATGCCAAATGAAACATAAATGTCACAATGAGGGGGAACCGCAACCCGTAAAAGCTGTATAAAAAAAGGAAAGGAAAAAGGAAAATCCCAACCCAGCTCTCGTATGCGTTTGTTTTGTATTTGATAAGCATGAAATAATGCACAAAAAAACTCACAAAATTGTTTTTTTTGTGTTGTTTTTTTTTTTTTTTGAAGAAGATGGACCCAAAAACGGAGAATCCTTAAAAAATAGTGCTACTTAAAAGTGAAAAGTGAAACAGAAACGGGGAAACGCCGGCAAGCGGAGAAATGAAAAGTTGCTGCCTGCCTTTGCTGTTGGGTGGAAAATAAAATCCAATGGAAAATGGTCATGTGGGGGGTGGCACTGGCCAGCAAATGTTTTATCGTTTATACTTTTTATTTCTGCGTTTGTTAAGTTGGAAAAATGAGCGTCGATTAATTTAATAGAGACAAAAAGCCTTCGCACACAAACGAGCCTCGAGTTCCGACTGGAAAAAAGGCGATTCCATGGTGGGAGCTAAAAATATATATCTACATACTTAAAAAAAAAACGCAACAACAATTGAAGGGACTAGATATACTTGGCCCTAGAGTTACGTCTATAAACACTTTGAAAAGCCTTTTAAAAATAGAAAAAAAATCTACGATTTTAGACTTTATTTTAGTTTTACATAAATTTTGGTTATAATTCTTATATTTAAATGTCAATATTCTTAATCATAGTAGTTCATAGCTTGGTTATAAGATAATTTATTAAAACCAATTCTTCTGTTTTTTATCAAAGAATTTATACAATTTGTTGGTTGTAAAATTCGCCTCTCATCGTTCTCAATTTTTAATAAACAAAAAACCAAAAAAAAGAGAAAACAGATTTATGCATACGAATTCCCGAATCCGATTTCCCGAGTTTCCATCCATAACGAGCGTTGGGGAAAAGAAAAGGCATTGTACTGACTCGAAGATTACCCAACTGACCGCTTGAGTGGCGAAAGCTCCCAGCAGATTTGCCGGCGGGGCAACTTTTCATATCAAACAACAACGATAATACAAAATAACAGACATTTGTTCAAACGTTTAGCCATTTATTAGGGGCCCCCCAAACCCCCAAGTCAGATAAAAAAAGAAAAAAACAGTGAAATATAAAACACGAATGCAAATAGCACAGAATATCGTATTGACTAGGGATAAATATCGAGAGAATATTAAAATAGACTTGGAAATACTATAATAAAAGGGATAATAATTATCGTAAAAATAAAAGGTAATCATAATATATATATATTCAATAATATCTATCTTTAGTTAACTTATAAATAAAGCTGAAAACTTAAAGAACATTGATATACTTTATTTAGTTAATAATACTTTTGTTTAAGACTTAAAACCAAATCTAAATGTATAAAAAATTACCTTTTAAATATTGATATTATATAAGTATATATAATAATATAAATATAATACTAAATATAATTTTAAACCTTTTAAAAAAGGATTTATTTAATGACAGAGAAGCAAGAAAAGAAAATGAATTATTAAAACCATAAACAGTATTAAAAGAAATTATTATAATTATTATTATTATTAAATTGTTTAACAAATAAATAGAACTGTTATTATTTAAATAAAAAACATCCATCGATATTTTTCTTGGCCATCACTAACTACAAAAATTGAAATACGTAAAAATAGGATAAAGGAACCAAACAGAAACTTGGAATGTAGATTGTAAAGCGGAGCATATAAAACTAATGAAATCCTTATTAATATGCCCAGGACCTTTGCCGTTTGGCCAAAGGCGGTAGAGTCCTTGTGGCGTCGTCCTGTCCGGGAGAAAACCAAAAAAAAAAAAAAAAACTGAACCCAAATCCGAAAAAAAACCCAACAACCAAAATTGAATATGCAATGAATTGTAAAACGCAAAAGTTTTGCATAAAACAAGACATATATATATGTATATACATATATATAGGGGATTGGCTATAGGGAGGGAGGTAAAAGTCTCAGTTTGGTCAGCTTTTTGGATGGGAAAAAATGTACGCACATTTTTCAGCGCATATTATGTAATTTTTCACATTTCTCTACGCTCTCGACCCCAACAACATTGCTGACCATTTTTTTTTTTGACTGTGGGGGGGAATTTTCCGCTTTTCCTGGCAAAGGGAAATGCGCCCAATCAGCTGCCTGCAATGGCACGATTGGCTGTCCTTGCCACTCGTGGGCACCGAAATCGAAGAGAGGTCCTGTGTCGAAGTGCGAGAGCGAGGTCCTGCTCTCACATGTGCGTGGTGCCAGCTATTGATATCTGATGCGAATTCAATAGGTTTCGATGGAGGGGACTCGCGCAGGCGTCTCCACATATCCTTTGGTCCTGCAAAAAGGGGGTGAAATGCGAGGACATCAAACTGCACGCATTCAACCCTTCTGCTGTTCCAGGCAGGGGGGGAAAAATAGAAAGAAGAAAGGAAGGCGGTGCATATAAGATTTACTTTTTAAAATAATATCGCAATATATCCTTTTATATATATTTTTTAATTCCTTTTCTGTGCCCCTCATAATGTCCCAATAAAAATACTTAAACTTCATTAATAAACAATTATGTGCCTCTCGTTATTGCCAGCTCTAAGCGCAACGAATTAATGGCCCTTTGTCGCCTTCAATAATTTTAATGTCCTGTGCTCCTATTCCAGGATATGCCTTTCCTTTCTCTCTCCCCCCAACTACGAGTGCCTTCCTCTAGCCCCCTCTGCTGAAGGTCCATTAAAATGCCAATGTGTTCGCTACAATGTAGCAGGCCATAAATTAAGCGGCACACACAAACATACACACACTAACAGTAACAGTCAAAATAAACGGGGAAAAAAACCTAGAAAAAAAAACAAAAAACAAAAAAATTATTAACACACGGAGGGTGTGCGTGTGTGTAAATAGGAAATTCTAGGAGACTAGAAAAGAAGGCAAAGCTGGTCGAGCGATTACCCAGGGTTTCGAGAGAGAAATTAAGAGAGTTTAGCGAAAAAATATTTTAAAAAATACTAATACAAAAATAATTAATATAGTGTATAATATATGTATAATATAAATAAATTAATTAAATCGTAATATAGGAGATCCAACTATTATTTAAAAATTGTTTATTATTTATTTATTTATTAAAATTATCTTAGAAAAATACTAATAGCTTAGAAATATTTTTAAAATTTTTCTCCTTCAATTTGATTTAAAAAATATCCGATTTGCATTTTAAAACTAATACAAGAAAATCTTAGCAAATTGGGAAATATTTTAACGTGAACCAAAATCGAAGTCTTGCAATATTCTTTTCCTAAAATATTTAGATACAAATTCAATTAAATAAATAAATTAAGCTAGTTTAGAAACAGCCTTAATAGGATCAAACTACTAATAAACATTTAATTTTACTCTAAAAACTACAAAAGAAAATCTGGGAAAATAAGTAAAAAAATACATAGAATGAACCTAAGTTTGAGGTTTTGTAATATTTAGCCACGAAATATATATGAAAATGTTATTTATTCAATTTTTATTTATTTCCTACACAGTTTTCCATACAAATTATTTTGATAAAAAGCTCTCATTCTGCTCTAAATTAATATAAATGTACTAAATTTAATTTTAAACCATTGAAAATATCCTTTTACTTAATGATAGTTTTAGAGAAGCAAGAAATGAAAGTTAACAATTAAGGTAACAATAAACATTATTAAATTATTTATAAATTCTCTAATTTTATCCTTTTATATATATATATCAACACTTTCCCGAAAAAAGCGATAAACTTAAAGGAAAGTGCTACCCTGGACCACTAAAGGCGTCCCAAAACGCCCAAACCAGAAATGATAATACATTATCAGGCCCAGGCATTAATGAGCTGAAGCTCAAACACAAATAGAATCCGGCCGAAAAGGGTTAAGCGTGTGTGGAGGGGTTTTTGGGAGAGCCATTAAATTTATGGGCCGCAAAAAAGGACCAAAAATCAACGACAGCTCAGCCAGATGAGAGCCAAGGACCAAGGACCCGGCAACGCTTCGCCTCGCGTATCAATGTGTTTTCAGTGTTTTCATAGGGCCAAAAATGAAGTTTCGGCGAGCATCTTGGCTGCGAAATAATTTTATAGCATATTTTTTGGCTGTTTTTATATTTATTACATTGGGGACTTTTCATTGTTACGCATCGGTCGTTTGCCCAGGCAACACCACCTAACCACCTAAAAACCTACCCACCCCCCCAAAAATGTTGACAATGTCTTGGAAGATGTACGAACCCAGGCCTGGCATCCTTCTGCTCCTTCCTGCCCTATCCCTTTTCGGCCATGTTTGTTTTAGCTTAAATTAACAAATGTGCTTTTGTGTGATAATTATAATTTTACATTACCTTTTGTTAATTGTTCAACGCTATAGCGGTGCGGCAGTGTGGCAGTGTGGACGTTCCAAAGGTGTTAAAAAGACGTAAATAAGATGGCAATGTTGCCTTGGTATTAGTTTCACTCTCACACACAGGCACAACCCCTTCCTGCGTGTGACATATTGGCAATCGGATCGAGCACAGCGTGGGGCAAAATATTAGTAGTCATGGGAGGGAGGGATGTTTAAATAGAAAATAAGTGAAGAAAATTCAAATTACAAAAAAAATATAGTCCTATTGATCCTCTCTTTTAGCATTTTTAAACTAAAAAATAATAAACATCTTTCTATTTTACATACACAACATACTAATATTATATATAATTATTAATAAAATAAAAAAATATATATTCAATTTATAAATTAAAGTAATTTTTTTTAAGAGTCCTTATTTAAATAGCGCCACACTATTCAAATAAAGTAAATTCAACTTGACATAGTATCAGTGTATAGCAAAAGAACAATTGGAGTCCTAAGTAAAATTCGAAAAAAAATATTTAAATTAGTAAATTAAAAAAAAGTAATTCGGAAATAATAAGATTAAAAAATTGATTATATGCATATAGATCACACTAAACAAAAATATATGAATATATTAAAAATGCAAAATTATTTTAATTTTTTTTTGTAAATATATTTTTACTATATTCCATATACTGTAATCTTGCCCGCAACTATAGCTCTTTGCATCTCTCCCCCCTTTTGCTCTCATGCGTATGTGTGTGTTATGCATTAATGGCACAAAATTTTTAATGATGTGCTACGTGTTAAGTCATCTCCAGAGTGCCGCAAAAGGCCCAACGTAACGCACAAGTGGAACGTGCAACAGCCGAACATCGAGCAGACACACGGCGGCAATGGGGGAGCACATCAGGACATCAGGCAACACATCACCAAACCATTGCCAAGGTAATAATCGTAAGCAACAAAATTGGTAATTTTTGGGAATATGTTTTGCTGCGGGACAGCACCTTCCTCCCCCCTACCACCCACGGTATATATAAATATATATATATATATATATAAAATTGTAATAAGTAAAATTATGTTCGCTGGTTTTGGATGTGCGAGGCCTTGGCTTCATTAGGCCCACCTTAAAAGGTGTTGAATGTGTTTGGGTATTTTTTGTTGGCTCTTGTTGTTGTTTTTTGCTGCATCTGCTTTTGGCTAATAATAAAATAGTGTTTGTTGTTGTGTCGCTGCTAATAGGCTTTTTGGTTAATTAGAAATTTTATGTGGCACCTGCTAATGGCTGTGGGTTGTGGCATCAGTTGGTTCCACATTTGTTTGGTGGCAGGCACTGATCGCGTAGACAGTGTGACCCTGCTTGTATTTGAGGCAAAAAGTGTATGGCAATTCTTTTTATTGGATTGAAATATATTTTTTTTAAATGTGAAGGTTTCATTAATTGAAAATGTATTTAATTGTATTACTTACTTCAAAAATAAATTGTTTTTATATTAAGTATGTTATTTTTCAAGAGTTGCCCCTTTGCTAAAAATTATTTATATTGAATAAAACTCCAAATATATCCAGATAGCTTTAGCAAACTTTAATAATAATAAGCTAGAAATGTCAAAATCGATTTACCCATATATATGTATGTATATATAACCGCCAGTGATCCTTTCCTTTCCACTCCTAATTAAGGTGGCCAGCGCAATCTAAGAAATACAGCCATCAGAACAGATAAAAGCAACGCTCTCTACAAGAAGGAGAGCAGGACGAAAGCATAGCAAAACTGTTTGAATTATTTGCAACATTTGTACAAATTAACTTTATGACCGCTGGCTAAATACAGTCAAACATGGCATAGCCAACGAAAGAGAGAGAGAGAGAGGGAGCTCCGGGACAGGTGCAGGTACAATGTGTATACAACACACAAAGCATAACAAGGCAAACACAAAATATGAACCAACTGAAATAAAAAAAAATACAGGGGAAAAAGAGAGAAAAGGCACATATATATGTATATATTTTGTGTGTTTTTTTCGGAACTGAGCAAGACGAGAGCGAGAGACGAGACGAGAAGGAAGGAATAAAAATTGTAAACATTGTTTCCGCTTCATTGTTGGGGTCTCGGGGCCCAGGAACTGTCACGGCTCTCGGCTGAGATTCAGAGCCGTTCCAACCAATCAGCCACCCAATCAGACTAACAAGCCCCGACGACTCCGAGTCCGAAGCGCACGGGTCCCAAGTCCGAGTCCGAGTCCCAGGCCCTTGCATTTCAAAGCAGATGTCCTGGCACTGGGACAAAAATAAAATCCAACAAAAAAAGTGAGGTAAACCATTCGAACTTATCAATATTCTATCGATAGATATAAATCGATTTTTAAATATCGAACACATTTAATGAAAAAAGGACTCTAAAAATTTTTAAATCCCTTTTCAGTTACTTTTCTATAAACGCGACATTTAAATCCATATTTAAAACATCAATAACTATAATGTTGCAATATTTTCGATATGAATTTTATCCACAAAAAAAAGGATTTCAATTTATAAAATTATTTCATATATAAACGAAACTCTTTTATTTAAAAGATAATTTTTAAATGATTAATAATATGACTAAAGATATCTTAAATTTAATTTACATTACATAAATATTCTTTATTTGGCATCTAAAAATAATAGTAAAAAAATTTCTTTCAGTGCTCCTATTTCGGTTGCCGCCCCTCCCCACCCTTCCCTCGATCACCCAGTCACAGTTCACATTTTGTTTTCTTACCTCGCGCGCTCTGACTTTATTTGCATGGACAGTCAAGAGGCTGAGGAGCTGGAAAGTGGGAGACATGGACGACGGCGAATTGAGGTTGATATGAGGTTGGCAGCGTCGAATGCCGTTTGCCAAACTGCAGCAAAAACCCAATGATTTAACAATGAATGCAGCCATCCATCCATCCATCCAGCCATGGCGCGACGCACCCAGGACATCATCGTCAGAGCTGCAGGACATTGGGACATCAGCAGCTCTGGAGCAGCCAGCAAGCTATACAAATATATGCAAGTCAAAGAATACAAAAAAAAGAAAAAAAAAACCAGCTAGCAAGCAAGTAAAAAAAAAATGAAAGCAAAACATTGACAGACAACATGAAGGACCAAAAGGATGATGCTGCCAGTCAGTCAGGCACTTAGCGAAAAATTTAGGAAAAAAGAGAGAACATGTTATATCTAATTTTCACAAGAAAATTTATTAGAAAAAATAGTATATGTATGGGAATTCTTGTAAACTTTAATATATTTTAATATTTTAATATTTTATATATTATATTATATATATTATATTTATTAAAGAAAAAATTCCATATGATTTATTAGAAAAAAATATAGCGATAAAAGTTATATGGAAATAATTATAAAATTTTATTTATTACAAACATTTTAATTATCAAGAAAATAATATTGCCTTTTTGAAGATATCCGAAACAAATATCTTTAAATTTTATTTTAAGCATTTTTAATTATAGAAAAAATATTGATTTTACAGAAAAAGTATTGATTACTATAGATAAACAATTATCGAACAATATAAAAATTTTAATTATTCAACTTTTAACATATAAATATTGATTTTATTGATAAATATCTCAAACAATGTTAATTAATTTATTTTATTCGGCAGAATAATTTATTTTATTTATTTTTTATCGATTTGTGAATTAGATATCGCTAAAATATTAATTTAGTTTTATTTCCTGTCAATCCTAAATGTTACTTCAATTTAATTTAACAAGGTTCAACATATATTTATTCAAAATATTTTTTTTTTAATATTGTTATCCTTTTCTTTCAGCGTTCATTGGTTCGGTGTATATGTGTGTGTGCGTGTCGAAGGACGACCCACTCTTCAGGGCTGCTGCAGAAATATGAATGCCTCACCGGTTCAAAATGAATTAATAATCAGTAATTCTTGAACAAAAAAAAAAATAATAATAAAACTCAAACTGATGCGAAAAGCGATGGCAGCACAGAGTCTCTTGGCAAAGGTCGGTCGGTTGGTTGGTCGTCGCTGCTCGTCTGCCTTTGGGCCTCATTGCCCACCCACTTTTCCGCCGCTTTCCCTTCCGCTTTTCCACCTGCAGCAGCAACAGCAGCCAGAGAGCAGTGACAAGTACAGCCGGACCCGGGGACCCTGTCCGGGAGCTTCGGTGGTTGACTGGTCTGTGACTGATTGGCGCAGCTGAGCACCTGACTGAGCCACCCAGGAACCACCTAAGTGGGCTGGGGACTGAAAAGGCCATGGATTTTAATTACAAGAAATTGTTTGCGTTTTTTTTTTCTTTTTTGCTATCCTTACAAAAGATTTTGGGGGACTCGGAGGTTTCCCTGAAACAAAAGACCGCGTTATAATAAATATATATATACATATATCAGGTATATATAAATATTATAAAAAGGAAGAAAGAATCTGATGAACAAAAAAAAAAAAGAAAATTATAATTGATTAGAATTGTATTTTGCGGTTTTACAGTATATTTAATGATAAATTGTTTCATATCTACAGTTATCTTTTCGATATTGAGCTTGAAATTATAAATATATCGACTTATTGCTAAATATATAGTTTTATATTGTTTATTTTTAAATGCAATAATTTGAATTTTTATTAAGTTCTTAATAAGTTCTTACAAATTCAAAATTTCTTTGCAACTAATAAAAAAAATGTTTTGCTTAAAATAAACATTATTTTATTTATTTTGGAATATATTAATTTAAGTGTTACTGTAAGTTTTTCTTGTATTATTTTATATTTGAGTTCAAATTTATATATTCTACCTTCTTAAAAAGTATTTATTTTAACTTTGTTAATATTTAAATATCAAAATATATTAACATAAAATATATATTAATATAAAACATAAATTTATACAAAATATTGATAATGATAATTAAAATTAGCTATAGATTATTATTTTGTTTCGTATATTTTCAAACCTCTTCGATTTCCACACACCCTGTTGCTTCATTCATAAAACGAATTGCATTTTATTACTTAAAAAAATAAGGGGAAATAAATAACAGTAAGTGGGGGGGCGGGGGAATAAAGCAACTATTGTCACATGATTTGGCCCGACTTGGGCAATATTTTTTTTTCACACAGCCACGCCCTGTCGGGATGCGGATCCGCACAATGAAAAGGGTTCGACGTACAAAAGGACCACAATGGGGTAAAAAAAAACAAACCAAAACCGTAACAAAAAAAGGTGTCTCGAAATATATATAAAAATAGCTAAATTTATTGGACAGTCACACGCCACCCATTTAATTTATATTTATAGAAAATAAACAACAGAAATGTGAACAAAAAGCGAATGAAATAAAAGGATGTTGAAAAAGGAAATTTAATGCTTCATGAAGTTGCCTGAAACTTTTTTTTTTACAAAATAAATATATAGGAAATTTAGAGAGATTTTTAAAAATACTATAAAATATTACTGCAATGTAAATTAAGCAAAAATGTAATCAATATCAAAATAGTGAAAAGTAAACCCTTTTCCCTCAAAAAATTCAATAAATATTACAAAAGAAAATAACCGAAATCCTTAAAAAAAACTTCATTTTCTATAGCAAAGTGTCCCGTGTCCTGCAATAAATTAGCCTTCATTCTTTGTCAACTCGTTTTGGAAACAAATTAAATGTCAAACGACAAGGGCGCCCGTAACAAATACCAAACATAACATAATAAAAAACAACCATCAAGAAAAACCAAAGAAAATAAAGAAAAATTCCCACTTTCAGGGAGGATTTCCTTTTGTATTAAAAAACAATTTGCAGAGCAACACATGGGAAAAGTTGCGACACGCGTTTGCCTTACAAAAGGACACTTTGGGGGCGACACGAAGGACACCGGGGACACCAAGGAATTGGCCACAAAAGATGCTAATGATTTATTTAATCGATTTGACCATGAACATATGTCCTCCTTAGTCCGGAGCGTGTGAAAAATGACCAAAATTCCGGGGCATCCTCTTCAATTTCGGTTTTTTCCGCCCCCTTTTTTTGGATTTCTTGTTTGTTTTTTTTTTTTGTGCAGTCAAGTGTCCTGTGTCCGGCTGATCTTTTTAATAGTTTCGGTTACGCAATGTTGACAAGGGTTTTGTCATCGTTGCACGAGAGGCAAAAGGGCTAAAGGGTCAATATTGGCCAGGATCTGGTTACAGGATATGGGGAGCCTGGGTCCCCTGGTCAAGTGAAAGTGTCGTTTCGGCTTTGCCGTGTAAATTATGTTAAACGTTTGTCAATTTGTGTGATTTGTCTTGTCGAAGGTGTAAAAGAAGGGTTCCATGCGCTATTAACCCCAATAAGTGACAGGACATCTGTTGTTGGGGGGTTAACTGTCCACAGGGCCGAGGTGTGGGACTTGTAGGTTTGTTCGATGGCTTTGAGGGGATGGGAGAGAGAAAAAGCAAATTCCTTTTACATTTTTCTATTTATTTATCATTTATCTAGATGAAAACTTATCTAAAATCTGGAAAGAGAATAAAAAAGGCTGTATTTTTATTTTTAAGCTTGAAGATTTCTTTAATTAAGAAAATAATTTAAAAAAACCCAACTTATAACAAATAAAAAAAACACGATTTAAACAAATTCCTGTGCTTGGAATCGAACCCGCGACCCTCGATCGAAGCCATAAAGCACAATGCGAGCAAATCCTTTCCCACAAGCTATAGTTCACACAGCGGCCGCTTGATGGCGTTTTCGGTCTTACGACCATTTCAAATTACGTTTTCAATTCTGTTTTAAGAGGGGAAGGAGTCATTTTTAACCTAATTTTAATCTAGCCATATTCTGATTTATTAATGGGAATTGGCAAAAATGAAAAATCATATTTTGGCCAAAAGTACACCAATTTTAAATCGGAAAGCATTGCTGTATTTACTTGTGTTTCTTTAGCTATGTTCTAGACAATAATATTTTTTTGGATTTTTTTAAAACTGCTAAGAAATCTAAAAATCATAAAATTTTTAATTTAATTTGCTGGATTTTTAAACTTAAAGAAGGTGTAACTATGGGGTCCTTTCAGTTCATGCTGGGACCGCTCCACAGTCGGATATTTTCATTTCTCGCTTCCTGTTAAATATATATTTATTTATTTATTTATTTAATTAAAGGAATGCGAGCAATAATTACGCACTTCCTGAGACATGACAATCACCTGCTGGAAAAAAGTATTCAGGACATCATTTCAATAAAAAAAAATTACACCCAGGATATAAGAACAAAATACGCCAAGCTTTTCCAGTTGTAAAAAGAGAAAGAGGGGAATCAAAGAGGGAATGAGAGCTTGAGAGAGGGCAATAGACAGGAGTGTGTTAAAAGAATTGCAGCGAAATTAAAATAAAATAAAATTTACGTTGAATTAAAAGGAAGCAGTCAAAGCAACAACAGTGGGGAGCGAGAGCTCTTCTGAAGGATGCCAAGGCATTTAAGTCAAGTAAAAGTAAGGAATAGCATTTACCCAAGAAGATTTTAGTAAACGTCTTCAAAGATATACAACAAAAAATATATAAATAAAAGGAATTATACAAATAAGGTGGTAGGACACTTTTTCATTGAGTTTATTTATAATTATTATTTAATAAGCTTTACTGTTTATCCCCATTAAAAGTTTACAGGGTATCTGATAGAGGACCAAATAACGAATAACGAAACTGTGGAGGACAGAGTCGTGACTTCATTTGCTTGACACTTGGCAAGGAAAGTGAGGTGGGGATTGTGGGGCCGAGGGAGGGGGGATGCGAAAGCGTTGGTGGGCTGCTGCTGTGGCATTTTTTTCCTATTCTCTTTCTTTTTTTCAAAAAGAGGGAGGGTGCGAAAAGAAAAGGCTGCAAACGATTCCTAATTGAAAACTATTAAATTCTTTTTTTTTTTTTGCCCCTTTTGCCCGCTGCTACTTAATTTCTTCTTGGCACCCAATCTCTTCCTTTCTCCCTCTCTTTTTCTCGCTTTACATCTATCTCTTTCTCTTGCTTTGGGTCCAAATTGGAACTTGAATTTCATTTCGAATGACATTCGCTCCATCACGCGTCAACTGCAGCCAAACCCATGGCACGTAGCCGGGATGGTTTCAGGAATAAAAAAAAAAAAATATAAAGAAAAAAAAGGAAAAGCGGGGCTGGAAAAAAAAATAAGAAAGAAAAGCGGACATTTTCATTTGAGCATATTTAATTAGATGCAATTATTTATGGTATTAAATAGATGAGGCAGTAAATGTGCTGTACACTGCGTTGCCCACGCTGACGGGAAAAAAATGAAGAAAATTGAAATAAAATGCTAAAGAATTGCGTCGTTGTCTGTCGCCAAAGTAAAAAAAAAACAACGCAATGATGGAGCTAAAAATACCCTAATGGATATATCCAGTAACAACGAAAGAATCGCTTAAAAATTGCATATCAAAGTTGAAGAGGTTTCTTCAGTCCAACACAAAGTTTCATTAAAGATAGAAAATAAAATATGGAAAAAGAAAATAGAAAATAAATGGAAGATAATAAAAAAAGGAAAATAAATGATGGTAAAAAAAAGATGGACAATAATAGATAGAAAATAAAATATAGAAAATAAAAGATAGAAAATAAAATATATTTATTCTGTTTTAAATATTTTAAAGCTTTGCTATATGTGCCATTAATCGTTATACTAAAATTATGTATTTAAAATCAATATAATAAGAAATATAAATAAATTAAATACATTTTCTAATAATTACCTAGTTTATAAACTTAATTTATATATATATTATAATTTATATAATTTTTAATGCCATTTTTATCGATAACCATATTCAATATTTACGATTTTTTAATATATGTAAAATCGGCAAAGGGATACCTTAAATTAAATTGTTAATAATATTTTTTCAGTATACTGATGCTCAAACTTATTTAAGAAAAATCATTACATTCAAATTTATGATATTTTCTACATAGTTATAGAACGTTATATTTATGCTATACTTTTATCCTCGATATGAGTACATTTCCCCAACTCGAACTATTATTTTTTTTTTATTTAATTCATTTATGTTTTAACAGCCCCATTAAAAGGGTATACAAATAACATCAGCAAAGAGAAGTGTAAAAAAAATAAAGAATAAAGCCAAGGCAAGGAAAAATATTCAATTCTTGGCTCACTCAAAAAGGCACAATTCTGCAGCGAATGTGCCCTGGCCGTGGCCCAACCCCCCCCTTGCGCATCATTTACCAGCCAACCATGACAATGGGCTCTCCTTGGACCCAACCCCCAACCACCACCCCCTCGCAAGTCCCTGGAAAATTCAACGGACGAAGGAGTGCATTTAAATGGCAGGAAATTTGAAAAAAATTGAAATTTAAGTCTTTGATAGATTGAAACCGATTTATTAGCTGCCCCCTTTCGCGTTCTTTTTTTTTTTGTATTTTGTTAGCCACACCCATTGTAAGTAATTTTCCTTTTTGAGAGAAAGGAAAAGCAGAAGCTGCTGGTTTTTATTTATGGTAAAAATGTATAAAACAGAGATGAGCCGCTATTTTGAGAGTCTTAAAGTAAATGAATTAAAATTGTTTATTTAAATATCACTTAATCAATGATTGAACTAAGGCTCTGTCTTTGCTAGTGTCGAAGAGCGAACTTAACTAGTAATAAATATTAATACAAATTAATAAACAAATACAATTTTAATAATAAACTAAATAAATAAATATTTTTCTCATTTCAAAGTAGTTTTAGTGACTAGCTTTCTTTCGATTAGAAACCTATAAATAAGCCTAAAATATATCCACTAAACTTCTCGAGGCAACTCCCCTCCTCATTGACTTAATAGTGGCTAGACGAGAGTGGATGCCCTGCATTGATTGCACGAAGCCGAGGCCAAGACAGACAGAGTTAGCCCAAAAATAAGTTTTTGGCCAAGGAAAAGCGGCAAACAACAGGCTGGAGTTCGCGGAAAATTAACGGCTGGACAGGGTGGTGAAGGAGGAAAAGCAAAGGAAAACAGCCCCGCCGGAAAGTTATTGAGCAGAGCGAACCTAAAACAACAACAAAATCCAAGACACCCAAAGCCACTATGGGCGAAAATTTCTCTCCTGGTTCGATGAATTTATTACTTTTGATGTTCAAACACGAAAACTGCTGCAGGCCATAAAACAAGGACTCCCCCACACCAAGGATCCCTAACCATATTACCCGTCAGACTGTCGTGGAGTGGAGCAAAATGCTATTAAAAGTTTACACGTCTCAATAGAGTGTTATAAGATTAGTTGCCATCAAATATTTTTGCAGAATTTCAGCAGGAAAAGTTTTAGGACAACCAAGAGAGCAGAGAGCTTAAAAGGCAAACGGAATTAAAGTGGAATTGAAGTTAAATATAACAAATAATTGGTTATAAAAGGATTGTGAATAAATATGTAAGAGAAAATTACTCAATAATATGTCCTTTATCAAGATTGAAAATTAATTTTTACCATTTTCAAGCTGATAAATAGAAAGTGACCGAAATATCGAAATATCAAATCAATTTTAAAGCATTTTTTCAGTTATTTTGTATCGATATTTATTCAAAAAGTGTGAGGTCAATCTATAACTTTTTATATAACTACAAAAATATACAAATACATTAAAAGAATTTTTTTTAGAAATTTATTTTGAGTGTTTAAACGTAAAATTCGTAAAAAAATATCGATATTTTTTTCAATATAAAATCAATAAAGTAATTTAATTTTTTTCAGCTATTTTTGTATCAAAATATAATGAAAAAGTATGAGTTAACTCCATACCTTATTTTATATAACTAAAAAAATATATACAAATACATTAAAAAACATTTTTCACATATTTTTTAGTGTTTAAACGTCAAATACGATATATAAATATAATATATATCAAAATTTGCTATATTTTCGCTATATTTCGATATTTCTATGGAGTTTCCCTTTAACAATAAATCTAATACATAGAAGTTAGAAATAAATTAGAAAATAAATTAACAATATCTATAACGCATTAAAACTCCCAACAGATTTTACTCAACTCCAATTTTCTGCCACCCCTAAGCCTTCATGTTAAATTCAAATTATGTAAGGTCACTGTGTAAACATTATTAACATTTATTTATTTAATAAAATTAACCAGTGATAATAAGTAACAACCTTGTCACAAAATTCGATTGCAGAGACATTAATTTTTTTTGGTTTTACGTGCAACAAAAAATTTATACATTGTCAATTTACGGGATAAAACAATGATATGTCGTGATAGATAGCGCCAAAATCTAGTGGTATAATATGTATACCTCTAGACTTGATTTGTGTATATATAAAGAGAGATGCAATCGATTTGCTGGACAGTTTAGGCCAAGGCAGCAAGATGGCACGTTGCCGCCTCAATTTTATTTTTTTCCAAATTTTTGCCATAGTTTTGTGGCAAAATGTACTTTGTGATTCCGAAAAACCCTACAATGTGGAGCTAAATTCCTTTGAACGCGACCAGGCTATCGATAATCAGGATAATTGGGTGGATTGGGGCAGCCTAAGGATGAAGAAGATCGGCAGGAATAAATTTGCTGTGGCCGGGGATTTTGAATTTAAGCTCAATATGGGTGACGAACAAAAGGTGAGCGTTAATTTTTTTATTAAAAATTTATATATAAATATATATTATATATGTATATTATATTCCCCCAGATATCCCTTCGAGTGTTTGTGTACGATTCAAAGGCCAGCCAAAAGGGTCCTTTGGTAATGAATGTAAACAAACCATTTTGTCAGTTCATCAACGAGGACGAGGACACGTATCCCTATCTGCAGAAGGTCTCCAATATGCCCGAGCAGGGCAAATGTCCTTTCCCCAAAGGCAAATACAAGATTGACAATTACGAGATGGAGACCAACTTTTTGCCAGACAATGCACCCAAAGGAGACTATATCCTGGAATTATCTCTGCAGGATCGAGAGATACCAGTGGCTGGACTAGTGGCCGTGGTCACACTGACCTAATTTATAGTTTTCCCTCTCTTTTATTTTTTTTTTGTAACTTGGTTCATTTTATTTATTAATATTTTTTTTCTGTTAATTAGTGGTTTTCGATTTTCCGGGTGGATCCATTTGACACGACAAGCGTTCACATATATCTATGTATTTATCCAAGGTTGATTAATATAACGAATTCGCTTTCAAAGACAACAAATCCTGGCATATTTAATTCTTTTCTGGACTGGGTAAAACCCTTAAACCAGTAACCATTAACCAGTCATCAAGTGCAGTTTGCTTGAAATGACAAACACAAACCGAATCGCACCGCAGAGTTTCAGCATCAACACCTCATCTAATTGAAATTTTCAGCGATATACCAGCAGGAGTAGAAGGAGAAACAGGAGCAGGAACATGAGCAGCAGCAGCAGGAGCAGCAGCCATCATCATCGAGAGTGGGTGGCATTTGTCAGGGGCAACCACGCCCGCCACTCGAGGCCTTGGCTCGAGGCTCTTCACAAATTTAATGATATCAACTCTTTGGCAATTTTTTTCACGGGTATATATGGTGTTTTAGTGATATATAATTATTATTATAGAGCTTTACTTGAGTTTTTTTAAACTTAAATAATATATATTTGTTAGTTTTCTTGGTTTTATAAATATTCCAATTTAAATCTATAGCAGAAAATGGCAAAAAGGCTTTTACGTCCCCAAAAATATATATTTTAAAAAATAACATTTTTTTGTTAAGTAAAAAACTATTTGTTAGTTATTCTTATTTTATTTAAATTGTTTGCTTCTAAATAAAATATTTATTCCTATAAAAATCACCGCACAATCTCCTAAGGCTCCTGGAGCTTCCTGCCGGATATACCCATTGGTGAGATCTTTTTCCAAGGCTTCTGTTTTCCCTTTTTTTTTTCTTCCAAAAAATGATTATCTCTGCTTTACAATCCATTGATTCCACTTAAGCACCGCTAGAATTGCACCACATGCTGGGCCAGGCATGCCTGCATGGGTGTGTGCCGTCACAAGGGGTTAGGGGTGTTAGGGGGCAGCTGGCGCTTTTAATAGGGGTAGTAAGTATAGCTCGACTTTACACACATGCGACACTTAATTAACAAATATGCATTACAAACACCCGCAACGAACAGCAATTGGTTGGTCGTGTCATCAGCCCCCACCACTCCCTTGACACCCGCTACGGCTTAACCCTTTATTTGCATCCCCCATTGGGGGTTGGCATGTGTTTAATTGAAAAATCATATGCAGCGCGCATAATTATGTTTATTGCAATAATCCGATGCAAATTTGCGAAAACTCAAACTGACACACAATCACCGAAATGTTTTAGATTTGACTTAGGCAGAGGCGTCGGTACGAGCAGAAAGGGAAATTGATTTTTAGAAAAAAAAATTTTAAGTATATGGTAAATTATATGGTTAAATATTATTATTAATATGAATATTAAATAAAAAATATTATTTTGAATAGTAAATAAATAATATAAATACATCAATAATGGGACTTGGTTTCTCTCTCTTTCTTTTTCTGCCAAGAATTGCCTGCAAAGTACAAGCTATAGCAACCAAAATAACTTCTAAGAGAGCTTTGAAATTTAAATTGTGTACAGAAATGAATTTACTTTTGGTTTTACTTTTATCTCCACAATTTATACACTGTAAAATATATCTATTTATATCTACATTTTAATCTACATAATCCCCCTTTTTGGGCATACACAAACTAAGCCAGTGAGTGTTGTTGGCCACCCCCAATGCAACCGGTTGCATTTGTATCTGCATTCGTAACCATAACCATGACCATAACCATAATCATAGCCATATCTGTATCTGTATCTGTATTTGTATCTGTATATGCATCCGTAGCTCTGTTACTGTGACTCTCTATCCTTCCCTCGCCCTCTCTCTCTCTATGTGTCGGCGTTGTTGTTTTTAGCTGCTGGCGCGCATTAAATTGCACTTTAAATTGCACATTTCAACGCCTACTGATTATGACAGATAATTATGTTATCGAGTGCCGCCACACGCCGCCCCGCCCCCTCCCCACCACACCACGAGAGATGCTCATTTTGACTCCTACGGATATATGAGGGCGAAAATGGGAAGAAGAACTGTAAGGGAAGCTCAAACTAGAAAAAGAAATAAGAAGCAAATAGAATAATAAATACTAAAAAAAAACAAAAACAAATACCAAAACAAAGACAAAAACATATTAAAAAACAAATACAAAATAAATACAAACAAAATATTTAAAAACAATAGAAAAATAACTAGAGAACAAAGACCACCATGAGAGCAAGAATAGAAAAGGGAATAGAAAAACAAAAATTGAAAAACAAATTTAAAAAAAATATAAAAAAAAAAACAAATAAAAATAACAAATAGAAAAAATAACCAATAGAAAAAAACAAGAAAAAATACAAATAGGAAAAAAATAAATAAAAAAAAAGAAATAGAAAAAAAACGAAAAAAAAACAAATAGATAAAAAAAACCAAACAGAAAAAATAAATAGAAAAAAATAAAATGATTAAAAAACCAGAATCAAAAAGCAAAAAGAAACCCGAATAGAAAACATTCTCAATAATAACAAGTAACAAAATTGAAATTTCTTGTATTTTCTAGCTACAAATTATTTCATTTTCAGTTTTCTTACCGAAACGAACAAGAACCCAGACTCGTTTTCGCTTTGGGGACAAGACTACGACCAGGAACAACCCATACCCCGACGCATTACCATACATTAACCACCCGGAGAAGCCACCTTTTGCCGTTTCATTTCCGCAGGTACACATATTTTTAATCATCATTAACAATAATTCGAGAAATACTTTTAATTTTCAGGACTCAAGACGACGCCTTGTGTTGCATGTGTGGCGGCATCGTTGTGGCTCGGAGGGGGCGTAAAAGCCCGTCCTCTCTCCATCTCTCTCTGCCACACACACACCCCCCTTCCCCCTTGCCCTGTGTTCGCCTCAATGACATTGCACTTACTGTCGTCGCTTTCCTCATACCACCCACCACCCCCCTTTTTTCACGCGCCTTCAAGATTTATGAAAAAATGCCCAACCCCCCTTGGGGAATTGTTTTCGACGCCTTTGCTCGGGCTTTTCTTGTTTGTTTTTTTTTTCTGTCGCTTCCGCCACTCTTGGGTTTGTGTGTTTGTTTGTTTTTTTTTCTATATATTTTTTTTCTTCTGGTATTTCCTTGTGTGCAATATTAATTATTATGGGCGCCCCACCCACACAAATAAATCATAAATTAAAAGCTGGGAAAGTGGCCACCACTCGCAGCTAAGACAATTTTTATCATTAAACGCATTTGATAATTAAAAATTGTCATTTTTTAGCAGGCCCTTTCCCCCGGAAAAGTGAAAAATATTAAATTACCAAATGCTGGGCTGGGTTTATATTATTATTCTTTTTTTTATATTTAGGGTGAAGCGCATTTATCATTTTGCCAACTGTTTCTTTGATAAGGGAAAAAGAGAGCCACAGGACATAAATAAAAATTAATTGGGAAGGAGAGCTTGAAAATATATATAAAAATAATAAAAAAAAAACTGAAAGTGAAGTCACATAAATATTACTTAAAATAGATTCGGAAAAGCCGAAAAGTGCCAAGCGAATCTGTCTCGGCTTTCCCCCCACCCCACCTTGTCCTTCCAGCTTCTGCTTTAGCTTTTCCTATGGTTTCATTTCATTAACTTTTACAAGCTCTCTTCGATTTTCCTGGAGACCTGAGGAAACGCCCAGCAGAGAACCGTTAAAAGTAATGCCAAAAGTAGAAACCATTATAATTGTTGTTAAATGAACCAAGCCAAAAAAAAATAAAGGAGAAAAAAGGAAAAGAAAAAGGCAGACAGTCGAGGAGCGGGAAAACCCCGCCACAAATGGCTTTCCAATTGATGGGAAGTGAGGAAGCCTCACATCTCAATTGGCAAGGTTTCGCCGGAAAAGCTCCAATGAAAATGGCAACTGAAATAAACATTTGCCACACAGATGGCAAGGGTAAATCTGAGTAAATGTGCAGTTTTTCTTTTTGGAGTTTCTTTAAATCAATGTTTAATAATTGTTAAATTCAACTTAAAAAGAAGGTGAGAAATATAGAGTTAAAAAAAAAATTCCCAAATTGTTCTACCCTGCCAAAAAATGTCCTCTTAAATTTTCTTGATTTCCTCTGCCATTTTACGCCCCATTACCACTTTTCGAAGCAATAAAATATTATTAAAATTACGCCGAATGTAAATCAACGTCTCGATGACATAAAAATAAAATTTTAATGCCGTTTTCTGGGGAAAATGCAATCTTCTTGCTTCTGGGTTTTTTTTTTTGTATTGAAAACTTTTCCACGTCTGTAGTTTTGGCCTCATCATTTTCACCTTGGTTACTTCTCTCTTGCCTTGCCGACGACGACGATGAAAATTTATTTGAATTTATCAGCAGCATTCGCTGTTGCTGTTGCTGGTTGCCTCGCGGAAAATGCCGCTTTTCCGGTCTCTCGTTTTGCTCATTTTTCGTACGGGGTGGCGCATGGCAAATAATTGTAAATATTTGATACACAATAAGGCAATAAAAATAAAATTGAAAATTGTTCGCTTTGTGCTACGTTGCCTTTTATTATTATCATCAGCATCATCATCATCCTCTGTCTGGTTTTCTGGGATTGTGTCGTAAAGGAAATTGATACATAAGTCATTTTTATTGGCATATTCTTTTGTGTAATTACATTGCAGGTAATTTGAATTTCCGTTTCGTGTTCCGCCTTCCATTGCCAGCAAATAATTTATTCCATGATGAAAAGCCCATTAAAAATTATACGTTATTTACGTAAATCGCATCGATTTTCAACTTGAATGCAGCTGAAAGTAATGGCGACTTAAGGATACCCATTATTTACTTCAAAAAAAAAGGAAATAAATTACAAAATTACTTCTCAGAGTATCTAGAAATAATTTATAAAAACACCAAAGGTTTGCTTGATTAACATTAAAGTATGAATATTTATTATCCGAGAGAAAATAGCTACTGATTTTGTTATTCCGATTTCGTATATATCCCTTGACCTATCTCTCCTGGATCCGGGTGATCACATGCTCCAGGACATGCACGCAAATGCAGTAGATGAAGATTATCTTGAAGCAATGGATGCTGAACTGCAGCAGGATCACGTTGGACGGCGTCATGATGAATGTTGGATTGTTGGAAATTGAGGGAAAGCCCGGAAACCAAATCAAGCGGCTTCTATTAACGGATAATTTTTTACATATTTTTGTGTAATTTTGACATCAGAAGCTAAGGTAAGCAACCTAAAAATATCAGTTCATATCGATTTATAGATACTTTCTACTTATCCACCCACTTGCCGTGTGATTTAATTTCAGGTACTGATAAATAAATGCTTTATTTGTTTGGGTAACTAAATATTTAGAGTATATTTTTATATATTGTATTATATTTATTATATTTTTATAGTTTTTTTCTCTCAAGTTCCTAATCATTCGTATTTGTTTTTCTGCTTCTATTATTTTTTCTTAGAAACTCTTTGCTTTTCTTTGCTTATTTATTCATTTCTTCTTCTTTTCTTGATTTATTTATCTATATATTTTTTTATTTCTTGTCTATTACCTGTATATATTTTCCCAGCTTTTTTGGTGCAAAGTTTTTGCGGCTTTTTCAATATTTTATGAGTCAAGCTTTTGCGTTAACACCTTAAGTACGGAGGGCATTGTGGTTGGCAGTGGGTAGGAGCTCTTTCCTCAATTTTCCCTCCTGTTTCTTGTTGCCCCCCCCCCCCCCACCTTTTACCCAATATGTGTGTGAGAGTGTGTGTGGCAGGAAATAACGCGCAAGTTGTAAGTTTTAACTAGCAAACAACTTGCGTTGGACCAAGACCCGGATTCGGATTCGGATTTCGGTTTGGTTTTGGGGGCTGGGTGCTGGGGCACGGGTAGAGGAAACCGCAGGGAGGGGAACGAGGAAGGAAGTAAGGAAGTAAGAAAGGAAGGAAGGAAGGAAGGAAGGACGACTGTTGCGCCTGTTGAGCAAGGATGTGTGTGTATGTGTGTTGCTGCTGCTGCTGCTGCGGTTGCAATGAAGCATCGAAATATCCAACAAAATCAACCAAAAAAACCTCACAGACTTGCACTTGAAAAAATGCATATAAAAATCTAATAAAATTATTTGGAATTATTTAAAATTAAAAATATAATTATAGAAAAGATATAAATATAACAAAGTACCTAATAAAATTACAAATAATATTTTATTGGTTTTTATCGATTTTTTAAATAATTCATATATATATTTTTTTTTAATTTTGTAAAGCTTATAAATTGAGATACAAATAAAATAAATAAACAATGCTAAGAAGTTTATAAAATATTTTTAATAAGACAAAAATCGTAAATTTTCCTTGCTTTTATTTTTTATATTTTAAAATGCAAAGAAAATGTGGATTTTCTTTGGTTTAAATATTTTTTGCATATTCCCAAATAAATTTAAAAATTTAAAAACTTTGTCAAATATATATATTTATCTATAATCTATTAGAAATTTATATTTTTTGTGATAAATAAAACGATTTTCAAGCAAAATTTTCACTTTGTTGGTAGCTTTGTAGACATCGACTACGATTTATTTCCCAGGCAACTTAAGTGCCTCCACCAACCCCACCTCCCCTCTATAACCCGCCCAGCGAACAATGGCCATTCAAGGGAGCCACGCCCAAACCCCACACACACACACCAACACACACACAGCAACACACATAGATCCTATGATGGTGTGGGTTATTTTTGGCGCTCTAACTCAATGAGTCGAAATTAAACAATGCAAAAGATTAAGTGCAGATTTGGGACTTTATCTGCTTGTGCCATAAATTGGTATTTAAGGGATACCTCACAAATGTCTATAGCACACACACATATATACAGAGCCTTGCAACCCTGGATATCCTTGGAGTAGCGGCTTATGTGGGTCGCTCCTTCAAGTATGCAGCGAAAGTTTGCTCTGCCAACAATAGATCGGCACACACACACACATACACACAAAACAAATACACGCCAAAGGACTCCACGGTAAATTGCCTGCTTCCTTTTTGCAGGTGGCAACTCTGGCAGTTACACAACAGCAAAAAAAAATAGAGGGGAATACCCCCACCCCCCCAAAAACGGGGTAGAACAAGCCAAATGCAGCGCAAGTTTTCCGTTTTGTTCGTTGTTTACCAATACAGTTTAACTCAAGGTACTGGAAAATCCCAAAGAGGGTGAGGGATCGGTTGGGGTGAGAGACCGAAAACATGCACAAGATTAATTGCAATCGGTGTTTTGGCATATGTTTTATACTTTGTCTTCGGTTTTCGCCTTAACTTTTCTTCCTCTTTTAGTTGTTGTGTGTTTGGGTTTTCTTTGTGCAAGTTTATTCTTTTTTTTTTTTGCTTTTTGGGGGAAAAAAGGAAAATTCGAAAAGGCGAAGGAATGTGAGTGCACTTGGCACTTGAGAAGGTAATTAAGCAACTATTTATGGTGTTGGTGGAGAGACACAAAACACATGTACACGGGGGAAACTTATTCCGTTTCCTTCATAAATTATATGTATATAAAACATTTGTGATTTAATTGGTATAACTTAAAAATTAGTTTGTACTAAAGACGGAATTATGAATAGTATTTATTACTAAACAGATTATACGTATATATTTATTATAAAACAGATTTTAATTGTAGTTTCAGTATTGATTTATTGTAAATATATTCTATTAAAAATCAAATTAAAATTTGTAACGTAATATTTTTCCCTTTTTCCTATTCATGTTATAGCTTATTTATTTACTTTTCAAATATCTGTATTATAGAAATCTTTTTATATATTGTTTATACATTTTACATCAAATGCAGTAACAATTTATTGATATTTTCTGACACATTTCTTGTGATTTATATTTAGGTATTTAATTTAATTTAAAAGAAACAAAAGATACCATATTTTTCATTAATTTAATATTTCAAGATTAATCAGGAAATATGATTTGTTAATTAATTTTTTAATAATAACAAAAATAAGGCATTTATTCGATTACTTACACATTTTACGCACACAACACCTGTAAATTTGTAACATATAAATTTAAAGCGTAAATGCTTTAACGTTCACTTTAGTTCAACTTTGATAAGGAATATTATTCTTTATTTATTTTTTTTTTATTATTACTATAATGATTAGAGCCCCTCCTGATCCCTTAACCAGATTGGCCTCTTAAATGCCTCGTCCTTTTGTTACGTTTTGTTGTTCAGCTGGGTGATTCCCAGTATTATCTCCAGTGCCATTCCTTATTCAATTTCATTTGCAGGCCCAGGACCATAATTCGATTGCCCCTCATGTCTTAATGGCATAATCTGGGGGTGTCCTGGCAACAATAACAACACACGCATTCTTTCATCCCGAAAACCCCCCCTCAGTTCCTTACGGCATCAACACCATATCACTTTGATTACTTTATTATTGGTGGGCTCACACACACACACGGCACACAACACACACCTTTGTTGTGTTCCTCGATTTCCTTTTATTTTTCCCAACAATTTTTCCTTTTTTTCTTCCCACACCTGATTATGGCAGGATCCCATTCCACGCCAAATTCCCGGCATTATCCCACTTTACTTATTAGAAGCAATCATATAACACTCCATTCCCTGGAATATATATATATGTATATATATATATATATATATTTATGCGATATGGTAGGAGGGTTAGATGAGAACAAGAAGAGGAAGCCGCAGGAAGCAGCTGAAGAAGCAGCCAAAGAAAAATAAATCATTTTTTCTGTTTTTGTTGTTGATTTATGCGTTTCTTCGATGTCTCTCACTCCGTAGGCTCATTCCCCACCTCTTAGCTAGCATCTTTTGTCTATAAATGTATCTCTAGTACACTGAACGAAATTTAAGAAAATGTTTTAATAAAAAAAGAACATAAATCTGTCAAGAAACTAAATTTAAAAAAAAATTCTAGCTGCTGATGTTGGCAATAATTTAAAATCTTTAAAGGAGTTCACTGTAATCATTAAATTTTCGATCTTTCGATAGATATATATTTTATAAAATTGATTAATAATTTTGTTTGTATTAAATATTCAAAAAAAATATATATATTTTCTTATGAATTTGGAATAATTAAAGTTTTCCTTGGCATCATTACTTCAAAGGATAAATCAAAATCTTAATCCATTTGCGTTTAAAATTTCTTAATTAAGTAAATAACTAAATTGTGGCTGGATTTAATTTGAATATTTAATTAGGAATCATTTCCTTAAACACTAATTTTTGTCCACTGTGTATCCTGGCTGCACTTTAGCTCCTGTTGATAATGAGCCAAATCATTTTTCGTGAGATAAATTTGCCCTCGACTACTACTACTTTTCCACTACCCACCACCATCGGCATATAAGTAGCCGGGAAACTTATGTTCGGACCTGGGCCCAAACTCTCCGCATTTCCGCATCCTTTAAGCCAGTCGCTATGCCTTTGTCTGGCAAGTCATTCCCCCACCTGGAGGAGAAGAGGGCGAGAGAGAGAGAGAGAGTTGGCGTCGACAAGTTCGAGTTTTGTGCTGGTGGTGCTGGGTCCTGGGTCCTTGAAAGCGTTATAAATCATTGACATGATTAAGCGACGCGGCACGACATCCTTTTGCTGTAGTTGTAGTGAGGGGCCTGTAAGTGTATGAGTAGTGAATCTATATGTGTGTGTACGCTCCAAGGCAAAAATGATAATTTAATATCGAAAATTGTTTTATTGAGCTGATTTTATATACAGCCAGTAAGGGAAAGATGGTCTCTCACGAGCTCAAAAGCTTTAAGAAGTTAAGGAAATTTAAATTGAAGATATAATCATTGGATTGCCAAAGAAAATTAACTCCAAAAAGAGAGTATAAAGAGAAACTATACCGTTCGCTATGGCTTGTACATTGCTGCTAAAGCGTAGAAGATAAAGCGAGAGGGAATTTATACAAGTACAAATGATCTTTTTAAAAAAGCAACCAAAGACTGCTCTTGAAAAGGATATTTTTTCGGATATTTCTTTCGGATATTTTTTCTTGTTTATTTTTCAGCAACATCAAAACATTTTTACGAAATTTTTCCCTGCTCCCCCAGGGACATGACGATACTCATCCGCCACTTTGGCCCCGACATCTTACATAATATTCCGTTTGCCTTTGCACTTGTGTGTGGCTCCCACCCCCACCCTCCAGATTTTCCCCGGATTTTCCTTCGCTCTCACATCAAACATATTTATGTGTACTTTAAGAAACTTTGCTAATATGTTAAAACTGTTCATTGACACCGAAAAGTGAGCAAAAAAAAAGGGCCAAGACTCAAGTGTTCTAGCCATATTTTCCCTTGCTCCATCCAAAAAATAAAAATAAAGGAAGGGAAAAACCCCTTCGCTGTTTGAGTTTCGTTTCGCTTGGCATGGCAAGGGGATTTTCCTCATATATGTTTGCAGTGTTGGAAAACACAAACATCAACTGTGAGCTTATTAAACGATGGCATCATCGTCCTTCGTCCTGAGAAAGAGTTCTAGTCAAATAGCAGAAATAGAAACAAACTTCTGCAATATTAACTGTTAATTATGGCAGCCACACACACACACACACACACACATACGAACGTACATTTTCCATTTCCCGTTTACCATTTTTCCTGTCTGTCAATATTTGTTGAAACACTTTCTGATAGGCGAAAATGGCTTTTGAATATGCCCAAAAAATCCAGAACAAAAAAGTTGCCTTGCCATGGAAATTGCAATTGCGCTGCGCCGCTCACTATTTTATTAGAAAAGTTTCCATCAGCGATCCAGACCCGGGCCCCTGCCCCTCCCCCCTTTTCCATTGCCGCCCAGCCAATGTTTGACTTTATGCGCTATTTTCTTTTTTTAATATTTATTATGGCTGATTGCGACAACGGCTCTGGCCCAGGTCCCCCTTTTTTGGCCATTCTGTTTGCTCTGCGGCGAACAAAAAAAAAAAAAAAAACGGAAGAAAAAATATCAGAAGGAAAAAGAGAAAAACAAAATGCGAAATGTAAAAGTTTAGACAGAGGGCTGACTGCATTCACGCATTATAATTTAAGTGAAACATAAATATTGATGCAATAAATTAATTTCTGTTAAATGGAAAGACCCAAGGAGATGCCCACAGGCAGTGAGGTTGGGAAAAGAAGCCCAATTTCCACTGATTGAAAATGAAAGACAGGGGGCGGTTTCCTATAGCATTTGTGGGGAGAATATGAAAATATATACATATAAGCCTTAAGAAAAATATACAATAATAAATAAATAAATTAAATATATAATAGAACAATACAAATATTTAATAATAAAATAAAATAATAATAAAATGTAAGGTAAATGTATAAAATAATACAAATAAAATTAAATATATAAAATGATCTATAAAAAAAATATATTTATTAACTCATTAAAAAACCTTTAAATTAAAAAAAAATACTTTAAAAATCTTTCTTAATTTCAAAAAAATTATAATGACAAATTAGAAATCTTTCATTACTTTCGACATCAGCCAAAATCGATAACCTTTTGCTAGATTTTCGTCCTGCTCAGACCGGATGTCGTCTATTGTTGCCTAAGGTTCTTCATCTACCGCCGAGAATTTTCTTCTCCGCTCCTCTGGGAATAATATTTTCATTTTTCGACAAAATAACAAATGACGACAATGGTCGCTGCCGCTGGAGTTTGCCTTCAGTTCGGTTTCCCCTGCCGCCTTTCGGCGCATAAAAATTTGCCAAGCCATTGTCTTTAAATGGAAAATTCAATTTGTTCAAAGAGGAAAATGGGGAAAGCGGGGACACCCTGCCATTGCAGACGACATTTGATGCCATTTGCCATTGCATTTTGGATCAGGGGATACAAGGAGTCGCAGATCCTGGCAATGTCCTTCTTGTTTGCCATTATTTTACTTGATGTTTAATTTGAAATTCAAATTGATTCGTCCGCCAATTGTTGTTTGCTTTTCATTATTTTTTATTTTATTATTTATTCTCATATACTTTGTGCTTGAAATAAGGCCGAATGAATTTAATTGGTGTGAAAATGCAATTATCCTCTTGCGAGTGATTTCCCTTATCCTAGCAGCAGTCGTCCTGCCTCGCTCTCGCTCTTGGGGGAATAAGCACCCGCATAGTTTATGAACTATTTATGGCGACGAAAAGGTCAACTATGCAAAGTTCTGGGCACATAACTTCGATGATGTCTTCGACATTCAGTTACCGGTGGAGACAACAAAGAGCTCGGAGGCCCAGAAGGAGCTAAGGAGCTCAGAAGCAGCTGGTGGAAAAGGACATAAAAAAAGAAGGAGTCTTTGCTGGCCTGCAAACTTTGCAATTCTTGTGGGAACACTTGATCATAAGTTGCACATTTTTCACTGATTTATTCCGGGTCTTCTCCCCTTTTACCTTTATTCTTTATTTTTTATTTTTCTCTACTTTTTTTATATATATTTTTTTTTTTGCAGGAGCCGTAGCATCATCATCTTGTGCATGCTCTCGGGTAGCTGGCAAAAATTTATAGAGTCCGCCGGAAGCGGAAACTGCTGCATTTTCAACCTTTTTGTACTCGATACCTGGCAAAGTCAAACGGCATATAAGTATTTTTGCTATTTATTTTATTTAAAGATTTAATATTTTTGAAGGCAAATTTTAAATTATAAGTAAATAAATTTGGTAAAATGAAAAAATGTTATCGATTTTAATTGAAATTATAGATTATTGATAGAAATTGTATCAATCGATTTTTTTGTTCGATTTTTTATATTTTTTTTTGCTATTTTTGTGTCAAAAACTTTATTAAATTCATAAAAACAATTGGAATTTATGGATAGCATTCCAAGCGATTTTGTTGATAGTTTATTTTATAAACATTTACCTATATTTTTGTAATTTTTGTTATATTTTCAATTTTCTACAATTGGATTTCGATTTAATATTTTATCCTTATCTATTTTTATTGTTTATATTTATATCTATATTTATATCAGATACTTAGTAAAATGTATAAATAATAATTGTTGTTATTAATTTAATATTTATATATATATTTTTTTTATAAATTTCTCTTCATATTTTTGTATTTTTTACATTATTCTCGAGATAAATATCTTTAGGGCATCTTGAAATATGTATTTCATTGATATTTTTATTGTACACCCATTACTGGGTATCTGTAGTTCGACCTGCCTACAGCAAGTCCTGCATGTTGCTGATGTGATGGCCCGGACATTTGACTTTTTGGCCAACAAGCTTGAACCCTCTCCTCCTTTTGGGCCATGAGCGATTTGCAAGTTTGCCAGTTTGGAAGCCAAAGCCAAGGAATTCCCGGCATGGCCGCATAGCATGGGTTAACTCGTATACCCAGAGCATGTGCGGGTTAATCCATCCATCGATTGGGGCGTGGGGGAGAAAAGGAAAAATTCCAACCAAGAAGGTCAGGAAAATTTCAGTTGGAAAGTAGATTAAGCAGGTAAGAAAATGAAGGGGAAGTAAATGAAATAAAGGATTTATAATCAAAGTTTATTTTATTTCATTTATTTTATTTTTTTTACTAAAAAAAAAAAAAATTAAAATAAAATCATAAATTCTGCTCTAAATTCCACTATAAATCTCACTTAGAAATCTCTTCAATTTAAGACCCACTCAACATAAGTTTATTGACTCTTAAAAAGAAAACCCTGCGCACAATCTTTGGCCAAGTCTTCACTTTGGGCAAATCAATTCCCTTTAGTGGCTTCTGAGCACCTTGCACCTTGCAGGCACGTTGCCTTAACCCCCTCTCTGACTCTCTCTCTTAACCCACTAAGGGTATGCCGCCACGTCTCAAGTGCGGACACAACAACCCACATGACACACCGCTGATATGCCACAAATTTGTCGTTGTCTTTGTTGTTATATTTTGGTTATTTTGCAGCCAAGACAAACACACCTTCGGGGGCTTTTTCAAAGGGGGGCGGTTGGTAGTTCGTGGAGTGTATTTTCCACTTTTCCAGGGGGGCAGTTTTCCACGATACAAAGTTGAGGCGAGAGGCAGATAAAAGTTAGTTTTTTGTTGACTTCAAATGCACAGCGCACACACACACACAAGTCTCTCTCTCTATCTGTGCTCCTTGACTGCCTGACTGTCATGTGTCTTCCACACACACTCCCCCATACACACACACAAACACACACAGTCATAGCGAATCGTGTGAATTATTAAAATCTAATAAACCACAAGATTTTATGTTACACGGAACTCGTTCATCGTCCTCGTAGTCGTCGTCTTTGTAGCCAAAGTTTCGTGTGGTTTTCTTTGGTTACGCTATTGAACCTTAAATTAAGTTTGAACATAACTTCCGCCCACACACACACACACACACTCCCCCCCCTGGCTTACACACCCAGGATACCTTTTCTTGGGCTTGTTTACATAGGTAAGTTTAATTTTCCTGTAGCATACTTTTTGGCGCCATGCATGAAACATGTGCGTCCCTGTGTCTTAGAAAAGGATTTATATTGAGGGTATATTCCAACTAGGGTCGGCTTATATTTATATATATGTATATATATATTATATTTCTGAACAATTGCAAGTGCCAAACATTAATGTATTACTTTTAATAAAAAAATATTTAATGAATAAAAACAAAAAACCCAAACCCAATAATCAGAATTAATACACTTAAAGTTGATCAAATACTGCAATTTATTGTTTATATTTATATATGTATAAAGTTCATGCATCGAGTTCTTAAGTATAAAATTAATACATTTTTTATGAATTTAATAAATATATATTTTTGTGTATATTTTTTGTATATATTTCTGCATATATTGATATCTTAAAAATCTCACATCAATAATTTGGATTACAATTATAAATTGTATTGCTTTACATTTCTAATTTAATAATATAGAAAATATCGTTAATTTAAAGCTATAATTTATTTTAAATACCTATAGTTTCGAATAAAAAATTAAGAGGTTAAATACTTATTATTTCTTTTCTTCTTAAACCTCTTTTTCCACTTATTTTGGATTCGTTTTATCAAATATTTATATCGAAAATACATATAAGACTTTTATCAAGAATATATCAAAGTTACCCCCTATTCCTATTACCAGGTATTCCAATGGTCGACTATCGCCTCCCCAAAAAATCTCAAGTGTGTGTGTGTGTGGTGTGTGTATATTTGCCCATAAATTTCCTTAATGTCTAAGTGTGAAAATCTTTGCCGTTCGATGGTGCTTTTCACACTTTCCGGACCTGGGCGCTGGGCCCCTTGGCCCATGGCCCAGTGAAATCAAGCAGCAATGTGTAAACTTTCAATAGGTTCGTTAAAATTTTATGATTTTCCTGCTGCCTGCCGGTGGAAAACGTGTTGAAATTTGTTGAGCCACTTCCTGCCACACCCTTAAAACTCCACCCCTCCTCCTACACACACATTTTCCCTGGCAGTTGTTGCTTTTCCACTTTGCTGTCGATGAGATTTTTAAGTTTTTCTGGTCAACTTTTTGGTTGTTTTGTTTCTTTTATTTTGTTTTCATTTTGTATTTTTTGATAAACTTTTCCCTGCACTTTTATTGGTATTTATAGAATATTTATAAGTTGAGTTTGTGGATGGGAAAAGTTTTGTGCGGCAGCCGCTTAAGGATAAAGTCCTGCCGATATTGGTTGTCATGTAGCTGGTCAGCTTATTAAGTGTCCTTTGATTTCTCTTATTTATATATATATATTTTTTTTGTAATGCTGATTCACTTGGTGAAATATTTATAAGTATTTTCTTTGTATTTATTTTTTAGCTTTTGTAATGTAATTTCTCTATACTTTTAAGCCGACTTTGGATACAGAAATAGATACAGTAAGTATTTCCCCTCTCTCCTATTTTCCCATGAGTTATTCTTTTCACATTTTTCTTACAGTTTTGCAAAAGTTTTGCCCAACTGCAGCTTGGCGGCTGGGCTTTGACAGCTGCATTTACACGGACCTCAAGTGTATGTAAGTCCTGCGTCCTGCGTCCTGCATCCCAAAAAAAGAGAGCTTGTAAGAGCTAACAGGTAACAGCAGAAGCCAAAGAAGCTAAGTTAGCTGTGGAACCCAAAAGAAGCAGCTGTCAAAATGACAGTTGAAAAAACAAGTAGCAAGTAGCAGGAGCTGGCAGGAGAAACTCAGGTGAGACTTTGGCGCCTGCTTGCATGCAACATATTTCTGGACATGAAAGGGTCGAGATAAAGGAGGGGGGGATGGTGGGGTGTCGGTGCCCCCAGGCCCTGCCAAAAAACACAATGCAGCCGTCAGAGTTGGTAGCAACTTTTGACTAAACTAATTATATGCGAAAAGAAATCAAAGCCCCGCTGCCGCCACTCGAGAACTTCTGCCCGTACACGCCCACAAGTGGACTCAAGGTCCCCATCCCTTAACCCCTTTGATGTGCGGCCCACAAAAGGCGATCACCACAACAACAACAACAAACGCAGCCACTTGACTTCCTTGGATAACAAAAAAAAAAAAATAAACCCAGAGAAAAACCTGCGAGAACAAGAAGCAAAATTAAATGTTGTGTTGCGCCTTCCTCAAGGACCTTTGGCACGCATTTTCAATAAATTCTGGCATTTTCAAGTGTTTCATTGTTAAAAAGCTGCGGATTTTGGTATTCTTTTTTTGGGTTTGAGTTTTGAGCTTTGGGGATTTCTGAAGAGGCGTTCAAGTCCTGCCTAGACTTTGAAGGTTTCGTTTTTTTTCGATTTTGTTCACTTTGTGTTGTTTGAATTTTAATTGTTTACAAGGGGATTGCAAACGATTTTTCGGTTTGTTTTCTTAGTAAATTAATTGGAATTTAAATTACTTAAATATGAACAATATCATTTATAAATAAATATAATAAACCTTAAATATAATCATGAAATAAAAATATGAAAGAATAATACGAAATATAAATACAAAATATAAATATGAGATATAAATATGAAATATTCGTTGCAATATGTTTTTCTTTCCCGAAATAAAATGTATTTCAAATAAATTTTTGAGAGGATAAACCGTACAGAAATGTTTATAAATTTAATAAGAGAAGAGTTAACATTAAAAAAAAAAACATGAGAAATATAAGATTTTATTGTAAACTTCCTTTTTAATTTTTGGAAACCCTATTTATCTCCTCTTGAACCTGTTGCTATCCCGAAAGCCCCCCTAAAAACACACCCTCCTCTCCACACCAAAAATCCGCTTTTCCGCCCCGCCACCGACTGCTTGTCGATTTCCTCGCCTTGAACACCAAATCAGCCATGCAAATTTCTTAAGCTCAGCCACAAGACCCACACCCACACCCACAGCCACACCCACACCGCCCCCCATAGACAAAAAAGTCCGCGGGGCAAGAATCAAGTGTTGGGAAGCATAACGGCTGAGGGGGGCCTCAAAGCTGGGCTGAGGGTGAAACAGCTGATGCGTCAACTTAATTAGCAGCGTCACGTCTTGGAGCTCGGGGGAGGCCTTCGGAGGGGGGGTGCCCTGGCATATTGTTTAATATTGTTGTTATTTTTTTTGTTTTATTATTGTTGTTGTCCACTTTCCAAGCCCCAAGCCCCACGATTCGGTTTCGTGCTAATTGTTGCGCCTCGCGCACAAAATTAATGAACTCAACTTGTTTGCCATTGTTTTCGGGCGGGTTTCCCTTGTTTTCCATTTTTTTTTTCCTTTTCGGAGGAAATTCCTTAACGGAAATTGATACGTTTAATGTGGCCAAAAGTGGGGGTGGGTGGAAAAGCGTTCCTGCCGCTCTCAAATGACATAATCTAATTGAAAAGCCATTTAAGCGTGCTGCATGATAATTTTTTCTTTTCTTTTCCTTCTTCCTCTCCCCCAGAAAAAAAAGTCGTAACGTGATTTGAATTGATAATTTGAAACAATTAGCAGGAACTGCGGATATTGAAGGCAGCTAGTGGGGGGATTTAATTGAATCGAAAATGGGGGTTTACTATATATTTGTAGTCATGAAACAAGTGCTGATATATATAGACTTTGACTTGACTTTATTTCCTTTTAAAACCTTTAATTTAATTGAAATTAATACAAAATATGGAATATTTTGCAGGATTATTAGATATAAATATTTTAAAAATAATCTTGTGCTATTATTGTACTATATATTTAAATATTTTAATTATTAAAGTAAATATATATGTTTTTAAAATACGGCTTTCAATTAAAACTCCTTTGCAATACACCTGAAAAGTACATAATCAATGTGTACATACATATAGTAAAATAATGCTAGAATTAAGTTTTTTTTTTAGAATTTACAAACTTTATAGTTGCCCAGAAAATAAGGTCAACAGAGGCAGTCAACCAATGGCCAAAATGGAGAGCCGCAAGAGAGGATCGTTTCCTTCAAGCGGCGCACGCTCTTAGGTTCCACATTGCAGAGCAAAAGAAAAACACAATGCAAGTAACAAAGCCAAGAAAAACGCTCGTGAGGCACAGAAAGACGAGAGAAAATGACGATGGAGAAAAATGCATTGGCGTGGCAAGGAAAGAAGATGGGAAAAAGCTGAAGGACAAAATGCGCGCGCGAATGCAGAAAAGTACGAAGGAAGCTGCAAATAAGAAAATAGTTGCGTCTCACTCACCCTTTCCAATTGGTGTTGTTGCAGATCCAAAATGTGGCTTAAAAAACGGACAAGCACACATGAAAAAGGAGTAAAATAGTCGAAAAACCCGAAACAGCGGCCCATTTTCGGTTTACACTTTATTCACTTTTATTTATACACTTTTATTCACTTATAATTTATCACTGCGCGGGGGCTCGCTGTTTTCCCGCAACTTTTCCGAGTTTTTCAGCGTTTTTCGGCTGTTTCTACCGTTTTCCGATCTCCTTGCGCGGAGGCGCGTCCGTGTTGGCCTTTGATGTTGCAAGAAGTGATTCGCAATGGGCAGCAAGAGGAGTCAATGACCGATAATGGAAAGCGGCAATGCCAGAGAGAAGAGTCTGAAAATAAAGAGAAGAGTAACCAAAATTAGTTCCTTAAAAATGCTCCCTAAATTCAAAATGCCTTCTCTTAGGTATGAGAATTTAATATTTCAGAATTTCGACTTTTTAATTAGAAACAACTTTGTACCTAAAATTATAATTTATCGCTTTAATTTATATTTGAAATCTTCTAATAGAGAATACATGTAGATTTATTAAATATCAGTTTAAGTTTTTAGTGAAAACATTAATTTTTCAAGAGCAAAGTTGTACAATATCCTTCTCTTTATTTTCAGACTCTTCTCTCCGGCATTGCCACCTTGCATTATCGGTCATTGACTCCTCTCGCTGCCCATTGCGAATCACTTCTTGCAACATCAACGGCCAACACGGACGCGCCTCCGCGCAAGGAGATCGGAAAACGGTAGAAACAGCCGAAAAACGCTAAAAAACTCGGAAAAGTTGCGGGAAAACAGCGAGCCCCCGCGCAGTGAAAAATTATAAGTGAATAAAAGTGTATAAATAAAAGGGCATAAAGTGTAAACCGAAAATGGTGCGTTATTTGTATTTCGTTCGTGTTTCGTCCACAAAATCGTGTTTTATTGCTCTAAATGTATAAAAGACTATTTTACTCCTTTTTCGTGTGTGCTTCGCCCGTTTTTTAAGCGGCATTTTGGATCTGCAACAACACCAATTGAAAGGGTGAGTGAGGCGCAACTATTTTCTTATTTGGATCTTCCTTCGTACTTTTCTGCATTCGCGCGCGCATTTTGTCCTTCAGCTTTTTCCATCTTCTTTCCTTGCCACGCCAACGCATTTTTCTCCATCGTCCTTTTCCCTCGTCTTTCTGTGCCTCACGAGCGTATTTCTTGGCTTTGTTACTTGCATTGTGTTTTTCTTTTGCTTGCAATGTGGAACCTAAGAGCGTGTGCGCCGCTTGAAGGAAACGATCCTCTCTTGCGGCTTTCCATTTTGGCCATTGGAAAGCTGTTGCCTCTGTTTACCTTATTTTCTGGGCAACTTTTAAGTTTGTAAATTCTAAAAAAACGCCATCTAGGGAAATTTTATGGAACTCAACCTATATAATTATTTAATTCCAGCAATTTTTTACTATATTTAATATTTACCTTTGACGTGTTTGATTTTAAAATA
This sequence comes from Drosophila birchii, assembly GCA_035046345.1. NCBI lineage: Eukaryota > Metazoa > Arthropoda > Insecta > Diptera > Drosophilidae > Drosophila > Drosophila birchii. Next base: position 6,249,417 of record JAWNOA010000043.1, on the reverse strand, counting down.
ATTTTTTGATTTATTTATAGTTATACATTTTAATTAAAACAAACTAATTTGTTTGAGAGAAAACAATGGGCTGAAAATTAACAGAAAATAGTTTAAAAATTTAAATTTTTTAAAAATAAAATGTATATTGAAAAATTAATCGGAAGTGCTTAATGTCATCCTGTCTTGCCATCGGTAATATCGACAGTACCGTCAAGTTTTCACAGCCAGCAATGATCTGATCTTAGTTTTATTTAAAATAATAAGTTTTTCAGGAAAATAATGGGAAAAATCAGAAAAAAATAATAAAATAAAATATTTATTTTAGTTGTTAAAATTAATAAAAATAATCGCTTTCTTACATAATCTTCATGAGCAGCGATTTATTTTTTAAGCTTTAAATGAAAATATTTCACAAATTTTTAAATTCTAATAATTAGTATTTAATATTCTAAATATTCTTAAAATGTATAACTATAAAATTAATTTAAAGAATTTAAAAATCGCTCATATTATTTTATAAATATTTTGTCCTTTTTTCTGCACCCTTATCTGCAACTGCATGCTGGGTCCTGTTTATGTCCTGCATCCTTCGTGTGTGTGTGCCAGGGCGTTCATGGGCGTTTTGTTGTCATTGGATTAATTGAAAAATGTTGTCCCTGCTGCTTGTCAACATTTTGATTTCCAATATGTCGTCGTCCTTGCCAGTCCCCGCTGGCATTATAAATGGCCAGCATGTGTGCAAGTGTGTGTGTGTGTTCGAATGCAACATTTTTTGGGCTAAAAATTTCACACGTCGCCCTGCGACAGATGTTGCCACCCGCCCCCTGGCCTGCCTCTCTAACCACTTCCGCTCACAGGCCGTCAAACGCAGAGGTCGTCCTGGCTCACTCCGCCTTTACCGTTAGCATATCAATAACACACACTGCCCTCTGACCCACGCCCTTCCCCATCCAGCTGGACAAGGACTTTGGGTCCCAGCTCCAGCTCGGACTCGGACTTGGATCCGCACATCCTGATCCAGACGGCGGACTCGTAAAATATGGCAACGGGCGTCCGTCAACCTGCACGTGAATGGGGAACGTGACACCAGCGACGCCTGCTGGTGAGCCAGTGCCCCCTTGCCCCCATCCCCGCAGAAAATCACTAAGAGAAAAAAGGGGGGTAGTTTTTTAATAAAAAAAATACTAATTTTAAGAAATATATATAGCATTTTTAATTTTAAAAAATTTGTTTGGAAATATTCTAGGCATAAATCATTTAATAAGAATTATTTTGTATTTTATTTTAGAAGAAATATTTTTAATATTTTATATTATAAAAAACATTACTAAATTAATAAATGAATAGGAATGTATTTTAAAGCTTTTTTTATTACAAATAAACTATTAAGAAATATTTTTTTCAGCAAAACAAAATATAAATAATAATTGTCCCACATCTATTCCCTTCTCTCCTTATAAACAAATTTAATTATTCCGAAATTTCTAACAAATATTGGCCATTATTTTTCATATGAACTCCCATTTTCGTTCAGTGTTTTTAGTGCCTTAGTTCTATTTTGTTTTGCTGCGCCGTCCGCGAGCCGTTTGATTTCACATTTCATGCAAATTTTTGGCGAACAGACGCAGGACCTGGGGGAGATGTCCTGGCTGGGCCAGGACGCAGGACGCAGAACGCAGGTCGCTGTCGCATCATCGGAAATGAATCATTTGCTTCGTTTGTTGGCATCCGCTTGGCGCTTATTTCCGTTGCGTTCACGATTTTTCCCCCGCCCTAAAATGTGGGCTATCCGGGCTTTTACAGGGGGCCAGGACATGTGTGCTTCCGTGACAAAACATGAACCAAAATCCAGGTGTTTTTTGCTTTTTTTTTTTTTTGGAAATTTATTTTCCGTTAAAATTGTTGGCCAAGTTTTGCTCTATTTTTGGTTTGGAGTTCCAGGTGTCATCGGAAGCGTTGGATAGTGTCGATCTGAAAGGACCCGCATGTGACCATCAGGCATCAGGCATACCCTTGGGATGCTCCTTCTTTTATGTGTCTGTGTCCCGGCCATTCATCCATCCATCCATCCATCCATTCGCTCATCCATTTGTGTCCGCACTCATTTGAGTCCCGCATAAATCAATTGCACTTGTCATCAACTCAATTAATTTTTGGCAAACAAAGTGCAGTAAATCAATTGCTTTGGCAGCTGGGCCAACGGGTCAGCATGGCGTGGACATTGCCAGTGCCCTTTGACCCCCCAACCTCTCATATGTCCACGATTAACCCACTAAAAAAAGTTCACCGATTATTTTATAGACTTCGGTGTGTTTTGTGTGAGTTTTTATAATTGGCAAATTATTGAATTTAAATTTTCAAATTAATATTATTCATTTGTTTTAAGTAAGTATGAGTTGAGGTTGAATTTATTTTTGAAAATTAAAAATAATCTATTTAAATATAATAATAAATTTTTGAGGTACTTTACAGATATTTTAAGAACAGTTTACAGTTTCTAAATTAAAATTAATATTTTGAATATGTTTTAAATATGGCTTACGGTTTATGCATAGCTATTTATATTTATTTTTGATTTTAAAAAGAAGAAAAAAAGCTTGAAATATTTATTTTATATAATTTAAGCATAGAAAAAATAATATACAAATATTTCTACACCAAATTTAACAACAATTTTAAAGGAATAATGTTTTTAAAATTAAGTATTTTTTAAAAATAATTTTTCGCCAATATATCTTAAGTATTTTTAATAATATTAGGCATTAATAATAAGAAATATTTAAAAACAAATATTTTTTTAAGCAAGTTTATGTAATTTAAAAACATTTCTAAATTTCGCCGAAAACCCTACACCCTTTTAATCATCAGTGGGTTAACTCTCTTTGGCTGGCCGCAGTTTTTTGTGCAGTGCTTTTGGCTCTGTGCTGTGTTTGCTTTTGTTGGTTTTGCTTTCTTTCTGCATTTGTCATTGGCATTTTTTTCCCCCTGGTCGCGAAAAGGACATTCGGCGGGCGGCAGGGGAATGTCCATTTTATGAGCCGCCGCCCCATGCATGTTGACACTGTATCAAATGGGGTTAAAAAGTGATTAAAGTAGGTTTGGCAAATGTCAACAATGTTTATACCATCGGCAGGCAGGCAGGCAGGCGGCGCAGGCTGGCTGGCAGCCAGGCCGGGCAGGACCTCCTCCTGCCCAGGGCTTAGGCGTGTAACTGTCGTCGGAGTGCCGTTGACGTTTCGGTATGTAATCCCCATTTCCCATACTGTATCCTGGTATCTGTTGCCGTTACTTTTTTTTCCACAATACCCAATGCGAGTTATTCGCTGGTTTGGCGCCCCGATTCGATTTGCAATTTTTTACCAAAGGGGGATATGGCGTGTCCTTTGGGGAATTTCAGGGAGTGTCAGCGTTAAATTATGCAATTTTTTGTTGTTTTCTTGTTTTCGCTTTTGGTAAATTGAATTTATGCATTTGCATTTGATGGTGACGAAAAAAAGGGATAATAAAACCATATCGAATATCAATTTAATGGGCAGCCAGAATGTATACTAAAGTAATTGCCTTTATTGCTTCTTGTTTTACTGTGGCTGTTAAATTCATTATTTAATTGGTAGCAAAATTGTATGATATATTAATTCAGGTTTTCGGGTTCTTTCTTCTCGAAATACATAAAAATGATTTCAATAATTCAATCAATTGTTAAAATATTTCTATTATAAAAAAAACCCTTGAATTTATTTAAAATATTTTTCTATACAAAATCTTTAGCTCTTTTTCTTTCTCATCTGCAAAAGTATCTCTGGTCTGATAGCATCTAAAACTATTTACTTAGCCTTGTCCGCTTTTGTGCCCTTTTTTGGGGACTTTTCCCATTTTCCCCCCCCCAACTCCATCTCAAAGCTTTTCGGTCATATGTCATGCTTGGGCAGGCGATTTATTCTCAACGAAATACTCTTAAAAATGTTGCGTATACGTTACATAAAATGCAAAATGCAAAACGCACCGAGAGTGAGAGAGAGATGAGCGCCCTAAAAGCCAAACAGACAGCAGGGCAAACAGCTTGGATCAGGCATCAGGGTTAAGGGTCAGTGTGTGTGGAGACCCAGCATAGTTGCATATATAAATTACACACCCACATATATAAATTACCTTTTGATAAATCTCAGTCGTCAGGACGAGAGCCGAAAACAGGCAAACAGAAACAAAATATATAGAAAAATGTATATGCTCGAATAGGGCTGGCCCAAGATATCGATATATAACTAAGACGTTGTTAAAAGTTAAAAGTTAAGTTTATGGTTTTTATTTGTGTAAGAGATTTTAGATCGGTATTGTATCGATTATAAATGATATACAATTAGATTTAGATTTATTTTTTATTTATATTCAACGGTAATCGATAAATAATCGTTGTTTTTATCGATATTTAAATATTTGTATATATATTTTCCTTATATGATATCGACGCTTATTGAATTGAATATAATATTTTATTATTTCTAATTCACATTTATATTCTCTCTCATAAAACATTTTTGTATTCTTTTGAAATATGATAATGATCCAAGTAAATAATTGATGTATAATAAGATTTTTATTGGTATTATTATCAGTATTATAAGGCACATCCCTAGCCCAAATAGGGAAATCCTACTACCGCCCAAGTTGCACAGTTGAGAAATCTTTTCGAACGTAAATCAATCCGTGCAGCTACATCATCGTCCGACTGACGACGCTTTTCCGGCTCCAGGAGGCTCTGTTTGCTCCATGGCACCACTCCCATCGTTCCTGCCCTGCCTCGTTTCGGAGAGTACACCAATTGCTTTTCTTGATTGTTTTGTGGGCTGGCACTCGGTGCCACATATCGAAATGCAAATTCAACTTGCAGTTAGAATATCCTACGGAGCCTGACCGTTTGGGGTTTTAGGGTTCGGGGTTATAACTGGTAAACACACAAAACTCCACAAAACGATAACGACACTCATCATCAACCAAAGTCGGATTTCGGAGCTTCGAAGCTCCACCTCCACCTTGGACTCCTCCTCCTCCTCCTCCTCGTCCAGCCTCCTGAACCATTCCCATGCATTTCAAAAACGCAACGCAGTAAAGGCAATTTTTGGCCATGGCCACAATTCGTTTACTTTCCACTGGTGATGGTGGTGGTGATGCCTAGTCCTAGTCCGAGTCCTTCTCCGAGTTTTCCTTTCTCCAGCCCGACAGCTTTCCCACTCATTTTTCCTAGGGACAATCTCATACTCCTTTCTCAGCTGGGGCTGCATTTTCCGTTTTCGTTTACGCATCGTTTGAAATTTCTATGAATTGTAGATGCAATCGTCCAGGCCAATGGGGTCCCAAGCCTAAGACTCATGTGTTACATGTGTGGCGAGCATTTCCCAGCCCCCTACCCCTCCGCACAACACCCTGCGTCCGGTTATGGTTCACGAACCCAACCGACCCCAAAAGTCAGTGGAGTGCATTTCACTTGCAGTGCATTTGGTAAGCTCACGACGAAGGCAAAGTTGACGATTCTCCAGCTCTGCTCAGCTCAGCTTTTCGTTTTTGTGGCCTGGGCTTCGGTCCAGGTCCAATGCAAATTGAAAACACCACCTCCTGACTGACTGCCTGCTTGCCTGCCTGCCTGCCTTGCCTTCTGTCCTCCCAGGAGGCGGGAAAACTCACTCCATAAGAAGATGAAAGCCGGAGCGAAAGAAATGTACAGTTGGCCCCGTTTGCTGGCCGGGCCGAAAGGGATTAAGAGTGAGAGGAAATGGTAGCCTGGGAAAGGTCTGGGAAAATGGTAACTGGTAGCAGGGAGGGAGGGGTGGGGAAGTAGGAGGTGGGTACTAGGAGCCAGGAGCCAGAAGCTAGGAGCTAGGAGCTAGCTACTGGTACCGGTAGCGGGGCCAATCTTTCATGACGAAACAAATATCCTCATAATTCAACAGGAAAATTGCCCCGCAGTTGGCAGATCCTGAAGGATGCACAGCAGCAAAAATTATTAAGTAGAGATAACAAAAAATAATATATAAATTTTTAATATAAATATATATAAAATATTATGTATTAAAGGTATTATAGAAAATATTATATATTAAATATATTTTTTATATACAATTTTTAATATTTTTATATGTTTTACAATTTTATATATTCTATATATTAATAGAATATGTTTTATTTATTTATATAATAAATTATATATATATTAACTATCTAAAGAAGAGATTTTTTATAAAATTTCTACCATATTATACAATATGAGAGGGAAACATATATGTAATTATATTTTTTTAATAATAATTTATTTCGTTAACAACTTTTCCTGCCATTTCCCCCCAAAATTCTGTAGGCCCCTTCTCATTTGACTCTTTTTTTATCCCAGTGTAAAACCTGAGGGGTCTCGGAGTTTTTAGAGGCCTGAAACTGAGCCTGGGCCTATGAGGTTTTTCTGCGGCATCGTTTGTTACGCCTCGTGTTGTGGCCTTCCGAGGGGGATGAGGGGGGTTTAGCCGAGTGAAGGAGTTGGAACGGAGGAGGAGGAGCAGCGAACAGAGGAACTGGAAATGGAGGAGCTGCAAACGGAGAAGCTGGACCGGTGGAGGCCAGGGGCCGAGACCCTTTGTTGGTTTCTGGTGATTTGCCTTGTCAGTGACAAAAATAATAACAGCCAGCCGCAGGCCAAGCCAAAGCTCCTTGCCCAGGCCACGTCAACCGGTGCAGGTCCTGTTTCTGCTCCTGATTTGGATTTGGATTTCGGATGCGGATGCTGATGCTGACTCTGTTTCTGGCCAAGGGACTGCCTCTGATTTTGATGCTGGCTCCCATATGTCAGCCAGCATGTGCGTGTGTGTGTGGCCATTTTTAATTACCACAATTTGAATTTCTTGAATAACTATTTGGTTAGCAAACTAGCTGGGACGAAAGCCTCTTTCCTTGCCCAGTTTGGGTCTCTCTGTCTGGGCCCCTTCCCTTCCCCCCCTAGTCGCGTCTCATAAATAATCAAGCAATTATTTTCCTGTCAATTTCAACACGGCCGCCGAAAATGCACGCCAAAAAGGACGCAAGGATTCACTTCAGGTCTTTCTTCTATTTTTTTTTTTGGTAACCAAGGAGTAAGGAAGGAGCGGGCTATGGTGGACATGCAACCCGCTGAGTCCTTTGGACACGCTACACGGCCTTAAGGGGCAATAAATTCTTTCTGGCTGCGTCGGCCAAGAAAACTAGAAAATGCACTGGCAGAAAATCTTGGATAACTTCAAGGGTTTTAAGAAAAAAAACTATTTAAAATATAAAATAAAAATATACAAATTTTTTATTAATTTTTCATGCAAATATTTCTTTTGGACAAATTTTTTTAGATAAAGAGAAAAACAAGTGTGACCTTACCGGGAAAATAAGAAGACAGTGCCATAGTACCTTAAATGTGGACTTTTGAGAGATTTTAAATCAAAAAAGCCTCTCAAATATATTTTTTTAAGTTTGTTACAATGCTAGATATTTAAGACAGATTTTTAAAAAATATTTGCAATTTTTTTTTTTGTCCAGTGCCCACTGACTGCCTTTGTGCAACGACGCCAACTGTGAAGTCTCCAAGTCTGGCGGGCCTTTGGCCATAGTCTGTTGATTTTGTCGAGCGGGCCGAAGGAATCCATGAATCCGAGGCCGTGAATCCCAGGGATCGGAGGAATCTCCTGCCTCCCCCTGTCCCCACCCCTTTTGCGATTCGATTTCACGGCAGTATATCATTGCGATTTCAGTTACAGTGCCGTGCACTCTCCCTCTCTCTGTCTTGCTGTCTCTCCTGGCGGAAGTCCTTTAGCAGATTATCTGCGCAGCCGAGTCCTGGCTGTCCCGTGATTTGTAATTGAAGGGCGTGTTCGCCGTTCGCTACCACCGGGAAGGAGGAAAAAGCACTCGAAATAAAACCAGGATCCTCTGGCTGATTGCATTCCTATTTTTTTTTTTTTTTGGTGGAACGGAAGACGGAAGGGGCCGTTAAGTGATGCCAATGATTAACAACGGAAGTATAGATTTGGCCCAGACTCTCTCTGGAGTCAAAGGGAGGGGGAATCAATGTCCTTGGCAGGGGCTCTTAATGGCATTTGGCCATAAATCAAACCGATGCCTAATTGTACAGCTTTAACACAGGACTTAAAGTGACGGCACTTCAGCGAGTAATTGGTTGAAAAAAATATTTTTATTTCTAAAATATATATATTTTTAAGGAAAATGTGAAAATAAAATAGGGAAGTACATATATGCCTTGATTTTTTCTTTTATTTGGTTTTTTTTTATTGTTTCATTTATTTTTAATTATTTCTTAAAAGAACACATATTTCTCTTCTATTAAAATGTCTGTAAATTGTCTTCAAAAACTGTAATATAAGTATAGAGACTTACCCTAAATATTTGTATATATTTTTTTAAACATTTACCAAAACATTTATAAAAGAAAAAACAATTAACGTAAATTATTTGCAATTGAATAGTTATGTGGCGGCAAATTTACGTGAATCGTGAAATGTTTGCGCAATTCAGGGCAATAAAATTTGGAGGAGAGGGTAAAAGGCAGCTAAAGGACGAGAGCCGAGGACGACAATGGTCCGCCATTAGCAGCATTATTCTTCCACTAACCCCCCCTTTTTGCCTAGTCCCCAAAACAGGGAACCATTTCTCTCATATGGGTTACGCTTTCCTTTAGCATTTCCCATTTCCATGTTTGATTGTAATTTTGTAATTTTCCCAGTTTATTATCTGACAACATTATCGCACACACACACACACACAAACACACACACACTCTTGCCTCCCAAAAAGGACCCTTGGTAGCAGGACCAACGAAACATTAAATTCTTGGCCGTCGACGTCGCCATCGCTCTTATCTTGTGTCGCATAAAACGCCGAGTGAATTTTCCAACTTGCACACTCCACACACACACACGCAAAACAAATAAACTCATCGAATTTCTCTTGTTAATTGAAATAAAACTATTTTCATCTCCATTCAAGGGTTTTGGGTACCCCAAAAGTTTTCACACACCCAAAAAATATCAGATAATGCCAATGAAATAGGACCTTGGAGTTATCTCAGATCACAAAGCAATTCAGTATCATTTTAGTTTTAAAAATAAATAAAAATAAATAAATAAACCTTGAAATAAAAGAAATAAATCCGATATAAATATTTTATAAAATATATTCCAATATTTTCCATAAAATAAAAATAAAATACAAACTTTACAGAATTAAATCAACTTTTAGCTAATTAAAAAGCTAAATAAATTAGCAAATTGTTTTAATTATTCCTTAATTATAGAAAACAATAAAAAAAACTGAAAAAACTTAAAAGTTTATCATAAAAATTGTTAATAAATATTTGCCAAAATGTTTCCACCACTCCTTGCTTAAATATTTGTTAATTTGTTGATACTGACTCCAGAAAATCCTTGGCTCCTTGAAGGAAACAAAATACAAAGTAATAAAGTGTTCAATAAACTGCAAACAAAAAGCTGAAAAAGAAAAGGCCAGAAAAATAAACAGAAAATCTCGACAAAATGTCAAGTGAGTTCTCCGTGGCCCTAATAAACTTAATCAAATTTCCAGCAGCTACGTGCACTCGCTGCAGGCAGTGTCTAACGTTGTCCTCTCGTCCTTTTGGTCCTGCTGCCTATGTGTGACGTGACATACGATATTTGAGTTTGGAGTTTTGTGGCTTTTAACTCGATTTTTTTTTGCTTTTTTTCCCTTGTTCCCCTTGCCCTTTGTGTCTGTGCCCCATCTATGAGGTGTTAATGCTTTGTAAAGTTTTTTGCTGGAAAAAAAAAAACAAACAAAAAAGCGGAATCAAAGGCAAAGGATTTTTGCTTGGAGGGTAGGGGGAAAACCTCATAGAAAATAAGAGAAAAAAAATAAATAAAAGAGCAGCCACAAAGCATTTTTATGAGTTTCTTCCGAGTGTGTGTGTGTGTCACTTACTGCACTTTTCTGGTACCTTTTTCTTTTTGTTTTAAGCAGTGACCTTTTTTAAGTGGCTTTTACTTGCTAAGGCCAAAAACTTGGCCCTAAACTGAGCGGAAACTTATTGGGAAATAAATATACATGTATAGATATTATTTAAAGAAATATTAAATGCATTTTTCCAAAGAAATATAATTAAATAAAGTCAGCTTCTTTTTTACACTTGAAACAATTTTGTAATATATTGAAAATTCATTGAATAATTGTTGCAATGGAAACATAAAAATTATAATTCCAGCTTGGCGAAAATCTTTTCTTGGTTTATTAAATTTCTTTTTTTTATAAATTATTTAGGGATTTCCTCGTAGGTTCTCCACTGATTCATCAACGTCATCTTTATAGATAGATATAATTTGCATAGATTCTCTAAAGATTTTTCGTTAATTCCATATAAATTATCACAATTTTTTTTTAGGTCCCTTGCTGATTTTTCTGTGATTTTTTGTATTTCATTTTCTTAGTCTCTCCATTGACTCTATAGATTCCTCATAGATTTTTCATAATCTCTATAGATTCTCCAAATAATATTTGTCTATAAAGACTCTCCAAAGACACTGTCGATTTTTCAAAATCTCTCAAACGCTCTCCAAAATTCCTATTTATACTCTTCATCGACTTTTGCAACGAATTTGTTCATTCTTCATAGATTCTTTATAATTTTCTCTTTACAAACCTCATAGATTTTTTATAACTTCATCATTAACTTGTCAAATTTTCTAAGCTCTCCAAAGAATATGTCTAAAATTCTTCATGGAATTTTTCTAGACTCTCCAATCTCTATAGTTTTCTTTTTAAAGACTTGTTAATTAACCTTAGATACCTCATAGATTTTTTATTACTTCAATATTAACTTGTAAAATATTCTATATTCTATATACTCTCAAAAAATCAGGGGGTCAGGGGTTTCCCAATACTCGTTTTTTTCTTTCATCATAAATACCTCATTTATTTTCCATAATCTCTCCATTGACTAAAATTTGTTTACGAAACTTTCAAGTAAGTAATTTTTCTACACTCTCTCTTGCTGCTTTTTCTCCTTGGCCCCTCTCCGCCGGACAGCTTCCACTGACAAAGGACAAAGGATAGGCTTCAAGTTCAAGTCAGTAGAGGTTGCTGGCTAAAAGAAGGGACGCACTACTTCTACCGACACAGGACAGCTCTCAAGAACGAATTTAGATAACAGTGGCCAAAAGGACCGTGATGTCATCCGGCTTGCCGCCCATCGCCTCGATATTCATCAATCGCGCATTCTTACTAAACGGCGAATCGAATTTCGGATTCAAGCTGAGGGTGCGTGCCATAAGGGCCAACGAATTGGCGGCCATTTGAAGGACCATCGGATCATCCTCGAAGGCCAATTCGCTTAAAACCGCAACAAGCACCGCCAGCGGTACATTATCAAAAACGCCGTCGGTGGCCAAAAGCAGGACATCGCCGGAGCGTGTCGCAAACTTCTGGCAATCGGCACAATCCGGCGAATCGATAAGGAAATGACCGCCCAGACAAGGTGGCGGAGATGCCAGCTGATAGGGAGTATTAAATTGATGCTGCTGCTCCTGCGATCGACACAAAATCCGGCCAGAACGTACAGCGAGGAAACCACTATCCCCGATATTGGCCGTATATACGGTGCTCTCCTCACGATTTAGGGATAACAAACAAACGGTGGCGCTACCCAAAACAGGACATTTCTGCTCCAATAGATCCACATAGGCGCGCTTCATTAGCAAATCCAAGCGTCGCGGATCAAAGTTACGATAGGTGGCCAGACGATTGCAGGAACGCATCAAAAACTGACTAAACTCACCGGGATCAATGCCATAAGTGCGCCAACCGCCGACACCATCGGCCACGCCCAATGTATCTGCAATCGGTGATGAGCTATGGAACCAAGCATCCTCACCGAACTTGCCACGCACATAACGCGGATATAATGAAAAGTCCTTGGGAAAGCCACAGGCAACGCTCACCAATCGAGGATATTCAAATTTGGTATCGCTGCTACTTAATTCCCCACCCAGGAGCCCCTCTTCGTTGCGCAAAAAATCACCCTCACCGCCCTGATAGGGATAATGATGTTGATGTTGTCGATGATGATTATGATAATACTCCTCCTGCTCCTGTCTACGCCAGTAGCTTCTGCTTGGCCTAATCATAGCAATATATATATATATATTTATATAAATATATTTATGATATATGATAATACCTGACTTCCTCTAGATATTCCTCATCATCGTCATAGCTGCCTCTTAATAACCGCCAAAGATTGCATAAAAACTGTCCACTGGCATAGGTGGCCATTATGGCCATATCCATTAGCTGCTGAAGCGTTGAGCGATCCCTTGTTATATCCAGGTCAAGATCCAAGTCCATTATGTTAACTCTAAAACAACCTGGTTAATGGCTCTTCTGGTGATGTGTGTTTTTTTTTTTAGGTGTGTTTGTGTGTGTGTCTAAATGTGTGTTGCTCAAAACGAATTCCAAAACAAAAACTGAACTGAAGGGAAAATTGTATCTTTGACGGTAGGGGAATAGGGGGAAACAGTCTAGCCAAAGCCCGCTTTATTTTTATTTTATTATTTTCAAATTTCTCATTTCTAAAATATATATAACTTGTAGTTTTCTTAGTATCATATTTAGGTTCAAAGTCTTGCTTTTAATCCTCAAAATCCCCCTCGAGTCATCTGATTTGTGGAATAATTTCTTTTTTGGCTACTCCTATAGGTCCTTGCTATACTCCTGTTTAAGCCCATATCCCCTTTATCCCTTTACCCACCCCAAAAAAAGATCAACTCAATTATGCACAATTACGGGCGCAAACAGATGCCAGAAGTGGCGCCACATGGAAGGAAAAACGGGTTGCTTTTTGGGGGGTTTTTCCCTTTTGGGAATCGGAAAGCAGTCGCTGGCAATTGCCATTTGCCATTGAATTTCCAGTTGCAGTTGCAGTTGCAGTTGCGTTGCAGTTGCTGCAGATGTGTGGCACTTGAATTGCATGCATAGCTCATTGCTTGCCACTCGACGAAAAAGAGGGCTGAAGTGCCGCCGCGCATCTGTGCTTTGGGTGCTCCCTGTGCACGTGAAAAAAAATATTTTAAACATAAATATTTTTTTTTTTATTATTTAAATAGTTTATATATTTGTAAGGAAACCCTATGATTTTTTTTAACAATTTTTAAAGAGAAAATATTTATAAATATTTAACTTAGAGTGCAGTTAAAAAAAAAGTAAAAAAAAAAGAAAAAGCGAAGTAAATGAGAGAGTAACAAATAATCTTCCTCTGTCAAAGTCTTCTATAAATTTGAAGTTAGAAAAATACAAAAAATTAAATAGAAAATATAAGAAAACTACATGTAAAATATATGCTTTTATATTTTATATTCAATTTATCCTTTCCCCCCTTTTTATTGTTTTTCTGACAGTGTGCTGGTCCGCATTGCCATTGAATTGCTCAAATACTGGCATCGTCGTCATCGTTTAATGGCTTTGCCTTTTTTGGTTGCCATGTCTACTTTGGGGATCTCCCAGTTTCCCAGCTTCTCCAGTTTTCCCCCCTCATTTCCAGTTGCCCCGAAAAACGATGATGCAACATATGTGAGTGGCATGAATAAACGGCCTGCCTGGCTGACTGACTGACTGAATGAATGAATAAATGAATGAATGACGAAATGAATGAACGAATGACTCCAACTGACTGGCCTGATATGGAGTGCAATCGATGCAAAAACGCTTTCGAGTGCCCATCCATCCATCCATCCATCCATCCATTTAGCCATTTAGCCATTTAGCCAGACTAGACAATCCTTGGCAGCAGATGCAGCTACCTAAGTGTTGGTGTGAGTGTGTCCTGTGTGTGTGTGTGCGTCGGTGTGAAAGGATTATTCACACACTATTGATTTCAAATTGAGTTGACTTCAAATCCGTCTGAATTGACAGCACAGGCAGAGGCAGAGGAAGTTGACTAATGAATTTAATTTGCACTTGCTCACAGGACTCACAGGACTCAAACTTACACACACATAGGGAGAGTGGGGGGAAGCTGACTGATTGACTGCCTACGCCTGACGCGCTTGTAAGTAGGCAACAGTCTTTTGGTTAAAGGAGCCGGTAAAGCCCTGCTAACTTGGCATTAACTTAACAGGACATTAAAACTAGTAAGCTAAAAAACTTAACGGCAGGCATTCACAAAAAAGAAAAGGTTTTTAGAAGGTTTTTAATATTTTAAACTAAAGCTCTTTAAATAGTTTTGTTAGAGTAAAACTGGGGTTTGAGAGTTTTAAATGAAATCAATAAATAAATAAACTAAATAATATAAATTAAATTAAATAAATAATTAGCACAAATAAATTAAATAAAGAAAATAAATTAAATAAAAAACAAAATATATAAAAAAATTTAAAAAATAAATATAGCATACTTGTAAGGGTCGAAGTTAACTTCTGTTGACTAAAATAATTATGTAAATGGTTTATAAAAATTATAAAGAGCTTTAGTTTAAGTTTATAAGAACAACTTCTATAACTCTTTTTGATCAGTGACTGGTGAAAGGACCTCCCAGTCTGAACTTCTACCGTGTGTCCTTTCGAGGCTAGCCGCAATGGTTGCCTGACCAATGATCAATTTAATAGGAAAACAATATTGATATAGCCAAGGAGAAGGAGAACAGCAGCAGCAGGCAGGACAGAGAGAGAAAGAGAGAGGGTCCTTTGGACTCTGGAGGAGCGGAAGTGTTGCGGTTTCTGACGGAGATTGGGGGCACTCCACTTCTGGGGCTTTGTTTGTTTGCGTGGAAAACTTGCCGGCAAAACAGCAAACTTTCGTTCGGTTTTCTGTGTGTGTGTGTGTGGTGTGTGTGTTGTGTTGTAACTAAATTTTGAGGAGGTCCTGAAAAAGGACAATGGGACCAGGGACAACGGACAACACTTTCACTTTTTGGGAGCCTGGGTTTCTTGTGGTTTATTATTCACGCCTGAATTGATTGTAAATTAAAGTTTGCCCATGTCCCTGGTGCTGTGCATTTTGAGGTCAGCCTATGGCAAAGTTTTCTTTTGTGCAAGAGGTCCTGCCTGAAGTCCGGCCTTTGTGCCCGGGCCCCACTCATCGCCCGGGTCCTTGATCCTGGCCGTATTAGAAGCCAAAAGGCATTCGAGTGCACATAAGACGATTACACATCATTTAACCAACAACGACTACGACGACGACGATGCTGCAAAACTATGGAGCCCCAAAAAGGACTCTGTAATTGTTGCTCCTTCGCCTGTCTCTCCGTCCCTCTCTCTCCCCTTTGGGTCCCCCTCCTTGTTATTGACTGCTTCGCATATTGATTATAGTCCCCATATCCTGCCAGCTTCCTACGGAGTTCATTTAACATTTTCTCGGTCTTGGTCTCGACTTGATTGCCGGCATTTGTTTGTCGTTTGTGTTTCAAATTCAATCGCTGCACTCAAGTGTGTTTGAAATGTATTCATGTGCAAAGTGCTTTAGTTTGTATATATATTTATCATATATATATATATATATATATATATATATATATATGTACGTTTATCGGTTTATATATATTCTGTGACCTGAGTTGAAAATTCATGTTTGGTGTTAATTCAGTGAAAGTGAAGGCGGAAGTCTTCATAAGAAACTTTAAGTTTGAAGGTGAGTTTTAAATTTTATATAATTTTTCTATTCCTATTCCTATACTTAGTTTCGTGCTATATATTTATAGTAAATTTCGTGCTTTATTTCTGCTATATTTATTTTAATTTTATTTCTGATATAATTATATTTATTTTTGCTATACTTTTTTATCTTTCCTTTCCTTCCTGATATAATATCATTTTATTTTTGATTTTACTTCAGTAAAATCTTATTGTATTTATAGTATATTTTTATACCCTTGCAGGGTATTATAATTTCAGTCAGAAGTTTGCAACGCACTGAAGGAGACATCTCCGACCCTATAAAGTATATATATTCTTGTTTAGGATCAACAGCCGAGTCGATCTAGCCATGTCCGTCTGTCCGTCTGTCCGTTTCTACGCAAACTAGTCACTCAGTTTTAAAGCTATCTGAATGAAACTTTGAAATTCGTCTTCTATATACTCTCACTCGTATATATGTCGGAACGAGCCGGATCGGACGACTATATCATATAGCTGCCATAGAAACAATCGAAAAATTTTTAGTAAAAAAATGTTAACTTTGTCAGTTTTCAACATATTTTCATCAAAGTTGGTATTTAGCCGTTTTTTACTATTTTTGAATTTCGGTTTTAATTTCATGAAAATCAGCCAACTATATCCTATAGCTTCCATAGGAACAATCAGGAAAATAAAAGAAAAAACTATAACTTTGTCAGTTTTCAAGATATTTTCACCAAACCTAATATTTAGCCATCTTATATTATTTCAGAATTTTGGTTTTAATTTCGTAAGAATCGGTCTACTATATCCTATAGCTTCCATAGGAACAATCAGAAAAATAAAAAAAACCCCATAACTTAGCCGATTTTCAAACCATTTTCATCAAACTTGAGATTTGGCAACTAATAATTATTCCAGATTTTCGGTTTTAATTTTTTGTTAAAGTTCTGCAAGGGTATATAAACTTCGGTGAGCCGAAGTTAGCTTCCTTTCTTGTTTTATATATTTTTTTTTATCCTTTTTATATTTTCTATATAGTTTTCTATTTTTGTTTAAATTTTTTATTTATTTATTTTTTAAATGTGTACATCAAGGCAATGAAGAGAAGGTGTTATGTAAATTAGGAATTAGGAATTTGGAAATGAGAATTAGTTTTTGCAAAAAAGAAGGCGATATACATACACTATAATATTATATATATTATAAATACCATATAAATAAGGAAGCATTTGCGGCATCCAAACTCTTTAGATCCTTTCTTGCCACAAAATACCTGTACTTGTTGTCCTCGGGTCAACTGAATGGCCAAAACCAGGCTGAACTCCTCTTCTTAAGCTGCCAAAGTTTTGCACTTGCCAGGCAAAGGGGGTTTTGCTAGGGTTAACCCTCTAAAATATAATTGAGGAATATTTTGGTTTTAAAACAAATTTCCTTATACAAGAGTTTACAGTATTTTTTTTTTATTGTTTTTAATTTGTTATATATTTTTTATATATTTTTAATATATTTTGTACCATCAATTAAGACCCAGCCCTCTCTTAATGGGTTAAGTCACAACTGGCCAGTGTCCAGGCATGCACTTGACGCTACTTCGCCTGGTGGATGCATCCACCCTCCTGCTTTCTCTAAGTTCCTGGACATCAAAGTTGGACAACTTTCGAGTTGAGGAATTTTCGACAAGGAGGCAGAAAACTTTTGTTACTTTCGCAGGATACCTGAGCAGGAACTGAGGAGTATTCTAAGACCCCGCCGAAAACTGGAGGCAGGTTTAATTGTTGTGTGTATGTGTGTGTGTGTGTTCCTGCCTGTCCTGACCGGGTGTATAAATTCAGATGGCGCTCAGGTGTCCTTAGTGGTGTTCTAATTACTAACAAACTTAATTTGCTACAAGTTATTTTCTTGCGGACACCGCTTTGCCCGGTTGCCACTTGACTCGCCAGGCCACTCCTGCCGCCAGGACGAGCCACACTTAAGCCCACGCGAATCCTTTTGCCGGTTTGTTTTTTTTTTCATTTGGCGTACCGGAAGGATACCCGAAAAAATAAACTTAAGAACTAAGTCGGCAGATAGGCCGGTAAGTAAGTAAGTTAGTAACCAAGTAGTTGTGACAAGGATTCAGGGGATTCCTCATGCAAATGAGTGCGAAGGTATATATTTTATATTTGTATTTATTATAAAGTATAATTTATTTATTTTTTCTATTTATTTTTGTATTTAATTACACCCCCTTGGCCAGCCACAATCGGTGTTAGCCGGACACCTTCGAGCGATTTTGGGAAGGACAGTAGAGACAAGTGCAGTGTTGTGTGTTTGCCCATCCTTCCAATGAACTTCTGGCCGCAACCGACACTTCATTGGCCCAAAGAGTACCTAGAAAGGGGTCCTGCTGCTGGCCCTGGTCACTGTCTCAAGACCCCAAACGGGGAAGACGTTGTAAATTATGCGCTTTGGCTTACAAATTGCATGTGCCTGGCAGCATGAAGCATGTGGCCACTCAACTGGACGTGGATGCAGGTCCTGCTGATGCTGCTGCTTCTGTCCCTGACTTGGCATCGTCACCTCTGGAAGGTCCAGCTTCTTCTGTTCAACTTAAGAGAGAGCCTTAGAACTGAGAAAATATAAAATATATATTTTTATGATGATTTATTAAAGGTTCCTAACTCCTATAGCTGATAAACTCTCTCAAATTTCAACCAATTCCTTTGAGACTTGCATAATTTTTAAGGAAATTTCCCACCGTGTACAACCAAGTTTAGTCTTCAGAACAAATGCGTGGTCAAAAGTTGTTTGCATGTCCGAGAGTTGCGTTTTGCCTCCCGTTGTTGGTATTCAAATGAGAAGAGGTTGCCCCTTGCAACTTGTTTTTGCGGCACTTTCTTGGACATACTTTTCGGACTCAAAGGCAAATATTTTATGCTTTACGTGGTTGGGTTACTTGAGAAATTACGTGGCCAGGACTTTGCATCAGCTCCTACTCCTTGTTTGGTCGTTTTCATTGTCTTTTGATGGTGGGGTGGTGCCTTTAGTATTTAACATGAGCTGGCCGCCGGAAAAGTATGCAAAGTTATTTCTTGTGTCTTGCGGGTTAACTAAATGCTACATTCTAACTCTAAACGCATTCAACTTGACTTTTTATCTTACGGACGAGAGGGTGGACAACCCAAAAACAGAATGCTTTCTCTTGTGGGTGTACTTAGCGCAAACCGCAAAAAAAGTTGTAAAAATCGTGTAAAAAATTCTCGCACACAAGACGTGCAAAATGCGTTTTAGTTTTGTGGCCGCCGCCACACACCACACTCTGGACTCGAAATAATTTATTTTAATGATAATGCATGCCGGCCATTGCCACTCGCCATCATCCCCTTCAGCCTGGGGTGGGGAGGGAGTGGTGTCCCCCCCATAGAAGAAGAAAACTTTGCTTTCCCCCGAAAATCTGTTTGAAAATATATGTATTTATATATGTATATATTGTTCGCCTAATGATATGCCAGAAATATTAAGTGCTCGACACGCCCACTTGGATGCATCATTGTAAAACCCTTTCGGGCAAGACAAGTGCAAAGTTTTGCCCACAAAAACTTTTATGCTACCATAAAACTTGTGCATTTTTCTACAAAACAAAGAAGAAAAACAAGGCAAAAAAAAAAAACACAAAAAAATATAGAAAAAAAAGAGCCCAAAACAGAAACACAGTTGGTCTCACTTTTCTCTTTTTTTTGTCTCCTTTGCTTAAAACAAAATGCAAATAAAAAAGTTTTTCACCCCAGAACGGCCGCTTTTTTCCACACTTTTTTTTGTTTCTTTTTTTTTATTACTTTTCTAAGAACTATGTACTTCATCTGAGGTTTCAGGGGGGACTGATTGGTGGGCAGCAGGAAAATTGTGGGAGGGGAAGTGGCTGGAAAAGGCCCCCGGGCTCAGGACCAAAAAGGTTCGACCCACAAAGAAGGAAATTCTTGAACGGAAGATCTTGCTTTGTCTTTTTTGTATTTCTTTTCTTTCTGCTTTTTAAGCAAAAAATATAATCACTTTATAATGTTTTTTACAAATAATTATTATTGTATTATATATTTAGTTAATTAATTAATTAATGTGAATTCTTCATAAACTCTGCTTGTACCTGGAAAAAAGCACGAAAGGAAATTGTTGAACTCACATTTGTTATTTTTTGCTTTTCCTATTTATTTATTTAAAAAAAAAAACTATTTAAGCATCTAAGCATTTTTATAATTAATCAATTAAATTTTCTAAAAAAAAAACAGCACAGATTTAATTTCGATTATTTTGAGGTTTTTTTTTGTTGAATAATTAATAAAATAGTTAGTGGGCTTAACGCCTTTTGATCACATCGACTTTTTGAAGAGGAACTCGCTCCCAAAGTTGTCGGAAACCTGCCTCCGGTCTGCGAGGACTAAAATGAGCAATGGTGTCCCTAGTATATCCTGTTATTATGGCTGGCACCTCGGCAGAGGACTCCTCTACGCCATCATTCAAATGGTGGGCCTCATCGTTGGCCAAAATGCCTTCATCCATGAACTCCAAGGAGAGAGACTGAAACAAAAATGATTTTCATTTCATTTTAAATAGAAATTATTTATTTAATTAAATATATTCCCCACTCTCTCAGCTTATTTACCAAGAAAATGCACTTTTCTTCTATTGATTTTCCCGCCAAGGACTTACCACATGAATGAAAATAGCCACCAGCAAAAGGGTCAATAGTTTGCGGCACAGAGCCATGACCATTATGCAAATGTAGACCAGAATCGGTGTACTATATACTATACAGATTTTCGTTCTCGGCGCCTCACAACATTTTTCGCTGAGCAGCGGAATCAAACTGAAGCCGTTCAAGCCGCTGAAATCGGCTGGAAATCGTTCGAAATTCGCCATTATAATCGGCTTCGGGGATCCACGTGTTCGGAATGCCAAAAGGCCCTCCGTTGACCCTGCTTCGTGTACGTTTCATCTATTTTTAGACCCACTTCTCTCACCTTTTCGGGCCAAAACTCACCTGCTGCTGACTCATTCAATTGCCAGGTTATTTTTTCAATTTTTTTTGCTTAGTTTTAATGATGAAAATTGCTATTGCCGCCGCCGTTGGCTGTCGTTTGATTTGTGTTTTAATTTCCATCAATGGCTGGTGCGAATTATTGACCAGAACGTGACCATAAAAAACAATGGGAAAATAATAATAACAAACTATTTTGAATGCGCAAAAAACTGTCATCAGTCAGGTGTCATTTTTTACGCTTGCAATTGGTAGAAATTTATTCATAGAGTTATAGGAAAAATATTTTATGTTTTGGTGGAAACTTGCTAAACATTTGGGTATTTAATATAGAATTTTTAAGTTGATTAAATAATTTATAATTAAATACATACAAAATTCTTTTCATCTGCCTTTAAATATTTAAATATATTTAGAATTTAAATATTTAAATATTTAAATATATAGAATTTAAATATTTATAGAATTAATGAATACTTAAGGTAATTGCTATTTGAAAATATATTTTAGGGATAATATTGAAAAATATTTTATTCAGATATTAAAAAAAATAATTAATGTCATTGAGATAATATTACAAAATATTGCAATCAACTTCAAACAAATATTTTAAGCAGATTTAATATTAATATTAATGTTATATTAAATATCTAAGATATATTTTTAGAGAAGGAAAAAGAATTTTCCTCAACCCCCTTTCACCCAGAATTCCTTAAAGTATTTATAACAATTATTATGACTGTCATCCCCATTCACCTTAGTCCAAGGAGGTGTCCTCATAGTTAATCACTCCCTGGGATTCCACACACCTTCGGTTGACTCGCGCGGTAGAAATTCAATTAATCGCCGGCTTATCGGCGAATGCAATCGCTTATGAACTCATAAGCACACTCTACCTATAATATATATATATACAGTACCGCACACAGAAAGCCTATTTAGTGGACATGGTTAAAGATCGTTATCCAATTAGTCAAAAGCTCGTGTAATAAATTGCCCGAATTAAGGTGCGGAATTTTAATTACATAATTTACGCGTGTGTGCGTTGCGTGGCCATCGAAGATGCGAGGGATGGTGACATTAGCATTAGCATTTAAGCCCCCGGAATCATAGTGATTTCAACCAAACTAACCAACCAAAAAAAAAATATATAATAAACCGAATAAAAAACTAAATAAACAAACAAGTCAAGCGCAGTTGGCCAGAAGTGCGTTTGATAGCTCATCTTAATAGAAAAGTACACGCAAGTCATTAGAAAAATGACAGTAATAACAATAATTATGAATTTTATCCGATTAACGGGAAGAGCCCTCCCATATCCTTACCCATACACATATGCGTATATATATATATTCAAATATTTAGTGCAATGCGTGCCATTGAACAATTAATTCTTATCTAGTTGGGCTGATGCAACAGTCCCTCTGACTTTTGACCCTGCCTGACTTCTGAATGGTGACCTCGGTGGCATATTTCTCACATGTCATCGTTGCCTACACTCTAAGAAATAATAATTGGTATTTTTTTTACCATTGGTATTCCTTAAAAAATTATTTTCATTATATTTTCAATTGTTTAAAATATCTATAATGAGGGAGGAATTTTTAAATTAATATTTTTTGAGCTCCTAAAATTTAATGAGAAATAAAGTTCTTAAAGTTCTAAAATTCAGCAAAGAAATTTTAAGAAATAATATTTTTTAGTATTATAAATCCCATAGAAAGTCGTTTGCAACGTTTTTTGGAAATCTAAATCTTAAAAATTCTCAAGTTGCTTAAAAAAAATCTTGAAAATGCCAAGTAAAATTTGGGAAACATATTGGTAAATTAACAATTAACAAATTATATGTACCATTAATATTTATTATTTAGTAAATATCACTTATAACTGATTTACTCATTTTTAAGTATAATTACAAATTTCTAATTGAAGCATTTAAACATGCATTTTGTTTGCTAAAAATTAATACAAATACCATAAACTCACTTGAGTAAATTTTTTGTCTCAGTGCATGTCCAACTCTGGGGCAATTGCGTGTCAAATGCGCTCAATTTTGTTATGACAATGCGATGTAATTAGAGGCCACGCATAGGCCCGATGACGATGACGCTGCCAAAGCCCATAATATATGGGTCCTGCGGCTCCCTTTCCACTATTAATTTTTTTTTTTGTGTTCTGCTTCCAAGTCCAAGTCCTAGCAGGAGTACCTTAGTACACCGGGGCTAATCGCTAGCCCGGCTCTTTGGGTGTGTTCGCCGCACTTGATAAATATTGTAAATGGCAGTCCCCATTACGCGCCTTTCCCACTGATGATGACCGAAGTGTGAATGACAGTGGCGTCGCCAGGCTGTGGTTGGGGGGTGAGCAGCGGAAGGGTACATTTGCATATATGCAAAGGGAGTGTTTCGTTTCGACATCTAATATGTGGTAATAATGTGCAGTCACTAGGAAATTGTAGGAGAAATATTCAAATTTCGAGAGGGAAACGGGGAAAACGAATGTAGAAAACAAATAAAAAATAAGATTTATGAAATTAACCTTGTTTTAAATATTTTAAAGAAATTAAAATATTTCTGGGTATTTCAAAAAAGATAAAATATATTTGTAAATATACATATTTTTTTTGCTTATATAACAATTTAATTAAAATTCGTAATATTTCTTTATTTATATAATATACATTTTTATATTTTAGTAAAAATTAATTTTATTTGAATTTGAAAATTTAATTAAATTATTAAAAAATAACCTAGAACTTTGTAAATAATTTATAAATAATGAAAAATCTGTTGATAGCTGCGGGCTTTGGAATTTCTTTTACTTATACATATTTCTGTTTTATTAAATAACCCAGATAATATTATTTATATTTTTGATTTTTACATTTTTTTTTAAATACTTTATAATTTTTTTTGAAGAAAAAAAGATGAGAAATCTGCCTGGGTTTGGGGATTCCTTTTGCTTTTATTTCTGTAAAAAAGAGTTACCAAGAAACTATTAAAATAATATTATTTATTACCTGAGTCTTATAAAATAATCTGTTGTTTTTAATATTTTTAATATATTTTTAATTCATTAAATAGTTGAATTATTATTTTTTAAGTAGTGATGATGAAAAATCGTTTGCCTGTCGGTGTTTTGGGATTCCGAAAGCGAGTCGTCGGAGGCAACTAATTAAAACCACTTAACAAATGCTTTCTCAACTGTAAAGTTAGCTATAAACAACGAACCATACACACACATAGGTAGAGACATATGCAACTTGAAACAAAAATTAAAAAGCAAATAATTTTCATGGCATTTGCCGGGCGAAAAAACACACTCACACTCGGCGTTCTGCTTGGAAAAGAAAACAAGAAATTCCAACATAATTCCAAATAATATTACAACACCTGCGAAACCGTTTTGAGTGCCTACCCTCGTCCCCCTCGAATGGTGGGGAGGAAAAGGGTTTTTCTTGAAAAATCGCTCCACTGGAATTAATTAATTTGCCGTTGACGCTGCAGCGCAAAATAGAAAAAGAAAAATACATAAAAAAACATAACACTCCCATACACATGAAAATAAACAAGAAAATCAGGTAGCTATGACATATATATACATATATGTACACATATAGGAGATATTTTAATGAACATTGAAATATTTGAATAGGAAATAGGCAAGAATTTTTAGGTTTGCCTTTAAGAAAAATTCAAGAGGTTAAATATTCTAAAATTTATGTTAATATATAAATTATAATATACAAAAATCTGTAAATAAAAAAGTAACCGCATTTCGAGTATTTCCTGTATTCATAAAGGGGCGTGAATATATATATACATCTATATATAAAAATATTCACTGAAAGCTGGCTAAAAACGCATGTGTAAGGTGCAGAACGCATATAAAAATTTTTGATTCTGATTCGTGTGGGTGGGTGTGTGCCTATACAGGTGTGCGTGTGTGTCTCCATCTGTGTAGTGGCACTTGCTGCTCATTTTATGCTTCGATTGCCCCTAGAGTGCAGACGCTTTTTGCCACAGCTGAAGCTGAAACTGAAGCTCCCTGGCATCTGCATCAGCATCAGAATTTACAGTTGGTTTTTACAAAAAATAAAAATAAATAAATAAAAAATATAAAGAAGAACGAGGTGCGGAAACCATCAAAATTTTCCCCCACAAGAATTTGCTATCTATATATATATGTATAGCATACATTCAGGCGAAAATATATACTCCAAATGACCTTAAACCCAGATATAAATCTTCCACAAAAAATTTACGTTTTCGGTCATTTGACAATCATTGAAGCATATCGGGCAGGTCCAAGCATTATGGCCAGTAATCGACCATGACGGTATCTTGATAAAATTGTGTCTATAAAATGGTTTGTGACTGATCAGTGACCCATCAGTCGATACAAAAATATTTTGCCTCATGGAACATCGTGTTTTCTTTGCCTTTTTGGCACTCACCTTGATTCACCTGCTCATTGGTGGTAAGGATCGGTTGGTTGGAGCTGCTCCTTCGTCGGATGATCTGGCCAAATTTGGGGAAATGGAGCGAACCATTAAGGAGCTGACCAGCTCTATTTTGGCCATGAGTGGAGCCAGTTCGGGTAGGTTTAATTATATATAGCAATTTCGAAATATATATATTTCGAAATTGATATATTTAATATATTTTATATTTGAAATTATTTTTTAGGTCTCAATCCCGGTGACCCGTTGGCCAATCGAAATGGCAATAATATTTGGCCAGAAGATCTGCAAGCCTAAGGGCGGCATCTTTTCACTTGGGCTCGGTCTACTAAATCGGTTTTAGCAGTTCTGCAGTTTAATATTTTTATAAATATATACTATATATATTTAAACATTTTTTTTTTATGAAATATAAAATAAAGAGTTAAAAATTGTGAAATTGTGAAACGGTAAATAAACATTGTAAATGAAATCGACTTGTTAGAATATAAAAAAAATATATTATATTTCAACTTTTATTTACTAGAACGAAAAATTAAACTCTTGAGCTTTTTTCTTGATTTTTCTTAAACAATATTAAAAAAAAAAAAACCTTTGAAGCTTAAAGAAAAGCAAGAATGCCATAAAAATCCGAAAACGCAATCCAAGTGCCTGATCGTTTTGAGGACGGAAGGTGGTCGCAAATTGTCAGCTAAATCTAATCAAGTTAATTAACACAGTGGCACCCCAGCCCAGATACACTGACAAAAAGAAACCTGAACAAACACCCAAAAACTTTTATCTAAGAAATTAACAAGAAGTTATACAGAACTTTTTTTTCTTAAATACAAAGAAAGTTTTCATAATTGTAGTAATTATTTAAATTTGTTTTTATTTATTTTGATTATTTATTATTTATTTAGATTATTTATTATTTATTTAGATTAGTTTTCATTTATTTAGATTATTTATTATTTAATTAGATTATTTATTATATAATTGTCTAAGTATTTCTATTATTATATTTAATAATTTTAAAGTCATATATTTTTTTTTCGACTGCAACCAATTAGCTCTCGAAATCCGTGGATCTGTGGAGTCTCGAAGGCAAAGACAACGACGCCTGGGCCCCCAGCGACTCAATTTTCTGACTCAATTAGCAGAGATCAGAGGAGGGAAAGGTAGAGGAGGGACTTGGAATTGGACTTGTTCTGGGCCTGGGCCTGGGTGGCTATTCAAGATCAGCTGTCTTTGCCGCCAGAGTCAGCTGTTGCTTGAAAAACTCTGCCATTCGCCGAGCAGCCAGAGTGTCAAGTGTCCGCGTGTCCGCCTGTCCAAGTGTGTGTCATAATATCATTAATAAAAATATAAAAAAAAAATAGATAAAACAATAATAGACGCCGCTGCTGTCCGGATTCTGGATCCGCATCAGAATCAAAGTCAGACCCCAGTCACCTCTGATGCGTGCCTCTGAGCGGTGCGCTTTCCTCCGCTTAAAATAATTTTATATTTATTTTTTTTTTGTAGTTTAATTAGTTTTGAGTGTTTTTTGTTGTTGTTGTTATTTATCGAAAACATGAACGTTGAGGAGCTAAGGGCCAGCCTACAAAGCTTCGGCTGGCTGGACTATTTGGTCTTCTGTCTGATGCTGGCCATCTGTGCCGTAATTGGCGTCTACTTTTGTCTGCAGCTACGCAGGGAGTCCCGGAAGCAGAAGGAGCTTCATGGCACTGAGGAGGCGGCCAACAGTGCCGCCTCCTACCTAGTGGGTGGAAGGCAAATGAAGATCTTCCCCATCACCATGTCACTCATATCCAGGTGAGCAGGGTAGATAATAACAATACAAATTATTATAGTAATAATGCAATAAATATTATTTTGCATAAATATTACTTATTATTATTATTCTTGCATTATTCTTATTTGAAAAATATAAGTAAATTAAATAATAATTCAATAAATATTATTTTTATTGCATAAATTATTACAATTATTATTTACAAACAGTTTATTATTCAAATATTAAGTTTATAATTAATTTTGAATTACTTGTATACATATGTATTATATTTTGTTAATTTTATTCATATAAATAATATGTATTTTATAAACAGAATTTTAAACAGAATTTTTCGGAAACAGCGCCAGTGTTTTTTTACATTTTATGTACTTTAATTTTTTATTATTACTCTATTACCAATTTTCTGTCACTTTTTCTATATATTTTTAAACTCTGTACGTTTTCCTATGTATATATATTTTGTTGTATAATATTTAAAACAATTAACTATAAAATAAATGATAAAAATTATCCTTGTGGATATTTAACATTTAATATTTATATCCAGCAGGGCAAAAGAGTTATGTCTAAAAACATAAACCACTTAAGTTACTTAATATAAGCTGACAGGTTTTTTAATTAATAAAGAATAGCACAGTTTACGGAAGCCGAAAACAGTAAGAAAAAATAGAAAGAGAAAAGAGAAAATAAAGAAAATAAGAAACGAAAAAGGAAAGACTGAAAGATAAGTTAAAGTGACGATGATGATCAAAGCAACTCAATAAAGAGTAAATTCCATTTAAATTAAGCCACTCACTTGCTGAACCACTTTTCCTGTTAAGTATTCTTATGCAACGGTGATGGAAAAACCCTTTTATCTTTGTTTTTTAAATTAAAAATAGGGATGCGGTTTTTAAGGAAATAAATTTTTAAGTGTTACATTATAATTTTAAAAATATATATATAAAATCAAATAATAATTAATTAATGGTAACTAAATAGCTTTGTAGTTAAACTCAAAAAAAGTGTATAAATTTTCGCTTAAAAATATATTTATACAAATTTTAAATATTTTTTTAATGGATAGTATATTTATTTTATGAATTCAATTTATTATTCATTCATATTATTCGAGCGTAACAAGGTTTAACCCGTATTTGTGGCACTATAAAACAATAAATAAAAATATGTTAGGCAAGTAAATATGAAATAAATAACTATAAAAAATATCAAATTAATAAATTTTACAAATTTGAATAAAATACTCAAAGAATAATAATATCAAAGATATTTATAAATATTTCCTCTTGTGGCATATATATTTTAAGATTAATTTTTTTGTTTCTGCAAATTTGACCCCCTAATCCAACCCTGCTGTCAGTTTGCTCCAGTTTCGACTCGTTATAGTCGGTGGGATATTTTTAGCAACTGGTAAACGCAACTTGTAGAGCTCCTATCAACGCACCAAATCATAATTAATAATTGGCTTCCACGCGAGGCAAGCGACCCGCATGCAGGGCATTCAAATTGACGACGACGACGACGACGACGCTGGGACAATTGTCCCAGACTGCGGATGGCGACTGCGAATCTAAATCTGAATCCGAGTCGGAATCCAACCATCATCCATAGTCCCCGGGGACCCGATTCCGATCCCGACTTTGACTTGGACACCGGGGCATTACGACAACGACATGGACAGCGACGACATTGGTGCTAATTGAATTGTATAAAACGCACTTTGATCTCTCCCAGAGATGATGGATGCGGCGAGGTGACAGCTGCGAGGCTTCAGCCGAAGGTCAAGGCAGTTGTGCACAGCGACAAAAGTGGCACTAAGTAGCGATGAAATTTGAATTTAATTAGTTACTTATAACATTGAATAGAGCTAATAAGTTAATGTATTATTTTAGGTATGTTTATTAAATCAGAAAAGTTTAAAGTTATCATTAAAATAAAAATATTTTAATTAATATTATTCAAAAATATACGCAAATTTATAATTTCATTATTTTTTTATTGCACATATAATGCTAAGTTAAAATATTGAAAATATTCTACATACATATTTACATATTTTTAATATAGAAAAATATTTATTTTAGTTTTAAAATAATAATAATCATAAACAAATTATACAAAAAAAAATTAATAATTATTTAGAGGCATTGAACTTATAAATATAAATATATAAATTGCAATTCGCTTTAAACCCACTAACAATATATTTAAAATTTCTAGCATTTGTATATAATATATTAAATAATTTATAATAATTTATTATAATTTATAATAATTAAGAATAATTTTTTTTAATTTATAATAGTTTATTGTAATTTATTATAATTTATTGTAGAGTATTACTATTTATTATAATTTACAATATAATTAAATGTAATTTATTATAATTTTAAGATTTTATAATTTTAATTTTTTAGCTTTTATGTTAATTCCTGAATTTGCAGCTTTATATCGGGCATTACACTTCTCGGCACACCCACCGAGGTGTATCTTTATGGCGCTCAGTACATGTACATCATGGGATCCTTCGTGCTGATGGGCTTTTGCATGTACTACTTCTTTCTGCCGGTCTTCCATGAATTAAATCTGATATCCACCTATAAGGTGAGTATATAATATTAAAGATATCTATAAGATATATATATATATTAATATATATGTTTTTTACTTCCAGTACCTGGAGCAGCGTTACAATCGCAGTTTGCGGCTGTTTGGCTCTGTAATGTTCATTGTGGCCTCGGTAAGTATATAGGTATTCCTATATCAAAAAGTCTATATAAATATATACACTCTATATCCTTTACAGCTCCTTTGGCTACCGATTGTGATCTATGTCCCGGCCATAGCCTTTAATCAGGCCACTGGGGTGAATATTCACATCGTCACCCCCATTGTGTGTGTGGTTTGCATTTTCTACACCTGTATTGGTGGCCTCAAGGCGGTGGTATGGACGGATGTCATCCAAACCCTCATTATGTTCGGTGCCATGGCTCTGGTACTGATCAAAGGTACCCTGGATATCGGTGGTCCTGGCGTGGTGTGGCAACGTGCCCAGGAAACCTCTCGCCTGGAGAGGCCGAACTTTAGCAGTGATCTCAGCGAGAGATATACCTTTTATTCCTTGGTCCTGGGAGGTGTGGCTCATTGGCTCAAATCGAATGCCATTAGCCAGAATATGATCCAACGGTATTTGTCGCTGCCGACGCTTCGGCATGCCAGGATTGCAATTTGGACATTTATAGCCGGTGTCCTGGCCTTCCTTCTGATCTGTGGTTATACCGGATTACTTATCTATGCCACATATGCGCAGTGTGATCCTTTGGAGACCAAGTTGGCTCAGCGAAATGACCAGTTGCTGCCGCTTTTGGTAATGGAAACTCTGGGCGCATATCCAGGACTGCCAGGTGTCTTTGTGGCCGGTGTGTTTAGTGCCGCATTGTCATCATTATCCACGGGCTTGAATTCCCTATCGGCAGTGGTGCTAGAAGATTTTGTCAAGACCTTTCGGAAGAGTCCTTTGACCGAAGGACAGACGGCTTTTGTAATGCGTAGCGTGGTTGTCGTCTTTGGCATCCTATTTGTGGCCTTGGTTTTTGCTGTGGAAAAGCTGGGAGCTGTTTTACAGCTAACGATCACCCTATCATCGGTGGCCAATGGTCCGTTGCTCGGCATCTTCACCGCCGGCGTCATGCTGCCTTGGGTAAACTCCAAGGGTGCTCTGTTGGGTGGATTCACTTCCCTGCTGGTTATGGCCTGGATGTGTGTGAGTGCTCAGCGAGATCTGGTCACCGGGGATTTGGTGTACAAGAGGAAACCCTACTCAACGATGGGGTGTAACTACACCTTTGCGGGGGAACCAAGGGAGTTTGCCACTCTCTCGGGGGAAGGAGCGGCCATCATCAGGTCAGAGAAACAGAATTTCATAAAGAATTTGAATTAATTTGTAGTCATTTCTTTTAGCACTGCTGCCACTGCTGCTCCCTTCCAGCTGTACCGCATCTCGTATCTGTACTTCACCCTATTCGGCGCCTTGGTGACTATCTTGGTGGCCCTGGTCACTAGCCTGCTTCTCCGGGAATCCGATCTGGATGCCGTGGACACCCGGCTACTAACACCCTTTGTGCGACGCTGGCTGGAGCGGCGTCGACATCGTTTACGATCACAGGTGCCAGATCCTCGCCAGAAGTCGGACAGACTGGAGACCACCACGTGATAGAAGGAGGGGGTTTGAAGGATGTATATCCTGGCCATGTTCCATGTTCCTTTCGGTAGCTTAACAAATATATATAAATACTATTAAAAAAAAAAAATAAATCATAATTATTTGGGGTTCACAGAGAGAGAGAGAGATGTGGGTTCAAAGGCCTGCAACTTCTCTGTAATTAGAAAAATGCCCGCAGTTATGGGGGAATCCCCTAACCTGACCCGAACCTAGAAATCAAAGCAACGGCTGCCCAAATAGAGAGAAAATCACAGGGGAAAATGAGCCAGTCAAGGGTTAAGGGGTGGGCTTAAAGGAGACCCAGGTTGATACTCTTTTTAATGGGTCATTTGAAAGTCTTGCCTTTAAATATACATATTAAAATATTATAAATATTTTGAAATACATTAAAATATTATTATAATACATTTTTAAACATTCTTTTAAACTATTTTTGATATAATTTTCATTGATTATTGATAAGATTAAATATTCTTTAAGCTTGTTTCAAGTCTAGTTTATTTTCTTTACTCTTAGATATAACTTACCTTAAATATGTAATTAAAAAATTAATATTCATTAAGAAAATATCATGAAAATTCATTTTTAAAATTTTTTATTAATTTTTTTTTAAACAATTTTTATCAATAACTGATAAATTTTGAATATGTTATTTTTTATATTTAAGACACAGAGTCCATCATGAATCTGTTCACTTTATCCCTCCTGGAGAGAGTATAATATAATAATATATAATAAATGCGAAAAAAGGCTCTGAACTACAGAGAACCCGTACCCTTTACCCTTTACCTCCAACCCTTTCGCCCAAAAAAGCCACAAGGCTGAGATGGAGGGTGGCCCGCTTTCAAGTGCCAGTCAGGCACAAGTGATTGGGTCCTGTCTGGGGCCCAAGGTCAATTTTGGAGAAGGAGAAGGACCAGGGCTACCCTCCACAAAGGGTTACGTTTTCACATTTAGTTTTCCGTCCGTTAATTGAATATTTACTGCTTTTCATGTGTGTGCCGGTTGGCCCGGTGGTCAAGTCTGCATCCGTGTGTGGCCAACTATTTTTGCCGATGGAAGGTGGGGATGTGGGGTGTACATATTTGTATGTTTAGGTCGTTTATGCAGCAAATTGAATTGTTAATGAGCTGGCAAATGTTTGCGAAATTAGTTTTATTTATTCTTTTTTTTGTGGCTCATCGATGATGAAGGTAAGAGACAAAGCCAAGTGCCATATGTCCTTACTACCAACAGCTATTTCTCTCTTAATTAGCCGCTTGAAAAAATAATTTTTACACAAAAGACACAGGCAGAGGAGTGAAACAGCGGCGAAATGTCATCAGAATGCATAATAATAGCCGTTTCCGGGGCAGTATATATGTGTGTGTGTGGCTTTTTTGTGGAAAATCTGGACAAAAGCAGAGAGACACAGGTGCGCCACCTTGCGGCACTAACGGAAAAAGGGGGTAAAATGGGAACAAGCGGTGCTGCCAGGGGGGTAGGGAAGAATGGATGTGGATGGGAAGGTACTCTGGACAGTTGTCATATGGGTGGATTGTTGTTCTTTTGTTTTATATATATATATATATTTTTTTTTTTTGGGTAAAACAGGAAACGGAAACGGAAGCTGGAAGCAGCGCTAACGTGCCAAACTGCCAACCTGCCACTAACAGCAACTACACAATTAGTACAACAACAATTACAACAATACACCAACAACAACAACAACATTTAATACTACAACAACAAAAGTAAACTAGAAAAATGACTACAAAAGCAAACAACAACCAAAACTCCTCGCTCTGTTAACTTGTTTATGTCGCCGTGTTTTGTGCTTTTGTGTTACTTTTTATACCGAAATATAATTTGCTCACCCTTTTGCTCTTGCAAAATACTCTTAGATTTTAAAGGGGTATATGGACTTAGGTTAGAAGATTTTATAGGGCATAAGATGGATAACGACCATAAAAACAAGGATAAAAACCAATCCAAAACTTATTTTATGTTTCAATTAATTTATTTGTATTTTTTGATAGTTTAACTTTCCTAAACATGGAATGTTTTCTTTCCATCTTTTCCCAATTCATTTTATTTATAATTATTTTTTAGGGTATTTATGATTTAATTCAAATATCTCTCTGCCTTAACTTAATGTTTTTTTTTGGTTGAATTTTTTGGGAAGCCTGGCGGCCATATAAATGCCAGTGACAATTTGCAACGGAGGTTAACCCATAGCGTGCTTAACCCCCAATCCCCCTCATCAAATTCTCCACCGCTCATCTCTCTGGTACAGAGGGGCACAAAAGTCATTTTTGATTGTTTTCATGAAAATGAGCATAGAAAAATTATAATTAAAATTCATATGGAAATTGTCGAAAAAACGAACCACTACAAAATGGAGGCGAGAACAATGGTTGTTCCGTGTTGTTGTTGTTGTTCTTGTTGTTGACCAAAAGATTTCATCTAAAAGAGACCCAAGAAATGCAGTGGCCAAAAAGGGGTTAAGGGGGGGGTTAAAGGGAGTTAGGTCTAAAGGGGGTTCAGGGGGCAGGCTGAGCGCTGCGGGTTTATTGTTTGCGGGGAACATGTGTTCATACCACCGGCTCTCTCTCTTGCCCGCCTCAATCTTTTTGCCTGCCAAAACAATGTCAGCTTACAGAATTAGAAGGGCAGGGTTTTTGGGGTGGAGGCAACAAGGGGTTAAAAGGGGCCAGCTAGCCACGGGCTTAGAATGCTCTGAGGATGGGGACTCTACCTGGGCAGCAAATGTAAAAAATACAGAGAAGAAAAGTTAAGATTGTAAAAATAAGACAAAAAAAAAATCAAAAATATAAATTTTTGTAGAATTAAAAAGCTTCCTAAAGATTTAAAAATAAGTATAAAATATAAATAATTTAATAATATTTAATTTATTTATTTTTCTCTTTATAATTTGGTCTAAGTGCCTTCAAAGCACAATGGTTTTGCTGGCAGCCAGTAGGAAAAACGCATGCCGGCTGCTCATTTTTCTTGTTGTCGTTTCATTTTTGGCACTTTTATGCGATAAAATATTTAATTATATTCGGCAGCTTCGTTTGTGCATTGTGCGGTGGCTTTTCTCCTGTTTCTGTTTTATTTTCTTGTTGTTTTTGTTAGCCCATTTCAGCCCATTTTACATCACCTTGGGGAGTGGGCGTGGCCAGATTGCATTTTGAGTGTCTGACCGAAAATATGCAATGATTTTGGAATGGCCTGCGCTTGATGCTCATCACAAGTCTTGTAATTTTTAAGATAATAATTATTTATTCAAAATAAAGTTATTTAAGGATCTCAAAAATATAAATAATATTTCAAATTATAATTGGGGTTTTTTAATTTTTAACTTGAACTCATTTGGGCTATATATATAACATAAATCTTTCTTTTAACATTTCAAAGAATATAATTTTGCAAGGTTTTTAATGTGGGGCAATTTTTGTCTTTAAATAAAAAAGAAACTTTTTAAATAAGCCAAGGATGTCCTTTTTTGGGGTACACAACATTTAGGGATCTCTTTAAACTCAGCTTAAACCTTATATATAGATAATATTTTGTTACATTTTTTTGTAACTGATCCAATCTCTCCTAGCCAGTGGCCACTGTGGTCGCCAGTGTGGTGGCCCTGGTCGTTGTCGTGGTTGTGGTGGTGGTCGTCGTAGTTGTCGTTGTGGTGCCCAGCGGTCGCTTGACTATAGTGATTCGAATACAGCCAGCATGATCCGGATGGTCACCGATGGGCGCCGCACTACCCAGGGGGAGTAGGACACAAGCCAACACAATCACCAGGATAAATAAATAAGAAAATTTAAGAAAATTGACAGCCATTACAGTGTTTTTTCGCGTCGATCCTCGTCGGCTTTGATCAACTGACTAATGCCAAAGCCCAGCTTTAACCGATCTATATATATATATATTCATATATGTAAATATATATGAAGGCAGGCACTTCTTGCAGTTCCATTCAATTGGCAATAATAATAAAAATACGATTTATGTGCTATATCAACAAATGCGATTGCAAATTGCAGCCTCACCTTGCCGCGGTCACGGGTCAGGCACCTATTATTCATTTAATGTAGATATATATTTATTTATACTACTGCATCAGATATCCCTAATTCCCAGGGTATTTCCCTTGACTTTTGGCGAATTAATGACGATGCATATCAGTTTTTATTCATTAAATTCAATAAAAGTTGAGGAAAAACGACTTTAGCTGCAAAAACTTAAGCTGTTTTTTTGGATGGAGATGTGATCATGTTGGAAATGAGATAACGTTAATAGTTTAATCTACATTGATAAGCCAGTTTTTTTTTATTAAGCTAAATAAGTAAAGGAGATTCAAGCTTTTGTTAGCCTTGAAAAAAAATGAAATTAAAATAAAACAATAAATTTGTCTGCCTTTAAATTTTAGAGCATTTAAAGTCACAAAGAAATATATAAAACTATTGTGTCTTGTACCGGTTTTCACTTCGTTTTTTTTTTTTAATTCTTTAATATATAATTTACGCATTTAAATGTGTTTAATACTTTATTTTCAAGTTTTAAAGTTTCCTCCATATTTTTCAACATAATTTAATATTTAGCCTCTAAAATAATTATTAATTCATTCTTTTAAAAAAATGTGTTTTTCTTGTGGTTTCTTTTTCCCTTCAAAAGTACATTTTCAATTTGGTTTGCTGGTGATTTTATTTATAACAGTTGAAAAACTACATAGTAATAGTTTACATTTGGGTTCGTTTCGGGAATAAATCAATGAGGATCCTGGCAAGAATTTTATCCTGGAATTATCCTGAGCTAACTGTCGTGGATGGTGGTGGTGGTGGTGGAGCCCCACGTGGCGGACCTCCAGTGGTGTTGCGATGATGACCAACCGCCTCTAGGCCGCTAACCAATCCATTCACTCCAGCAGTGGAGAGATGCTAAAAATATGCATATTAATAATTTAATTCATTTTTTAATATTGTTAAATATTCTAAATTATTTAACAGGTTATTGATAGTTTTTAATATATTTTAAAAGTACAGACTAATTTAGATTTATATTTAAAGCATTTCCATAATATATTAAGTGGAGTTCAAATAATTTTACCTAATATAAAAAAAATATTTAAAGGGTACCAACAAAATTTAATAAATTTTTACATAGAACTCAAAACGTTTTGAAATGTTTTTAAATTTATTTAAATATCAGTTTAATATGTTTATTAATTTTTTAATATTTTAAGTGTCTCTAAACCATTTAAAATCTCTTTTGCTGAATTTATAAGTATTTTAAGTGTGTTAAAAAAATTGGGATTAATATTTGATAGAATTTTAAAAAATTATTTAGATGCCTTTGACTTATTTTGAATATTTTCAGAAAGAATACAAAATATTTTAGGGTGCTTCAAATGCAGATTAATATTTACATAGAATTTGAAACTCTTTAAAATGGTTTATATATTTATATTTTTATTTTAAAATGTTTACAATATATTTTATTTTAGTTCTTCAATAGTTTAATTTGTAATACATTATTTAAAAGGCGTTTTCTAATTTTTAAAATATTTTAAACATGCCAAAAAATTTTACATTATTTTTCAATCGATTTTAGAATATTTGAAATGGTTTACAAATTCGTTTATCATTTTAAAAATTTCAAAAGGACAAGAATATATTTATAGATTTTTAAATAGTCTCCAAACAGTTGAAAAATAATTTGAAAACATTTCCTATATATTATATATTATATTTCACTCACCAGCAGGGCACAGCTCAGGGCGAAAAAGAAGAGCAGATAGAAACGCATCTTGATGTCGAATGTTTGGCATTGGCCCCGAATGGCCCGCTTTTATGGCCCCGCTTTGTTTACCCTAAAATAAAAGTATATATTATATATCTATATAGCGGGTGGCTTTGTAATTGCCACGGCAATTGTCGTGTCTCATTAAATATCAAATTGAGGTGTTGATTTTGTAATAATATTATTTCAACTCGCCGGCAATTATCATGTGCACTGAAGCTGGATCTAGTTTCCGATTAGAAAGACTCGTTTATATATTTTGTGGATTTTTTTTCTTTCTTGTCACAAAATCACGTGCCAATAAATAGTGGTTTTTGTGTGAAGCTGAAGTTTCTTTAAGGGCACGTCTCGGCTGCCTGAAAGCTTCTCCATCCCCATACGACGGATTAATCCCAAAAGCCACTCAAGATTGCGACACTCGTGACCTGTCGCCAGATATTTGATGAACTGCTCTTAGATGTGGATATATATTCGGATTGGCATTGATCCCACTATCCAGATATGGGCATAAATGTCTTTGGCAACTTTTATTGCCATCTGCTTTTACCTTTGAATTGAACACGGGAGTATTATTTCCATCGAACTGGGGGGAATTTTTTTTTTGAACACTGTAAGACTTGAATTTATTTTTTTTTATATTTAATTTTTGGGTCTAATATTATTTAAAAAATTATTTTTATTAATTTTCTGGACCTTATCCTATTTAAAAGCAAATTAAATATTTATTTCTTGAAATTTGGGTCACCTTAATCATTAATTGTGTAATTATTGTTTATAGTAAATATAATTTAAACAATTAAATGTATTTATTCTTTGAACTTAGTTTTATTTTTCTTTACAATTTTTTTCTGACTTCTGCTTTTTTAAAATAATTATATACATATATTCTTTATGTATTTGCTTAATTTTAATTATTTAATTTAATTATTATTTTCTTCACCTATTGAATATATTTAAAAATCATTTCTGATAATTCCTTTATTTTAAAATTGTTTTATATATTTTTTCTGAACCTTCACTTGTTTTACAAAATTCTTATTACTTATTTCCTGAAGCTAATAAATTTGAAACAATTATTTATAGGTATTTTTTGTAATACTTATATTCTTATCTTAAAAAATTAATTATTTTACATGGCTTAATCTATTTTCTTTGACTTTAACTTATTTTAAAAACGATTTCTTTTTATTTCCTGTGCCTATTATATTTAATAAATCATTTTTATTAATTGTAATCTTTTATTAACAATTAGTTTTATTGTATTGCGAGTTTTCTCTTATTATATTTATTTTTTCTATTTATATTCGAAACGTAATCTTTTTTTAGAAATATTTTTATTAATTTCCATAACCTTACTATCTTGTTTATGGTATTTGTAAAGAAAATATTTTGAAATTAAGAAATCGCTTTTAAAATTGATTTTTTTATATTATTATCTTTTATTATTATTATTTTATATTAAAATTATCTTATATCATTTAAAACCTTTATAAATTTCTTTCTGTGCACCATAAACGACATAATACCAGAAAAAAAAGTAAGGAAGTCGGAGAGGAATCATAAAAGTCACCGCAAAAACCTTCGGTTTATTGGATTTTTACGATAAGCTCCGCCACAGCTAGGATTTTTCTCTCCGATTTTTATTTGCCGCCCGAGATGAGGCCAAGGATGAGTCTCAGGATAAATATAAGGATGAGGATGAGGATGTAGATGCTGATGATGATGATTCGAAAAGCACTTTCCTTTTGCAAATTGCAGCTGTTATCGCTGATCAAATGGGGGAACTATACATATACATATATATCTTAGCATATATACACCAAATCTGGCGACTGTCTCCGGTCCGAAGTTGAATGCAAATCAAACAAACAATAAATTGAATCAGGACATTGTTGAATGTAACAGATAGCCACCGAGAACAATGGCTTTGAGGCTCTGAGGCAAGGAGCGTTCGCATATCCTGCAGACATTAAGGATATCCTTGAGTAGATGCAATTTTCTAACCAATATAATTCATAAATTTATTTTCAATCCTTTCCGCACATAAATTCTCATATTATGCACACGCACACAAGGACATTTTTCGTTTGGGCCTATTGTCCACTGCCATGTCCTGTGTCCTAGCTGCCTGCTGCCTGCCAGTGTTGGTGTGCATTATTATTTGTCGTCGTGCTTGTCATTATTTATATGGGCAGGCGAGAGATAAGTTGCTGCCCCCCTTGGGTGGAGGTAGAGGGAGGTTGGGGGACAGGATGCAGTGCTGGTCCTGGCAATTACACAAGCAGGAGAGAGAGAGATACACGGCAATGTCCTTCGGTGCAGGTTGTTGGCCCAAAATTTTGATTTATAAATGCCAACACCGAGCAGGTTGTCTAAAATGCCATCCAATCCCCCCACCTTCTCACCCATTATCCTGCCATTCTGCCTGGCTGCCATCCTGCCTTTGCAGCCTGCTCCCCTCCCCCCTATCTGCCCCGGAAGTTGCAGTTACTTTTGCTGACAAACGTCCCCAGGACCTGCAAGGAGGCGAATGCAACTCAAGTGGCCATTAATATATCAGTTCAATTCATA
Source organism: Drosophila birchii (assembly GCA_035046345.1). Classification (NCBI taxonomy): domain Eukaryota; kingdom Metazoa; phylum Arthropoda; class Insecta; order Diptera; family Drosophilidae; genus Drosophila; species Drosophila birchii. Next base: position 6,209,949 of record JAWNOA010000043.1, on the reverse strand, counting down.
TTTGAAATTTTGCATTTCCCCCAACAGGAACAAGGACCAGGGCGAGCCTTGAGCCACAGATCCTTGTCCAGCTGGCACCTAGTCCCCTCTCCTCCTTCTCCTCCTCCTACACCACCCACCCCGAATCCTTGCATTCGGGACGATTATGATTTGTGTCTTACTTAATGCACAGAGAGTCCTGCCAGTTTTTGGGCGCACAGAGCGAAATAATAGCAAGATAACTTCTAGGATTAAAACAAGAGAAATATAATAATAAATAAGTCAGTTTAAATCATGGAAATAATTATAATTATATAATTAATTCGAAAAAAACTATAATAAATAATTTAAAAAATTAAATTCAACTCAATTAATTAATTTTTAAGGTTTTTACAATAAGTTATGGCCCAAGAAATAAATATATACAATATTAAACATATATTTCATGAGAACTAAATGAAATTAATTAAGTTAAAAAAAGCTATAAAAGGATTCTTTTTCTTTACTTAATTCTAATTTTACACTTAAAAATAAGCTTTAAATGTAAATAATATTACAAAAATAAGTTTAAGTCTTAAACAATCTTATAAATTTGTTTTAAATTGTATTTGTTATGAACTACTTCAAGTTAATTAAGGTTAAATGTCATAGAAAAGTTCGTTTTTCTTCACAGAGCCTTAACTTTTCACGCAAAAAACTGTTTTAATAATATCAAAAATAAGCTTTTATTGAAATAACTAACGTTTATCATTTAATAATAAGTTTAAGCCTCAATAATCTTTTTTTTATAATTGGTAATTAATTTTACACTTAAATAAATATCCGATTTCTCGCAGTGCAAGAAACGGTGTCCAACGACACAGAACCAAACTGTTAGATGGTAGCTGGTAGATGGCAGACGAGATGGTGGCCGAGCCGTGCCCAGTGGGCGCCCGGCGTCGTCTCAATCTGATTGATTTAGAATTCCAATTGAGACTGCATGAAATATGTTTGCTTCGTGTCTGGGGGCTTCTGCTGTGAGTCCTGCGAGTCCTTCCTGGCCATGCCAGCATTTATGCATAGGCATATCCTTTTGCGAAATTTGCATTTTCGAACAATTGCAAACGGCAGCAGGAGCAGCAGGAGCAGCAGCAGCAGCAGAAGAGCAACAGCAGCAGCAGCAGGACAACGACGACGACGACGACGACTTATTGGTATTTCATTGATTTATGACACTTGTGAAACAATTTGGAAAATCACAGATTAGCAGTAGAGGCAAGGGGGATTGCAGTGAGAGAGGGGGAAAAATAGCACTAATTATACCCTATGCCTCATCGGGGGCAGCACGGCACCTTGGCCCCGTTTGGCTTTGTCATGTAAATGAAAGTAATTGCAGGTACCAAAAGGCAGGCACTAACTAAAGGACAAAAATTACAATTAAATAAAAGGTGGACAACATTTTATTTTATTTTATTTAAATTCAATTCAAAAGGATTTTCCCTTTTGGGTTTCCATTATAAAATGTAAATGTAGACAAAACGAAGGATTTTCCTGGACAAAGAGGTGGCTTTGTCAGTTGTTTCAAAATGTACTTAAAATATTTATCTATAATTTTTTTTATTTATAATTTTTTTGTATAAGTTTATACATATTATTATCTTCTGTATATTTTACATATCTAATACCCTTCATTCCTATCTATTTCCAGGACATCTTCAAAGTCCTGTAAGTCTTTTTAATATAAAATTATTTTTTAATTACAAGAAATATATAAAAAAATTTGATCAATTATATTAACAGTTTAAATATTTAAATTTGCATTATTTTTTAAGCATTCGATATTTCTGCTATCCTTTTTCCTAAAGCTTTCCAGGGCATCCTCTTAGTCCTTAGAGTCACCCAGTCAGAGTTAATCCAAGCGCAGCAGCTCCTTTATCATCATCGTCTTCCTTTGGGCTCTGGCCCGGGGTTTCTTCCTTCTCCTCAACAATTGAACTTTTGGCCCCTTAACCCGTGACTGCCTATGCTGCCTCCCTTAACCCCCACCACACACACACAGACACACACATCCCAGGCAAACGCACTTTCTCTGCAATTCCTCCTGGCATCGTCTTTGCCAACTGCGACTCCAACTGAGATTTATATATGTCAGTTGTGGGGGGGGGGGGAGGGGGTGAGTTAACCCCGCTTAACCCCTGGCTGCCCTCGGACGGAGGACGTGCAGTGATTAGGCCACCAGTCTACAAGCGATTTGTTGCATGTTGTTGCAATTGATTGTTGCAATTTCAATTTTGAATTATGAGCCCTGCCTTCCAGCATCATGGCTTCCGTTTCCTGTCTCTCCATCTCTGTCTCTTCTCCCTCTCTCTCGCTCTCTGTCGCAGGATCACAGGACATTGTGTCTGCATGTGTTGCAAGTTGCATTGGCAGCGTCATTCAAGTGTTTAGTGATTTATTGAATGCTTCTGCATCTGCAACTCTGACTGCAATTTCCCCCCCTCCCAAAACAGCAACATTGTTGCAATATTGCCGGTCGGAGGTCCTGGGCCAGGCTCTGAGATTAGCACAATGGCTTTGAGCACTTTTGACAGCTAAGATTTGTTTATGCCGAGTGGACCCGAGTGCCCAGCTCCTTATCATGCGGCCACTTTCGGTGATTCATGTCCTTGCATATTGGTAACAAATTTCCGGTAATTGATTCCAAATTGATTAATTAAGACTCACACTTAGCGAGGTCTTTGAAAGGTTAAATATCTGGCAGGATAAGGCTTTAAGGATTTGATTTAAATGGTTTCTTAAATAGAGAAAAATGATATTTTTTTAAATTATCTATTTACAAGGAAATTGATTTTTAATTCCTTGAAATGGTTTCAATAAGTTTGTATTCAATGAAATTCATAAAAATAAATAATTTAATAATATTGAATATAAAAAAAAACCTATAAAAAGAAACAACAATTAAGTTCAATGTATGTAAACATTATCCTATATTCCCTTTTTTATTTATGCAAAATATAACATTTTCCTATATTCCTTTTCTAAGGAAATAATAACTTTTTTTGTATGCATTTTGTTTTTATAAATATATCTTTTTATTAAAGAGAACCTCTTAAATTAAATCCAAAATTTTTTAACTAAACAATTTTTATTGAAATCCCCTAATGGTGTATTAATTTGGAAAACCACAAAAATCAAACATTGAAGCTAATTTTCCGCATGTGTTAAGGCTTCCCCCTTCTTACACCCTCACTTCCCTGGCTTTAACCGCATTTTGCAGCCACAAATGGCGGCAGCATCAGGCTTAACCCTTTGGTAGCACGCTGGGAACTCCCTGCAACACTTTGCTACTACGAAACTTTGGCTTGTTTTGAACGTTATCGACACGATTTTGACATATTGAATGGCAAGTGAAATGTGTTTTGGCAGCCAGACAACATGACAGACTGGTTTGGCTGGCACACACACAGTCTGTGTGGCAGAGGAATATCGATGGGGGCTGGGAGAGATGGTTGGCTGTGGAGGGGTTCAGGGAATCCACAAATTCCATATCCTGTGAGTAGAAGGAGGTGGAGGTAGGAGACTCCTTCGAAATACTGTGGCAGCTCCACTGGCGCGCATGTTTGTGGCTGGCATTTTGGGCATTCAGCTGCCAAATGGTGCACATGCAAAAATATGCCAAAATTCATTCAACCATCCATCCTGGCGGGGATATATATCGAGATGGGTGGGGGAGGGGCAGGCATCCATCCTTGTTGACACATGGCCTGTGCTCCCTGTTCCTGCTCGTGGTGGTGCTGCTCGCTCCTGCTGCTAATGCTGCTTCCTGGTGCCACTGCTGCTCTTGCTCCTTCTCCCTTTTCCTGGGTGTTAACACACATCAAATATTGACAGTTTGCTCTCAGCTCTCACTCTGCCCAAAATCGAATCCTTTGCCTGATGGATGTTTGAGGCTTTCATTTATAGGATTTCAGGATACCAAACTGTTGCATTAATCGGGGAAAATATTTATTAATCTTGGACTTAAAAGGGTTTATTTAAACGACAGTTGTAAAACAGGATCTTGATCAGGCTGGTGATAAGACTCTTGGCCAGGGTTATATCTAGGCTCCTGTCTAGGCTTTTGGCCAGGTTTTTCTTTTGTAAAATAATTTTTCAGCCATATTTTACTATTTAATATATATTTTCTTTTGAAATTGTAATTGAAATAAAATGTACAATTTAATATAAATGTTCTGGTGAAATTGCTTTGGGAAAACCTAATAAAAAATCATTAAAAATCTTTAATTAAATAAATAACTAAAATAATAACCTTATAACAACAGACAGTACATTTTTGTGCATTTTCCCTGTTTCCTTATTTTTTTAAAAAAAGGAAATAAATCCCAAGCTCAATGTTTTTGTGGTTATGATTTATCAATGCTTTTAACTGCAGGACAAAGAAGGACATAATTTGCATAAGACTATAATCAGGGGAAAGGGAAAATAGGAAAGGAAAAATAGAGAAGGAAACACAGAGAAGGAAAAAGGAAGAAGGGAGCAGGGAATACTCTGAAATTGGAAATGGAAAATGTCAATTGGGGGTACTGCAGTTGAGTGGATGTGTCCTGCCTTGAAGGATGTCCTGATTAATGGCTGTGATTTTTTCACATTATCTTTTTTTTTTTGTTGGCTGGAAATTGTAATTTAATTTAGAGACAGTCTCCCGTTGTCTCTCTTTCTTTGGGAAAATCCCGGGGAAAATGCGGGCCAAGGGGCCATATGTAAATGAGGCAGCAACAGCAGCTTTAGATTTTAAGCCGAAGGGAAATTCCTTGTCAATTGCATATCCTTTTCGCATTAATATTTCATTAACAACATTTGGCGGAAGTTTGATCTTCTGCATCAATGGCTTGTAAAATTGACTTGGCAACAAAAAATAAAAGTTTCTTGTTGCCTTATTACATTAATTTCATTTGAGTTTTATTCTCTGAATCATCATCCTGTTGATTCCCAAATTCCCCCTCTCTCTTATATACATATATACATTTTTTTCCTTTACTGGGTTATGCAAATTTTTTTTTTTTTTGGCAACCCCTCAGAGCTCTACTTTCAATTTGGCTGAGCAGCCTCCCCTCCCTCGAGTCGGGCGTTATTTTCATTATTTATATTTTTTCCATTTTACTGATTATGATTTAAGGCCGCGCCGCTGCCACTCTGATTGCCGCGTATCAATTTCGCCAGCGGTTTGCCAATTTTTCAAAATATATATATGTATAAAAAAAAGTAAAGAGAAAGAAGCTGCGTTGAGCATCCGCGGCCTTTTTTAAATAAGCCATTAACCGCAGTCGGGCGACGGGATCCTGCTCGTCCTTGGGTCCCGTGGTCGCCAATGTTCAATATATCACAGGCAGCGAGGGTTAACTTGTACGATGTTGCTTTGAGTTTGTATAAAAAAATAAAAATTGTTTTGTTATTTTTTTAAGATACATTTTAAATTTATATAATGAAAATTAGATAGAATTTAACTTGTTAATTTTTGAGAGGGTTTTAAAACTGTATATCGCTCTTCTATAAATATTTAAGTGTACATAAAGTTAGAAATTTATATAATATGAAAAATAATAAATAAATAAAAAAAATAAATTATGTACAAAAATATTAGCGTATTATTTTTAAATATTTACTTATTTATTATTTGTTTACACTTTTTAAAATGAATAATTTATAATAAAGTATAATTTTTCCATTTTTTATTGATATTTTTCGCCATAACTTCGTTGCACCCATCATTTCTTATTCCATTTTATATATACATTTTCCCTGCTTCCTTGAGAACCTCCTTAACTTTCCAATAACTGCTAAAGCAACCCTCGCCGGCTGTTGGCAACATGACTGATATTTGCATGATGCCCGCTAACTACGCCTGTCAAGTGGGATTTTGTGCGATTTTTCTTGTAAACGAGCTGCGCGACCCCCGCGAATCGAACGTTCCCAATCCAACCCCTCACCCTCCCCCGAAAGCGACCTTGGATGGTCATACCAAGGGGTGGCGGTGGTGGTGGTGTTGCTGCTGCTGCGGCGGCATGCATGCCGAAAATTGCGTTGTTTTGCGTGTAACCGCGCGTGGTAATCAAACACGCAGTGTGGCCCGCGATCCACCACAAGCGAAAGCTGAAAAAGGAAAACAAAAAAAAAATATATATATATAGAATGGGGGGAGGGTGGGGTGTCTGGGGGCAGCCCGCGGGCTGTGGGTGGCACTGCCTTTTTGGCCCGCAGCCTTGGCTTTGGCGTGCCGTCGTCAATGTCGCTGCCTTTCATTTTTTAAGTTGGCGAAAACAGAAATACCATTTATTTTTGTAAAATTGGTATGTTGGAATTAATAGAATAATTTTTATAAAGAATTAAATAAATTAATTATAATTATATATATATATATATATACATATATAAACAAATATATCTCTTGCTCTTTTATTCTTGGTATTTTTTTTTAAATTATTTTGAAACCGGCTTTCCATATTTTCCCAATTATTTTTACCTCTAGATTTGTTTTTTTTATAATAAAATTAAAATTATTTGCTGCTCTTAGAACATTCTTCTATTAAAGTCCTGGCTCACGATAATTTTCTTAAAATTTGTAAAGCCCAAAACAAAGCTTAATTTAAACATTTTTAAATTCATTTCTACCTCTGGACTCAAAAATATTTCTTAGAATAATTTGCAAAGCATTCAAAGGGTATCAGTCATGTCTTTTAAATTTTTTCCAAGAGCCCTTTGCCTTTCGCGAAGTTCTCTTTTTTTATATATTTTTTTTTTTGACTCGCATATGCCGCTGGGCTTTGCAGAAAAAAAAAATTATAAAGAACCAAGAAAAGTGAGGGGCAAGTGAGGGGTCTGTTGGCAAATATGTTGCCAATTCGGCGGCGCATTGACGTTTGCCTTTTGTTTGACGTCTCCGCCCTCTGGATTTCCTTCCCCTCCCGATTTTCATCTTTACATCTACATAAATATATATATATATATATATGTACAGTATAGCTTCGTAGCCAGAACCATATCAACAGCTCGACTTAAGTTGCTAACGAGCTGCTGTGTGCGCGGCTTTTCGCCATCGGCGGCTGCCGCAACATTAATAAAAATAAAAGGCAGGAAGGCGGAGAAATTTTGTTTTTTTTTTTTTGGTTTGCATATTTTTTCTTGCTGTTCTTGTTGTTGTTGTTTTTTTTCGTTCTCTGTAATTTTTCAAATATTGTTCAATTTGCAAAAGCGCGCTTAACGATGTGTGCGTAATTTAAGTGCCGCTGCAGGGTCCTTTCAGGATTCACTTTGATGCTGTTCAATTCGACATTCGGTGCAATCATCATCATTGCCAGTGCTCCCACCCCCCCGTCAATCGAAAATATGATTTAATTAATTTGTTTGCCATTTTTTTTCCGTTCTTTCATTCGCTGTTTGATGAATTATATTGATAAAATCAAAGGATGCAATAAATAAAAGGGGTTAAAAAAGGGTGCCAGATTTGCGGCCTTTGTTTACCTTTGTTTTTAACTTGGCAAATTGGAAAATAGTCCTAATTCTATAAAATAAAACATGATGCAGGCCAAGCTTAATTAAACTCATTTATAATTATAACTATATATCAATAATATTATTTTTATAATACATATATATATATATGTATATACTTATATGGTGGCTCACCATTTCGTATATTTATATTAGACAAAATAAAAAAAATTGTAATATCTAAAAATTCCAACATTTTCCCCTCAAAAACTCTTTCAATTTAAATTTAGCAATAAAAATCAAGAATTTATTTTTATTAAAATAAAAAAATCCTGTAAAACAGCCTTTTAACCATTAGATATGTGACTTTATTTCGAAATGTCCCCCATGTTTTAACTCTTTTTTGCGCCCAAAATCCGTTTTGGCTAACCACTTAAATAGTTTTTTATCTTGTAATTACCGCCATCGTCAGTAGACGGCGCATCCTGCTCCTTCTCCTGCTCCTTTTGCTCCTCTCTCTGCCTTTTGCAGCTTCCTGGCTTGGAAGCTGATTTGTTCCATGTGACAGCCAACCCTCTCAACCCCTCTCCTAAGGGGGCGTGGCCAGACCAGAGAAAAGTGTCCACCAACTGCCTGGGCATTGCGTGTGTATTACAATAATTTTTAATTACCGGCGTAAACGTAATTATGAATTTTTATTTCGCATTTTCAGCTTCTGCTCACAAATTTGCCTTTCTTTTTTTCTCTATTTTCTTTGGTTACCCCACACACACACATATATTTTTCTATTCTTTTATTTTTTTTTTTGTATTACTTTGCCTTAATATATATATATATATATATATATATATATATATATATTTTTGTTTTATTTTGTTCTCTGTGTGACGTTGGCCTTTTTCTACTGCCTGATCCGGTTGCCTGATATGCACAAAGGGGCTTCAGATGTGTGGGGCCCCCTGGCGGCGGCTGTGTGGCCAGATTTTTGCGAGTTTCTTAGAAATGGCGGAGAGAGTAGGGGGTGGGGCGGAAAATATAGAGGAAAAGTCGGGGAAAATGTAGGTAGGGGGAAAAGTATGAGGAAAAAGAGCGGGTAGAGCGATGTCACAATCACAAGGCGCGACCGGTTGCACGCAATTATCACAAGTGACGTGGAGCGGATATGCTGGGCCAGCAGTCTCCAGGACCTTAGCCAGGATCCAGGACCCCCTCTACCCTCCTCCGTTTGCACTTTTTCTTCAGCGAATAAAACAATAAGTGCTGCATGCTTTCAGGCGCCACTGCGCCAAATGCTTCACGGCAGCCAAATGGCCACCAAATGGGGGTTTTTTTTTGGGTTGGTTCGTAAAGGGGGGAAGGGGGGACAGTTCAGAGATTTTTATGGTTGCCCGCAGCGTTGGGCGCCTCATTACTGGCTACTGGAGCAATGTGGGTGGCAACTGGGAACCAGTTGGGGAACGGTGAAAGCGGTGGCAAGGGGGGGGTGCTCATCAGCCTTAACCCTTTTCCGCCGGCCGGCTAAAATGCCTTCTACAAGCGGATGTTGCACGAAAAGAAACTAGGAGGTAACGTTTAAAATTAAAATAAATAAGAAAACATATAGAGAATAATAAAAAATTCCAAGAAGAATTTTGAAAATAATTATTTTTAATTGAAAGTCAAACTTTATAATTCTACAGCAATAGTTGCTTTATGAATCAGGCTTATAATTCTCTATGGGTTCTAGAGTTAAACTGTTGATATACCCCTGGGGGATATGTTAGTCTGTTTTGTAAATTTTATACCTAAATCATATATTTAAATGTTAAAGATTGTTGTGATTTATGGTATACATTTGTTTTTTTATCCTAATCATTTCTTAAGAAAAAAAACAAACAAAATATTTTGCACATTTCCCAGTTCTTTTTTCAGTGTTATCTTTCTACCCTTTCCCCTCTTATATAGAGGATTTTTGTAGTTTAAGCTGACGCTGCCGCGTTGCATTTTTAGCTTCTTCATTGCGCTTAAGGACTTTTGACTTTTGTTTTATTAGTTGTGACCCCATCCCCCTAGCCCAGTCCGTCCCCTTAACCCCTGACCTCGTACTCCCGCTCAACCCTAATGAGGTGGAGATGAGGAGACGGAGGCGAAGGAGGCGGACTTCTTACTTAACCAACTCGGCGGGTTTTTTCTTCTTTCTTTCTTTTTTTTTGTTTTACGAACTCAGTGTGTGTGTGCCGCTGTCTTTCCCTCTCTTTCTCCCTCCCTCTTGTTCCCTCCCCCGCCCGTATTGCCATCTCTGTCCGCCATAGTATTTCTCATATTTTTAATTTCTGCACTTTGTCCCTATTTATCCTGGCGTTGGCAGTTTTTAATTTCTCTGCTTTTCCGGTGCAAAGTTAATGAATAATTGTGCGCACTTTTGCGGCAAAAAACGGCGACGGCGACAACTCTGGCGCGGCGCGGTACGGCGCTGTCCATGAGTGCAACAGAGATGAACCGAGAGTGTGTGTGTGTGTGGTGGGGTTAAGGAGAGAGGGAGAAAGGCTATATAGTGGAGATAGAGTGGCGCGCTGAATGGCGCAAAGTGTGATTGCATCCGGCGCCTTAATGAGTTCTTGATTTAATTCTTTTTCAGCTGCCTTTCGTTTGGTTTCCTCTTTCTACTCTCTCCTCCCCCCCCCCCCCCTCTCTTTCCTCCTTCCTCCTCTCTCTTCTATTTTTCTTCACTATTTTTCCTAGTATTTCCCAGTCCCCAGATTTAACCCCCCTGAAACCCAGCCCGTGAAATGACGTTGATTTCTTGCCATTTTCAGCAGCCAGCGTCCAGTGCCGAATGTCGCCTTTCAGTGTCATTGTGACTGAAAATTGGTTGACACGGGGGAAAATGTGGCGGGGAATTTTCCAAGCAAAAATGAGTAGGGGTTTCGGTAGGAGAAGAGGAAAAGCTCGGCTTAAGCGGAAGCGGAAATAAACCCAGCTACAATCACTCATAGAAGTAAATAAATAAATACAAAGTTTTAAACACCAAATCAATATAAAAATCTTTAGAAGAATACAACAATTATACTGAAAATATCTACATATAAATATCCTACATCTTATTACACTTTGTATGCATTTACGATTTTCATTTTCCTTTTCTAAAATATTTTCTAAGCGTGGGGAAAATAAAAACACAACATCTAAAAAGTGCAACTCCTTCGACACTAATTTGTCTTCAATGAAGTACTAAATGAGCCGCTCAAGTGGCCAGGGCTTTTCCCCTGACTTTTCCACTTGACTCGAACTCGGACTTCTTTCTGGGAAAAATGCGAAGACCAAAAAAGGCAGGACAGAACAGGACAACAAAGGGCGGCAGGACAATGGGCAAAGGCAGGCGACAAAACCAAATCCAAGAGCAACTCCCAAAGAATCCTTGAAAACTCCTCCTGGGAACGCAACGGAATCAAACTAAAGTGCCAAAAAAAAGGACAACGGAATAAAACAGGGGAATGCCATGGAATTGGAACTAAGAAATGGGAAAACACGAAAAGGAAGAGCGAAAGGAGTCTTTGGAAAAGTCGGGACAAAGCCAATGCGTAATCAAAGTGCTCGAAGTGCTCCTTTTCCAGTTCAAATCTAAAAAAATGCACTGGAAAAAATCAAGGAAATGTCAGTCTTTAAGCTAGATTTTTCTCTTGAGTTTTACTTTATTTTCTTACTTAATTTTTTTTCCTTTAATATCCCAAGGAATTTTGAATTATTTTAAGCTTTTAACCCCAAAAAATATTCTTCCAGTGCCCACCAGACGACGCCATATCGTCGTCTTCTTAGGTGGATCAGCCTCAGCAGTGGCTATAGCCAGGGACTATACATATACATATAGATCGGGTGAGTGGGTTGGAGACTGGCTAGCTAGGAGGTCCTGCATGGGTCCGTTCTGGCGTTCGTCTGCCTGTCAGACACAATGAGCATCATTGTGTTTTAAGTGCGTTTGTTGTCCTGCCTCGAAGTCCTTTTCCCTGACACCCATTCTCCTTCTCCTTCTTCCTTGGTCTGTTCTGGTGCCCATACCGATTCTTGTGCTTCCTTGTCGGTTGTTTATTTATTCTTTTTCCTGGCCACCCATCCCCCAAGCAACCAACCAACCAACATTTTTGGCATCGGCTTGCCAGGGACTTCCGTTTGTCCTTTTTTGGCGAAGAAAGACACTTTACTTTTGCCCATTGTCTCCGTGTCTCTCTGACTATCTCTCCCCCTTTCCCCTCTCCCCTTTTTTTTGATGGCCCAAATGAAAAGCGTTTTCAAATTAATTGATTAAAGTCCATTACAAGTTGCTGCCAAATGACAGTGGCAATTGTATGAGAAATGACTGCCAAAGGACAAGGACTTTCTCTTTTGTGACAATTGGCAAAGATAGGGGCAAGGATTTGTGGGGGAAAAACTCTGAGGGATTACACATATGGCAGGGCTGATTGGTTACTGAATGGCAGGACAATCTAGGATATAAGCTTTTAAGTGTGAAAGAGGTTTAGTGAAGGTAAATTTGTTTGATTAAAAAGCAATTTAAATATATGAATAACTATACAAATATGTATGTTATTTTATAAACAATTTTATAAAAATACAGATTATTTAAATTTTAATGAAAAATGTATAAATAATTAAGGAATATTTAGGTAAAACTTCAAATAATAAAAATAAACCCCAAATTAATTTTATTTGTAGGAAAGAATCTAGGATTTTTCTTTATTATTTTTTCACTTATTAAATATTTAATTTTATTTGGTAAATAATTAATATTAAAAAGCTTTTCTTCTCCAAAACTTAACCACTAAATCGCTCAATCACAGCTCCTGCTCCCCCTTAAATAGCCATACGGAATTTTCTCATTTGGCCTTAGCTAAGTGGCCAAGTCGAAAAGCGGAGAATTTTCTGGTATTTTCCGAAAGATAAGATAGCTCCTGGAAAAGCCTTTGAAAATCTAGTTGCATCTTCTCGAGCTACCTTATTTATGTACGGCTGGCCAAAAGAATGCCCGGCCATTTCTCAGTCCGGCCAAAACGGTGAGTGACTGTCACGGGTAAAGGTCCTGGCAGCGGAAAACAGCGGAAAGGGAAGTGGTTTGGAATTTGGTGTTGGGATGATGGGATGGGGGTGGTATATACAAGGATATTTGCTGGCTGGGTCGGTCGTGCACGGCGAACAAATCAAACTTGTAAATTAGCAATACTCATTGACAAATATTTCATTCAGACAGTCCCCCGGTTGCCCATCTGCCCGGGGTTTCCAGGATCCTCGTCCTTTTGTGCAATATTTCAAACACGAACTTTGCGCGCCAAAGATTAATTAACTTATGTCAAAGTAATTTTCAACGTTCGTTAAGGCGACACGAGGCTCTGTCCTTTGGTATCCACCACCCGCCCCCCTCAATCCGCCTATCCAGCCAGGACATCTTCTGCTTCCAAGTGGAGTCCGCAGCCAGGCGAAATTGATTGTCAGTCATTCAAAGACATTTTTTCCCATTTGGCCAGGGCTTTTCTCAAAGGCAGAGGGCAGAGGCAGGAGGAGGTGTAGTGGGTGGGAGTTGGCCCAAAGATATTGGCTTTTAATGGGGGTTGGCCGGCAGTCGCCTTGCGGCTTACCAAAGGTCAGGAGGCGGGGAATATTGTTAGTTATTTGGGGAGCAGGAGCAGGAGCAGGAGCGGTTGCAGACACAGTCAATAAGTAAATAAATGAATGTAATTACAAGCTAAATAAACACCAATGCGATTAATGGGGATTTTTCCCGCACAAACACACACACACACGCGGGAGGGGTCGAACAAAAAAACAAACAAATAAAATACACAAAAATTTGTCACTAAAGTGGCTTTAACTTGTGGTTTAACTTGAACTTTAACTGGTACCTGTGGGAACCATTATTATTTTTCATTTAGTGTGGTTTTATGGTGGCAAAAAAGTGAACAGTTTATGCTTTCTTAAGTTTAACCTGAAGCTTAACATTATATATATACTAAACAGGTACCTTTAACATGTACCCTTAACATGTACCTCTAACAGGTACCTTTAACATGTACCCTTAACAGATACCATTAACAGATACCCTAAACAGGTACCCTTAACGGGTAACAGGTACCCTTAACGAGTACCTTTAACAGGTACCCTTAACAGGTACTCTTAACAGGTAATATTAACAGGTACTCTTAACAGGTACCCTTTACAGGTACCCTTAACAGGTGCCTCTGACAGGTACCCTTAACAGGTACACACAACAGGTTCCCCTAACATTATGCGGACTATTTTTTTAATTTTTCTTATTTAATATTTATTCATTATTAATTTTTTTTTATGTTTTGGACCACTAACTTGCGACTTTAAGCTTATTTTAAAATATACCTTAAGCATTTAGCATACCATTATTTTATTTAAATTTGTATTTTACAAAAATCTCTCTCTTTTCCACGTTAAAATTATTTAAAATAAATTTTCTCTAGTGATAAAAATGATATTTAATTTGTTTAAGCTTAGGACTCAACTCCAACATATTCCCACGTTCTTCAAAGGCATATTCCACATGTTGTTGTTTTCTTTTTTCTTGTAATTTTTCTTGATTTTTTGTATTTTATTTTTATTTTTGGGCAAAGGACAAATATGCTAAGAAGTCGCGGCCGCAGCCTTTGCATAAAGTAGAAATTTACACATTCTTAGCAAAATAAATACGCAAGCACAAAGCCAGCAAAAAAAGGAGTACAAAAAATGCGAAATAAAAAAAAAGGATAACGTGAAATGTAGGAAAAAATATAACGGCAAAGGAAAACATGCAGATCTTCTGGCGAATGTGGGAAAAAATCCGCGCCAAAGTAACCAACTTAAGTGAAAATTCTTATAATTTTTACAACCTCCTCGCATTTCCACAAAGTAACTCAGGTCAGGCAGGCGACGTTGGTAAGCTTTTTTTTATTTTTGGGCTAAAGGCTTAACAAAAAGGAGTTGGGGGCTTGGGGTATCCAGCAGGTTAAGAAAAAGCTGGGGGAACAAGAAAAAAAAGAAAAGCGAACATAAAGAAGATTTCAGCTCGTCATTTATGCGTTTATCTGCGGCCGCCAACAAACGCGCAATGTGGCAAGTTCCCCTTTTTTCTGCTCGCTTTTCTGGCAAGTGGGGTGTGTGTTGAGTGTTAAGTGTGTGTGTGAGTGTGTGGCAGGTGTAGGGTGCTGGGTGTTCAGGATGTGCCCTTGTGACTGCAAGGCAGCCAGTCGGTGACGATTTCTTAGTATTTTTGTAGAATATTTTTTCTAGGCGTTAATGTTTTGTAAAATAAATATAAATCAAATAAAATATGTAAAATTAATTATATAATTGAAATATATTTTTCAAACAATATACAATATTTAATAATATTTATTAATATATTTTAAGTACAATATAACGTAAGTGAATGAATGGATAATGGGTAAAAGAAGCCTGCCTAGTTTTTCGTGTGTTTTTGGCTTTAAAAAAATATAAAAAAAAATGATTCAATTTAAAAGGATGTACAAAATATTTAATTTGATTATTTTCCCTACGATTTATACATATATAAAATGATTTACATATACAATTTAAGAACGAAAGAACGAGGCTAGAATAAAATAGTTCGGCAGCACTTTTTTTGAGTTTTGGGCTTAAATAAAATATAAAAAATATATATGAGAAAAAATATATATCTTAAATGGAATATATAATTCCTTATAGTTTGTAAATATTTAAAAATATTAGCTAAAATATTTTAAGAAAGAAACAAAAAAAAAGCATTGGGAAAAAGTCCGATAGTTTTTTGTGTCTTTTCAACTTGAAGTTTTTATTTTCATTATTATTTTCTGGTTATAAAATGTATATTTTTTTTAATATTTATATATTATATATTTTGACTGTCTTCCTGGCCGATACAGCCTTCTCTGTTTTGTTTTTTTTTTGCTAAGTGACAAGTTCCCCGACAGATGCCCAAAATTATGCAACTGCAGGCAGGCGGCTGTAAGGAAGCTGGAAAAGGACATGTGCGACCGCTTGCAAATCTTTGCTTTTCTCTGCTTCTGCTTCTGTTTCTCTTTCCCTTTTGTAACAAAGACAAAAAAAAAACAAGGGGAAAAAATTATATTTAAGAAGATGACATTTTGCAGGGACAAAGCCGCGGCGGCTTCAGCTGCGGTTCCCCGTGCGTGTGAGCCGTGTTTTTGTCCATGCTTCTTGCATTGTTTGCCCGGCCGTCTGGGCCCAAAGAAGAACGCTGCCCAATTAGCCCAAGACTTGGCCGAAAGAGGGAGAGAGCAGCAGCGCGCCTCTTAATTAGGAGTGTTTATGTTTATTTGCCAAAGGATTTGGCCACAAAAAAAAGCAAGGTACTGCACTAAGCTGCGTGTCTTGGCCAAAATCTTCTAAGCCCAAACAAACTGTTGTGCATGTTGTATTATTTTGTATTTTCTGGTTTAAGTGTGTGTGTGCTGGTACTGCTCCTTTTTAATTAACATTTAACACCCTTCTGCTTTCTTCCTTCCCCCTCTCTGAAGTGGGGAAAAAATGACATACTACATCAAAGGCCGAATACAAAAAATAAATATATATAAAGGTGAGGTGAAGGCAAAGCGAGACAGATTAGGACAGTGGGCGGCTAGTGAGGGGGCGTGGCAGCCATTACACGCGTTAATTTCATTAAAATTAAACACATGCCTGGCCAAAAACAAAAGGCCGCCATGGGTTAAGTAGCCCTTTTTTGCTGGCTAATATAAAAATAACATTAGCCCCCTGTTTCCAGGTTTCGTTTTTATTTTATTTTATATTTTTACCTTAAAAAATAGACAAGAACTTAGGGTTTGCGAGTGTGGGGTGTGTGTTTTACCTTTTTGTTTCTTTTTTTTATGTTTTATATTATTTTTTTCTGGGCGACAATGAGCTGCGTTTTACGTGTGCATCCTTGCGGCGCTGTCGCTTCTGGCTGCGCTTTTTTGTATCTCGCCAGCTGTCAAACGTGGACTGCATACTTTTAGGCTGCCACTGTTTTTCCACCTGTCCCGCTCCCCTTCCTCTATGTGTTATTTTCCCTGTTTTCCCAGGGCTTTTCCCATGGATTTGTCGCCGCCACAAATGAAATGCGGAACAGGATTACACGGCCTTAGAGAGCCTGCCAGGCAGCGTGTCTATAAGTGAGTGAGGGTCCTTGGCAGGCCAAGTGTCCAAGTGCATTCCAGTGGCTACAGTGAACACTGGCAAGAAGGGAAGATGTAAAAAAAATAATAAATATTAATATATGTATCAGAAATATTAATATAGAAAAATATAAAAAAAGTAAATAAATATTGAGGGAATATATAGTAAATGAATAAGCAAATAAAAAACTGTTTCTGTGCAAACAAAAAATCAAGAAAAGGTCTATTTTTGTTTTTTAAAGCTTGCACATATTTTTGTTTTTTTTTTTTTTTATAAATAATACAATAAACAACTCTGAAATTACTTTTTTTTTCAATGACACAAATTAAGATCTAAGTAATTAAATACAATTTTATTAGGCAACTGAAAACCTTTCAGAAAAATTGAAAAATTAATCTAACCGGAACAAAAACTTTAATAAAAAATAATTTAGTAAAGAAATTAACACCACTTTAGCTCTAGTTAATAAAAAAATTTTATTAGGCAATTTAAAGCTTCAAGAAAGGCTTAAAAATAAATAATTTAAACAAAGGATATATATAATAATAAGAAACAGTTTGAAAATGCTTCTTCATTTGCAAATATTTTCTGTTGCCATTTCAATATAAATAAACTATTAAATAATTTTAATCACTAATTATAGTATTTATATTATATATTTAACTTAATTAAAGTCAAGTCAATGCAAGCCATTTTAATAAACAATTTCAGGCCTTCGACAGCCTCTTAAAAGAGGCCTTAAATAATTCACATTTTCCCCAACTTACCTCGCCGAAACCGCAGAAAACCCCACAGATGCCGATGCCGATTTCCCAAATCAAAATGGGAAAATGGGGAAAATAGTAAAATGGGAATAGGAAATGGGCAAAAACTTTAAAGCAATCAATCCCGCACCCGGTTGATCCCAAGCCCAAGTCCATTGAAATCCACAAAATAAATACAAGTGAAAATTTAGGGAAAGCGGGAGGGGAAAATGGAGGGAAAACTGGGCCTGAAAGCAGGGGGGAAGACGGAGGGGAGAAACGTTTCGGAAAAGGCGGAAAACTAAAGCTAAACGCGACGCGTTTTCTGCCTGGCAAAAATTAAAAGCAGCTGTCAAATGCATTTGATAGTTTTTAACCCTATACGGCCACCCCCAATCTCCCCCTTTTAACCCATTCAAGCCGTGCCCGCAAAACAACAAATAGAAAATTATGCTTCAATAAATAAATTTGCCTATGAAATCAACTGTGTGTGGTGCGCGTGTGTGTGTTTTTGAGGGGGATTTTCGAGTAGTTTTCCTCTGTTTTCCCTCACAGTTTTGATTTGGTCTGAAGCAGGGAAAATGGGAAAAGCCGAGTGCCAGTGTCTGTTTGCGGAAAAGGTGCGATTAATTGAAGAGATTCCAAAGGAGAAAGGGAAGGGAGCACAACGACTGGAAGCAGGACTAAACCGAACATTTTGAAATGTTATTCAAAGGGCAAGTCCTTTTTGGATGCTCTTTTTTTTTGTATAATTTTTAAAGGGTTTACTTATGTTATTTATTTGTGAAATAAAAAATAAAATTTGTAAAGGAATTTACAAATTTATAATTTAATTATAAGGAGAAAATTTATTTTTAAAGAAAATACTAAGTAGTAGACAAGAAATATAATAAATATTGCCTGTAGAAATTAAATTAAAAATTCTATAAAATTTTGGTAAGTGAATTTTGTGTTAGTAAAATTGAAAGGAAAACTAAAAGGACCCAGGATAACTGGTAGACTGACAGCAAAGATGGCTAGTTTTTTGTTTACTCAAGCCCACACATGTGCCTTGTCTTTTGCGTCCTTCTATTTTCATTGATAATAAAAGGATAATAATAAAGTGCGCGTCGCGGCAAATATTTGGCCCACCAACAGTGCATATATGTATATATCTTTGTATATATATATATATATATATTTATATATATTTATAATCACAACTGGCATTGGAATCAGACAGGCGACCCTTTCATCTGAGTGCTCACGAAAGTAGGTGTGGTGTCGGAGTTTTCCTTTTGCTATTTATTGTTTTCGACATATTTGTGGCTCTGTTTATTTGGCGCAAGGATATTCCTTGTTCCCTTTTAGGAATCGGTTAGGTGGAGTCCCTGTGAAATCTCGCATGAAACCTTTACGGTTTTTGGGTGGCATTTGCTTAATTAATGTGAACAGAATTGCATCTGGCGGCGGAATTGCGATGGATCTAAAGCTAAAGTATGGGAAAAGGATAAGAATAAAGAGTCTGATGCAGATGAGTATATAGATTTGGATATGTTTAAGGTTTTAGCCTCGAGACAGGCCGCGATGACAGGATAACAGGCTGAGGACAAGTCTATGAGAAGCTTTAAAGAAATGCTTTTTTTGGGTAAAATATATTTGTGTTTTGTGGCTTATTTTATTTGTTATATATGTATTTTCACATATTTTTTCATATATAATTTTCTTCTTTCCCTCCCTGACTCACTTCCCTACATTTTTTCTTGGCTCATCTCTTGGGTAGCCTCTCTGCCACCACCTGTCCTGGCTGTGCTCCTAGCTTCCTTTTAGTCCAAAACTAACCTCTGGTTAACCCCAGACTTCGACTGGCATCCTTATTCGGTGCTCGACAGGAAGTAAAACGGAGCGTTGACAGTGGACAACATAAATTAACCAAAGTTGTATTTAAATCGAAAGGCGAGATTGTCATCTACAAGCGATGATTAAGGCTTCTGCGGTTTGCTACTGCGTTGCCAGCTTCTTCTACACCGGTTTTTTGACCCATTTTTGGGCTTTCAACTCCAGGTTTTGTTGCCTTGTTTTCTTTTTATTTTTATTTTTTCTTATTGTTTTTCCATTGTTATTATTAGTTTTTTCTTCCTTGGCTTTTGCCTATCGCAAATGTGCGATGCTTGCAGCCTTTTCTGGTTGCAGATACTCAACTGCAGGTAAAGAAAATGGTCAAGAAAATGTTTCAAATTAGCCTTGAAGACGTGGAAAATATAAAAATAATGAAAGAAAAAAACAATATATAACAAAATAAGTTTTATGTTTAATATAAAACCCAAATAATTGCAAAGAAATCGCTTTAATTATTTATTTATTTATTACTATTTTATTTAACATAAATTCCCACAAAAACCCAAGTAAAACCTTTACAATTTATATTTAATATTTTATATATTTTCTTTTAAGCGTTTTCAAAACTTGAATTTTGCATTTTTTGAGTGCATCTTTAAGGCAACATCTATCAGACGGCGCACAAACATAATTTGCCATTTATGACAAATTGATAATCGTTAACATATTTTGTTCGGGGCACGCACCAAGTCTGTACCTCCTCCCTCTCTCTCTCTCAGTCTGCAAAAATATGGCTAATTTGCATACAATGGCCAAAAGCCACGAGCCTTTGGTCGGATCGGGATTGTACGCACTTTTGGCTACATCGATAAGCGCCACTTGTCGCGGGTTAAAGTTCGGCAGCAAATGCACAAAGAAGTTGCAAATTGGAGAGTTTATTTATGTTTTAGTGACTGAAATTTCACTTAAAATAAGAAAAAATAAAAGTAAAACAAAAGTAAAGTTTCTAAAGCCAAGTTCTTATCTAAACAAATTTACATCATTTTTGCTAATTGAATGGTGATTAAAATATTTTAAAAAAAATTTTAAATGAGCTGTAATTAAGAAAAATAATTAAAGTACTTGAATATTGGTTAAAAATGTAAAAAAAGCTTAATTTATTAAAGTTTCTAGTAGGAAGCTAACAAATTTTAAATTCATTTTGCAGCCGGAGAAGTGCTTTTAGTATATTTGAAAATATAAATATTTACATTTTCTGAAAATTAGAAAAATAGTTAAAGTTTTTTTTTATAAATGCATATAACAAACACTTTAAATTTTATGTTAAATAGATTAAGCAACCTTTTTATAAAATTTTCCGCTAAAATACATCTTCCCCAGCTTAAAATATTAAAATCATTTCGGGCAACTTCCCCTCTTTGAGTGGAAAAGCCAGGCAGAGCGGACTTTTTCGAACTAAGCAAGGGGAAATCTAGTTCGAAAATGCTTGTTCACTCAATGAGACAGAGAAAAGCCAATGAGAGATAGACGGGGAAAGCACTGGAGAGAAAGGGAGAAAGAGAGAGTGCCAGAGAGAGCAAGTGGGGAGGACGATGAGTGAACTGAGAAAGGGGAAATTCCCGAGTGACTGAGTCACAGCTTAAGCACAGAAATGAGTTAATTTGCATAAATAATAATTAAGGCAACTGCTGAGAGACATAGGTTTCGAATATAAATATCTAAAATTATTAATCAAAATAATTGGTATATAAATATATTTAAATTTTTAAATATTTGAAATACTTATTTATATTTTATTTAATGTAAAGACTGTAAAAAACCTTCTTTTGGTTTTGTATTTAATTTATTAAGTAAAAAATCTCAAATAAATTACTTTTAAGTAAATACAATTTGTTTTTTTACTGCCTGAACCGCCTTGTAAGCCAACTTAAGCCCCAAAAACTGGGCCCACAACATGAGGCCAGTTCATCAGAAAGGCGTCAACGGACGATTGGCACACATATGGAGCCGGGAGACAAGGACACAGTGGACACTTTGGCTAGCAGAACAATATGCACTTCGTTTTTCGGGGAATCATCTAGTCCTGGATGAGGGACAATGGCGACAACAGGACTCCGCAAAAAGGATGCGCGACATCATTTGTCAAAAGTCAACTTTTTGACATTTGCCGCGTTTCGCAGCGAAAGTGCGTGGCGGCCTTCGATGCCCACCCGCAGCCCACAACCCACAATGCTGCTGTGTGTGTGTGTGTGTGTGTGTTTGTTGGGGGGGGGGGAGGTAGTGTGTCTGTGTGTGTGGCAAACAACAACAATAGCCACTCGATTGTCCTCGACTGACCGGAGCGATGTTTATCATTATTATCGCCACTCGCGCGTCCACTCAGCAAGCCAAAATCATAGGCTTGACTTGATTTTTGGCTGTTAACCGTTGACACCGACCTGGCCAGACTCTAACTGCTTTAATTGTAGCTATATTTTCCAAAAGGAAATGCCAATTGAAGATCTTAGCTGGAGGTTTTTTTAAATATATGTATATTGGCATGTTTATGTTATTTGAAATTGAAATGAAATGAAAACAATTTTAATTATTTTAATATATTTTTATATATTTTATATATAATGTATTCATCATTATTTCATGCTTAATATTTTATATAATTTTAATTTTTTTTAACTTAAGTGCATTTAATGTTCGCCTCTTGTCTTAGTTTTGACAATTACTTGAATTTTGCGTTGATTTTGGCAACTGATTGTGGTTAAGACTCCACCAATAACTGCCAGGACCTCCCACTGTTTTACTGGCTCCTCCTTATCCGCTCCTCCTCCTCCTCACCTCCCTCCTCTTCCTCGTTTCCCTTCTCTTTCTCCATCTCCAGAGAGAACACTTTCATTTAATTTCATAATTATCAGGCGAAATTGAAGGGCACGGGGCACACTGGCAAACCGAAAACCATACGAAATTGTGACACACCAAAGGGGTCTCTGGGCACTCCAGATATGTATAAATATGTCTGAATATATATACAAATTTCTATATGTATGTATGTATTGGATATATAAACCTTTGCACTCGCCCTTCACAACACTCTTGGTTGCAAAAAAAAAAAAAGAAAGAAAGAAAGCGGACCGTTGAGTTCAGTTTTTGTTTAGTTTTTGGTTCGAGTTGTTGCCTCATCTCCCAACTATGCGCAGTTATGGACACGTACAGGGATTAACCCATTGAAGCCATTGAGGGGAGAAAGTCTTGGAAGACTTTAAAATGGAATTTTCATTTATAAAATATATATATATTTTTTTTAGATTAGTTTTTTATAATTTTGTTATATTTATAATTTTCTTTTTATATTTTGGGATATTCTGAGATATTTCTTGATATTTTGTTTTTACATTTTGAGATACTTTTGAATATTTTTTTTACAAATTTAATGATATTGTTTTTACATTTTGAGAATATATTTTTTTAGTTTCACATATTTTTTGTTTGTTTACATTTTGTGGATATTTTTCTTTTACATTTTGGTATATACATTTTTTATATTTTTAGATGTTTATGAATATTTGAGATATTTTTTTTGTTAGTTTTTCATAAATTTTGATTGTTTCAACATTTTTTGAGATATTTTTTGATATTTTACTTTAATTTGTAATCTCTGACAGAGTATAAACTTAGCGGCTGCTTTCCTACTTGTTTTCTTGAGCTTTTTCACTTATTCTCTTTGTTTTCCCACTTGTTTTATATGTTTTTTTTTTTTAATTATTTCTTAAATATTCTTTTTAATCAATTTAGATTATTTTCTTTTAAAAACTATATAGAAATAATCTTGAATAAAATATTATATAATTATACCCCCTACTCAATGGGTTAATAGTGCCTTGTGTGGCGGGTGAGAGGGGGTTAAGGCTGCTGTCCACTCGTGCAAATTATTGTGAAAAACACAAGGCTGTGGAGGGAGGGTGGCAGAGGGCGTGAGGAGAGCGAGAAAAATAAGAGAAACCATTGCATACTTTTCCGAAAAATGAAGTCATCGAGCAGGAGATGTTCCCAGGGAGAGGGGAGGGTAAAGTGAGTCTCCTCAGTCTGTGTATGTCCTGTGTGTGTGTGTGTGCTGGATGGAACCCTTAATTAAATAAATTCAATATGCGCAACGGGCAGCCAAGAGCCACCCGAAAAACTGAAAACTGAAAACCCAAATATCGTCCACCTCCTACTCCATGGCTCCATGAAACCAACTACGAAATTATATGGCGAGAATGCTGGGAAATCGTCATGGATTTTAATATTTAAAAGCGTTTTCAAAAATTGTCCCCAGCAGCGAGACGGAGACGGAGACAGAGACTCGCAGAGAGCAAAAAGGAGAACGAGTGAGAGTGAAGGATGGAGGGTTGGCTTTGAGGGTAAAGGGTTGGCAGGACATTGGCTGCTGCTGCTGGCTGGCTGACCAACAGGGTCCCGGTCCCGGTCCCGGTCCCAGTACCAGTTCAGAGGGCAAACGCATCGACTCCCGACTCCGTTATGTCCCAAAAGTCGACCCGAGTCCAGGGCCCAAACCCCAAGGACCTTCCCCGTTCGACAGGCAGCGGCAACATTTTGATAAGCGCCGCCTGGCCAGCACACGCCTTCACCTCCTCCTCCTCTGCCTCCACTGCCTCCTTCCCAAAAAGGAGGCTGGGTGTCCAGGGCAGGGAAATAAAAAAGTAACAGCCTCGTCCCGGACACTCCAGTGCCAAAAGAGTGGTTCGTCGCCAAAAAAGGATATTATTTAATGAGCTACACTTTAAGCATTGGACATGGGGCTATGGCATCGGGAAAGTGGGATGTGGGTTCTGGATTCTGGTAACCGGTAACTGGGATGTGGCCTGAGCCTCCTACTCCTCATATCCTGGAATGGGTTTGACCAAATTGAGTTGACCTGTTCGTGCACTGGAAATGTGTTTAATTAATATAAATTATTTAATTTATACAAGAAGCAGAAGTATTTCTAGTAAATTTATTTAAACTAAACATTAAATTAGTTTGGTAATTTGCTCTTTGATTTTACTTCTTATTCAATATAAATACTATTCTTTTACAATACGAAATATTTTATTTATACTAATACTCTGACTATAAATTAAATATATGTATTAAAAAAAAATATATACATATAATATATAATAAGTAAATAAAGAATGTAATATGTAGATGAAAATAATATAATTTCCTAAACAAAAAACTAAGTGAAACTTAGTTTTTCTGAATAGTAATATATAATATAATATAATATTGAAAAATATTACCATATAATATATGTATAAATATATGAATAAATAATGTAAACACTTACATAGTTTTTTGAAACAATAACGAAGGCAACTTTTATTTTCTGACATAATGAAAACTTACCTTAAAAAAATAAATAGTTAAAACAAAACATTTTAATTCCTTAAACCTTTCATATATTTCCTTATCCCTTTTAATAAATATTGTATACAAGATTATGAAATTTCTCTCAGTGCAACTATTCGAGTAGTTTGCTGCATAGTTCTGCCCGGCTCAGACTCGCTTGGCTTGCATATTGAATGGAAGGCTGGGCTCTTGGCCCCAACTCCTTGCTCCTGGCTCCTGTTCCTTGTCTCTTGCCCCATGTCCTGTCAGGGGTCACGGGGATCATGTGTGAGTGTGTGTGCGTGATTAAAAATTCAATACCGAAACGAATGCGGAATTGAACGGTAAATTAAATGAGCCAAAAAAAAGGATATAACAATGGCCAGCAAGTTTCATAGAAGAGATTAAGGATTTCAATTTGTTTTGAAGTATAAAATAATTTAATTGATTTATTTGTTCATGCTTTATTTTAAACTAAATTAAATTTTAAATCTATGATACAAATATTTTCCAAGCCAAAAAAGAAATTTAAATAAAATCCCCCGCTTAGAACTCTCAAGCATCTTGAGAGAAGCCCGCAGGCTGCAAAGGATGTGTGGCTTAGGCAGGAGTGGGTTAAGACCCGGAGGGGACTCTTATCGTAATGCCCACCTTGGCAGTGCCATCATCAGTCTGGAATGTTTACATAAATTCATAAAATTATTGCCATAATCAACATTATGCATTTGAAACAAACAACAACAAAAAAAAACAGAAACCGCAAAAGAGTTTTCCATGTGCGAGGGTGGGTGGAAAGCCAGGGAAAGCGGCACTGCAGCTTCGTAATTATGCTCGCTTGATTTGCCCAGCAACATTTTCTTTTTAATTATTTATATTTGGGGATTTTTAGGCAGTCGGAAAAGGCGATTCAAAGGCTTTTCCCCAAGTCCTTGTGCCCCGGCCTGGCATGTGTGTGTGTTAGGGATGGTATTTGCATACATCAGAGACTGCCAGACTGAGTGACTGAATGACTGAGAGAATGACTGACTGACTGCTGACTGTCTGACAATATCTTTTTATGCTTTGGCAGCAGCCACCCCTCGGCATTGGTTCGCTTTCTGGCCATGTGTTTTATTAGGCATGTTAATTAAAAGACATGAAATGAAAATAATTAAAAATATGTATAAAAAAATACATACTCGGGTTTAAGTGTGTCTGCATGTGTTTCAGGGTGTGTGTATGTATGTGGTTTATATGCCACATAAACGGTGTTTTTATGAAAGGTTCATAGATATTTTGTGTTTTAAAAATTGTTAACCTCATCTAAAATATTTTTTAAATTTATTTATATACCTAAAAAATATAGTAAATATATTAGATATCATAAATATAATAAATTAAGGGAGGCTTGAGCATTTAATAAAAAATATTTCCTACATGAAGAGCCACCCTAAGCGGTTGGGAAAAGGGATGAGGTCCTTGTCAAAAATATCCACATATGTGAGCACGTTTAAATTACCTGAAACAAAACCCTAGAAACAGGTTAAGTTCATTTAAATATTAACAAAAAAATATATATATATATATATATGTACATATTAAGAAAAGGAAAAGAGAGATAAATTGGGAAAAGTGGGAGACTCATCTATTTTGCCTTTGCCTTATTAACTCATTGCTGTGGTGTCAATTTTCACAACAACAGCCTGGGAAAAACACTGAAAACAAAAGGAAAACAAAGCTTAAATATGGCAACATTATCTGCCACTCCCCCCACCCCCTTTAACCCCTGTTCCTGTCTTTGTTTCCAAATTTTCGAAGGGGAGGCGGTGGTCTTAAGTGTGGCTAATAACGCCTACAACTGAGGCGACAAAAAACAGCTGCGGGGTCAAGGCGACAGGAGGAGGTCCTGCTTGAGCGACACTTTTAAGAAATTGCAAAGTTTTCCCTAAACAAAAGGACCCAGAGTGGGAGGGGTGTTAGGACTTGAACAATACTTTGATGCGATTTTGCGGATATTAGGTGTTAATTTTTCAAAGGAGCCAAACGACATTGTACGCCCGCCGCCCTCCTTACAGCATTGCCATGGCATCGCCCGTTTGCCTTTTGTAATTTTAACTGCTTTTGGTTAACACTTTTACGCATTGCCAACTGTACCACCCTCAACCCCCTCCCCAAAAAAGGAGCAACCACCCTACCACCCTCTTAAGCACCCCACACCCTTAACCCTTAAACATTGCCATCGATATCACATGGAAGGAGCTCCAAGGAACAAGTGGGTGGGGGGGTGGCCCCGTCATCGATGGGTAAACTTTTTGGCAACTTTTTCTTGGCCACCTTCTTGGGTGTGCTGTATGTGTGCCTGGGTGTGTATACATTTTAATTGCCCCCCCCCCAGGGGGGGATATTCCTGCTAAAAACAAGCCTTGAGTTACCGTTCTTTCTCGCTCTGTCAACACAAAAGGCAGACGAGGGACAAGCGGTGGGAAGGGGGGCCACATTTATTGAGCATTTCAGCCTTTCATCGATGCTTTCAGCTAAAATTATTTTGCTCATTTTAATTATTATAACCACCAAGTACGATGGGGAGAAGTAGGAGGAACTAGAGAGCAGCAGGAACAATGGAACAATGCCATTCGAAAGGGGGAGGAAGGAGGTGAAGGCCAGGCACCATTTGCAAGTGCCGCAAAAACACAAATTTTAACGGTTATGCCAAGGCGAAAAAGGGTCCACAAAACACACAGAGAGAGAGAGGGGGTTAAGAAAGGAGTTTCCTAGGAGTTTAGAGGGGGGAACTTATAAAGGAGGGATTCTGGCCCCTCTTTGTGGTGGCTCTTGGTGGGTAAGCTGCGGCCACAAAAGCGAAAGTGGCCCCCAAACTCAATGCCAAACAGAAAAACAATTAATAGTAAAAATAATTAAATAGTAATATTTGGAAAAATAAAATATATAATATTAATAATCACATTTGGAAAGAATTTCAATATAAAATGTTTTAGAGTAACTTTTGCAAAATAATATATATAATTAATAGTGATACGTTAAATATGAATAAAGCCTTGAAAAAGATGCAAACAAATGCGAATGAAATAGTAGTAAAATATTAACCTGAACCCTAAAGATCCTTCTGGCGATCACTTTTGGTTTCCCTTTGAAACCCTATCGAAGTCTAGCACTAAGTACAAAGTTGTACTAATCCCACTTGTGATTTAACAAAAAAAAAAGAAGAAGGAAAACCTAAACAAGAAACCCAACTAGCATTAGATAGCCGGCAGAGTTTTTGGTGTTTTATTACCAGAAACATTTGCATTCGCTTCTTTATGCTTCTCTCGTTCTCTCTCTCTCTCCCCGTGGTTACTATAATTAACTGAATATTTATTACTGCGGTAGATAAAATGTTATGCGGCTATTATTTTAGTTTTACGGCCAACCAAGAAGCCAACAAGCCAACAGGCAAAACACAGGGAGCTCTAGTACCGGCTAACGCTTGAGCTTAAGCCTCAGACGGAACATGAACATGGCAGGCAACCAAAGTGGAAAGTGGCGGCGGTTGGTACATGAATATGCAATCCGAGCCAAAATGCAGTCGGCAGCAGCACCCCTGAGCACACCTGGGATACAACAGTCCACAGGGTGGAGCAAATCCAGAGCGCAGATACAAGCCATTGAACAGGCGTTGGCACTAATTGGGGTGCTTCGGGATCAGGGAACTATATAAAAGTCTAAGATGTTCGCCACTTTTTTTTTTTTTTAATAAAATGTATTATCAAAACTTTTTGTAACTTTACATTCACATTGGTTGTTGTTTTGTTGTTTATAAAGCTTTGTTGTTAAATTAATTTATGAACATTTTGTGAAATCTCTTTCTAATTTTATTTATATTTAGCAATTTTTTATGTGTTTTTAACAGTGCTGAACTTTTAAATAATAATTATTTATTATTGAATTCATTGATGAACTTTCAAGGCTACATTATCGATATTTTTTGGGAATTTTTCAAGAAGATTTCCTAATCTTTCCATTGGTGTCCCTAAAAAGTCCACAAAAAATAAAAAAAATAACATAAATACCTTCAAATGAAAGCCAAAATACAGTCAAAGTTAGCAACACAGAGATACCCTGATAACCCCCCCCTCAAACCACGGTTTCTAAGGATTGCCTCGCCATCCAGGACTGGGCCTTGGTGGGTGTAGGTAAAACAATCGCTAATTGTTTTAGGACCTTCGCTCCAGATGCGAAGGCAATAAGGTGTGAAATTCCAGCCAGCGCTTCGACTTTTGCTCGCGGCAAGAAAAGTTTTTAAGCCAGCCAAGCGCAAATTACGCATACGCCGCGTTGTCTTACGAAAACCGGGTAGGGTAGGGTAGGAGGGCATGGAATATAACTCATACGCCACGTAGCAGCTGCCGGGTAATTATAATCATTTAATGAAGTGCACGAGAACAATGAAATGGGAATGGTACTGAGTAAAAAAAAAAATACACCAAATCTAGCCCGCATTCAGCAATTGATCTATAATGATTTAATATACAAGCTTGAATTCGAAATTTAATTGGTGTGGCACAAACATGGCAAAAAACAATTTCCCCCTCCAATTTTTCACACCACCACACGGCACATGGCTAAAAACTTAATTCAGAAAAATCTAATTGCGGCGGTAATAATAGATAGACACGGTTCAGTGCCTCAAATTGGGGATGGGGAGACTATAAAAGCGGAAGCTGGAGCCAAAGCTGGCAACAGTTGACTTCCGGACAATAAAGATGCATCTGAACCTCAGCTATTTGATGGGCCTGCTGCTGGTGCTGTTGTGCAGTGCCTTTGTGGTAAATAATTGCATTATTTATTTAATTTAATCAATGAATTAATTGATTTTCCATTTAATCTGTGTGTCTCGTGTAGAGCTCTATGCCTCAGGGGGGTCCTTGCGGTCCACCGCCTAGTGGCACCCCGCCGTCGGGCACTCGGCCTCCGGGCCCACCGCCTGGTGGCATGAACTGTCCCCCACCCACAACGGCTAAGTCTGGCTGAGAGGCTTCAGAAACAGAAAAAAAAACCATTACGATCCCCAGGCTACCGAGGCTCTTCTTGCATGTGAAAAATCCTTTAGCTAAGTCTCCTTTTTTTTTTTGTTTGTTTCTTGTAAAATATTAAATATGTGTATAAATTGCTAAAAAAAAAACTGATTTTCCTGGGGATTTGAAAGGATCTTTATTTAAGGATCTCTTAATAGTAGTTTTTCTAATTTTCTCTCTTCACATTTAAATTCGAATTTTATTTATGCCATATTCGGGGAAAAGGTAACACTTTCCCTTTTCCTTTGAAATATTTCCGCCTTGCACTCGAGATAATAAGAATATGCCACCAACCAAAAGTAGAGACCTAAGACTTAAAGAATATATAAATATATATAAACATTTGTATTATATAGATGAAAATTAACGGAATTATAATAGAAATATAATGGAAATTTATGGGAAATACATATATGAGAAATATATAGAAAATAATCAGAAATATATAGAAAATATATGAGAAATATATAGAAAATATATGAAAAATATATAGAAAATTATATGAGAAATAAATAGAAAATTTATAAAAAATATATAAAAAATGTATTAAAAATATATAAAAAATATATGAGAAATATATATACGACTTACCTTCGCCCACTAATGCAATAGCCGTATCTATCAAATCTGTTTCCCATAAGTATATATCGCAAAGCAGAAATATCGGCAGCACTATCGAATGAAATAAGTAAGGTACCCAGAAAGACCAGTACAAATCCGGAGTATCTCTGTGAATATATACATATTATGTATATATATAGTTCCTATATAATAGAGAGTTAATTTCTGCTTCAAAATACTTACCAAAAAATAGGATGCAAAGAGCATCAGGCAGCCCAGAGTGTGAATAACATTCAACATCTTATAGCCCCAGGACAGAACAAAATCTGAGCTTTCCAGAGAACCCGTGGCACTCAGGGGCGGGGCAATTAATTCAAAGAAAATCAGGATCAGGGATATAATCAAACAGCCCCTACCCAGTGGCAATAAAAAGCAGCATTTTGTCAAACGGAATTTCATAGGTAAAATTTTTAAATATATATTTCAGATGAGAGATAAAGCCAAGGCAATGGTCCAAATAAATCGAAGAAAAAATGTTAATAAATACAAAAATAAAAAAATTGCTAGGTCCAGGAATTAATTAGGTTTGATGTGAAAGTATGGCTATATATTTTCTTTACAATTTTCCCGCTGGATTCCGGCTATATTCCCCAGTCAATATATATACATATATATATATATACACAACACCGACTGAGTCTGAGTCTGAGGAATTTCCCCATCAGCTTTCCCTTAGCTCATCTATTTTGCATATTTTGCCAAACTTTTCAGCTAGTTGTGCTTGTAAAATATTACACGAGGAGCACCACCCACCACCACCAGTCGATATTAAAAAAGATAAAGTTTTATTAGTTCTGCGGTGAAAATGGTGAAAATTGAGGGGGGGGTATAATAAAAGTAATAAAAGAAAATATGCAATGGCGGCGCTGGAAAATGAAGATGCAGATGAAGTTGAAATGTAAATTTTCTGTCCGAATGGAAGTTCCGTTTCAATGATTGCAAACGGAAAATGGAAAATGGTAAATGTACGAAATGGAAAATGGAAAACCCAAAACCCCCCCCTCGCTCCTCCTCTCTGGAGACCGGGGGTAAAGCAAGTAAATACGATAAATAAATGTTTAAATAAATAAGTAAATAAATATGTGGACAGCCAGTGGCGGCGACCCCAAAAACGGGGTAATGGGGGAGGAGCAGGACCTGCTGAGGGGTCCGAAAACTCCAAAATGTAATAATTAAATTGCATTTTGCGTCTGCGGCCAAACAAAATGGCGGCCAGCGTTCGAATAAGTCAGTCTGCAGGATTAACTAGACGCGGTGAATATCCTTTGAAGAGGCAGAAAAATGATTATAATAAAATAAAGGGGACAACTAAGGCTAAGTAAGCAAGAAAACATAAATTAATGAATAGGAAAGTTAATAACGTAATAGGTAATTATTAAAACAAAAGATGAATTAAAATCAGTAAAACATACATACAAAATACATAAAAAAATATTTAATTTATATAATGCAACCTATGCACAGCCTAGAAAATGATTAAGTCATCAAATTAAATAGAAGTTATTTATTTAAGAAAGGAAATATATACAAGAATAGTCTAATTAAATAAATAATAAAAGAAAGAAGTAATAAACAAATAAATAAACACAGAAAAGACTTAATACACAAACAAATAAAATTATTATGTTGATAAATAAGCAGAAAATGGATAACAATAATATGAAAATTTATCAAGAATTAAGTAACACATAAAAGAAAACATTACCTTCATTATAAGAACCCTTGAAAGGCCTAGAATTTTTCAAGACTTAAATTAAGTGGAAAATATTAAATTTTATAAAAAGAATGGAAAATTAATAATGAAAAAAGTAATATGATAAATATTTAAATGTAAAATAAAATCAGTTTTGCATTAATAAGTGCAGAATAGACTATTTTAAGATAATTATAATAAATAATAAGGGAAAGAAATATATTTAATTAGTATTATTATATTATATTATTATATTATATTATATTACTCTTACTACTGTCAAAGAAATATAAATTATATTTTAGAGAACAACGATTGAGGAGCACAACTTAACTCTTGGCAATATAATTCCAAGCAACAAACTGTAGAATATTGAATATTTTTTGTAAACTGATGAGGAAGAATTTGTCTCTGGTTTTATGCCCTTTCTGGTCTCTCCTTTCTTTTATTTTTATTATGACAAATTTTTTTTACCTATTTTCTGTATATATTTCCACTATATTTAATTTAAAACCTTACCCTTGAGTCCATACAACCCTTTTCAATGACTGCCCCCAGTGAGCCCTGTATAAATATTTATATGCCTTGGCCACAATCATTGGTTCGCTTAAACACACAAACACACACACACTCCCTGGCGTACATAAATGTGATTTTTATATTTATTTTTATTCCCCTTGAATTTTTTTTTGTATTTTTGTTTTGTTTTTGTACAGATTTTCCATCAGTCTTTGTTGCTTCTTTCTCCAGATTCCATTATGTTCACCGTAATTTACGCTACTGATGATGGCGGGCATCAATTGTGCTTGGCGGTGTGGGCAAAGGCTTACATTTATTTATCATTCAATTAAATATTTAAAATACCAAAAAATGCTTTCACCGCCGGCTGCCAACTTATTTAAATTTTCACCTCCCACACACACACACACACCTTTAATATTGAAATTGAAATCATAAATAAATGAGAAAATTTGCACAGCGTTTTCCGAGCGGGCTTTTCCAACCAACCCGTACATTTTATTGTTATATATTTATATATATATAAATGTATATTTTTTCATTGTGTATATTTTTGCCCTCGCTGCAATGTTTGTAAAATTAATTGACATTTTATTTGTTAATTAATTGTTATGGCCCGTGTGTGTTGTTCTTTGGTTGGCCAGGCTCCGGAGGCCCAGTTCAGGGGCCAAACTGGCCAAATGGCCAAATGGCTTTTCATTATTGTTATTACAAATGCCGCGGTCATTATTATTTGCTCGTTAAGAGAGCAATGCATTTGTAATTTAGTTTTGTAGTTTTAATTGCAAAATCTGTTCATTTCCTAATAATTTATTTATGCAATTTATTTATGTTTAGCGCGGGCATAAATTTGGATTAATTGGAAATGACCAAACGGCTTACTATAGGTTGGAAGTTGGTTTTCATATTACATATTTTGTCAAAATATAAAAAAAAATATATAAGTCTTTAAAAATTGGTTTGAAAACGTTTTTAAAACATGCCATAAATATTTTAAAACATTTCAGTCTTTCTTTTATTTATATTTAATATTTTTGATATATTTATAATCTATAAGATTGCTTTTTTAGAGGACTTTAAAAATCTTTATGAAATGTTTGAATGAAAAATATTCTAACAGAATTTAGCGATATATTTTTAACACTTTTTTTATTAATTGTTATATATTGTTTATATTTTATTCATTATTTTAAGACACTTTCTAGGCACTATGATAAATATTTTTCAAAATGATAAGAAGAAACAATTATAGCTGCTATTGTAAGAGTTTTTAAAATATTATAAAATTCTGAAATGAATAAATTTTAATATATTTATAATTAACAAATATGCATACATATACATATTTTTTGATAATGGTCTTAAATTGTTTATTTTTTTATATATTAATTTTTAAGGCACCATCTTTCTTAAAGCATATTTTGGTTCCTTATAAAAGGTTGAAAAAATCTTTAAAAATTCTGAAACTTGAAAATATTTTAACAGTAACCAAAGACCAAACAAATACACATTTATTTATATACATAAATATATATATATTATTTTTTGTTTAAACCTTAGCTTAATAATCTCCGCAGCTGCAGTTGCCATAAAATGGAAGCTTGCTGAAAAAAGTGAGATTTTTTCTAGGCGCGCGGACAGAAACCCCTGATTCCCGGGGCAGGGACCCATCAATTTTTACAACTTTAAATACCAGCAGGAAGTAACTTAGGCATTCCTCCCACCCCCCCATGTACCCTGTACCTCTCCTTCGGCAGGATCAGGAGCAAGAGCTCCCCCAGAGCAACATTTCGAATGCGTTGGCAATAAGAAAAAAGTCATAACAAAATTTTACGACAACTTTGGCGGCGTTGTTGCTTTTGCTGGTAGTTCCTTTGGTCGCAGAGGGGGGGTTGGGGGATAAGGATACAGGATACGGATGGATGGACCGATGCAAAATGCAAAACAAAAGGAAAATTACCAAACCTGGAAAAGAGAGAGAAGAGAGGTCCAGACGAGGCGAAGAAACGGCATTCTAATGGCCGCCATCCCGCTGCTTTCTCCTCTTTTTTTTTATTTTTTTCTCTGCTTGTCTGGGTGGTGGGTGGAGGGAGTGTTGGGGGGGGGGGGGTGGGGGGCATATAATAATCATCTATATTCATGGATTAGGATTCAATTTTTATGCCACACGAGCGAAGGTGAAAAAGGAAGGACCTTCGAGAGAGAAAGCGCGAGCGGGGCGAGGGAAGGCAACAATGAGGGTTAAATTGAAAATAAAGCGTTACCCAAAGAAGACACAGACGCCAGGAACAAGGCAGGGACGTCGAGGAGGGAGGGAATAGGAAAATGCACTGGAAAATGTATCATTAAAAAAAATCAATTTCTATTTAATTTAATATTTTTTTATACATGTGTAATTTATTTAATATATTTGTGTAAGTGTTTGAAGTCCTAAAAAAATATTTTAAACATATATTTTAAAAGATTAAACTAACTAATTCTGAATATTTGTTTGCTAGGAGAACTTATGAAAAGGTTTCACCAAATATAAGCTTACCAAAAATAACAATTAAATTTTAAATTAAAAAATTAAAGCATTATAAACACTCTAAGATATTTCCCTATTATTTTTCTCAGTGCCATTTAGCTAAGAAAAAACGAAATTATTCAAAAATTTATGCAAGAAAATATTACCAAAGAGCTAATAATTTTCCCCATCCAAGCCGCTGCGCCGCGCTCCGAAAAGGTGGCAAAGGCGCCGCGTGGGGGGCTACCCGGGTGGATTGGGTGGTTCAGTGGTTCAGTGGGTGGCTTCCCCTGCTCACCGGGTTTTGTATTAATGAATAATATCGCGGCTAAGGCGAAGGCGAAACGCGTTTTGTATTTTGTATTTTATATTTTCTTTTTTTTTTGTGGCACGCCACAGGGGTTAATAAGTAATCTGCATTTTTTGACATTTATTTATGTCTTCAAATATGTGCGAGGGAAACCCCCAACCCCTAGCAGCATTTTCCATTTCTCTCGTGCTCTCTCCGTCTTTCTCCGTCTTTCTCTGTGTTTCTGTTTTTTTTTTTGTCGTCAGAGAAATCTAACAGCTGTTCAAAGTGTCATTAGAGCAAAATATGCCCGCAATGTGGAGATATTCTGGAGAAATTTCCCCCTCTTTCATTTTCCTCGAGAGCTGTGGCCATGGAAAATGTGAATTATATGCCGAGATATATTTATTCCTTATCCTGCTTAGCCTGCACAGCTCAATCTATATTGTTTTCATTTGATTAGCGTGGAATGTGGGGGAAATAAATGTGAAATATACACTGCAGATCAAAATTTAAATTAGTTTTAGTTTTTAATACTATAAGTATACTAATACTTAAAAATATTAATTTGTTTCTTTTGACTAGAACCAGTCTAACAAACACACACATTAATGCTTTCCGAATTGATATTCGTTTATTTTAGGCCAAGATATGATTTTTCATTTCTGCCATTTGCCATTTAAAATTTTAGAATATGCCTGATCGATTCTCCTGTTTATGCAGATCAGGAAAATATAAGGTTTATGGGGTCGAAAATCACTCATTTACTGGTAAAACATATTTTAAAACATATTTTAAAAGGGTCGTATGAACGAAAATGCCATCAAGCGGCCACAGGTTGATTTTTTATTCTTAATTTAATATTTATTTTAGCTTAGCTACGTGTCTGTGCACAAATCTATATTTACGATTATGGAGGACTTAGCCTGTGGCTCCCGTTGACGTTTTAGTGTCATTCGGCGTTGGGCAGTAAATGTCCTGCTTCATGCTGCTAGTCCTGCAACCTTCCCCCCGCCTCCACCTCTCCTGTTGCCAAAAACAGGGGTGCCCGGGGCAGGGCCTAATGACAAATGCCTAATACGGCAATGGTCACACACGCAAGGACCTGCCGCCTGCCTTTTCGCTTTTGCGGGTGAAAGTGAAATTGTCATAAAAAGTGAAAGGCAACTTGGGGGATGCCTCCCAAGGAGTGGGGGGGAGGGGGTGCCGGGGGGTGATGGGTAACCGAGGGGGTGGTGCTCACATGTCAAGGTAATTTGGGCGCACTTTTTGCACTCGCCTTTCCATGGTTTTTATGGGCGAATTCAAATAGTGTTCCTACCACGCCCACACGCACTCACTCACACACATATACGTACATGTAATTACTTAGTTTATTATATTGCAAGTATCCAAGTGGACCTCCCCCATACCCTTCCTCCATCTCTGCAGGACCCTTCCCTCTTTTATAGTTTGGCAAATCGTAAAAACTTTTACAACATTTACATGCAGAGGGCAAGGAGAATTTAGAGGTTGAAGGAGGAGGAGGAGGAGAAGGAGCAGCCAGGGTTGTCGCCACCGAAAGTTTGCACTAGAGTTGCGCTCTCCGTATTTGTCTTTCTTGGTCCCCTCACCCCCCACCCCCTCCCACAGGACGAGGCTTTTTCAATTACTCAGCTTGGAGTGAAAAATCAAGAGTCCCGTCCGTCCATCCTACCGTCCAACAAAAATCATTAACTATTTTAATTTCAGTTCGCAAATTCCATGCAATTTAAATGCGCTTTCTTCTTCTGGTCGGCAAATGCTCGGCAAATACAATTAAAGCCTTGGCAACACGAAAAAAGCCAATCATTAAAAATGCACAAAAACCAAAAGTGCTCCGACCCGGCGGCGGCTGCCCTTCAAAAAGAAAATCTAAAGGCTGAAGATTGGCGGGGAAAATCTCTGTCTAGGTGAGAGGGAGAGAGGGGGAAATACCAGTCAAAGCCAGATCGAGGGATAGAAGAGGGATTAGCGGGGAGGGGGTGGTAACTTTAGAGGGGGGAAGTCCAAAGTTAACTCATTTGTTGGCTTAGCTGGGAAGTTCGAAAACTCTGCAAGTGCTCCACAGACTTTAAATAAAATTTCAATTTCTATTTAAGCTTCTTAACTATTTTGGTTTTTCAATGCCTAAAAGTAATGAATTTAAGCCAAGTTATTAAATTTTGTATTGTAGTTTGTTTTTTAACTATTTCCCGAAAAATTAATATATAATTTTTATTATAATTCTTGGCCGGCTTTTCCTCCTTGTACTGCCTCCCTTCTTAGGCATTTTTCAGGTAACCTAATCGAAGCCTGCCCATCGACGATTTTCCCCTGAATGATGGCGGAAAAGGACACGGCATATTTTCCAAGCAGTTACTCGTGTTAATTTCCACGGCCAAGCCAAAGGCAAACAAGAGGAAAATAGACAAAGCGAGGCAGGAGGCGTGGAAAAGCGTGGAAAAAAAGGGTCGCCGCTGGCTTCCGTTTTGTCTCACGCGTATTGTGTCCTGTCTCCTGTCTCCCCTTTTTTTTTATATTTACTTGGCGCGTTTTTCTCATTATTTTGGTCAGGTGGCTTGAGGTTTTCAATCCTTTTTTCTCCAGCTATTTTTATGTTGCATACTTTCCGGTGCGGTTAGCTGGAGGGTCAGAGAAATATATATACACAGATATATAGAAAATACACGACACCGGAAACGCCAAACCCGAATGGTAATAATTTAAAATTAAAATTTTCTTCTCTGTTTCTCTGTCTCTGGGTCCCTGCTTAATCGGATAATGCGAATTTTTGTAATCGAAGTTTTTTTTTGGTCGAGTCCTTGTAGTTGAGCACGGCCTTTGTCCTGGCGGGAAAATGCCCTTTCAAGGGGTTGTCTTGTTTATATGTTATTTATTTATATTTATTTGCATTTATTTATATATTTTATCAATGTATTCATTTATGTTGATCAAATGTATTTAGCTTGCCTGAAAATGTATTTTTGCTATATTCTTTGCTATATATATTCTATTGTTATATTATTATATTCATATTTCGTTATTCATCATTCTTTTTATTATAAACATGATTTAAAATTAATTTAAAAATCATTATTTCCCAGTAACTATTTTATTTCGAATTAAATCAGAGTATCAGCCACGTTGGGTTGCTGGCCTTAACCCTCCACCTCCATCTCTGGCAAAGTTTACTTTGGTGTACATGACTTGAGTCAATATATGCAGTATTTTATGGAAAGTTAACCCTTTTCCTCCATTTGCATGCCGTCGCCGGGCAGACGACCCCCGAAACCACCCGTTGTCGTCGTCCGACTTTTGTTTTAATGTCAGCAACGTCGCTGCTCAATTGTCTAACATTATCTGATTTAGCGTTTAATGCTTAACCCTTGCCGACACACGCTCCCGCAAAATAAAACAAAAAAAAATAAAGAGAGTTGGAAAAAAACAACAAGGAGCCGAGGCGCAAGGATAACGAATTAAAAAATTAAAAATCGAAAGGCAGCGACGACGACAACGAGACGACAACAAAAGGTGGAAGAAGGCGACACACACACACAGGCGAAAGGGGTGAAATGTGATTAGGTTGCGGTGCAAGGGGAAGGGGGAATGTCCTTGGGTGGTGGTGGGTGGTGGCGGGTGCTGCTGCTGATGCTTTGCCCCGCTGATTAGGCAGCGCTTCGGGGCGCAAAAAAAAATAAGAGAAGGAAAAAGGGTAGGGAAAAGCATAATTAAAACTCGCAGTGCCGTGTAATAAATGCCAAGGCAGGCACAGCCAATAAATAGCAACAAGAAAGGATGAAGGACGAAGCAGGAACAACCCTTTTTTCTGCCACCCACAAGGGGTTGGTATAAAAGAAACAATCGAATTTTAATCAATTCACATTTGCATTTTGCATTTTTTGTTTTTTGTCTCCGGGCAACCAAGCATCCAAGGATCACAAATCCGCCGCTAGGAACTTGAGAACTTCAGGAACAGGAGACTTCCTTTTTGGAGACTCTGACGGGGGCACCTGGGCGCACTCAAGGACCCCAACCAATGGATCTAATTTCGATGGTTTGACGCTCTTGAAAAGCCTTCAAGGAGCTCTTTTAGAACCTCTTTCGCAACAAAAAAAAAAAAAATGGGAGCTCTAATTGGGAATAAGAAATTAAAATGGGGAGAAAGTGGAGATATAATTTTCCAAAAATTAAGGCTATAAAAAATTAAACAAGTTTGCAATTATTTAAAAAAATGTTTTCAAAATGTTTTTTGTAGAATTGATTATTTTATTAAATTGTTTTTAAACATATTTTCCTTTTTCTCCTGGAAATCCAACTTCCATTATTTCCCTGACTAGAAAATGATTGCATTTTTCACCTCCCTAAATCAAAGGCTTAGCAGTTTTCCCAGCCATTGCCTTTGGCCTTCGTCCTGTTGCGGGCCATTTGCTTTGGCAATTTCTATTCATTGCCAGCCATCAGTTGTCCTTCTGCTTCGTCTGCATATTGCACCTGCTTTCTTTTTGGGGGGATACCTACCTCCTACCTCCTTCCCTTGTACATATATATGCACATATATATGGGAAGGGAGAGTTCCTGATTCCTGGTCAGGACTTTTCACCTTTTTCCCATCAGAGTGTGCGGCTCATCATCTTTTGGCCGGCCATTCTTCTCGGCCATGTCTAGTACCATTGCCATTTCCATTTCCATTTCCACTTCCTCGGTATGTTTTCCATTCTCCATTTTCCATTTTCCATTTTCCATTGCTGCTGCTGCTCGTTGCTGCTGTTATTTATAATTTTCGTTTATTTGCATTCGCATCCAATTTGTTTGTTCTCCGTACCTGGTCGGTGGTGTGTCCTCCTCCTGGACTCAGGTTCTGTCGTTTTTTATTTGGCTTCAGTGCTGCAATTTTTCCCCCCACATTTCCACTAGTTTCGACTTGGATTTCCCTCACTTCCCAGCTTGTGTCTGCCTTCAACCATTTTACGCCATTATCAACGTCATCGTTGCTCTCGTTCCCATTTCGTTGGCATCTTCTGTTTGCGTTTTGTGGATCGTTTGCACTGGAAGAAAAAATGTAGGAAAATAAATCGGGGAATATTTCTCTAGTATAATAAATATTTTCTTAATTATAAGGAAGAAGACGCTTTTACTAGGATTTTATAAAGATAAAATCTTATTGTTTTTTTGACATGAAAAATTTGTTCAACTTTTTATAATAATTTTTTTTTAAGTATCTTCTGAATTTCCAATATAAATACAAATTAGCTTTGAAAATTAATCAATGAGTTTTTAAGTCAACATTTTCAGGACATTTTCCTATATTTCTATATTTTCTTGCATAGCTTTTCTCAATTTTCCAAAACCTCTTGGCTTGGACTTTCTTCTTTTTAGGCATATTTTTATTTTTAAAATTATATTAAATTATTTGAATAATTCTTTAATATTTTCCTTGAGTAATTAGCAAATTTCCAGGACCTTATCTTTAGTAAAATATTTTTTTAATCTATTTTTTCTGAACTGGAAAAAATCTTAATAAAACAGGACCTTTTCCTTATTTTTGGGCAGTGCCTTGAGCCTGGCATTGTTGGGCTTGGCTTTGGCTCACCTTTGCCGGTTGTTGTCCCATTGTTGTCGCAGTCCCAGCTCCCCGATCCCCCCCCCCCCCATTGTTCGGGGCACCCCGGGAACTGCCTGTCCAGCTGTCAGAGCATATTATTGGTGTGCGGAAAATGTTCGCGTAATTGGAATGTTGACATTCGCATTTTCAGAAGGAGGAAGAGAAGGTGGATGAGGAGGGCGAGGCTGTCTTGGGCATCCCCCCCACTCCCACCACCTCCAGAAATTTGACTGACATGACGACTCCTATCAAAGTGCATCCAATGACGCCCCGCAACAAGGATATGGCCGCGAGGCCAGCCAAGGATAAGAAATGAATTCCTGTTGACTTGCACCCTGTTCCATGTCCGTGTCCGTGTCCGTGTCCTGCTTCGACAACTTGTCAAATTATACCTTGAGCCACCCCTGGGCACGCTTGTCAATATTTAAAATTGAAAAATCCAACCCCGATCTGAATACCTGAAAGTATATTCCACATCATTTCCATATCATATTCGCTCTGTTAATGTGCAAAGACAAAGCGAGAGAGAGGGAGTCCAATGAAAGCTAAAGATTTTGATGATTGCAGGGGGGTACTCAGAGTTTCGTGATACCCTAGAAAATTTTTAATACAAAAAATAATTATAGAAGAAATGTACTATGAGAAAGTCTATAAATTATTTAGGGTTTAAAAGTTCAAAAAGCTTTGTGTTAAATTTATATTTTTTAAGTCTAAAACAATAAATATAATACCCTGGAATTAGCCAAGTTCAAGAGGGAGCTGGGAAGTGCTGTGGGAGACATGCCAAGGACAACGTTGACGACAATCGGAAGACACCCTTAGACAAGGAGTCATCAGAGTCACCGGAGTCACCGGGGGTAACCATTAAGGATATATCCATCCATCCATTCATCCAACCATCCATCCATCCATCCATGCAGCCATTCATCGGCCTTGCGTCTATCTGTCGCATATATATTTCATATGAATTGGGATTGAGATTGGCTTCGGCTTCGACTTTGGGTTTAGCGGGGGGGAGGGTGGCGTCTTGACATTTCCCAATGTACTCGAAAACGATTTATTAAAAAATATCTTTGGCACGGGCGAAAACAACAAGCGAGCTTATTAAAAATTTATTACCAAGCTTAAAAAATGTTACCCCAGTCGTCCTTATGGCCCTCTCTTCCTTTATCCCGTACATACATATATTTGCTCCTTGGGACCCGCAGGGCACTTCCTTTTTTTTCGGTGGAAATTTCCACCTTCGACAACGATGACGATGACGACAGAGCGGAAACGGAAAATTGCCGGGGGCGGAGATATTGAAAGGTATTTTGGCTGATTTGTTTGAGTTGGAAATTTAATTTACAACTGTAAATG
Organism: Drosophila birchii; assembly: GCA_035046345.1. Lineage (NCBI taxonomy): Eukaryota > Metazoa > Arthropoda > Insecta > Diptera > Drosophilidae > Drosophila > Drosophila birchii. The sequence continues at coordinate 6,167,791 of JAWNOA010000043.1, read as the reverse complement.
GTTTTAAGCGGGCCACCACCATCGGGTTTTGGAGAATGGCAAGTTCTTTGGGGGGGAGAAGGGGAAATGGAAAAGCCCTGAAGGTGGAAAACTTTCAAGGCAACAGGCAGATCCCAAAAACACACCTGGAAGGTGAAGGGAAGGAGGCTTGACGGGTTTGTTAGTAATTAATATTATTATTTTTCTTGATATTTTTATGGGGCATTTGTTGTGATATTTATGTATGGTATATTATATGGTTTTATATGTGTCAACATATTAAAAATTGTATTTAAATATATATATATATATATATAATATATTTAAAAAAAATAATACAAATAATATAATAATTTATATAAAATGTATAAAAATATAGGTAAATAATTATTAATAAATAAAAATACATAAATTGAAATATTTAATAGAATATAATAGTTTATAAAATTTATATATCTATATTTATAATATTTATCTGTCACCAAAAGAAATCAATGATTAATGGTCAAGTATTCCCTTGATAAATCCTAATGACCAAAAACTCTCTCAAATTGGATTCCTGCCGCCTTTCTATATATAAATATATATTTATTTCGCCACATAAACATATATATATTTATTTATGTACACCTCCCTGGAACTTTAACTGATATATCAGTGCCTGTCTGTAGCTGTAACCTTTTTGTTTGTTTGTTTTTTTTTTTGTTGTCTTCTCCTGGCCATTGGTCATCATCATCATTAGTAATGAGCGAAACCCGAAATTGAGCCAACAGCCCAGCACCACCATCTCACCACCCTGGGGCACCGCTGATTGTGATTCCGTATCCGAATCTGAATCCATAGCCGAATCCAAGATGACAAATGATCAAATGTCACACATGGAATTTAAAGTAGCTGCAGCTGTGCGGCGACTCGAGTGGAATTTCCCAAGGATAGGGAATGGGTTGACCAGGAGGATGGGCAAAATCATGGGGTGGTAAGCAGGGGGGTTGAGAGCATGAGGTGGTCATGTGTTTAGGCAGGGGGTAAGCATGCGGCGGTGTTCATGGGGTTATTAGCCGGGGGTTGGCTGCCACTATTTTCATATATCTCTTTTTTTGATAACTGAAACTCATCAGCGACGTTGTGTCATCATTTTTATGATTTAGCTAAAATGATGAAACGAAACGAAGGCCCACGAAGGCTTAAGTGTCGAAGTATGGCAGGCAGGAGAGAGCGCACCACAGGATGCACACACACACACATGGGCTGCCCACTAAGCTCCTCCTTGGCAGTTTTCAATATTTGACAGTGTTCCAGTTACACACACACACACATACCACACATCCAGGCGGTGTCTCTGGGCCTATGAAAAATGGCAACTTTGACAGCTTGACACTTGAGCCACACACACACACGTACACATGAGACCCAGCTTCGGGAATATTTTAATTTAAACCCCGTCCCCTTTTCTTTTGGAGCCACTCTCCTTCCTGTTATGCCTTTTTGTTAATGTATTAACCACCCAACCCCCTCCTCCGCCACCCCGGCGATTGGCTGATATTTTGACAGCCAAACGTCAAGACTGACAGCTGAACCATTTGTCAGTCCAAGAGTCCTGCGAGAAGATCCTTTAATTAGTCGAGACGAAGGGGATATTAAGATGTTCATTGAGAAGAGAAATGGGAAGGGAATTTAATATTATATAAGTAGTTAAATTCCTATCTTAATTGTCCTTTAAAAAAAATACTAGATAATGTCCTTATTTCTAGATGCCTTTTTTGTATATATTATATACCTGTACAGCAGCTAGCAGCTAGCACCTTGTATCAACTCATTAATTTCTATTTCTGTTTGTCTTCCGACAGAGAGAGAGAATAAGTGCCAACATGCTATGGACCCTCCAGAGCCGCCCTCTAACCCCTTTACCCTCGTACTACTCGTAAACCCCCTTTTTTTCTAAGGACCAGCCCCCCATCTGTACCTACTCTTTGGGCTCGTGCTACTACACATATCTGAAATTATACTTTGTCCTTTCTATAACAATAATTATTATTTTGCTTCAAGCATCAGCTACAGCTACAGCTACAGCCAGGACCAAGGACCCCCAGCACCCAAAAAGAGGGGCTGCGGAAGGGCGGAGGGTGGTGCCCAAAAGGGGGAGTCGGCCCGAACAATCAGAATGCTCTCTGGGCAAAAAAAAAAAAAAAGAAAATGCAGGACGGTAGCAGGGGTTCGGGTGTCGGAGAGCCAGCAAACACTTAAAAATGCTAAATAAAACATATTCCACTTACACACACACACATACACACAGAGTACGGGGGTGGGCACTGTAGGGTTAAGAGGGGGCAGGCTAGGAAGGCTGGCAACACGGTGAGGGGGGGTTAGGAGCCAGCTCACAGGTGCCGCTTGTTAAGAAGCAACTCAGGCGGTCACTAAGAGAAATTAAGCATTTTTTGTAGAAAGTTTTTTCCAAAAAATTAAATTAAAAAAAATAACATTATTAAAAAAAAGTAAGTAATAAAATTAAATATTTAATAGTATTAAAATAATGATAAATAATTTTAGGAGAATTTGTTTGTTATAAGAAAAACAAAAATAATTAAAGAACTTTTAGCTACATTGAGTTTACTTTTTATATTTCAACTTTGTTTTAAGCTAATTTCTTTATAGAAAATTTTTTAGAAATATGTATATTTTTTATTTTTTAAATACATTTTTAAGATATGTAACTAGCTATTAAAAATATTAAGAACACACTTTTCCTCCCTGTGTAGACCCCCCCTCAAAAATAAAAAGAAAGGGAAGCTGGGTAGATTTGGGTTGGCTTCGTTTTCGTAGGGGCCTGGGCCTGGGTTATTTGCAATTCATATACGGCAGACATCGCACACACACACACACCAACACACACGCAGTGAAAAAAATAATTTGCAAAAGTAGCGTCGTGTGACAATTGCCGAGCCTCAGACCCCGGCCAGAATCTTGAGCCTAGAAGGGAATGGAATGGGGCGGAGAGAATGCTTTTCGTGCCCAACTATAGATGCCGTTGTTGTTGTTGTTGTTGCTATTTGAATTTTGAGGACATTGTGATGAGGCTTTAGTTTGCAAATCTCCTGTACACACACACACACACACACACACACATGGCACATGGCCCTTTTTTACAAACGCCTCCCTCTGGCCACCCCAGCAACCGGCACCCATTTCCCTCTGACGCTACTTCAACGCTTGATATCACATAGCCATGGCCAGAATGGCAGCTTCTCTTAGCCATTTCTCCTAGCCATTTCTCTTAGCTTTTCTCCCTTGCCCTAACCTCAGTTGTCTTTGCCCCACCTACCCTTTTTTTTTGCCCCACTCTTTGGTCTGCACTTGTTGTCGTTGCATACTTTTAAGAGCTTTTCCAAGATGAAATCAACAGAAAGTTTGGAATATGTTTTATTAATTCCTTTCTCGATCTTATTTCGTTTTTTATACATAAATATATAAATAAAATAAATCAATTATTATAAGCTAAAAAATGCATATTTTAAATATTTTATTTTAATTTTAAAAATAAAGAAAAGAAAACCTTTTGAAAATAATTTTATAATTTTATTACTATTATAAATAAATAGTCTTTAATATATTTTCTTGTTATGTACCTATACTTATATATTATATATCAATATAGATATACACCACATCAATGACATTTCCATGACTGGACTCTGAGGATTTTCCGGAGAAAAGCTCATTAGCTGCTGAAGGAAAAACCTCCCTCAACTCTTTTTCTTTCTAATTCTTTAGACTTTTCTGCAATATTTTTTTATAATAATAATTTTTCGCCCTTCTTACTGCTCACTCAAGGGGGGCGAGGGAAAATAAGTGCGAGGGGTAGGTGTCATAAGGGTGGGAGGGGGGTTAAGGTGGCTAGGTGCCAGGTGAGGTGGTTGCATCATCAACGCTGGTGCAGGTGTCACGCCCAGTCCGGACTGTCGAGTGCGCTTATGGCTGTCATGACGCCCATAACATTGTCATCAACATTAGTTTTACCTGCCTCTATGTCTGTGTGTGTGTGTGTTATGGGTGTGTGTGTGTGCGTGAGTGTGTGCGAGTATGGAGTGCGTGGAATGGCCGCCAGGTGGCGGGGAGCAACCCCGTTTGGCACGCTTGCCTTTGCTGCTGTTGACATCGTCACAAAAATTGGTGCAAAACGCTTCAGTCTTCTGGCTGGTTAGTACTTTGCTGCACTGTCAAAAAAAAAAAAATGGGGAAAGCGTTATACATATATATTTTTTTTGTATTTTTCCTGCCATATTATAACTCCTTAGGTCTTTAAAGTAGAAAATTATGTTTCAGGCCTTCTAAATTTTATTTCCTTATTAAATTATTTATTATTCTTATATTTTATATTATTGTTTGTCCTAATCTTGTATTAAATACTTATTTGGCTCAGTGGTTTTGGCCATCTTGGCTTGTATTACGTCTTCGCACTATTTATTGGTAGCCACACGAAATGTAGGCTATGCTATGGTGTCCTGTAGAGTGGACCAAGCAAGGATAATTTCCTAAAAAATTTTTTTGTTTATATAATAAATATATTATTTTATTAATTTAATACAAATTATTAATAAAATGAGAAGAATTCCACATAAAATAATATTATTTACCAAGCCTTCAACACTGCGTATGAGTAATGTACGAAAAAAATAGCAAAGAACCAAGAAAACAATTATTAAAATAATAAAAACTAAAGAGTTTAGAAATATACCTAATGATGGCTTTTGTTTGTATTTATATATATTTTTAATTTATATATGAGAACAAATACAATGGGACAGCTCTTGATAGTTGTCCTTTGGGCTTAGCATTTATCTTCGGTCCGTCCTAAGCCCACACACGCTCGCTCCCATAATTAAGCGTTGACTATTTGTAATTTTTAATAAGACAGCCAAGGGTTCTGCTCTGATTTTTAGCCCCTTTCCCGCTTGTTTTTTATTATTATTTTTTTTTATATTTTTTTTTTAACGACAAAGCAGCGCCCATACACAATATAAAATAAGCATGAATAATTAGAATATGTTAAGTGTTTGGTGGGTGGCGGCCTAGCACCGCATATTGTGTATTTATATACAGTCAGTCGCACACATACCTGGGCAGAAAGAAAAAATACAGGTGCTTGAGTGGTGGCCCACCTGACTTTTTGTCATTCAAATGAAAACTGTACATACGTTGTCGTCATCGTTCTCGGATTCTTTGTCGTCACAGTCATCATCAACAGCTCAACACACACACACACACACGCACAGGTAGAACACACACCTACAGAGGCACCTGCTCTGATTGCTTTGTTCAACGCTTTTTTTCCTTATTTCTTATTTCGCTCACAATTCCTTTTCTCTGTTTCAGTTTCTGCATCTTTTTGCATTGCATACACTTAGGCGCGGACTTGCGTGTGTGTGTGTTGTGTGTGTTTGCTGATTTTTTTCTGTGTGCAAGAGCTTGCAGTGTATATGTGTGTGTGTGCTGCATAGAAAAATTTACAATGCAATTGAGTATGCAAATATTGCCTACTTGTCATGTAGACAAATACACAGTCAGCGAGCGCCTTTCTCCTCCTTTCTCAGCCTATCTCTTTCTTGCTAGAAAAACTGCATACATATGCATGCTATGAGTGTGTATGTGTGCGTATGTGTGTGTGTGTGTCCTAGTGTGTATTTGTTATTGTTGGAGGCGTTGCATTGTGATTGTCGCAATTTTCCAAATTAAAATAACAATATGGCTAAATCTCAGCAAGCACAACTGTACCTAAGATGAGATTCTTAAAAAATAGGAAGGAGGAAAAATTGCAATAAAAAAAGATGAAAGAAGAAGTAGGAAAAGGGGAGTATATAGGGGTATACTTAGGATTTATTGGCCTAAAAAATAATGCCTAGAAATTTATAAGAAAATAAATAAATAAAATAAATAAAACCTTAATATGTTTTTATCAAATTTATACTAATTGATTTATTTAAAAATATTTGTAATTATTTATTACCTATTTATTATTATTATTTAATTATTATTAATATTAGTATATTTCTTTTAAATATATTATTATAAGATATATATAAACCCAACCCCGCCCTAATACAAAAACCTTTTATATACCAATTTCATCTCCAGCTTAGCATCCTGTCGCGACTGACATTTATGTTGCTGCCATTTATTTATTACAAATTGTTTGATATTAAAAATGTATGCCAGCGAAACTTTTCACAGCGAGTAAATCATTATTTCCGGGACAGGATCTGGGGTCCTGGGACAATGGTTATATTTGTTTTTCCTTGGGTGGATGGCCTTCATATATGCATATAGAATGTCAGGAAATTAATGGCACTTGGCGGAATTTATGGGCCCTCTGATATTTATGCGTCTTCTTCGTGAGAGGTCCTTGGAGACCGCGGCTCGATATCCTGTTCAAAGACTTTTGCCCGCCAAAACCCACCCACCCACTCACCAACTTCATTCATTAATGGCCTTGTTAGAGGCCACCACCTTCTCCTCCCTCTCCCCATTCCCCTTTGCAGTTGGCTGAAAAAGGATCTCTTTTGTTTTTTATTATTTTTTTTTGTTTGTTGCTTTGCAAAATAAATTCAATTTGCCAAAAGCCTGGTCCCTAACACACATAATGCAATTTATTCGGACTCACTCGTAATAAAAATTAATAACAAAAACGTGTCGGGGGCCAAAAAAGGCAAAGAGTTCGAGGCCCAACTAATATGACTTGGCACAAACGGCAAAAAATAATAATAATAATAATGGAGAGAAAGGGTTTTGCCAGGGATGGCCAGGATATACTATCTTCCATCTAATAAAAATCAAACAAATTATGCCAACAAACTAGATTTCATAGCTCCTTTTTATATGCGTTCCCTTGTCGCCCGGTGATTTGCTCAATAACCCTTGTAATATAAACACAAAGCCCACATGGACACCGGACCAATGACTCCTGCCCATGACATGACTTTTTTTTTGGCAGCAGTCCATCAGGGTGCAAACAGCAAACACCGATGGGAAAAAAGGACATGACTTGGAAATCACTTAATCTACTTGGTCAGGATGGGGGCGGGGCAGGACAGGGCAGGGCAGGACAGGAGCGGAGCGGAGGCAGAAGAACAAACAAAGAAACCAAGAACTGAGAACTGAAACCGAAAGTGAAACCGAAACCCTTTCGACTTAAGGGTCCTTGCGCCTTCCACCCCCCACCAAAAGAAAAGGCCAAGAAAAAAGGCTAAAAAGGCAGAGACATGCGGGCATGCACTGGAAATTCTAAAATTGATTTATTTTGATTTTCCAAATTACCCAAAAATTTTTTTTAATTTGTTTTCAAAATATTTTCCTTAGATTTCAGCAAAATTAAAAAGGATTTTCTTACCCAATTTTTCTAAATGATTTTTTAATAATCTTACAAATTAAACTCGCTTTCACTTTACTAAAACAAGAACGTAAGCAAAGATATATTTTCCAGTGCCTTTCCCTTGAGTGGGTTAAGGCTACCATGGGGTGGGGGTGGGGTTTAGCCGAAGGACATCCGCACTGAATAAACAAACCATGACAACGGCATATTTCACATATATGGGCATCGAAATTATTGCAAATCACTAAAACCAACAACGAACAAGGCAGAAATAAAAATACAAAAAAAAGAACAAGAAAAACCCCGAAAGGGGTTGGCGTCGTAATTGAATTCAATCAAAATTGTTTGGTCCATCAAACAGACAATTACAAGCGATACATTCTGGGGAATTTGCAGGGTTATAAAAAGGATATATACATATACATATATATATATATATAGCCATCATCATCCATCCCCCTGGAGTTGTCAGTAGTCTGAACACGAACTCTCAGCCAAGAAACCGAGGAACACACACGTAGACAAGCAATTTGTCAATCGCTCGATTTGATGGGCTTCTCGGGGATATATGTATATATACATATATTATATCACAACCCTCGCGGCGGCAAAGAGTTGCAATTTATTGGCAGGATGTGGCGGAGGGTAGAAGGGGGGCAACTTAACCATATCCGATTTGGTGGGTTCGACGATTTTTAGGGGATTTATAGAGAAAAGGGATTAAGGATTTTTATTGAAGTGAAGAAAAGATAGATCTTTTGAAGGATTGAAAGAGCTTCTTAACCGATCCTTTGCCGGAACTTCTTGCTATATCTTATATTTTATATCTATTAAAATCTATTAAATTAAAATCCAAATTGCATTTATTATTGTTTCCTTCACCGCTTGACCTGCTGCCCGTTTACCAATTTCCTTTCACTGACCTATGAGTCCTTATACTCCCCTTTGGTCCTGGGTTCCTTTCCCTTTATCTCTTCTTTTTTTTTTTGTGCAAAATCACTTGACCAATTTGTCAAGTGGCACTAAAAGCGGGGTTGCGTCTGCCTCTACGTCACTTTTTTTGTTGTATATATTTTCTTCTATATTATTTTTTTTCGGGGGTTGCCTGATGCCGCGTGCTACTTTGTCGTCATGGAGTCATCTTGTCGTCCTGTTTGCGGTGGTCTTTTGAGAATTTGCCATTATCCTTGTTACAATTTGCATGCATTGTGGTGCCATAGGGAAAGCCACACCCCTCCTGGAAGACCTTTTCTATGCAGTTAGAAAAACAAAATGGTTGAATTGGAAATGTTTTTAAAAAAAAGTGGAAATCCAGGAAAATGTAAGATAATCAAAAGGAAAACAAAAATGTAAAAAAGAATTAAACAAAATGACAGATTTTATTGGTAAAATAAAATAAGGAAAGGGGTTTTGGTTAATATAAATATTAAATTGTGAAAAAAACATAAAAAAACATTTAAAATATATTTTTAGGCTATTTTAACTAAGAAACACAATTTAGCAGCAGACTTAAAACCTAAAATGGAATACAAATGGGAAACAAAAATTAATTCATTTTATTTAGAATTATTTATTTATACTAAAAAGTATATAAAATATATTTTCCGTTGAAAAGAAATTTAAAAGCAAACTTAATATCTTAACATTAAATGGAAAATACAACAAATTTAATTAATTTCATTAAGATTTATTATTATTATTTTATTTACCATTTTTTTTACAGTGCAAAACCCATATCTAGCCTAAGAAAAATCCAAAGAAAAACGACCAAGCCATTCATCCATACATCCATTTCCATTTTTTATACCATTTCTCGGCCGAATCTCACCGACAGAGGCTAGTGATAAAAAATCCACTTGTCATGGCTGTGCCACCCTTAACCCCTGCCCGGCCCCGCCTCCCCTCTTAACCCCTGCCTATCATCCAAGCCCTCCTCCCTTTTTTGGCCACTTATGCCCGGCTATTTGCTTATTTTTTATGATTTTATTAGCTGCAAAAACAAGCAATCCTGCAACAATGTTTATTGGTTATATAGTGTTCTCCAAGGAACAGGGTTTTGTCCTGATCCTGGTCTTTGATGTGCCCTTAAAAATCATAAGCGTGAGTTATGCGTTATGCCCACCATTTGTCCGGGGTTGTTGTCCTATGTTTATATCTGCTGTATATCTCATATATGTATCATATATATATGGTATATGCCATATCCTTGGGCAAATTGCTAGAGCGATTTGGCCTGATTTGTGTGATTTGATTTGATTTGATTGTGTAAAGTAATGTAATATGGGGAGAAAGTGAACTGATATCCTGATATTGGACCAATTTCAGCTCCAATTGAAGCAATCTGAAAGCTATTGATTGAAGGGATTGGAAAATTGCAACAAATAAAGGGGTGAATATTGAGGGAAATAGTAGATGGAAATCAATTGTTAAGATTTCCTTTTTTAATTAAATTAAAAGGACAACAAGAACGTTAAACTAAAACTTGTTAGTTTATTGAATTATCTTGTAGAAATTATGGCAATAAATTAATACAAGTTGTATAAATAAATACAAAGAATTAAATAAATATATTTTCTTAGTCTTTATTTGTGCTTTTTAATATTTTATAGGCCTTAAAACGAATAAATAATAATATCAAAAACGTATAAAAATATAAATAAATCTATTTTCTAGTAACAAAAATTGCCTTAAAAATTTAAGGCTCTCGTTTAAATTATATTTAGAGTTTTACCAAAAGTTGAGACACAACTTGAAGGCATCTTCAGGGCGGGAGAATTTAATTGCTCTGTGACCAGAGCTCCGGCTCGGTTCAATTTTCTGTCTGCCCTCCCCTTTCCCATCTTCCCTCACCCAGTCCCGCTCCTTCCCCCTCTTCACAAAAAAAAAAAAGACCAGAATTCATTTGAGCCATGGCCATTTCATTAACTGGCCAAATGGCGAACCAAAAACGCTGCGGCGATTAGTTCACAGTCATAACACACGGCTGATTCGCATTCGCAGTGGCTCTCTCCCTTTCCCCCGCTCTGAAACTATAAAATTTTATGACTTTCTACAGGCTGGCCACACTCACACTCACTCACTCGGCACTCGGGCACACACTCACGCTCAATTGGTTTCTGGTTTTTTCCATGTTTGCAGGTAGTTTAAGCCCCATTCTCACTCCCACAACACCCCCACAACCCGGTGGCCTTTGTTGGCCAAATTGCGCAAAATGTTAACAAGCAATTGAGCAGACAAACAAACAACTGTTGCCCTCCGGGATGGGTGGAAAATTGCAGCCTAGGGGTTGGGGCTAAGGCAGGACATGCCACGACTGGACTAGGAATGGGGGGGCAGTGCCTGCCGCGTTGATTAGTTTAACGCGTCCAACGTAGCGGAAAGTTGCGACGTCTGCTCATTAAATTGAACCGTCCTTATTAGTTTGAATGTCCTTGCCGCCGTTGGCCCACGTTGAGGGCTATAAAATGTAATTTTATATTGAGCCAGAGAGCTAGCTAGCTACTTCATCGGCCAGGTCTTGTCCGTGTGCGGTTTTTATGGCCTTTGGAGGCGATCAAGTACAGTCCAGTCACACGGGAAAAAAATAGATTGCATTTATTTTGGCTTTTAAAGTGCTTAAAAAATTAGAGTTATAAATAAGCATTTGTCTTGCTGCCTTTTCAGCCTATAAAAGCTATAATTCCCAACAGTTCAGAGATAAATTTATATCAAAAATTATAATAAGCATTTAATTGGAGTCTAATGTCTAATGAAAACTAAATTTAAACTAATAAACAAATTAAATTAAATTTTTTTTATATGTAGCAGCACTGAAAATTCAAATTTTAAACTATAATTCTGGCTTTAAATAGGAAAAGGACACCAACCAAGGGGTAAAAGAAGCAGCGGAGCTTAACTTTCAATATTGACACAAGTTTCGGCGCTTCAGCTTCAGTTTATCCACCCGCTGGCGCATAATAACTGTCAAAAATCTTTCAAATTTTAATCAACTTTATTTTTAGCTCAGTTAAAACTTTGCTGGCTTCTCTTCTCCTTTCGTTTTTTGTTTGTTTTTTTTTTTGCTTTTATTTTTGGTAAACAAACAAACACACATGAACATTAATGTAAATGTGCGAGGCAGGATGCCAGGATATGCCCGTCGCCTCCCCCTTTTTCCTGGCTGGAAAAGTATTAAAGACGCATTTAATTAAGTTGAAATTGTTGGCTGAGGCGGCTTCCAGGGCGGCGTTTGTGGTGGTTAAACAATCAGCCAAGTTTTCCTGGCCAGGTAATCAGGGGAAGCCCAAGACGGCGTCATGATTTTTGTTAGCTAAACATTTCATCATTTTGAAATACCCATATAAGGGGTTTTGGGTTTTCTCATATTTCTGTGACAACTTATCTTTATTTTTTTATGTGCACAAATTTTCTATAAATCTCCAAGGCCACTTTTTTGGTTAAACTGTACTTACTGCAGCCCCCTGGCTTATCCGGAGAGCAATTACAATAAGGCATCTATCTCCAGGGCCGAAAACCCCATCCCCAAAGATGCCAGAAAACTTTGATATATTGTCAACTATGTTTGCCTAGCGCTTAGGACAACGTCCGCAGGACCAACTCCCCCCTATAGAGATATACATATATATATATATTTCCCTCTGATGCCGCGCCGCTACTTTGTCTTGTGCATGCCAACAATAATTTTTGATTAAAGATGAATTTTTAATTTAATGTATCTCGCAGATACGAGACGCGCAACCGTTGGCCGCCGCCGTATCCGTATCCGTGGTAAAAGCACGATGGAAAAACATCAGGGAAATGAGGGAAAAAACGCACGAAAATGTTTTTTAATCTCAACGGCAAACGGAAGCGGAAATCAAACGACCAGAACAGCGGCCGAAAAACCTAAAAAAAAAAAAAAAACACAGAAAAGTCAGAGAGAAGCCAGAGTTGGAATCAGGGGCGAGGTGGGGCGGTGGTTCAGGTTTTTGGAGGCGACGACCAAAGTATCAAACAAAATTTTTAATGTCTTCTTCGTCCGAGTCTCGTTTTTTGGTGTCTTCTGCCTGGGCGCCTTGTTAAAAAGCCCGCGAAATTTCTCCCTCCCGCCAGACCATTTCCTTGTTTCCCAATCCATCGAGCCGCGGCCGGCACACACACACACACCACCCAAGTATCCAACACCCACCACCCATTCACCCCCTCAAACCTTGACCCAACCCCAACTCCTCGGGAAACGGCCTTTGATTTTTTCCGAAGTTTTTTCACTTTTTTGCTGGGCATTTTTCGTGTTCTTACATGAGGAGTAATCGTGGATTTTAAGGGTATATATGGATTAAGTTTAAATAAGGAAAACAATTAAATAATATAGAAAATATATTTAAAATTTAAAAATATAATACATACAAAATTTTATAAATGTTTTTTTTTTTTGTGATGTTTAAAAAATAAAATATTTTATTTAAGGTGTTTGTATTAATTACCTAAAGATTAGGTCTTTGGAAATATAAAAACTAAAAATATTAAAACATTGATTAGAATCTTATAAAAATATATATCTCTATGAAAATAGTGATAGAATTATTAAAATAATTATATAAATAATTATAAATTTCCACTAGATCCTACTTTCTAAATCAAAAAGTAGAAAATGCAAAATCTGTGATAGGAAATATAATAAAGAAAATTATATATAATAATAAATGCATACAAAAATCTATATACAAGGTATTCCCTAGTCAAGTTTTTTAATCCAAACCTTGTCTAGTTGTCTTTTTTTTTTCTTTTGCTGTGCCTTGGCTCATTAGGAATTTTTCTTCGCCAGTTTTTGTTGGAAAAGCGATAAAAATTTTAAAGGCCCAACCCCGCCACCCCCAGCGTCTGCCAAATGGTGTTTAATGATTTATGAATAATCGCCATTTTGCATTTGAGTATTTTGAGTATTTGTGAGTCCCACTGAGTCCCTGTGAGTGGTGGTAAAGTCAGTCAGTCAACGCACCCGAAAGTCCATTTACACGTTTCGCTGGTAAAGGTGAGGGCTACTTTTTGCTCTCAAGGAGGCGGGAGATGGGGCGTTATCAGTGCTTTTCTGGGTGGTTTGTCTACATTTTCTTTTGATAATTTTTACACCGAAATTTGTTGTGTTGTTTCCCGCTGACAATTTTCCACTTGCGCGTTAAATTTATATATATATATATCTTCTTTTTTTCCTTGACAAACACGCGCCGTTTTCCGACAGTCTGGGTTGGGGTTGGAAAATGGATCGTTTGGCAATTAAGAACTTTTTGTAATTGAATTTCTAAGCTGGGAATTTTTCGTGTAGAGAAAATGTTATGGAAAATGAATTAAAATATATATATAAGATATAAAAATAATAAAAACATAAAATTAAAATAAAAGAATGAAAATCTTATATAAAAAACATTTAAATCCTTTTGTAAAGCACATGTTTTTCCTATCAAAATCCCATTTAAATCCCATAATTTTCCTAGGTTACAAAATCCCCCTATTATATGTTTACCCTTAGCTTCCCCGCTTAACCCATCAATTAACCCCCTGCCAACCGAAGTTTCCACGCAGATAAAGCGATCAATTCCGTTTCAAATCAAAAGTCAGCTGCCATTTAACGTCCTGACAGCAAACGCGACTTTTCTGGCGAAGGGGAGAAAAATTGCAGAAAAACCAGGGTAATAAAAGTATTAAGAAAAACACACACACTCCATCCAAACACACACAAACCCATCCGGCGCCCACACACTCCTCCTCTCTCTCTTTCTTTGTAAGAAAGCATTTGCCTATCAAAAAGTTTTGATCTTTGATTGTCTGGCTTGGCTTTTTAACTAATTTGCGGCACCAAGAAAGACACCTTGCCACACACGCCCCACACACACACCCACCCAGCAGCTCAAATGCTTGGAAAACGCGCTCAAACCGCATGCAAAACGCGTCACATGCAGTCACTAGGGAATTAACGCCCCATACACACACACACTCTCTTTTACACTCGGAGAAAATTTGAGGCATAGAAATTATAGCAAATAAAAGAGGTTTAATAAATTATATTAAATTGTTGGTTAAAATTTGACATTTTTTGAGTTCAAATATTTATGTATATAAAGAAATAAATTTTTTTATCTTTGAGTTCTTATTTTTGAGTTTAAAAAATATTAAAATATATTATATATGTAAAAGAAATTCATTTTTAATATTTAAAATAATATTTCCATTAAAATAAAATGCATTTAGTAAGAAAAGTACTAAATATACGATTTATATTAATATATATTTAACATAAACTTGAAAAAAACTACATATCTCTAGAGTCCTTCGGAAAAAGGTGGCTTAGAAAACATTCTAAATTGTTCTTATTTGGAATAATAATATTTCCATCAGAAAACAATATAAAAATCATGAAAAATATAATTTAATACAAATTTCGCTCTGTGCAGCCCTTACTTAACCCCCCTCTAAAATTCGAAAATTTTGCATACGTTCGCCCCGCTTAAGCTGGTGGAAATCCCAGCCAGGAGCATGGCCCATCGCCTAAGACACACACCCTCAGGCCGATGGCTTTTATTTGCGCAATATTTTTCTGATAATAACAAATTCGCGAATATGTTTATCTGCGTTTTCATTGCCGTCTGTTTTCTTTTTTTCGCCTTTTTCTCCCCAGTCGAATTTTCCCCCGCCCTCTCTCACTCTCAGAGTTTTTTTTTTTTTGTATATTTCTGCGGGGTTTTCATTTGGATTTGTCCTTTCTGCATGTCTTTGCCGCCTTGGTTTTTCCTTTCTTTTTTTGTTGAGCTTGCCACTAATTCCATTTGAGACGTAACGAAAACGAAAATGACATCAATTTATTTGTGTATTGTTGTTTACATCTTCCTCCTTTGGCTTTCCCTGCTTACCCCCGACGCTTTTCATTGGCCGGGACCGCCCTTGGCTTTTCATTTTCTTGGTGACAATATCTTGAGGGGCGTCTCATAAAAAAAGAGGAGGGTATAATCATACCCTATCCCCTTTTTCCATTTTTTTTTGTTGTTCGCCAATTGTTTGCCAAAGTCAGTTAATTGTGTTTCCCCGTTTTGGCAGAACTGGGAAATAAATATATATATATAAAATATATGTATAGGCTTGGGAGAAGCTCAATTAGTTGGGAGGGAAAGTGCCCCCAAAAGGCGGAATATATATATTTTATTTAACTTGAAATATAAGAATAATATAAGTGAAAAACTACTTATTATATATATTTATTAAATTTTTACGAAATTCATAAATTATATGCTATATTTTTATATTTATTTTTACCATTTAAAAAGCTTACTATTATAGTTCATTGATTAATATTTTTAATTCGATTTCGGGGTTGTCAATAAACAAAAAAAAAGGTTATAAAAACCATATTAATAGCCTGACGATCTAATAAAATTGTTATATTATTTTTATATATTTTTTTCAGGTGGACAAAGTCAAGCTTCGCGCAAAGAACATCTCAAAATATAAGCGAGTGAGTATAAATTTATAAAAAGTATTTTGATTTTCTTCAAAAAAAAATTCGGGCTATTTTCTTTTAATCCTTATTTTAAATATACTATTTGTCAAAATAATAAGTACACAAGGTAAAGGTTTGTTTCATATATTTATATATATTTATTTCCTTTACCCTTTTGAGAGATTATTCCTATATACAGTAAATCCTTAGATTATATGATTTTCCTTATCTAAAATATTGAAAATATATCCCAAATATATGTATATTCTTCTAGAACTCCCTTTACCCTTATTTCTTTTTTCTCTCGTCTCGTCTGAAAGACTTTTCCCATTGGCCGGCATAGCTTTCGGGCATTTAAAATGCAAACAATAACAACAATTACACCCAAAGGATCAGTTGAAAAGTCAATAAACTGCCGCCGCGGACAGGATGTATCGGGAAAATGGGGGAAAATGGGAAAAAGGCGCCAAAAAGCGAGACCGCAAAATAACCGCAAAAAGTAAACAACATTCTGGCGGAGAGCTTTGCGCCCTTCAAGCCTTTTCCCTTCGTCTGCCCCGTGGCGCAACCTTTCTCTCCTCTGTTTTTTTGTATTTATTTTATTTTTTCGTTATTTACAAAAACCATAAATCAATTGGACACGCCACACACACACAGACAGGCAGAGAAAGCAAACAAATGCAAATCTATTTTTAAATGCGAAATAATATGGAAAAGGAAGACAGCAGCAGAAGACAACCCCTAAGGGCCATGCGTTGAAAATCGAGCGCCGAATAAAATCCAAGTAAAAAAAGGGGAAAAAAGTGTACAAAGGATGTGGGGGCAGAAAAGGTGGCAAAGGAGCCGGAAAACTAAGGGGGGGAGGAAGGTCTGAGGAGGCGGACACTGGGCAAAAGCCACGCGGGAAAAGCCGCTGATACGGCATGTGGGAAAAGTCGAAAAGTTAGCCAGCAAGAAAGCAAAAGCTGTTTAAACTCTTTAAAAATATATATGGTAAAAAATGTATAATAAAATTCAAAAATATATTTTCAACTGACAAATCGAATATTTTAAATACTTAAATATAATTTTTTAATTTTAATTTACTATTTAAGACCTTAAACTGTTTTTATTTCCCCGAAAGGAAAGCATATCGAAGGCTAAAACAGGAAAAAAACTTTTAAGGCTCATTAAAAGTAAAGAAAACATTTATAATAAAATAAAGAAAGATATGTTCAAGTAGTTTAAATGTTTAAATATATTTTTAAAATTTAAATTTATTTTTGAAGGCCTCAAACTTTGTATATTTTTTCCTTGAACAAAACACAGATCGAAGGCTGCACAGATGAGCCGCCCTCTGGCAATAAAAACAAGCCCACAAAATATACAGCAAAAAAAAAACGCAACACGAACAATAAAAATTTTACAATTTTTTAGTGAGGGAAATTCTGGGGGTTTTCTCCCGGAAAAGGTCTGCTCTGGGCTGCCCATAAAATGACACACTTTAAGGTCGAGTTGCGGTCTGCCGCGAGACAAGAAAAGAAAATATAATAAAATAAATAAAATAGCAAGAGTCCAGATCAGATTTCCTAGCCGTGGGGGGGTGCGGTGGAAGGGTTTAGGGAAATGGCAAGGGAAAATCCAAACGAAAACCTAAGCAAAAGGGGCAACCACATTAGTTTTGATAGACTTGCACGCATGTCCCTCAGCCAAACCTTGGACGTCGTCCTTTTGTTATGTAAACAAATCAAGCGCAAGAAAATGCCAGACACAAATCTGATTTCCGTTTGACGTTAACCCCTCTCCATAGCCTGGCCACATCTGCATACCTTTTAACCCATGCCGACACCCTTTTCGGGTGGCAAAGTGGCCGGCTTATTGGCTTCCGGACAGAAAGGGTTCTTACTGTTTGGGTTCTTCTTTCAAAGAAGACACTCCCCCATAATTTTAGAGGAGATTTTCTCTTTATTATTTAGTTAATAAATATTTTAACTATTAACTTATAATTTATTGAATTTTTTGAATGTTATTTTCTTTTTTATTTATCAATTTCCTAGCTGTTAAATTGAGAGTTTAGTTATAAAAAAAATATATATATAAAGAGAAAAACTCTGGCAAAGAAAAGCTAAAAAAATCAGGTGACAAAAGTTGCTACAAAACCAAGAAAAATCTAGAAAAAATCACTACAAAAAAATAACTATAGTAGATGGTGCGCACTTATTAACATAAATCAAAAGAATTTTTCCGAGCAGGAAAATGCAAGAGAAAGCCGCCAAAGGGTGGGGAGAGGAAACTAGTAAAAAATCCAGGGGTGCCTAAATCTGATTTAATTTCTTTACAAAATATATAAAAACTATATAAAAAAAAACCCTGGGATAGGTTTAACTACTTTTCCTATATTTCTGTGAACCTTGGGAAATCCTGCCTGAGTGCAGCTTTCGCCCCCTTTTTTCCACCGCTGCCTCTTTTCGCTTTAGATTTTTTTTTTGCAATTTTTCATCTTCATCTCTGTTTGCTTTTTGCGTTTTTCCGCTGCTGTTCACACCTTTTGCGGCTTCGCTTCATTCGCCGTCGCATTTTCATTTCCATTTCCATTGCCACTTCCGTTTCCGTTGATTTGTTGCCGCTTGCCCCCCCCCCCCTTGCCGCATGGAGCGGGGCGTGGCAGGAAGTGGCTGCTTAAAAACGACGCACGCAGCAAAAACCTCATACTTTTTCCTTACAAAAAAAAAAAGAAATAAAACTAAAAAAAAGAGTAAGAACTCGGCAGCGTCAGCTTATGCTGCACATAATTTGTAACCATTTTCCCAGCATTTTCCCGTATAGGTGAGTTTTCCTGGGACTTGTCCAAATTGCTCCAAATTTAAAATAAACCAAAACGGCAGCCACCGCCAAAAAAAAAAAAACAGAAAAAGAAAATGTCCCTCAAACTTTATCACATTTCCTTCCACCACCCTCCAACTCCCCTTCCCTCTCTCTACCACTTGGCCATTCTTCTTCTAGCCATTTTCTTCTGAATATTTTCCCCCTTCCCGCTCTCATCTCTCCTCCTTTTTTGTTGGTCGTCACTTTTTCGTATATATGCGAATATAAATGAAATTTTTGTTGTTTGGACGTGACACATTTAGTTTGAATATATGGCAACTCAGTCAGTCAGACGAGCATCGGAATGGTGGCGATGCCTTTTCCAAGAGGGGCGGGGGTTATGGGTTGGTGGAAAATGGAAAATGGGAACTGCTGATGACGTAAACGCAATTTGGTTTACAAAACACATAAGAAAAAGGCAACCAAAAGCTGCCAGAAACTGAAGATGTCGATGCTGTTTTTGCTTAAGCTTCAGGTGCGGTTTTTAAATCAAATCTTAAAGCAACAAGATAAGGAAACTAAGAAAAAATTTATTGTAAAATATAATAATATAAAAATAATGAAATAAATTCTGCCCCAATAAATTTTTACTGGAAATTTCCAGGTCAAAGTCTAAAATTTGCTTACACTGCAATAATAATACCATTATTACAACTATATTTTAGCAACAAATACGTTTCTACAACAACAGCATTGTTGCTTTTTAATTCCCGTTGTTGAATTTGGGCTGCAAATACCATACAACAACAGCCACTTTTCGCTTTTTAATTACCTAAAAGTTTATACTGCATCAGTATTCCATTTTTTAGTATATTTTACTTTTTTTAAATACAAAAAAAGTGTATAAAAAATAAAGGCTAATTTTGCATTGTTTCCCAAACAAATATTGCACATTTTGTCAGTCCGCGAAGAAAACCTTTAAGCCTTTCAATTCCCATTCCCTTAACCAACCCCCTTTACCCCAGGTAAACCCCGCACAAGGGGAAACCCCATTCTCCTGGCATACTTGGCGCTTGTTTTTGGCAGAAAGAAGTGGCAAAAATCCAACATAAATCACAAGCACTCAATGTCAACTCAATGAACTGCTCATGCATGCAAGGACCCTTTCCTTTAGCTGAACCCTGCCGCCGCCGCCCCCGCCCCCGCAACTGCTGTTTTTCCAAAGGAAAGTCGAGTGCAAGTGGAGCCGGGCATCGCGTTATTTGTGGAATTTCCTCGAGTACATTTCGATGATAAGGAACCCACAGACACACACATGCAGAGGGGTTGGGTGGAAAGCGAGGAAAAGCGGGCTTTTCACTGCGCTTTCTTAGCAATTTGTCATGCATGGAACGCCAAATATGCCGAAAGAGAGAAAAATGTATTAAAAGCAGCTGCGAGTCCTGCGTGAAAGAAGAAGAAGAAGTCCTAGAAATGCCACAAATAAATCATTTCTTTTTCGCCATCTTCTTCAGATCAGATGAGTGTGTGTGGTGTGTGTGCGTGCATACAGATAACTCAGGCAGACAGAGGAGGTCATAAAAATAGTTATGCGAATTTATTTGTTAATTTCTTTATTTCATTTTTCGAAATTATACGTTTTCTTTCAAGAGAAATCCAATGTGAAAGTTAACTTTTTGAAACTTTTCCCTAGCGAAAGGTTCTTAATTTTTTTTTAAAATACTTTTTAAATCTTTAATTCAAGAAAGTATATTTGTAAAAAAATTTTAATTAAGCTCTAAGAACACGAATATATTTTCTTTTCAGTCTGAGAGAAGCTGGAAATGATTTATTTTGTACAAAATATGTTTATAATACGAAAAAAATTATAAAAATAATTTAAATAAAATCCACTTAATTATTTAACCATAATTTATTTATTTTCTCATTTGTTTAACTCCTAAAAAAACGCCCAACTATTATTTTAACCCCCATTGTACTCAAGTGTGAGTTGGAAAAAAATGGGTTGCTTAATGTCTAAATAGGTTTCAGTTACCAATTCGAAATATTTTCGCGTGTCCTGAACAAATGTCAAATGCACACAGAAGGACTTCGACTTGTCTAACAAAACATAAATCAAAATTTCCAAAATAAAAAAAAAAAACGAAACAAACCAAAAAAAAAAGGGGAAAAGCCCAGCCAGGAATGTATTGAAATGTAACGCATTTATTTTCATTACAAGCCTCGGGCCCGCCAAAGTATGCTATGCAAAAATGTAAGGATGCGTCGCTAATGTGACAGCCAAAAAAAAGCAGAAAACAGAAAAAGGGGGAAGGAAAAGCCAGGCTGGGAAAGGGGAAAATTTGTGGGTGTGGACTAAGCCACCGTTGCGATATAAGCACTTTATTGGATCATCAGACTTATTTTGATATGTGACCAAATAAATATGGGAAAAAGGGAGAGGGCAAAATGAGGATGGGGGAAAACAGGAGCAGTGGCAGGACTCGGCATTGACATTTTGCAGGCAAGACGAGGCCCATAAATTCTTGTCAGGGGAGGAAAACATCAACTTTGCTCAAGTTATTTTCATTTGTGTAACATTTTTGCATACTTTACGGCGCATCTAGAGCACGTCTGTCTGGTAGAGAGAGAATCTGTACGAGTGTGTGTGTGTGTAAAGTGTGTGGGTGTGTGTGCTATGTATGTGTGTCCCTGCAAGGATGCTCCTTTTGCCGACTACTTTTTGACAAATCTACTTAGGCATTTCTTTGGGTTTTGGTTTGTTTATTTATGTTTATTTGTGATTTATTTCGATAACATAATAAATATCCCAGAGCCAACGAGTGTGTCTGTGTGTGTGTCTGAACGATAATGGCATGTGTGTGTGTGTGTGTGTGCATGTCCTGAGTCCTGTCAAGCTGTGAATTCATCTGCTTGAATATTCAAATCAGCTTCAAAGGCAAAGGCGCAAAATGCCTGTGTTTCTTGAATTTTATTTAACATTAAAAATTATTTTAAAATGTATAAAAAATATATATTTAAGTAATAATTAATAATTAATTATTAAAAAATTACATATGTATTATATAATATTAAAACTAAAAAAACAAATTTACCCCAAAAAAAATATTTCTCTTAATTTGCATATCAATTTTGCCTTGAAGAAAATACATTTAAAAATTACACACTAATAGCGGAAAATCAAGTTAAGCAGGACATCAACTTATCTCCGGGGGTGGGATATCCCTTAGTCTGGATTTTCCCCGCTTTTCCATTTGCATGCTTCATTAGCGCGTTCCAAGGCGCTCGACGAATTAAAAATAATGTTAATTGCGTCCACGGTCCACGAAGGCGGCGTTCATCCATAATCAATTTTAGCCAAAGGCCCTCACCAAAAAAAAAATATGTATATATATATATATAATATATAGAAGAAAAAAAGAGGAAGTGAGAAAAAGAGAGAAGAAATGCTGGAAAATATGACATAAAAATTTTTCATTTCCTTCAAGGAAGAGCCAAGCGTTGCCGCGCCTCGCGTATTCCCAGCGGACGCCGAACTTTGGCAATGAAGTAGAAAATGAAGTAGAGCCACGCCCACTTTGCCCACTTTGAATGTATTCATCAATGCAACGCATTTGCATATTTTGAGCGTAAAAATTAATCACTAATTTTAATACGCAGCGGGGAGAAAGTAAGTCAAAAAAAATCGAGAAACAAAAAAAAATACCTAGCCTTAAGGGAGCAGGGAAAGCTATCTTCCTCTCTCCCTCTCTCTCTCTGTGTGTAGCCCGGGAAAACCTTGTTAAGTGGGCAACACTAATGTAGCAATTTTGGAATTGATGAAAAAAAAAAAGAAAAGGAAAAGCTAAAGGAAAACCAAAAGGAAACGCACAGGGATGTAAGGTAAACAAATTGCGCGATGAGGCGTTGTCATTTATAAGACCGAAAGATATTTCCTCTGTCTCTCTCTCTTCGGCTCATAATAATAAAAAGTAAATAAATGGAAAATGAGAAAAACGCCAGCGTCGTACATAAAAATGACCAGCACAGAGAGGGACGGAGGGGAAGTAACGATTTCCCGGGGGGGCGGGAAATTGTCTATCGAGAACGCTGCCGCCGCCGCCGCATTTCACCTGCAGCGTTTTGATAGCCGCCGTCGCTTCGCTGCTCCTCCATTAAAACTAATGGGAAATCTGCTATAATTTGATTCCGCGAGTGCCGGTGGAAAATGGAAAATGGAATGCCACACCATCGTTGGCAGTGGGAAATTGCCCGAGATTTGATTAATGGCGGAATTGGAAATGGCAATTGGGCACGCAAATCAATCCCGAATTAATTGGCAGGCAAATTGCAACTGGTTTTTGGGTGGGGAGGGATTGGGAAATGCGATGAGGAAAGCTAGGGAAAATGTTTTTAACCATTTAAAAGGTAAAACAATATACAAATATATATTTTTTAATATTTTATTAAATGAAGTTATTTATTATCAAATTTATTTAACCAAAGCAAATTTTAAGGCCTTCAAAAATCTTTAAGGAGACCTCCCCATATATTTATTTTATGCACTTTAAATCGGTATTTATCGATATAGTTTTTGTGAATAAAACAAGTCTTTAAAAAGCCATAGCTCTGGAAAAATTTAAATCGGATATCTTTAGGGACTATAAATCGAAGTTTTTTATATTGAAAAAAAGAGAACAACATATATACAAAATAGTTAATATAATAATATATAATAAACGAATATATAAAATAATATATGTATATAGTGCCAAAAACGTTAATTTAGTTGCTGCTTGGAAGTTCAATTGGCTTTAGAATTCTCCATATAGAACTTAAAAACATAGAAATATATTAAAATATATTCATATTTCTTTTTGTATAATTTTTTTTAGCAAATTTTAAATTTAAATTAAATTTTTTTTCTTCATTTTAAAACTTTTTCAGTTATTTTTAAATTAAAAAATCCCCCTAAAGAATCCTCCTTAAGCACAACTCCCCAAAAAACCCCCCTAAAAAATACCCCTCCTAAAACAAAAGCCCCCCCCCCCCCCTTAAAACCCCCTCTAAAGAATCCCCCTTAAAAAACCCCCTCTTAAAAACCCCCTCTTTCGACCAACCTTTTTTGAGCATTAATCAATCGAGAAAGGGTGAGTGAGAGAGCTAGCTTCTTGGCCAATTCCAGAGCAAGCCAATTACCCCGCGATATTCGGGACCACGCCAAGAGCTCCCACTAGCAGGAGCTAGGTTGTGAGCAGGGTGTGGGGGGAGAGGGGAGTTGGCCCCCCACTAAGAGGGTCACGAGGGGAACTCCGATAACAACTTGAGGCTGGAGGGCCAAGAAACACGCGCCTGCACATGCGAAATGAGAAAACTTTTCGACCACAACATCGACGCGGTGGCAAAAGCGTTAACAGCCGGCGGGCTACAACTACAACTACGATGGCGATGCACAGGGCAAAAACAAATACAAACATGAAACACATATAGTCCCCAACCCACCCCCCCTCCTTACTAGCCCCCCTCCCTGCATTGCCTGTTGTCTGCCCGCAAAAGATTGCTTTTAGAAATTTATAGTTTCAATAATGTGGCGACCGCGTTCCACGAACCGTTGCAATGCCTCTAAGCGGGCAGGGCGGGGGGAAATGCGCGAGGAAAGCCGGAAAAATCGCTGTGTGTGTGTGTGCATTCTCATGTGTATTTTCAATTTACGCGTCCATAACTTCAAGTTCTGCAAGTTTACCTACCTACGGAGCTGCCGAGCAGCCCAAACACCCGAAGGAGCAAGTTGTCGACGGGCCGCATATCGAACACTCGAGCTATATATATATACATATATACAAATAAATATATATATATATCTACGTACTTGTATATATACATATATTTATATATGTTTATGTTGGTGCAGCTGAAATCGGAGCTAAGAATGAAGCTGAGCCAACAAGGGATTTACACGGCGGGAAAATTAATTGGGAAAAATATAACTAAGCTGGATTTTATATGATGAAAATCATATTTAAAAACGAGCAAATTATGAAGATATTAAGATAAAAATTAATTTAATAAATTAAATTAATATAAATATGTATACCGAAATTTAGTTTACATTTTTTTCGGAGAAAATTTCAAGAGCACTTGAAGAGTTAACAGAAAATTTTTAAATACCTGAAATATAAAGCTAAAAATTTAAATTTTAATATTAAACCATTAAAATAATACTTAAATAAAAAATGTAATACCTCAAAATAAAAATACAGCTTAAATTAATTGTTAAATTTAGTTCTTATAAAGATTTCTTACTAAAGGAATAGAACAAGATAATAAAAATAAGAGAAATGACCAAATTATAATTTTTTAACTACCTTAAAAGGGCTTTAATTATAATAATTTTAAAATTCACTTTCTTCAGTAATTAATTTAAATAAATTTTTTTGTTGGGTCCAGTGTACAATCTGAAGATGGGACTTGGGACTAAGACTCAGGCTGAGGCCGAGGCTGCAACTGAAGCAGTTGCCGTTTCCGCAATTACAAAACTTCCGCTCCTTCGGGGCAGGGGGGTGAGTGCAGGAAAATCTAGGAGAGTAAAGTGGGTGGTGACATGGTGGAAAACCCTGGCACCCAGGCACCACATGTGCAGATCCAAACGCTTTTCCCTTGCATTTTTTTTCTAGGGCAGATTTTAATTTCTTAATGCAGAAAGGACATGCAGCAAAAAGGGCTGGCATAAGGGGGTTAAGCTAGTAGGAGTGGGATCCAGTACCCCAGAAGGGTTAAACGGTGCCTGGACTGAACTTTGTCTTTGTGCATTCGCAATGAGACAACGGTCGCAGCTGCAAGTCAATTTTTTCCCAACACCCCCTCCCAAAAAAAAAAAATATATATATATACAAAAATAATAATAAAAGATGTGATGAGGAGAGAGATTTCTACTCTTGATTTTCCTCTGCACTTTTCCCAGCTGCCATTAGCCTCGTTATCCCGGCTCAATTTCCCTCATTACCTTTCATATTTCCACCAAAATACACACATCCTGTGGCATCAAAAGAAATTGATAATCTCTTAATAAGCCGACCGGCAAACTTCGTCTAAGTATGGATATTTTTCTTAGCCCAAAGACCAACAGGACATCAAAAGGAGTGTGTGTGTTTTTTCCAGTGTCCAGTCCCATCCCCCAAAAACCAGAACCCAGCAGACTCCCAGGACTCCCTCCTTTTGGCACGCACACAAATCACTTGATTCAATCATCTCGAAAATTGATAACATGCCATTTACAAATGACATCACTGACAAAAAGCAAACTCATTGAGCAGCGTCTGCCGCAAATTATTTATAGGCAACAACAAAAAAAAATAATATATATATATAAAAAAATATACAACACAAAACACCAGATACCCCCCAAAATAATACAGGGAAGAAGTAAAAAAATTAGGGCACGTGCCGCCGGTTGACCAGCCTCTTGGGCCACGCCCCCTTCTTTGCGGGTGAAAGTTGCACTGCCGTCAGTGAAAGTGGCCAAAGGAAGCGAAAGTGAAACCCTCTAACCGCACACGGCACGCACCCAACAAAAAAAAAAGGCAGAGAAAAAATAGAAGCCAGAAGGTGGTATATTGGAGAGTGTAAGGATCTTGAGATACCCTTTAAAAGCTAGTAAAATAATTCAATATAATTTAGTATTTATTTTAAAAATATAATTGAATTTAAAATGATTATAGATTTATGAACAATTTTAGGATTTGATATTTTATAGCGTTAAGAGATTGCCAGAAATTTCTGTTTTCAAAGTGACTGTAAATGTGTTTAAATTTCCAAAATAAACATTCAAAGTTTCAGCATCTTAATTATAGTTTAATAATTAATCGCATAATCGAGTTAATTTATATATTTTGAAATAAATAAATGTAATACTTAAAATTGAAATTAATCGCATAAGCGTTAATTTATATATTTTTAAATAAATAAATGTAATACTTTAAATAGACACATTTTGAGGATGAAAAGGACATGATAAAGCTGCAAATATTTATAATTACAGTGTCATAGCCGCTTCATGGAGCTTTAATTTGGAATACTTATTAAAATGTCTAATAAATTATTGAAAATATACTGCTAAAGATAAAAAAATATATTAAACAGACTAAATTTTATAAAAGGACATAAATAAATCAATAAATAAGACAATAAACCTATAATTTATATCTTAAAATTTCCCAATAAATTCCAGCAACAACTCACCCCCCTTATATCTCTGTCTCTGCCTCATTTGGGATGCGATGCACGCTGAGCTTTTCATTTCAATTTGAACGCATTTTTTGTGGCCAAAAAAAAAAAAAAAACAAAAACCAGAGTATATATAGAGGGGGGCAATCTGAACAATCGGCGCAATCGGACAATTGATTCGAACGCATTTGCGTGTTTGCCCCGAATAACTGCAAATTATTTCCAGTGGCTCTCCTTTTGTTGTGGGATGTACGAGCCCGGGGATTCCCCATTGTGCCATCAGCCTCATCATCAGGGCCCAAAATGGGGGGCGGTCATGGAATCAAGTTAAGTGATTCGCTACGTGATGCTCTTCTGAATACCAGGTTCTTGTCCTTAAAAAAGGTTATCTGCAGAACGTGTATAAAGCAGTGAAAAATCGACGGATACTTTGAAGGAAAAACTATTCAAAAAAAAAAAAAACCCAGAATATAATATATTAATCATTTGTTGCAAGAAATTAAGTTTAAAACCGCCAGAGAATGACTTAAAGTTTTGCTTTTCAATATATATGTTTATATATCCTTATGACCCCAGGCTGACCGATCCATTGAGCATTAAACAGTTGGCCAAACTTTAATTAAGAGCTGAGAACACACACAGAGCACAGAAGCGGCTAAACAAAAACCCAAAACAATGAAAGAACTGACCGAAAAGTCAGCAACACTTGAGCCAAATGTCAAATACACAAATAACATGGAATAGTTGTGGAAATGGAAATGGCAACGTAAATGAAAATGAAAATGAAAATGCCCTCCGGGGTGCATTTGCTGTGCCGACTCCTCTCGATTGAATAGAAACTATAACGAGACAAACAATAACTGGCAAAGGGCCCCGGAAAAGGTTAACTCTCTCGGCTAGGATCTAACCCACCCACCGATATTGATAGCATACAAAAAACGGACATACAGTGAAGAGTTGAAAGTGACAATAACAAGCACAAAATGGACACCACTGATGATGACAATGGTATCCCGGGGACCGGAGACTTTGGACCTCTTCTGCTCCTTGGTCCGCCGCTTACTTACTTGGGGGACATAGCCAAACATCCTTGGACTTGACATCCGGCATAAATGTCAAACGCCAACTTTGACCGCAAACTATGCTGCTTGGACAGACGTCCTCTTTATATATATATATATATGTATATATCGATGTCTGGTATCCGGGGCAGGGGCCTGTAAATATATTCATGACCAGTAAGTCAGTCACTCGGGCCATCAGTCCCCTTTTAGAGACCATCTCACATCCGTATCCGCATTCCCATACTTATTCCTGTATCCATTCCCTTTCCCTTACCCATTCCCCACTCTTTTCCATACTCATTCCTATTTCCTTACTCATTCCCCTTCCTTTTCCTATACTCATTCCCTCTCCCTTTCCTCTTTCACATCCAAATCCAACCAAGTGCGTCGCTTAATTACAAAACGAACAACGCATAAAAACCAACAGAGACAAGGTTCGTCGATGGACCACCATTCTCTGCCTCTGCCACACAGCCTTGAAGGCAGGACACTATTGTCTAACGGGTCGCATGACCCTGCACTGGGCAGCAATTATAGTTAATCTTGAAATAAAAATAAAGTATTTCAAAGTCAACAAAATTAGGAAATAAATTCAACAATTTAAGCATAAAAAGGGAAAAATTACAAGGGAATAATTGACATCAGTAAAATATTGCATTATAATTTGCAAATATTTATTTACCCAAACAATATATATTTCATTATACAAATACCTCTCAAATCTTAAAAAAATTGATGTATTTCTTATTCTTAGAAATAAATATTACAAGATAATTTTTTAGACTCCAAGAAATAACTGCTAAAGAAATTATTTTTTATTTATTTTCAAAGTTTATTGCTGAACAAAAAAATATTCCCTATAAGTTGCTTAACAATTCTTAATTTGAAAACATTTATATTTCCAAATATTTTGTAAATTTCCTTCCTTCTTTTTCTATGTATATTCCCAATACCGTATTTGGCGCAGTGTAATCATCCTCCGAACTCCTCCTCCATTTGCGATATTTGACATTCAAGTAAAGGCATAAATTCGAGTTTAATAAAATAGAAGTTGTCTATGCATGTATGTGTGCGTATGTCCGCACCATACTGCCCATGTCCTGTGGCAGGACCCCCCTTTTGATGGCCATTAGGCGGCCAACCACAGCGACAGCTGGCCACAGGACCTCCCTGGCATTAGATACAACCAGTTTATTGAATAGAACACAGAATTAAACGCAACGGCATGTCATTTGTGGTGGTTTCGGGATCCACAGATCCCTCTGACGCAGGAGCAGGAGCGCAGGACTCGGCTCTAGCCGAGCTGAAAACGTCGCGGATTGTATTGATAGTCCTGTCTGAAAATCAAGCAATTCTAAATGGAAAGGGAGCACAGCGAACTAGGATAAAAATATAGGTTGGGAGTGAAGTGTGATATATATACGTACATCCTGGAATTTCAGGACCTAGTACCAGAGGCTCAGATCCTAAAAATCCAAAGAAGAGCTCAGGGATCTTCCTATTGTATCAAAGCTTCCTGAACAAATAGAAAGCTGTTTTAAAAATTACCTTTTAGATAATTCAATTGTTTATTATTATTTCTTATAACTAAAAGGGAATTTTATATATTAAAGATCGAAAAAAAAAACTTTACCTACAAAATATAATAAATACAATATTTAAATACTATATAGCAACAACCAAAGATTTGCAATTAAAAACTTGAAATCTGCTCAGCGAAAGCAAATAAAATGCAATTAGCAGGATTTGAATTAATTAAGTAGTAAGTACAGTCGTCACCGGCTACAAGGGCAAACATGCACAAGTTGATATGGAAACCCCGGTCTCGAAGTTTCACTCTTTTTACCCGCTTTATTAAGTGTAGTTTGGGGGAAAACTCTGCTGGAAAACTGCTGCTCTTCTACTCTCGGTGGAGAGAGCGAAGACATGTGCCCCAGACACGTGGAGTCCTTGTGTGTCTTTTGTTTATCTTGGGCACAGACACTGGCAAAAAGTGGGTGGAAAATTAGAGGGGGGGGGGAAGGGACAAGTAGCAGCCAAACTCTTTCTTTCTCTACCGGCAAGGACGACGCCAAGGAGCAGGCAACGGAAGCCGAGGAGCCAACAACAGCGAAGTGCAATTATCGCAAAATACCTTAAGGTTTACATCGTCAAAAGAGGATGGGGAGAGGGGAAGGGGAAGGAGAGCAGCCCGCAAAGAAAATAGGAAAATTCGGGGCAGGTCCACAGGTGTGTCTGGTGTGTGTGTGTGTGTGTGGGAGTGTGTGTTTGCCCAAGTGCTTTGTATTGAAGTGCATTTCGGCATGTAATTTGTTGTAGTTCTTTGCTGTTTGATTTTTCCCGGGAAAGCTTGTCTTTTTCTTTAAAAAATATAAAATATTTTACCTACTTGTTTTTATTTAATTTAAATATATTTTATAAATAAATAAATAGCTTAGGAACTGAATAAATAAATAAAACGCTAAATAACCAAAAATATTAACAAATTAGTAATTATTAAAATCATATCTTTATAAATATTGCAATTTTAATTTATTTCATAAATTCATTAAATATTTTAGCTTCTGGTTTTTATTTTATTTAAACAAAAATAAAACTTTACTAAAGAAGCAAGCTTTTTTTCTATAAATAAATAACTTTTTACACTTTATACACTTTAACAATATAACAAATTTGATATATATAATTAATAAAATATTCATTTTTATGTTTTAAATTGTTAAATATTTTTAAAAGCTTTTAATATATTAATATATTTACATATATATATAATTAACTAAGGAAATAACTAAAATAAGAACTTAGACAGAAACTCAGCTACGAAATAAACCACTAAATTCCTAATTAAGTCTTAAAATAAAACTCAAAATAAATATCACACTCTGTCCCCCTCCATATATAAAACCAATAATCAACCAGAATTTCCCAGGCTGAGAGGCCAAGAGAGGAGGATCCTTTGATGTTCGATAATTGCAAATTCCTTGTGCATGTTTCAGTTCGCATCAAATCGCCGCCCAATGATCGGATTTAAATCAGCGGCGACTCTGGCGCAACTAAATTGATCTTTTATCGCTTCAACGACGACGATGCTCGATGCTCAGGGTATCGGATCGGATGGGGGGATTGGTTGTGGAGGGGGTTTCGGAAGGGAGACTGGGAATGGGCTCCTCGAGCCGCCTCTGGTAGCCGGCGCGTAAAAGCTTACAAAATACGACAACGCACAGAAGCGCATAACTCAGCAGATGGACCAAGCAGGCAAAAGCACTGAGAGAAAATATAAGTATATACAATATATATATTAATAATGATATAGTAATTTATAATACATATATTTTTTTAGGAATTAAATCAAAGGGCAAGGCAGGACACATTAAAGGTAATAAATGCATTTCAATAATCATTAAAAAAAATTCATGTTTTTAAACAGTTAAGGCTATTATTTTAATTTATAATATATTTTTTATATATACTTTATTTATTTATTGCTTTATTTATTTTTATTTTCACTTAATTTTTGTATTTAATACAAATACAAACAAAATGCCAAAAGAAACTATTAAATATTATGTAAAATTATTATTCTAATTTTGAAACAATAAAATATGTATTATTATTTTGTTTAATAATCATTTAATTTATATTTTTTTAATTTATATTAACAGATGTAATATATTTCTTGTTCGTATTTTAAATGCAAAATGCTAAGATGATCATTTCAACCAATTATTTAATACATTTTTAATATTAATTTTTATATTATTTATTTTGAACCTTATTTTTTTAATATAAATATATGTATTTAATATATTTCTTAATCAAATTTTAATTGAATTTAATTTTAAACTCTGCCCAAAAAAATAATGCCCAGTGCCTTTGTCTTGGGATTGGGATTGGGACATAAGGATGAGGATCGACGACAACGACAACGTTCACGCGCTGGGATTAAATCGGAAGTTATGCGAATGTCAAAAGCTCTCGTCTCTTGATTGGTGTGGAAGCCAAGGGAATCTCTGGCCAGGCCAGAGATGGCCAGAGTGATGAGGTAAAAAAAAAATTGTTACCGTATCGAATGCGGATTAAAATCAGCTAAACAAGTTGCCAGTCGTCGTCTGTCGATCCTTGCTGCCATGGGATTTGGATTTTGCAGAAAGATTTGAACTCTTTTTTTATCTTATAAGCTCAATCAGGGGTCGGCGGGGGAATCGATAATGAATCAATTAGTTGGGGAATATAAATAAAAATTTCAATATTAAAGAGGTTTCTGGGAATTTTTAGAATTTCTTGTCTAAAGAAAAAAAATTAATAAATGCCAAGAAAAGAGTTTCGACTCATCCAATTTCAGGGACTCCTTGCCGTCTGCCTTTTCTCTAATCAGCAACATTTCAAGTGGCCAGGCGGTGGGGCGGGGTAATATAAATAAAAAGAAATCGGTTGCAAAATGAAAAGGATTAAACAAATAAATCACTTGGCTACGTTTTCAGGACATTACAAAAAAAAAGGGAACTTGAGAGAAAAAAGGGTTGCGCCCACACCAATTAATGAGTTAAAAATTGTGCAGCATTGAATGAATTGGAAAGGATAAGGGACAAGGATGTCCCGCAGCAAAAAAGAGCAAAATTAATGAAGATATTTCACTGTCGTCGTCGTCGACGACGACGGCTGCAAGAAAAAATCATTTGATTTTTAATTACGCTGATTTTTTATATTAGAACGGAAACAGCTTGGAATAGCAAACACCTTGGAAATTAACACGAACCCCCAGTAGGACTTGACTGGGCCACTTGGAGTCGAAGAAGGACCAGGATCTGGTGGCACGCACGAAAGGGTTTCAACTTAATTAAACCATTTCGTTTTCTACTCTTTTTTTTTTGTTTTTGCTTTTGCTTGGTTTCTTTTTTTTATATTCCTTATTTTTTCGTTTTCGCCGCCTTGGCTTTTGATGGGTCCCAGGACCAGGACAGGACTGTCATCGGTCCTGGGCGGAAAGTGGGCACAAATTGACATCTAAAGTGCTTAAAATTTTCTTTAATTAAGTGTGACAAACTGTGGGGAAAATAACCCAAAAAAGAAAAGGGCGGGGGAGAAAAACCAGGCCTGCTGAAAATTGATAGGTGATTAGCTTTCACTTGTAAATTTTTAAATTTGCACAAAATAAACCAGTTTTTAAAAGAACCTCTGATGGAGTTAAGCTAAGGGGAACGAGCATTGAAATTGTGAAACTGCCCACGCTGGACTCTCAATGGAAGTCATTTGCAGCTCGTAAATAAGCAAAGAGCAGCATTAATAGTTGCTGATTAAGCAGAGAGCGCCTACGGAAATTAAAATTAAGTAATTTAAGTGGGCAGAACTGAGAACTCAGTAGAAAGATGAAGCCAAAGCCAAAGTCAAAGTCGAAGGGCTCAAGTAAACTGGTTTTTCGTGCTCACCAAACAAGACATATTCGTTTGATTAACTTTAATAACACTGCAAAATATTGAAAATAATATTTAAAACAATATAAATACAGCTAGTTTTTTAGTTTTAGAAATTTAGCAAGACTTTAATTGTTTAAGGCAGCTTTTTTTATATAATCACTCTTTTATAATCCTTCAACTCTAAAAAGTGAGATAACAACTTCTAGGCCAAGTTAACTTCATCCGAAATTTTGTCAAAATTTTGTTTACATGTAAAAACGCTTAATTATTTAAATAAAAAATATACGCAATTTATCAATATATAAATTTCAATATAAATTAAATATGATTTTGTTGAAGATTAAATGGAATTAAATACAGATTTAAGATTCTTTAAATATTATTTAATTTTGATTGTAGAAATACAAAAAATGGCTTTTATAAAATAGATTTAAAAATGAAAATGGTTATATTATAAATAAATTAATACTCATATAAATTAGCTTCTATAATATAATCAGATTTTGTAGGAAAACAAAAATATACATCAAATAAAGCATTAATTACATACGTCATTATATTAAAAAATATATTTAAATATAATTTTGAAAAATAATAAAAAGGTTTATGCAAAGATTTACCAAGACTTTTTAGATATTATTTTAAAAAGCCAAAAATAAACGCAACTAAAACTAAATAAACTAAATAGTTTCCTCAGCATTCTCCCACTCTCCTGATGCCACTCCATAGCCCGGCCAGACAATTAGACAGAATAATATAAAAGGCAGTGCCTGAGCGACATAAATAATAATCAATTTGATATCAAATCGGCAAATGTCCTTGCCGAAAGCACACAGCAAAAAAAGAAGAAACATAGAGAGTGAGAGAGAAAAGGAATCAGAATTGATGATTATTGCTTTTTGACAGAGATTCGCCAAGGCGACAATAAAAACGAGGCAAAAATCCCCACCAAAAATTCACTCGCATGTCCTTTTAATGGGGGCGTGTGTTTGTGTGTGTGTTAGTATCAATAAAATAGCCACACACACACACAGACAGACACCGACACGTATGGGTATAAATGGGAAAAAATATTTATGTGCATGTTATAGTAAGTGCAAAATAATAGCCACTGGTCGAGGAAGGGAGCCACGGACACGTAGCACGCAGACTGGCACTAAAAATGTTTCAACAATTACCAGGGAAGATGATATGAGCATATGTGTGTGGGTGTGGGTGTGAGTGTGTGTGCGGCAATAATGCACTCGACACTTTTATTTCTTTTTCATTAGCCAAAAAGCGACGACTTTCCCTCGACTTTCTCCACAACGACAACGACGACCTTTGAAGGCCTGACCTTCACATGAGAGCAACCCCTAAGAAAAATGCATATATATATATATCGATAACTGATGGATATTTGTATAATTTTGGGTTGATATAAAGTGTACAGAATATGGGTAATAATATATATAATATATTTTATATTATATAAGACCAAAATCTAGTAAGTTACCATAAGTAATTCATTCATAAAATAAAATCTTCTATATAATGGGGAATATATACAACAGGAAAATGACATTAATGTCTGCAAAATATATGCCAAATATTTTAAAAATCTACAGAATATAAAAACTATATAAAGTCTGAAAGGAAAGCTTGCTTTGCCAGTTGGAAATGTCTTCGACAAGAAATATAAAATATATAGAAAATATATTTAAAAATAAAACATATAGTAATAAAAAATATATAGAATATAGAAATATATATATTAATATATATATATATAAATATAAAATAAAATATATAGAAAACCAGGATATATAGATTAAAAACCCCAATTTTCCGGACCTGCTCCTGCAAACCCCTCAAAGACCGAACTCCGCAAGACTGTTATCCCGCCTGGACCACCTCTTTTATTGTGGACTTTATGGCCGCCTATTTATGACTTCCGGAGATACACCCACACACATATATATATAAATACATACATATACATATTACTGTATATATTACTATATATGGCACAAAGTTGCCGGCTCCCCCAAAGATGCCTCTCAATAAATTCCAGGATTTACAGGTCCTGGCCCAGGGCCGTGTCATAATTTCTAATACCCCCCCAAGAACCGAAATCGGACATCAACATAACCCTACTTTATGATACCATAAAGGTCCTGTGTCCTGTGTGTGTGCGATCCAATAGTTTGCAATTAGCTGGCGGACCAATAAAAACGGGCAATCAACATAAAAATAATCGAGGAAAATCGGTCGAAACTCATTCCTATGCCATTTTCCCATCTTGGGATTTAATTCAACAACAACTGCGCACATTTCCCAGGCTCAGAAGAAAACGCGGAAAATGTGAAAATCTATTAAAAAAAAAAAAACAATTTTTTGGGGGCAAAAGTAGCCCAAAAACACACACACAGGGAAGGGGAAGCAGGAGGGAAAATGCGCGTTGTAACGTACAAATTATGTAAACATCGCAGGGGGTTCGGATCCGGGTTTGGGGGTAAAAAATTATGAACCTTGAGGCGGGATTGAAGGACAGCAGCAGCGGCAGCAGGGACAACTCGCGGGCCCAGATGAAAAATTCGACCCAGGGCAATATTTACAATTAAAAAATTAACGTAAAACAGAACGAAGAAGGTTCTACGGTGGTGGAGGTGGAGGTGGAGGTGGAGGAGGGTTCGGGTTCCTTTCCTTTTTTTTTCTGGGAAAAAACTGTGAAAAAGCCTTAAAATCAATAGAAAAAAACCTCAAGTGGGGTGAGGCGGTGAAATAACTGACAATGTGAAATTTCTGCATATAAACACTGAGAGAAACGAGGTAGGGAAATTGGAGAGTAGTAAATTAATTAATTAAATTAAATTAATTAAATTAATATGTTATTAAATTAAGAAATTAATCAGTAATTGAGCAAATTTTAATTTATTTTAATTTATTTTTAATGAATTTATGTATTAAAAGATAAATTAAATAATTTTTGAATAAAACAAAGAATTTCTGTAATAGGAAAAGAACAAATATTCTCTAAGATGTTTATTACATTTTAAATTAAAGAAACTAAGAAATATTTCACATTGATTTAAAGATAAATATATTTTTAAATATTTATTTAGCTATGATAAATATAATAATATATAATAAACAAATAATAATTAAAAATATAAATAAATAAATAAAGTTTATTCAAAATAATTTGTTTTTATTTTGTTTTTATAAAGATATCAGTTTAAAAACATAACAAATTACACTTTCCTGTTGCTTACCTATTTTTTTAACTATTTTATTTTTTGCTCAGTGCATCTGTTTATGGATAAGAAGAAGTATGAATGTGGTTCGAGGGGATTTTCCGCGAGGCCTAATGGAAATTGTATTTATCTCGTTTGAAGTTTGCCTCGTTCCACCACCAATGTTACACCGCTCATGTCTCGCACCTTCACCGCCTCCGAACCCTCCTCCAACTCCTCCCACTCCTCCTCCCCTACCCCCGCCAGGCGACACTTGGCCTCACCTTGGCACCCCCCTTCCCCCACCCCACACCACCATCGCCTCAAGCGTTTTTTATAAATTAACAAACGAAGAGGCAGAAA
This sequence comes from Drosophila birchii, assembly GCA_035046345.1. Taxonomy (NCBI): domain Eukaryota; kingdom Metazoa; phylum Arthropoda; class Insecta; order Diptera; family Drosophilidae; genus Drosophila; species Drosophila birchii. The sequence goes on along the minus strand of JAWNOA010000043.1, from coordinate 6,130,940 downwards.
GAGAGGAAAAATTATCCAAAAAGTGGGGGGAAAAAAAGTGAAATGAATATTTTTTTCTGGTAATTTCTCTGCCATTTTCCATCCTCAGTTTGCGGCTGTCAAGAACGCGCCGCCGGAAAATGTTTAAAATATTTTCATAGGTAGTTCCAGGCCTCCGCTTATGGTGATGGTTGGTGGTTGCAGCCACTTTCCGGGGGTTGGGATATCTTCTGATCCTTGGTGTTTTTTTTTTTGAACTAATTTAAGCGTTAAACCGAAGCTAAGGAAAAAAAAATAGAAAATCAAAAAAAAAAAAAGGGGGAAGCTGCAAAATGAACAGTTGGCTGAGTGATTGGGCGGATTTTTCAGGTGAGAGCCAGGGGAGGAGTGAAAGCCACCAGAACGGATTATTCAAATCCCTTGGAAAAGTCTCCCTTTATCAATGAAATGTCTCCATTAGGGCAGAGCTTTTTTTTATAACTAAAATCAAATCTTAATCTTAAAATAGTATTTTTAATTTTTAAACATTTATAAATATTTATTTGGATTTTTTTGATTTCTTTATTTATATTGTTGAATCCTTAGTTGATTTACATTGACAAATTCGCTAATAAATAACCACTAAAAATTGACCTATTTCTTTATAATTTATTTCAATTATAATTTAAAATTTAAGTTATGTTTTATTTTCAATTCATTTTGTTGAAAAAAAAACTACCAAATAACCTCCATAAACAATAACACAAATAATTATTTATGCTTCACGTTGCAACGCTTGCCAGAAATGCTCTCAAAAATGGCTAATAAACTTTTGGCCAAAAATTCAAAACATACACACAGTTAGTTAGTATTTATAATGGATATATTCCCATTCACAATCGGACACGTAACACATAACACGTAACACGTAAAGGGTGGTGGAAACGTGCGTTGTTTGGCCAATTGCCGCTTGCGTTTCGATGATGGGAAAACTTTTTCGATAATACTCAAAAATAAGTGCGAAAATTGTTGAATATTGCACAATTGCAAAATGCAGAGAGCTCAGACACACTCTCAAACACACCCGCACACACACAGCATTAGATTTTATTGTTGCCTAGTTTGCGGAGGCAAAACTCAAATGAAACTCTGGCCAAAAACTGCAACTTGTTGCTATTAAAGTGCTGGCGGAAAATGTTTAAAATATATGGTATATATATATATACACATATGTATATATATATATTTGTATATTTTTCTTGGTGAAAAACCCTTTTCACAATTTCTGGCAGACAACTGCGCCACATGACGTCATTGATTTTCAATAAGGAAAGCTGAGTCGTCGAGTAGCGCATATCCTTTACCCCCTTGAGTTTCCTTCCATTTGCGCAATAATCCCTCAACACTTTCACTAGATACAGAGGAAAAAAAGAGGAGAGTTAAAAGATTTTTTAGAGAAAGTTTTAATTATTTTAGGGGAGATTTAATTAGGTTTATTATAATAATACACAGAAAATCCAGCAGAGGAAGCCTTGCTAATTTTAAACATTGCGTTTTAATATTTTCATTTATTTACAAGTATAATTCTATTATTTTTGGTTTAAATTAAAATATTTTTAAGGAATTACTAACTTAGTAAATAATAAATATTAATATATCAAGCAAGAAACATCTCTGTTTTTACCTCTAAATTTATTTTAAAATATTTTCTTTTAACTTATTAAATATTTATTATATTTAAGAATGTCATAAAATATTTTAAGGAAGCTTTAATTAAGTAACTAATAAAAAATAATATATAAAAAGTATTTAGGTAGATTCCTATTTCAAACGCATTTTTTCCCCCTTTACCATTTGTTAATACATTTTCTATTAGGTTTTGCTGTGATAATACATTTTCTATTTTTTTTAATATATATACCAGACTTTCCGCTCAGTGCATTCACTAAACTCCAAAGCAGACACTGTGTGAGTGTGAGCCCAAAAAGGGAAGCCTTGCCTTGCCTTTTCTTAAATGTGCGCTTCCGCTTCCGTTTCGACTGCTGACATTTGCATTTTCCGCGGGCGAGGAAAATCGGAAATCGGGAGGAGGCCTGTCAAATTTTATGATAGCGCCAAACATAACTCATTGACAGCTTTGGATTTTCACAGGCACCGCAGCGGGGGGCGGGGGGGAGTGCCAGCCGCCTTCTGCATATTGCACAAAGTTATGAGCCGCGAATGATAAACGGCCTTGAGAGTTTTCCGCCCGGAAATGTGGTGGGTGTAAAAAAGTATTAATATAATAAATGCGAGGAGTGGGAGGATGGTGGCAAAGTTATTGATTTTCTGCCTTTAAGATAGATTCGCAATATTTTAAAAAGAGAAAGGGAACTGTAAAGAAATTTAAATTTCATTTGTCAAATTTCATTTCAAATGTCTTAAAATTATACTACAAATTTTCTTTAAATATTTCAAAATCACTAAATTGTTTATAATGGTAATTTTTTAGGTTTTTATTTATTTAAGCTTTAACCTGGCAATTTTTCAATTTCCATTAGTTTGCTTTTGGTTCGAGCTCATCAGCGCTCGAGTTTGTTTTGTCATCAGGCTAATTAATTAATTAGCAGCCAGCGCAGCACAAAGTGGTGTGAAAAATCGCCGGCACTGGGACACACCTCGAACACAGCACACACACACACACACACACTTACAGTGTGTGCAATAAAAGTGTGTCCCCAGTCTAATTAGATGTGTAGTTGAATGCGTGTAATTCATCAAATGTCAAAGCCAAAAGCCAACTGACATCGACTGCACCTTTTGGGCGTGTGTTGTTTTTTTTTATATATTATTATTACCAACCCGATTGCCCCTCTAATTTTCACCTTACCAAAAATTGGTACAAAATAATGTAACCGAAATGGGCTTAAATGACACGGAATAAATGGGTATATAGAAGTCTTTAATGGATTTGAATTTGTAAATTAAATATGTTTTTTCGAGGGTTAAAATGAACATGTGTTTAGAGGGTTGTAAGAAATAATTATAGATAAGATATATAGATATATATATTTTTGTTCTTCTATAAAAATTCTTAATAAATAATAAATAATATTAAATATAAATGCTTTTCTTATAGATTAAGTTAATGTAATTAATATATAAAACCTCTAATAATCTTTATAATATATATATTTATTAGATTTCTATACTTTCAAATGCTCCCTTTAATTCTGTTTAATATTCTCAGCTAATTTCTCAAATATTAAACCCTTAATTTCAAATCAAATCAATTGCTTAATATATTAATATATTATTATATTGTAATTCAAATAATTCCCCCTCCCAATTTCCATATTTCCAACCCATTGGCTATATCTTTAAAGATAACTTCATTTCGACTTAAATATGCAATCAATCTGCCGCAGGAAACATTTATTTTTAAGTCCTGGAGATACTCCATAAACCATAACCTCAGGGGCTTATCTTTGGCTAGCCAGATCAGACGCCGTATTGTAGCCATATTTTTGCCCTACTTTTTGCCATACTTACTATATATAATAATTACTTCTTCTATATCATGATTGACCTCAGCAATTAGCTTCCCTCAAATGTTGTACACTCAACTTTTAGAATCACAAATAAGCCTCACAGCAGCACCCAGAAAAGAGGAATAATAATGATACGAAAAAAAGGACCCCATTTTCATACATACATATTTGTAGAGTCCTTGAAGGAGAAGTCCTTGAAAATCCAGACAGGCCGCAAAATGCTGTTAAATCTCTCGCTCTTTTTGGCGATTTCCGGCTTTATGTAGATAGCATATTCTCATATATCCGGAGTTGTCGCCAATTCATTTTTATTGCCTTGCCGCCGGGTATTTCTTTATATTTTTTATAGACGTTTATAGTTCTTTATGTGCCATAAATTTCATTGTCAGTGGTGGCAGCACAAAGGGGTAGCTATAAGGGTTTTTTATTTGTACTTTTTTTTTGCTGATAACTTTCGGTTTTTGGGGCATTTTTGTCAATTTCGATATTAGCGCGTGCGCCAAAAAAAAAAACAATATATGCAATAACAATTGCCATGCATGCAAATGACTTCATTTGTTGGCAATATTTTCGTCATGCCTTCCCCCCAAACCGCGGCTTTTCCTCAGTTTTCCGCTATATACATATATATATATATAGATTTTTTTGTAGTTCCTTTGCCACTTTGCATGATTGAACCGAACCGAAGCGAACTTTCATTTGATTTCTTCACTCGCTCGCCGCCTCTCGCAGTTTTTATGAATTCTTGCATACTCTCAGGCGCTGCGGCGACCCCCTCGTCCCTCCTTCTAAACGGGGGGACTACTCTGGCCAAGTTATGTATGCAGATTGCGTGGCGCACGTAAATTTATTTAATTGTATTATTTGCAACGGCTTATAGAGCGGGGAAAAATGTATGAGAGCAGCGGGCTCAGAAAATGGAGCAGATGAAGGGGATTAGATTGAGTCATTGGAATGGCAGCGGAAATTTTAAATTTATAGTTTTTTTTGAGGGCTTAAAAATGGGAAAATAATTTAATTTAATAATTTAAAATGTAGAAAACATTTACATATTAAAGCTTTACATAGATATTTCATCCTTGGAAAAACCCTTTAAAAAATTTATTTTATGAATGTTGTTTATAGAATTTGATTTTATTTTTTTTTTCTATTTAAAATATTATATTATATTAGGAAAGTAGTATTTATTAATAAATCCTATATTAAGAAAGTAGTATTATTTAATAAATCCTTTGCTCTTGGACATCTTAAGCCTTCAAGACCATCAAAAATATCTTAACTTTTAATCGATATTTATTGATCTACATATTTGTATATATTTCAAGAAAAATAGAAAATAAAAAAAAATCATAGCTAAGGTAAACAGACATTAATTTTAAAACGTAAACCATTTTTATATTGATTTTTAATATGTTTATAACTCTGCATATTCAGTCTAAAAATTTGTTTAAATTTAAAATTTTTGTGTGCATTTATTTTTTGCCCATTTTAAGATACTTTTAAACAAAATTTTTACAAATTCCTAGTTTTACACGGAGCTTTCCTTTTTTGATCAAGAATATATAATATATGATTTGTAGGGTCAGAAATGACACCTTTAAAGAGTTACAAGCTGTTATCTTTACTTAGTTAAAGCCAGCCTAAAGTGGCATAAAGTTGTATAATAATATTTTATTATAATGCAAATAGAATATACATATACATATATAGAAACAATTATAATAAAAAAAAAAACAAATCATAAAAGGAAAACACACACAGCTATGAGACATGCAGTGAGTAAAAGCAAGAAGCTAACTAAATTGTTATAGATATTAATATTCCTTTATAAAAAATTAATTAATTACAAATATAATCTAGAGTTTATATAGCAATTGTTTTCTTTATTATTATTATTTTTTTCTTCTTGTTTTGGCCAGATTTGTACCCACTTTGGCTTAACCCTTGTCGAAGAGCTCTCCCCCTGGATTTTGGGTGAACACACCATCGGGTATGGGGTTAGGGCTATATAGAGCTTCAGCTTTGGGCTATATCTGAACCGTTTCATCGCGCCTTCATTCATCATCCAAATCGACTTCCGTTCCTGTTCCGTTCCGACGCGACGCGATGCAAACTATCGATAAGGGCCACAAACAGTGGGCGCTGTTTTAATGGCAATTTTATCGATAATGTTCGTGCTGAATTTTCGATTTTGTTTGCTTGCATGTCCTGCGAAAGCCGAAAGCGAATTATGAGCGATCGACACGCCAACACATGGGCTCTACCCCCCCACCAGGTATACCAAGAACCAGTGCAAATTCTCGGTAAATAGGGAAATATACAAAAAAAAATATATAGAAAATATATATATGTAGTAAAGAGGGAGGCGGAGAGAACTGACCCTCGAAGTAGCAACCCCTTTGATTTAGTAATTTAGCACACAATGTGTTTGTGGATTTTCCACGGGGGCCCTTATTTTATTTTTCTTGTATTTTTGTTTTGGTTTTTTGTTCCCTGCTCAAATTATGAGCACGCGAATATATCGAACGCTTTGGGTGGGCGTGCCCGCCCTATCAATTAGACTTGGCGGCCGAACATCTTGATAAGGAGTTCCCCCAAGCCAAGCCAAAGTCGATGGGTGGGCAGAGGGGGGTGGGGGGGGACTCCCTCACAAAAATAAATAAAAATAAAGTGCCAACAACGAAATGCGCTTCAAATGGTCATTAAAATCGCTCGCCTTTGGCCGGTTCCTGAAAGCCTGTCCTGCACCGCTAATTGCCACATAAATAATAAGCCCAAACCAGGATCTGAATCGAGGAATCAGAGACCAGTCCGAAGTTCATCGAAAGTGTGCTGGTGGGGGGAGGGGGTTAGACCCATTATAATTTATCGAGCCAAGATTATCGATGTGTCTGGACATATATCATAGCCAGTAATTATTGGCAGGGTCCACAGGATCTTCTTGGCAGCGGGATTTAGCTGCAGGGCGTTGGTTTTGGGGACCTTTTTGGGTTGTAATAAATTTTTTTTAATAAAGATTAGATATTTTTAAACCCGTTTTAGGTGCAATTTAAATAATCTACTTGACCTCTTATTTATTGTTAATATTTATATATATAAGATGAAATTGAATTTAAAAGCTTTATAAAGGAAATTTAAATACTTTTCCTGACGCTAGTTTTATTGTATTTTTTATTACTTTTAAAATCAGAGTAACTATATGATTTTATTAAATGGAAATTCATTTTTGAACTGTTTTTATGTTATTTTATATACTTTATTTGACCAATTATTTATTATATATTTTTTTATATGGTTGTATAGGATGACATTTTAATTTTGAGCACTCTATATAAATTAATATTAAATACTCTTCTTGATTATACATTTATTTTGTAGCTTTTGTGAATATAGAAATTAATTTTTGTATATTTTATATTTTGTATATAAGTTTTTAGTCGACCACCAAATTCTTCAATATTTTTATAGTTAAAAAAAGCGGAACTTTATGATTTTATGGGATGGAAACCTCTTTGTAACCTCTTCTTTTTTTATGTGATGAAATATAATTTTTGAACACATTTTAAAATTAAAATTCAATACTGATCTTTACCTTTTATTTATTTTGAATATTTTTATTATACAAAAATAATTTTTAAACACTTTATAAATTCAATTTTAATTCTCCACTTGACCACTTCTCCTTTATTGTTTGTATTTCCAAAATCAGAGAAACTGTACATCCTTTTTGGCTATTTGGTGGCGATGTCTATATGTCGCATTAAGTTCAATTTCGGCTACCGCAGATCAGAATTTATGACATTGACGAAACGATAAAACTGTTAGACACATAAATGTGCATTACAGGAGCAGGAAAAAGGCAGGAAGAGCAGCCGGCAGCAGAAGGTGGAAAAACCAAGAAAATGAAATGCGATGCTCCTGCTGCTGATGCTGCTCCCGCCTGAGGACGAAAGCCTAAAACTATTAATTTCAACCAACAACAAACCGGAGGGGGGAGAAATCTATATTTACGATTATTGAAGTTTATGACGAAACGTTTTCGTATCATTCTGCGTCGTCACATAAAGACAGAGTGGCCAGGCCCATGTCCATGTCCACATCCACATCCACATCCCCCTGGCCATGTCCTGCCAGCGCGTGTGTCCTGTGGGGTGGGAATTTCATAAATGTTTTTGCACGCAAGCTGCTAATAACATTCTTGGGACAGGGATTGGCACTTGCAGAAATATGTCTACATTTTTTTATTTTTATTAATCAATTTATTTAATTTTTTTGTATATATTATTTATATTTTAAATTAGCGGAAATATGTGGAGTTTTATTTAAAATTTTACAAATTTTAAAACTCATAAATTTGGTATTTCTTTTTCCTTGTAATTAATTTTTCGGACCCAATTTTGAGCCTTATTTTGCCCTATAATCCTAAGGCACCTTGCCTGGGCTTACCTTGTTTTTTTTTTGTTGTATTTATATTTAATTTTCTTGACAATTTCGCTCAGTGTACGCCCACACAATCGTTTGGTGGACAGGTGGCACAGCCTCCAGTAAACAGTTACAGTTACCGCTTCGGTTATTCGGCCGTTCGCCCGTTCGGTTATTGTGGGATAGTTTTTCGGGGGTTGCTGATGAGCCGGCGAGGTCGTCCGCTACCATCCTGATGCTCTGATGTCCTGATGTCCTGAATCCCGATGATGGCCGCAAAAGTGCAGCACGCTCGTAAAACCAATGGGCAAATAGCCACTGGCGAAATGCCCAAAAACTAAGAATGTTGTGTAATTACGTTGCGTTACGCACAGATAGGCGGCAGCACATGGGTGTGGGTGTGGTGGGGTAAGTCCTTTCTCTCTCCTTGCCCCCGTTCAGGAGCAGTGAACGGGGACTGCCACCCCTCGATAATAACCTCCCAAGGCTGTTTTGACCGCTGTCAGTTTGGAGAAATCATAATTAGCCGTCCTTCGGATCTGTATCTTTACAGCAATAGCCGTAGCCGTAGCCGTAACCTTAAACGTATCTGTATCTGTTAGTTGTATCTGTATATATGTATCTGTATATCTGTGTATCTGCCTGTGTGTGTGTGGGTCTTCCTTTTATTGTTTTAATGAACACACGAGTGCAATCTTTGCCTTTTCCAGCCGGACATTGGCCAAAAGGGGGTTGGCCATATACACAGCATATATATATATTTATATATCCCCAAGCAATCGCCGTGTCGATAGGAAACAATTTGAGAGCACGAAATGTCTTTGTCTCGGTAGCAATTATTAACATCTGAGGGGGTTGACAGTAAAACTAATAAATTTCACAAATTTCACAGTTTCACAACTTTCAAAAAATTCCAAAAAACTTTGTTGTACAAAACATGGTTAAAAAGATACAAGCAAATACAGCAATGCTTTCTGATTTGAAATTGGTGTATTTTTGGACAAAATATAATTTTTAATATTTGCAATCTGACATTTAAAATGTCAGAAAATGGCTAGATCGATTCTCCTGTTTATACTGATCAAGAATATATGAGGTTTATGGGGTCGAAAAATTATTCTTTTCTTCTTAAAACATAAATGAAAATATGTTTTGTAGATCGTAAGAACGAAAACGCCATCAAGCGGACGCTGTGTAAACTACAGCTTGTGGGGGAGGGGAAAAAGAGAGAGAGCGTAAAACGAGCAAATTTATCGCGCTCTTTCCCTATTTTTATACATTTAATATAAAAAAGATTTTTAAATATTTAACAACAACATTTTTACAACAAACCCGTTTCTACAACAACAACATTCTTGCTTTTTAATACCTTAAAAAAGTCCAACAAATTTTCCGTTGATTAATTCAAAATTATTGTTTAACAATTGCAAAAAGAAAAAAAATTAACCTGAAATCAAAGAAAATCCCTGTAAATGTAATCACATTTTGTCCTGTCATTCACAAAAAATAAAAAATAAAATCTCCCCGCGAAAATTCACCAAAGTCCTGTGTCCTGGTGAGGCAAAGGAACGGGCAGGACAATAACAATGCAGCGATAACATTTAAGCGAAATCGCTTTAAAATCAATTAACCGTAAAATCATTCGCCTATTGAGGAGGTTTGGGAGGTGGGGTCAAAGGTCCCGCGGGCCCAAATGGCCAACAATCCAATGCGGTGGCAATAACATTAGCTCCCCTTTCCACCGGCCCCCCTTTTCGCGATGCAGATGCCAACCCCAATTTAACCCCTTTGGCTGCGATGCTGCACTCGTTGGACCCCCAGCTCCCAAGTGGACGTGCTGCCAGGTATTAACCTCCATTTAATGTTAAACAAAGCCGCGTTACACGGACCACAAATAAAACAAAAAAAAAAATGAGAGCGAAAAAAAATGCTGCGAAATAATTCCCATATATGTATGGACATGAACGTAGATACGCCCCCCCATTCGGGCCGCCAAACATTTCGATTAACATACGCAAACACACGGGGTCCGAGCAAGCGAAAAGAAAAGCGCGGCGTTGGAAAACGTGGGAAAAGCGTTGAGGGGCGGGAACAAAAAAAAAAATGCGAAAAATGAAAATGGGCAGGGGGGAAAGCCGGCAAATTGAATTGCTTGCAAACAAGCAGCTCCTGCAGGAAGTGCAAAAAAAAAAAAATATATATATATACACATATACAGGACACACAGAAAAGGATAGCCAGGAGGTCGGAAATGCCCTATAAAATGGGTTTGAGAAATTCAGGAAAATTTGTAAAATATATATATTTTATTTGATTTATGAAAATCATTTTTTTCAATAGTTTAAACAAATTTTTCTTATTTCCAATCTAAATTTCAAAAAATTTTGAAAATTAAATGAAACCATAAAATTTAAACCCCCCAAAAGGGTATTTAAAATTCCTTAAAACCCTCACAGGATCCCCCCGGCATATGCATTTATCTGAATATGCACACGTTCTTCATGCCCAAGAACATGAGAATCATCATCAGCTCTCCCATGGTCATCAGAATCGTTTTAAACAAAACGGACTAATTAAGCGCACGTTTGGCCGTGCTGCTGGGCGATGGAGGTCCTTGAGTGGAGGTCCTCAGGTGGGTACAGGTGGTTCAGGTGGTTCAGGCCAAAAGGGTTACCCAGCCAAGGGCGTCAGGTGTTTTGGGTGTGAACTGGCTTATTAATGGTCGAGCTGAAAAGACGGAGACACTCAATTGGAAGGATACTGAAAGGATATGCTCACCACCCTTAGAATTTTTCCTATTAATGAAAATGTGCGCAAGCCGAAAAACCAAGAGAAAAATCGCTTTTTGAGCAGTCCGGAAAAACTGTGCACTTAAGACACGCTTTGATGTATGTGTGTCAGAGTTCTTCCATGGAATCCAAATCCTCCTTTGAATAATGATGCCGTTGATAGCCAGGATTATTCCCAAAAAGAAATAATATATATATATATATATATATATGTTATATATATAGCTTAGTCTCGGAGGCCATTTATTTATTATGCCACAATATTCAATGACCCTTAATGGCATTTCGTAATAAAAATATTGGATTAGTTTGTTAGTTTTTCCTTGGCCCAACCATCATCATCATCAGCAACCACCAGCTGTGGGCTGGAAAAACGAAAAACCCACCCACCCAACACTCGTCACTTTATCAACTCCAACCCAGGCGGACATTACATATTCCATTAAACGACTAATGAGCCCATTGTGCCAAAATCGGAATTGTGGGCGGGATGGTGGTCCAGGTGACAGGGAGATCAAAGGGAGGCATCCACATATCGACGAAGTGCGTTAATCAAGGATCTGGCTTTTAAGTTTCTCAAAATCTGCATAGTTATATTTTGTTGTTAGTTTAATAAATAAATAAATTACTCTACTCTAAACTCAAAATAGGGCTCTGACCCCGGGTCAAAGTTGAAATTTAGTTAGCATTGAACATTTCGACGGTAACTCAAACTCGAGAGTTTGGCCTATTTTAAATATTAAAAACATAACTTCTGGGCCCGGCACGTAGGAGTTTTGAACCTCCAGGACCTCCTGCCATGAACCACACGGACCTTGGTAACCACCGGATCCGAGGCCGCATCCGCATCCGTGTCCGTGTCCGCATCCGGAGTCCAAGTCCGAGTCCGAGTCCGTGCATGCATGTGACATAATAAATATTAATGACAGCAGATCTCCCACTGATGATGATGGGTGGTGTGTGTGTGTGTAGGTGGATGGGTGTAAGGATGTGTGCGGGAAGGGATGCTACTACTTTTGCTACTCAGCGTTGACGTTGACACACATTCGACATGTGACAGATAAATTATGGCAATTGGAGAAATGCCGAGACAACTATCTATCTTAGAGATGTGCTCAAGTCGATATTTTATTAATATTTTAAATAGTTTTTTTTTTGTTTTGTTAATTTTTTTCAAGAATTTGCTCAGAATAATATGTAGTTACATCTAGCTAACAATCATAATAAATGTATTGATATCAATAATTAATTAAAGATTTATATATTAAAATGTTATCATCAACTTTTGTGATATTTTTGAATATTTATGGAAGTTTCCGTATCCTGAAAGCACATATTTTTACCATAAAATGTATTATATTTTCTAAAATATTATGTTTTAAAATATTTATACTGCATTATTTATATATTAAAATAACATCATCCATATTTTTTATATTTTTATTTTTTTTAATATTTTATTGATTATCAATTGCAGTACCAAATATTTATACAAAATATTTAATTTATGGTAAATATTTTGTATATATGTATAAACATTTGGTTTAATAATATTTATACTGCATTATGGAGAGTATCAAAGCATTTAAAACGCATTTTAATATATTTTCTCTGAATAAAAACCATATCTCTTACATATATTAACCGTAATAATATATTTCATCCAAAACTTGCATCCCTTGGCATGTCCTGCCTTCTCTTCCTGCCCCATATGAGATCATTTTTCACTTTTTCTTTTTGCCCCCGCCCTGAAAGAGGGTGACATATGCGAGTTGTCCATGTCCAGGCGAGGAGAGAGAGTGAGAGGCTTATTGCTAATAGTTTTTCTTTATTCGGAGATACCCACAGAGGTGTGAGTTCGGGCCCACAGAGCTCACTTCACTATCAATAAATGTCGCTCCGTAATCGACATATATTTAAAAGTGACCCGGGGTCCTCTCTGGTTCCATTTCCATGCCCATTTCGATTTCCATTGCAATTGATGACAAGGCAGACAGAAGCCACCCATTCCATGGGAGTCATTAAGGATCCAGGTCCTGCGTGTTGACTTTCATTAGAAGCCATCGTCCTGGGTCATTGTCAGGGCAATTTCTCAACCTCAACCTCAACCTGAAGCTCAACCTCAGGCTCAACCTACCGAAGACAAATGCGAGGTCATCAATATCGAGGGGAATAAGACAACGAATGCATATGGAAAGTTGTCCTGAATCCAGGTGGAATATCCTGGAAAAATGTATTATTTTTGTGGTGGCTTTAGCTTTTTTTATATTAAAGGGAAATAAAAATAAATTTTAATGATTAATAAAACCTCTCAGAATTTGTATTATGAAATTTAAAGCTTCATTATAATATATAGAGAATATAAAAATATTTTTAAAGGTCTTAAAATTGTCCTTCTTCATACGAAAAACAAAGATTAATAAATATCAATCCTAAAATTATTATTTAAAGGAAATATGCTCTATGAATTCTTTTCAATACAAATTTTAAAACTATTATAAAATCAAAAACTTTAATATAAAATATGAAAAATATTAAAATACATTTAAATGGGTTGAAAGTTACCTAAAAATAAAGAAAACATTTAGTAATCCCTTCAAAAAAATTAAAATAATTATTTATACTCTAAGGAAAGGTATTTTATATTCCAAAGCTTCTATTTATAATTTTTAAAGAATTTATTAGAGGTAAAAATTAATTAAAAATTAATATAAATATAAAACAAAATAAACTTTATATCAGATTGCTTAGAAACAGCAAATAAAAAATTTGGGGGTTTCATAAAATTAAAAAAGAAAAGCTTAAGCTTATATTAAAAAAGAAAAGAATTAATAAATATCATTCTCATGGCCAATTTTCTTGCAGTGCCTTTTTAGTCAATAATATTTACAAGATGAAAATAAAAATCCCGACAATACAAAAGCGTCACAGATTTATTTACAAGCAACGGGCTTAAAGCCAATTTCAAAAGAATGGCAAAGAATAAAAGGAAGCCCCCAGCGAAGGGCAAACAAATAGAACCCCCTCCGTCCCCGGTCCCAGTTCAAGTTCCCACTCTCTGAACTTTCAACTCTGAACTCCCAACTCCAATCCCCCCCAATTCCCAATTTTATTTGTGGGGTGAAAGGAGACCGGGTAATACGCGTGTATAAGAGAATCAAAAATCTAGATTTTGATTTCAGATACTCCCAACCCTCCAGGTCCTTGGACGGGGGGGCGGGGGCACAAGTCAAGTGGCGCTTAGTATTCTCGCAACCATAGAGTCCGCCGTTCATAGCCAAGGTCCAAGGTCCGGGAGGTCTCCTCAAGTCCGGGGCTTCCTATGAATTCCACTTCAATGAATTGAAAAATTGCCTCGAACAAATTTGATGCGCTCTTTGGGAGTCTCATCTGCTTTGCATTTTCAGATACGCGAGATGTGCTCCCAGATATATCACGACAACCGCCAGGGGTTTCACAAAACAAAACAAAAGGAAAAAAATAAAAATAAAATAAATTACAACAAAAAAAAAAATATATATATATATAAATAAAAGGGGGGCTGCTGGGAGGCTCGCCGAACAACATGACATTTGACATTTGATAATGTCATTTGCCGTGTAATTGTTTTTTGATTTGATGCTTCGCTTTGCTTACTTTAAATTTTTCATGTTTTTTTCTTTTCTTTCCTATATTTTCCTTTGATTGTTTTTCTTCAGAGATAGCCTTGAGTTTACACTGCAAATATTTGAATCTATTAATAAAAATAAAGCATTAAATTATCTGAGCTAAGTAAGAGCTTACTATAAGGTTATTTCTTTAGACAAGTCTATTTTCTATTTTAAGGTTTTATGAATAAAAAATAATTTAAAAATTTTTATACATTAAAATTTGTTATTTTGACTTAAGAAAAAAAAAGGCTTTTCTTTTAACTTATTTTGTTCTATCTTTGACTTGATAAAGTTCTTCATTTGAAGTTGTGTACCAACTTTTAGGTGTAATTATAAATATATAATTTCAGTTAGTTATTGAGTTATATATTTAAAATATTTATATTTTTATTTAATGGTTAACATATTAAAAATGATATAAAATTCTTTGAAAATGCATATACATATAATGGCAATAAAGTATGTATTCCAATCGAAGGGTCCTATTAAGAAACAAGAATATAAAATATATAATTGTTATAAATATAATATTAGAATAAATAGTAATAAATAATTATATATATTATATTATTTTAAGGTAATTTGAGGCTAATTCGAACCTTGAAGAAATCCTTTCTTATTTATTTCTCTTCTTCATGCAGGGTATCAGGGCTCCTGCGCGGTTTTTGCTACGAATGGCAGGAAAAGTGATAAAGGCTCCTGCTCCTGCTCCTGATACTGCTCCTGCTCCCGATCCTCTTCCTGCTCCCTCTCCCACTCCTCCTTCCTCCTTCTCCTCCTCCTCCGCCTCCTGCTACCTTCTGGTGTTGGCGCTTTCCCGACACAATCGTAATGCGAGTTGGAGCTAAAAAAATCATTATCATCATCATCATCATCATCAATTGATTGATAGCTTTATTTTATAAACAAAACCCTTACGCGATGCCGGCGTCATATTAAATAGATTCTCCAGAGTGCTTCTCTGCTGACGACTCTCCTTTTTCTTGTTCGCCGGCCAATCGGTGGTGGGGTCCAGCAGCTGCTCCAAATCCCTGGCGGGTCGATTCGTTGGCTGACGTTGGCCCTCGGGCGAGCAGGGACGTGTGTTTGGGGTCAAGGTAGCTGTGCCCGAGGAGGACGAGGAACTGTCCCGGCCCATATTGCGACGCTTGGGTGTCGGTAATATGGAGGCATCGGAGTAGTCGGCACGGGACAAGTGTCCTCTAATCACGTCCAGAGTTCGACCGGCGGCACAGGCGTCACAGCCTGCGAGAAGAAAACAATATGTTTTTATATATATTATATATTTTTATATTTGCAAGATATATTTTTTAAGCAAATTATTTCGGCCATTTTGTGTTTTAAATATTTTTTCTACAATTTTCATATTTTCAGATATCCAAGAATGTTTTTTCCCTCTTATTTTTGGTGAGTTTTTTTTTTTAAATTTATTTTGTTATTGAATTTAAGTGCCTTTTTTTAAAGGGCTTTGTTTTTATTAATTTTAATTTTAATAACCTGATCCCTGCATGAAAACTGCAAAAGCATTCCAATTTCAGCTTGCCAAAGTTAATTTGCTTTCTTGTTTTTTTTTAAATGTTGTGTGTGTTAGTAATTCTTAGAAAATGTGTCTTAAGTTTCTTTTTTGTCCTTTTCTTGGTAATTTTTTCTTCTTTTTTCTATGACTAATTATCCCAATTGTAGGACTTAGCCACCACTTTACAACGCTCAGGGTTACAAGCCTTGTAAAGCAGCCTTCGGTGGTATGTCTTTTTGTTAGTAATTCTTGGCGTAAAGGCATCCCTTTAAGGTCTTTTTCCTTCTGGAGTCTCTACAGTTTTCGCTTCTTTCGAAGCCTCATAAGGTTCCTCTTCCTTTGAAGCCTCTTTATGCTCATTTTTAGCCGTAGCCCCTCAGGCTTTTCATCTTTCAGTTTAATGTCTTCTTTTGGATGTTTCTCAGCCCGCTCTTTCTTCATCCTTAAATATCGCCAACGTTTTTCCTGTTCCTGATCCTGATCCCTATAATTCGAAATAGTAATGGGACCCACCTCGAATTCTATTGGCGCGAAATTCCTCAATCTGCTCCATACAAAACTCGTAGTCCATGTCGTAATCCACTTCCCGCTCCTCGAAGGTTTTCCTGGAGTGCTTGCCCTCTGCAGGATTATTTTGTTATTAAGAATTTATAATATTATTTGCTATAATATATATAGGGACTTACTGGACTGACTGCAGGATCTAGAGCCCAATCTTTCACGATTGGCTTTAGGGAAGCCATTGAACTCGCTATTAGCTGGCCGAACTTTGGGTATGGCTCCCGTGGAGGGCTTCGTGAAGCCGCCGCCGCCGTTGGCCTCCTCTTCAGGCTTTAGGCTGAGTGAACCAAAACGCTCCATTTGCAAAACCAAACTGTCCACCAAGGTCAAGATGTCTAAAAAAAATTAATAACAATCTCTAGATTATTTTAAATCCTTCCTCAACGTAAACAAACTCACAATTGACGCGACTCTTTTGATTCTTGGCTATGAACTCGGGATAGAGGAAGGGCGGATCGTAACCCTGGCCACAAGTTTTGGGTGGCGTGCACTTGCCCAGACGCAGACCCGGTGGCAACGAACTGGGGGATCGGGGAAAGGTGTTGCTGTTATTGTTGTTGTTGTTTTTGAGATGCGAACACGTTCGCGGGGGCAAGAACGGCGGTGGCAGTGGCTCCTCCAATGAGGGCTGCGGCGAAGGGGTCTGCAGCGGTGGCGGCAACGGCGGCGGTGGTGAAGACGAAGTTTCCAGGTAAAGTTGATCGGCAAAAGTCACGTGTCTGGAACGATTTTCCAATTGCTCCGGCTCCGGCTGAGCAGAAAGTTCCTTTGGGACTTCGAGCTGAGCAAGATAAGGGATCTTATTCAAAAATATATAAAATTCCCTCTGAACTCACCATCACCGACTCCATATCCGTGTAGACATCAGTGTCCTGCTCCAGATCCTCTGGATCCGGATCGTAGCCACTCTCCTCACCCTGATCTTCTGGAGTCGGCAAGGGAGCACTTAGCATATCCTGCAGCTCCTGCTGCTCCTCCAGCAGCTGATCCAGATGCACCAAATGGTCCTCTGGCGTGGCTGGCCTTGCCCGTATACGAGCCCTGTTCTGGATTTTTTGTTGGGCTCGTGACAATGATGACTCGATATTTGACATCGCTCCGCCTACGAGATATATACAAAGATATATAAATTCAAGGCTCATTGGGTATTGGCTATTGGTTATTGAGTATTGAATATCGATTGATTCGATGGACAGGCGCAGTAGCAGCCAGAAGGCGGCTCCCTACTAGCTCAGAGTCCCTGTTGGAGTCCGAGTCCGGAGTCCTTTCTGCTCTCTCTTTTGCTTGTAAATTTAATCAAACACCCAACGGTGCACATACATCAGCTTGTACATCGGTTTGTACATCACAATGTGTGCAGCAAAGAGTAGAAAACAAGTGATGCAAAATCAAACCAACTCGGAGATGCTTTTTACCGCAAAAATATTCAAAGATTATATCTATAAAATATAAATAATTTTAATATGCTTTCAAAAACTATTTAAAAAGTTTATATTTTTTATAAAAAATGATTTATAAACTTTTTTAAGTGGCTAATACACCCCATAAGCACTTCAGTTACAGGGTATTCGAACAACTCAATGGGGAAAATGGAGGAAAAAATATGGGAAAAAATAAAGCAAAGCATAGGAAGCAACAAGAGCTGCAAGGAGAAGATTGTTCTGCGAGATGAGAGCGTTATGTGAACAAAAGAAGGAGAAGCATAGCATAAAATTGGCAGTGCCTGTTCCCTACCTTTAGCCCCAATTTAACCCCCAACTCCCCAAATTGCTTTACATTTTTATTTAGTTTTTTCGCGTTTTCCGGGGCCAACCAGCCGATGTCAATTTTGGTGCTGCAATTGCTGGTTAGTTTTGGTTATATACCATTTATATACAGAGTGACCAGATTGTACAGAGAGTATTTTAAAGTGAGCTACAGTCTGCACTGTTAAGATTTTTAACTAAATTTAACTAAAGAACTTTATTGATTTGCTTTTTCCTTATGACTTTAATGATTTATATCTAGCTTTTTAGCAGGAGACAGCTTCCTTTCTCGTTATCCCTCTTCTTTCCCTCTTTTTTCACTCTTGGTTTATCAGTGTTTCCGCTTCCACCGCTTTTTGGGAGTATTATTATTATATATATATATACATATATATATATATATTTTTTTAAGTGCTGAACTAGACATTTATCGCCGCTCTCGTGTTCACTCACCCCTTCTCGGACTAATAACTAACGTAGCCAGCTCAGCTCGAACTCGGCTAGTACCTCCCCTCCCAATTTTTTGTACTTTTTGAGAACCCCCTTTGCCTCCGCCCCTGCGCCACATCAATTCTCCCTAGACACTATCAAGCCCCCACCCGACAAAGTTAGTTTACGGCCAAAAGTTTAACATGAAAAAAAGAAATAGAAAATGGTACAAAAAAATATTACAAAAAATCGGAACCGAAAAAAAATGAATATCATAAAAAATTGTGTGCAAAAAAAAGAAAGAGAGAAAAGAAAGCAAAGAGGGAGTAAAATTTTTCGGTCAAAAGCTAGTCAGGAACCATGCAGGGAATCATGGGAAAAACTGTGCCCGAAATATAAAAAAAAAACAGAGATTGGGAAGAAAAAGCGCAGTGAGAGGAAAAAAATTGGTTTGCAATGCATTTTTTTTCACGCCAAGCTTTTCATTTGGCGCTGGCAGCCATTAGAGCAAAAATCAGCAGCAGCAGAATCCATGAGAAGGGGTTTTTTTTTTGGGGGGGAAAAGCTAGGTGGAAAAGCGAGCCATACGTAAGTTCTTGCTGCCGCGCACCACACATGTGGAAATTGTGCGCGTTTTGCAGTTTTTTAATTGACCAACAAATTTATTTGATTCGTTAGCAACGCGAATATATTCTTCCACTGCCATGGCTCTCACCCTAAAGCCCCCTTGAATTTATATCTACGTCCATGTTTTTTTTTTTTTGTTTTTTTTTTAGCAGACAAAAGAAGGATATATGATGGGTCCATGAAATGACCAGGGCAAGGCGAAGGGGAACTTTAGAAATTATTTCATTTTAAATTGTTGTAAAATTTGATATATATATATATATATATATATATATATATATGAAGAGCTGATAATTAATTAATTGGGAATCAAGAGAATATATATTTTAGGAACTTTTTTAAAGTCTTCAAAAACTTTCTTTTTCGCTGCTCATTCACTATCTCCCCTGGACTTTGGCTATATTCACGAACGGCGGCTTAAAGCTAATGCCCCTGCCAATATCCCTATTTCCAGGATAATTGAAATTCAAGGCGGCGTTTACTCCACAGTTCACAGTGCTCTCTGTCCAAAGCCTCCATCCCCCCTGCCCCCCT
Source organism: Drosophila birchii (assembly GCA_035046345.1). NCBI lineage: Eukaryota > Metazoa > Arthropoda > Insecta > Diptera > Drosophilidae > Drosophila > Drosophila birchii. The sequence continues at coordinate 6,111,179 of JAWNOA010000043.1, read as the reverse complement.
CCACAACACCGACAACAAGGATACGCACACACACAGTAGCAGTCAAAGGACACAGGACAGCAGTCTTGTTGTTTCTAAGGATTACATATTGGTAAACAACGATTACAACAACCAAGGAGAGGACCCTCCTAACGACAACTTATTGTCCTACAAATTGGTTTGTTTGCCCGATTTTGGACTTCAGGGCGGAGGTGGTGAGGGTTTATTTGATTTGATTGTTGACTTTATTGGTCAGCTCGGCGACGGCGGCGGCCTTTTGGGTGTTGTTCTTTGGCCTTAGCCAGGGGTCTGGGGGCTTGTTGTTTTACGATATTTAATCTATGATTAAAATCAATTAAATGCTACACTTGACTTAATTTATTGTCGCTGCCCAAAAATCAGACAAGAGTCGAAGAAGAAGAGAGTCCAAAGTGTGGTTTTGTGGGTTTCAGTTTCAGTTGCGTAAAGAAGTAGCTGCTGAGCTCGTATGGGTACACTGAGGGAGATTATGAATTCTGAGCTTTAAATGGTTTTTTAGACACATTAAAGAAATTAATAGGATATTTTTTTTGAGACGAAAGGTAGAGATTTTAATCCTATTTGGTTGCCTTTTTTGATTTTTAAATTAATTATATAAATTGAGGTAGAAGACTTATAAGAGATTATTATAAATACCTAAAATTTCTTAAATATATTTATATATTTAATGTATTATTATAAAAATAATAAGATATTTTAATTTGGGTTTTAAATTACTAACTAGTTGTTAGGGTTTTGTTTTTTTTTTTTTTTGTGTATAAACACAGCCAAAAACGATATCCCCAAGCAGGCTCATAAAAATCAAATTGTTCTCTATCTATCTCTTTTTATATACATATCTCTTTCTCTTTGTCTCTCTCTATCAATGTATCTTTCTCCTTCTGCCAATATAAATCTCACTGCAAAATCTTTAACAAAAAGTCGGAAACACTTTGTCGGTATGGTGGCATCTTGCTTGTTTTTGTTTCGGGGGCTTTGGCTTTGTTATTGGTTTTATTTTCTGTTCAGTCTCTGGAGTTATCTTTATGGCTCGATCTGGTTTCGGATACAAAACCACTACCTCTTTATACCCCTTTCGGCATTTTTCAAGCCTCAGCTATATCTGTCGAGTAGGTAATTGTCCCAACGGGAATCTGAATCGGAATCGGAATCCGTTTTGCCAAAAACAAAAATAAACAAAGCCGAAACAAGAGATAAAAATATATATATATGTGTATATATTCGTATAAAAGAATAATGGGTAATGCCAGGATTAAAGCTGAGAGATACCCTCTAAAAAATAATTCATAATTTGAGCTAAAAATATTTCAAATATTTGTAAAAAGCTTAGACTCAAATTTTTGTTTTAGAAATATAAACAAAATCATTAAAATAAACAAATTTTTATATGATTATTTTAAATGAATTAGAAATAAAATATGTATTTATTTGTACACAGTTTACTTAATTCTAAATTAAGCAACAGGAATTGTAAAATATATTTTTTATTATTTAACCAAATGATTTTCTAAGAGAAATACTTTTAAAACTTAGGGTAAACCCCCTTTTTACGATTGCCAGTTTGGAATTTTGTTCACTGAATTGATCAGAACATCTGATCTGTTTTATACATATATAAAATATATATAACAAATGAACAATGAACTGTAGACTGGGCGGCCTTGAGAGTTACAAAATCCATTCGCAAATATCAATCAAAGGGGCAAAAGAAAACTCAATCAGCGACCAGAATGCAAATGAAAAGCGAAGCAGGGGGAAAGGAAAATCCATCAAAAATTCCGTTTAATGATGCAATTCGAATTTGATGAGTTGGAAAACTGAAGCTCTCTCCTCACATCTCTCAACACACATGAAACGCAATCAATGCAGGGACACTTTCCCAGCCGCGAGGATATACACGAGGATATGCTGCCGCCGGCAGGTAAATTGCAACCAATAATAATGAATAATTGAAAATCCAATCAAACACCAAATGAAAACGGAGGCCGGCCTGGCCCCCAAAAACATTGCCCATATCCATATCCATATCCCATAGCCTATACACAGTAGAGCCTAGCTAGAGGGAACTCCAGAAAATATCAAATAAATTCAGATGAAAAAGAATTAATTTATAAAATTAATTTAAACGGGAAAATCTTGTAAAAATAAACTCCGTAAAAAAAATATATTACAAAAAATAAAATCCTTTTAAAGACCTTCCACTGTACTCTCACACGCAGTGTGAGTGTGTGTCCTTTGGCGGCTGGTGTTGATTTTGCCGGCTTTATCGAAGGACATTAGCAAACGGTCGTTGGGTTTTCGCCTGCAAATGCAATCACTGGCTCGGGCATGGGCACAGGAGCTGAGCTGAGCTGGGCAGGAAGGATAAACCAAAGCAACCTGCATAGATGACACCCCAGGGACATGGCCGAAAGTCAATGAATGGTAATAGGTGTCGACATGGCCTTCTCACACACACACACAGAGCGTGTGTCCTTTATTCGTGTTGTTTTTGCTGATTGCCACTTTCGGCAATGGATCGAATGTCCTGGAGTCCTGGACTGAGAGTTTTGAGCGTCTGAGCATTGGTGGCAGGGAAAATCAGTCTACTTCGACTTGGACACCCACATTAATTGCCAGTTAAATTGAGTCTGACTGCTGATTTAGGGGCCATCTCAAATGTGTCTGAACTTCGATTTTTAATTGATGTTTGGTCATGCTTGAGGGAAGTTGAAGGAGCTTTGTTTTTTGTATTAGCCTGGATTTATTTATTTAGAAGTTTAATATAAGTTTAAACCAAAATAAAGCTTAGTTTAAGCCTATTTATTTATTTTATTTATTTACTTTTAAAAAGAACAAACTTATTTCTATAATTATGAATTGCAAAAAAATGTTAAAAATGTAAATAACAAACTAATTTCTTCCTATTTCTTAATTTTACTAAGGAGTGAAATAATTTTTATACTCAAATTTAATATGAAAAGGAAATGATTTATCAATTTTTTGAAAATAACTTCTTCATAATTTTCAAAAATTCTCAAACAAATTTTCAAAAATTCTTAAAAAATTATGTTTTTATAGATTTTAATTTTTGTTTCATTTTGGCTTAGTTTTAATTTTTATAAACTTTAATATTTTCTCAAAATAATTATGGATAAATTTAGAAATGATTTGAAAATCCTTAGTTTTCCCATTTCAAATTTTCACCCTTTCCCCTTTCGATTTTTCCCTTTGTTTGCTTTCATAATTTGATGCTTTCCCTTTACAAAACATAAAAATATAAACAAAAAAATAATAAACAAACTGTGGAAAGGGGAAACGAGAGGCTGGCATATTGAAAGTGCCAACGGCGGAAACGTTTTTGCAACTTTTTCCGCCCGATTTCCCTCGCACACACTCACGCACACACACATATATATTTTCGATAGATGTAATTACAAGCAAATATGCTGGGAAAACTCACCTCAAATTGAGTTTCCGCATCTGTTCGGGCGTGTTTTCAGTTTCGGTTTCGGTTTCAGTTTTCGCGTCGAATGTTGTTCAATTAACGGTGGCCTGCCTACCGCCTTGTTGTTTGTTTTTGCTGTTGTCTCTGTCCCGGCCACGCCCCCTTTTGTGCCACCCCCCACCGACAACCGCGAGCGATTTCCGCTGACTGACAAAAGCTTGTGTGTGTGTGTGTGTGTGTGCGGCATCAACATGTTGCACAAATATAAACATAAATCAATTAACATTTTTCGGACGAGGAGGTCCTGGTCCCTGCTGCTGCTGCTGCTACTGCTGCTCTTTTGGTCCTGAAAATGCCACGGCTGCTCGCCTGCGGCGTCCATTTTCAGAATCGACAATTTGCCAAACGCACACACACACACACACTCATGCAGCATGTGTGTGTGTGGCGAGGGAAACCCCCGCGACTGTCTGCTGCCTACTTTTAGGCGACTAAATGACTTTCAACCGCCATTTAGAGCAATGAAATTTCAAGGATTTCCCCCCATCAATTCAACGGAATAAAATCGAGAATTATTTTCAATATTAAGCAGACACAAATCTCCATTTTATTTGTATATAATTATCATGGCGCATCCTTGATGATCCTTTTTTACTCCACACTAATTATAAATAGTTGCCTTTGCCGCCAATATACAAAAACAAAAGATTTTTCCGCAATTTGCCGCAGGGCCCAAAAACCCAAAAATGGGATAATCGGAGGAGGGGGGGGCCAAAACACACAGGATTTATATATATACATATAGTATATACACAAAGGAATATATAGAAATGGAGACAATCGGGCACACATGCCGGCAATGCCAGATGGTAACTGGAACCCAACAATGAGAGATAGAGGAAGAAAGACTCTGAAAGCGAAAAGCGAAAAACTTGTTTCATAAATTTCCCATTCAAAATGTAATTAAACCCTTGCGATGCTGGGCTGCTCCTCATCTAATTACAACGCAAAGGCAGAGGGGCATCCTTGCCCAGGCAGGCAGGACGAGGCGAAGGCTACGCAATATACTCGATAATTGCCAACGAAATGGAAATGGTAATGGAAATGGAGCATTTGGTCCCATCTACTACTTTGCCTTGGTCTATTTCCATAAATATCTTCAAAGTCATTAAATTTCACACATGTTGGCGGAATTGTTTTCTCTGTGTGTTTTAATTTTAAAATTATTGTCATTAATTGATTTTTGATACAGCCGCCCATAAATCTTCATGTGTGTGTGTGCATGTGAATCCTTAAAAAAAGGGGGTAACCGAAAAAAGGGGTAACTGTGAAGCTTCGGGCTTTAATGGCTGTGGCTCTTCCTTGATTATTGAGACCATTATTTTTGTTTAATTACGTTACGGGCGTTAATGTGCGGAGAGCACCAGCAGCACTCGTCCAGAGCCGACTTTTCCCAACTTTAACCAGAACCGCATTAATTTCGAAAGGACTTTCTCTTAATTGAATAACAGGTTTTTTGTTTTTTGTTTTATTTTTGTAGGAGATGAGCTAAAAGTTATTGCCATATTTATTTGCGTTTGGAAGTGGGGAATATGTAGCGGGGAAATGTTTTTTTTTTTAAATTCTTAGAAATTAAAGAAAAGTTTGTTATCAGGAAAACAATTTAATAGATTTTTTTTCGCTATGAAGAAGATTTTCTTTAAAATATTCAAATATATTTATTTAGCTTATATATTCTATGGGAATTTTATGTTATTCATTATTTTTATATTTACTATTATTATGTTCATTATTATTTATTTATTAAATATTTATTTCCATGGTTACATATACATTTAAATAAAACTTCTCTTGTAAAAGAGCTTACACAGTTATATCTATATTTGTTTACTTTTGAACCATTGTTTAAACTGATAAATAAATAGGAAAGGTTTAAAACATTTTTTTAAATGCATAAGAAATAGGGAACAAATTTCATATAAAAAAACATTTGCAAAGTTTTTGTTACGTTAATAAATTATTTTTACAGGACTCTTTTTTATAAAAGACTTAGAAAAAGTATTGCCATATTTATTTAAATTTGAAACATAATAAAAGTTGATTTTTATTTTAAGTTTTAGAAATTTTTATAAAAACAGATTTTTTTTAAAATCGTATATAAAACATTAGGCAATATTTATTTATTTAATAACAATTTTTTTACAGGTCTTTTTTTAATTTAAAACCGTATATAAAATATTTAGCAATATTTTTTTTTATATTATAAATATATTTCTCTTATTAATGAAAAATGTATTTCCTTCTTTAGAAATAAATTTATATTTTTTTAAATAAATATCTAAATAATGATCCTGCATCTTTAAAAATTTCTTTTAAAATATTACAAAAAATATCAAAAATATAATAATAAAAAACCCCTTTAATCTTCGATACCCAAAGGTTATTTCCCTGAAATCGCCTCATAACCACAAGGATAATCCTGCACTATTTTAAAACTAAGCCAAGGCAATCCTGTGGCTTCGCCGCCCAGCTTTATGTTATTTTTTTGTGTAGTTTCAGAGACCTGGTTTATGCATACAGATCGGTGTAGATATATAGTATATATATATATATACATATGTGACCATAATGGACCGCTCCGTAATCCCGGAAATGGGCAAAGCCGTACGCGCTGCCATTCCGATTCCGGCGGACAAATTTGCGACACGTTTCCGACACGTTTGCCATGTCGATTTTTCTTGAGCCAAGCGTTTGTCGTTTGTCGTTTGTCGCTTCTACTCATATATATTTTATAACTGTAGACGACAAGGACGATACATATCAGGAATGGGTAGGGGGTTGGGGTGTGGGAGGTGGGGATTTGCCCGGTGGCAGGGTGGCTGCCTATATGTATATGTATATATGCATACCTGTCTTCTCTCTCCGATGGGCGGTGGTTGAAAGATAAACGTCGTTGCCGTTGACTCATACGCAAATTTTTACTCACATGACGAGGGGGTAGGGGATGCACACAAAAAAAAAATAGTGGTGACTTCGATGCCGGGACAAATATTTCAATAAAGATGCAAAGAACACCAACAGCTCGCGGTCAAAGTTTGCCTTTCGCTTGAAACCTTTTTAAAGGCTTTACCATATTTATTATTATATTTAAAAAAATTTTTGGCAGATATTCTATTTGTATCTAATTCATTGAAGTGTTTTCTTTAAGTTTTTCTCAGTATGAACAGGCGGAAGGTGGAAGAACTGTCCCCCGTCCTCCATTGTTGTTAATGGTTTGATGGGTTTAAAGTCGTGTAACTTCGCTTGGCGAGGGGGTGCGTCAAAAAATGTATCATACATGTTGGAATATATACAGCCATATATATCCTATATACATACAAATATATGAAAATATATATATATTTACATATATATATATTTTTTTTTTTTTGCATATGGACGCCTGGCTGGTTGGGCATTGAGATTGGATTGCGGGCGCCCGTCCGCCTGGCTGTGCTTCTTATGGCTTTAATAACTTTAGTGCCGCTACGTGCCATTGATCCTTGATGTACGAGCCCAGGATGTGGCACATTTCGAGATGCCTATATACATATATGGGAGGGTATATGCTTTAAACGGAAGATAAAGAGGGGACTAGTATGAGGATAAATATATTTTAATTTTAAAAATATTATTTGAATTATTTTTTAAGAAAATTCAAGTATTTAATATTACAAACTGTAATTATTATTATTATTATTATATATTTGTATTTATTGTACTATGTAATATATATATTCTATATTTTTTTCCAACCCTGCCAGGGCATATCTGAATTCGTTTTATTTTAATTTTCCACTGCCTCCTCTCGAAGTCAAGGGCTCTCTTCTTGTTGGGGAACACACAACAGTCCTTGCCACCCATCAATTCATACCAATTGCTGTTTCTAGTTTGGAATTTCCTTGCTGTTTTCCTCATATTTTTTTCTTCTTATATTTTTGAGTATTCCTCTTCAGTTTGTTGCTTTTATTGGGCGCTCTTTTGATGGGCCATTCGCCTGCTCGCTTTTTTGGCATTATGCATAAATTTCATTTTCTCTCTATCGCCCCCGCGCGCTTATTGTTCACTTTTTGTGCATTTTGTATTTCCTTTTGTTATTTATTTACGAGTGTGTGTCTGTTTGTGTGTGTGTGTGTGTGCGCCGCTCTATGTTATTAATCTTCGTGGGAGTTATTGCTCTTCTCCCGGCATTATTCCCACCCATAGTTTGGGGCATGAGATTCGCGTTCATTTGTGTATGAAATTAAAATCACACCCATGAGATGTCCCAAAAAAAAAAAAAAAAACAAGAATGCGTCAAAAAAATATGGCCGACCCCTGGGCCAAGAAATCCCACTTGGTCAGAAGGAATATATATATATATATGTATATATTTCTACAAAATAAAAAATAGGCAGAAAAGAAAAATTACCAGTAAGAAAAACGACGAAGCAAATATAACAACTGTAAATTGAGTTGTTGCCCTTTCGCCACCAAGAGCCAAACTTTGCCCACCGCCTAATTCATTCATGAAAACCGTTGCCCCAGCCCCGCCCCCCTATTTTCCAAGGCCTCCTGCTCAGCCCCCCAGCCCCCCCTTGGGTCCACCTGGTTGGAGGAAAAGCATTGCATTTGCTGCTTAGCATACAATTGCCACATTAACTTGCCAGCCCAAAGATAAATCGCATGGCCAGGCTGCAAATTGTTGCTGCACCAGCAAATTACACTGAGAGAAATAAAAATTAAACACTTGAAAGGGTTCATTTTAAAGGGGTTCTTAAGGCTATAGAATATATATACTACAACTGGAGGATTCAATAGAATTTTGTGGGACTTCAAGGCCTTGGGAATTATAAAGTTAAAGAAGGGAAAATCAAATAATAATAATAAAATACCGCACTTTTCATTATGGTTAAAAAAATAATAATTAAATTTGTAATGAAATAAGAAAATAATTTATTAAACAGATTACATTGTTAATTCTTATAAAAATGTTTAAAATATAATTATAAATAATTAAAAAAGAAAATTAACATTTCATTCTCATGTCTCCATCTGTATTTTAAATTACTCTTACCTTGGAATTTTTACTAAAAACCATTTAAATTTTTTTAAAATATATATTTTAAACTCCTCACTTAACTTATTGTTCTCAGTGCATTTAGCGAAAAAAGAAAACAACTTACAAACTTGCTAGATATTTCGCACTAAAATCGCCGCGGGGCAGGCAGAGCAAAAATCGAGACAAGTTTTTGGAGGAAATGCTTTTTTCGCAAAGTGCATTTGCGGCTTGAGGCTCAATTGGCAAAAAGCCCTATTAATGAAACTAACGAAAAACTAATACTCTATAATATTTTATAATCGTTTTAATAGAAATTAAATGTAATTATAGAAGTTGTTGTTTATCCTTTTACAATATTTAATACTTGCGTATTCCCTAACAATTCAAGTTCTTGGTGTATGGCTTAGTTTCCTTCTACCTTCGATCCTAGAGTATAATGCCAAACACCGATACCAACAACAATGGCAACAACAACGATGAAAACAAAAACAATTTAAGGCAGAAGAAACAGACGAAGGAAGAAGCAATTTTTAATGTGTTTGCGCCTTAGCCAAAAGTTGGCGTTGGGCCCATTTTTCTTAGCCTTGTTAGACGTTAGCAACCGAAACGAAAGGCAAGACAGGGGGCGGAGGGGATCCCAAAACACTTGGCTCAAAGGTTCCACAAAGCAGACATTGCACTTACAGAAAATATAAAAATAAAAGAAAGGCTTAATAAAGTTGAACTTAAAGGTGCCAAATATATCCGTAAATATCCACTCAAATTTATAAAAAATTATGTTAATTTAATTTTATATAACTTAATAGTTTTATAATATTTCTAAACTATTTTTCTGTCTGTGTAGCTTGCCAGTTGGCAAGTGCAAGCCTTGGAAATGTTGCTGTTGTTGTCTAAGATACATCAGTTGTTGCAAGTTGTCAGTCGAAGAAGTTGTAAGCAAGAGGCTTTGCCACAGTGGGACCAATATAGCATTGATACGGTGGGATAAATAAGCAAAAAAGAAAAATTATGCCAATAATATATAACAGAGAAATAGTAAATTAAGTAATTAAAAAGAAAATAAAAGGAAGACATCTCCGAATACAATTTCTTTTATCCAGCTTTCAACTTTCTTGTGGTTTTAACATTTGATTTGCTATTTATACAAACTCTTACCCCATTTCTTTGAGTGATTTTCAACTGGGAATGCAAATGCAACAGAAACCAACCTGAAAGCCAAGCAAAACGAAATCTGGTGATGGATTACGAGCTGCCTTTGGGCAACGGGAAGTGCCCAGTGCCTTTTCTGTATTTTTATTTTTTTTGCATGCTAAAAAAATTCTGCGGAGGCTGAAAAAGGCTTCGGAATGGCTTTGGAATGGGAGACAATTCATTTATTAAACTGCACTTAACATCAACACCACATCATCATTAATATTAACCGGACGGAATGGGACACGGCCAAGGTGTTAACACCGTTTTGGGCCGTGTTTGGTATGCCAGTTGACCATCAATTTGGTCGTACCAACAGCGATTTGTACTTGGCAGCGGTAGGGGGGTAAAAAATTAAGAAATAAAAATAAAATAAAAATCAAGAGCTAAGTGATGGTGGGAATTAAATTTAAATGAAATAAGACAATTTTTCAGTGCACACAAAAAGGGACAAAGGAAAGTTTAAGGAAGACAAAACTGAATTTAAAATGAGTTATTTGGAAATGTGTATAGAAAATTAACTGTAATCTTTAAAAAAAACATAATAAAAATATATAAAAATAAATCATAAAGCAAAGTAAACTTAAATCTTTAACCCCAAAATATTTTTATTTTTCTTCGAAGTCTATCAAAAGTTTTTTGAAATATATCTAAAATAATTCTTCACAGCTTAAACCGAACTGGCACAAGGTCAGATCAAATCAATATGCTCCCTCCCTCCCCCCCGCCCCTCCTTTGGATCCTCTCGAAAAAAATACCGTCTTAACCCCACAAAACGGAGAGAGAAATGTCAAGAACTCATGTTCAAATGTCAAACTGAACCGACAAACCGTTAATTAGCAAATCAAAGATATGCCACGCCACAGACACACATCCGACCAGCCAGAGGGTGGCTAGGAGGGGAACGGGGGCACCACAGGAGGATCCACAGTCTCGCTCGCTCACTGACAGCTCACAAAATCCGACAGTTGCGCACATTCGAAAAAAGATCAATGAGAATTGTGAAAGAAGCTGAAGAAATCCAGCAGACGGCGAGCAATTAAAAGGCGCGGGGCGGAAGCAGCTCAGGTGAGCTGTCATGCACTGGGGAAAAATAGGGGGTGTATATGAAAGTATTTACCTTATATAAGCTAATTATGGAAAATCTTGCAAAGCTCCTATTATTTTTTTTAAACATCTTTTAGATGTACCTTTAATATGTAAAAGAAAATGAATAAATACATTAATCAATAAAAATGAAGTACTAGAAAATATTTTAATATTATTTTATCACAGCGGAAAATTCGAAATTAAATTTTAATAAATACAGAAAGCCCTTCATTGTTTAGTTAATCTTTCGTTTTTAAGGAAATCGTGCAAACTGAAAATTCAAATTATTATTATTATATACTTTTCTAAAATTTTATTTCGAGTGCAGGGAACGCGGAGTGGCGAGGGAGGCAACCGAAGCGTTTAAAGCGCCCAAAGGCCGTCAAGCTGTCAGGGATACGGACTCGGTTACGGATTGAGATTCGCGGATCTTGGATCGCTTTTCAGTTCAGTTCAGTTCAGTTTTTCTGGGGTTTACAGCAGATCGGGAATAAGATTGGGAATGGCCTTTGGATAGGGTTTGGGATATGCTTACAGCTTCGACTCAATCCCGGCATTGTCAATCATAAGCGAGGAGGTCCGGTTCTCCACCCGAAAACCCCAAACAGCCCATCAGCAGACCAGGAAAAATCCAGGGAAAAATACAGAAGAAAAGGAAATACAAAACAAAAACAAAAAAAAGAGCTAGGAAAAACGTTCTAAGATCTTCTAACAGTCGTGGAGCTAGAGCTGAAGCTGAAGTCGCATCTGTCGGATTTGCATTACCGCGTCTCCGACTTGCCTTGAAATTATGTGAAATTGATCAATTTCAACGTTGCCTCGGCCATGGTGGTGCAGCCAGCCACCAGAGCTCTCTGGTGGCTAGATCCACGGACTGCAGAGCATTTAATGTAAAATGTCAATCAAAAATCGCACAGAATGGCAAAGCAACTTTGAAAATTTAATTAGAAATGTGTACACGTACGATGTCTCGGGCCTGGGAAAATGGCCAAATGGAAAATCTTCAGCGACTGCTCAATTGAAGCGATGAGAACGTTGGGAAAGTGTCAGAAAAGATGGACTAATTGTTGATGGAAATTATGTGTAACCAATTGAGGGAAAATAGCTGAGAGAATTTAGCCAGAAATTGGATTGGACCTAAGACACCCTTTTGAAGCCTTCCCTGAATGGATTAGACAAAACTCAGCCTTTAATGACTATAAATTCATGCCTTAGTAGTTGCCCCATTCACTGGAAATTGTAAAAAAAAATATAACCACAAAAGATAATAATAATAATAGTTGTAAAAATAATCGTAAAGCGAGCAGCTAACCAAAAATGGTGAGAAAAGCGGCCATCAAAATATAGAGTTGCTTTTTTTGTTTTATTATAGTTGCTAACCAATTAGAAATCCAGTCGGTTGACTTCAAAAAGGGCTAGTTTTGTGTATTAATTTGTCAACTTGACAACAACAAAAAATTATGTACATAAAATATATATATAAAGACAAAGCCAGAGTTATCAATGGAGCCTCAGACTCTGCCACCGTCTCAGTTTCAGTCTGAGCTTCAGTTTCAACTTTAGCTTAATGCTAATTTAGTTATAAACATATTTTAACCCGTACTTCATGTTGGCCATATATCATGCCATATTTCTTGTTTCGGTTTAATGCTTCATTTCTTTGAATTTCATAATTACACACACGGCTTTGACCGCTCCAACGTGCCTGTATTTCTTTTTGGCCTTTTGTTGGTAACTGTTTCGGTTTTTGTCATTGTCAGTTTTTCCTGAATGAACTTCGGCTCTCTGGGCCAACTGGTTTTCGTCTTAATTAATTATTTTGTTGTATAATTTGTAGTTGCTGTGTTGTAGTTTGTGCTCATAATAATTCACAAGAAGTGCTGAATGAATGGCAGCATTTTCACACACTTCCGGTACAGTTGGCCAGCGAAAATAGAGTCGGTCTTCAAGCTTCGACTTGGACTTTGGGGCTGGCAAAAAGGGCGTTGTGGGCAATGTCAATCAATTGGTTCGCCAACTTGGTTGGCCAGTCAGTCGGCAGTATATCCAGACTCTTGGGTCCCTGGCGGGTCTCGAGCCAAGCAAAAATGGCAGCTGACTGACAGACAGATCGAAAATGCTGTTTCGCCCCGGCCGCGGACCCTGGGCTCTTGGCCAACAACTGGCTGCTGCTGCAGAGGCTGCTGCTGCAGAGGCTGCTGCTGCTGAGGCTGCTGCTACCAACAGCAACTGTGGCGGCTAACTGAAATTGGCCAGCAGCCAGGTATGGCAGCGTGGCACGAGGAGGGGGAAATGAAAAAGGAATAAATAATAAATCAAATCAATAAATAATAAAGAATAAAAAGAAAACTATCTAAAAATTTTATAAAAATAAAGCACAACTTCTTAGGAACCTTAATTCTTTTAAGATTATTAAGATTTTAGACATCTTTTTTGGGATTAAAAACTATAAAACTAATTTATGAAGTGTTGTTAAATGCATTTTTATCGTATTTGAATTATATATATTTTATTTAATAAATAACCATTATATTTATAATTATTAAATACTATTTAAAAGAACCATAAGTGTCAGAAGGTATAAAATAAACCCTTTTAATATTATTTAAGCCTTAAAACAAACTGTAACGCAATAAATATTTTTTAAACTTTCAAAAAACAATTTATAAAATTTATAAAATTAATTTTCCACTGAAATTTCTTTTAATATGTATTTTAAAATATAATTAAATATTATTTTTAAAATATATATACCCATTAAATGCCTTCAAAGTGTCATCCCTAACCCCCCGATTTGCAACTGAAACTGGAAATCGGGGCGTCTGGGGCTGCCACGATTCGCTGCCAGCCAAATCGATCGAACTGCCTTCATTAAACAGAAAACAGAGCGAAAAGTACAAAAAAGTAAAGTAAAATAAAATAAAAATAATACAAAAAAAAATAAAGGTGGACTAAGGCAACCTCTATGGCGGCTATGGCCATCCCGCTCCGTCTTAATGACTCCTTTCCTGCCGCCGATTTGCCAGCAGCAGCCAAAGTATTGCCAGTGCTGGCAGTTTTGTCCCTATTTCATTTACAAGGAAAAAGTCGAGTTAATAGAGGAAAATGTTAATATAAATAATTTACATATTAAATACAATATACAATATTTAAATATATTTTTAAATAGATTTTTTTTTTTACATTCTGGTTTTGGCTCTAATTATTTTGAAATATATATTTTTCTCAGGCAAAAATCTTTGGATTAAAGTTTAATCTAATATTATATTATACATATGTTAAATATAATTAAATGTTATTTGTAAATATCAAAACTTGACAAAATAATTAATATATGTATTTATAATACTAAATAAAATGTACTAAATATTTTATATAATTTTTATTTATTTAAAAGGTATATTCCCCATTTTCCCACTGACCATACCTTTATTTACTTATTTATTTACATATTTTTTGTTTATGTACAAAAAAGACCCTTTGGCAGCTCTAAAAATCAGCAGCCAAAGGTAGCAACACAACAGCAGCCGTGATCTCTACTCCAACTCCGATCTGCGATCCGCGATCTCCGATCTCCGATCTCCGATCGCTCCATAGCTCCCATTAATTTCCATGTTGGCCACAATTTGACTTCTGTTCGGCCCTCTCTCACTCGCTGTCTCTTTCTTTGGGCCTCGTGCCATCTCTTTTTGGTAGCTGCCTTATATATAGTATATATATATATATTTTTTTTTTTTTTCCAACAAATTTGCAAATTTGCGAACCGTGATTGCCAGGCACGCAATTTGCGCTTGAATGGGGAGGAACAAAAAAAAAGAAAAAGAAAACAGAATCTGCAACAAATTGGAAGCCAATAATCAAATGTCAGTCAGGAGCGAGCCCCGCGATCTCTTTCGGGGTTCTGTCAGTCAGTCACTCGCTCAGTCATTCAGTCAGTCATTTGGTCATTTAGTCAGTCATTCAGTCAGGACGGTCAGTGGAACTCCAAAGCTCATTACTCAAACTCCGAGCAAAAGTCCCTTTCCACTTGGCTTCTGCACTGCCGCAAATTCCATTAAATATTTATCAGAGTCTTCCTAAAATATTTCTAATTATTTATTAATATTTTCTAAGAGTCTCGTAAGGAAATGCTCTAGAAAAACAAGGCCCTAGGCAATATAGAAAAAATATTTAGAAATAATAAGAAAGTTTGCATTAACACTTTATTTCCAGCTTTATGTTATTTGCCTTCAATTTAAATGGTAAACAAATAAATATATTTTAATAAATAAAATATATCCAATTAATTTGTTTTTTATATTTTGGCAGGTCTTAAAATTAATTTCCTTAAAAACCAGAGGGCTAGAAAATATATAAATTAATTAAAAATATCAAAACACTAACTCGAAGCTAGTTTCCTAGCAATTATTTCCCGGCTAATTTTTTTTTTAAAGGCGGAAGTAAGCCCTGTGATTTTTTTTTAAATATTTAATATTCTCATTAAAATATATCCAAGAAATATTTTTATATTTTGTACAAGGATCTATAAGACCTAAAAAACTGGTAAGAAAGTTAGGTTTTGTACTTTATTTCAACTATTTTTTGATCTAGTCAAATGGATAAAACTCCCCTTTAGTTACCCACATTTTCCAACAGTGTATAGCCCTGCATCTGTGCAAAACTTGGACTTGAAGCCTGTCCGATCCGGCTGTCTATTCATTTGAGCGATTTTCGTTTTTCTTCGCTTTTTTTTTGTTTTTCGAATTCGATTTTGATTTTTGGTTTCGGTTTCACGCTTGCCCGCCTTTACTGATACTTTAATTAGTTGGCCAAATTAATTCCCCGTATTCCAATGAACCTAAAAAAAAAATACAAAAAAGAAAACAAAAACGGAAAACAACAACAAAAGATTAACACCGAATTCCAATTGCGATGGCGATATTGTTTATTGGTTCCACATTACTCCCGCCGTCGCGTATAATTAACAATAAAAAATTTCAAACACATTTTGACACAATTTTAATAGGCAATAAAACTCAATGGGGAGAGCATTGAAGAAAACACAGAGGAGAAGGGGGGAAGAGGGGTAAAAACCCCCAAAAACAACAATGAAATGAAATAATTTTCGCCGCCAATGTTGGCCCATTGTTTGAAATTGTTGTTGACAAATCGATAAACAGCTCAATTAGCATTTTTGATGCTCAATCGTTAAGGAACTCCAACTCCGAGGCTCGGCCCGGCCCGGCTGACTTGGCAATCATAAATCAAACCATAAAAAATATATACATATACATGTTTTGTGGTATATCGTGTGGCAGGGAATTCAATTCGGTTCAATAATCAATTTGTATGCACTGCCCGTTGCTCCGCACAATTATGCAAAATGAGCTGTCAAACGAGTGAGTTTTTATGCCCCAAGCCCATTCCCCTCCCTCCTTGAATTTGATCTATAAAAAAAAATAAGAAGGAAAATCCACATATTTATTACTTGTTCGTACACGTGTTTGCTTAGTTTTAAATTTATTTACAAGGATAGGAGGAGGCTACAGGAGTAGGGGGAACTATTTAATATCCAAAATAAGGCCGCCATGGCATCGGCTTCTAATGGAAGAAACTACAGAATTTTTAATTATAAAGTTATAATCCTTGATCTTCATTTTTGTAAATCAAAGGTAGTTCAAACTATGCTTGATTTTAGGCTCTGTTAAGGTAATTGCCTTTTAGAAAAGCATAAAACCAAAGAATGATGAAATGAAATCAACTTAAACTCTTGAATTTTCTTTAATTAAACTAATTTACTATTCACCATGAACTTTAAATACGAGCTGTGGTAGGTGCTTGATTCACATATATATTTAGGATTGCACTTCTAGTCCTTAACCTGCTCTGGATCCCCATCTCCAGTTGCATCTTTCTCTGGACACCTTACAGCCCCCAGATAGTCCTCCAGGCAGACAGCTTTGTCCTGGACATTCCTCAGGCTGGCCAGGAACTCTCCAATGGTGGCATAATGCACGGATTCCCTTCGAACTCGGCTTTGGGCCAAGTCCTCCTCACTGCTGCTACACAGGAAATCATCTTCCTGGTTCGGTGGCGAAGATGAAGATGTAGGAGATGGAGGAGGATCCATTTTAGAAACAAAAAAACAATTACTTAAAATAATTGGCCAGAGTTGGTGAAATTATTTCGGGGTTTGATTTTGAAAGTAAAAGCTTTGAGATGGCCAACTGGGATGGACTTAAGTTAGATTTTTCATTCTTCTTTTTTATAGTATTATATTTCTCTTTAGATTTATACCTAAATTTATTTTGTGTTGATTTTTTATTTAAGAAGCTAATTTAATCCCTTTGCCAATTCCCCTCTAGTTTTCGGCCTGACTTGGCTTCAATCTTGTCGCACATGTCTGTCTCCTCCATTGGCGGGGTTTTCAATAATTCAATCACGTGGTATTCGTATCGAATAATTGAATAAGTCATCGTGTCGAGCGACACAAATTTCATTTCAATACGCAGAACGTTTAACGAAAATGAAATGAACGAAACGAACTCAAAGGCGATCTGCCGATGATTGAACGCTCGAGGAAGGGTTGGGGCCAGCCAAGGGTTAAGGGGAGGGGTTAAGGCGGGGGGAGGGGGCTGAGACGGAACCAAATGGCAACGTGAGTGATTGTCGCAAAAGCTCAAAGGCGACGAGCACACCAGCTCTTCGAATTGTACTGATTTTTATTTATTTTATGTTTGAACCGAAACGCAAACGGAATCCCAAATGAAATGCGACTGCGCTTTTTTCGTTCCAAGAGGTGGGGTTGAGGGGGGTTCCCCTCGAATATTGGGGTTCATAGCCTACCCTACCCCTCCTCTTCCCACCAACAAAATTGGTGTGGGAAAAATTAAAAGCAAGGCGTGGCTTGGTTCACCTCGTGGCGATTTCAATCGAATTTTAATTGCCCGAAAGTGGATCTAACTGATTGGTAGAGTGTTTGTGATCTAATTTTTTAATGAAAAATTAAGAGGGGTTTATTTTTTAGAATTAAAAAAAAATATATAGATAATTTGAGATTTTTTTAAGATTTTTAAAAGCTTTAAAACTATTTTGAAACCAATCTTTATATCAAGTATTAACCTTGTAATCATAAAAATTATTTGAAAATATATAAATCTATACGTTAAAGATTTTTTAAATTAATTATACAGAATTATAATTGAACAAGAAAATCTTAAAAACTTACTTAACTTACCGCAGCTAAGCCTTCATTTTATTGATTTAAATATAAAGAGAATTTATATAAGAATATAAATAAACTAATTTGAGGCTTTCTGAAGTTATTTAAAAGATTAAAAACTAGTTTGAAACTATGGTTTAATTCAAAAGTAATTTAAAATTCTTTGAATTTACCAAAACTTAGCCTTATTATGTAAAATAATTACAAAATTATATATTATTAATTAAAAACCTTCAACTCACTTCATAACTAAGAACAAGAACCCTTTCCCAAGCCCTAAAAGAATCCCCCGTCTGATTCCGTCACGTAAACTGGGTCGATAACTGACCTACAGAGAACGCAGGTCGAGGAATGCAATCAATTGGCGGGTGAGGGGGTTTCGATAATCGATGCCGCCGCTCCTCAATAGATTTTTGACATATTTTTCAACCCAATCGACAGCGCGCACATTGAACTCCCTTTTGCCATTCACACGCTCCGTGGGAGAAAAATGCACCAAGATCGATTGGATCTTGGCCGAAAAAAAAATAAGAAGAGGAAAAACTGTGCAGAGTTAAACAAATCAATAAGAAATACAAAATACAAAATAAACACACAAAATCCAAAATACACAAAACGATGCAAATGGGAAAAGGCATGTCAACAATTCCAGCGAGTAATTGGCAGTGCTTTCGGCTCTGATGACGTTCGCTCTGAAGTTGATGATTGCACATCGCTTGGCTGTCCTGGGATTCGAGCCTCGAACCATGGAGGAGCTGGTGGCTTGGAACTCGGAACCCTTTGGAGCTTGTTGAAGCCTGGAACTGATTGCGATCGCTGGATCGCTGCTGCTGCTGCTTCTTCTTCTCCTTAGCGGCTAAACATCTGGAGCACGGCCGAGCCAGGGCAGCTCCACCCATCGGTGGTTGGGCTGATCAGTGATCTTTTGCCGCCAGTAACAGTGAGAGAAAAGGGGTAGGACTTAAAACGGAATATATAAAAAAATATAATCTTTAATTTTTTTTTTTTTAGTTTTTTAAGTAATAAAATATTGCTCAATGTCTTAAAAAGGTTTTTTTTTTGCTTTTCATAATTCTCATGTTGCATTTCTGGCCACTCTTAAAAAACATGTATTAGTTTCCTTTCCATAAAATATATCTATATAAAATATATACACATTTTTCTGCACTTTTTTCCATTTTTTTCTGCACTTTTTTATGTTTTTGCTTCTCTAAAAACACAATTATCAAGACTCTTTTGGTAAATTTCCCATTCAATTATTTTCAGGCTTTTATTTCCTAAATTTATAATTTTTTTATGAACTAATTTCTTTATAAATTTATTTATTTTACCATTTCCCTTTAAGTAACCACATTTTTTCTGTGTGTACTTAACGTCTTTGATCTGTCACCGCTCGCCAATCGAATCACGGCAGACGCGAGCGGCAGCAGATAAAATTATTGAAATTACATTGGCAAGACGCCGTCGATCGGCATTAGGGGCACTTGAGGGGGGCATTCCGGGACGGGGTATATATATATATATATATTTATATACCAAAGAACAGCTGCCGCGAAACACGATCGCCGACACTTTACAGGCTCTCGCTCAGCTTCCACTCAACGCTTGGGCTAAGGCCAATAATTATCGCTTTTAGCCCCGGTCCGTGGCCTGTCAATGCGATTCGAAAAATGTCGTCAGTGTCGCCCAGTCCTGGGAGTAGTAGCTCATCATACACACACACACACTGGGTATCCAGGGATCCAGATCCGATCAGGGGCTATACCCTGCCCCCATGAGTATGTCTTTGTGATTTCCCATTCGATTTTGTGCCGTCGCCGAGCTCGTTTTTAAAATGTAATCATCATTAAAATATTTATGGGTTACCTCTCGCTCTAACTGGTCGGCTTGTAATGACCATACATAGCAATTGGTTCTCACGTTCAAGCCACAAAAAAAAAAAGAAGCAACCGCCAGATACCAACTTGGCCAACGACCAGCGAACAGAAACGCGTTGCCAATTTGGCGTCATCGTTCGAAGTCGGAGTTGAAGTTGCAGTTAAGGCTGAACTGCTGAAGTTGTCATTGTCATTGTCATCGTCACCTGTGCCTTTTAACAGATTTGCAGATATATATTTTTTTGTTTTTTTTTTTTTTTGTTATTTTGCGGCAGCTGCTGTATCTGGATATTTGCTATCTGCGAATCTGCTGGATGCTCAGATTGAAAGTCAATTAATTTGCAAAGGTTTCAAGGAGAGAATTTCAAAAGGGAAAAAAATATATGAAACATATGTATAGTATATATAATAGTATATATATATAGTATATAAAACTATATAAAATTTATGCAAAAATATATAAAATATATATTTAAGATATATGTATAAAAAACTTATATAAAAATAGCGAAATAAATAATACTTCAAATTGAGATACTTTCAACAATTTGCAAGAATTTCTTAGGGAAAACACATAAAAACAAAATATATCAATCAAATTTAAAAAAACGTTTAAATATATTAAAGAAAGTATATTTAAAAAGTAATATTAAGATAGTAAATCTAAGGGGGAAAACAAATAATAAATAAATTGTAAATACTTTCAAAGGTTTTCAAAAGTAGAATGCTAGAAATTTAATAAATAAATAAGAAAATTTTTTATGGGTAAATACCATACTAAAAAAAAATTAAAATACTTTATTAAGCTTCTAATTTAAAATGTTTTTAAGGGAATAATTCAAAGAGAAATCATTCAAATATTTACTTATAAAGCAGGGCCTAGAGTGGAAATGCCCTGTGTTCGAACAAAAAAGATGTGATGTAATCATAAATAAATAAAATTTACTTTCCTAAAGAAAGAAAAATCTATTAAATTATTAAAATTTGAACAAGTATTTTTCGCTTGCAGTTTTTCATATATATTTTTTTCATTTATTAAATGACACAGAGCCCTGGTTTTCTTTATCAAATTTTCCTTTGAAAACCAATTAATAAAAAAACTTAGCTTTTCCTTTTATTAATTAAAAAAAAAAATAAAACTAAATGAGCTCTTAATAACTTCCTATTCTCTTTGTTTCCTTTCCCTGATTTCCATCTAAATACTTGGCTCCCTGTTCTTTGATTTGTGTGCTCGGCGAGGCGTGATTAGAGTGGTTGGGAGGTTCTTGAGATCGCCGCTGGGTCCACCCCTTAAAACTTGTAGTTCTTTTTTATTTTTTAATTTTTCCAAATGGAGGAGGAGTATTTACTTGTATGTGTTTGTGTGTTTTATATTTCTTTTTTCTTAATTTTCCTCTGTGTCCGTTGTCGTTTATCAATTATGACAAATCTTTGCACATGCGTGGCCAGCGGCATCGCCGTCGTCGTCGTCAACGCAGCTATTTATAAACTTGGTAAAACTTGGTAAAAACTTCTTCCTCATATGTATGTGTGTGTGTGTCTGTCCCATTCCGTGTTTCATTTTAATTTGTAATTATTTCCTCAGCTGCCTTCAAACGATTCCGTGGACTTCTTCTCGGCTCTGCCTTTGCATGTTCACTTTTTTCGAACTTCATTTGCGCTTCGGTTCGGTGACAAATAAATTAAGTGGCAGCCTCAACCAGAGAGGGAAGCCAGTCAGCTTTGGATAAAAAAAAAAACATAACAAATACAGATACAAGAAAAAAAGGGGAAAAAAACCAAAAACAAGAAATGAAGACTGCCCCAAGGCTTGGCCCTATTATTGCAACAGCAACAAGTGCGAAAGGGTAAAGGACTAGAAAGTACTTATTAAATTAGTTTTGAATAAAATAATTATGATCATGGTGGTTTTAAATATTAATTTAATTAAGTACAATTTAGGAATTTAATTGGAAATTGTTGAATTAGGAGACTTTTACGAAAAGTAACTGGAGGAATTAGAAGCAACATTTAACAGACATTGATGGAAAGCTGTTTTTAATTTTAAAAAGATTTTTATGGCTATAAAAAGAATCGTAGAAAATCTGGATTTTACTCTGGTTTGTAGAAATATTTTTTTAAAGTTAAGAAGTAAAATCTTCATACAAATTTCTCATAAAGCAACTATACTATACTATAATTTTTTATTTAAATAAACCAAAAGGAACCAAATAAATACATATTTAAAACAAAGCTTGACTTTTTTCCAATCACTCAAACAAATCGCATTTAATATTAAGTGTTTCCAATGGTAAAATATTATAATGATAAGAGGTTATATATGTTAATAAGCTTAATGAACACATACATATATTATCCCTATAGTGTTGTTGGGAAAACACAATGATTCCCAGAAAACCATATACCTTAAGAGCCCCGATAATACTCAGGGGAATAATCACTTCAACTAGCGGCAATTAAGAGTAATTCGCTGGGTTGGCTAGAGCTTCTTGGGATTTATTAAGAAGTTAGTTTAAAAAGAGGGTTAAATATATATATTTATTTTATTTAAAATTGATATATGTATATATATTTATATATATAAATTCCTGCTGTGACCAAAGGACCTCACACATTTCAAGTGTCAAGTGTCCCTGAAAAACTACTTTCAACTCAAAGCCCACACATTCGTGCGGAAATTATAACAACTCATCCACTCAATCAAGGGACCCAAAACCAATGATAATGATGATGATAATGATGAGTCTGTGGACCCCGAAAATCAGCTGCTGCTGCTGCTTCTGCTGCCAAGATGCAAATATTGGCCAAAGTCGCTTATTTATTTGGCATGTGACAAATTGTGCGTTGGCCAGCAATTAGAACAAGTTTTGCGAGAATTGTCGCTGATTTAACAGAATTTCACAGCCGAGACACGTACAAAACGGCTTCGATTTTTGGTATATACGTATATATAGAGGACGAGGACCAAGACGAGGACGAGAAGCGTCAACAGACGACAAGTGGCACTTTGGCGCATTAAGAAAATCTGTACAAGTGTCACTTTGGCACAAAACAGGGAAACCAGGGAAAGGGGAGGGAAATCCAGGGAATCAGAAGCCAGACGGCGGAGGAGAATCTGTCAGCTGGAGGAGATCGGGATTGGAGGTGGGCCGTGGTCTTGGCCCCTGGCTCTGAATTATAACGCCAACGTTCTGCCCGCTGACTCTCTGTCTCTCTTTCACTGAAGGAGCGAGGATTTGCAGCACCAACAAGGATTACGCTGCGCTTGTTTAATCACTTTTCATTCGAGTTTCAAGCAAAAAAAAAACGCAAAAAAAAAAGAAACAAATTTGTCCAGTCATCGGCATTATTTAATGAGTTGCCAACAGGTTGCCAACAGGCAGGCTCTGCCAAGCCAAGCGGAAAATCATCGGCTTCGGCCTCGGCCTCCGTCTGGGGTTCAGGTTCAGCTCCAGGTCCAGCTTCCAGCTTCCAGCTCTCAGCTCCATCTGCTTTGGATCCAGATGCAGATTCAGCTGAGTCAGCGCCGCAAACAGAAGCCAACAGCCAAGTCCCTCAGTCAGTCAGTCAAGCCGGCCTACGCCCGGAGACCAAGGAGAAGGCTCAGACTAAAGCCCAGACCCAGGCCCAGGCCAAGACCGGGTCCCGGAGTCAAGTCCAAGACCCAATGGCAAAGCTCCAAGTAAACAGAGAAAAATATGGGAAAATTTAAATAATTTAAATTTTGTTGATGAAACTAAATATATAAATAAATATATAAATATGAATATATATTTTTTAAAATAAATTATTTCGCTCAGTGTGTAAGCAACTCATGTAAATGCAACTTGTTGGCATCTCTGCCGACACTTGACTTGCCCTCTGCCAGCGTCGCAGTCGCGCTGCAGCGTGTAATGTCAATTTGACAGACAAACTGTCGACCGTTTGAAGCGTTTTCAGCTACTGTCTACCAGCCACCGATTATGATTTGTGGCTTATACGCTATTTTAGTAAGAGCAGGGTATATAGATTCTTAAACAAAATATTCAAGGATTTAAATCACCTGGAAAGGATCCCTCAAAGTATGCTAGTATCAAAAAGGACCTCAAAAACCCTTAAGCCAAGCTACTAAATTGCCAAGAAAAGTATTCTCTCTTTCAATTAATAAATACAAAAATTAAATATATATTTTTCAAATTCAAAATTTAATCATTTATAATTGTGGTATATAGCAAAAGGATATTCTTCTTAGCTAGATTCTTCTTCACAAACATTTCCCCATTTGTGAACTTCGAGAGCTACTTGAAGATACAAAAATTCCCAATAATTCAGCCCCCTTTCGGCGGAGATCTATTCCTCCCCCGCCCCTCTCCAGCGTTGGCCTGCTCCTCCTTCAGGCTGGAGTGGCACTCGAAGTGCTACTTGGGACTGGGGATTACACACATATTCGGAGAGAGATCCCCCGTCTGGCGCGTTGGCATCCACAGCATTCAATAAAGAATGTTTGCGATTTTTATCTTGAAGACGCCGCGCGCGCGCGCGCTCGCTCTCTTGCGCACTCTCGCCCTTTCGCATTCGGCAGATCGCAGATACAAACTACAAGATACCAGATACACACGGCCCCAAAAGAGATCCCTCCGAAAAATCCCCAACAGGCAGCCCCTCTCGGCTTAATACTCATAATTGATTAAAAAGAAAATTTCCATGGCATTTATGCGTACCACGCCACTCATACACACAATGTCGAGTTGTTGACAGCCTCAGATGGGGATTGTGAAGGGGTTGGGGGTACACTGGAAGAATTACAGACAGAGTTTAGGAGTTGAAAAGTTTGGCAAGACAAAGCTTTTTGACTTTTATGAGATTCATTAATCTGCATATTTAAATATAACATTTTTTTAAATGAAAATCTTGTGAATATTGTAAAATTTTACCAATGTAATTCATAAGAAAATCTTAAAAAATATGTATTTATATCAAATTTAAAATATATAAAATTTTAGAAATTCAAATAAAAATTAATTATTGGCTAGAAACCCCATTTAAAAAAGTAAATTTTACATCAAAAATTTATTTTAATTAAAATTGTTGTCTTTTATTTTGTTTTAAATAAAAAATGTGTATTATAAATAAATAAATACGGCAATATATGTAATATATTTTGATGGAATATTATTCATATATTTTATTCAATAATATTCAATATATATTCAAAAATGATATGAATTCAGATATAATAACCCAAATGAATATATACTTTTTCCTATTTCCACCTTGTCTCTCTCAGTGCAACCAAATGGAGCTGGTGCCTCCTGAGCCTCTTCTCTGTTTTGTTCTGCAGTTGGCACTGCTGTTTTGCGTTCGTTGGAAGTAGTTGTCGAAATGTTTTTATTTGTTATCGATTAATCGCTTGAATCAACAGCAACAGTCGTATTCAAACGCAGACTCATACTCAAACTCATACTCATACTGAGACTCATACCCAGGACAGTGGCAGAGATACTCGAATGCCGACGCTCTGGGAAATGTTGCTGTGTAATTGTTTTGAAGTCTCTTGCTCTCGCTGAGATTGGTAGCAGACTGGCTGTCAGCCAACTCCGGTGCCCCCGGGGCCCAAGTCCCTGTTTCAATCCCAGTTCGGACTCGATTTGGCGGGGTCTGTCAAATGCTGATTGATCGATTGCCTGCACACGTTTTTGTGAGCGCATTTATTGAGTATTTTATTAATATCAACTGATCGATGGGCCTGCCCGCCGCCTGTTACAATTTCATATCCCATATCCCCCCCTCAAATCAACTGCTGGTCTTTTTTAATTGCGTGAAATCTAGGGAATGGGGGTCTGCACAAATTAACTGTGAATATTTTGTATCTACTTCAATATCTATATCTATATTTATTAATTTTATCTGAGCTTAGGTTATGTCCAGCCTGAGGAACTCCTGGAGTCCTTGGTGTAAGCTTACGAAATTATGTTTTCCAAATAAATAAATTGTTTTACATTGATTTTATAACCAAATTTAAATTTAATAATCAATAAATAATACATAAATATTGATGTGACTAAATATATGCTTTAATTTTAAAGGATTATAATTTTTTAGGACTCAATTTGCCATTTTCTAAGATCACCGCTCACAGAAGTTATTCCAACTTTAAAATTTTTATTTAATTTTATTATATTTCAAAAACTCTTTCCAATTTTATGTATATTTTTGATTTTGTAAATATTCATAATTTCCGCCTAACCTGCTGCCTCGATGCCCCCCACAAAAAAAAAAAATACCCAGAAATCGAGACTTATATAGGCTGACTTCCGCGAAGCGATTGATTGTGTGTGGCTTCCATTGAAAATCGGCTACCAACTTGGCCAAACTAGATCACACCCATTACCATTAACCCATTACCATTCCCATTCCCCTAAACACTAGACTCGTGTTGCGATGGGTAGGCAGAGATAACCGGCGGTTAGTCGAAGGTAGAACCAACGGTTAGTGGGTAAAACTCGGCTCTCAAAAGGCCAACATTGTCGCACCCGAAAAAAAAAAACAGAACGCGGAAAAAACGTATTAAATACAAATTTCCTGGTAATAAAACAGAGACCGAGACGGAGAGAGAGACTAAGCCAAAATAAAGAAATAAATCTTTACACCCCAAAAGAGTGACTAAGATGGCCTTATTGTTGTTGTATCTGCGGCTGCTGCTGTTATTTCGTATCTGTATCTGCGTGTAAATCTCGCTCACATCCAGATGAAATACGGAGAGAGAGCCGGGCTTAAACAAAATTTTTATTGGAAATCTGTACGCAGAAATAGTCATCATCATCATCATCATTCGGTTCGGTTTGGTTTGGTTCGGGATTGGGATTGGGATTGGTCTTGGGATCGCATCACATCACATCGCATCGCATCTTCTTCTTGTTTTCGGTGAGGCCTCAAGATGCATATCGCTGTTCGCGCCGGGGCAATAAAAATATATATGAGCTGTTGATGACTGCATATAAAAATGATACAAAACGAAGGCTCGGATATAGCGTGATATATGTATGTGATATGTGATATATACACTACTTGTCAAAATAATAAGTACACGAGGTGAGGGTATAAAAAAGTTAAAGTTATGAAAGCTAAATTTAAAATATTAATTTATTTGAAATTTTTAACAATTAAAAAAAAAACCTAACATATTTTTTTTTGTCCAGAATATGGCTAAAAAAATGCAAGTAAATTCAGCAATGCTTTCCAATTTGAAGTTGGTGTATTTTTGGCCGAAATATTATTAATGATTTTTGCCATTGCCCATATAAAAAATCTAAATAAGACTTAATTGATTCCCCTGTTTATGCTGTTTCAGAATATATAGGGCTTATGGGGTCAAAAATGTCTCCTTCCAGTCTTAAAACATAATTGAAAATATAATTTGAAAGGTTCGTAAGACCGAAAGCGCCATCAAGCGGCCGCAATGTTAACTATAGCTTATAGGCGAGGGGAATGAGAGGGAAGGAGCGCGATGGATTTGCTCGTTCTACGCTCTTCCCCTCTCTCTCTCACTCACTCTCTCTCTAACTCTTTCGCTGTCGCCTCCAAGCTGTAGTTCTGACTGCGTCCGCTTGATGGCGTTTTCGCTCTTACAACCCTTTTAATATAAGTTTTCAAACATGTTTTACCACTAAATGAATCATTTTAGACCCCATTAACCGAATATATTCTTGATCAGTATAAACAGGAGAATCAACCTAGTCAAGTTCTGATTTTTTAAATGTCAAATGGCAAAAATTAAAAATTATATTTCGGCCAAAAATACACGAATTTCAAATCGGAAAACATCGCTGTATTTGTTTGTATTTCTTTAGCCACGTTCTGAGCAAAAAACACTTTTTTTTTCAAAATTGTGACAAATTCCAAATTTCTTAATTTATTATATTAAATTTGAAAGTTATGAAAACTTTGGTAATTTTTAAACCTTCACCTCGTTTACTTATTTTCTTGACCAGTAGTGTATGCGTGTCTGTAACTCCTGGAAACAGGCCTGTGAATAATTCTCGAAATAAGCTGATCCAAAATGTTCAGGGATTTTGGGTTAATATGAAAAAGAAAAATATATTTTAAAAGGTTTATAGTGAAAAAACTGGAGCTAAAAAAATTAAGCAATTTAAAAAATATATTTTAAAACCATTTTTAAGCAAACAAAGTCATCAATAAATACCCAGCTCTCCTTTTTTGAAAATCACTGATTAATGGAAAATTTTAGCTCCCAGGGAAACCAACTGAAAAGCCACTTGAAAACCTATCGAGTGTCGGGAATTTAGAGAGAGGAAAAACCCATAAGTTTTTGCAGCAACAGGAGACTGGCAGGTGGATCCAAGCCGAAGCCAATCTGGACCTTGGTCAAATCAGACTCGTCTCGGGGATTGCATTTAATTGCTATAATTTTTCAATTGCAACAAAAGGCGGCCCCACACAGAGACAAAAGCGGAGACAAAAGGCTAAAGCCGAGGCAAAATCGGAATCCAAAACCGAGATTGTGTTTATATATACATACATAGATATATATATATATATATGCGAGTGCATTCAGGCAGGTGGCTGGAGATGGATTTCCTGAAATCAAATCTAGCAAATCAGACCAAAACCAAACACCGAAAACCAAACTAAGACCCCCAATGTCTGTCTCTCTGGCGAAATGCTAAATGCTAGTTGTCAGCAGAAACTAAAATTTTAAATACCCTCTGCCAGACAGGGTAGGGTGGTGGTGGGGGTGGGGTTTTAGGGAAATGGTTAAATGGGAAAATGAAGGAAAGTCGAGGAAAGCCACAGGGCGACGGGCGACAGGCGGCGGAGCGTGCCATCAATATGGCAAACGACGACAAACGCAAACTTGGCAACGACTGAGTGAATCGACGACGATGGCATTGAACAGAAGGCAGCTATCTATCCGAGAGATACACAGACCCCGCCCCCCCCCTATATAGCCAGCATAGTTACAGATAAAGATACATATGTGCACTGGAAGGAAACACTCTCTGGGAACTCTAAGCTCTGAAAGCTTAATTTATACTTGAAATGATAAGGGAAAATGTATATTTTTTAAGTAGAACTAAATCTCGTTTTAAGGGGAATTTAATGTAAAGTTTTTAGGAGAATTTTATATAAATATATTTGGGATTTTAACGAGCTTTAGAAAGGTCTTTTTGGGTATTTAGTTTTTAAGCTTTTAAAGTTATTTACATTGTTTATTGAAAGGAATTTAAAAAAATATACAAAAAAAAGACATCCAGCAAAAAGGCAAAGATACAATAATAAAATTAAGTTAAGACAAAATACATTTTCATTGTCTCAGTGCCGCCTTTGGATCGGCCTTGCTCCGCTCTGCTTTTGGCCAGATCTCCGCCTGAGCCGCCAAGCTCTTGGCTCGGTGTACAATTACCTTAACGCATCGACAATTATACGAATGGCTGGCTGCCTGCTGCCACTCGGAGATGGGGCCAAGGGTGGGGCGGTCTTGACTGGCTTGGCTGTTGGCTCTTAGCTGTTTTAGCCCTGCCTCGGACCAGCCCATCAGGTGCGATATGCGATACGCAGGCGACGCGTCGACGGTTGAGAC
Source organism: Drosophila birchii (assembly GCA_035046345.1). Taxonomy (NCBI): domain Eukaryota; kingdom Metazoa; phylum Arthropoda; class Insecta; order Diptera; family Drosophilidae; genus Drosophila; species Drosophila birchii. Next base: position 6,081,716 of record JAWNOA010000043.1, on the reverse strand, counting down.
AATTGCGCCACAAAACGGTTGCGACTGGATGCCCCAGAAGATTGCCCCCTCTGCCCCCATTTTTTTTTGATGCCCCACAGAAATGTGGGCAGTCTTAGAACCAAACGCCCCCTCTAAAAAAACATTAAAGTCAAGTAGAATAAAGTAAAATGAAAGAATGATTGTTCATTGAACTTGTCAAAGAAAAGCCTAATTAAGGTTTAATAAAGTTTTTAAAATTAACAAAAAAATATTGGTTTGAAAAAATAGACCTTAACAAATATAGAATGCCTTTTTAAATAAAAAAAAACGAGTTGAGAAATTTAAATTAAATTAAATAAAAAAGATATATAGGTAGGTATATTTTTCAAAAGATTTGTTTGCCTTAAAACGAGCTGAAAATATACGAAAATAAAGATTTAATAAGAAAATCTAGCTGGGCAAATATAAAAATATACAATAATATCTATTTAAAGAAACTTGGGCTTAACTTGTTAAAATTTGAATACAATTTTAAATACTTGATTTTGAAATAGTTTTTAATTAATATAAATGTATATTATTTTATAAATATTTCATATATAATAGTTAAACAATATATGATTATAATATAAAATGCCGCATCATTGGCAGCATTCCTTTTTTCTGAAAATAAAACCAAAATGATTGCCTGTATCAAGGTGGAAAGGGCACCTGTAGTCTGGCTTTCGGTTTATTGCGGTTACCATGGCCATTTTTCACTCCAACTCTCTATATCTCTGCCTCCATAATCAGCTCTATATATATACACCATCTTCCTATATCTCATCACTTTATATCTTTGCCTATATTCCATCCCTCCATCTGATGCGGCTTCCCCGGAAAACTGATTGAATTGTGCCGAGGCACTTGGGGCAATAATTCCAGAATTTATTTGGAGGGGGCGGCTGGGGCGTGGCTATACCCCCAGGGCACAACCACATCCGTCTCCTCATCCTTATATCCCCCCTCAACCCCTCGACCATATGTGTGCAGATTGAATTAAATTGTATTGAAAACTTTTGCGCGCCGCCGTCACCGTCGCCCCCCCAAAAAAGACAGGCGAAAAAGGATGCAGGCTCTATTTACTTTTTAATTGGCAAAATTAATGCAATGCAATGAAACGAAGCCAGATATGGGGATAAAGTATCCCAGATCAAATGGGTATATATACACACATATCATATATGCGAGTGAGTCCCTTGTTTTCCCGGCTGACATGCCAACGGCACTTTGTGGGGCTGCTCTTGCCGCTGTTTTGTAATTCTTAGAAATTCAATTTTCAACTTAAGGAATACAAAAACAGCTGAAGCAAGTGATTAAGTGAAAAACAAAAACAAAAGCAACAGCAACAACAGGCAGAGCACATGCAAAAACACAACAAAAAAAAAATCAAAGTAAAAATCGATTTGTGAAATACTCTAAAAATATTTAAAGTATTTTTGTTGAATTTTGTGTTGAAAATAATTTCTTTTTACTTGAAATGCACCATAAATAATTTAAATATTTTATTCTGTTATTAAAATATATCTTTTATGTTCATTTCGCATTTCTTTGATTTATTTTACATTTCATTTATATTTTATAACTTATATTTACTATATTAAATCTCTTTTATATTCATATATTTATTTTATTTTATTTCATCTTAAATGTTAATGAAATTTTAATAGGAAATCTATTTAAGCTTGTTATATTTTTATTACAAGCAATAAAGTAGCTTTTCTCTTCTGTTTAACTAGATTTCATTCCAACTTTCTTCCATTGATCAATTCAAGTCTCTTCTCAAATTCGCAGTACCCCTTCAGAGTTCGCGAAAAATAAAACAAAAAACCAAAAACAGAACACACAAAATAAATAAATAAATAAATAAATAAGCATTCGAGACTGAACTGAAACTGAAATGTTGTTTGGCGGCGTCGCGGTTTTGATCCACTCGCATAATGATAATGAAGATCATGACGATGACGACGCTTTGGCTTTAGCTTTGGCTTTGGCATTGGCATTGCCCTGCCCCGATCTCAGTTCGTCCGTCCCTCAGTCCGTCAGTCAGTCATTCGAGCAAGTCAGTCACACATATTGAAATAATTATTATCTGCATTTTGAGATCGGCAGAGCACCGACTCCAACTCCGGAGGAAGACTCCAACGGAGGAGTTCGGCACGGCGAATTGAAGGCCATAAAAAATCAACGCATATTGCACACTGTCAATCCAAAAAGCATCTCTCCGCCACATGTACTGAGAAAAGAAGCACTGGGAAAAATTTGACGCTTTAAGCCTATGAATAAATATATTAAAAATTTTAATCAGAAAAGTACCCTAGGAAAAATGGTACTTCAAAAAAAGCCCTACCGCAGTTTGTTGATTTTTAAGAAATTCTAAAAATTTTAAATGTAGGAAAAATCTATAAATTATATACTATAAAATACTATAAAATACTATAAAATACTAAAAAATAAATAATTAAATTTCAAAACTTTATTAACTTTTATTTTAATTATGTAGAAGATATTCATTTAATTAAGAAGGGAGCCTGAAGTACCTTCTTTAAACTTTCTGATCTTTGTTTTATTATTATTATTTTATGTATTAACATTTTATATATATTCAAATGCTACATATAGCTATAAATGATGTTCAATTAGTTCAATTAGTTCAAATCAAATTTGAGTTTAACATTATCTTTTTAATTTTAAATTAATTAAGAAAGAAGACCTGCGTAAACCTTTTTAATATATCTTTAAAGTTATGTTATATCTATTTAGATATTATTTAATTTATTATAAATATTATTTTATATATTTTGATGCTTAAAAAATTGCTTTAAAAAATCAATGCTAAATATATTTAATATACTTTCGCAATTTTTTGCGAGTGCCAAGAGAGTCAGTTACGGGCATAGCTCATTAGCATCAGGGAAGCCGCGCACTCTCTCCCTCTTAGAATATTTGTTTTTATGTATATCCCTTTGAAAGGAAGTGATAATCCTTTGACAAAAGCCTGCAGAAAATAAAAAAAAGAAAAAAATAAGGAGAACCTGAGGATTTCGCGCATTTCGAACGCCGCGTGAAGTGAACAAGAAAATCCGTGCAAAAAAGCAATTCCGGGGGAGAGGCTTGATGTTTGTAAATTCCCCAAAGAACCGAAAACCAAACCGAAAACCAAACCAAAAACCGAACCGAATGACAACAAGCCTCCGCCTCTGTGTAATGCGACGTGTTTGCCTCAATTCGAGCATATGAAAACGGTTTATTTTGCTCGATTAAGTTGCCTTTTGAAATGCGATTCAAGATTGAAGAAAGGACTGCAAAAAAATGCTGAATAAAATCAAAAGGCAAAGGGAAACAGGATTGGGGGAAAGGTGGAAAATCGCAGGAAGCTGGGAAAAGCGCGACAGGAAGCAATAAAAAGGCGAGGGAACCATCGGAAATGACGGGTCCAAGCTAATATGGCCAAGATATTGAAAGCCGCTTTCCGGTTAGAATAACAATAGGGCCGAGATATAGTAGAGATTGGGGAAGAAATTTACAGGAAAATCCAGAAAAAAGGCTTTAGTTGGAGATTACAAAAAAACAAATATGATTTGATTTATTTAGGAGAGATTAAAGTTAAAAAATTTTTACAATTAATCATATATAATACCCTGCAAGGGTATAAAAACCCGTAACAAGCTATAAAAATATTTGTATATAATAAAAAAGCTAAATAAAATAACAATAAAATAATATAAATATCATAATACAAAAAGTAACTCTCTTTCTTTTATGGCTATATAAACTCCATAAATCCTACACCGAACGACTTCCAGTAGCTTGACCTTGGCCAGATATAATATTAGATAACATCTAGGATCGAGTTTATGGGTAACCCCTTGGATAGTCAGTCAGTTACGAGCGTAACAAGCCATAAAACTTTCACCGATATTCTAACGATAAAAATCAATGGGCGGCAGAGGCCTCAATGGGCGACAGGTAGAGTAAACTCGATTCCGAAACCTGATCAGCAAACGGCTTTACGATTGCCATAAAACGATCTTGTTTGATGAGGCAAGAGGTTTCAATTGCGAGTACTGAGTATATATCGATATATGTACCTTCAGACGGTGAGACAGAAAAGGGGAATGAGAAGGTGGAGGAGGAGGAGGGTATCATCGATCCTCAGACAGTAGCCGCGGCGCCATAAAAACTCTACTTGAGACTCGTAAATCCGTGGGAAACTTTTACGAGGGGTTAGATATATATACATATATATATTTTTACGATTCTATTATTATAAGATGTCATGGCATTTTTGTTTTTGTTTTTGGGAAATTGGAAAGGAATAGGGAAATATAGGAAAACAAGAAGAACAAAGAGGTAACGCCTAACGAAGGGAAAGTAGAAGCAAATTTTAATTAAAAATGTAATTAAAAATTTACATCATTTCTTTGGGAAGTAAATTCTTTAAAAAAATCAATAAATATATATATATATATATAATAAAGTAAAATATTCCTTAAACCAAATGGAAAACAAAGATCCAGGTACCTTCCCTTTTCACTTTTGCCTGTAAATCATAATACCCTTCAGCCAATTTCCTGTCTCCTACTCCTCCTCCAATATTTAGCCCATTACTGCCCCCTGATTTTGCTGCTCCTGCTGGTTTTATATATACATATTTTAATTTTTTTTTTTGCGATTTTTTTCTTTGGCTCGCCCACACAAGGATCTCGCCGTACTTTTGTACTTTACTTTCGGATCCCTTTTCCAGGGCGAGGGGACAATATTTATAACTTTTCGCGGCGCGCGTCTCAATTCATTTGTCGTGTGTTCGAGTACCTTCCCTAGCCCCCTCTAACCCTTGGCAGAGATCTGCTGCCCCCCGATTTCTGCGAGTGTCTGCCACCTACGTAAGCGTATAATTCGTTTAGCGTCAAAAGGCAGCCAACAACAACGGCTACACAAACTTAATCAGTCACTTTAACACCCAGCAGCCGCCACTTGCACAGTGCCACACATGCACAGTTGCGGTCAAGGGGTTAATATCGATTTTATATTAAATATTTTTATGTTTAATTACTTTATTAATAATTTATCTTAGTTTGGAGTTTGAGTAATTGGGTAGTTCGAATAAAAATTATTAAAAAAATATTTTAAAAATGCAATTATGGTCAGTAAATAAAATTTACATACTAGTAACGGATCTTAAAAAAATTTTATTACAGTTTCACCCCCAAAATAAAGTTGAAAAATTTGTCCAAATATTTTTTTCAAATTAAAAAATCTAAAATAAATTAATAATAAATTAAATTAAAAACAAAATGTAGAATTCTAAATATTATTTTTAAAAAAATTGATTTTATAAAGAGCAGCAAATGTTGTTTGTATTTATTTAACTTCAAATTGTATTTACAAATTTGTCCAAATATTCATACAAAATTATAAAAAATATGTCCGAAGCTATTTTTGTAATCTAATGATATTTACAAGATGGTACAAAAAAATTTTTAATTAAAATCTAAAATAAATTAATAATAGTTTTCAACTTAGTTGCTACTATTTTGACCCCAGCTGTGTGCCCCAAAGGTAAGCGAGGCAGAGCAACAGCGCAGCAGAGAGAAAGAGAAAGAGAAAGAGAGAGTGGGGCCGCAAGAAGTGCGTGAGCGTGGAGAAAGAGACAGGGCCGGGAGTCTGGAAGACTTGGGGAGATCCGGAGACCGGGAGACTGGGAGACCGGGAGACTGGAAGACTGGAGGAGCGAAGAACTGCGTCTGTCATGGTCGATATTGCGTTGACACCAAATTTGCATTAAAATGCAATTGTGAACGCAGAACTCGCAAGGCGACGCGTCTCGTCTCAGTTTGCATCGCTTCAACTTGAAACACTGAGAGAAAATTTAAACGAATTAGAAAAAAACAAAAAATTGTATCGATTATAAACGGTTTTAAGCCAAAAAACTTAAAATTTTAATTTATTATCAGTAATATATTAAACAAAAATTTTTTAAAAATATATTTAGCTCATTTTTCGAAATTAAAAATTATATATTGAAACTGTGAACATTTTTTTTTAAATTTTTTAATATTTAAAATTTTTTTTTTAATTTTATTTTCCAATCGATGTATGGTTTTTTTTATAAAATTAATATCGCTAATTATTATTACGCGCTCTTTAAACTGGACTTTAAGCATATATTTTTTTGTATCTAATAAATTTCTCTTAGTGCCCATACCCCCTCCATGGGGTAATGCATCTTTAGTGTCTATTGAGCAGGACATTAGTCACGTGGCCAGCCGTGGGCCGAACGGCAAGGAAGTGACGGAGCCTGCGGCGGGGGGAGAGGGAGGGCAACAGACACAACGCCGCGAAATATCAATTAAATCGCAGAAAATAGAAAGTGAATTCTTTTGCGCTTTGATCTTTGCCTGGTTTACGATCTTCTCGAGAATCTGGCAAAAGATCTTTGACTTAACTGGAGACAGGCGACTGGCGACTAGCCTACATGCGACACCAATTAAAAATAGTTTTGACACAAGGCAAAAGTCCGGGCGACAATTTCAGCAATAAATTAATTACAGCACAATTTTTTTCTATTTAATTTTTTTTTTACTTTTTTAGAGCCCAAGAGAAAGCCCTGAAATGCATTTGCTGGATTTTTGATTTAGCAGATTTTATGGTGGGCGTGTGTGTGCACACTCTCGGCTAACTTGTGTGTATGTTTGTGTGTGGGCGTCTTCACTGAGTCTATGTATCTTTTTCTTCGAGTCTTTAACACCGCAGAAGAATTCAATGAGTGCACAGGCAGAAAGGATTTAGGATTGGTACATTTATAAGCAACGAAATTTTGTTTATATTTTTATATATTTATAAAAGGAGAGTTTTTTATTTGTAGTGTAGTAGACAAGGGCCTGTTCCTCTTCCTGGGTGATAGTCAAAGCCAGGGGGCAGTAGTCCCTGCCAGCGTTGATCTCAAGGGGCTTTTTTCATTAAGTGTTTGCTAGCCTGTTGTTGGCAGACAACTCAGCCACTAGGCTTGAAAGTTGAAAGCTCCTAAACAGAAGGAAATATAACCAAAAAAAAGGGAGATATATATATATATATATATATATATAAATATATATATTTTTGTATCTACATATATAAAGCAAAAAGAAAAAAAAAGTGGAACTGCAATCTGCTGCCGCTTTTAATTATTCACACATCATCAATGAACTGCAAAAACACACAGAAATATATGGTAAACTATATATATATATATATATATACCCGACTTGGCCACTACTCTTTTCTCTGCTTTATTTATGTTTTTTTTTCTGTATTTTTGTTGTGACCGTGTCTGCATATTGTTTCGTTCATGTCAAATTATTGACCCGCGCCCGGCATTTTGAAATGTTTATGCCTTTTCATGACTGAGATGTGCAATTGATAAATCCTGGGCACCGAAACTGGGAATTATGAATATGCAACGTGCCTCAGATGAAGATTCCCCCAAGCAGTTCCCAAGTTCTCTGGGGGCAAAAACAAAAAAAAATAAAGACTCGACACCGCCCGCTGACTTTGAGCCAGGTCGGTAGCCAGCGCTAGACAGGGGCCCCCATATATGTATGTTTATGCGGCAAAAAGTTTACTCAAGTTTCCAATTTTTTTATTGTATATTATTTATGCTTAAAAATTATTTAAATTAAGCAGCTTTATTTGAATATTTTTGAATTTTAAAGCTGGCATAAACATAGCCAAAGCTGGCCTTTTGGTTTTTGGTTATCAGCAACAAGCAATCAATACAGCAGCAATCAATATGGTCAATAAAGTTCAGGACAAAATGGCAGAAGGGGGGGTTAAGGTCTGGGGGGAAGAGGGGTGGAAGGAGGGAGCCTGTAGCCTGTAGCCTGAAGGAGCCTCGAGCCCGAACAAGGCAACGTGATGTACAACGCTGAAACTGAAACCCAAGAAGCCTGCCTCACTGATCACACTCTTGCATATGCAAGTGGCTCACAGAGGGGGGGTTAAGACTGATGCAGGCCTTTGGCTACAGGGTGTTAAGAGCCTGGTGGTTAGGGTTGCCGGGGGGGGTGGGGTTAAGACAGCGGGACATCGGGCCTTCGAGACATTGGGGACGATCGGGCATGCCGTCACCGGCTCTTGTTGTCACTGTTGTTGTCGCTTGATCGCAAATTTGCCATGGCAAGCTTGACAACTGGCAAGGAGTCAGAACCAAAAAAAAAAATTAAAAAAAACACTGAAAAAAAAATTAAAGAATATATAGAATAATAAAGGAAAAGATAACACTAAAATGGGAGATGTTAGAATATGATTTTCTAGGGATTAAACTCAATGTTTCACTTAAATATATAATTATACGTTCCAAATAAACTGAGCTCCTGGCAATATATTCTTGCAGTGCATAAAGTCAAGTCAGTAGCGCAGAAGGAAGCCAGGGTTAGCGAGGGGAAACCAGAAAAGCTGGCAAGCAAGCAAGGAAGCATCAAAGCACCTAAAGCATGCAAGCAAGTCAACAAATGCAGTCGCAAAGCCGGCACCTTAAAATAATGTTACAAAACTTTTTCTTTTTTCTTTTTTTTTCCTTTTTTGTATGCCAAGTACGGCCCTGTAACCAATTCGAAGCAATGCCACAATCCATCCGAACCCCAAACTTGCAAGCTTCCAACTCTCCAACCCCAACACCGATCTGCGATCCTACCGATCCTCTCGATCCTCCCGATCCTCCCGGCAAAACAACAACAAATTGGAGATCACGGTTTTCATGTACTACATGCAAATTCATTGCTACTGGTGGCTCCTCGCACCACTACTTGTGGACCATAACCATAAAGGCAGAATAGTAGCAAGTCGGTGGAGCCAGTGGCCAGCAGCCGGAAGAGCAGCAAGTTAAATAAACAATCCGAAACCGAAACAACAAAAACACACACAGAGAACCCAACTCTTGGTAGTCATTCACAAAATAAAGAAGAGAAGCTTAAATGCCCTACGCATCAAGTTTTAAGGTCATCCACTTACCCCAAGTCCAAGGAGATTGGTTTTCACAGGCGTTTTTTTTTTCTATCACATTTGGCTGGAAAAAAAGATGCCTCAGATGATCTGCAAGAAAAGGAATATTAGTAAATAAATAATAAAGAAATAATAAACATTTTAAGCTTTGGTAATTTAATATTTTAGGGAATTCATTAGCTTGACTTTAGATTCATATTTACATTTCGAATCAATATACCCTTGAAAATATATAGTAGCTCCATTTTGGCATTATGCTAAGTAGCTAGAATTGTTTGATCAGCGCCTGGTTCAACTATCGAGTATTCGTCGCCTGTTTTTTGTGTTTTTTTTGTTTTTTTTTAAGGTTTTATGGGCACAGGAAATCGTAGACGCCACCTCGTCGTTGCTTCGGTTCCCTGCCCCCAGCCATGCCCCCCCATTCCCTACTCTGAGCCAGGATTAAAGCACGTGGCTAAAACTGGCGCCTACTCATTGCCACTATTAAAATGTAGTATTTTTTTTTGTGAAATAATTAACCAATTGAACAATTAATCCCCATCGATTTGCCTTAGCGACAGACTTCCATGGAATCTTTTGTGGCTTTATGGTTATCGGATTTCAATGGCGCATCTGCCAGCACACACTCACCATTCAAATGACACTTTTGTTTGTTTGTTTTTTAGAGTTGAATTCAGCTTTTTATCAACATTAATATATACACCTCACTCGCGATTGAAACTGGGACACTTGTCGCTGCTGTAGCCGTTTGTGTTCTATTTGACTAAAGCCTTCGATTGATTGGGGATTGACAGCCGAAGTTTTGAGGGCTATCGATTGGTAATCGTTTGGAAAAGCTGGAAATATGCATAATATCGATATTTAATTAATTATGAACATTTAGGTGAGGGTTGTCAGGTGAATTGAGAAACAAAAAGCTTTTGATTTTGTAAGCAAATTAATTACAAAAATAAATAAAATATAAATAATGCTATCTTGTCATGATTTTTTAAGAAATTAAACAAAATTACATCAAATAAAACTAGAGCCATGATTTTTAAAGAAACTTAATTTTTTTTCCATCTTGGTAAACCATTAAGCACGTTCAAGCCAAAAAAATTCAGACAATTAGCTCATCAATTAGCCTCTTTTTTGTTCATTATTATAATGCCTCCAAGGACATCAATATTTTATGCAAAATTCCCCAAAAGAAGAAGTTCAAACCTCTCTGGCTTTTGCTTTTGCTTTTTCCTTTCTTTACTATTTTTTATTGTTTTAATTTTTCGACAATAAATTTCTGCCATTTGTTGTTTACACTCTCCGGAAACGCGAGCAGCAGGAAAAAAATTGTAACAACAGAAACCGAAACAGAAAAAGAAAAAAAAAACAAAAACAATTCAAACATTTCCTGTGGCCAGGTAGTAGCTCTCCCGAGATTGGCCTTAAAAATTATTTATATATTTTTTTGTTAGAAAATCAAACAATTAACCTCGAACTTGCCGCTGTCGCTGGCTTACAACATGTTTGAGACATAAAAATTTCCAATTAATTTTTGTTCACCGGCTTGTGTTTATTTTTTGGTTTTGTTTTTAGTGGCGACTACCACGGAAATAAAAAAAAGAAGCTGAAAAAAAATTGTCACAGCCGCCGTTTACAAATAATTTTTGTGGCTGTTGGTTTTTTTTTCTCGGTTTTTGGTTTGGATTTTTTTTTCGGCTCTTTTGGGGTTTTCAATGGAAACGAAACACATAAAACATGGCCAAACAAGACCGGCCCAAAACCAAACCGAATGACTGATGAACAAACTGACCAACTGATGGACTGACGGAATGCCATAAAGGAATAAAAAAATAAATAAAAATAAAATAAAAGTCACAGGCACTCGTGCGGCAATTAAAAGTTTGCTTTGATTGACCTTTTTTGACCCTTTGAAATATGCGGTCGATAATTTCAAAATTATTGGGATAAATTATTGGGTGGTTTTTATACGTCAAAATAATTGTTTTTTTATAACAGAAAATAGTTTGTAAACCACTAAAAAGTGGTTTAAGAAAATATATATTTTTAGGAGAAAATAGAAAATAAAATGCATAATCCTTGAACTTCAATCAATAAATATTTAATATACATAGGAATCCTTTTTTAATATTTAAAATTATTAAATAATCCAAATAAATTATTAAATTTAAATTATTTAATTGAATTGAATTATTAAATTATTCTTATTATTAAATAAAATTAAGGTAGATGCGCTAAAAGACTTACAGGCCTTCTTGTTTTATTTAAAATTACTTAGAGGCTTCTTGCATAGTAATAAATGGTAATTAATATATATTATTTATTAATAATTTATAATTCGGAAATTGTAATAAATATAAAGATGTACAAACATATTTTTACAGGTTCTAAATCCTAAAAAAAAATAAACAAATAAAATAGTTTTAATATCAAGAAGTACTCAATAATCTATATTTAACTATCCCCATTTCACTCACATTTATATTTTTCAAAAATGTGGGTAATTTATTTATTAATTTTTAGCAAATATTTAACTCATACCAAAGTTCAATTCGAGGGACCCCCCACATGGAGGCAACAGAGACTCTCTCCCAATTGATTTTCATTAGTTTCGAGAGCCCGGCGAGCACTTTGGCCACTGAGTCGAATTAACCCACATGTTGGCCATGTGATGACAAAAGTTCATTAGCGACGCCTCAGTGGGTTAAGCAGTGGTGGTCATATACAACACACACACACACACACATCCGGTGAGGGGTTGATTTTCTTTATCTGGGATTTTCTTGAGCGCGCCTGCTGGGCTTTATTGCTAATAAATATTGGATCATAAATTCATAATTAATATTGTGGGGCGAATTCTTGGGACAGACAACGACAAAGACGACTCTGTGGGTGTAATAATGTCCTGTCCTTAACCCCTTTCCCTGGACGCCAAAATGTAATTTAAGCAAATATTTTAATTGTTTTCGGTCCAAAGGAGAGCGCAGGATACGGCACCTGGCCTCCTCTGACATCCTCTCTCCGTCTCTGTCACATGTGACAATTCGGGCGAATCCTTGGATAAAATTTTATCGCTTGGAAATTTTTCAATTTCCAAATGAAACGACTATGGATATGGAAATGAAGATTTAAATGCCAGCAAGGCAGACTCCTTGTGAATATATATATACATATATACAAACATTTATACATACATATATATACGTATAAGGATATAAAAATAAGGAGTGAGCAGGACTCTTATTAGGGCTAACAACCCGCAACAAAGCGGCCATGTCGAAGCCCTCAATCTTGTTTTTTTTTTTTGTTGGGCAAGTTGCTCGTTCGAAAAAGGGACATGTTCCACTTGAAAATAACAATTTCATTCAATTTTTGATCATTTGCTACCAGAAATGGCAAATCAAAAAGCCATAAAAACCGACAAACGACCGAAAAACCAAAAAACGGACAACCCGGCGAGTGTCCCGTTTTGTCGTCCTTTGGTGGGTGTGTGTGTGTGCACCGTGTGCCTCCTTTAGCTCCTTGAAAGGTTACACGGGGGTTAGTTTCGTGGCAATCTTCCTTAACGAGAAGCTATTCGGTTTTTAGGTGAGGTTTGTCAAGCAAATATATATTTTATTTTAATCAATTAATTTTGCGAGGTTTTAAAAGATTTAAAAAAAAATAGCTTTTAAATATATTTTTTCAGATTTAAGAGATATTTATTATTATCTATTACACTGCTAGCACACTTTGCTGCCTGTTTTTAATTAATTTTTAAAGAGTTATAAAATATTTAATAATTGAATACAATTTTGCGACAATTTTTGTGGATTTTTAGTCATTATTGAATTTTTTTTTTTACATTTAAAAACTGAAATAGAAAGTACATTTTATTATTACTTATTTAGCAGTAATTTCAATTAGATAAATAAAATATATTCCTCTTTGGAAAAACATAATTTATTTTACTGAAAAAGAAATTTTATAATTTACGAGAAATAATGTTATAGTTATCTAATTAAAATTAATTTTTAACTAAAGAAAAGAAAATTAAACTAAATTTTATTTAAGAAAGAGTATAAAAATATTCTACCAGTAGAATAATTTCCTATATTTTCTGGTACTTGTGGTTTTTTCTGTGTTGTTTTTTCTTTCTTTTCTTTTTTTTTGTGGGTGGTGGAAGGGTCACGAGGTCGACGCTCGTTTGGTTTTAAAATTGAAATGATACGCCACCAGACTCACACACACACAGCGTAGTCCACTTGCATGTGATTGAGTTTTCCTCGGCCTCTGCCTCAACCCTCGGCTGCCGGTCCTTTATTTTTTTTTTTGGGCAAATCCTGCACGCAAAATTTATGTTGCATAAAATTTTTCAATGAATTTTATACCAGGAATTTGACTTGGCTTCTTTTCTTAAATTTTAAAACGACTTTTGTGCGCCTGCACGTGGCATATGGAGCGTAAAGGATTCGAAATTGGGATTGGAATTGGGTTGGGAATTGGGAAACACCCCAAGGATCAAGGATTCCAGGGGAAAGCAACACGAAATCGCAGGACACTCTTTGGTCGAATGGGGTGCTTAACATCTTAAAATATCTATTAAATGGGTATTTAAGTCCTGAATTCCTGTCATAGATCAGGACAGTGGTATATATAAAATTTATTTCACAAATATAAGTATTATTTAGTATAAAAATTACTAGAGAAATTGCTTATAAAAATCCCAGCATTAATATTGCAAAATGATTTAAAATTATAATACCTTAAAATATGTTTGTAATTACTTCTTTAATTTATACTGTCTTAAAAAATATGTATAAAATTCATTATTAACTTTTAAAGGTCACAAAAAAATATTAAACAATGTTTTATAATCTTTAATCTTGGGCAAAATCTTTTATTTAGTTATTAAATATGAAATAAATGTTTTAATTATTTAAAGTTAAAAATCTATAATTTTCACTTGCATTTGTATCCCTTGTTTAAACATAATTATAAATAGTTATGCCTCCGCCAGCCTTTTCTGCTAGGTGCAGCTACAATTATTGCCTTTTCTTGTTAAACAATGGCCAGGACAAGTGGCCAGCATCCTGGGCAAAAGGAGACTCCTCCTCATACCACTCCCTTCCTTTGCAACTTGTAACAAATTTGTCGCTGTCTGTTTGCCTGTTGGCCAGTTTAGTGGCTGTTGGCCAGAAGGTGTGAACACCGAACCAGGGTCTAAATATAGGAGGACACACAGCAGAGGAGGCGCATCCACCAGATAAATCAAAATTTGAGGCACCAAAAAAAAAAAAAAACAACAACAAAAAACCAAAACAAAATCAAAGAAAAAAAGAAAAGAGGGGACCCACCAGAGCGTCCCGGATAAACAAGAGGGGAAAGAGCGACCACAGAATCGGTCAGGGTATGGGAAAGCCAGGCACATTATAGCCCAGGGATATAGATGGATGGGGAGGGGTTAGGTAGCCACATCACACAGATTCCAGATCGATTTCCGAAACCGTAACTCAAAAACTTAGAAAGAAAAAAGAAAACGCTAGAGAGAAGATAGTCCATTGATATCAAATCGATTTGCTAGCGATTTCTCACTAATTTGTTTGGGAAAATCAAAGCTAGAGACTTTGTTACTACACTAAAAGAAAATTTATAAGGAGTTCTTTATGTGAAATTAATTTCATTTTCAATATTTTATAATTATTTTATAAAGATTTTAATAAATACGTATTTATTTTATTAACGAGTTATTAGTTTGTCTATTTTTTTATAATTAAGCCTTCGTTATATATACAACAATTAATGCAATTGCTTAAATTTGGAATAAAAATGAATTTAAAGAAAATATATATATAATATAATTCGTTTTAAATTATAAAATTATTTTTCAACTACTTTTAATGTTGTTGAAAAAATCTTTTTTACAACTTTGCTACTTTTTCTATTATTTATTTAAAAATAAAATCCAACAAATAGTTTTGTAAACTATTTAAAATTTTCCACCTGATCCCTGGTTAACACTTTCTCTCAGTGCAGACCCTGCACAGGTAAAGGATGCTCATTAGAAAGAAGAAAAGTGAAAGTGCCGCTCGCAGGAGAAGGTAGCGCAGGGCAGGCAGGGCAGGCCATCAATAAGAACAGACAGGAAAATAGCTAAAAAAAAAAAAAAGGAAAATTGGAAAAGAAATAGTGGCAACACATTTTGACTTATTACAGGCGATTTGTCAGCATCGGACATGGCCTATCGCCATCCATCTTCAGTGCATATATCGCATATAGAATATATATCCAACCAAACGGATTCCATGAACTTTGCCTCCTTAATGCTCCCAAGACGTGAGCCCACATGGGAGACGAAGTCGCAGACGGAGTAGATCGAAGATAAATATCTTTGGGCCCCATGATCTTTCAGCATTTTGTTCTTACACAAAATAATGAATCGTTTTTTCGGTTTTAAGACGATTTTTGAGTTGCTTCGTGAGCACCAAAGAAACAAAAAATAAATACAAATTAAGATGATCGTGAGGAAGTAATTAGTTGGGTAATTAGCTTGAATCAATTGCAAATAGCCAGAAATATAGGTAAGAAATCTGAAATTATTTTAAATATATGTCTTTTAATAACAAAACTAATCGAGAAAGACCAGAAAATAAATTTAATAAAATAGAAATTAAAATTAAGTGAATTTTATAAAAATCTTTAGAAATATTTTTAATTTATATATAATATAATTATAAATATAAGATTTAAAATTTAATATATATAAATAATATAATTATATTTCATATATTTTTCAAAAACTAAAACTCAGCTTACCAAGTTCGTTTCTTCAGTCTTTTGATTTCTGGCAAATTTCGCACACAATTTTTATATTTTTCTCTTTTTATTTTTATTATAGTGAGTTTCACTTATTTATGTAATTTTTTTTATTGAGAATATAGTATCCGATCCTCGAAATTTTTGTCTTTCTCCCTGTTTTGAGTGTTGCTTTCTCCTGCCGCTTACTCATTTTATGGCTGCCGCCAAATAAACAAATTACTTGTTTGATTTCTTTTGAACGAGCCCCGAATATTTACCGCAGCCTCAATAAATTTCTGCAGCCAGAAAATCCAACAAAATATCACACATATACATATACAATATGCATGTATGGAGGCCGGCTTCGTTTATTGAAACGTTGTCTTGTTTAGACAACAATTTCCATTGTTGACTTTACATGTTATGTTAATGAGTGCCGAACCGAGCCCCGTTCCTTTTCGTATCGGATCGTTTGTCGGAAAAGTGGGCGGGCCATGGCATGGGGGGAGGTGGTCTAAATATTAAAGGGGGAAGGAGGTTCTGGGGGTCCCATATGAACTGCCATTGACGCGTGGCCATCCCGCCTGTTGACATTCCGTTTGACATTATTGACACACGAGTCAAGTAAGTGTAAGAGCAAAGGGACTGAGGGAAAATAAAAGAAAGCACTGAGAAAAAGAAGAATTTTTAATCGGAAATTTAAATACATATATGCTATATATCTGAATAAATTTTTTAAAGCGAAAAGTATCAACAATTTTTGCTATTTCAATCCATTAGAAAATTATAACAAATTCTAAAAATTGTTTTTTTGATATTTTTTGCACAAATTGTACAAAAATTATACAAAATTTGATTTTTTTTGATATTTATTTAATTTAATTGGTTTTGAAAGATATTTTTATATTTTTAAGGATTAATATATGTATTGTTTAATGCTATTATTATATATTATTATTTATTGATAAAAAAAAATTCTCAACTAAGAATATTTTCCAGTGTATCCAGGGCTTGAGTGCCTTAGCAATCAGCTTTTGGGGCCACTGCCAATTAGCCGGCGAAGAATTAATTCATAAAGGAAAAATGGGGAGACCAAAGGGGTGTCCGAACCTCAACCATATCAAGATATTCAATAAGTTTATGACACCGAGAGAATACAGTAAAACGACAACAATAAAAAAAGCAAAAATAATAAATATAATTATAAAAGAAGGCCTGCCGCCGTCTGCCGTGGCCTTAAATTGGGATCTGAGTAGGACTGAAGGGGACTTATCTGCAATTTGGCGATCGTAACAGTTTTGACAAATCACATATGTATGTATATATGGTAGAATATATGTATATATATATATATATATATATATGTATGTGAAAAGGTAGTGCCTGGAATCACTCTTGTCGGCTTTGGCTTTGAGCTTTATTTTGATTTCAATCTAAAACACACAAATCGTTCATTCTTTTGCCTGCTTCTGCGGCTTCTTCGCTGCAAGCTAAGCACAGTGGGCCAAAATGATGGAAAAAGTATGCAAAAAACAAAATGATTTTGAGGCAAATGATATTTACTTAATTTCTACATTTTAAATGAATATTAAATTGCTTTTTTTTTATTTTTTATGGTTTTATTTATTTCAATCTTATTGATACATTATTTTCGGTTTCAATTTTAATACAATTTTCGAAAGATATGTGATCGGTTTGCATTTCCCCTTTTTTTATCCCTGGGCCGCATTGGAGTGACATTTTTATGATGCTGACGCGCGTTCCTCAACACGAGTCCGTCCGTGATTTGCATGGTTAAACAGCCGCCAGAAACGAGCTGGTTAGGCTCCTTCACCTTTACCTTCTCCCATCTCCAGTGGGAAGGAGTGAAGGAGGCAGAAGGCAGGAGGCAGGTGGCAGGAGGCGAAGTTCTCCAAAGGAGTGGCTGCAAAAGGGGTTCTTAACCGATCTTACTTTGAAAGAGTAGCTCACCTTGAGGAAGTCTTTGACTGGCGGCTTACTTCTTTAACATTTTGTCAATTTTCAAATCGAATATTGATCCAAGTGCTGTGGGGGGAAAAGCAGAAGGAAAACTATGGAAACACTAAGGGAAAAGCAACGGTGGGGTTAAGGTGAGGGAAATTGTGTCTAAAAAGTGTGGAAAAGATAAAAGACAACGTCGACTGGGACAAGGACTGACCACATCGAATTCGATTTGGTGATGGATGTCGTCGTTGCTCTGGCAAATCCCCATTCCCTCCTATTCCTCCGACAATAAACAATTTGCAGCGCCTGAATGCACAAATCTCGAGTCGTTAAAAATTAACTGCAGACGAAGAGGTGCACCTCCTCGTTGCATAATTTGCATTTCGATTCGATTTTAGAGGCGCGTGTCCGCCGACACTTTTTCGTGATTTACCAGGCCGAAACCGAACCGAACCTGAACTTGAACTGAAAAGACCAAGAAACTCTTCGCCGGTTCGGTTCTAGGAAATCACAATAAAAATTAACGTTGACGTTCAGAGAGAAAGAGAGAGATTCGTTCTAGGTAAGCTTTTTGGCTTCGACAGGCCTCCACCACCAACCTCAACCTCAACCCAATTCCACGTACGTGACACGATCGGCGGAACGCTCTTATTTGCTTTGGCCGCGCAATTTGATTTGCCTGGGCAATGGGACGGGGTTATGCGATTGATTCGACTATGGCAAATCTCTGGACGAGATTTAGGCTGGATCTTGGCATGGGCCACGTCCAATTGTGATGACAAATCAATTGTCAGCGCCTGCGGTCGCTACGTGGGTTTGGAAGATGAGATCGAAATCGTTCAGAACGAATGAGAATGTTGCAAGGAAAAGCAGAGTTTTGTTGTTTTGAGGAACATTTTATAAATAAGTAAGATATTTTTTATATATTTTTCTAAATTATAACAAGTCTCCCAGGGTTTTATTTAAATTATTTAACAAGTATTATCAAGTTTCATAATTTAATTTATAATTTTTCTTGGCTATCAAAAGTTTTGTTTCAAGAAAAGTTTATATATATCAAATAATAGTCCCATGACTTTTATTTTATATAATTTTTCTAAATTTTACCAAATCTCTCAGGGATTTATTTAAATTAATTACCAACTATTTACCAGTCTCATAATTTATTTAATATTTTCCCTGTAAAACATTTCGGTTTCATTAATTAAAAGAATCTACAAAAAAAAGGACAAGTCAATCAATGACCTTTGCCCTTTTCAATCAGTTTCAGATGCCATTAGGTCGCACCCACCCTCCTCCTTGTCAACCGGAACGGAAGCCAGCTAAAGTAATCCTTTCGTCCTGTTTCCCGACATTCAATTAGCCGAAATGAATTGAGTTATCGACTAATAGGGCAACCGTTGCCATCATTAATATTGCTCAGGAGGGGGGAGGAGGTACACAAACACACATGTTTTTCTTTTATATTTTTGTTTTTTTCGGCCCACCAACAACCTGATGGGGAGTCCCAGTCCGGCGTAGCCGATCGCCGTGGATTGAACAGATCAATTACCCTTGCCGGTTGATGCTTGGCTGCTTCCCTGCTTTCTGCTCCTCTGCTCTTCTGATTTTCTGCTTCCCTGCTTTTGGACATTTATGCTGTGTTGCCAAAGTGCTGCCTTGCCAATACACAGAGACTAAGTTGGTTTATTCTTGGCAGGGAAATAATCAAAAAATAATTATATAGAAAATGTATTTTAAAAATCTGAATAAAATATATATATAATAATTTTATATTTTATCGATAAACATTTGAAAGGAAATATTCGATAAAAAATATAAATTCTCTATTGTGGATATGTGTTAAGTTTCAAATAAGTTTTTTAGGGTTTTAAAATTTATAATTTAAATTAGAACTTAAAATTCCTATTCATATATTTAATGCAGAAAAAAAAAACGAAATTAAAAATATAAATTTGTTCTATATTTTATCGATAAACATTTGAAAGGAAATATTGGATACGAAAAATATAAATTCACTATCGTGGATATGTGTTAAGCTAGAAGTTAGTTAATTAGAAGTTTTTAATGGTTTTAATTTAAATTAATAAAATGCTATATTTTCCTTCTAAGTTTTTATTCCCTGATTATTTTTTCTCTGTGTACTCTGCATTATCGGAAAACACACATACAATTTTGAGCCTTCTGGCTTGCCTTGGATTTCTTTTTCGGGATAAATCACGCGAGGTCCAAAAGGCTGCAGCAGGAACACAGCGGCAGCACGCCAGCCAGCAATAATCTATCACCTGTCAGCACCTGTCATTCAAGCGTCGCCGTTGCGATTGGCAGGCCGACATGCACCTACTGGAGATCAGGAATGGGGAATGGGAACGAGGATGTGAACGAGGATGGGAATGGGAATGGGGATGAGGATGTAGCCGGGAGTTCGCCTCAAGTGTCAGCTTGACATCATTAATCATGCGATTAGTTAAGTGGGTGTTCGCTCATACGACTTTTCGGGATGAGGGGGAATGGGGGTATGGGGGATTTGAGGAACCGGGAACCCGTCGCTTTCTGTTGCCTGAAATCAGTTCCGAGCTGTTTAATTTGACATTTTGGACGCATGATTGCGTCTCCCTCCGCAGACATCGGAAGTTGCGCTCTCCTGTCAAAATAATCACACGTACAATTAGCATGACGACGTGCCCATCAATTTGGGGGAATTCTGAGCAATTTTGGGACTGGCCCAGTGCCAGGTGAAGTGAATTGATTGGTTTATAGATGGGGAAATTGTAAATTGATGTAGAGGATTATAGTAAACAAAATATATATATATATTGAGTTAATATCCCTTAAAAAAGTATAAAAAAATATATATATATTTTTTAAATATTTTAAAGTATGTATTAATTTCTAAATATTTAAAAAAAATTTCCTATAAATATGCATATTAGTCTACAATTTTTCGAATACTTTTAAAATATATTGTAAAATATGTATATTGCTATATTTATTTTTTAAAGGAGTATTAACTCAATAATTTTAAAATGATTCCTGATCCATAAAATAATTAAAATTAAATTAAAAGATATTTTAATTTATTTTTATATATTATTAAGAGTCTTTAAAGTCAACAATTAAGATGATAACTCAACATTAAATGTCTACAATTATTTAATAATAATTTAAAAAGTGTTTTTAAACCCACAACATAAATTTAATTAAATACCTTCATGTACTTTATCTGCAAAACGACAACTTTTTGATAAATTCTCGTTGCCTAAACGTTTTCGGTGACCCCTAGGACCTTGATTCTCGACTCTGTAGGAACCATGATCCCTTCTGATACCCCCGCCACCCCAAAACAACCGAAAGCATTCGGTGGCTGGATGCCCATCAATTTTGCGCATCATCATCGGCATCAGCAGGCGCGTCCTCTAACGTGTGGACCACCAGCCAAGTCCAGGCAACACCTACAACGACACCTCATAGACCAAGGCAGCAGGCCAGCATCGAAGCAAAGAAGCATTCAAGCAGGGCGATGTACAGAGAGAATAAAGGGGATAATATTAGAATAAATATAATAAAAATAATAAATATAATAAAAATAATAAATATAATAAATATAAGAAGTATTAAAGATATTATAAATATAATAAATATTATAGATATTATAAATATAAAATAAATATCAATAATAAAATCTATAAATAACATTAAATCTTTGTTAATAATCCCCCCTTATATATAAAGCTTATTAATTTTATATATTTATTATATTATATTTATTATATTATATTTTTATTTAAGAAACTTTTTTAAATAGTTTTTTATTATTATTTTATTTTTATTTCTCATATTCCTGCCAGTTGTGGCTTTTATTTATTTTCTTTAATGGCTCTATTCAAACACCTTTTCTTTCTTTTATTTGAAGGTTGCCCTAACTTATATATCTATTTTATATTCTATTCAGTTTTTGTATATATATTTACCAACATTTTTCGAACTTTTTTAATTTGTTATCCAAACTCCCTATTTCTCTCACTGCCTTTTTGCAACATCGAAGCCAGGCGAGTTGAGCGAGTATCAAGTGTGTAATTAATGTTTTATTAATACAAGCGACAAGCGATCGCTGCCAGAGAGCTTTGGCCCTCCGCTGGGTGAGACAGCAAGGGGCCAGCATAGCCCCCTTACCCACCTGTTGCCCCTCTGCCCCTGCCCCTGGCCCCAACCTGTGGCAAGATGAACAGCAGTCGAATTGCAATCGATGCGATGCGATGCAAGGCGGCAGCAAACCGGCCAAGATTCATATGCACAATGCCATAAAATATATGCGACGACGACTGCTCTTTGGACTGGGATTGAAACTGGCACGGGCCTGGGGATGCCAGGGGGATTCTGGAATACTTCCATAGGATAGCGGCTCAGTTTCCTGGGCTTAAATGAATTACCAGATTAATGGACGGCATAAATCACATTATCGCTTCGCTTGTGGACCAACTCTGGCTGCGGTCGCATTTAGAAGCTGCTCTTCGTGCCTTTGTGGGCGGCCACGGTCCACGGTCCAGTGTCCACTGTACACTTCTCCTGCTCCCAATACCTGCTCCTCTCTCTCTCTCTCTCTCTCTCTGGTCACAGTCCCTGTCCGTGTCCGTGTCCGTGTCCGTGTTTGTGTCCGCGGACGGTTAATGATGCTGCCAAGTGCGTTGGGATCGAGGAGAATTTATTGAACCATTGCCTAAAAGTCCATTCAGCCGACACCAGCCGAAAGCCCAGAGCCACAAAGAGTTGGTCACTGTAGAAAAAATATCAAGTATTTAAAATAGAATTTAAAATACATGGTAATATATTTTATAATACATTTTATTAAAATGTTTATCAAAAATCAATTATTAAACTTGTAATCAAAATTTGTGATTAATTTCCTTTAATAATTTCCATTGGAAATTTTCTTTAAACATTTCATCATTTAATGAAATATATTACAATTAAATAGAAAAATTGAATTATAATAAGATAATGCTAATGATAGGTATTCCAATGCTCCTTCTAGACTCTAGGCTTTTACCCAAAATTCCCTTCAAATAAATCCCAAATCTCAAGGTAAATATGCCTCTTTATTAATGCTTAAGGAAGCAGGATAATGCTTAGGACCATGGGACCCATTGGATATTCCAATGCTCTTTTTGTGCTTATACCCAAATATTCCCCCCCAAAATTCCTTTCAAATAAATCCCAAATATCAAGGAAAATATCTCTCTTAATTCATGCTTAAGGATGCCATATCCTTTTCATTTTATTTTCTTTTAAATAAGCTTCAAAAATGTCCTTCAATTAAATTTATTTAAATCAATCAGTGGTTGCGTTTTCTCACTGTGCAACGGAACTGCCTTTGCTGATGCATGATTCACCCAATAAAAAATAAATGCCAAGATCGGCGACCGCGACTGTGATCGGTACAAAGACAAATCACACCTTCTGCATTTGTTGAACAAAATAAATCTCGTAATGAGTTACGATAAGACGACGATTTCGACAGCTAAACAAATCACCTGCAATTGATCTTGTGTATGCAAATCGCAGAGGCTACAGAGAGCCACACCACCACAGCCACCAGAGCCACCAGAGCCACCACCTTGGGCCAAAGAGGAATGCCTGCGATTCCGAATACTGGAGCAACCGCCTCCTCCTTCCCAAGTCTGTTGGTCTTCGAGTCTGGTTTTCTGGCTTAGTCCCGGTGCCCATAGTGTGGACAATCAACAACACAAACATGACATTTATTGACTGCTTGGCTGGTAAGTATAAATTACAAATGAGAGGTGGGGGGGGAGGAGCGGATCCCGATCGGATCGAACCCACCTGAACCCCGGCACACACAAACACACACACACAGCAGGACATTGGCCCAGTGCACGCGTCGCAGGCATAACTCACTTTCGCCTCCAAAACAATTCATCCATAGAGAGCTCTGGGTATCCCCAGATCTGTTCTGTGTTGTGGACCAACCACAGCGATCTTGGAGATGAGCTGGGATTACAGTGCGTGCCGTTTGCCGGTTGCCGTTTCTCGGTAGGCCGAATATATATTGCGATAATGATCATGACAGCCTATATAGTCGCTCGAAGGCTGCCAAATGACATTTGTCTCGAGAGTCCTAGGGTCTCTCTCGTCCCTTGGCGACCCCTTGCTGGGCCATTTTTCTGTTTTTTTTTTTTTTTTTTGAGTGCCTTTGCTTGGGCAAAATCAAAACCAGTGGCTAAATTGCAATAATAAGCCACCTTTATAAATCGACCAGCTAGCACTCTCCTCTGGCCACTATTCCTGTCTATTTGTCTATTGCCAGAGGGTGGGAGTGGGTCTAGGAGTGGGTCTAAGAGCTGCTCTTCCAGCCTAGGGCTCAGATTCAGTGTCGGTGGAGAATTCCGAGCTGGTTCTAGGCGAGAAACGCCCCTCAGTAGGTGGGCCTGGGGACTACCGATGGACGCTCGAAGATCGGTGGCGGATTTCCTTGAATTTATTTTTGTAGGAAAAATTATATATTTACCATTTATTTCATACATAAAATCAAAGAGATATTTTAATATTTATACAAATTTAATTTAAATAAAAACAACCTCCAATTATTTCTATATGTTTCTTCAGGTTTGCCTAGTTTTTAAGCAAATTTCGTTTTATTTTAATGGATTAAGACCTTCTAAGAGGAATTTAAAAACCCCTGAAATTCCCCTTGAACCCCCTTGAATTCCAAAGATTTGTTAAGCAGAAATATATATATTTTAGATTTTATTCAATATACTAAATCTAAGAAGCCTTAAATAAATCACAAAACCTTTGAAATAAATCCTATAATAATTATAATTAATTGTATTTAAAGGTTTTAATATATTACATTATTAGCTACTTAACTTTAGAAAAGTGTTTAAATAATATAAACAAAACCATTTTTAAAGGCAAATAATAAATATAAATAATTAATAGCACTTTAAATAATTCAAATAATAATTCTTTGTGAAGATATTTAAAGATTTACACATAAGAATTAAGGTATATTTTCATACTTAAAAAATATATATACTCAAATAATATAAACAAAAGCATATATGGTAAAAAATAATTATCTCTCAACACCCAAAAACCGCTCCTGTTTTTTGACTTCTGCTTCTGGCAGCGACTGGCAGCTCGAACTATAAATTTTTGACAGTTGAAAAAAATTACCATTCATTGTGACCCCTATTGTGTGTGTTGCCCGGCGATCGCTGATCATAGAAGCTAAAACCTAGAACCTGGAACTTGGAGCTTGGACTCTGGCTGTAACACGAGCCAGAAGCCAAGCTCAGTCTCAGTCTCAGTTTGGCTTCATAATGGCACTTTTGGTGGCCAACGACAACGACAACGACGATGTCGTGGCTGTTGCGTTGTTCAATAGAATTGTTTGCCAGGAATTATGCTTTATTGATGATGATAATGATGTCCTTTGGTGGCTCCTGCGGCCCACACCAGCAGCAGCAGCAGCAGCAGCAGCAACAGCGATGGGGCAAGATACAAAGCCTGAAAAATTCTCGGAATGCCAGAGCTTAAGAGGGGGAAAACTACTGTTGCTGCTGCTGTTGGTTCTGGTAATAAAAATGCCATAAGTCAATATCAGTAAGGAGATGGGGATGAGGAGAGTGATGAGGGGAGGGGTGGAAAGGGTAGACGAGCATAAGACCCCGTCTTCTGGGCTTAATGAGTTCCAAGACGGGCATTGTCTCTCTTTCTCTGCCGGGGTCAAGCTTGGACCAATGCAGCTGCCACTAGCTGGCACTGAGGGATATTTAAGGAATGAAAAAATGTGTCATAAAAAAAAAATGTTTAAAAAATATCCAAGTATTCAGAAATAATAGAAAAGTATTTATAAATGCATAAAATATAGGAAATAAAGCCATAAAGGAAAACATACTGACTAAAGTATGAGTAACCTTATAAGTTCCTTGCTTATTTTACTTTATTTAAATAATAATAAATAAATAGTTGAAATTTAAGGGGAATATTTTTTATATTTATTAATTGAATAAATATTAAATAGGGCTTCATGGGCTTTTTTAATAAGCCTGAATTTGACTTAAAGTCTTTAAGGATAACCTATGATATTCTAGGTCTTTCCTTTTAACAAAATATATAAGTAACCAAAAAAAAATATTTAAAAAAATGAATAAAAAATAAAATAACACTAATACAGGCTCCATAATTTTCTTCCAGTGCCTCAACAAAAATGCGATAATGCACCAATGCGACGGGACACTTCGGTTTGATATCGTCAATTAATGCAAAGATCGACGCCTGAATAATGTTTGCTCAGCAGTTGGCTTTAATTGAAAGTGACATTTCAATAAATTGCGGGACTCTGTCATATGGATATGACCATTGTGGAGGGAGTATCTCATCTCTTCTCATCTCATCCCAACTCATCTCATTGCATTTCCACTCCTCTGGGGTGTTAATATGATCAACGGCAGCTCATCAGCATCTCAACTTTATTTGTTTTTTGTTTCGCCTTCGCTTCGATCGTGTGGCAAAAGGGCGTGTGAATGCTTCAATTCAATTGACGGCGAGATGGAAATTTAACTTAATTGAAAATGTTTTTCATTTCCGTTAGGAGGAGGAAGAGAAGGAGGAGGAAGAGAAGGAGGAGGAGGAGTAGGAGGAGGCTGGTCTCCACTTGTTAAGTGATCACTTGATCACATCGGATGCCTGCGGATGCTGGATATTTGATTATGAGGATCAATTAGTGTTGGAACAGAAATATAAAGCTATGATCTCTGGCTTAATTGGATTATCTAGGTTTTGGATAGGGGATTTTAATAGAGAATTTTATTTTATATATTTGAAAAAAAAAGGAGGTGGAATTAAATGAAGAAGGTTTATTTTTTATTTAATATTTTATATTTAGATTCTTTTAATATTTCTTTAATATTTCAAATTAAAGTATTTAAATATTAAATATTAATAATATTTTAATGAAAAGTTCAGAAATGTTGAGAAATTTTGAGCTCAAAAAGCTGCAACAGTACGGGTAAAAAATGTATTTCATGAGATCCAAAAGAAGGCACTTAAAAAATATTAATTTTAAATAAAATGCGAAATAAACTTAAATAAACAATTAGAATCTATTTTTCGAGGTATTTTAATAATAGATATTTATTATATGCAATTGAAAATGCATTTTAAATATATAATATAGGTTTTAAAATATTAAAAAGTATTGCTAAAAAAATATCTAAATAAAAAAATAAAACATATCTTTACTCTCCTTGTTTGATTAATAACAATTTTGAAAATATAAAATAAAAGGCAGAATAATCTGTAATATAAAATGATATAATTATACTTCCCTTTATAAATTATTTACTTTTATTATATAACAAAGAATCTTCTAAAATGAAAATTGTTGAAATATGTCTTAGCCCATAAGTTATTCCCCATTAATTCCACCTAAATCATCTAAATACTAATTAAATATTAACATATTTTCATAATAATCATAATAAAAACCAGCAGCCAGCAGCTGCCAAAAGTTTATTCAGGTCAAGTATCGTTAAATTTTAACGGCTGCGATAATTTATCGATAATAAGTTCAGATCAGAACTCATTAGGTTGTGGGATAGAGATCAACGAGGCGCTTAAATCTTTAGAAATCGGGGGAATGGGTATGGATATGGATGTATCGCATGGATGGCATGTATGTATGTATCTGATGGATACTATTCTGCCACCAAGGTGGTCCCAGCAGCGGCTGCCACCGGGTGGTGCAACGCGGCTGCAATTTTTTATGATTGTTTCGCCCCCTCCCTTTCCCTTTCTCATCTCTATTTTTTCTTCTCTTTTTTTTATATGTTTATTTGTTGCTCTCGTTTTTGGTCTCCGTCTCCGTGCCCATCATTAACCCATTAAACTTCCGATTTGCCGACAGCGATAAACGCCGTGTGTGCGTCTATATATATACCCCCCCTATCTATATATATATATATGTATATATATATTTCCTTTGTGTGTTTTTGTGTTTTTTAATGACATATCGTAAAGATTTTGTTAAAAGCCGACACACAAAGATCGTTTTGGAAGACGTTGCGCTTCCTGCATTTCATGGGCTCAATTTCAGTTGATGCGTGAAAACGTATCGAGAGTCGGAGAGGAGATCTCATCTCTCGATGGAAAGTAAAATAGAGAGGAAAAAAATGGGGGAAAAGCGGGGGAAAAATTACTGGTACTTGCACTCGAAGTCCAAGGGCCACCCGTGAGTTAAATTGATCAAATTTTCGCTATAAATTATGGACCGACAAATGCATAAGCGAAAAACTTGCAAATATTGGAACGTGATCGGATCGAACTGGGCCACCCCAGCGATGATTTACAGTGAGTTTCATGGGTATAAATATTTGTGGGGGGAAATGTTTTTTTTTAATAAATAAAATCTGTAAGAAATTTTAAGGAACAAATGAAGGTGTGTACAAAAATAAAATTGAAAGGAAAACAAAAACAAAACTTGAAACATTCAAGTTCAAATTATCTCTTCTCAAAGAAATCTTAAAAATCATTTATTAAGGATAATAATTAAATAAATTACTTAAATAATTTTCAAAAAATAATAAATAAGTAATAATAACTTTTCTAAATGTTATGTTAAATTATTTTTCCAATAGCAAATATTTAAGCGTTTTCTTAAAAACATTTCTTTGGGGCTAAAAATTAATTACAATTTAAATTTGAACATTTAAAAATAGCAAATAGTTGCAGTAAAAAATCACAGAAATTTATTAAGATATGTGCAATCTGCTTTAGGCTTTCAATAACTATTTTAAATTTTGAATTTGTCTTTATATCGTTTATATTTTCTATATATGCTGCCATATGCCACTGACTCGCACTGTAGCCTACCACACAGTGACTTTGGCAACCGCAATACTGCAAAGTAATCAATTTTGGTTTCAGTTTCGTTTTCTTAGCCACATTTCCTCCAGTTCTGGCCACGACTTTTGATTGAAAATGGCAAATAAATTGTATAAGCGAAATGCAAATATTTGTGCTCGCATTTTGCGGTGGTCCAGTGCGGTGGTTCAGTGGTGGCTCCGGTGGTCGGAGCAATTGAGCAATTTGCCAACGCACATAATTGTGGCACGTTCGCCTTTAATGGGTTAAGGTGGAGCCATGGAGCCACGGATCCTTGGATATTCCTTCTGGCATCTTCCCCCCATGGATCCATGCCTTTTTCCCTGGGCTCATTTCGGAAGCCAAACCGCAGAGATCCCATCGTGATTTCTGCCTGGCATTCCTCTTTAAATCGTTATAATTTCTATAATTCTCATATGGAGCTGGGAGGAGGGGGATCACTTTGGGTTGGAATTGGTCTTCGTCGGTCAAGTGTTAGTGGATCGTTTAGCATTTTGGTCTTTATAATGACTGCCACCGGTCTTGGCTTGGCTTGGCTTTAATTTTTTGCTGAGAAGTTCAAAAGATCACCTTGCCTTTTGCCGCTAGTTGGACTCTTTAATTTAATTTAATTCTTTGAGTTCAGTTACTAATTTGGGTTTCTTTTTGAAAGGTGTAAATAATAAAGGGGTTATGGCCAGGTAAACTTTGACTTTGCAAAGAGAGAGAGAAAACGAGAATTTTTTTCAAAAAAAGGTCAGGTTAAACAATTTGAAAGCAGACAAGATGGAGCTTTGGAAAAGGTTTAAGAAGTAATTGTTTGAAATTTTCAATTTAATGTCATTCGAATTAATTATTAGAAATTAAGAATCTCTCTTAAAGATAATAAAAATCATTTTGCCAAAAAAAAAATATTTTAATATAAATATTTTAAGCAAGCTAAAAACCCTCTCCCCCTTCAATAATCTTTTCAATTTATGAAATATATATAGATATGTATATATGTATATATCTATTTATGGCTCACCCTCAGCTCGTGTCTGAGCCACGCACCTATTGTGATCGGTGATCATCTCTCTGATCTCTGTGTGATCACTGATCGCCGGCCGGGCTCCTTCCGCAAAAGTCAAGCGCAATCTGAGATCGCGGCAATCTCTCAAGCTTGAAAATCCGCAGAGCTACTTGGCCTATCCGGCTGGCGATCTGACCCCAACTCTCTCTCTTTCTCTCTCCCTCCCCGAGAGGCGCCAACGAGGGCAGGTTTTATGTGATTTTTTACACAATCACCCAAGTGCCCTGGGTTCGATGATGATCGCGAATCGCGAACCTGCAACCCCGAAACAAATGAAATGCAAACGAAATTAAATTAAAATGCCTCGGCAAAATGGTGGAAATGGTAATGGAAATGGGAATGGAAGTGGGAATGGAAGTGTGGAAGGTGTACTTAGGCTTAGTGAAAAGGGGATGGGGGGGGGGGGAAGAGAAAGAGAGAGCAGCGACCGCCTGCGAAAACAAAAGACGACAGCGACAACGCTAACGATGACGACGACGACGTTGAGCGATCATCAGTGGCCACAACTAGCACACACACAAGTACTACATAGAACCGATACATATTTACGGATAATACACTGGGAAAAATATGTAATTAAAATTTATAACAAATTTTTAAGGGTGATTAAAATATACTTAATATATGAAAAGCCTTGAAAACCCCTTTGAAATTGCTTTCAAAGTAAGAAGTAAATATATTTTATTGTTTATAAAAACTATATAATATTTTATAAATATAATAAATATAATATAAATAAAATGTTAAATATTATATAAATTTAAGTTTAAATTTATTAGCTAAGTTCTAATTTTTATAAGGGATTTTTTACAGTATTCATTTTTATTATTTTATTTTCTTTCTTGAGCTCAAATAGTGAATTTTTAATATGTTTAATAAATAACAGAAGTATTGAAAAATATCCCACATATTATATTATAAAAAGCAATATTAAAAAGCAAATAAACAAATAAATAAATAAATAAAAAGCAATACGTATCTTAAAAGTAAAAAATTGCCCAAAGTGCATGGAGCTCAAGTGTGGCAAAAGTCTTTAAGGCAGCAGAGCTTCAGTAGTTCCCTACGGTTAACCCCTTGTGCGATCGCTAACTTAACCCCCCTGTGGGCCCTGTGCTTAACCGTGTGTATACAGTGTGTGGTGTGTGTGTTGTGTGTGCACCCGTCGTCCCTCGGATGATAACTCGTATGTAACAGGAGACATGCTCTACTGAACATGAGGTTCGATTAAATGTTAATGTTGGTTAACTTTGGGGTTTTTCTTTAGCTTGTTGTTGTTTTTTTTTTTTTCTCTCTCTTTGTTGTTGTTGTTGTTGTTGTTGTTGGTGTCTAACTGACGGGGCATAGTGTTTGTTACCAGTGCCTTTTGTTGTGTATTTGTGCATCTATTTAACTACCGAACTTGTCTACGTTCACACATAAAAATCGCATACATATCGAGGGGGGGCTGCCTCAGTTGCCTCTTTATTGTTGTCTCTCTTCATAGATATATATATATATATGTATCTATGTATTTGGAGTATATATCTTTTTACTCCATTGTTGTTGTTTTTTTTTTTTTTTTTTGGGGTTTGCTGCTTGGTTGGCTGGCGCACTGAAACGTAATGGGCGACGACTCCGACTTCTTGCGACGGCGATGCGTAGCTCTCACCTGTTGCCTATAAGCTATATGCTATAGTTAGTCAGTTAGTCAGTTAGTCAGTTGGTTAGTTAGTAGGCAGGCCGAAAACGCATGAGAAACACCTTGCAGTGCACAGTGCACTGGGAGAAAAATAAAGGATAGCTCTAAGACAATTAAAAAATATTAAATAAATAAAGGAAAAACATTAAATTTCATTCATTTTTATATATAATATTATTTACCTTTAAACTATTATTATTTTATATTAAATATGATTTAATTATTATTAATTTTTAGTCATAATTAACATATATTCATTTCAAAATAATCTGAAAATTCAAAGAAAATTCATCAAAAATGTATCTACAAATATATTGAGCTTAAATAACATATAAACAAATTTGTTACATTTTTATTTCTCTTATTTATTTCATTGCTCCCCAATAAATTATCAAGAATTTTTTTTAAGTACATTCCCTGTCGCCTGGTTCTCCCCCCACCCTCCCCCTTTACACCCTTGTGGCACCGCCCACGATTGCGCTTTCGTCTTTCGGCTGCGCAGGCGCAGGTGCCTCAGTGCTTTGGTGCTTCGGCTGCTGATACCTTTATTTTTATTTTTATTTTTATTTCCATTTTTTATTTGGAGAGTCATTGTTGTTACTATTGTTACTGCTGCTGCTGCTGCTGCTGGTGCTGCCGTGTGTGTTGTCTTTTGCACTTCACTTCACTTCAATTCCGCACCGCTTGGATGCTCCTCCGGTGCGGTACTTCGGTTCAAGCCCGGTTCAGGCCTGGCTTTTCTGGGTGTTTTTTTGTTTTGCTGTGGTGGCTTTTCTTTTCGGGGGAGTCTGCGGGTCGTAAATTTTTTCCGTAGGCCTCGGCTGGGTAGTGCCTATTAAAGTGCGATTTGTTTAATGATTTTCAACAAACTCGCTGCATAAATTTCCCATTTGAAATTACATACGAAGATGTTCGGGTTCGGTTCGGGGTTTTCTATTATTTCGCTTCTGTTTTTTGTTTTATTTTTGTATTATTTTTTGTTTTTTTGGGAAATGCTCATGGAAATTAAGTGTTTTATTATGCAAAAATCAGTCGGCGGTTTTGGAAAAAAAAAAACTACTACTACGACTACTGCGCTGATTACGCTTATGGCCCGCATTTTCAATTTTAATCCAATGGTTAACTGAGTCACGGCTCTGGCTTTTGTGCTTTTCTGAACTTTGCCGTCCGTCTGGCTTTTAATTTCCATTTTTTGGCCCAAACGTTGGGCTTCGGCTTCAGCTTCAGTTTAATTCAGTTCGGTTTGGTTCGGTTTAGTTGGTAATATTTAGTGGTTTTAATTAACGACTACTAGCAGCTCCTCATTTCCGTCCCGTGTGTGTGTGTGTTGGGCAATGCTGGCGATTTGCATTGAGTTCGCCATGAGAAATTGGCATTGCGTATATACACTTATATAACGCACTGTTCCCAAGCTGAGTTTCCAAATGCGTGGAGCCAGCCAGGGGAGGGAATTAATTGAATAATAATATTAGTTTAAAAATTTCCATATTAAAATAATTATTAGATTTTGAGAAATTTCATTTATTGAGTTGGAGATTGTTGGAAATTAAAGAAGGAAAACTATTTATTAGTATATAAGAGTTATTTAAATATTTCTTAAATATTTTACAGCTTAAAAATTTTATTTCAAGTTTTTGGTAAATGCTAAATGAGGTCATTAAACTATTTATTCTTTTTATATAAATATATATATTTATATATACTTTTAATGTTGTTTGCATTTTTTATACCAATTATATATTTAAATTATTATTTCGATATAATTTTCTTTAGCTTTCCTTGTTAATTCTTGCTTCTCTTATCATCAAAATCTATTCTATATTTATTATAAATTTTAATCCATAAAAAAGTGGCACTAATTTCTTAAAGCAAAGTCGCATTTAATATAATAATTATAATATATTATATTAATAATATTTATAATATCATAATAATTATTATATTGATATTTTCAGTATTGTTTTTTTTAGATTTATATTGTTTCATTTTATTGTTAAACCAAGCACTTGAGAAAGCCCATTTTCCTTAATCAGTCAATGCCCTTGGCAAATCCCTTCACCCAGTCACGCCCCCCACTGCCCCCTCTTAAAATCCCACCTGTTCAGGTGAGGAGTTGTGCCAATTGCAGCTATTTACCACACACATTACACGATGCAAACAAACCAAACAACGCCAATCTATATAGATATATATATATAGTCGACGCACTGATGATGATATGTACTCGGAAATGGGCGTGTATCTTGTGGATACAGATGGGTTTAGGGATATAGAACCAATGGATATTTATCTGTATATAAGAAAAGTATATATTCAGGGTCTTTTATATAATTATTTTTATTATTTAAAAATTTAACAAGAATTTTGTTAATAAAGATATTAAAAGTACAATTTATTTGCTATTTGTATAGCCCCAACTGTAGCCATATATATCATATATGTACATATATATATATATAAGAAGTTGGCAATCAAAGAACCGAAGCAAACAAGAAACAGCGCCACCATCGTCCAATGCTAATAATTCAAAATGCTGCACATGCGACGTGGCCCAATGGGGGGGGAGGGGAGCAAGAAAGGTGGGCATTCGGTTTATAAGAAAGTAAGGTGGCAACTTCTGATTTATGCCCGTGCCACCCCAACCCCCTGCCCCCCTCCCCTTCCCTTATATAATGGCTAAAAGCAATGGAGTATGCATTACATGGCCAAGGGAAAAATAAAGAACTGGGAGCTCGAAACCCGAAGCTGGCAGTGTTCGAACCCCAAGCTTTCCTATAGGAAGGCATCCGAGAGGGAGCCGCCGATTCGCGTGATAGAACAATGTAAAAATTATGAACGTATAAAATATATGGGCAAAAGTTGCTATATACCACCATATACATATATCCCATAAATATGCATGGGATATATCCGCAGGGACTCAAGTGGATCGGAGTGGAATCTATGACGATGGCGATGATGATGAGACTTTTCTGCAAAATAATTGATAAGGCCGCGAGGGAGATATTACACTTGTAAAAAATTATATTAGAAATATTTTCATTTTAAAAACATTTCAAAATAATATAGTAAAAAATCTGGGAAATAATTTCCTTAAAGGGTTTTATAATCTTTGAATTATTTAGAAAGTCAAGCAAACTGAATTCGAGACTATCGCTCCATATAAAATAACAATATTATTATACTTTAGTTTGTAAATTTTTTAAAATATTCTTGAAATATTAATAATTATGTTAAGTTATAGTTTTCACTAAAAACTTAAACTGATAAATAATAAATCTGCATATATTCGCTATTAGAAGATCTCAAATATAAATTAAAGCGAAAAATTATAATTTTAGTTACAAATTTATATCTAATTAAAAAGTGGAAATTCTAAAATATTTAATTCTCATCCCTAAGAGAAGGCATTTTGAATTTAAGGAGCAAATTTTGAATATTCTTCTCTTTATTTTCAGACTCTTCTCTACGGCATTGCCACCTTGCATTATCGGTCATTGACTCCTCTCGCTGCCCATTGCGAATCACTTCTTGCAACATCAACGGCCAACACGGAAGCGCCTCCATGCAAGGAGATCGGAAAACGGTAGAAACAGCCGAAAAACGCTGAAAAACTCGGAAAAACTCGGAAAAGTTGCGGGAAAACAGCGAGCCCCCGCGCAGTGATAAAGTAGAAGTGAATTAAAGTGAAATGTAAACCGAAAATGGGCCGCTGTTGCGGTTTTTTTTTAACTTGGCCAAAATCCGTGCGTTTATTTGTATTTCGTTGGCGTTTCGTCCACAAAATCGAGTGTTTTATTGCTCTAAATGTATAAAAGACTATTTTACTCCTTTTTCATGTGTGCTTGTCCGTTTTTTAAGCCACATTTTGGATCTGCAACAACACCACTGTGAAAGGGTGAGTGAGACGCAACTATTTTCTTATTTGCAGCTTCCTTCATACTTTTCTGCATTCGCGCGCGCATTTTGTCCTTCAGCTTTTTCCCATCTTCTTTCCTTGCCACGCCAACACCCTTTTCTCTCGTCTTTCTGTGCCTCACGAGCGTATTTCTTGGCTTTCTTACTTGCATGTTTTTTTTTGCTCTGCAATGTGGAACCTAAGAGCGCGCGCGCTGCTTGAAGGGAACGATCATCTCTTGCCGTTTTCCATTTTGGCCATTGGAAAGCTGTTGCCTCTGTTTACCTTTTTTCTGGGCAATTTTATATTCAACATTTATAACAATAAATAAAAACAACTAAATAATATAATAAAATAAAAACAGCTAAAATGGAAATTTTCTGTAAACAAATTTCAAAAGTTAAAATAATCTTTTTTAAATATAATTTTGGCAATTTTATATTTAAAATTGCCATTAATTCTCTTTAAAACCTCTTTTATAATTATAACAAAGCCAAAACTTTAATTTTCAAGTTTATAATATTTTGAAAAATCTTGTAATAGAATTGATCCGAAATTTAATAGAAAAATCAATAAAGAAAGAATAATAAATTCGAAAAAATAAAACAAATTAGATACATTTATTTATGTCTGTCTTTTCAATGTGGCAAAAATATCAAAAGGATACCAAAAAAGTTGTTTAATTTAATTTAAAAAAATACTGGAACTGCTTTCATTTTTAATTATTTAACAAATAATATAAACCGGAAACCATTACTTGCTGCCTGTGTTTGAAATATATTAAACTATTTCTTTTTTATAAAATATAAATATTCAAATCAAAACCCCTCCGAAATCCTCGTCAGTGTATATTTAGTCCCGTCGGAAAGCTATAGCTATATAGATTTCATTATGATTCAACTTAATAAGCTGCACGCCCGGGTGTTGATGTGGTTGAGTGGCTTGATTTAATGGCTCCCGCTTAGGGCTCCAAGAGGCACTCATACACTCATAGTCCAGACCCATAAAACTGAACTCTCAGCCAACTGAAAACTAAAAACTGAAAACTCAAAACCAAAAACTAAAAACCTTAGGCTCTATGCCGGAAACCAGAGCAAGTCATGCTGATGGATTGGAAATCAAGACTGTGGCCCGCGGATTTTGGCTTCGTATTCGTGGGAAGAACGCTGGGAAAGAGGTTTTTCCACACACAAACACACACACACACTCTGCATTACACATAATAATGGCAGACAGTTGCAGAAAGGCTGCCGGAACCACCAGGGCCACGACTTGGGGAAAGCTTTAGACCTTCGCATGACTTTTAGTTAATATTAAATACGATGGGGGAATGTCAGGCTTATCAGAGAAGTTATTAAATTAATTTATGATTTAATTTATAAACAAAAACTAAATAAAAGATGCAACAAAAAAGTTGGGAAAACCAAAGCCAACAGAGGCATTCTTAAATAAATGAAGCCTATTTAGATTTTTAGTTGAAATTAACAAAAAAATAAAATAAAGAAGTACAATAAATAATAATTTACATATTTAATATATAAAATATAGAATATGTACCATGTTTATATAATATTTTATTCTTATATTGATTGTTAATTATATTACTTCTTTTATTTTTGGAATAAATTCAACTTAGAGCATTAAGCAAAATTTTAGGGCTTAAAAATATAAAATATTTACCCACAATTTAAATATAAAAAAAATTAAAGCTTGATAGACATTAAATAAAAATAAATAAAAATTAAATAATTTTTAAAATACTTAAAGAAAATTAATAATAATATATTTACAATGTTTAAAGCTTTCCTATATTGCGTTTCATAAGGTTAATCCCTTGGCATAATTATTTTAAAATTGTTTCCTTATTAAATTGGTATTATTATGCTTTTAGAAATTAAATAAAAATAAATATTATTTTATTATTGGTATTTTCTTCTTATTTAAATTAAATGAGTTTTTAATAGTTAATTTTCGATGCTCAAAAATATGACCCATTTAAGGGTTTTATATATATATATTTATTTTTAATAGAATTAAAGTAACAAACAATTTAAAATGTTTTATATATTTTTTTTAATTTATAAATATAAAGAAACCATATACAAATTAATTTAAAAAAAACCTCTTAGCTTGGTTCTTTCAGGCTATCTTCAGCCATCTTTAATAATATTAATTATGCGGATTAACCATTTTTTCACACATATATAGTATATATAGTATTGTCTTCCTATAAAAACCATTAAGTTAATTTCATTTGTTGGCTTCTTAAAGCCATTTCCTGTTTGCCTTTCGCCCTTTTTTTTTAGAAATTCCCGCATTTCTTTGCCGAACCTCGGGATTTACAGAAACTGAACCGAACTGAACTGAAAATCTTTGTAGAACAATGGATCATAGATCATATTTTAATGTCGCTGTCGCCGGCGTGTTCTTTTGGTACAATGAACTTTCGATATGAATATCTAATGTTGGCCACGAAAAAGTCGCACATTTTCATCATCATTTTATTTTTTTGGTGTGCGATGCGTTACCCATTTTTATTATTATTATATACTTTAGCTCTCGAAATCTTCTTTCTATCCATCTCGGTCGCACATTATTTTTTGTTTTTTTTTTCTTGTTCTGTTGTTTGAATAATATTTCTTCTTATTTCTTGTTTTTTTTTTGCTTGTGTGTCTGCTGCTGCCGCTTGTTTATATACATATATATTTTTTTGTTATTATTTTTATGGCCCACAACGATGGCGGCATCGTTGTCGACAACGGCGCGTCTTTTGATTGGTTCAAGTTGAGCGTTTTTAACGAGCTCTGATTTCTGCCGCCGAAAGATAGATAGAGAAATGAGAGGAGCCGAGAAACAGAGGGGAAAGGAAAAGTGGAGAATTGAAGAATCGGAGGGGGCCCGGAGAGACCTGGATATACTCCATACTCCATATAACCTGAGGGGATTATCTTTGGCCGGCGATCAGCCGCCGCTCGTAGCCATAGTTTTGCCATATTTTTGCCATACTTTTTGCCATATAATTCCGCAGGGCTTCTATATCATAATTCACCTCGGCAATTAGCTTCCCTCAAAATGTCGTACACTCAACTTTTGGGTTCAAAAACAAAAAAAAAAGGTCTCACAGCAGCACCCAGAAAGCGGAATAAAATAATGAAATTTTAGACTATGAAATATCATTTCTTGGCCTATCTTTATTAATTTTTATTTGTTTAATTAAATAAAAATATTACTGGAATAATTATGACACAATAATATGTATAATATTTAATATTTACACAAATATTAAGGGGAGTTTTTAGAGTTTTTTCTTAACACTTTGTTTAGGGTTTAAATTTAAAGGAAATCCTTTTAAAAAAATCTTTTAGCACAACTTTTAGCAATATATTTTGATACTGACTATATTATGTACTTACTGTTTAATCAATTTTATATTCTTTTTTTGTCACAATAAAATATATATGATCAAATTATTATGGGGTATATTACTTAAAATATATAATAAAAATATTTCATTAGTTTTCAGGAAATTAACTATGGGTAAACCATTTTAAAAACCTCATAGAAAAACTCATTTTCTTGTCCATTTCTTGTTTTTTAAATAAATTATTTCAAATATTTAATATAATACAAAAATTTTAACAATTTTTTTAATATCAAAAGGATCTATATTGTTACTTAAAATGTTCCTTCTAAAAAGCCTCACAGCAGAACACAGTTTTTTCTTGGCAATATTTTTTTTTTGGTTGTTAAATATATATTTTTATAATATTATAAGGAATATAGTAATTTTTTAAATTATGTTATTAAATATTAAATACATAAATATTTAATATTTTAAATCATGCTCCCTATTATTTTTTTTTTGTTGTCATTTATTTTAACATAAGTTTTCCTGCTAGTGTTTTGTGTTGACTCCTAGAAGAGCGTGGTTGGGGCTTGGGCAACGTGACGCCGATTTGCTGGCCGAGATTAGCGGAAGCTGGCTGGCTGGGATTGGCCAAGAACCGGGCTGTGGCCAGGATGCCAGGAGAAGTAGTACCAATTCCTGGGGTCCACTGATAAACGATGCCAGATAACCGGGAGCCACTGGGCCGTAATGAAGATCTCCGCCGGATCTGGATGGATGGCCTGGGAAAGCCACTCATTCTGCGTGATCACGAGTGGCCACTTAGGCCCGTCATGACTGGGGAAAATTGTTAGGGAAATGCAAAATGAAAATAAAAAGAAAATAAAAGAATAAATAAAAACAGAAGCAGCTGCCGAATGACTTCATCGATCGAACCATCGAATCGATCCCCCGAATCGATAGGCGCTCGGGGAAGTTCCTAATTACATGACACAACCGCAGGTCGGGTTACCTGGTGTCCGTTCGCACCTGTAGCTCACCTGTGGCCTAGGTCGTAATAGCCTGTTTAAGTGTGAGTGAGAGAGAGAGATAGATAGATACGAGTGGAATTTTAATTGAAATTGTTTTAGGAACGAATTTAAAGGTATATTGGTTGTGTGAAATAATAAAACTAAAATTTAAAATAAATTTAAAAAATCTATTTAAAAGACTAAAATAAAAAAGCAAGTTAATATAAATACGTAGAATGCTGGCCACAGTAACCGAAAGGATCAGTCACAAGTAAAAACATCTTAGAAATATATTATGTTTCCTAATTAAGTTATGTGATGACTAAAATAAACAAACAAATAAAAAATATAAGAAATTAATAGCTGATGATGGAGAGACACAGCCAAGAGTCCGTAAATGACAGAAAAGAAACCGAATATCTCAGTTATGTGAATACCAAAATTAAACTAAAATTTTAAATTCGGAAAATTAAGAAAATTAAGTAAGCAAAATAAATAAATAAGGGGAGAACGATGTGTGCCCTGAATGGCTGTGCAAATTGAACTAAAATTTCTAAGGAAGGTGCTAACATAGGTAACCTAAAAAAGTCGAAACTTAAAGGTCAAAGCCTGCTGGGATTTACAAAAAAATCGGACACTTGAAACACATGCCAAACATAAAAAGTATGGCATACTGTTGATTATTTATTTGTATGCAATTTTATTATTATTAATATAATTTTGAAAATTATTGAAAAATGCTTTATGAAAATGCTTTGTGCTTGAAAAAAAAATGCTAGATATCAAAAGTGCGACCTTTTTTAATGTTCAATCGTTGACTATTAATTTATTTAAGCATTTCTTTTAATGAAATTTATTTAAAAAAAAATTAACTTTAAGCTTTATGGCTCTTTGGCTATATAAAATATATATTCTACCTCACCAAAAAACCCCAGGGTATTTAAATCGTCTATATCTATAATTTTCTTGTACTATTTTTGGCTCTTTTCTTAATATATATATTTTTCTTTTTATTATTTCTTTTCTGGCGCGCTTGATTGATTTAGCGTGGCAGCACTGACCCGCAGCAACAGGACATTCAAAAGGAGGGTTTTGCCACCACCATCAGCACCACTCAAGGGTTCCCGGTGCACCTGCCTGCCCGCCGGCCAGAGAGCCCCCTTTTTTTGGTACGGGCCATTGCAACAGACAGAGTCGGGGGGGAATTGGATAATGGAATTCGGAGCGGCATGCGATCGACACTCACTCACCCTCAGACTCAAAACTCTACAGCTCCGACGACCCCTGGACATGGCATTACCCTCGGTAAGTGCGATCTTGTCCGTTGATCTTTTTGGTGCATTGGCTAAGTTAATTGGTTGTAAAACAATTTTTCGAATTAACATAAAAATGTTTCATTGGAAAAAATATTTATGCGAATGGGAAGAGTACCACAGAGCAGAGTAGAGGTTCTTTGAGGGGCAATTAACCATCGGTCCTCGCCTGGGATCGCTTTTGTTTTGCGGTTCCCGATCGCGCCCGCACATTAGCAGGCCATATAGTATATATATATATACATATATCTGGGAAGGGGAAGTTTGGCGGAAATATAGATAAAATGAATGATGTATATGATTGAGCGGGCTGGAGGGAAGAGTGGGTGGAGAGGCTGAAATAATGATTTATGGATATTGAAACTTAATCAGATTAGGAATACTGAAATATATTTTACAAATAACAGATTAAAGCTGAAATAATAATTTATATTTTTTATCTATAATAAATTCTATACAAAAACCTTATTTCTAAGGTACTTAAGACATTGTGCCTGTCTATGTTAGGACTTAAAAATATGAAAATATCATATATTTCGAAGAGAAAATTGTGATAAAAATTGGTAACATTTATTTAAAAAATTTTTGAATATAAAAATATTACCATTTGGTGCATAACCGAGTCACCAGGCAAAGTCGCTCAACCATTACACATAAAGTCATCGCATTTTGTTATCATTATCGTCATCGTCATCGGAATTGGGTTTTAGAATTGCAATCGTCATTGTCATTGGCAGCGCTAATGTGCGATGTGTGAGATGCAATGTAGCGCAACTGACGAACTGACAGACTGCTGGTTGGGAACAGGAAAACAAGAAAGTCAACACCGAATCCAGACAATTGAATTGTTTTCGGCTCCCGCCGGTTGACTCTTTTGTTCTAAATACAACCTTACCCCTCTACCCCTATCCACACACCCCCTATATACCATATATAGCGTGGAAATGGAAATGGAAATGAAAATGGGTTGGAGGGACAGCAGAGCACCCGCAAGACCATTCAACCATGAGCACTGGCCACAAATGCAAATTGAATGAAATGGTCAAAGGATGCACTCGGAGAAAGTAGTATACATACGAAAAATATTTTCGATAAAAATCGATACAGAGAATGTATGATGAATAATAAATTTAATTTCTATAACTAGGAATGTATTTAAATATTCTTTCTAAATGCAGTTTAAATACAAAATTTATTTACAAACTAAACGATTTTTTCTATGCATATAGAGTATATAATATTCATAATAATTTTTAAAATATTCCTTATTAATTTCATTTAAATTTTAATATAAATTAACTTAATATTTTGCCAAATAATCCAACATTTTTAATTAAACAACATTTCTAAATAATAATTCCTAATAATAATTCATATATATATATAGAAAAGCTTCTCCCTCTTTTATTATGTTTTGATTTTTTTTTTGTTTGCCAGATTATATTTAGTTATTGTTGTTGAAATTTATTTTTCCCAGTGCACGGTGACTCTCTCGCCGAACCGCGCAAAATAAAGACAATGGGAAGGCGACTTTTATTGGTTCCATTCGATGATCAGAGCCGCGGCTGTTTGCGGCGTACTTAGTGACACCATTAACGCCAGCAGCAGCCAGTGTGTGTATATGTGTGTGTATTTGTGTACTCTTAACCCCCCCATCCAGCTTAACCCATGCCGCCACCGCTGCCGCCTGGTAGCCGTTTGCCAACAACACATCCACATCCGGCGTGCGCGCATGCGCAGAGTCCGTCGCCCGTTGCCCGTCGTCTGTTTGATTGATTTTGTGCCACATTGCAAAGGGTTTCTTCTCGCTTTTCAGGCCTTTCTCTCCTTGCTTTTTGATTGTTGTTGTTGTTGTATTTGTTATTGTTATTTTGTTGTACTTTTTATTGTTGAATGTTTATTGCAATCGGTGTGAAATTTCACACCGCAATGCTTAAATGATTCCCGGTCGCCGGTCGCTTTCCGTCTCTGCTCGTCGTCCGTTTTCTTTTTTTTATATTTATTTTACTTGGTTTTTGTTGGGCCAAAATGAGTGCGGAAAAAGAGTCTGGGAACGGGAAAGAATTGTATAATATTTAATAATATAAAATAAATAATATAATGATATTTGTCCAAATATTTACAAAGAAGAAGGCATAGATTTTACATTTTTAAATGTACAACAGACATTAAAGTTTTTAATAAGCTATACAAGTTTATATATTTATTTAATTGTAAAAAATATGAATAATTGAAGAAATAATTTTTTTAAATTAAAAATAAATATATATCCACAGATCGAAATATATATTTGATATTAAAACGAACAATAAAGGTTCTTAATAAATTAAAGTATTTAATATCAAAGTAATGTCTTTATTTTAAGAAGAAAATATAACAAAAATTGCTTATTTATACAAGTTTTATGAAGTTTGGTATAAAAATAGCATAAATAATTAAACGTATAACTCCACAAAATTTCCTAAATTTTAATTAATTGAAAATATAAATATTGGTCATTCATTATTCATAAATTTATATAAATTCAAGCAACAAATGTTTTATTTTCTTTTGCATTAATTAAATTAAAATAAACCAATTATAACTTTATGTACAATTTCTATAATTTCTATGCAAAGATAAGGCAATATATTTTTTATATTTCAAATGCTATTTTTAAATATTAAAGGTTCTTTAAAAATTTAATTTAATTAGAAATTGTCTTTCTAAATTTGATCAAAATATAATAAGGTATAATTTTTATTTATTTATTAAAAATAATAATACTAATTTAATTAAAAATAATATAGTTATGAACATTTTACATAAAATTTCGAATTTATATAAAAATCAAAGCTTCGCTCCGAAAACTAAAACATCGTTTTTTTAA
The DNA here is from genome assembly GCA_035046345.1 of Drosophila birchii. Lineage (NCBI taxonomy): Eukaryota > Metazoa > Arthropoda > Insecta > Diptera > Drosophilidae > Drosophila > Drosophila birchii. The sequence goes on along the minus strand of JAWNOA010000043.1, from coordinate 6,037,925 downwards.
TATCCCTATTAATTGTTACGATCTTTTGTAGGTTTTCATATCTAAATTCAATTAATTAAATTTATTAAAATTATTAAGCTTTCTATTTACTATTAATATTAATTCCTTAAATTAATTTAAAATTATTATAATAAATATAAATATTGACCCCAATTAATTAAAATAAAAAACGCCTTAAACTAGGACGTTCTGTGGTTTTCCCACATGATTTTTCACAACATCTAAGTATTTCCCGCGACCAACAGGTAAATGTGTGGTGTGTGTGCCACCGATAGGTTCCTGGTAATGTAATTGCAAAGCCCTTCAAGTGCCACCATCCCATTTGCCCTTGGAAATGCTGCAACTCCTCTGCCACTGCAAGTTGCAACAATTGGCGTCACGCTCCGCTGGCAACGCGGGAGAGGGGGGTCGTCGGAGTCCCAGGGATAGAGGAGCCCACAGAGCATGCCACCAACCACCAAAGCTATATACTATAGGGCTGATTGAAAGATTATTTTGCACTGATAACGCTAAAAACGTATGGATGGATGGATGGCTGGATGGTTGGATGAAGGGAGGGATAGATGGTGGCATGGATGGATGGATGGTGGCATAGATGGAGGGATGGCTCGATGGAACCACCACCAAAGTGCAAACAAAACAACGAGAGTCAAATAGAGCGAGGAGCCATCAAAAAGCGGCACAGAAATTGCTATTCGAAAATTGTTGCGCTTTTGGGTTTGCGTGTTTGCATTTTTTTTTTGTTTTTGTTTTTTTTTTTTCATTTTTGCATTCATTGTCCACAAGCATTTCCCACATTTCCAGGCCAGACCAGGCCAGCGACCATCATCATCATTAATAATATTGAAAAGCCCTAATTACGGTTAAGTGGCCCAAACGAGGAGAGAGACAAGGAAGAGACCAGACCAAGGGGAGGATGGAGGGGGGCCACCGCTTCCGTATTGAACTTTGCAAAAGGGTTTTCTCGACATTTCTGGGTTCCCTAACCTCCACTCAAGCGGATCATCATCATCAGTAGAGAGAGAGGGCACTCTGTGTGTAAATCATTTTTCCCACCCCTAAAAAACAAAAATAGGGAACCTCACCTGCCCAAGGTGCGGTGCAGCCAATGCAGGTGCATCGCCTTCGTTTGGTTCCTGACCTACGACGACCCTTCGTTCCCTTTCTCGCCTTAATGAAATCATTTATAATTTTTCCTTCCTTTGTTTCCCCCCTATCCCTACATGTCTCCATGTCTCTTGTCTGTCCCTTGGAGATGTTGCGTTTGTTTTGCGGTCTCTTCCAGACATCGTTGGCTGCTTTTCCTCTCCCCTTCCCAGGCGCAGGTACTTCTTTCCCTCGTTGACTTTGTGTTTTCCCAACACGCTTCATTGCCCATTTCGGAGCCCATTGATATGGTGCAGGGGCAGGAGCAGTAGGGGGTTCACTTGTCTCAGGTCCTTTAGCACGTGGCTACTGATCGTTGATCGGTGAGTTTTCGATGGTGGTGGTGGTGGTGGTGGGGCAGCTGCTTGGCTTTCAGCTGTCTCTCTAATGATGGCCAAGAAATTAATGTTCAATGTTCAGCATTAAAGAAAGATAAACGAAATGATGATTTAACAGAGAAAAATTATAAAGAGAAATAGCGTTTTTTTCATTAAAAATTAAAATATTCGAATACTTCTACTTAACTTTAGATTTATTTCAAGCATAAATTGACTTCAAATATATTTTAATTTGAATTAAATATAAAATATAAATTTCAATTTAATTTGTTTAACCAAAGCACTCGAACCCTCCCCTGTCAGAGCCACCCCCTTTTCCATTTTCCCCCCAGATCACTTTGCCATTGGAATCTACATAATCTTCCCATGCCAAAGAATTTCATTTTCACAGCAGAACTCATAGCCCACAGACACACCGTTCGAAAGTAAACATTAAGTAAAATATCAAAATATTGAAAACTTTGAAGCAAAATTTTGAAAAGAGGCTTTAGGAATAATCTGCTCTCGATAAACCACCGTCCCCCCTCTCCCCCATTTGGCTTATATACAAATTCGTAGTTCTTTGTTAATCGGGTTAATACGACCTTCCTTCCATGCCATGTCCCGAGCTCCAGTGCCGACACATACCCATTCCCTGTGCCAGATGCATCAGAAGCCCGTGTTGGATGCAAGAAAGCTACAGAATATTTGGACAATGCGACCGCTTAATGGCACTGGCGGTGCCCTCAAGGCTCTGGCCAAGAATGTCGCCCAGCATATGAATCTGAATAGAAGCACCTTGAAACGTGTGGTTGCCCAGGTGGTGGCCGAGCATCATAATCTTGGCCAGGTGGATGATTACAAGGGTCACATGTATTATGCCAAGCCGGAGCGTTTGAATTTCCTAAATCTTCTGGCCCAGTCCAAGGAGGCATTGGATGATCTCCTGCTTCTGGATCCACGGCTGGCCAAGAAGTTTCATCGCCGGGATCAGATGAAAAAGATACCGTCCTCCAAAGTAAGCTCACAGATCAAGGTGAGAGCTGGGTCTGGTTCAAGATCCAAGGTCAAGCTGGCGACATCAGCGATGACGACGGCCATGCCGAAGAAGGTACTACCAGGTCATGGTCCTCGTGCTGGTGCTGCTGCTCGTATGCTTGGCAAAGGCATCTCTACCATTAAATTACCCACAGCTCTTCAGGTGAGGAAATCCCCACGAAAGCCTGGCCAGTTTCTCAAGAAGATCCCACCAAAGACCATTCAGCCAGCTGTGGTTAGGGAAACCGTGAAACAGGAGCAGCGAACGGTTACCCGCAATAGTTTAACCAATTCCCGTTCCCGCTCCTGCTCGCCGCAGGTCAAGTTCAAAAGAAACCCTAAAGTTCAATATTCCAGCTCCTCGCATCAGCGTCTACCAGCGGGTTCCACTAGAAAACAAATAGGTAATGCCAAAAAGCCGCCACCACCACCAGCTTTGGCCACCAAACAGGTTGTTCCTTCGGCCAAAACCAAGTCCAAGTCTAAGGTAAAGAATGAAATCAAGGTCAAATCCCCAGCAAAATTCAAGACCAACAAGGCGGCTAATAAGACAACAGCAAAGGTTAAGATCTCCTCTAAACAGACTGAAAAGGATACGGATACGGAGACGAATACGGATACGGAACCGTGGCCGGAGCAAACCAAATTAGGTACCACTTCCCATTCCCGTTCCCGTTCCCATTCCCCCTACCGGAATCGTTCACCCTACCGTTCCCAGTGCCGCCAAAAGTCACCAATACCCTCGCCCTCCTCTTTAACGGCCAATACGGTTATCTCACGGCGATCCCATAAGCGTCAGCAGGACGAGGGTGTAACGGCCAAGGTTTTGACCAAGGCTTTAACCAAAGCCTTGACCAAGGCCTTTACCCAGCCCCCAAGGCAGCAGGAGAAACAGAAATCGTCAAAGGAGCAGCCAGGACCAGTGCCTGCTCATCCGCCATATCGAAATTATGATAAACCCTGGCTGGTAACGAGAGCCAAGCGACGACGCCTGGTTGCTGGTAGCCTAGAGCATAACGAGAAGCAGCAGCAGCAGCAGGAAAAGCAGAAGCAGCAGCCGCAGCCGCAGCATCAGCGGAGGGATGAGCAGGTGGATCAGCAGCAGCAGCAGCAACGTCACCGCAAGCCCCGCTCCCATGTGGGTCATCAAATGCGGAAAGTAGATTTTCCCTGGTATACGCCATACCAGTTCCAGGGAGGCGCCGGTGCCACCCAGCCACCCAGTCCACGAAGTTCTTCAATACCGCTTATAGCCAGGCATCTAGCCAATCGACAGCAACATTTTGGTCTAAAGAAGCGAACGGAGGGCATTGACAATATGCTCAATTATGGCTCTGGTTTATTCCGTCGCCATCGTGGTGAATGGATGCCGGCTAGGAAATCATCTTCTCAGCAATTGTCCAAGGAACGCAAGAAGGTCACCAGGAAATCTTCATCGATGCATGGCCGTTGGGAGATCGCCAAGCGCAGGAAGTCAGCAAAGACCGAGAAGTCATCGCCTACAAAGTCTCCAAAGACAGAGAAGTCATCGCCTACAAAGTCATCGAAGACAGAGAAGTCATCGCCCACGAAGTCAGCAAAGACAGAGAAGTCATCGCCGGCAAAGGTAGCGAAGCCATCGGCAGAGGGTTTCCATCTGCCACCGCCACCACCCTCAGCCGTTAGCTCCGATGATCGGGTTCGTTTGCATTCCAAGCAGCCTGCGGACAGCAGCCTGGGCAGCTATGCTGATCTCTTCCAGGCTTCGGACTCCAAGGAGGCCCTTAAGCGGGTCAAGCGTCGCCTGAGCATTGCCTTTATGACCAAGCAGGGCAAGGGAAGTGGCCGTCGTCATCGCCAGGTGCCACCTGTCTGGAAATAGGACAAACAGGCTGGAGTTTAAGGCGACTAGCCGCCATATCCTGGACCCCCCAACCCCCTTTTGATTTACTATATTTTATCAGTTTATTAATTGACTATTAATAAATTGCAATCTTGGGACAAAGATATATAGATATTATTTGCCAGGCATTTTCTAAAGGAAAATAAATAAGATATCATAATGATTTTTTTCTTTATAAAATAAGAGAGATTAGGAAAAAAATGATTTAATATTAAACTTGAGTAATTAAAACCCAAATTCGAATTTAATAATTTTTACCTGAAAAAAATATATTTTTTATAAATATTTGTCAGACATTTAAAATAATTAAGTAATTCACCTTGAAGCTTTCTAGTTTTTCTTACAACAATTCAGTAAAAAAATACACAAATATGAATAAATATTTTTTAAAAATTCCCATAATTCCCATAATACTTGAAAACTCTTCAAATACTATTTTTAAAGCTCTTCTCTTTTGACAAACTCCTTTAAAGCTACTAGTCACACAGGTAAACCCCCGAAGTGGCTGAAATCAAAACCCACTTCTGGCAAAAAGGGTTTTCAGGGTCAACCAATCAAGGCCCTTAAGCTGGGCGCTTAACCCCGTGTCAAATGTCCTTAACCAATATCAATATAAAAGCGCGAAAGGAAAGGAATTTTTTTTTTTTTGGTTTGGAACTGGGAAACCCACGGTGGGTTGTGTCTTTAAACCAGCTCCAAAGGCTCCTTGCCGCCCATCACTCCACGCCGGCAACTCGTTATGTCAAATATTTTTTCATGCATGCAACAAAATTCCCTGGGGAGACCAGAAGTCAGTCAATACAACAGCAACAACAAAATACAGACAAAAAAATATATATATGTATATATTTATAAAATACAGGAGAAGACAAGGACGAGGACGAGGACGCGGAAAGGAAGACAAGGCCCATAATTTAAGTCGCTAAAGTTTTGCGCCTTTTGTTCGGCGGGGCAAAAGTTATTGAAAATCGCGCAAAAAGGGGTTGAGGGGTTGTAAGGGGGAGGGTTGTGTGTGGGTGTGTGTGTGTGTGTGGGTCCTGAAAAGGACGAAAGGGTTCGAAATTGAAAAAGAAAGCGAATGTCAGGTGGCGGCAGTGGCGGCTTCTCGGCGGTTGCCCCTGGATCGTTGGTGTGGGTGATTTAGTGTTAAATAAAAACTTTTAAATTGCCATTTGATCGTTTGTTTAGCGACAATAATGTCGTCGTTCCAGGGCCCAGCTCTCTTGCTCCTTCGTGTGCCTTCAATTGAATGTGCGCCCCCGGGTCCTGTGACAGGTTTATAGGTCGCTTTTCCCTTGCTTGGGCGCAGCAAAAAATAAAGGAGAATATATATATATAACCAAATATATATAGAAAGGGCTGAGGTCCTGGGCGAGGGCGTCGTGACAATGACATTGTTTCGCTGACAGTTGTAGCAAATTTATTGAAAAGGTGTTCCCCGGTATCGAAATTTCTTCGTTTCTTCTTGGAAAAAATTTATTGATATGTTGAAAATTGCTTCTTTCTCTTCTTTTTTCGTTTTGGCCATAAAAACTTTGACAGCTTCATTTTTTTTTCTTGGCTTCATTGTTGTAAATTTGACAGCAATTGTTTTGTTTGACAGTTTGTCGTCTCTGGCAAAATGATGATGTCAATATGCAAAGCAGCAGTTCTGCGAGGGTGATGTGGTATCCGTCTCCGCATCCAAATCCCAATCAAAGGGGGTTCGAATGAATGCATGAATGAGTGAATGACTCGTTCTCTCTCACTTTGAATGGGTTATTATTGGTGAGCTGACAGCGGGCGTTGATGGGCTGCAGAAGGTTTTTTGCATAAATTCCAAAGATTTCGTTATGCTTTTTCATTTTACTAAGAATGTGAACGAAATTTCTAAGCATTATGTGGGATATTTCGAGATATTTATAAATTAATAGACTCTGAAAAAGGGTAATAAAGTGGAAAGAGAATTGTAATTTTTGTAAGTTTATGTTTTTTTTATTTTAATTTAATTATTATGTATTTATTTCTATGTTTAATTGTATATATATATATATATATATATTTAAAAGTAATTCTCTACTTGTTTTTATCTACAAAAATATTAAAATTCTTTAAGAAATTAATTGTATGCTTCTTTCTAATACAAGAAAATACTTGAAAATAATTTTTTAGCCTCTTAAGTTCTGTAATATTTCAGAATCTCATCAAAAGCTTGCCAAATTAATTCAAATTTACAAAATAAATTATTCAATATTATTAAATATTATTTAGGTTTATTTATTAAATTTTGAAAAATATTAAAAATTAACTCCATATTCCTATTCATAGAAATCTTTTGTTTTGTTTTTTGGTAACTTTTTATCTTGGAGATACAAAGAAATTTCCATCTTAGTCCACCGTGAGTCGCCAATGAACTTCACACTATTTGCCATTGAACTTGGGCCCAAGTTGAGGCTAGCCTGCAATTTGAGTTTCTCAATTCCACCATTTTCCCGGCCACATTTCCACAATATTTTTTTATGTATGAAACCAGAAGCAGAGGGACGGAGCGGAGGGGGAGGTGAGGAGTGTGTATGCTTTATGAGACTGTTTCGTTTTTCGCTTAATCGCACTAGAAAATCTCTAGAAAGAAGATGGCTTAGATGGTAGAAAAGAAAAAAAAAACGCGGCGAGCGTTCAACTTGAAAATATGCCAAAAGACAATTGGTTGTTCGGTTCTTCGGTTGTTTGGCTCTTCGGAACGCTAAGGGCACGGCCCAGTCACCAGTCTTCGTAGAGCGTCTTCTCAGCGAGTCTTCCGTCGCCGTAGCCGTCTTTGTCTCTGTCTCTGTCTTCGGCGTTGTCTTCTTCAATGCCAAGCGAAGCGTGAACACTATTTTAGAGGGCATGGTCCGGGGGACGCAGGTGGGCAGGCATTTATTAATAATTACCACACAGAGATGGGAAAGAGAGTAAAATGAGTAGTACATAGTAGGAAATTTATTTGTTATTTATCTTTTTGGCATTATGCATGAATGGCAATAAAAAGAAATACACTAACCTGTGTATATATAAGCCAGAGTTTGAGTTGAAGTTTGAGTATCATAAAAGCCAGTTCTGAGTTCTGAGTTCTATGTTCTTCAAGTTCCAAGTTCTCATCTTCTCAGGTGTACGAAGTCTTCTTTGGTAGGGAGTTTGTTCGTTTGGTCAATAGATTTAGATCACTTTGCTGAGTTGGGCGGAAGGGAAGAGGCACAAAGGGGGACCCGGCACAAAGACTCATAAAAATAATGAGCTGGGCACGACGACGACGACGACGACTATGACTGTGGCGATGGCGACAATCATGATGTAGATGATGTTGGTATGGCGATAGTGCGTAACGCGAGTATAAGGCACTTATATACATATGTATAGGTATTTATCAGGGGAAGTCAGTATTGTATATATTTTTATAAATTTTCTTAAGTAGGAATTCTAAGAATTCCCATTAAAAAACTGAACTTAACACAAAGACAGAGGATAAAAAATAACGTAAAAAAAAATAGCTGTAGAGATAAAGAGATAAATATCTTAAGAAAAAATAATTGAAATATATATTCAATAACAAATTCTGTTCGGTTGAGCCTTTACAAAAATTTTATTCCCAAAAGAAAGACTATAAACATGAAAGATCCTCAAGGAATTCTTCTAGAATTATGGCCATGAAACCCTGGTTTTCTGGTAAACACACATCCAGAACTTTGCCCAATTATATGGCCAGTCTCCAATTCAGATTTTGATTATGATTACGATTGCGTTGATGATGTACTTGTCTCGACTCTAAACGATGCTAATCTTATTGACTTTCGTAACTGCCCCCCCAAACCACATGTGTCAGTGCCTCCTCCGCAGAGCTTCCACTTTGTAGTACTTCTCCTTATCGTTGGACAAACAATGAAATAATTTCTGATTCCAAAATGTGAAGTGCCTATTATTGTTTAGCCATTCCGCCTTATTTACCCAACTATTTGTGTGTATATGTGCTGTCGTCGTAGTGTCCCCCAAGAAAATATATAGTATATATATATATATATATAGGGGAGGAGGAGGGAAACCGAAAACGAAATCACAAATTATTCTTGGAAAATTGGCCTCATGGCTTTGGCATGCTGCGGTTTTGGTGGCTGATGAAACCCAAGCTGCAAGCTGGAACTGAATTCAGTTTTTCGTCTCGTTTCGTATCTTATCTTAAAAAAAAGAAAAGCAAACCAAATAATACCCCCGCCTGGTGATAAGTTCTAAAAACAAATGGATTTCGCCGGAGATGGATATGGAACAGAGAGAGAAAGAGAGGCTTATCAGGGGTATCAAAACCCAGAACCCACAACCCAAAACCCCTGCGTGTGTGCACACCACCTCCCCCCTCTGGCTCTCTGGGTGTGTGTGTGTGTACTTTGGGATCGCATTGTTTTGTTGCCGGGAAACTATTTTTGGTATTTGCACAAGATCAACAGGTGCCATTGCCAAGCGACAGCGTCAGCATCCCAAAAAAGAAAAAATGGTGAACTCAAAAAAACAATGGGAGCAAAAGATGGATAGCAATGTGGTGCAATCATCACTGGTTATAACTGGGAGATCGTCTGAAAAAGCTTGAAATCAAGATATCAATATCTAAATAGGATAAAAAACCTGATAGAGGTTTATCTAAAGGGTATTTTAAAAGCAAGATGTCAAGTTTTTATAATCTTAAAACTTAGTTTTTTAAGTTTAGAACAAAATCTCATGGCTGCCAAAGAGTTCTTATGCTTTGCTGCTCGTTTTCCACATTTTTCAAGCCCCAAATAAAAGCTTAAGAATCCAAAAATTAAATTACTTATCGAGGAAAAACCAAAAAATAAAAATCATACAATCTTCTGTCGATTAAAAAGTAGAAACAACAAGCAGCCAGTTATGTTTTTTTTTTTTTTTTGAGGAAATACTCTCCTCCAGCAACACCTCTCCGGAGACGACGGCGACCACCTCCCATGGGCCGTTGCATTCGAGAAATTTCAATAATTGCGGCTCATTAAAAGTGCTCGGTTAATGGCAGACCAAAACAAACACAACAACTAACACTTCCGATTATGAAATTTCTGTTCGTTTTTCGTTGACAAAATAAGGAGGGGGAAGGTAATCACAATCACAAACATGGAAATATCTATAATGTAATTACCGCCTCGGATCGAGGTGACTGCAAAGTGATCGTAGAAAATTGCCAGCCAGGCAGCCAGGCAAAAGTAACAAGTAACGAAGAAGACGCACAGACAACGGCGACTCATTAAAACAATTTTAAGAAATAATACAAAATAATACAAAATAATTACAATAAATTATGATTACGCTTGACAGTGACAGTGGTACAGCCGTCGTCTGGAAGGCGTACTCCGAGATACAACCTGGGTGGTGAGGAGTATACCCAGTAATGGTTATAGGTTGGAGATTGAACAGCGCAGGGTAAAGACAGGGGGAACAGGGTATGGTCTATGCCGAAATGGAGTACCGAATAGACCAAAAGACCAGACCAGAAAGACCCAAGACGGCGAACACGTTGACGACGACACCCAGGAGTCACTCAAGTGTGGCCAAAAAGTTCGTTGTTCATTTGCGCTCGACTTCGGCTTCATTATGCTGGGCAAAATGAATAGTAATCAATGGGTGTATTAAGCATACGCTACATAAAAAAAAATATATAAATAAATATATACAAAAAAAATAAAAAACAGATAATCAAGTTTACAAATAGATCAAAATGGCAAAATATAGGAACTTAAAATAACCGAAATTCATTTTTAAGAGCTGTTTTTATAAGGTATGGGATCCTAACTAAATTTAAAAGAAATAAATCAATATATTTTTAAAATTTCTGAAAATTACTGAAAACAATTTTACAATATTTTCACAAGCTTAGGAACATATTCTGAATACATCTTTAAATATTTTTAAATTTTTACAAATTTCTAAAATATTAAAAAAAAAAGTTTTTACATACTGTTACAAACTTAGCAAAATATTTTAAAATACTGTTCTGGATGCTTAAACATTAAAATATTAAAAAAAAAACTTTGCAAATATTTATTAATACCTAAAAATGTTTTTATTATTATATAAAAAAATATATATTCATATATTTATTTAAATTTCTAAATATTTTTTATATTTCAAATACTTTTTAAATTAAAAATCTATTTAAAATTAATTATAAACATTTTAAATAGTGTCTTTCTAAACCCTAAAAAATGTCCGTAATGTTATGCAAATGTCTAACGACTTCTTAAAATTTATTAAAATTTATATAACAATTTTCAATTTAAAAAAAAAACTCCAACTAAAGGGCACTAGCTGTTCGAAATCTTTGTTAGTCTTTTTTGTGGTGGAACCCCCAGACCCTGTCCAGTGATGGGTTACTGTCATTGCTCTCCCCGTATGTGTGTGTGTGTGTGTAGTTCACCTCTTCGCCTTAATTCAATTCAATTTGGCCACAGAAATAATTACAAACTGTCCAGGCTAACGCGCAGCGTGTGAGCCAAGGCAAACGAGTGGCGCCGCCCAACGCTGATGACATGTACCAAGGGCCAAGGGCAAAGGGGGAGGGGGCGGGGGGAACCCAGGTGCTCCCTGGACTCCCCAAGACAGCGGCGGGACGAGGGGCAAGGGGCAAAATTTATCAAAAGGCCATTAAAATCAAATTGAGGCGCAGACAAGCGACAAACAAGTCCAAATAAATGGAGATTGAGATGGAGATGCCAAAGGAGATGGGTCAGGAGATGGTTCAGGAGAGTGGAGGGGTGATATATCTGGAGAGAGGCGGGGGGGTAAGATGTGTCGAATGTGATGAACTGATGGGAGGATGATGGACATGTGTATTGGAACATACATCAAGACGTCTCTCGATGCATTTTTCTGGCGACATAAAAATCCAACGTTGAAATCGTTAAAAATGCATCATCATCAATTTTTGATGCATATTTAATGTAACGAGAGGCTCGCGCGGAGTATCTTTGTATCTTCTGATCTGGCTGAGGTGCAGAGAAAGAAAAATTTCATCAAATTGATAATTTCAAAGATACTTTTTATACTTCACTTCATCCTGACTTTCAAGGGTTCTTACTAAAATTCTCATTTAATTTAAAAATAACCCAATAATTTCCAGCTCAACTCTAACTTAATTTTGTTCAGTGTAAGTTAGAGTCTTTCCCTTTTTAACTGCTAAGTGCCGCATAAAAATTGATTTACTTGCAAACGCTGGTCCTCCCGCTGTCGGCCAGACAAAAGGCCATATATATAGTTTATTTTTTTTAGGGCATTTTTATATATATCCCGTATATCGATGGTTCGACCATTCGGCATTATATGGCTCAATTAGAGGTGTTAAATCGGTCTAACCGATAGCCCACATTCCGGATATCCTAGCCCAATTATCGGCACTCCTTTGTACCTGTGCCACAGAGGTTAACCTCAGGCCTAATCGCTGGTTAAACACGACAAACAAAAAAATGGGAATGTGAAATTTCACAAGCAAACACCACAGTATACACACTATCCTCTTCCGGGAATCCTGTTAAATCGAAGGAACCTGTGAGATGTGGGAGACCTTTATAAACCTTACAAAAAACCTCGGTATCCTTAGATCCTCGGCACTTGTTCTTTTTGTCGGTGAAAGTTCTTAGGCTAACCGCCAGCTCTCTTTCATTATATTCCTTATGTAGATAGATATTTTTCTGTGAACTATTTCCGTGGTTTCCGGCTAAGAAACTAAATGCATATATAATATATATAAAAATATATATAAAAACTCAAGTCAAGTCCGGGGGCAACTTTCATAAATTAGTCATTGAACCCACAGCAATGCTGGCGTGAAAATAAAACAAAAATCATCATAATAATAAGCTAAATGCGAGCATAACAAAGAAAAGCAGCGAAGCTAATTTTTTATAGTGTGAATCTAGCTCAAAATAAACTAAAAAAAAAAAGAAAAAAATAAATAAAAATACTACAAAAAAGAGCTCTAAACTAAAACAATATACGCATCGAAAGCCAAAAGTCTACGCTTTAATAACTTTCGGATTTTGGAACTTGAGAGTTCGCTACCTGAGTTTTTGTGGGGTGTTTTGATTTGTTTATTAAGTTAAGAGGTAAATTAAACAAAATGTTTTTTAAATATGTATAAAACATATAACAGTATCAACAAAAAAAAATAATGAAATTTTGCAGTATTTTTATTTGTATATAAATTAATTTGTATTATTATTTTATTTTAAGTTTGTTTCTTATTCAATTAAATCCCTTAAAAATAAGAAAAATATGTATACAACAAATAATTAAATAGGTTTATATATATCAGAAAAAATTATATTTAATTTAAATAAGAATATTGAAAAAGAAACACATTTTACTCAGCAATAAATGTATCTTAACTAAATTTCTAATAATTCTCCAATAGCTCCGAAATATTACTTTTGTTTGTAATGAAATTTCTAACTAGAATCTCTTTAAATAATAATTAAAGAAAGTTAGTTCTATATATATAATTTCGATATTATATGTATATGATTATTTCTATATCTTTGACTATAATCTTCCTGCTTTTACTGATCTTCAATGGCCTAGGAATAATTATTGTTAACCCCGTCTTGCCTTGTGATTAACCTCTCTCAGAGGAACCTCTCAGCCAGAAACCCACACCAAACCCACACACACACACACACATACTCACCACTTCCCTCCCCCGATTTTCCAGTGGCATTTTCTCCCCTTCGAAACTCTTGAGATTCCCAAAATGCCCTCGACTCACCTTCCAAAAAGTCCAACTTCAACTGGGCCAAAAAGCCACCCACCTGGCAAATGGCCGAGGCACCGAAAAATATTTAATTTATGCAAAACAGCGGCTATAACCTGGATATATATATATACATATATATATGTGGGATTATGTGTGGTTCAGCTCGAGCTGCGGGCGGAGGCATTTCCATTTTCATATCCATTTCCCAGGGGCCACGCTAATTAGCCAAAAACAAAAACCCCTAAAAAAAATAGAAATGAAAAACTATAACTAACAATGAGCATAAAATTTTTGAAAAATGTTTTCATTTCTTTTACATTCTTTCTCTATTTTTGTTTTTTTTTTTTGTTAACTCATATTAGAGGCATTCGTCCAGAAAACGAAATTCAAAAATGGCGCACACTCGAAAAAAAAAGGCAGGTGGAAAGGTGAGCAGAGTTGCAGATAAGACAAGTTGGGCTCGGAGACGCTTGGCTGACTGACTGAATGACTGTCTAACTGATGGAATGACTGACTGATTGAATGGCAAGTCAGTCCAGGAACCAACCAAAAGAGCAGCGACTGTACGAATCTTGGGACTTGGCTTATTTTGGGCTTGCTTCTAAGCTGATTTTTGGGCGGCTTTATCAGACTCTTCTTGAGGTATATTTTGGTCTATTTTTTGTTTGTTTTTGTCAGTGCTGTGATCCATGACCAAGGCGCCATTTTAATGATTTGCCAAAAAAGGCACAACAACAAAAAAATAAGCATAAGAAACAGACACAACAAAAAATAAACACAAACTTTCTTTCTTTGTGAAAATCAAACCTGCGATCAAAGTTCGCCCTGAAAGTAATGGCTCTGTGGACCGTTGGAAAGTTTTTATTTATTTTATTTGCATTTTATTTGTGGCCACAATTAAAGGGTACAAAGTGTGAGCTAATTTGTTTAAAATTATTAGTAAAAAAAAGCTTAAAAACTAAAGAAGTATATAAATTAGTTTTTAATTTAACTTTTTTGGTTTTTAATGCAATATGCAGATTTTTGAATATGATAATTATTTTTGTTTAAAAATTTGCTGAGCTTGCTAAATTAACAAAATACATATGAAAAGCCCAAGGATAAATTAACAATATAAGCTTGCAGGATTTTTGTTTATGTTTATTATTTGTTTAACTATTTAAGTATATTATTTTCATAGTTTCAAGCGGGATCCTTTGCCTTAAACAAGCCTAAATTTATCCACATTTTCTCCAGCTTAAATCGCTTTACCCAGCTCAATCGCTTTTCCTGGCACTTTTTCCCCCCTTGAATGCCAGCGAGCTCCAGAGATGTCACTTGTTTAAAAATAGCGCCATGATCGCATATAAATTATAATTGAAATTATCCAAACAAGTGGCAAGTGGCAGGCACTGTGGCGTCGCACTGTGGCGGCCTGCTGATGACTTGATTTGAAATCTGAAGTGATATTTTAGGAATGGGAATGACTGTGGTGGGGGAGGGGGCGGCGAGCTTCTGTGTCTTATCCACCCTCGGCTATATAGCTAAAGGCTGGCGGTGGGCATGTTAAATGTCATTTAATAGTTGACAGTTGCACACTGCAAATAGTGCAAATAGTGCAATGAATATTGCAGTTTATTTTTTTATTATTTGTATTTCGCTTTTTATTTGCAGTACGCGATATCTAGCTAGAAATTTATGTGTAGGTGGTTTTAAATTTATGCGGTCGACGTTGTCGTTGTCGCGTTGTCGGCGAGACGCCAAAACAAGACGCGAAAAATTCTTTAGAATTCGGTTCGTTTTTGCTTTAATAAAAGTAAATTTTATTGCTTACACTAAAAATGCATTGCATTGCAGCAGGCTAATGCTCTCGCAGATGCAGATACACACATCCAGATACGCAATATATGGCCGCAGATACATTCGGTTTGCCCCGCCGCAGATACAGATACGAATGCGAATTGAAGACATCCTGTGGGTTGGCGGGCATCCGCTTATTTATTCGAGATACTACAAAATATTTATTTTCTTAAATGTTGGGAATATTTAGAAAACAATTTTATTTACCTAAAATTTTGGATTTTTTTAATTTTATTTAATTGTACATTTGGTATTTATATATATATTTTAATGTATATATACTGGTAAATAAAGATACCTTCTAGTTAATTTTGTATGTTCAAGTATGAAAAGATAAAAAACAAAGGAAACTAAGAAATTGTCACAAAAATGAACTCTTACGTTTCATGTCAATCTAAATTTCATTCTCTTCAAAGAGAAGACCAGAAGGAGAATACCTCAAATTTAGTCTCCATGAAGTCAAAAACGTTGTCAGAGTCCCAAAAAACGCTTCACGTTTTCTTATTGATGGGTTCAGCTTTAGGCAAGGAGGTGGACGATGTGGCAGCTTGAGCCCTCTCAGCAGCCCTGCGTTTACTGTTCTTGGCATACATCTCGGCCCTCAGCTCCAGATAGTTTTGGGTTATTGCCTCCGATTTGTTCCGCTCGGCCCTGAGCTCGTTCCTTAGCGAGATAAAGGCCTTGGCCAACTTCAGGGGATCCGGTTCTTGGGCCAACAAATCCTCCGGTGTTTCATAGGACTGCTGTAGGCCAGTATCCTGGCCCACAGGCATCCTTACAAATGGCATGCATTGCACGGTTACTTGAGAATTTGCTTGCTTCTGGCTTATCAACTGCTCCAACTTACTTGCGCACTGATTCTTTCGCACCTTTCGCTGGTCAAGCTCACTGCGCTTCGGTCCTGAAGCACAGGCGGCCATGGCCACTGAAGGATCACGCAATTCCTCTGGAACCAACACGGTGGTCGTAGTGTCTTCCTTGGCCAGGAGGCTGGCCCGAACGGCAGCCGAGACTTTGGTATTGCAATGCTTTCTTTTCGAATAACTGGGCTTCGTTTGAGATTTCTTATCCTTCACTTCGGCAGTGGATGCCTCGGAATCCAATTCGCTGGTGTTTTTGGCCAAAAGTGTGAACTCCCGGCCCAAATGCAGCTGACGACGGGCAAGGATCAGGCCCAATGGGAAAATCTTGGTAACCGACGACTTCATGGTAAAGCTGTGGAGAACTTTTATTTTTTTTATTCCATTTTGATACGCAATTTCGTTATTATATATTACCGAAAAATAAAAAAGGGAATACACACACACACAGGGAATAGGTGTAGAAAATGTATATTGAAAATAATCGAAATTGAAAATTATACTACTAAGATTTTCGAATTTCTACTAAAATAATTTTTGAAAAGTGTTTGGTGTTACTTATTCGAAAGGCTGAAATCGAATAACCTAGAGCTTGGTGTATGCCTCCACAGGTCGAGTAAAATATAATCCAAGGCCTACTTAGGGAAATTTTCAAGGCCTACTCGATATGGATTTTTCCCCATATGGAATTATCCAAGCACGCCATATGAGCATTACTCCCCTCCTACATTTATGCACATTATTCATTATTTTCCAACGACTTCATCAACAGGAAACGACAGCCGTGTTCGGGCCAAGAACTATAACATATTCGATGAAAAATTAGATTTATGTTTTGCATACAACCCATAACCCACCCACCCACCACCACCACCACCCCCTCCTAAAGGAAAATAATAAAAATAAAACAGAAAAAAAAAAGAGAGAGAACAGTTACAAGTCGCAGTCGCATTTTGATTGATTTGAATGTTACGTTGAGTGCGCAGCTCGACTCTATATGTGACTGATGATTGATGGACTTGCCAGTACCCTGGCCACCCTCTTCTCCATGCACATGCTACTATATCCTTGTATCCAAAAAGAAAAAAAACCCAAAGAAAAGTAAAGAAAAAATACGATTCCCAAAGAGCAAAAAGAACGGAAAAAAATAAAAGTAATTTCCAGGGTCTGACAGGCGTATGTCAAATTCGACGACATGCGAATTTTAATAAACAACAAAATTGGCAACAGAAAAAAAATTCGGAAGTGTAAGAAATATAAGGAAGAAGGCCCAGACTAAGAGATACACGAAAAACATATGAAAAAAAAATATAGAAAATATATATACCAAGTGTAGATGAAATTCAAATATTAACATAAATAAATATATATAAATAAAAATATATTATTAGAGTTTTCTTAAGCATATCGAATTTTAATATTATATATGACATTTTTCTATTGCTAAAAATTCAAGACATTAAATTGTACAATATTTTTGATAACGTTATTTAATTGTCTATATATATACTATATAGATTATCTTTTTATATCATCAACATTTTAAGAATATTTAATATTTTTCGATAGTTAAAAATTCGCTACATCCAAAGTCAG
The DNA here is from genome assembly GCA_035046345.1 of Drosophila birchii. Lineage (NCBI taxonomy): Eukaryota > Metazoa > Arthropoda > Insecta > Diptera > Drosophilidae > Drosophila > Drosophila birchii. The sequence continues at coordinate 6,020,489 of JAWNOA010000043.1, read as the reverse complement.
CAATATTTTCTGAATGATATTGATATAGACTAAACTAAAGTATATTTTACCCGGATATATTTTTCCCCTCTTATCGATAAGCTTCCCTTCGATCCCCTCCGGAAGTTGACATTAAACCCAAAAAGAGATCCAAAGAGAAGAGAAAAGCAAACAGCAAGAAGAAAGGTCTTAACATAGAAAATAAAAAAATAAATAAAACAAAATGAAATGGAATTGAGAGTGGGGAGGAGAGATAGGAAAGACATTCACCAAGAGACACGAGAGACACGAGAGACTTGAGTCTGAAGACTGGAGATTCGAGACCCAAGACTGCTGGCGGAGACCCCCAACATCCACCTTTTAATTGTGGTAAAAATGGAGTAATGACGTTTGGGGCCCCTCGGAAGTTGGCATTTTGACTTAGTATTATGTACTATTATTGTTATTATTTTAGTTACCCGTAGCGGTGCTCTTGGACAAACAGAAAGTCGCCTTGCATGCCGCTGACATTTCTTTTGCTTTTATTTATTTTTTTTTTTTTTTGTATTTTTTTCCGGCTGCTCCAGCTTCAGCTTCCACTCTAACTCCCCCCTTCGAGCGCCTTTCTACGCAACCACATCCGGCCCTTGGCCAAACCAGGGAGTGAGTCTCATTTTTGTGGGCCTTGGATTTTTTTTCGGTTTTGAGTTCTCCTCTCAGTTTGGAGTTTTGCCGTTTAGGTTGCAGTTTTACTTATTATTATTATTTTTTTTTTTAGTTTTCCGCTCCCACACGTTGAAAGTTCACTGGGTCACACAAGAGGAAGAGGGGGAGGGAAGGGCACCTGTTTATCATATTCAGAACATTGCACCTTTTATTTTTTGGTCATTCACTTGGCACTTTCGCCAAAGAATCGTGGGAAAATTGTGAACTTCGATTGGGGTAAAACCAAAGCTAAGAGATAGCAAATATCATAAAATTAATTAATTAAGATATATTACAGAACCTAAATATTAAAATCAGCGAGTGTAAAAAATTATTATTTTCATTTTTGATATATTCAAATTATAAAAGTTTTTCATTTTTGCGCTAGTCATCAAAAGCAATAATCTGACTTGAGTAAAAAAAAAGAATTACTAATTAAAATCATTTTTTATCAAAAATTGTTTTTGTTTTGAAGGGAAGTTGTTTATGGACGTCAGAAAATAAATAATAGAAAACCTTAAAAAATAGAACATGTCTCTTATAATATAATTATTTATTTATAAATATTTTTTGACCCAGTAAAAATCTCGAAACAAAAAGTAAATAAATCCAATAATTTCACACATTAGAAATTAATTTATTAAAACATTTTTTAACCTTAAAACTTGTAAGTAAATACCCCTTTAATGAAAAATATTTGTTAGACGAACCGAAACAATCAATTTTCAGGTAATTTCGAAAATAATAGTCATAATTCTGACTCGACGATGTCGTGACTATAATGCTGGCAATAATCACGTATTTATTGAATACTGAAATAGTTTAAATAAATTTAAAATTGTTAGTTTATGCAAAATACTACAAATAACACCTCAATAAAAATCCAATTAAATTAGAAATGTATAAATAAATAGAGGAAAAGATGAACGGGAAATATTAACGCATTTTCCTGGGATCAGGTCGCATCTTTCCATGTTTAATTTGAAATTTTCTTTTTTTATTTTTGGTTCCCATCGCAAATTACCTAGCACGATGGGAACCCCCGGATACCGAAGCAAACCCCCCCAAATACCGGCTTCTCGTGCGTGTAAAGTTTTGCTTTTGTCGCGGCATTGTGTTTCGAAAGTCGCTTAACTGACAATTTAAGCGAAAGATGGATGAAAATAAAAATATAAAACGCGATCCCCGTCGCACGCAACAGTGTATTTTCCAGGTAGAGCTGGGGCTTTGTCTACATCTCCATATATATATTATAGGAAAAACAAGGCAGGAAGCAAAGGATTCAATATAGAAATTAATGTTGGACCGCCTTGCAAATGAATTACGATAAGCAGCAGGCGGCCACCCACCAAGAAGCAAAAAAAAACACAACAGGGATAAACACGGCAAGTCCTGCGGGGATTTCCACCAGCAAAAGGGGCGAAAAATTGCACCAAAAATTAATAAGGAGTCGGGTAACAAATATATACAAAACAAAAAAAAAAATCAGAAAATAAAAGAAACAGGAAAAGCTAAGAAATTTCAACTTGAGTAACAAAATCTTTGGCGAAAAATCAGATAAAAATAATAGGTCTAGGACACTTACAGAATGAGCTACAATGGAGAATGTACAATCCAATATTAATTTAAATTTTAAATAAATAAAAAGATAACCCATAAATGCCCCTTAAGATATTTTCAAAAAATATTTAAAGTCAAAATAAGCGAAGAATTACTCTGGAAAAAAAATATATAATAAAAGTACTGAGATTTCATTTATAATAAATTCATTTAACAACACCTAAAAATAGATTATTTATTTAAAAATTTAAAATATATTTTTAAGAATAAAATAAAACCCATTAAAGCCCTAAATTTATTTTTTTTTATATTTGAAATCAAAATGTGGGAATAATAGCCTTCAAAAATAAGTAATAATAAATATATAATTAAAATAATACACATAAACTATGATAATAATAATAAATCTTATTTATTTATATTAATTTTTTGATTGAAAGCAAAACTCCTTTAACACATCCTTTCCTAGCTCCATTTCACTTATTTAAGCTTTAGTAAAAATATCCTTTTATGTCTTAAATATATAAATACCCCAATGATTCGATTACAGGAGGGAGTAAAAAAATTATTGAAAGTTTATGAAAAATAACAAAGGGAGTGGGAAAACGGCAACAACAAAAAATTACAAATAAGGAAAGGAAAAACCGAACCGAACGGAAAAATAACCCAAAACACAGCACAACAATTGCTGGTCGGTGTCGGTTGTGGCTTTCTTTTTATTCTTTTTTTTATTTTGCTTGTACTTATTTTTCCCTTTTCTTTCTGGCTTTTTTTTTAACTACAGCAACAGACGGTGTAGGGTTAAGAGGGCTGGGAAGGGGTTAAGACGGCGGCGTCAACATTGCTGGGCGGCATATTGCAGCCTTTGATTCCTTTTCATTTACTTTTCTTCGCTTTTCTTTCGATTTTTTTTCTTTGTGCTCAAAGGATACCCGAACCAACAAAAAAAATTGGTAAGGGAAGGAAATTTTATTGTTACACCAGAAAAATAACAACAATTTGGTGGGAGGATGGGAATGGGGCTTGAGGGGGTTAAGCGACTGCAGGGCGTCGCATTTTGGCTGCGTTTCCGTTTCCGTCGAAGACGAAGGCATATCGAAGGCGATTACTTGGGGAGAAACGAAAAAAAAAACCCTAAAATAAAAAGGGAAATTATAATAAACTTTCTTTCTTTTTTCCCTAATTTTTTTCTATATACATATATAAATTTATATATATCCCTTTTTGCTGGTCAAACGGCAGCTGGCGAGCCGCGAGCCTCGGCGGCAGATTGTTAGTCTTGCTTAAGAATCGCTGTTTACATTTTTAATAATGCAAAAGCAGAAATCGAAAGGCAGCGAAAAATGTACAACAAAAAATTAAAATTAAACATTGAACTTTGAGGCTAGAGAAAAAATACCAGGAAAACACACGGGAAATAAATGTGTAATTGAAGGGAAAATATGAATTGAAATGTGAAGTTCGTTGGAGAAAAACTGAGAAATAAAATTATAAAAATATATATATCTAAATCTTGATAATTAATATATTCATTTATAAATTCATTTCTAGCATTAAAACCAACGTAATTTATTTTTTACTAAGAAAATCCTGAAATATAACAAAATAAAATTAAATAAATGAAAATAAATATTATAAAACCTACATAAATTAAATAAATAGTAAAAATAAATAATTAATTGCATTTTAAAAATCAAAAATAGGGAAAACAAATATATGTTTTAAATTTATTGGTTCTAAAATATATTAAAAATGTGAATATTTATGTGAATTTATGGTTCTTGATACAAATAAATATATTTATAAAACTAAAATTTAAGATATTACTGTTTTTAGACAGTAAAATCTTTTTACATTCTTTATAATTATTTCATATTATAACTTATAGATTTTTTGTGGTGTGTAAAAAGGCTGAATACGCCCTTAGAAAAATTCCCAAGCCTCCTCTTTACCCCACTGAAAATCCTTCCAGCAACTAATTGATTGAAGTCTGCAGCCCCTCTCTCTCTCTCTTTTTTTGTACAATTTTTATTACCCAATTTCTGCGAGTCAAATTAAAAATTAATTATATACAGCAACAACAACAAAAGGGTACAGAAATATAGCAACAACAACAAGGTATATATAAAGCTATATAAATATATATATACAAAAATCAAGCACAGCAATCTTTTTTGATTTCTTGACGACGCTTTTTTTCTGTGTTGATTTCTCGTTGAGTTTCTTCATCGCCATTATGGTTATTATTGTTGTTGTTCGAAATAATTCAATTAAATGACGCCACAGGGAGGAGGAGGGGGGGTTAATATGGTTAGCTGCCAGTTAAAACGTACGACGCAATTAAAAACTTCCTGATTAAAGCCCAAAAAAAAACAAAAAAAAACGAAAGCAACAAAATAATGAGACATCGCCGAAACAACAGAAAAAAAACACAGAAACAGAAACCGAAATCTGTATCTGAATCTGTATCCGAATCCGAATCTAAAGATCACAAAGCACTCGAATAAAGCACGATGAGTAAGTGAATGTGAATTTTCGACTTTATTTGAATTTGAATTTATGACGCAACCCCCCAGTCCCGCATTTTGAATCCCCGTGGCAGTAGCTGACCATCAGAGAGCTACTTAATAATCCCGAGAAGTAACTATATAAATTAATTCAACTGAGGGTAAGGAAGTGAAGATGATAAATAATTAAGGAAATATTATCAATAGTTTGGATAAATTAATATAAAGCATTTCATAAATATATTTTAGTAATATAAAAGAAGGCAGTTCTTGATGTGTTTTTAAAATTTAATTATTTATGGATTTAAATGATATAAAACAATTCAAGAATCCTTCTAATGCTCCATCAAATAATATAACATTTTACAAGGTACAAAAATGAAGTAACAAATTAATTTTAACCTTGATGGGTTGGGTTTTTAACCAAATTTTGTTACATTTAACAATAATTGTTTTTCTTTTAATAAACATAAAAAATCATCTTAATTACCAAAAGTTCAGTTGTCAATTTTGCAAATGATTTTAAGAATTTATAAAAATTTAATTTAAATAAAAAGAAATTTTAACTACTGATACCCCGCTTAAGAAAAGCTTTAGTAAAAATATAAAATATATACTTATATCTTTAATAAATTTATATTAATAATATAAAATGTACATATATCTTGAATAAATTTATAATATTATTAAATAATTTAATAATAAAATAAAATAGGCTTCAATTTATCACAAAAAACTCTTTAAAAATTTTGCTAAACCACTAAGTAGCCTTTCCAACTAAAATTTCAATAAATAAATAAATAAAGCTTCTGATTCTTTAAATTTGTTCAATAAAAATATTTCTAATATTTCTGACTCATTTTTCATCATAGAAATATATTTTTATATACCCTACGATAACTATTTTTAACCAGAAACAATTTCTAACTAACGAAAACCCTTACAATCCACTTTATATGGTATTTCCCTTTTTCGGCCTAAAACTAAGGCAACATTTTACTCAAATTAATCATTTAGCAGGTAATGCAATAACAATAAAATATTATTATTATTAACAACCAACCAACCAACCAACCTGTTTGCCCCCGGCGACTACTATTATTATTATTATTGTTTTTGTAATTGTTGCTTGAGAGTTGTGACAAAAGTACAGTCTCAGCTTACTTATGGCACTCACTGTGTGTGTGTTGTCTCAAGTCATGACAATAAAGCAAATAAGAGTGGAAAAAAGTCACCAGTTTATGACAGCAATTAAGTAATTTTTTAAACACTCTCCGCCACTTGGCCAATAGCAGTAGCAGCCAGGCCCAAAAAAGAAAAAAAAAATACAGTCCCAAGTAAGGTAAAAAAAAACAAATATGGATCTCATATCTGGTCTCTCTCTCTCTCTGTGTGTGTGTCTTACTTAGGCAACAGCATAAAGCAACAAAGATTGTCATAAAACTGCCAAAAATATACGTTAATTACCTTTTAAAGGTTTTTCAAATTAAACTCGTTAAAATATGAGCGATTCCCTCCGTCTCTCTTGCTCTTTCACCGTTCGAAAAAAAAAAGATCGGGACCGAGCCGAGACATCACTTTGAATCCCCCTTTAAGTTAAGGCTTTTTAGGGGGGACACTCGGCATATATAACGTGTGAAGTTAATTAAACCCGTGTACAAGTTTATTACAAAATATGATTTTAGTTCACACACAACCAAAAGTTAAAGCCAATGTTAATGTTAAAGCCAAAGCCAGGGCCCTGACTCACCACAGACTTTATTTTTTTTAATTTTTATTTTTGGCTTTCTTGTTGTGGGTTTTTTCATTTTTATTTTTGGGGGCTTGAACCATGGATTCTACATTTAGTTACGGGAATTCTCTGGAATTCTTTCTCTTTATTTTTTTGGGGCGGTGGGAAAATTTCTGGCTTTGGTGAAAGAAGACTTACCAGAAAGTATTCATAAATGTGTCGTAATTATTATTTTTCTAGCAACAAATGATATTGTTTAACTTTAATTATCATAAACCTAGGAATTGATTTTTTTTTTGGGCCAACAAATTTTAAGAATTATTTGTTTAATATGTTTAATATATTATTTATTTCCAATATTATATTATATATAACATTATTTTTTATATTATTAAATCAATAAACAATAAAACCAAACCCTTCCTCTCACCTTTAAGCTGGCTCCTTTGACCCTGCAAAATAAAGTAATAAATACAAAAATTATGAAATAAGAGAGTAAAAAACTTGCAGAAGTAGGAATAAAAAACTCTGACAAGGATACCAGGCACACACACACATACACACACATGACATATGCACACCAGTGTTATTAATAAATGAATTGCATGTTAACAATAAAAGTTAAGAGCGTGGCCAAAATGGAGCAAATGGGAATGAAAAGCAGGTGAAAGCCCGTGAAAACGTGGAAATGACGGCGACTAAGGGTACGATATATATGCATAAATACATACATATATATATATATTATATATATATGTTCATGTATTTGTAACCAGGTTCCGTTCAGTTTTCGGTTTCGGCTATCGGGTTAAAGCCACCGCGAATAGTTGGTAATAATAATGAACGAGGAAGGCGAAATGAAACGTTTGGCTTTTGCCGTTTCCCTCGTCGCACCAAAGGAATACGAAAAAAAAGTAGATTAATATCTCCCTCGAGTCCTTTTAGTCAAGTTTATACCCATATATGCATATATATATATATATATATATATATATATGTATAGGGAGTATATGCTCGGTCGCTTTGCATATGAATTGTATGCGCTTCACATGTCCCCGGGAAAGTGGTCAAAAATTTAAGTCTCCTGGGTCCTCAAATTCATCCATGGGGCATTTTGTATATATATCTGAATATATATATTTATATATATATTCTCCTAGGATATCCATAGGATATATACTATAGTTACATGCTGCCAATCAAGAGGTTAAGCCATAAGTTACACTTGAAAGTGGAAAAAAATAATGAATTAATTGAAATTATTGAAAATTTATTGATTGATATTAAGAAATATAAGAATTACTTAAGCTGTTAAATTAAAAAATATTAAAATAAAAGAAATATATTTTATATATATATGCATTATATATTTAAATTTTATAATATATATATAATAATATTTCTTTTTAAATAAAACCCACTGTTGCCACCAAAAATATTTGGACTTCTTGAACAAAGGCCAACGAATGAGTTCTCACATGCAATATGTGTGTGAGGTGGGGGCCACATCGACTTTCGTCATCTATTGGCTTCTATATGCAAACACGATACATTCACACACATACAGAATATGTAAATATATATGCGATATATATATATATATATATATAAAGCCAACTGTTATCGGCCACAAGGGGCAGGAACAGGGCCTAAAGAGTTTTAGGAGGGTTTTGTTTTTGGAAGAATTTATAGATGGAATAGTAGAACATATTAAATATTTAAGAGATATTTCAAGCTTAAGTAAATATTTATTATAAAGATTTATTTTAAATTTTATTCTAATTTCTATATATAGTTTTATTATAATTTATGTGCCTTATTTCAATATAATCTTTGATATATTTAACAAATATAAGCCGAAAAAAGAGATAAATATTTAAAGTTATTTATTTGATATTATTATTATTTAAATTATTAACTAAATATTAAATTAACTATAAATTTAATACTTAAATAAATTATTATAAATTATTTTTCACTTATTTTTGAATAAATTGTATATTTTAACATTAAAGTTAATGAATTTCTATGCCAAAAACTTTAAATATTGCCAAAGAAAAATATTTAAAAATATTATTTAATTAATGCTTGTTTTTTATATTAATACAATAAAAATTTTAACACAACTTCAAATTGATCTATATAACAATTTAACATTTTTCTATATATTACAACCCGCCACTGATCCCAGCCAAAAAGAAGAAAAACAACTAACTAAAACCACAAAAAGAAAAAGTTTCACAAAGCCATCGCTTCGTCGTCGTCGTTGACTTTATTTCTTATTCGTTATTCGTTTTAAATGAAAATTAATTTATGCGAATCGATAAGCCGTCGGCGGTTGGCAGCAGGGCAGGGAGAGGTGAGGGGTGAGGAGGGGTATCCATTGGGCCAAATTATTTAGAGTCCGTCGTTAGGTTAGGCGCCTCGATCATTTGGGTCGACATTTAATTCCAAGACTTGCAGGACTTGCAGGAACTCCCAGGACCTGTCAACCCTTCAACCCCTGTACGGCCTGACCATGTGCGTGTCCACTTTCCCTTTCCCCTCTCCCCTCCTCCTTGAACTAACAATTTTTTGGTTAGTCACTGGTCAGTCGAATGGTTAATTGAAGTCATTTTTCCTGGCCCTTAACAGGGGGGTGGGTGTGGGGGGGTGTTGGCGGGGGTTAGTCATGTGCATTTTATTATTGAAAGGTGATAACGGACAGAGTCCAGCAGGGGTTGGCTGCTAACCAGAAGTGTTAAACGGGGTTAAGTTCCCTGGGGTAGACGGGGCAGGACTCATGTCTCTGGGCATACCAAAGTCAGGCCATTAATTGAGGGGGTTAAGGTGGGTTAAAGCCAAGAACATCGCTTAGTTTTGGTTTGTTTTCGGATTTTAATGCTAAAAATAATTTAGTTTCATTTTATTTAAAATTAAAAATAGCTTTTAAAATAACATTTAAATATTTATTTGATTAATTTATATTTAATTTGCATATTTTAAAATATTTATTTAATAATAAATACAACGGACTTAGTTATTAAATATTTATTAAATTTATTTTGTTTGTTTTCTTATAATTCCAGGTGAAAGTTCCAAAAATTAGAAGAATTAATATCTTTTCTCTCCATGTCTCTAGGAAAGTTGCATGTATGTTATCTTTAAAATTATTTATTATTAATTATTTATTCTTTAATATTATTTTTAGGCAATTAGTTTAAAAATCTTTTTGTTTTAATTTTTTAAAATAATTATTTATTATTAAAAATAACCTGGATTTTTTTCTTAAAATTAGGTAAATAACAAAGCTATAATTTTTTTTTATTTAAATTTAATTTCTTTCAAAAAAAACTGACTTTTTTTCAAGAGTTTGTAGGCTTTCCTTTTCCTGCCTGTTAACTTTTTGGTTATAAACAATTATCGCCATTTTGGCACGTCGATCACTATATGTGGCTCATACCTTTTGGCCCGCTCGTTAGCCCCAAAAAAAATCAATAGGCCAAACCGATCCCCAAATCGGTTAGCAAGAATACCGACACGTGCCTCCCCCCTTTGCCCCTTCCCTAACCCTCGAAAAGCTCGCTCGAGTTTCTGCGTAGAGATTTCCATCTTCATGATGGTTTCCCAGGGCGATGCAGCAATGACGATGATGATGATCCGGCAGTGCATCTCACATAAGTCATAAGGGAAAGGGAAAGGGAAAGGTAAAGAGGAAGGGAAAGGCGGGGGGGCTTGCTAGGGGAAGTGGACTTAATAAAAATTATTACACCTTTATGGGTGATCACGTACGCGGAGGAGAGCGAACCATAAATTCAACGGCTAGAAGAGGCTGATGACAGATAAGCAAAGACCGGAGGAGAAGTCAAGAACAAGCCTCCTGCTCTTTGTTTTTTATTTTTTGTTCTCCCCCCATTTAATTACAAATCGCAAGATATACTTACATATATGCTAGTTTATATAGTTTATATAGTAGTTGATATATGTGTATATGTCCATGGTATTGTGTCACGTAATGAAAATCCTCCCCGATGGCATATGTCAGGGGGCAGGGGGGGAAAACAAGGGGCAGTAATAACGTAATAAATATTCAAATTACACCTATTCCTTCTCCATTCGAGCGGCCATTTCTTTTTCGAATTTCCATTTTTCCACCTGGCCTTTTTTTTAGCCAACAACAAACGTCAACATTAACACAACTAAATGTATATATCAAGCGAGCTATATATGTATATATATATATGTATTTCAAATAGCCCAGACCCCCTCGATAAATGCACGGCAAATAAAATTTACAACTTAATCTGTGGTTTATTTTGGGGCATTTCATTTGTGTAATTTTCTTTAAAATATTTATTTATGGGATATTAATCAATTAAAAATCCACACAAAAAATATAGAAATAATATTTTAAGGGGTATTTATCAATCAAATATCGATACAAAATATTCATTATTTAACTCAAAATATGATACATATATTTCAACATTAAATGTGATATTTTTTTGTTGACTAAAACTTCAATATTTAACATTTCAATGATAATTTCAATATGATATTGACTTTAAATTTAATATTTTTTGGTATTTTAAAGTCATGTTGTTTAAAATATCTATGTTTCAAAAGTATTAACTATATTTTTCCATATATATAAACCATACCAATATTCATTTCCAGTGCAGACCCACTGAGGCGAGGCTCTAAAAGGCCGCGCGGTATTGGTAAAAAGTAAGCTATGGCACATTTATAGTTGCATTATGCTAATCAAATGACACCCAATGGTGGCATATCGAGTCCCCGTGTTGGACTGACCCCTGGGCCTTGTTTCAGGTTCCTCGAGTTCCGAATTCTGGGGGTTGCTCTCCCCTCTCTCCGGCTCCCTCTACCTCAACCTCTACCTCCATTCGGTCGCATTTATTTTGACATTCAAGTTAATAGATCGGTTTTGGCCATAAATTAGCATTTTATATAGGCATAGGTGTGTATGGTTAGCATAAGCCATGTATATATATATATATATATACATACATATAGCCACCTCTATAGGTTCGTGTGTGAGTGGTCAAGTGTGGCGGTTCTTGGTGGCGGGTGTTCCTAAGGGTAAAAACCCCTTATATAAGGTTATATCCAAAAGTTATCGGTGGCGTTGTTAACTCTGCTCTGCATATACGTTAATTAGGTGGAAATCGAGCTACCAATTAGCTTTTAACGGTAGTTTTTAAAGGTTCATTACTATATGTTAAGTTAAGGCTTTAAGGAGATCGAACATTTAGGGAAACATATTTTAGCTCAAAATAAAAATTTTACTATTTCCAATATCTTGTGGCTTTAAAAAATAATTTTCTAATCTTAAAAAATAATTTTTTAAAATTTACACAAAAATACATTTCTCAAGCTAATATTTAATTATTTTAAAATACATTTTGATTGTTTGAATATTTTAAATGAAGAGAGATATATATTCAAACTAAGAATTCATTTATTTAAAATATATAAAATAAACTAAACTAAGAATTAATTTATTAATCATTTATTTTGTATTTCTCAGTTGATTAAAAATCAACAGTTGACTAAAAATCAACAATCTATATCTCTAACTTATTTAAAATGTCTTTTAACTTATCTAAAAATTCTTAGTCACGCATTACGAGCTCAATAAATATTTTATAGTAATATTTGAAGACCTATTTCTAAAGATAAATCAAAGAATTATGAGCAGAGAAGAATCTAAAGTCTATAATAATTTTTCAAATCTCAAAATTCGACCATCAAGTGGCATTTCTTTATGGACTTTCAGCTGCTGTGTGGGATTTACATAAGAAACAAACTGACGAAGGGAATATATTCCTTTAAAAAAAAAAGATAATGATAGGAAGGAAGGCAGAATGAGAACAGGGATCAATCAATAGGAGTTTCGGTTATGTAAATGATCCATTTCCATTCTGGATTTCCATCTGGAATACGTGAAATATCGACTCGGCCTTAGACTTTGGGCCTGCATTTATAATTATGAGAAAATCGCACTCATCCATCGATCCAGGCACAACACACACACACATCTGCACCCATTAGGCGGCGCAAACTCTGGCGAAAAATTTTTATTAATTCAAATTCAAAAAAATACCTTTGCTGCCGCTGAAAATAAATAATATCCGTCGTAAGCATTGATATGCAAATGATTCCCGGGCATCGGAAGTGTATTGAAATTGGAATCAAGAGAACTGAGATCGAGATCGAGATGGAGATGGAGATTTCCACCCTTAGGAAAAGGAAGTACCTGGCCTTCCCTCAAGATTATGATTATGCAAATGGTTGCACGGATTTATCAAGGGGTGAAATTCTATATCCTCTTTCTCTCTCTCTACTATCCAGGAGAAAGGATCTGGTAGACCTTGGCGATTTGCGTAAATTTGCCAAAATCAAATTGATTGTTCGCATTGTGCGATTTGCGACAATTTCGAGTGGCATTTTGTGGTAATTGATATCGGCTTCAAACCCGAACACTAATACCAAAATCAAAATCCCGGAACCCTTTTTTTTTTTTTGGTGTGCAAAAATATTTGCTAGAACGAAGAATGGCAAGTTGGCAAAACACAGAGCTAAGTGTAGGGGTGACAGTGCTGCCTGTAACCCCTTTTTTTTTTTGCAACGACTTTTCCCCGATTTTCCCGAAAGGGTTAATGCTGTAACATATATGCAGTGTAATGAGATCAACTTGGCATCGTTTAGCTGGCATTGTGATATATGCGGATCACTCAGCATGTGCCAAAAATGTTATAGATCCACAGATCCCGCTGGGATTTGTGTCATTTTGGCAGTTAATTTGATTTTTTCATTGACTTTTTAATGACGTACGAATTTGGGAATTTTTTTTCTGGGTAAAATAGGGAGAGGTTTGTGTTTTGTTTTTTATTAGATAAATAATAAGTAATATTAAAGCCCTTCTATCCCTTCAATTAATTGTTTTCATCTCTAGTTATTAGCTTGACTTGTAGGTTTATTTTTTTTATTTATTTAATTTCTCTGCATATCTTAGCCTTGTCTAAAGTTATTTTATGGCCACTTCCATCCATAATGACATTTTGCGGCATGTACTTTTTGATATTCATACGAAGTTATCTCTCTTTCTGTACGTAATTCCCACTTTATCTGCGCTTTCATCTATATTTCTCCGATGAGGCTGAGGAATGCCTACCCGGTATTATTCCCAGTAACCACCCGCACACACACACTACCGGATATTTCTCTATTTTTTCTATAGTTTTTCTCTCTCTAGTTTTTCTGTATTTTTTTCTGTATTTCTTCCATTTTTTATGGCCGCTCTAGTTGCATCCATAACCAATTTGGTTTCCCGGCAGATCAAGATCCAAGATCAACAACTGTCGATGGCGTACTCTTGGCTCAGAACGTGTGTGAATTTTTTCGTAGTTTTTTATTGAGTGTATCTATGAGATGGAGCGAGAGTGAGAGGCGAGGGGGTGCGGATTTTAGCAGGGGAAACCCCGGGTTCACGTAAGCTTTTGTGGTCGCAACTGTTTTGTCTATTGTTCTAGACAACTACTCCGACTGTTGCACGAAAATTAATTTCCAACGGCAAGTGCAATGGTTCTACGGCATACAAGTGCACTCAAAGAAAAAACGGGAGAGGGGGAAATATATAAATTCGAAAATTTGCTTGTAGAATATGTTTGTTAGCAGAAGCTGAAGTTTGTTGTTTTTTTGTTTTTAATTATAAATCTCTTAAGATAGTTTTCCAAAGCTTGTTTAATATGGATTTCAGTTTATCCTTAATTTTTGGGGATTACAAAAATATATTTTTAAACCCGAAAATAGAGACCTTGGTTTTCTTTAATATTATTTGTTTTTTTGTGGAGGAATATGAATAGAAATAGGAATAGGATGATTTATTACAACACTAATTAATTAATTAATTAATATAAAAAATTGAAAGGAAATTGAAGGAATTAAGACATTTTTAAATGTTTATAATTTTTGTTAAATATTTAAATCGAATTTTTAAGTTTTTTTATACATTCCTTATAGTTTTGTATATATTTTTCTTTCTCTGCATTTTTAGGGGGGGTTTGGGGGCTTGGCTTTGCATCGGCGGAGGGCATTGCAGATTTGCCAGGCACTGATAAAAACCAGACGTTAAGGCTTGAAAAGGTCGACGTTTGTGTGCTGCTGTGTTGTTGTTCTTATTATTGTTGTTGTTGCTGCTACTGCTATTGTTGCTATTTTTCTAGTTGTTGTTGCTTGCTTGCTGGCATAGCTAAAATGCACCGTTATGCGAACGTCGGCACACAGTGTGTGTGTGTGCCTTTGGCCTGGGCCTAAACCTGGCCTGGCCTGGCCGCGTGTATCTATGAGATACAAATACAAATACCAAAATGCCGCGGCAAGTTTACATATGCCAGGCGCCACGCCCACTCTCCCCTGTCTCTATCCTTTTGGCCAATGTTATTTAGTAGTTAATAATGAGCATGTTGCCGCTGTCGCTGTTTGTTTTTCCCTTGATTTTATTTGGATTTCTTTGCACTGCTTTTTGTTAAATGCAGGTCATCAAGAGGGGTATGCCGGACTTTAAGGTATTCTTCGATAGACTTTTAACCTTAAAAATGAAAGATTTTCTTGACTTTACTAATATTCTGGAAGAAAACAAAGGTGGCATTTAAATGTGGATCAGAAAAGTTTTTATAATATATAAGAAATGTATTTTTTGTTTATATAACTTATAAAAATAATAATTTTTATGGAATTTTATGTTTAAATGAAAGATTTTTGTGCTTTATATAAGATTACTTCCTATATTTCCTATATTTATTATTATTTAATAATTTTTCTTATATTTTGGGAAGTACAATTGACTAAAACTAGTGTATATTTTGGCTTTAAACTTTTAAAGTTTGTTAATGATATTTTTTTTCCCTTTGTTTAAGTAAATTTTTCTCTTAGACTTTTCTCTTCTCTTCCCAAAGAGTTTTCCCTGAAATTTTCCCAATGTAAAAGGTATCCTTTGGCAGACTTACTCCTTTAGACCAATGTCACGCACTTGTTGCCCTGCGTTTTTTTTTTTTTTTGCTGGCATATCGATGCGTGCATCCTGCCACTGCTGCTCCTGCTGCTGCACATTTCCTTCGCGTGTTTATATCCTTGCTTGGAATTCACAGGCAGAGTCCTGGGCACAGCCTGTCCTGGCATAATGTCTGCCTGTGCGTGTGTGTGTGTGTGGCTGCTCGGAAGGAACTCAAGGACAGGCCGCTTCTCACGGACATAGGACATAGGAAGGCTCTCCTCGTACGCCAGTGAATGGTTTATGCAAATTTGGAGCCACTGCCGCCGCCGATACCTATAATATAATGGTCGTAATGGGAACGCGTCCTGGCGATGAGAATTCCCACAGATAAAGTCGGTTTGTGGGAAGTCAGGCCGGGGCATTGATTGGCTCACGCACTTGTTGTTAGCCATTAATCAATAGCCTCAACGAGCTGACATGGGGCTTCTTATGCTAATGTCCTGGGATTCAAGGACCACAGCAACAACTTATTTTTTTTTTCTTTGCTAAATGCCAGAAAATGCCAATAAATCACATACACGTAAACGAGACGAACGAGGACGACGACTGCGGTTCCTACACTTCACTTGTCAGCGGCATCATTAATAATCCTTTACTTGCGCCATAGCCTACTTGGACGGGGAAAAGTCTTTGGTGGAGAAAAACCAGAGAAAATCGTAAGGTAAATGATGCAAATAAACAAATGTCATATGCGCTGCGCATCTGCAGAGCAAACCGAACCGAACCGAACCGAACCCTTTTTCCTTTCTTTTTTTTTTTGGCTGTCAACCTCAAAAATGTCATTAGGCCCCAGGACGTGCTCTGCTTTCTCGCCGAGTCTCAGCTCTGAGCCACAGTTTAGAGCCTTTTCACATATGCTCGATTCGTGTAATTCGATTCGAAAGGACTTTCGCTCACATTCCTTGATTCGGAATTAATGCAAATTAATGATGCCCCGAAAGTGTCCCAGTGTGTGTCCTGTTTGAAATCAAATCGTTCTTTTTTTTTTCTTTCTTTCGACTTGCAAATAGTTTTTTAATGATTTCTCTTTAAAAACATGGAACTACATTTTAGAGCAAAAATGCAAAAGAAAAACCTAAGGAAATGTTCTTTTTCTAAACGAAGTTTATTTGTAGTTTTTTTTTAATGCTAAAAAATTGATCTAAGTTATAAAGAAATAAACCCCTAAAGAAACCCTTTTAAAAATCATTATTTTTGTTTATTTTGTTATTATTATTTTTAGTTCCCATTTATGAATATTTTTTGTGGAAAATAGGATCTATATTTTAAAATAAAAAATCCAAGAAATATGTTATATCCTCAAAACCTTTGTTTGATAATAGTTTTTTACCAATTTTTTTATAGTTTTTCGTCACTCTACAACTCTGGGTAAATGAATATAATTTTGTTTAAATTAATTTTCAACCATCTAAATTTAAAAAGAAAAATCTTTTTGGTGAAACACCTTCGAAAACCTGCTTTCTTTAATCCAAAAGAGAATTAAGTTGTTACATTATTGTGATTTTATTTCTCTTCACTAATCAAATTGTTCTAAATCTTCTATTTTTTATAAAACGAATTTATTAACAATTTCTTCATCTAATAATTTGATGTATATTGAAATAAATTGATCAAAATCTATAGAAATTAATAGAAAAATCTCAAAAAAAAACCTCACTGAACCTCTATTTCTATTTCTGTCAATTTTTCTGCCCTCCTTGAAAATTAATAATCCCCAACTTGTGTCTCACCTGGCAACAACCTGACAAGAAAACAAAAAAAGATACTTGAACCGAACTCGAGTGCCCCCCGAGTGGCACTTTAGAGTGATGGAAACCGAACAATCAAATCTAAATTATTATATAAGCCATAAATGGGAATTAACAGAAGCCCCGCGACTATATATATATATATATATATCTATATAGTTTCAAACTGACAATCAAGGTGGGCCAAAAGGGGGGAAAACACTGGCTGAGAGAGACAATTTCAAGAAGCCCCATTAACCTCAATTAGTGACTTGGCAAAACAATGGCTAGGCCATGTATCTGTATCTCGAAACACTCGAAACTTGAAAACCCGAAGTTGCTAATTAAAATAATGTCAATAAAAATTGTTGTCCATTATATAGTCTATGCTGAAAACCGAAAATTGCATCCGAATGGCGGCCGGCGGAGGGGGCGAAATCCGAGCGATTGCCAAACGCTGAGAGGGCCAAAAGTCGAACAACCAAAAAAAAAATTAAACAACAACAAAAAACGTAGAAAAAAAGAAGCAGAAAATAATCACAAGTTGGCCATAAAAGTCAAACTCAAAGTACAAAGCAAGCCATAAACGAAAAACGAAAGATGAAAACAATAAGTCAAGGAGTTAGCATATTTACTCACACGACGCGTCGTACACAGTACAGTACAGTGCGTTTCATTAAAGCCAGACGAGAGATTGAAATATATAGTGAAGTTTGTAAGGGGTGTGAGTTAAATTAAGATATTTTTTAGGTTGAAGATATGTCTAAAATGCTCATGAAAAACTTGTAAGAATTTATTTTATATTTCTCCTGGAATAATATGCATACATTTTTGTATTTATTAACCGACAAAATATTTATTTTAAAGCATTTTGAATATTTTTTTTATTAACTTGTATATTTAATATAAATACTTTAAAAATCATAAAAACTGAAAAGGAAGTCAATTTTTTAAACTAAAATAATTAACCAAACTTTTGGTTTAATAATTCTTTCTAAAATTCTTGCTTAATATATTTTTTGAACTCATTTTTGTGATATATTTTCATTTAATATAATATTTATTTAATATAATATTTATTTATTCTTATATATTTACTTATTTTATATATATTTTTTTTATTTATTATATTAACATTTCTATTTTATTTCCAACATAAACCTCCGACTTAACCTTTTGAAACCCAACGTACACTCAGCTTCGCATCGTATATAAACTGAAACAATCGAACGGAAAAATATTCCCACAAATTTCGTAAGATAAAAACAAAAAAACAAAAAATAGGCAGAAAAAAGAGTCTGCAATTGTGGGCCGCTGGCAGAGAGCTAATTATTAGTTAACTTCTATCTTTAAGATACGCGGCCCCAGGTCGCAGCATTGCTTAATAGACCAGAACACACTGATGGCTCCTCCATTGTCATAACACGTTTCCGTGCAGTTTGTCGCTTAGTTGCTTTTGTATCTCACAGATGCACAAAAAAAAAAAAAGAAAAACCCCCAACACACACACACACACATCCAATAGTACAATTCATTGGCTTTCCCAGCCCTGTCAAAGGCATGATTTTCACATGTATCTATTAGATACGTTTGTATCTGGCTTTTTTCTTCTTCTGTATTTATTATTATTAGCTTTGCAGTCGAGCGTCAATGCGTAGCCAACGACACAGTTTACTCCGCCAACCTGCCACGCCCCCATTCGTATAAATTGCAGGTTGTGCCCATAATAATAATTTTCCCAAGAAAGTTTTCATTGTGGGAACTCATAATTTATAATCATATTCGGTCTTGATCTTAAGCTGTTTGCTAAAAATTAAATATATATAATATTTTTTAAATAGCAAGTCAGACTGCGGGTTTCAGTTATTTATTTATTTTTTTTTTTTGTTATTTATTAACTTGAAACTTGAAAATTGAACAGCTTGCCGAAAGTGTCCTCACAGCGATCATCACTCGAACGGAGCGAAAATTTGCATATTTCCACTGATAGCCAGGACACACACAAAGATACTTTTCAGCTGCAGGAGGCACAGTGGGGCAAAGTTAATACAAAATACAGACAAAAAAGTCTAAATTTGAGATATAATTTAGGAAAATTACTAAAGCTTTATAAAAATTAAGATTAAAGGTTTAAAGCTTAAATTAAAGCAAAACTAAATGCATTAACTTTTCAAAAGTTGAATATTCAATTAAATTTAATTTCAAATGTAAAGAAAAAGTATATTTTATACTTAAAACTCAATTTTATTAATTAATTTGATCGAAAATCAATTCATATTATTATAAATTCATATGATTTGACTCGAGATTTGCATAAAAAAAAATTAATAAAATCTGAAAGCTTGATTTAAAAATATTTAAGGGCACTGAAAAACATAATAAATACCACTGTTCTTCGGTAGAAAAAAAACAGGGGGTTGAGGCTGCTTCATTAGGAAAAGGTCAGAGTTGGGTTGAAAAAATTAAACATTTGTGCATTTTGTGATGTTCCCGCAGGACTCGCCGCTATCTGTGATAACTGTAATGTATCTGCGATTGGTAATTGCATATATACGTATATATATATATATATATTTAGTAGTATTTCCACTGGGCATATGCGAGAGCCATAAATCTGATTCGAAGTCTCCAGTTGGTTTGTTGATGATGAGCTATGCTTTTTCTATGCAAATTTTCGGTGGCGAGGGGAGTGGGCGGTGGGGTTTCTCCTTTTGCGATTTTTTAATTGAAATGGAAATGCAAAGGAGACTGGTGGGCAACGGTTGGCCATAAGATCACGCTTTGGCACAGAAATTCAACAAAACACGATCAAAGGCGAAGGAAATCCGAGACCGCTGACGTCGGTTCCTATCTATCTTGTAGATGTATTTGTATCTATTGCCTCTGCATCTGAATCTGTGAGCTTGTTATATCTTCTGTTTGTTTTTTTTTTTTGTCCCAGGTATCGGTGTCCATTGGACGTAATTAGAACGAAAAGCTCGAAAAAGATGCGAAATGCATCTGGCGGATTCCAATTAAAGAGGCGCTTACCCAGGCGTTGCAGGAATATTACCAAAGCGTAATATGATATAATCACTGAAAGAAATCATTTACAAACCTTAAATATTAATGCAAGAATTAAGAAAAAAAATTATTTAAAAAAGGATCCGAGTATTATCTAGAAATTTTCTTGAAATGTTTTCGACTTTTCAAAGTGTTACTATGACATCTTTGGTCATTCTTCAGGGCTTTCCTTTTTCCTCGAGAGTTTTGATTAGTTTTAACTAAATAGGTCATCGAAAACTTAATTAACATTTTATTGAATTTACTCTTTTGTTTATTTTTACAGGAAATATATAATTTTCTGTTGAGACACTGCTGCTGCCCGCGTGATCATCATTCGAATCGGGATTGAGCAACGTTGCCGATTTTCGCGGCTATCGAAGCTTGAGGCAGCTGGCCCGGAGGATCGGGACTGGTATATCCGCACCCTCCTTGCACCCTAAAGACACCCCCCGCGCCACCCCGCTCCTGATTATAATAATTTAAGCCCAAAGAAAGGGGACAAGGAAATTGTTGTTGTTGTTGTGTTGTGCGCCGCCTAGGAAGTGGGATGGTTACCAGGAGTCCGGCTTCCTCAATATGCAAATTAGCACGAGCCGAATTCGAATCTGAAGACGAAGACGAATATATACAATATCCAGGTGAGTACAGTACAACCTTTGGCACCCTTTTCCATTTTCTTTAAAAGCCAGGACAAACCCTCGCAAGTCCAAGTAGTACCCTGGGTAATGAGCAAAAGGTGTTTAATTGTCTGGGACAAGGGGGAGTGGGGGAAAAAGGCAGCTGGAGATCGGCAACTATTACAAAAATAAAATATATATGCATAGAAATAAAAATGAGAGAAAAGGAAATAAGAGCCATATCAATCAAGTTTTATGAAAAGCAAAAGAAAAATTTATTTCGGGCATTTATTTACAAAAAATAAAAATAAAATCAAATAATATTGCATAGCAAAAATATTCTTTAATAAAAAAATATTCATGTTTGGCTGGCTCATAAATATTATATATTTTTATCAGTTTTCTAAGGTTTTTTATATATTAAATATGGAATTTATCGCATTTTTCGTGGCTTTAAAGTATATAAATTGGGGTCAAATGAATATAATACATGTAACTTTCCGAATATGTCGGAAAATAAATTTAAAAAAAAAGCATAATCTATAAAAATTTGTTATTTGTTATAAGCAAGTATCTTTTATATATAGTTTATAATTTTTGTACGCAATTTAGCACAATTTCGAGCATTTTAAAAGGAACATACATACGTTGCAATGTGATAGTTATTAGCTTAAAACTAGCCAGGAAAAAATCGAAAATTAAATAGAAACAAAATAGAAAATGTTGAATATACAGGTTTTTTCAATATTTCTGCTTTCAGCTTCAATTTATACAACCTAAATTGAGTTTTAATTATTATAAAAATCAGAAAACTATCGTTTGGCAAAGTAATTTGTTCTAATTATATTTTATATTTAAAATATATAAATATATAAAAATTATTTAATACTTTTAAAATATAGAAAATATAAAACTTACATTTTAAGCTATAAGATTTAATGATTTCCATATAATCTATAATCAAATTCAAATCCCAAAAACTAACTGAAAACCATAAAACCCTTTATAAAATCTTGACCCCAGATAGAACCTATTAACTTAACTTTTACTACTTAAAAACCCAAAAGGGGGAATGCAACAACAACAGCATAACAACCCCTCCTTGCCCCCTTTTTGAAGGCCAACAAACTGTTGCATTTCGGATTTAATTTGCATCGTTCGCGAATCGTTTATCTATTACGCAATTACTGCGGCGCAACAATTGCCTGCCGCCTGTTGCTCCTTTTTTTATATATATAAATTTTCGCTCCTGGTGTTTTAACCCCTTTGCAAAAATTCGCATTGCTAAATTTGGTGTAATTTGTTGTTGTTGTTGCAAAAAAAAAAAGCCACCGAAACAATGCAACAACATCAATGGCACGCACCGTGTCTTTGGGAAAACGCACCCCACTTTTTTGGTGGCAAGGTTCACCCCTTTTTTTTATCCCAGCAACCCCTTGCCACCCCCCTGCCCTAACACCCAAGCTTGGCCTTGCAACACAACACACACGCACGCATACTGCAACACCTTGACAACCCTTACCCTTTGCGTGTGTGCGTGTGTGTGTGAGTGTGTGCAATTATCGCGCGTTTATTGCGAAACAATGCGAAACACAACAGCAACAACAACAACAAAGGTCCAGTTGTATCAAACTGTTGCTGCTGTGGCTTTTCTTTGGACTTCTGCACTTGAAAAATAAATAATATTTAATAGGAAAATTGCTGGAAAAATAGATAAAATAATATAGAGAAAAGTGTCTTGGGGAAGCCGAAGTTTGTCTGTGAAAATCTTTGATTTGTTGAATTTTTGGAAATTGGAATTCTGTGCTGGTTTTTTATTTATCCTGAATTGAAACATGCACAAAATTTGTTTAATTTTTTTTTCCATTTTTGATTATTTTAAAATCATTTCAAATATTTTTAAAAATTGAATATTGTTTAATGTTTCATTAACAATAATATAACAATAAGATTATAATAAATATAAAAGAATATTATTATTTAAAACATAGAAAAAAACAAAGTATTTCATTTTATGCATTTTATAATCATTTTAACCATTTTAAATATTTTCAAAATTGAGTTAAATATAATGATTATGTTTTTGTTTAATGTTTTTATAATAATAATATTCGAATAATATTTGAATAACTATAAAAGAAAGAAAAGAATTAATATTTGAAATATTTAAACAAACAAAATGTTTAATTTTATGAATTTTTTGATGATTTTAATAATTTTAAATATTATAAAAAATTAAGTTAAATTGTATTTTGATTTTTGTTTAATGTATATTAAAAGAATATTAATATTTGTAATATTAAAACTAACTCAAAGTAAAAACGCCAAATTCACAGAAATTTTATTAATTTTTTTTGACTTTAATATAAATTTTAACAGTTTTTTTTGTTTTATTTTATATATTCCCCGATCTTTATATTTATTATTTCCCAAAGAGACAAACTCCATTTTCGGACTTCTTTTCAAATATTTTGGCAAAAAGGTCAAAGGACAGGCGATGTCCTGCGGCGCTGCTGACGCCTGAGCTGAGGCAACTCCTGTAATTGCTGTCAATTTTGCAGTGTTATTTTTTGGGAAAGGGAAAGCAAAAAATTTCTTGTTTTCGGGTGTTTTTTTTTTGTGTGCGATTTTTTCATGTTTACATCTAATTAGCAGTAATTAACGCATTAAATGGATGTGTGTATGGGTTTTTCTTTCCTTTTTTGTTTGGTTTTTTTGGGTTTTTTTGTTAGAGAGAGTGAAAGTGTTTTTGACAGACCCAAAAATAATTATAGAAATGTGTGGGAAACAAACAAAATATAAATAATAATAATAGATACACAATTAAAGCAGGAAATTGGTTTAAATAATAAAATAAATCATCAAAGCTAATAAATAAATATAAATATGTAAACAAAAATCAAAATAATTACATTTTTATAATCATTTAATAACAAAAATTAAATAAATAAATAATTTCAATATTTAAATTTGATTTAATTATAAAAAAAATGAAATGCATATTTTTAAATTAAGAAATACAACTAAAGCTTATAAAAACTATATAAAAAATATATTAATTAATAATTATTAATAATAATCAATTAATTAATAATTAATATAATTAATTAATTAATATTAATATAATTAATTTAACAAAAAAAATTAAAACCATAAAATATACCCAAAATTTTTAGATTTTTACCAATTGAATTATTGATTTAATTAAATTTTTTAATAAATAAAATTGCCCAAATAACTTTTAAGCTAAAGAAAAAACCAAAAAAAAAAATTCATATCAAATCAAGCGAAATGATTCGTTTTGAAGTCAAAACTGGAAACAAATCAAATCAATTTGCGGCACTCACACACACACGCAGGCACGCACACACGAACACATGCCGAAGCAGCCAACCAAAAACAACGCTAATATGACACTTTAACAGTTAGGCGGTCGACGCTCACACACACACACACACGCGCACAACTAATAATAAAAAATCATAATTTCAATCAGTGGCAGCAACAGCATCAACTCATCGGCACCTGCATATCGCTCGCTCGCTTGCACCTATGCACTCGGCTTTGGGGGGGAGCGTCTGAGCGCCTGAGCGTTGTCGGCGGCAGTGCAGTCGACGCAGCAGCGCTCCCGAAAAGAAATAAAACCAAAAACAAAAAAAAAGTAAATAAAAGTAAAGCGGCAAAAAATAGCACTCAAAAAGGCCCGAAGAGAGAGCGCTTGCGCGCGCACAGAGATAGTGCGGCAGCGTGAGAGAGAGAGAGAGTGGGCGAGGAGGAGTGTGTGTGTGTGGCAAGTGTGTGTGGAGTGAATGAGTGAGTGAGCGAGCGGCCAGAGCGAGAGGGCGACAGAGCGCGCGCGACAGAGAGGGAAAAAAGTAAACTTGAAAGCCAAAGAAAAATCAAAGCCAAAAGCTGTTCGGAAAAAAAACCGATACGAAGAAAACAAAAAAAAAAAAAGCGAAGAGGCGTTCAATGGCGTTTGGTGTGAGCGAGAGGGATTGGCATTAAATGCGCTCCCTCTCTCACTCTATTAATTTTTTTTTTATTTTATTTATATTGATTTAAGTTACTTTTATTATTATTATTTATGTTTATTATTATAATTAAGATTTTCTTGTTTTAAATTGTTAAAAAATTTAATTTGTAAAAAAATTTTTTTTTTTAGATTTTATTTTGTTTTTATATTTGAACCCGGTTTAAAAAAAAACTTTTTGATTTTTAGAAATTAAATATTTATTCACAAAGCTGTTTACTTAATAAAAATTTATAGTTTAACGATAAAGGGATATTTTAGCTTAAAAAGTTGCTAGAAACATTTCAGAATTATAAATAAATAATCAATTTTCTTTTATTTTTTAAATTTAATTAAATTTAATAATCAAAGTATAATTTTTGTAGGTATTTTTGAAGCCTAAAAAACCTATTTGCATTCCTTAGCAATTTTATTAATTAATTGTTTAAATTATGTTGTTTTTAATATTTATTTTTCATTGAATCAATTTTTTGTTGAAATTGATTAAAAATAAAAATAATTAATTTAAAAAGAAAGCATTTTTAAGCCTATTTAATATTTTCCAAATATTTTATTGAATAAAAACATCCCAAAATATATGGCAAAATTATCAAAACATAAAAAAATTATATTTAATATATAATTAATTATTTTTGTTTTATAAAAACAAAAGATTTAAAATTTCTTGAATTTTTTAAAGAATTGCAGGAAAATTATTTTTTTTTATTGACATATTTGTATCTCAAAGACACATATGTAACTAAAACCGTTCTTACAACTACAACAAAAACAGATGCTGCGTCTCTTTTTCCGATGAATGATGTTGCGACGACGACCCTCCTCTGCCGCAGCACAGGTAGCTGCGGGCAGCGGCCGAGGCAGAGCGTCGCCTAACACACACTCGCACACATGTGTTGTTGCTGTCCATTGACGTTGTCGTCGTCGTCGTCGTCGTCTGTTTCTCTGCCTTGTCTTCCTTGCTTTGCTTTTTGCTCGCCAATCAAATGGGGCGGGGCTTAAATCGTTTGCTTCGCTTTTTTTTTATTTTTGGTTTTTTTTTATTTTATTTTATTTTTTTTTGCCTCGCCAGTGTCTGTCTTGCTCTGCCGCTGCTTCGGCTTGCGTCGCCGTCAACTGGCTTTTTCTTGGACTTTTTTTGTGACACTTGTGAGTGCGCACATGTGTGTGTGTGTGTGTGTGTGCTTTGGATTTGGCTTTGGTTTTTATTATGGGAATTATCGAAAATTGAGAGCGACTTGTGACATTGTGAGTGATTTTCTTCGTTGAGCAAGTGAGAGGTTTGTTTTTTTTGTGGGGTTAGAGTGGGGTGGCTAGTGGCTAGCGAAGGGGAAGCGAGTGTTGAGGGAGAAAGGGGAAAAGGAAATAAGGAACTTGAATTTTTATTGAAGTTTTTTTGAAAGTTTTGCACAGCTTAAAAATGTTTATATAAAAATTATAAATAAAAAAATTCAAATAAAATCATTTTCATATTTTAAATATATAAATTTGTATAAAAAATATATTTTTTCTTGATTTAAATCCCATTTTTCTATAAAAAAAACCCTTTTTTAAGACATTTTCTTTAGTGTTTTAATTTTTTAGTAATTTTTTACACAGGTAACAATAATATTTTCCTATTTTCCCGCTTGGCAAACTCAACAAGTTCGAAAACGTTTCCGAAAACTCATTTCGAACTCTGCTGCGCGCCCCTGCCCGCGCTTGCAACTGCAACTCAAACGGGCAGCGAACGAAAGAGAGCGAGGGAGAGAGAGAGAGCACGCTCCTGTGAGAGTTGCGTGAGAGATTGAGTGAAGTTTTTCTGCTCGGCTTTTGCGCCTGCATTTTTATCCAGTTGGAATTTTGCTGGTTGGCCGACACTTGTCCTGGCATTTTGAGGCATTCCAATTGAATCCCATTGATTGTCAATCGGTGCGAGTGAGAGGGCTGATACTTGGGTTTCAGTTTTGTACTTTTTTTTATTTAAATTCTTTATATATATCAATTTATATATATTTTTATGTGTTTCTAAATAGATTTGAATTAAAAAATATTTTTTTTATATAAAAAATTCCTTTAAATCGGTTTTTAATTTGTTAAATTCTTATTTCTTTATTATTTTTGTTGCCTCAAATCAAACCAAAAAAATTGATATTTCTTATACCATTTCTTTTAGAGGGTTAAAAGGGGGAAAGGGCCTGAAGGGTTAAGGGGATTTTGCAGCGACGCCGACAGCGAGCATCGCTGATTTTTGTTTTTTTTTTTTTGTTTTTTATTTATTTATTTATTTTTTGTCTTCGTGTAGGTGACTGCTGTCCTTTCTCTCGGCCCTCGGTCTTTCGGCCCTCGGCTCTTCCTTTATTTTCCTTATTTTTCACACAGCCGACGACGACGACGACGAGGACGACAAAGTCCCCGAGCAGATTTAAGCCCCAACCCCGATTTCCCACCACATTTTCCCCCATTTTCTCAGATTTTCTCTCAGACTGCAGCAACGCATTCTGCGACTGCGACTTTGGTTCTCGGTTCCCCAGTAGTCTCCCCCCCTGTCGCCTCCATCTCCGCTTAAGGTGTAAGCCATAACCATAGCCTTCTTCCTTACACTACCCATCCCTCCCCATGGGTTAAGGTTGGTTGCAGGGGGTTAAGACTGGCACTGGGGATGCGTCTCTCCGCCTTGCACTCTGGCGGCGCTTCGATACAATTTGAACTTTTCTTTATGCGAAAATCCCGCAACGGCAATGGCGATGGGGCTATTTAATATTCCAAAGGATATTTGCAAAGGATAATAAGCGCAGAAAAAACTTTACTAAATTTCAAATTTAAGGTGCAGCCAAGAGAGGGGGAAATTGTAGGATTTTTTTAAAAAGGGGGAAAGAGAAAAGGAATTTTCAGAACAAAGATCATAAAATTTTATATGGAAATATGAGTAGAAGCCATGGTTTATAAGGATTCGAGAGACTTTAAGAGCTTTAAGGATTTGCCTTTTAACATTGTTATTAATTATTATAATAAATATAAATCTTATAACAAAAAACCCACTTATTTGATAATAATAATAATTTCCCTTCTAACATTGTTATTGATTATTATTAAAAAAATACATCTTATAAAAAAACACTCTTATTTGATAATAATAATAATTAAAAATTATACAACAAAATAATAAATAATAATATATAATAATAAATAAAACCATAAAAAATAATAAGAAAGTAAATAAACCTGCTGTGAAAGATATAATAATGTTAATATAAATTAAAGTAAAATCAAAAATTACAATTACAAATTTAAATTACAAAATCTGAATAAAAATAAGATAAAATAAATAAATAAATAAATAAAATTAAATACAAAATTAAATTAAAAATAAAATAAATATAAAATAATAAAAATAATCAAAATCAAAATTGATCAAAATAATCACCAAAAATACAAAAAACAAACCCGAAATTGTCGAAAACTTTAAATTTGCAATTTCGAATCTAAGATAATTCCTCGAATTTCCTTGATTCCCCGAAAAACCAACCAAGCTTCTCCCCTCCAAAACAAAAAAAAAGCCACACAAGAAAACCGCTCAATTTGCGGATCAATTTTTGGCCCCCCCATAAGTTGTTCCCAATAAGAAAAAAGGCGAGCGTGCGAGCGAGTGCGAGTGCCTTGAATGAATGAATTTCAATACATGCAACACTGACAGCGGCGGCGCAGAAAAATACTCAAAAAAAATAGAAGAAAAAAAAAGGGAACAACAAAAACAAAGAAATAAGAAACGAGCTGGGAAAAATCAAAATCTATTGAAGAAATCTAAAGCAGTGGCAGCGCCGCTGGGAAATTGAGTGAGTCTTTTCCCTGGTGTTGGGTGGGTGGGGGTTAAGAGGGGATTCTCGCTCGCTCACTCTCTCTCTCTCCCTCTCTCTCTCTTTCTTTCGCTCTCGCTCTGGCTGCTCCGGTGCTCGTGCTGGCTTCGGCTCGGCTTGCTGTCGGTGTGTGTGTGCGGCAGCAGCACAAGCAGCAGCAGCGCAGCAGGCGAGCGAGCGAGCGCGCGAGTCAGTGTATGTGTGTGTGTGCGTGAGTGCCACAAAGCAGCAGCAGCAGCAACGCCGTTGCAGGGTTGTCGGCGCTTCGTTAGGGTTCGATTTGTTCAGTCATCAACAGCATTCGTGACTGAAAACGTCGCCCCGTGTGAGAGACGAGACACGAGACGAGACGAGACGAGACGAGACGTTCGACGTTCGAGAGTTCGAGCCCCAGAGCCCAGGCCAGAGCCAAGAGCCACGCAAAACGAAAAAGAAAAAGAAGACGGCCCAGAGATTTGAGAAATAGTAATAATATTAAATAATAATATCGTACACACGCCGCTTAGCCGCCAACAACTTCGCGCTCTCCTTTCCTGCCTTTCTACCAACCTGACCTGACCGTTATTTTCCACCGGTAGTAGTATTGTGTGTGGTGTGCGCTGCGTATGGTGTGTGTTCTTTGGCGCGGCTGAGTGTGTGCGATGTGTGTGCGACGCGATGTGTGTGATCACCAAAAAAAAATATCTATAAATCTATATATATATATATAGAAATTAAGCATAATTAATTATAATTAAAAGAAGAAAAAAATTAAGAAAAGAAATTCCCTCGAAACAAAAATAATAAATAAAATATATAAAAAATAAACAAAGAAAGAAAAGGACACAAGGAAATAAGAACGCTTTTTCGCTGCTTTTTTTTCAAGTGATTTTTTGTTGTTCAAAACCGAAAAATGTGCGCGTGTATTGGTGGCAAGTGTAAACAACAACAACAACAACAACCAGAGCAACAGCAACAACAAATGCGACAAGCCGAAATATGTGCAAAATAAGCAACAACAACAACAACATCGATGGCTTGAAATTCACACACAACATCGACGACAACTACAAAATCATCAACAACAACTACACCCATCACCATTCACCAACAACAACAACAACAACATCTCCCAATCCAACAATACATTCAACAACATCAAAAACAACAACAAATCCAACTCCAACAACTTCAACAACAAATCAAAAACCACACCTTTAATTCAACAACAACCACAACAACAACAACAACAAAGGCAGAAGATTTGAATATAAAAATTAAAATAATAATAGAAGGAATATTGGAAATTGGCTTATTTTATGTATTTTATGAATTTTTTTGGGCACGTAAAAGCAACAGTAACAAAATAGCAGTAACTTAAGGTGTGAACATGTGATGACAAAACAGTGACAAAGAAACCACTAACTAACAAATGCTAAAACTATAACTAAAACCAAAACTAAAACGAAACTAACTTCCAAAAACAAGAAAAAATAAGAAACAGAAAAAGCAAAGCAAAAACTGAGATCAAAACTAAAACTAAAAAATTGAAAACTAACCGAGAAGCAGAAGCAGCAGGAAGGAGTGATGCCAGGCTTTAGCCAATCAAAATATTGGCAATAATATTTATTGGCTAAATCAAAAACAACAACAACGAAGAAGAAAAACATACAAACCAACAACAACAACAACAACAACAAACTGACTGAGAAGAAAGCAAAGCCCACGAATGCAGCCAACATTGCCACAAGCCGCTGGGACAGCCGATATGGATCTGACGGCTGTTCAATCAATCAACGATTGGTTTTTCAAAAAGGAGCAAATTTATTTATTGGCACAATTTTGGCAACAGGTAAGTGTTCAATTCAAATGGGGAAATCTACAAATATTTTGGATATACACTCGCGCTCCCCCGCCCCGTGACATGCCTGAAAATCTTGGAATTTTTTCGTTGTCTTGTTTGGCATTTAATGGGCGGAGGGGGTTTTTTTTTTTTGGTGTCGTCTCTCTTGGTGAATTTTAAATGAATGAAATGCAAGTGTGTTTATAAACAAAACAACAGAGCCGCAGATATATACATATATATTTATATAAATGAATGTAAGGGAAATAAAGTGCTTGTGGGAAAAATAAAAGTTAGCTTCGGAGTTGGGCAAGTGAAAAAGTTGGGAATCATCTTGAAAGATGTTTAAATAAATTTATTTACAAGTGAAAACATTTGAAAATATTTCGAAAATTATTTATAATTAAATATTTAAATGTTCTTTAACTTCGAAATCAAATGAAATAATTGGAAAACTAAAAAAAAACTAAAAAGTTCTTGGAAAGGAATATTTTGTATACAAGTTGCCTTGCCAAGTGATTTTCTGAGTAAAAACTTTTGAAAATTAATTTCAAAGTGTTTTTCTAATTTTATTCATAGCTGAAATTTTTATAAAATAAATATCTCAATTAATATTTATTTTGTTCAAGGCAATAAATATAATTTGTTTGGTAAAAAAGGAAGAATAAATATTTATATAGAATTTATAGGTTTTTTATGTGGCATAGATCAGGTTTTATAAATTATAAAAATATTTAAATAAAGTCTACTTTTTTTAATGCATAAAAAAGGAGTTTAAAAATTATATAAATTTTTACAGAACAGATGTTATGGATTATAGAAAGTATTTAAATATTTCTTTATTTTTCAAAAGGGATAAGTTTCTACATTTTATTGATTTATAGAAAAGGTTTTTCAAAATTAATTAACAAATTTCAAAAAGAAAATCTTGCTGATATTATTTTGATACAAAATAAAATATAAACTTGTGCCTGAAAGTAATACAAAGTTGCTTAAAATAGATTTTTAAAATAAAATGAATAAATAGATACATAAAAGAATAAATGAATACAAATAAATCAATAGTTCATTGTTAAAATGCATCTAAATATGCATTATTCATAAATATTTTTAAATTTTAATATTTATTAATTAAATTAATGAATTAAATTATTCCCAACCAAAATTAAACCAAAAAAGAAATGCTTGAATCCAGCCAAGACTAAAATAAAGCTTATCTAATGCCATTTCCCTAAAATATATATACAAAATATATATATTCAGTGCGATCTTATATTCCAACTCCCACAACTGACAACAATAACGCCCCTTCAACCCCCTCTCACCGCCCCCCAGAGAGCCGCCTCCTTTGGTAACTGCTTAACTTAAGTTAAGTTAAGTTAACTAATTGAGTTTGCGTGTCTACGGCAAATGTGTTTTTATTGTTGCTTCGGGAGGAGCACCTCCCCTCTCCCCCTCACTGTCTCGCTCTCTCTCTCTCTTCCGTTATTGTTGTCTAATTTCTTGTTGTTAATTTATTTATTATTGATTTTTGCACAAAATTTGTTTACAAAACAAAAAGCGGGAAAAATGCAAAGTGCAACAAGCTAAAAGTAAGTGAACAATTTATTGCTTGAATAACTGAGATACGAAAGGCTATATAACTATAGCTGCTAATAAACCAGACAAGATCTGAATCACACAAGGGGGCCGGGGGGTATGGAGGTGCTGGAAAATCAGGGAGGCGTAGGTAGGGGGCCACCAGACGATGCTGCAAAATTTCTCTGGCCAAATGCCAGACTCTCAACAAATAAGGCGGCAAAATAGCATTAAAAACAAAAAAAAAATGCAAGCCTAGAGACCAGACATGGAAATATCAACTCATATCGGCTATATATATATATATATATATATCTATATATATAGCAAGTTAATTAGGTTGCTTTTGCCTGGGCATTTTTAATTGGAGTTTTTTCTTCGATTGATCCTGAAAATGGCAGACAGCAAGGGGGAAAATTCTAGGTGGGGAATTGTATAGTTTTGCCGTCGGTAAAATGCAATTTCAAAATTCACCATTTTCCTAGGAGATTTCAAATAATATAAAATTTAACAAGAATTAAAATAAATTTATGATTTCTGGATATACAAATATATATGTACATATATTTAGATATATATTTCTTGTTATCCGCAAACAAAACTCATAAGACAAGCCACAGAACTCGTTAGCAAAGGTTAAGATATATGGGCTTCTCCTCCTATATATTTTTTTTGTTGTTTTTCAGATTTATAATATATACCCGCTAACGATCGTTTGCAGAGCTTCTCAGCTTAAGATCGATGGCAATCAATGAATCAATATTTGAGCTTTAAATACAATTTCAGAGCAAATTTTTATGCCAAACCAAAAATAGAAGTTTATTAAGTAAATTAAAAAAAAAAAAGTACAAAACCCTCGCAGACGCCGTCTACAGCTGTCCAAATGTGTTGATGAAATGAAATACTTCTCTTGGCTTATTTATTTATTTACTTTAAAAAAAAAAAATGGAGAAAAGAACAACAATTGACACAAATCGAAATCGAAATGTGCTTGATTAACATAAAGTTCGGGTTTTTTTTTGGTTTAACCATTAAATATAGAACGAAGTAAGAAAAAACTGAATTTCCGTATAGACCCCGTAATGCAATCTATAAACTTGACCCATTAACATCGAACCGAGTTTTTTTTGTTTTGTTTTTTGGCTTCTATAATTACTAAAAGTATGATTTTTGCTGATCTGCGGGGAAAACTGGAAAATGGAAAGAAAACAAAACAAAGCTAATTGCCAAATGCATTTGCTGACAACAAAAAAAAAAAAAGATGATAGAAATTCGAGTTTTGGGTTCTGTTTTTTTTTTGACGCTTTGGGTTCCGTTTTAATCGAATTGAAACCGGTTATATAGGGTAGGCCACCACCACCAAGAGCCGAGCCAGATGCAGATGCAGATACACAGATACGGATACGGGGAAAATACGGGGCATTGATAGTTTATACCCTATAAAGTTTATAATTTTTTTTAGTTTAAATAATTTCAAAGATGGCGTCGCCGAAAATGAGCAGCCTGTGGCAAAAAAAGGGGTTGTGTGTCTGTGTGTCTCTCTAAGCCCTTAAATACATAGACAGCCAGAGAGATACAAAAGATACAGAGGTATCTGCGAGATACATAGATACGGATCGGCGTGTGTCATATAATTTTTTAGCGTTTTAAGTGCACAGGCACCCCAAGCTAATGAGTCACACGAAATATATATATATATATAAAAGGGGTTAATATTCAGAATCACAAACCAAAAGGCCCACCCACACACACACACACAGTTCAGATACACAGATACAGATACACAGATGCACAGATACATGTAGAAGGGAAATATTTCAGTCAGTTCAATCGTTCGATCGCTGGAAAGATATGTTAATATAATTAAATTAATTTGTCAGCACGGAAATTAAAACAGAAGCAACAGCAGCAGCGACGGCGACCGAAATATCCGCTGCCTGTGTAGCTCTGTATCTTTGTATCTCTGGCAAAAGTATCTATAACAACGCGACGAAACGAGACGAATTCGAAATGAAAATCGAACAATTAAAAGCTTTTGTGGGGGTGGAAAGAGATCTATCTGAACTCGAACTCGATCCGGCGAAGCCACCACGCAAACACACAACTAATAATGTGAAATAAAAAATCATTTGGAAATTATTATTAAAAATTGAGTTCATGAACTGTGTGCTATGCCAGCGTGTATGTGTCTGTGTATGTCTGTTGATCAATTTTTATTATGATCATTGGCCGTTTCCCCTCCACTCTTTTTCCGGTTTTTTTTTTTTTTTTATATGGCATTAATTATGAATAGCCATTGAAGCTAATTGAAGTCCTCCAGCTAACTTGGGTTAACTAATAATCATCATCGAAACGCATTTCAAAGCTGTAATTAGGTGATTTTTTGGGGAATCAATTGATCGAAATTTTTAATGACTTTTTATAAGCAATTTTTGTATTTTGTTAAGCAAATGTTGGGAAAAATGTTGATATACAAAAGTATATACTAAACTCTATAAATATATAGTATTATTTTGTTGAAACCTTCTCACTAACCCCAAGTAACTCAGCTTGGAGTCATCAAATACAGCTGAAACTCTACATACTTTTAGTAAATATTTAAATCTGTGAATATATTAAAGTATTTTGAGAAACTCTTAAACTTAAATATCACATTTCTCATTTTGAAGCTCAAAACTTCACACTTTCGTAGACCATTTGAGGGGGGAGGGAGAGAGGGAGCTGTAGCTAACACTAATTGAGCATAAATATCATAAATGCTAAATGCGCTTTGCGTGGTGTGCATCAATTGTCATTGCATCATTAATTCCGCATCTAGACATAGTCTCCGCATGGTCTTTCCGTCTCACAAAAGCCAAGCCAAGCCAAGGCGATGCCAAAAATGAAGAAGCGGCAAAGAAAAGATTCGACGGCTTTTGTGTACAACTTAATAACAACTAATTGTCTTTTTATATGCATATATATATATACATATATATACGGGAGGGGATATAGGAAAAAAAATAAAGGGGGTACACAGGAAACCTGTCTTGGAAATCTCTCTTTGTGTGCGAGCGCGCTCGCGCTGGATTCCTCTTTCATCTTTCAGTTGTCAGTAATTTGTGCAGCTCAATATATCAGTCGATATCTTATGAGTTTTTAATTTCAGGTTTCTCATGTGCGCCATCAATGGTAGTCTCCTCCACTCCCCTTCTCGGTGTCCATCAATTTGATTTCCTTGCTTGAAAAGGACAAATCGTTAAGGGGGCAAAGCAAAAGAGACTTGAGACTTCTCGAAGAGGAGAGACTCTGTGAGGATATTGAATAAAATATCATTTTGTGCACGCCCCTTTTTCGAGAACCAAACTGACCGAACTCTGGGCGAAGTGATGTGATGTGATGTGATGATGATGAGTTTTGAGTTTAAAGAGAGGAAAGCGGGAGCAGAAAGCAGCTCCTTATATTGGCAACATTTTGTGGGGTGATCGATATGCTGAATGCTAAAAAAATGTAAAATAAAGCCAAAGCTAATGACTCAACGCCTGAGGAGTAGACATTAAAAAGGAATCATCATTATTGGCAGTCCGTTTGGGGGGGATAAAGGATAAAGGCTTCAAGTCCATTAGCCAGCCAGCTTGATCTTTGCAGAATATTTATTTTTTGCTTGGAAAAAAGTTTAAGAAAAGTTACAGTTACATTTACATTTTTTTTATAGCCCTGTACAATTTTTACAATATTTTTTTTTTTGTTTTTTTATTGATGCCTTAATTAAGTTGTTGCCTTTTTTTTTGCGCCCACACGCCACAACGCCCCCAAAGACGACGACTCTTCAATATGCATTCCGTCTGCCGTCTGGCGCGGTCTATATGTTTTTTTTTCCTCTCATTTTTCCTTTTGCTTTTTTTTTTTATTATTTTTGGCACGACATGAAAATTAGTTTAGAATTTAATTCGCTTTGACTTTTGAGTGCTTGTTACCATTTGCAAACCATTCGCAGTCTCGCCCACCACCCCTCTCGCTGGCCCCTCTCTAGTTTTATGTTTAATTTGATGTTATTGAAATATTTGATGTGGCATAACTTCTGCTGCTGCCGCTGCTGCTGTGTGTTTACCTATGTGTGTAGAATCTAAATTCAAGCTAAATCAACATATGAATAGTTTTCCCTTCCCCTCCGTCAGTCAGAGTGAGTTTTTCCTGCGAATCGACAGACGCTCGATTGAGCTTTATAGTTTGCACAAAATAACATGCCAGCGAAATGATTTGTTGTTTTTGTTTTTGTTTATATAATTAATTATGTGAAATTTGGCCAAAAGATTCCGGTATACCATATCCATATCCATATCGGTTTTGCGGTTTTGCATATCAAAATATTACCCTATAAGTTGAGTCAAGCTGAAGTTTTAGGGATAAAATTTCAAGTACTATAAGTAAATTTTTAAGGATTCAGGGTTTTTTTTTTTGTATATTTGCAACTAGTTAACGTTTTCTAGAAATTTTCTCTGGTTAACCTAAGCGAATTAATTTAATTTGTTAAAATTGTATAAAGTTTCCCCGTTTCCCTGTGATTTCCATGATATATGTAATATATATATATATATATATATATCTAGAGGGTTGACTATAATCCCTTTCGTAATAAAAAAAAAATATATATATAAAATAGAACCGGTCCCGGTCGCATCTTGTCAGCGTCGTCGATTAATTCCCGGAGACTCTCTCTGGGATTCCTCATCGGGTTCAAGAATTGGGAATCTTGTCGCTGCTGCTGTTTGACCCTTTCGCCTGGGTGGTTGCTCTTTTTCCCCTCCCGCCGAGAGCGAGATCCTGGAGGAAGGGTTGGGTTGCTCCTGGGGTGGTATTGGATTGGCTTCGGGCCTGTCCCTGGGCCAGTTTTGTCAATTGTCGGGCCTGTTTCGCTATAATTTATCAGTTGGTATGCAAATGAGTTTGATTTATTCAATGAGCTGAGCACAATTCCAAAAAAAAAATTGGGAAAAAAATATCAAATGAAATTATATATGCCGACCCTTCTGCGTTCCTATATCTCCTCTATATAGTTTTTAATTTTATGGACAGCTGGATTTAAATTCTTCATTTTTTTTTGGTAATATTTTTTGGGTCGATTTTTTTGGATAATTTAAATTTTTTGGTACATTTTTTTGGTGTGCTTTTTTTGTATACATTTTTTGGGTATATTTTTCTTGCATATTTTTGTGTTTAATTTTTATTGCAAATAATTTGAACTGCATGTTTTTTTGAGTATAATGCTTTGCAAATAAATATCAGTTGAAAGTTATATGTTTTTGTTTATGGTATTTTTTTGGCAAATTCATGTTTCTATATTTTTTAGAGCATATTTTTTTGTACATAATTTTTTTAGGCATCATTTGTAGATTATTATTTTTTAGTGCAAATTTTTTATATAATTTTTTGGGTTTACATTTTTTGTTTAAATTTTTTTAGTGCATATTTTTGAGCCTATAGTTTGTGATTATTTTTTGTGCATAGTTTTTTGTCTTTCTGTTTTTTTTTTTTTTTTTTGCATTTTCTAGCCTGTGCAGCAGTTGCCACAAATTGCTGCGCCTCATTGCAAGGCAACAGACGTAAAAATATATGTTTTTTACAAAACAAAACAAAAAAATAAATAAAAAAACAAGAGAGAGAGAGCAGAAAATATATCTGCGGCATATGGATCCCGATTCCGATTCCGATCCCGATCCCGTTCTCGAGTAAAATAAAAACACATTTATGCGTTTTATCTCCGGGCCCCCACTCAATCATAAAGCATTGGCAGGCGTAAATCAAATCAAGTAAAGGAACGCGCAGCAGCCTTGCTGCATGTTGCACGCACACAGACAATGATTAAGTAGGCAAAATACCCTTTCCTTTCCAGTCCCTCCATCCCCTCCCTCCAGTGCTCTTTAGTTTGTTCTTCATTCGTTCGTTGGCTCGTTTTTTTATGTTTTTAATTATTGCCGCACGGTGGCTGAGAAAAACACAGTGACAAACAATGCGCACATGTGGCTGCTGCCGCGGCTGCTGCTACTCTGGGCTCCTCTTCCCCTATATTTAGATTCTTTTTCTCTGTCGGGGCTCCCTTTTACTTCTTCCTAAATATATATATATATATGCTATACTATATATATTGATCACACGATTTTTTTGTAACTCTTCCTCTTGGCTTTTTGCTACCATATCGTTTTTCATCTCTGTGTTGGTTTTTTCTATGAAATGCAACTTGAACGATTGATAGCAAAAGATACTCGAGAAAATAACTCAAGAGTTCGATTTTCAGATCTGTTGGCCGCGATAATAAATAACGCCCCCGGAAAAATTTTGAGTTCAGAATTCTGATTTCAAGCTTCTTGCATCTTTGAGCTGGGAAGAAATAGTGAATATAAAAGAACCGAAGCAGACAAGACGGGTGAAGTCGCCTAGAGAGATCCCTCTTTCTGCTGACGCGGCTTTTCTCAAGCTGCCACAGAGATCATCTTCTTCATCTTCGCTTGTTGCTTGATTCCGAAATAATGCTTAAACATATGAATTATTATATAGATCAGAGCTGCAAATGTACAAAGAACAATGGAATGGGGTGGGGGAGCACTAGAGAGCACGGTGAGAAATTTAGTACTGAAATAAATATATATTTAAAAACAAAATACTATTTATTAGGTATTTTTCTAAAAGAAACCTTTTGGGTAATTTAAATATTCATATTGGAAATGGTTTGGAATTCATATTGAATTTAAAGAATTAAAAACTACTAGATTTTTTTAGAATCTTAAACTGAAAATATAGTAAAAAATTTAAGAAACATTTTTAGAAAGCCAAAGCCAAGAAAAGATTTAAGATAATTTGAATTTGAATTTCAAAGTTAGTTAGCCTAAAAAACTACTTAACAAACCCTGAAAAATTGAATTAATTTTATATAAAAAAAATTATAGTAAGAAAAAGAAAGCCCGCATAATTTTTAAAATATTTTTGTTTTAGTGCTAAATAATGCTATTATGTCCAAAACTTTTTCTCGTAGTGCCCTCTTTGCAGTGGCAGTAGCAGCAGTGACAGCTCTTCTTGTGGATATTTGTTGGTGCTTGTGTTTTACTAAATACTTTGTCTGTTTAGATACACACTCTTACACACACTCGTACACACACTCCGCTTGGCAGCCAGCGATCAATGTGATCAATCGTGCTTCAATTTTTCTTTCTTGAAAGAAGAATAAAGATTTTGTTCGCTGGTTCGCTGCTGTTTTTGTCAGCGGAAATCTTTTGTGCCACTCTACAAGATATATATATATATATGTATATATATATGTATATGTGGCCTCAAGTGGTCGTGGCTTGTTGTTGTTGTTGTTGTATTATTAGCTAGTTCGGTTTCTTCTTTTTGGAAATACAACAACAACAAAAACGAAAGAATAAAGAATGCGGGGTTCTCCTTCAACAAGTGGCAGTTGAACGGTTGCTAAGTAGCTTGGATAATGGCATAGCGTAATGTGCCCTACTATATCCGATATATATCCCTCGCATACGCATAATTGAGTGTCAATTATACACACACTCGCACACACACACACACACCACATATCAAGTGTGTGTCTCAGCTGTTGAAAATATTAGAAAAAATTATGGACGTAAATATTTATGCATTTTCATTGATGGTTTTGGTTTGGTTTTTCCGGGGGGGCGTGAAACAGTTTCTTTTTAATGTTGGGGGAAAAGGAAAAACATCTTCATTTATTAATTTATGGTTTTTTTTTTGGGGAGGAGGGAAAATTTTGGGGTTTTAAATGGGAAAATTTTTGGAGAGGGAAGAAAATATTTAGGGAAAAATATTAAACAAGAAAAGGGGAAGGGTTTTTAATTTTATATAAATTTGGCTTAAATATATTTATATATTTTAAAGTTTTAAAATTTTTTTAAATGATTTTTTGAGGTTTTAAACATTTTATTTCAACTTAATTAAAAATGTAGTTATGATTTTAAGGCTACAAATAATTTATATTATGACTCCAATTTGTGATGATCTCAGTTTGTGTTATTTCTTGTTGGGGCCTCGAAAGAATTCCTTAAAAACAAGGAACCCAAAATCACACAATTTCCATACATATATCTTTATATATATATATATATATATAGCGATGCATAAAATCAAATTGCACTTGTTGGCAGCCATCGTCGTCGTCACTGGGGGAAAAATGAAGAGGCTAATAAAAAATTTTCGCTGCTTTGCCATATCGAACGACATAAAAACTGATCGACAACGACAAAAATATATATAAAAGTCTCGGTGGCTGCGCTTTCTATATAATGCCACTGGGTAGTATGTATATTTTGCCTTTTTCTGGGGGATCGGAATCGGAATCGGTATCATCGGGTATGGGGAGGAGTGTTGTTGTAAATTTTAATGATCTGTCATTTCGATTTATTTTATTTTCTTTCAACCGAAAAACCCGAACACAGAGATAGAGAGAGAGCACGTCAGCTGCATATTAAATTAAAAGGTATTATATTGTACTAAATATATATATGTATGTATTGTACATATATATATACATATAGCTCTCGATTTCAATGGGGCACACAGAAGGCAGAGACACAGAGTGTGAGAGAGGGACACACATGACACATGACGAAGTGTGGATCATCTGATCTGCTCCGGACTTTGATATAAAAATATCCAACACACATCAATAGAATTTGAATTTGAATTTGAATTTCGGTTTCGGTTTTCGAGTTCTTTTGAGTTCTAACAACAGCAACAACAATTTGGCATAGTTTCCCAGCCGATTCTTTGATGGGAAACCAAAAGACTCTTCGATGATGGGAACTAGAGCGCATTGCATGCTTTGTTCTTCTTGGTCTCTTGGCCTGAGTGTGTTTGTGTCTCGTTTCTATAATTTTTTTTTGTTTCTATATTCATTCTACT
The DNA here is from genome assembly GCA_035046345.1 of Drosophila birchii. Lineage (NCBI taxonomy): Eukaryota > Metazoa > Arthropoda > Insecta > Diptera > Drosophilidae > Drosophila > Drosophila birchii. The sequence goes on along the minus strand of JAWNOA010000043.1, from coordinate 5,979,410 downwards.
TTTAATTTATTTGTTTTTTTGATTTCACAATATTTCGATTGGGCCAGGCAAATAAATTTTCAAACACCTCTCCGCCTCTCGCCTAAAAAATTATTTTTTTACTCGGCTTTCAAAAAAAAAAAACTGAAAATTTATTGAAAGTCTTTTTTCCCAAAGCAAAGCGAAACAAAGGAAAGCAAAGTTTGTCATAAAATTTTATAACTTTTTCGCTACATATACATATCTATCTATAAGTACTTGGCTATATAGTATATATACATACATATCTGTATTCTACGCCTTAGTCTAGAGGATATCAGTTGTGACAATTTATGGTGATTGCCAATAGTATATGTATATATCTTGTGTGGGCGTTGGCCCATTGTTATGTTTTTTTTTTTGGGGGATTAGTTTTGCCACTGTTAATTTGTTAAAATTTATTTCAAATAGTTTTGTCTCATATGTGAGTGTTTTTTTTTTTGTATTTTTCCCCCCTCAAGATTCCGAGGGGTGATGGGTTTCGTTCTTTGACTTAATGGCCGTGTGTCCATGATAGTTTTGCTCATTTGGCTGCGGTATCGGGGCATCCATAAATATTTAAGAGGTCATAAAAGCAAAGACCGAACCCGAACCTCCCCCCGCCTCGGCTCATAATTGGCAAGCACTGATAAGCACATACATATATTTATGTATATAAACCTCGTATTCCCTTTAATTATGATATAATGTTTTTTTTTGGGTGGGGAAGGGGGGTCCCAAAACTTTGCCGCTTAATTGCCAAACATTTTTGGCATCCGTTAAAGGGTCGGTGGAGTTTTCTAGTAAATTTCTATTGAATCCTCTTGTGTGTTTATTTATTTATTTATTATTATTTTTCGCTTCAAGTAAACCGTTTATGAAGTCATAATTTCTGTCATATCATGCTCTTGGCCCAGATCGGTGGCTTATGATAAGCCGAAAAACTTCCATAAAACCAACAACATGGAGAGGGTCAAACTCTGATGAATCTTAAGTGGCCGAAGGGTCTTTTGAGTGTTTAATTTGATTTTGGTTTAGTTTTGTTTTGTTTTTTTTTTCTGGCCGAATCATAGGGTTTTAGGTTAATAGTTTTATAGTTTTTTAAGGTACATTTTTGTTTTACCAACATTTAATTATTTCGACTTTGTTTATTGAAATATAAAAATCTAGGTGGCCTCGCTGTGGCATTAAATGTGACCAGGCTTCAAATTTGTAACTTTAATTTACAATTAGATATTCTCCTTTAAAGCTGGCTTTACTTAAACTTATTACCAACATTTGCAGGTCCTTTAAAACTAGTGTGACCATCTGCTTATTTCATTCACCAATTGTGTCATTAACCTCCACTCTCTGGCACACACCACACACGCACATAAGAAGATTTTTAGAGAGCATTAACTGCTTTGGCCTGTGTTTTGGTGCCAGCCAAAAACTATGCCAAAAACTTTCAAGGACACATCCAATGCAGTAGTAAGCGGGGTGGGGTTCCCAGAGGGGGGCGGCGGCTGGCAGATTCATGCGTTTCATGCGGCATTTTCCGAGACGCGCACATGCAGCAATAGCAGCAGCTTGCCACCCATCCTTGTTCCACAGTTTTGTTCTCGCCTCTCACTCTCCTCTTATCAGGCTGTCTCTTTCTGTTGCCACCGCAAAACGTGCGTAATTAAAAGTGTTGCAATGTGTGTTTTACTGTAAGCTTTTACAGCAAAAGTCTTTAAGGAACTAAATTTAAAATATATTAGAAATATTTACTAGATGAAAATGTAAATAAAATCAAGATATTTGCTAAATTAATAAATTTTAAAAACAAATAAAAAATAATAAACAAAATAAAAACAAATAAGAAACAGCTTAAAAAATAAATAAAAATGTAAAGCATTAAATTATAATTATAAACTTAAAGATCTAAACTTGCTTAAAATTTGAAGTTATGGTCACACTTTTAAAAGACTGTTTTTTAAGGCTTTTTCTTAAAAAAAAAAAGGTTTTAGTTGTTTTTTTTTTAATTTTAAAATAAAATTAACCCCGATTTAGCCTCTGTCCTTAGTGCCTTTAAGCTGTTGCTTGTTGGCTTTAAACTTGTCTCTGAGCCTTTTTAGAAGTAGGCTCAAAGCACACACACACTAACTCTCTCTCTCTCTCTCTTTCTCTCCCTGTCTCCCTCTGATTATATATGTATGTATGTATATCCTGGGCATATTGAAGCTCAAGGACGTGGTCTAAGTTTAAGACAGCAACAAACAAAAACACAAAAATATTAAAAAAAAAAACAAGAGAAAGGGCAAAAAAAAGCAAAACAAACAACAACGAGACTAGTACAAAACCAAAAGTGCCTTGTCTTTGGGAAAAGCCCTCCGCATTTTCCACAACTACTCCAGGTTTCCCTCCACCTCCCGCCTCCCCTTTGAGTCCCCTTATGTCTTGTTCGTCTTTTGCTTCGGCTGTGCTTCTGCTTTTTGCTTTTTTGCTACTAATTTTGCTACTTTGCCTGCCACACACACACACAAACACACACTAAGAGAGAGAAAAGCGTTTAATTTACTCGATGGGCGCCTTACACTAGGCTATGTTTTCCTTTTTTCGGGACGTTCTCATTTTCCTTTAAATTTAATTTCTTTTGCTAGTTTTTCGCCAGGCCAGCAGCTGACGACGACTACGACGACGTCGTCGTTGTCGGCTTGCTTAGAATTTTCGTTATTGTTTTGTTGTCTGAGGTTAGTTTTCACTGCCGACGACGACGACGACGACGACAGCGATGGCAACACAGCAACACGGCAACGGCGACGGCGTCATCATCATCGCCCGGCATTTGCCGTTGCCTCTTGGCACATTTTCCCCGTCTGGTTTTTGGCCCTCTTTGTGTATGTGTGTGTGTGTGTGTTGTTTGTGCCTTTTTACTGCTGGCTTTAATTAGAACATTTCACTCTTTTTGGGGTGGCAACAGTTGGGCGGCGGGCTGGCTTAAAGTCTTCAAGTAAAGAAGAAGAAACTCCGCTCAAGGCCTTCAACTGAACTTTAAAAGAAATTTTAAATTTAGTAAAGGAAAATGGTGGGTGAAAAGTTTAAATATTTATTATATAAATTAATTTGATTTGAAAATAATAATATGCAAATATGTTTACTTTTTTAATTTAGAAAAATATTTTCACTCATTTAAACATGCAAATTAAACCCAAAACTAATAAAAACACAATTTTTTCTGTTCTTTATTTACAGGTGAGTGTACAAACCAAATCGAAATCTTAAGGAAATAGCTAAGTAAGTTTAAGAAATATTTTTAACAAGCAATATTAAGCACCTTAGTTAACAGGAAATGCCAGCTATTTATTTGTTTTAAGTACTCTTCTCTCCCAGCTTAATAGTTTTTTATGAGACACAAAAAGAGGAGTAGTTGGCGGCAAGCAGGAAGGGGGAGAGGGGAGTGCTATTGTTTTGGTAGCACTTATCGAACAACATCTGTTGGACATAACACCACTTCCCACAAGCACAGGCTCCTTGGTTCCCAGATCCCACAGAGATGCCTTAAGATCCCTCGATCCCAATGCCATAACTCCCCCGATATATATTCCTTGAGGCCAAAGCGCATCTCATTGAATTCGTCGCAGACACTAGCATATATATGTATATGATATGATATATGGCCAGATCCGGGGGCATACACACACCTTTTACACCCCGAAAATGAGATCTGTAATATTCCTTGAGGAAGCCAAAAATAGACAGAGAGCAACGAGAGGAGAGGAGAGCCTTTTAATTGGGAGGAAGTCATTGAATCACATATTTCATTGTTGTAGGAAACATAAGTCCGCATTTTGATTTATATGCACGCCCGCGCACTTTAATACCCCGAACCTCTCCAGATCTTTGGCTTCTCAGTAATATTCGATTTGAGTCTCTCTGTGTTCCTTTTTTTTGAGTTTCTGTCTTATGCAAATCCAAAAAAAAAAAAAAAAAAACTGAAGAAATCAAATTAAAGGCGGGCATGGCTCAGGAACCAGCATCAGAATTCATCTGCAGCTTCATCATCATCATCATCATCACAACAACTAAATACCCTGCCTGCCTCTCCCTTATGGCATTCAATTTTAATTTGAATTTCCGTTGAGCATAAAAACAGTTTCAGTTCAGTTCAGTTCAGTTCAGTTCAATGTGTGTTTCCTATAGGGACTCCTTTGCCTGCTATATGCTACCGACTAATAAATCTATAAAGTGGCAAACGCAAGTACACGCATTATTACTTTGATTTTTTATGATGAAGACAGGAAGCGGCCTCTCCTACCCACACAACACACACACTTTGCTGGTGTAGAACAATAAAATGTTGGCCCCGCTTCTGTTTCACTAAGGCCACTGATTGCCTTTGATTTTTGTTTTTTTTTTTTTTGAAACTGAAGCTGAGCTCTCTGGCTTTGCCTCGCTTTCAATTTATTTTGGTTTTTTTTTTCGGAACGACTTCCGTTTGTTCTACATTGACATGACTGTAGTCAGTAGTAGTAGCTTTACTAGTCAGTCGTCAAATCGAATTCAATTAAGTGTCTTTCCGCTGGCCAACGTCCGGCGTGAATCTCAGAGACTCATCATATCTTCGAGTTTTGAGACGATGATGGGGTCTCCGGTCTCGAAGTCTCGAACTGATTTACCAGTTAAACGCAACACTTTTTTTTTTTATTATTCTGCTCTCCTCGGTCTGGCCTTAGCAATTGATCATACTAATGATTATTATCTGGCCACCGCGCCGGACGAGACAAAATCCCCCCAAATCCATTCTCATTCCCATTCCCATTTCCAAAACCAAAACCAAAACCGAACCCGAGTCTGATAATTGAAGTCAACTTAGCCAGAGCTTAGGCTCATTGTAAGATTGTTTAACTACCGGATGTTTAAAGCTTGGCGATTGCCATAAATGTGGCTTCGCTTCTGTTTTCTTTTGTTGACTTTTTGATATAGGTTTTGATTTGGATTATATAATGGCTTTTGCATGTGATGATTTCATTGATTTGCTTTGGACAATTTCAAGCTCGGAATTTGCCAAGTTTAAGATTGCTAACTCATACAGAAGTTGAGGGGGTTTTCTGTGTAGGAATTTATTTGATTTTCTACTATTAATTATATAACGAAATAAGCTTTTATTATACCAAATTTTAGATTTATAGCTTGCACAGAAATTGAGTTCTTAGAGGTTAGTTGCAATTGCAAACTGTAAGCCAGTCCTGAGGATTCTCAGCTATTATTGATGGATAAAGTGCGAGGAGGGCTAAAGTCAAGTCTCTCCAGCTTCTCAGAGCCACTCAAGTAACCGAGTTACGTGAGGTTATAGTCAGTGGAGGGGGGGTAGTGTATCAGGTTCAGAGTTTGGGTCCAGGAAGTGGGATAGGGGAATAGGGAGCATTAAAAATCATCAAATAGCGTTGGCAGAGGGCAATTTATTGCCATGTACACACGGCCAAAGCTATTCAGAAAAGTGCTTCATGGTATATAATGGCATGCACACAAATATCTATATATCTATATATCTTTATACATATATATATATATGCACATAGCTATGTATGGATGGTATATAGAAAAATGGCAAAAATCCTGCGCGCGCTCCAAAAGAAATAAATTCCCTTATTTTTCCTTATTTTTTTCTTATATGCCGCGATTGCTTCTTCTTCTCCAACTTCGTTTTTCTTTCATTTTTCCCTCGTTTTTATTTTGTTTTTGTATATTTTCTTTTTTCTGTTTTTTTTTTTTGTATATATATTTTCCTCCCGATTTTCATTTCTGCTAACGCGCGCAATCAAGAACAGGAGCCCCGCCAAACACACACTCGCGAGAGCGAGCAAGAGAGCGATGTTCGACTCCTAGGACCTACCGAAGTCCTGCCAACCCCCCAACCCCCCCATTTCCCATGCCCACATCCCCCTTTTCCCGCTTCCCATTTATTTCCCTTGCTTCGAGCTTCTCTTTATTTTATTTCACTTCTTTTTCTCCCCCCCCCAGTCCCCCACAATTCCTCTTCTTTTTACACATATCGGGAAATATCCTTGAATCGGAATGTACGACGGGCTCCTCCTCCGGGCTCAAACAGCCCCCCTTAACCCCCCGCGTTAACCCCCCTTCTGGCTGGCAATCATCCCTACCGAACAAAAATCTATACACGTCAGAAAGAAAGAAAGAAAACGAAACCCGAAAGTGAAGATGAAATGAAATAAAGCAGCAGCCGAAAAAAAAGAGTAGGGTGTGTGTTGGGCTGGGACTAGGGTGGTCCTGAAGAGTGAGGTTATGTTCTCTGGAAAAGCGAGAAAAAAAAAAGAAGAAATAAAAGAGAGACGTAGGGAGCGCATAAAAATTGGCAGCAGTTTGGGGCAGACAGCATCGCAGACAAGTAAACTTTTTTATGCCACCCCAGCAGCAGCCACCACCCTACACCCTACCCTCCCCCCTTCCCCCCATACACACACACACACACACACAGAGACACAGGATATGAACGGAGGGACAGGGGCAGGACTAAAGCTGAAGCCATCGTCTCGGGCAAAACGACAAATGTGAAAGGACATTGTCGTCGTCGTCGTAGTCGTAGTCATCGTCGTCGTCGTCGTCGTCGTTGTCGTCGTCCTCTACATCGTCCTCCTTCTCCGCCTCTCGTCATCATCGTCATCATCGTTTGTAGTCCTCGGCAGAGGCTCCTCTGGCTGGATCCCCTTGTACCGTTATAACGACTACGTACGAAGGACGACGCCTGCCTTTGCTCTCCATGGCTGTCCATGTCCATGTCCATGTCCTGTTCAGTTCAGTTCAGTTCAGTTCTGTTCTGAGTGCGTCGACACTGACTCCCTGGCAGCCTCATCCTTGCCAAGACCTTGCGGGTATCCCTCTGCAGGATGAGCAATGAGTAGGAGGAGGAAAATGGGGGGGCTGTCAGGGGGAAGCTGACTCTCAGTACAACGCCTTCTTTTTGTATTGGCAGACTTCGTTTATGGCCATGGGGATAAAAAGAGGGATTTGTGTGTGTGTTTCGTGTGACGGAGGACTCTCGGGCAATCGGAAACCAATCGGAATTGGTAATCGGAAATGTTGGTAGGAACAAAAGGACCTTCCCCCAAAGATGCAACCAAAAATAGCTGCACCTTAAGAATTTACAGTACAAATTCTTAGATTTTTATATATCTTCTGGAAAGTTACCAGAAAAGTTGGTGATTTTTAATAGATTTTAGTTAGAATTGATTGAAGTTAATTACATATATTTTAATAATTTGGGATATTAATATTTTTTTCTTCTCCGATTTTATTATGTAGAAAACGGAAATAAAGCCATTACAAAATATATAATAAAATAGATAAATACTTCAAAAATATAAATAAAACTATTAAAATCTATGAAAAATCATTAAGAAATATTGTTTCTTAATATCAAAAATATGGTACATCTTTAAAAAATATAAATCAACAAAAATATATAAAAAATTCTTCAAAAATTATTTAAGAAACCATCAAAAATTTGATAAATCTTTTAAAAGTATAAATAAATTATCAACGAGATGATTAATTTGTTTAAAAATATAAATAAAACATTTAGTAATCAATTTATTCTTAAAAAAAATGCCATTTAATGGGTCCTTGAACTGTAGGAATTTTATATTATTTTCCAAGGGAATAACGACAAATCGACAACTTACAACAACAACAACAAGTATCACTGAACATGCTATATATGCACACATACATTTATATATATCGATATATATGTATATATTTCGATATATATGTATATATTTCGATATATAGAAAGTGGCAAACGAAGCGAGTCCTTTCACATCCACTTTACTTCATACGGTTTTTTTTTGTGCTGCTTGCCCCCGAATGTCCTTCGGTATGTGTATGTGTGTGAGTCCTGGGAGGGATCTATATACGAGCTCTGAGCCCAACCCCCCTTCCCCCCCAACCCCCGGCTCCACCGCGCCCCCCTCCCTCTGTCCATACATTTTCGTACGTTTCGTTTCGATTCGTTTTGCTCCGTATTTATCGACCAATGATATTGGAAATATGTCAGAGATGCGCACAAGGAGCCGGCACTTGCTGCGCTCGGACCTCATGATATTTCCGAGGGGGGGACAAAGGGGGAAAGTGGGAATTGGGGCTGGGTCCTTGTTCGTGGAATTTAGGGGTGGGGTCTCCTTTTTTTGTGGGCAGAGAATGATATTAGTTGGAGTTTTGTATTAGGAGGGAATATGTTTAATAGGGAATAGGGAAAATCATTAAACTAACTAAGAAAAATTTACTTTTTTCAGAGTAATTAAAGGGATATATAAATTAATAATCGAAATGAGATACATTAACTAGATGAAAATTATAGATGTAGGGTTCCTAACTTTATAAGAAAGGAAAATGGTAAATAAATAGTCAAAGTATGAAAAATCTACAAGGATATAGGCATTAAAAAGGGATATATTCAGTAAATAAAATGATATAGGGTTCCCAATATAATAAAATGGAATATATTAATATATATAATATTAAAAAAGGATCAATAATATGATATGATGCGGTTCCTTGTTTCATTAAAAGGAAATATAGTAAGAAAAGATTAATATATAAATCTATCAGTTACAAAAAGTTGAGATATTATATATTTATAGCATTATTAAGGTTTAGTTACCTATAACTCAATTGGGATTATATTTTAAAACTACAAAAATGTATAATAAAACATGTCTAGGGGTAAAAAAGGAAAGGATTGGATTCAGGATAGAATAAAAGATATATTTCAAGTTAAAATGCATTAACCTGGAATTTAAACTTGAAATAATTATTATATAAATAATTATTATAATTATTCAAAGGTTAAATTTGATATTTGGGTGTGTTTTTTTTTTATTTTTATCACCAAAAGATGGTCTATACTCCTTGAAAAGCTTCTAAAAAAATTATTAAATAAAGTTGCCTTGCCCCTATTGGCACCCTACACACACACACACATACACACACACACACACACACACACACACACACACATATGTGCATACATCACCGTGTGTGCGTGTGTGTATGAGCATCCCTCTGCCGCTCGCCGACTGTCGTTATCGTTGATTTTCATTGTGTGCCATTTTGATTGGAAAATCGTACGCAATTGGAAATTTTTGCGATTGGCCAAGAGTTCAATACACACACACACAGACACAAAGGCACACAAAACCACACACACACACACACAGCACGCCATTGCCGACTTCGCTGCCTGGGGTTGGATATTATGGAAAATCAATCAGTAAAAAAATATAACAACAAAAAGACAAAAAGCAAAACAAAAAAAAATACAAGAGGCGCCGTTCTCTCTCGGCTCTTTCTCTCTTTCCCTCTCGCTGTCTCTTTCTTGCTCCTTCACTCCCTTCAACCTCTTGCTCTCTCTCTCTCTCCCCCCACTCTCTTGCCAATTGCAGCCTGCAAGTTTTGGGCCAAGAAACTGCAATTGTTTTGAGGAGCCCCCAGCTTGCCAGAGGAAGAGAGAGGGCAACGCCAGCAGGAGAGAGAGAGAGAGAGAACACACAAAATAAGGCTCAATAACCAAGCGAATCATTGAGTGAAACTGCCAAAGAGAGTGTGAGAGTGAGAGAGAGAGCGCCAGAGAGAAAGCGCCTGCCCGCAAGAGAGCCGCTGCAGCTGATAAGACAGCAACAGCACACACACACACACACACACACACACACACACACACACAGGCACACACACATGCCGTTGTTCAATGTGTGTTCGATAACCCAGAGCAAATGAATGAAAGAGCCCCGTAGTCGACAGCGACGTCGGCAGAGCGGCTAAAGAAGCGGGCAGGGGGCACGCGCCTGCTGCTGCTGTTGCACTCGAGAGGGGTCTCTCTCGCACTCACACGTGCACGTTGGCGGCGGCGGCAGCGAGGAGTGTGTGAGTGTGCGGACATCGACTGCGTCGCCGTCATCATGAACATCATATATAGATAGATTTTTAACAAACCTGATTGGATGTTATTGACTGGCGCACACACACACGCGCCCCGAACGGCCACCGGGCGATGATTCGTTCGCTCCGCCTGACTGGTTTCCACACACACACACACACGCATGTGTGTATCAGCTATCGACAGGCGAACCGAAAAAGAAAATAAAATAAAAGCGGGGCGGAAAAAGAAACGAAGAGGGGCGGGGAGGGGCGATGATGAGAGCAAAACTCACGATGAGTTCAATACGATGCGATATCTTTAGGATGCGATATCTTAAAGATATCGTTAAATATCGTTAAAATGCAATATCTTCAGCATTACGATCTCCCCTGCTCTGATTCATAATCGATATTGGTTATCGCTTAGCAGATAAATTTGAATCATTGAAAACAAAGAACATCGAAAAATGTTCAAATATTATATCAAAATGTTTGGGTTTCTTTCTCAAAACAATACTTTTTATAATTTTATTCAAAACAATATTTTTTATAACTTTATAGTTGCCATTTTATTTTTTAAATACTTTTGTAAAAAACAGCCCTAAGTTTTAATATAATTTGATTTTTCGTATTTTTAAATCCTTAAAAAGTTTGCAATATATTTATTTATGATGTCGTTAAACCTATTTTTTATTTGTTTTGTGCTACAAATATACTAAAAAAATATATTCTAAGAATATTTTTCTTGATTTTTATTCAAATTTTCATAATTTAACATAAAATTAAAGCATGAAATTAATAATGCATACAAATAGTTCCAGTAAATATTGTATTAATTTTATGAAATTTTATAATCTATATAAAAAAATCAGATTTTAAATTAATTTAGCATAAAAAAGCATTCTTAAAATCAAATTAACATGCAATATTTAATACAAAAATCACTAATAGTAATTCCCATATTGAATTTAAAATAAACCCCAAATAAACCCACAATTCCATTAAAAAAATCGACTTGATTTTAATTACAACCTTCGAACCTCTTGAATTATTTGTTATGGGGGATCCCCCCTACATATATATTACCGATTATGGCGCCACCCAATGGCCGTCCTTCAACCAAACCCCTCAAATTCGACGCCTTAAGCCTGGCTAAGGACCTGGCTAGAGTTTCATCTGCCCAGCTCCAGGGGAAGTCGAGTTACTTGGGGTCAAACTACTATACTCCCCTCTGAATATATCTCTACGCTCTCTCCCCCCTATATACATACGCTATATATATGTATGTGTCTGTGGGTGTGTGTGTGTGCGGTGAAAACCAATCACAAGTGGGGCCCCGAAAGGCGTTGCCAATATGTATTGAAAGCAATCCATATAAAGCACACTCTGTGTGTCTCTGTGTGTGTGTTTATGTGCGAAAGGTTAACAGCTTTTCGTAGCAGCTGACTGCGCTGCCAGCAGCGCTGCCTTTTTTCTGGCTTTCTTTTTTTTTTCCCTGGCTCCCTACACACACACAGATACACACTCATACAGAGGCAGAGGCAGCTCACTGGTGCGTTTCGGGATTCGTCCAATCGAATTCAATTGACGCACAAATTTTTATGTGCGAAAAAAAAGGAAGGAAAAATGAAAAGGAAAAGGAAGGTGAAGGAGAGTCCAGGCTGTGGGTGTGTGTGTGTGTGTGGCATCCAATCACCCAAAAACCAACCCCCCCACTGAGCACCCACCCATCCGCAAGAAGAAAAAACCCCCCGCAAAAACCGAACCCCAACGAACCGAAACTGAAACCAATCCAATTTTGGTATTGCCCGTATGGGTTTTCCTTTTTTTTTTGTTTCGTTGTTGTTGCTGTATTTTCCTCTGTTGCTGCTTAGGTTTTCCTTTACCTCCTCAAACCCGCCCTCTTTTTCCTTTTTCCTTTTTTTTTACTTTTTGGGGAAACTCTCTCGCGCTGTCCTTTTTCATCTTGGCACCCGAACCCAAAAAACCGAAGCTTTGGCGTCACAAAAAAAAAGGAAATAAATATATATATATAAAAAAAGGAAGGAATAAAATGAGTGAGAAAAACCAATGAAGGGAGGTAGGGGGAGGGTGGTAAAAACCAGACAGCCATAAAACAGCACGCACACAAAAAAAAAAATTAAATAAAAGAAAGAAAAACCCAGTACAAGGCGGCACTTTCACTCGACTCAATGCCCGAACATTCGTTGAAGCCTTAAAGTTGCCCAAAGGAAATGTCAACCCAAAGGCAGGCACCCAATGTCCCCCCAACCCCCCCTTTGAGAGGAGCGAGAGCCCCCAACAAGAGCGAGAGAAATTCCACTCGTCGGCTCTATCTTTCTCCTTATTTTAGGGTGGCTTCGGTTCGCAAAAAAAAGCAGAAAAAAAAGTAAAAATATATATGTATTAAAACCGAAACGTAACCGAGAAGAAGGAGCGAAATATACATACGAACATCGATTTCGATTGGGAAGCCATCAACAGCTAGAGTTCGGCGGGGGGAGGGAGGGAGAGGAGGGGAGGCTGAAGGACCCCCCTTCAATAAGAGGGAGCTCTTCGGTTTTTCGGGCTCGTGTGTTCGTTCTGCTGTCGATGGCTATGAGGTTCTCTCTCACTCACTCACACACTCACTCTCTCTCTCTCTCTCTCTGGGCGCCCTTAAAGCTTCGTTTTTTTTTTCCAAATCCCCCCCTCTACACCCTCTTTTTTTTTTTTTGGGGCATTGAATTGAGGGGGGAGGGGGGTTGGTTATAAAGATTGGGTTTGGGGTGGTTTGGGGATTGGGGATTGAGGATTGGGTGTGGAAGGTTGACAAGTTCCAAAGTTCCGAAGGCGCCCAACCAGCGATGAGCGCTTGGAATATAGCAAGTGGGTTGGTATGAGCTTGGGTGGGGGGTAGGACAGTGGGGGTTACGTCAATATATTATATACATGTGTAGGGAGCGAAAAAATCCACAAAGAAGGAGAGAAAAAAAAACCAAGCTTTAGCTCTCCGAAAAGGAGCTGGGAAAATGTAATCAAGTGGGAGAGGATGGTGTTGCTTTAGGGGGGAGGGCTGTGTTTGTTGGTGTTAGTGTTGTTGGTGTTAGTGTTGTTGGTGTTAGTGTTGTTGGTGTTAGTGTTGTTGGTGTTAGTGTTGTTGTTGTTATACTCCTACTCAGTGTTGATTTTTTTCATGTTGTTGTTGAAACCTTGCTCTTCTACCTTCCTGTTGTTGTTGTTGTTGGTGTTGTTGTTGAGCGCTCGACTGTATAAAAATGCTTTTAGGTGCTAAGCAGCGCACTCAACAAGCAGCAGCAGCAGCAGCAAAAACAACAACATGCAACACCCAGCAAACAGCAGCAGGTATGGGGCAAGGCAGGTGCGTGTGCTTGTATATTTATGTCATTATTGAATATGCGTTCGAGGTAGGAGCAGCATCAGCCAACCCAAAGCCAGCTTAGACATGTGTATCTTATGGATACAGCAGCGACAGCGACAGCAGCAGCAGCAGCAGCGGCAGCATCTCGTTGCTTATGTACTCCAAAAAGGCAGAGACACACACTCGCATGCGTTTTTATGCTTATTCGATTTTATTCGAGTGCTACAGATACAGATACAGTCACAGCTACAGCTACAGATACAGATACACACAGCATGGCCACAAATACAGATACAGAGCGAGGAGCATCAGGATTTGCTGAATGCCTCCCACTTTTGGCCCACCTTCCCCACCAGCACCATCACCACGACCACCTTGCCGGGCTTCAGCTGGCTCCGATTTCTTTTCACTTGGCAGATTTTTCTTTACCATTTCCCCATTTCCATTTCTTTTTCGCTTTGCTTCTGATATATTTTCCTTCTTCTTCTTTTTTTTTATTGCTGATTTTTCTTTTTTTTTCTGCCACTTGTGCTCCGCCCCGTTTTATTGTAGGGACTTTGCCTGCTACATATACCTATAGATGGATATGTATATATGTATATATCAGCATGGTTTATATGCTTTATAGATATATAGCATTCTTCTTTCTTTCCTTTCTGTTTTTTTTTTCTCTATAATTTTATTTTATTTATATTTTTTGGCTGTATTTCATTTGATGTCATCTCGTTTTTGGTTTGGTTTCTTATTTATTTATGGTCAGAGGTGATCAGGAGTTCAACATAATATGCAATAGATTAATATTCAAGGAGGGATTTTTGTATATAGAAAATGATTAATATGCATTCTTGAGGGTTTTTTAATATTTAATAAATATAAATAATATTTGTTATATTTTGAGGGGGGTTTTTGTATTAAAATTCGAAGAAAATTGAGATAAAACAATGAAAAGATTTGTTGGGGGTTTCTAGTTGGTTTTTGTTTAATAAAAATTGTGATTAGACTTAAAATAATAAAGTTAAATCGAAATATATTTTTAAATATATTTTGTATAGTATTTACTTTAAAGTAGCTAAAAATGTTGCTTTGGTTTTTGGTATATTTTTAATGAGTACCCATTTAACAAATCTTCCATAAACCCTATAAAGATAAACCCTATATATTTTCTTTATTTTTCTTTGGTTCAAAAAAACCTCCAGACGTCGTTGTCAAAGGCAAACACCGTTGTCGTCGTCGAGATGATGATGATGATGATGATGATGATGGCTTGTCCCAAGTAGCTCAAGGTTTCCAGTTTTCACACCCAACTAACTAGCCAGCGACAACGCCATTGCCTAATCAGAGCACACGGCACATAGTCACCTCTGTATATATATGTATATACATATATCTGAGTATATCTGGCCGATTTCTTACAAATCACTATATGATCGCGTATAGCCCTACCATAAATCTTTCAACATGTTTAGCCAACAACTAAACAATTTATGGCGACTGTCTCCCTCTCTTTCTCTGTGTGTGTGTGTGAGTGTAGTATATATGGGCCGCCGATTAACTGATATCATGACTATATCTCTTGGGGCTGCTCGTCAGCAAAGATATGGCTGCCGGAGGGGGCTGCCTGCCTGCCTTATCATTTGCTCATTTCATTCTTGTTGTAATTCGCCTTTATTTATACACCTATTTGTTTGTCCACTAAGTGAATTCGGGAGAGGGGGCGATATCTTGGCCATATATATATGGGCCAGATAAGGCAGATACAGATACAGATATAGCTATAGTGGTTATCTCTGCCTATAAAGCATATAGAATGGGGTACAGTTACTGCCCTGTATCTTCGACCAATTGGAGGACGCAGGCCACTTGACTGACTTGATTACGTCTCTGTTTAAATATGGCAGCTATATGTCTTCGACTCTAACTCGTTATCTGCAGTATCTGTGGTTATCTATAGCCTTAACTGTAGATGTATCTGTATCTGGTATCTATAGCTGTGCTTTTTATCTGTATCTTAGGCAATATTTAAAATGTATGTGACTGTGGCCTTTATAACACCTGATTCCCCTGCTTCTGGCAACAAATAAAATTGATAAAAAAAGTATATATATAAGCAACAGGAATTTAATTTTATAATTATGATGATGATGATGTATTTGTTTAGAAATTGTTGCTGCCTCTCTACCCCACAGCTTCTGTCGCTGTGCCTTGTGATTATTTTATTTCATTCTCTGCCTCTTTTTTTTTTTTTTTTGGGAGCTTTAGATTTGATTTTATTTTGTGTTCGTTTATCACACAAAAAATGCTGCGGCCATTGCGTGTGTGGCGGCACACACAAACACACACACACACTCTGTGGGATTTAATATGAATTTGATATATATATATATATATTATATATATAAGTGTGTGTATGTCTCTCGGTGGGCTCAAGTTTTTTTCGCGCTCCGAATATTTTGTCCAGTGATTATCTACATCAGTTGTTAATTGCTATTTGACGCGTTATATCGGCTACCGACGTGTGTACTCCTACCAACCGCCACAGAAAAGGAAGTTCGGGGCGTATACGTAATGCAAGTTAGTAAAGAAAATGTTTTTAGGAAAATGTCAAAATGCCAAAAGAAAATGTGTCATCTTGTATTGATTCAGTGAGTTTGTTTGTTAATAGCGGAAGCGGAAATGAAAATTTATCGGAAAGTGATTCACTTTTATTTCTGGATTTTTGATTTATATAAAACCAGTGAGGGGTTCGGAATTTAATTAAATATATATTTTTTTAAGGAATAGCTAGAGATTTAAAATTTTAATAAAATGCTATCATCATTATTTAAAAATTACTTTTTAAATGAACAAATATCTTGAATCTTTTCTTGAATCAATAAAATATAGACTCTAAAAAATTTATTAGAAAATATCTAAAGGAATTCTTGTGAGCTAAGAAATATTAATAAATATGGCAAAACATATTTTAGAGTGTTAAAAAAATATAGAATATATAAAAGTGCAAGCCACAAAATAAATGTTAATAGAATGTATTTCTTTGGCTTTTTTTAATATAACTTAAATTAATTAAACATTTATTTTAAAAGTTATTTTTAAGGTTTTAATTTAAACAAATTAATTTACCACTTAAAGTATAAAACTTTTAAATATTTGAAATAAATATTTATGCTGAATTTATTAATTAAATAACCATGTTTTAAATTTATATTATAATCTTTGGGAAAATAAGGAACCTTTAAATACTTGGAAAACGTTTTTAAAGTGAAAGAAAAATAAAGAATCTTTTTGTTAAATAAATGTACTTAAATATTTACAATTTAAGGATTTTAGGGTTTTTTTTAGAATAAGCTTCTTCGTAATAATTTTAACTAAAACCCAACTAATAATATTTTTATTTCTTCTCATTGCAGGTAATAATCCCCAACTTAAAATTAAAATAAATATAAGGTATAGAGATCAGGAGTATAACCAAAAACAAGAAATGTTATTGCCCAGACACACACTGTGTCTGTGCTCCATTTAAGACGGTGAGGAACTAATGATGTTTGTCGCGACTGGCATTATAATGATAACTACCTCATGCGGGGTCCTGTTTTTCTTCTCCTTTTTATATATATATATATATATATATTTTTTTTTTATATATACATATATTTTGTTTCGCTTTTTGTTTGCCATGTTTGCTGGCTTCGAGCTTCGGGCTTCTTGCTTCGAGCCGCTTTTCATTCATTTGCGTTTCATTCATGTCGCTGCCGTTGCCACTGCCGCCGCCTGTCCTCGCCATCCTCTCCTGCAACAAAATATGTCAAAACTTGTCTCGTCTGTCTGCCATTAGCAGCAGCAGCAACAGCAGCAGCAGCAGCAGCAGCAGACACACTCACACACACTCAAACACACACCGGCAACAACAATACGCCCACACAAAGTGGGCGCAACGGCAACGGCATCATGATGCTCATTACGCGATGATCATCAATTTACAGACCAGTTTTTGGGCTTTCGTTTAAAAGGTTTAAGGTTTTTTTCCCCCCCAGTTTTTCGTATTTATTTTTTTCTATATCTTTTTTTTCAAGGTGAAGAAGGCAGGCAGGCCTCAGTTACTTCACCTTAAATGTAATTTATGTTGCAAAGCTCACAATAGACTGATCCTGGGGCCGCCGAAAGAGTTGGCACACGACTTGATTGCAGCTACTGTGCATTAAATGATTCATTCACAAAAATATATTACAAATTATGAGCAAATCACAAAATTATGGAAAAATATTGAGTTGAAATTATAAATTTAGGGAAATTTAAAGAAAGAAGCTTCGTTTTTTTATAATCTTGTAATAGAAAAGTTAAAAAACTTGAAATGAAAGTCTTAGCAAAATTTAAGCTTCTTCAGAAATTTTTTTCTAAAGTTTTTTCTAAAGGTTTTTTTTCCCAAATATTGAAAATAATTCTCTTCTCTCTCTTTATCCTGGGAACACCAAAAAGTAGGCAATATATATTTTTTTTAAGGATTAAAAGGAATCCCTCAGGTTCTCTAAAAAGATGGTTTTTCTATATTAAAATAACTTCCTAAAAAAATGTAAGCTTCTCTCCAAACTAAATTTATCATTTGGAATTCCCAAAGTATGCACAGATTTTTACCAATTTTATTTCAAAGTTATATACTTAGATCTCTGTAGATTTTCTCCCTGTGTGTCGCCTTCATTATATGCAAATTTCAATTATTTGCACAAATCAGACGCTCAAGATCTGCCAGAGAGATCCCAGAGCCCCAACGACAACGACCACGACGACGACGACGCATTATTATCAGTGGAGCCCCTCCCCCGCAAAAAAATACAAATAAAAAAAAAGAGCGGAAAAAATATTGTTCAATTTCGAATTTTCTGTGCTTCGTTTTTTTCTGTTCTTTTTTTTTATCGGAGCAAACAGGAAGAGCCATAATATAATTTATTGTATTAATGCTTGTCCCGCATAACGTCAGCATCATCATCATCATCATCATCATCATCAGCAGCGACGTCGTCATCGTCAGAGTGGGTTCAATGGAGAAGCATTTCATTGATACCTCGATATAAGAACTTGTGCTTCGGCCTCTTGTATTATTATTAATTTAAACATAAACATGGATTTCCTGTTCTGCCCTTGTCGATATGCAAAAACCAAAAAAGAGAAAGAAAAAATACAGAGCTTTGAGCGATTCTTTGTTTTGGCTTCGATCGAATTTCACATTTTGTCTGAAGGAAATTAAATTAAGCGTTTGCCTCGTTTCGGTTTTTTTGTCGTCGCTTTTTTGTATTGTTTTTTTTTTTTTTTTTTTGTGGCTGGAAAGATCATCAGGCATTCCAGCCATTGAATGCGTGGGAGCATTCGATTTTGATTTTGCATTGAAGGTCACCGCTCAGCGGATGCCCGACGACGACGACGACGACGACGACGGGAATGTCGAATTGATAAACCATTATGATGATATATATGTATATAAAATTCCCATTCAATGCAGTTTCAAGGAAAAATAATCAAATCGGAAAATGTTTAGAGAAAAGTGAGGGTAATTGGTAAAGGGAAAAGTGATGAATTTGAGAGAGAAGCCAAAGGAAAACTAAGGAGAACTAAAAGTGCATTTTAGGCAAACTTATAAAGAATTTAAGAAGAATTTAAAAAGAATTTAGGGGAAATTACGATGAATTTCAGAAATAGTTATGGAGAATTTAAAAGAATTTAAATTAGATTGTTAAAAGATACTTTATGGAGATTTTAGTTAGTTTTAGGAGAATTTTAGTTTAAATTTAATTTTTGAAATTTAAGAACTTGAATTTACGGATAATCTTTAGGAAATAGTGACGGATAAATTTCATAACGAGCATTCTAAGATGATGTTAAAAGGAATTTATTGGGATTTAAGGAGAATTTTATGATATTTAAGGATAATATATAGTGAATTTAAGAAGATTTTAAGGTGAATTATTATGTTTATGTTTTAAGTAAAAGATTGGGCTTGAAAAACATGTTTAAAAATAGCAACTTAAGCTCTAGTTAATTAACATGCTCTTTAACCTAAGCTTGACATTGAAAAGCCATATAGGAAAGACCCCCCAAAAAACCAAAACCAAAAACCAGTGGTCTGTCTCTGTATTTCCCAGTCCCATATTTTAGCTTTTTGCGAAAATTTCGCGCAACCTGCGCATGTTGTTGACATTGCGTTGTGCGAGTGTGTGTTTGATAGGTGGGGGGAGGGAGGGAGGTGAAGGGGGTGGTGTGTGTGTGTGTGGACAGCGGCCACTGCAATTGACACAATTTCGCGAGGGAGACAAGGCCAACCAGGCAAAAGGCACTCCTCGCAATGGGTTAATATCTGTGAATGCCTATGTATGTGTGTGCCACACACACACACTCACACACACATGCAATTGATTTGTACTTTGGGGTCAAAAGCATACCAAAAGCATGCCAAACGCAACAGTTTGTCTCTCCCATAGAACCCACTCCCTGCCCTGTGTTGTGCGTGAAGAACCGCAACATTTGCAGATGAAAACCACCCACCTTTATAGCCTCCAACCCCCCAAACCCCTTAACCCTATATAGCCCCCCCTTCAGTGTGTATTTGCTGGGGGGTTTTCCTTTGTTTTTCCGCGTTTTTTATTTTGTATGGCAGCGGCTTAAGCGCATTTTCTAGGTTCGTTTTTTTTTTGTGTGAGTGGCTTTAAGTTGGAATTGGGTCAAAACTTAAGCCAGGATTGGGAGCCACTTCAAGAAAAGAAAGGAAAAAAATCTATAGACATTTAGGTTAAATTATTGCAAAATATGGAAATTGTTGGATATTTTTTTTAGTTATTTATTTGAGTTATTGAAATATATTGAAATTATCGATTAATATATATAAATCGATAATTTAGTTGAGTTATTGAAATATATTGAAATTATCGATTAATATATATAAATCGATAATTTCACCCGAATTTTAATAAGTTTCCTTAAGCTTATCCTGTAAAGATTTATTTATATATTTATATATTTACATTTACATTTTAATAAACTTTGTTAAACATAATAATATATATAATTAAAATTAGTACCAAAAGTAACAAAATTGAGACTTTAAATCACATTTATCGATTTTATACTCTCATCTTGATCCTTTGCTTGGTGTCATCCTCTTCTCTTGTTCTTTATGCCAATTAGTGAAAATCGAATTAATATTGTAATTTTTTAATGAAATAATGCCTGATCCCGGGGACCAGACAGACAGACAGAGAAATTTGCGAGACAAAGAGGTAGAAAGGAGGGGCTGCGAAGAGGGGAGACTGGGACAGTTATTTATGCGGAACGACAAGATGAATCTGAATATGCGAAATGTCTCCACTCTCCACTTGCCACTCTCTTCTCTGTCTGCCCAAAAACTAAAGTTGATAAAAATAAACACACGCACACACACACACGGGGACATTAGGAAAAGCGTCAGAGGAGTGCGGCGTTTGTCTCGTCTCCAACAGCCTTTGTGCAACTTTGTCAATTGTTAGGGCGGTGACACTTGAATTCTGCGGGGGTTTTTTTTAGCCCCCCTTGTACCCCCCTTCCACTGTTTTGAGACAAGGTGTGGAATGCGTGTATGACAGGGAATTGGTTATAAAATATGCTAATTGCCAGGCTAGAGAGATAGACAGGAACAGGCAGACGACAGGCAGACAACACTATGGGTGGTTCCTCAACTCAATTTTTATTAAATCGAAAATATATTGGAAAATCAAGTTTAATAATTCCAATTAAATAATATTTTATATATTAATATGTTTAAAAAGTAATCAAATATCAAATATATAAGTTTAATTCCATAAAATCCAATTCTCCCCATTTAACCAATTAAAATAGCTCCCAAATTTTCTTGTGTAAAGTTTCTGGTTGCCACAATGTTGCAGCAGCCCATAAAATAGTATAGAAAACAATTGCAAATGTCTTTTGCCCGTCTTTTGCTCCTTTTGCCGTTTATGTGAATTATTGGCAAAAATGCATAACGGCAAACAATTGAAAATGCAATCAAAAGTGTTGGCCAAAATGTCTCATCTGTCTAGGAGGCTCCTTCTCTCCCCTGTCTCTCTGTCTCTCTTACTCTCTAGCCCCATCTCACTCACTCAACGACGGCGGCAACAACGTTGCCAATTAATCAAGAAATTCTTAAATAATTATTTGCCTATTTTTATAGCCGCGGCGACACAAGGAGAGTATTCAAGAGGGATATGAAGACACAAATGCATAAATATATATACATATATATATATTTGCATATATCCCAGCCGATATGGGGCTTATAGGCTGTGCATTATAGACAGCCGAGCCGCTTTGGCTGACTGAGTGACTGGCACGACGACGACAACAACGACAACATCGTCTGTTGGATTGTAAATTTGTTGTTTTTGCCACACAACCCATACAAAGTATATAGTATTTTGATATATATATATATGTATGCAAAATATAGCCAATATTATATATAGTATGAGTTCGATAAGTTCAACTTGTGGAACTTAATTGTAGTTAAAAGAAAAATTTAATTAAATAAGTTAGCGTCTGCTTTCCACTATAATTAACAGCATTGACCCATTAAAAACTTTATTCAAAGATATTTTTCAATATATTTTTCTTTAGCTTGATCATTCATAAAAAATTTAGAAAAAAAAATAATATATATATCTAAAATAACTTTTAAAATCCAACTTGGATCGAAACTTCTCTTTAAAAAACTTAATAAAACTAATGAAATAGTTACATTTTTAGAGGTTTTCTTATACCTTTTACTATCACCAATTGTTAGTTGGTTTTTTAGTATTTTCTTTATACTAAAACTAAAAAAAGTTCGAAATAAATAAGTTAGAGACTGTTTTCCATTATAATGTCCAAGTAATTCCATTAAAACTCTTTTAAATATTTTATTAAAAGAGATTTGTTACAATTTATTCTTTAGCTTTTTAATAAATAAAGAAAATAAAGAAATTATCTCAACAAAAAATCTCAGAAATTTCGCCCCAAAACTTCTTTTTAAATACTTCTTTATGAAATTTTTCTCTAAAAGTCTTTACTGTAAAATCCTATATATATGGCTTATAGCTTATAGCCTGTTCCTTTGCCCGATATTATATGGAAGAAGCAGAAGCATGCACTTTTCGATTTTCATTTCTGTGATTTGTGTGTGTCGTCTCTGTCTCGCTTCTCCCCCCTCTCACCCTCTCACTCTCTGCCTCTCTAGTTCATTGTTGTTGCAAAAATAAGTTGCCCGCCAGCCATTCCCCCCATTCCCCATTCCCACACAAGGCCCCCAGCCACCCCCTTCCCCCTTAACCCCATAATGCCTGCTCCCTTTTCCGATACACGTTCCTCCATATAAATACAAACAAATTTCTATGAAGCATTGCAGTTAGATGAGCCGTTTAGTGACAGTCAAGTCGTTGAGGGGAGGGAGGGTTAAGGAAAATACAACAACCACAAAATAAATAAAAGGGAAAAAGAGGAACCGGGAACAGTGCGAATCAGTGGCATGCATTTTTATGCAGATATATGTATATATTCTCATCATCATATCCATATATATATGTATATATATGGCATATATCGAGTGGCGGCTGGCTGGCCGGGTGCATTGCCCATCGCCATTTGCCAGGCGACTAATAATAATAAATATTTTTACAGAAATTAATTAACAGAAAAGCGGCAGCAAGAACAACACAATGGGGCAACAAAGTGTTAAAAGAAGTCTGTGTCGGTTGAGCAGGCTAGATATTGAGTGCCATATACATATATATAGTATATATGGGGATTCTGATAATCTGAACAATATTTCTTGGTACAGAAAATGATTGTTATTAAAGGGAATTTAAAAATTATATTTCAGATAATTTACAAAAAATTTAACATTGATATAAATATTTAAAAAAGATAAAGAAGACAATAATTTTTCAATATATTATCATTTTTTAATGTTTCTTAATATTTAAACATTGATTATTTAGCTTATATCACAAAAGATATTAAATTTTTCACTTTAAAACTTAAAAAAAATGTAGTTTTAACTTAAAATTTGTAGCTTTAAGATTGCCCCAAAAATCCAAAATCAAACGAAATTGGGACGACGTTTATTTTGCCTTACTTCGAATGCTACTCCTACGTTTTGGGCCAATTACTCAAATTCAAATTAAGTGGCAGCCGCACACACACACCCGCACACATGGGGGCCACAAAAGGAAAAGCCTTAACCCTCGATTCACCGCCCCCTTCTGTAGGGAAAATTCCGAAAATGCCGCCGCAACTTGTCTCGTTTTGTAAATAACAAATCAGGCATTTATAAATGATGTGAGCATACAATTTTTGGCTCCATCCTCTCCCTCCCCCCCCAAAAGGAAAAGTCCTCAAACCCACCACCAGACCTCCCCCCTCCCTTATTGGTAGAATTTAACCCACTAAAGCCTTGCTTCCAGCAGCAGCAGCACTTGAAACAAAAGCAAACTCTTTGGCAGCTGACACGCGCTGTTGTTTCATTTTGGCAGCAGCAACAAAACTGTCGCCCAAATCAACCACCCCGCCTCCCCTTTGCTTGATTTTCCACCTCCTTCTCAATTTTCCTTGATTTTCCGCAACGTCTTGGTGTGCTTTTCCTACTCATCGTCGCCGTCTTGCTTCTTCATACGTCTCCTAATAAGACATGATTGTAATTAATTAAATTAATTCGTTTCGGTTTTAATACACGAAATGTTTTTCGATTTTCCAAGGACAGTCAGCCAGGCAGCTAGCAACCCCAGCATTTTCCTAGCTTTTCTCCACCCCACTCCCCCCCCCCCGCTACGGGAGGAGTACAAAAGGATTGCCAAATGAAAGCAAAAGATTTCTGATTTAACGTTCTCAAATATTTGTTTGTCACACACTCTCTTCTACACTTTCTTTAAGCCAAAGTCAATGGGGAAAATGGAAATGGAAGTGTAGAGGCTTTGGGTAAAGGTGAGTTTTCTTCACCCCCTTCCCCTGCCCCTCAGTGGAAACTATAAAATGTTGTCGATTTTGATTAGGCCAACGTCGTCATCGTTGTCGTCGTCGTCGTGGCTTTTCATTAAAAATGCCAACAGAGTTTTGTGTCTTTCGGGGTGGCTTTATATATATATATCTAAATATATATATATAGAAGAACCCCTTTGGTTGCCTTGGTTCTTGCTATTTGTTGGCAACACAGAACATCATCTCGTTTTGGGGCATAATGAATTGACATTGATTGGAAATTTTGATTGAAAAAGGGTCTCCTCTCTCTCCCCCTAATAAATTGCTTCAAAGTGCTGCTGGGGGTTTAATTAAGAGAAGAAGAAGATGAAGGAGCTAAAGAACTATTGATTCTGCCTTAAACATTAATACATTCATTTATATTAATGCCTTGGTCTGATTAAGGATTTTCTGGGTTTACAAAATGGGCAAATAGGATTTGAATAATGTGAAAATTTTCACATATTTAAATTAGTAACCCAATGTTTTGTGGCCAACTGTACGCTCTTTTGTTCACACACACACACACACATCCCTTTTTTTTGTTGTGAAACTGAAATCATTAATTTCGTTTAGATTTTAAAATGTCAAATTTATATAATGGACAACCCTTAGGTAAGCTCCATTTTCCCCACCTCCTCACTGACTGTAAAAGCATTTTGAGGCCCGCATAAAAATGTCAAAAATTACACACACATACACATAAAGGCAGGATTCAGGATTCAGGATTTCTAATCATTATTTGTATGGCCTGACCGAACATCCAAAAAAAAAAGGGAAACCCCCGAAAACAAAGCCCACATATGAGTTATATTTATTTGTATTTGTCTGAGTCTAAACCCAACCCCCCTTTGCTTTGTGCTATTTGGTCAGTGTAATGCTTAATTATTTACTTAGCACACACACACACACATACTATAAATATATATATATACATAAAAAAAAAAATAAATAAAACAAAACAAAAAGTCCTTTTGCCTTGCCTTGGCTTGGCTTTTGCCAAAAAAAGGCCTACGAAACAAAGTGACCAAAAAATGGGGGTGGTGTTTGGATATGTGTGTGTGAACAATGGGGTACTGTGTGTGTGTGTGTCTTCACACACCCACTACCAAAAAAGAAAAAGGGTCAGCACACACACACACACACATGTAGTATATGTTCATTTTTGATGTACGATTGCTCCCGTTTTCCCCGGGTTAAAAAAAGGTATGCATACGTTATGTAATAATAAGGATAAGCCAAAAAATTATTATTACTTTTGGTCACTCAATGTGAATGGGGGGGGCAGATAAGTGGGAGGCTACAAAACCCCTCTTTCCCCTCCCTTCTGAAAAATTTCCAGAAATCACACACAAAGAGGGTTGCATAGAAAAAGGCTGATTTGTTAAGTCTCGTCTGTCCTTCGTTAATCACCGAAATGGCAAAGGAATTACCTAAAAATTTGTATATTTAATGAGGGAGGAGGGGGTTATCTTATTCTTTTTTTTTTGAGAGAGAAATTTTAAAATTATGCTGGAAAGGCAAGGGGTGGGGAAGATACTTTTATATTAGGCAAAATTGGATTTATTATTAATTATTTAATATGATTAATATGACTAATATTATTAATATAACTAATATTATTAATATGTATATTTAATATTTTAGAAAATATATAGCTTAAAATTAAATCATAAATAAAATCATTTTAATCTAGATTTTAGCTAATTTTTTGGTTTTAGTATTTTATTTTTGGCTTATAATTTGATTTATAAGATCCTGGAAAATTGTAACATTTTTTTAGTTTACATTCTCTCCTTCCCTATTTTTTTTCCTTTGCCAAATTGAAATTTTCTTCAACAAAAAAGAAGAAGGAGTTAAATGGTTGCTTCAAATTGTTTGAATATGTAAACTGTATCCTTTGAGTGGAATATAAAGCAGAGCCTAGAGAAAGAGATGGAAAGCAAGTCTTCTTTGACACTTTTTGGCATTTAGAAAATACAAAAAAAAAAATAGGAACTTGAGCTTTTCCCGCCCCCGCAACAAATGCGCTGTCATGTGACGCATTAAAAATCGAAAGAACCCCCAAACCCCATAAATTATTCTTTACTCTTCATTCCACTGTCTTCTGTCTTCTTCTTCTGCCAAGCATTAATCCTTTTTCCAGAGAGAGAGAGAGACAGAGACCGGAGACACATATGCGAGGCACGCGTTTATATAATCCTTTTCTTTTTTTTGTTTTTGCAGAATCAGAATCAGGGGGTGTTAGGTGGTGGGAGAGGAAGGCTCATCTTCTTCGTCAGCAAAAGCTTCGCATATCAAAGCTAATTTATATTTCGTATAGCATACATTTTGGGTTTTCAGTTACATCAACCCTTTGGCATAACAAAAAAAAAAAAAACACAAAACACGAAGAAGATATACAACCCCCCTCTCCACCCTTTATTTTTTAGAGCCTCTGATTTTTGATAAGTAAATAGAAAATTTTATAAATTTACATACACACACACTCATGTGGGGGAGGCAATAAAAAAAGAAACAGAATTTTAAATTAGAAAATATTAGTTAGTTGAGAGGAAAAGGCACAAGGCAGAGGGGTGGTGTGCTGGTGTGGTGGGGGTGGGGAATGTACAGTTATGTATTTGCATACATCCTTCAGCTGCTCCTTCCCCTCCTCCCTTTAGCTCTTCTTTTTCGTGTCTTGTGTGTGTGTGTGTGTGCAGGATCCCCACATGGCCACCTCTGCTTATACCCTTTCCTTTCTCTCTATCTTTCTCTCTCTGTCTCTCCTTCTCTTGGTCCTTTTGCTCCTGCCAGGCAGCATCAATACATCATTTTCGTCTTTTCTCTGGCTCTTGTGCTTATGTGTGTGTGTGTGTGTGTGTTTGGGGGGTATTTCCCTCCTTTCTGTGTGTGTGTGTGTGTTTTTATGCCACTCTTTTCACTTTGTTTTTTAGCTTTTTTTGGTTTTTCCTTGATTTTTTTGTTGCAGTTTTATGTGTGTGTGTGTGTGTGTATTTTTGGGTATTTTTTGTTTAATATTTAAATAAATAATTAGCAAAAAGGGATATACTACATGTGTGTGTGTGTGTGGGGGGTTTTGTGTACTGTGTGCGTTGCTAATGATGTTTGAAATTGTAAAGCAAATGCAAAGGCATGCCCCGAATCTGAACTGAAGAATAAAAGGGGAGCCCAGGATCTCCTTTAACTCCTTCATCTCCTTCTCCTTCTCCTAGAGCTTTGGATTTCTCTGGCATTTATATGGACATGTATGAGCCTTTGGTGTATATTTATTCAGAAAGGAAAAAGGAGTTATCCTTTAGCCTCAATTAATGGGCTTAAAAAAAGGTTATTTTAATGGGTTGAGAAAATAATAATAGCAAACTGGTTTTTGTTTAAAATTATTTCTATGGTTTTAAAACAAAGTAGAAATTTTTTTTTTAAATGCCTAAAAATTAGCTAAAAAGTTTATATTTTATATTTCTATTTTACTTTAATTTATTGAGGCATTTTTCACATATTCCCATAAAAAAAACCTATTCCTGCAAAGCAGGCGTTTAAGTGCCTGTCTTGGCAAGTCCTTTGAGTTTAGGAACTACCAAAAAAGGAAAAGGGGAAAAATAAGTACAAAATTAGAGACAAAAGGATACAGCTGAAGGATACTGCTGGAGTAGCGGCGTGTGCCACCTTAACCCACATTCTGGCATTGATTTGCTTTGATTTATTGTCAACAAAAAAAAAAAGCAAAGCATAAAAAGCAGAAACCGCACAATGCAGCCGTGTTAACCCTTTGCAAAAAAAAAACCACAGGGGGTTGATATATCCTTCTACATGTATATATATATATAGAAGTATATCCCCTTTCGTTAAATCAGAAGAAGCCCGGCCACTCGAGCTTAAGTTGAAGCACAATTCATAACATTGCCTTCGTACTAATTACAAAAAGTGCTTGCTTGCTCGCCCCCCCCGCTCCGCCCCCAAAAAAACCTCCTGTAAGAATCCAGAAATAAGGTCCTGACGAGAACAACAACAGCTGCTGCGAATCTTGAGCTCACTCTCTCCTCTCTCTTTCGTTCTGAGCTCAAAAACCAAAAACTCACTTCAGACAAACAGCTTGAGACAATGCCGCCGCGCATGCTGCAACCTCAGAAGGGGGGCAAATAACACACATGGGCGGCGTGCAAGAGGGAGGGGGATGGAAAGCACAACAACAACGACGACGATGACGACGAGTGAGTTGACATGTGCCAAGCACACGACAATTGTGAACAAACACAAGGAGAAAAATAAAAACCGAGGAAAAAATGTATACAAATTATTATATAAAAATATATATAAAAATAACAGAAACAGAAGAACACAAAAAAAATGTAGAATCTAGGGGGAAAGATAGAAAATTCATTGATACAATTGCCAATGAGGTGGAAAGAATACAGGACTCTATATCCTGTGTTTTACAAATCAATAAAATATAATATAATAATACAGGAAAATATAAATATAATAATTCAGGAAAATAAAAATATATTTTTTATTTAATATCAAAAATATATATTTATATTTTAGAACTAAAAAACTACATATTAATTTATATAAGAAATTAAATTAAACTAAATTTAATTTTAAAACAAGCTTAGCAGATAATTTATCCTTTGAGCCTGAACAAAAATTCCTGTAGAAGAAATACAAACAAAAATTAGAACTTGTTATAATTATTCTATTAAATTTTCTTGATTCCATATGATTTTAAATCTTCCTCCCTCTCTCTCTCACTCAATTATTTTTTAGTAAGGTTAAAAAATTTGAACATTTCACTTAACATTTTTGTTTCGCGCGCGAGAGATTTTTAACTCGCGTTCGTTTTTATGCAATTCTTCATGGATTTCCATTTTTTTTTTGTTTTTCCAAAAGCTCCTTTGAAGTGGCAACCGGGGCAAAAATATTAAATGAAACCCAAAAATAAAAGGGGAGCCCCAGGAGAGAATGGGGAGCACGCTAAAAGGGTGCTCAATACGAAAGCCTTGCTAGCCATAAGCTGACCACACACACGGACTGGTGGAAGGGGGGGAGGGCGACCATTGAAGTGGGCACAGAAACCCAAAATAAAAATTACAAAAAAAAAAAAAACAGGGAAAACCCCTCCAACTTTCTGGGGAACAAAAAAAAAACACCCAGCAAAGCCACCCGCATTTTAGTTAATTAACTCATTTGGTTTTACGGCAAATGCCAGACCCCTCCAGCTTCTTGTATTAATTGATTTTAGAGGAGAGAGAGATAGAGAAAATATCTAGAAAGGGGAGGCAAAAAACCTGGCCAAGAAAACTATTTTCGAGTTAACACAGGCAACAACCAACAAGTGCTTGGCTTCCCACGGGGATTGCTGCTGATCGATTTTGGGCGCAGCAAAAAGTCAGCGAAAGAAATGGGAATCAAAAACTGAAACTGAAAAGTATCCTTTCTGGTCCCCTCCCTATCTCCCTCTCTTGGCCATTATGAAAACAATTTTCAAGCTTAAGCAGCTCACGGCAGCGGCGACGAGGTCTTAAAACAGAGACAGAGAGACAGAGGGGGTGGTGGAAAGCAACCACTGAAAGCCACCCATTGCCACAGTCGTCCTCTGTCTGTCTGTCTGTCTGGAAAAGGACTCGTCGTGGGCAGCCTCCTTGCTCTGGCTGTCCCGACTCTCTCTCTGTGTCTGTTGTTTGTACTTAAGAGCTTTTAAATATCATAAATATATATCTATGCGGACTCTGTCCCCCCCCGTTCTCATTGGTTTTTTTTTGTAATGAGAACGATGATGTTGACAAATATGCCTGGCGGGGCCAAGAAGAATGATTTGCTTTCAAGGATATATATACATATATATCCTTGTATGTATTTGTCATTAAGGAAAATTGTGTATGTGTGTGTGTGTTTGTGTTGTTTTTTTTTCCTAGATTTCCAGCCGCCTTGCCTCAACCCAAAATTTGGATCTGTAACGACTTCCTGCTTAAGTTCTCAGAGCAGAGGGGAGAGAGAGGAGAGGGTTAAGACCCTAACCGATACTTCGATATGGCCAAAAGGCTTAAGCCCCCAACCAACCCAGTCCGCCAATAGTTTTTGGCCAGAGCCAAATCGACTAATTTCCAAAGTTCTTTATTGCCTGCAACAACGCCCCCTTGAAGAAGGATCCTTCTTTCTGCGCGGGGGGAGGTCCCTTTTTTTGCCTAGCTTCCGGTATTTATACAAATAAAATTGCACAGAAAATGCCCGAAAAACCGAAACCGAAACACAAGTACAAATCAACAGAAAATCGAATCAAGAAGGAGTCGAGGAGACCCCGGGCCCAGGACGTTCATAGCAAAAGTCATTGCCATTTCGGGCTTAGGAGGAAGCCTTTTAAAACTTGGCAATGGCCAAATAGGCAAAGGGGGGGGGATTGGTCTGGAATCCCAGACTAATTTGCCAAAAAAGTTTGCACCGCATATTTTTGTAACCTTCTTCCTGGCTTCTGTGTTTTGTTGTTTTAATTTCTCATTTGGCATTTGATTCCGGGGGAAAAGCAACCCAACCTTACCCGCCCCTTCCCCGTCGAAGGTCAGCACTAATAGCAGGCAAACATTTTCAAGTCAAGGCTTATCGATACGAACGATAAACTATAAATTTGTTCCCCTGTTTTTCCTGGTTGCTAATGCAGACTAGGGGGGAGTACCCCGGACATTCGGGACTCCGGTTCTCCGTTGCTCCTGGACTCTGGAATGTTTTTTAAGCCTTCCGACCATCGGGTTGCTGCTGCTGCTGCTGTTGTCGTTGTCGGCCGACAAAAGTTTTTGCAACGTATTAATTTGGCTAAATTTAACCCGTAATGACTTTAAAAGTAAAATTAATGAGGGTCGATAGTTGGCTTTGGCGCCCCAAACTTTTTGCAACATATGTGGCTGACGTTAAACGGAATTTTAAAAGGGGAAATAGGGGATAGCTTCTCAAATATATATCATATATATATATATAAAAAATAATTTAAAACTATATATTAAATCAGTGCAGAAATTAATATAATATTTTTATTATTTTCCCATTTTTTTTTATTATATTTCTTTGATTTAATACTATTTTTAGAGCTTTTTATAAATGAAATTAATTTTAAATAAATAAATATTTTAACCAACTCAAATTATATACAATAATTTATACAACAAATATTAATTAACTTAATTATTTGTATTTTTTTTAACAGCGCGCTACCCAGGCCGAGAAGGAAGTTAACACACTCAAAGAGCAGCTATCCACCGGCACAAGCGACAACAGCGATAATAGCGAGACTGGTGCAGCAGCCGCAGCAGCGACATCAGCAGGAGCAATCACAGAGAACGAGGAGGAGCAGCAGCAGCTGAATAGCTCCATCGTAGCAGCGGCTTTAACGCTGCAGCAGCAGAACGGCAGCAATCTGCTCGCAAATACAAATACGCCGTCGCCCTCGCCGCCGCTGCTCAGCACCGAGCTGCATCAGCAGCAGCAGCAGCAACAGTTGCAGTTGCAGCAGAGCGGCGGCGTCGTCAGTGGCGCCTGCCTCAATCCGAAGCTCTTCTTCAGCCACGCCCAGCAGATGATGATGGAGGCGGCTGCAGCGGCAGCAGCGGCGGCCATGCAGCAGCAGCAACAATCTCCACTCCACTCGCCGGCCACCGATGTTGCAGGAGCAACAGCTGCAACAGCATCAGCGGCGGCAACCAATATGCCGCCGGCCGAGCAGCCGATAACCAATGAGACCATGGCCAGCAGCCAAAACAGTCATCAGGATTTGCAGCTGGACGAGGATGAGGACGAGGATGAAGAGGAGGAGGAGGAGGAGGAGGATGATGATGAGCCAGAGCAACAGCCTCAACGTGAGCATGAGCCCGAGCAGGATAACGCTGACGATGATGATGATGAGGATGAGGATGAGGAGAATGCATCGATGCAATCGAACCCAGACGATATGGAAACCGAGACCAGAACTGAGCCAAGTGCGACAACGCAGGAGTTGGAACATTTAGGGGACAACAACAAGGAGGAGGCTAATTTAAATGTAACAACAACAACAACAACAACAAACACAACTGATAATAGCAATAATAGTTGTAGTCGCAAGAACACCAAAACAACAACAATGAGAATAATGATCAACAAGTTGGTGTTTTGGCTACCATTAGTGCCGAGGATGATGATTGCGCCAATAACAACAATACCAATACCACCACAACCACCAGCAATAACAACAACAACAGTAATAGCACAAACAACAACAACAACAACAATAATAGTAATAATACTACAACAACAACCAGCAACACAGCCACCAGCAATACCAATACCAATACAAATACAAATAATAATAACAACAACAACAATAATAATACAAATAACAACAATACCAATAACAACAACAACACCAGCAGTGGCAATAGTGAGAAGCGCAAAAAGAAGAATAATAACAACAACAATGGACAGCCAGCTGTTCTATTAGCTGCCAAAGATAAAGAGGTGAGTTTAACAAAAGGTTAAGGGTCACCATAAGTGGGGGTTAATATATATATATTTCTTAAAAAAATATATTATCTTAGTTAACCAGCGGTTAGAAGGAGAGAGCTCTCCTTTTGTAAATAATCCAAGGTTTAGGTAGCCTCCTGTTAAAATTGGGTATACTTGTGCCTCTAAAACAAAATCTAAATGCAGCTCTAAGTAAAATATACTTTTGCACTTAATGGGCACTCTTTAATCCTTAAATTAAGCAACTCGCAACCCCTTTTTCGAACTTCAAACACCACAAAAATGTGCAAAACAAAAAAAAGGAGTAACAAAAATAAAATGCAAAGTTCTCCCCCAGACTTTAAGTGACTTTTTAATTTAATAAACTGTAGCGGACTAAGGTCGAATATCCCTCAGTAAAAAAGGGGATCGCAGCCAAAAACCAAAGAGGAAGACCCAACCCACTGAAGGACAATTACCCGGCGCAATGAAATGTAAAACCGTTAAGATTAGACAAACGTCGCCGCTGGAATGCTGCGAGTGTGTGTGTGTTGTGTTCGGGGAAAACTTGGGGAAAAATCCAAAGAAGGAGCGGGGAATTCCAACCGCAGACGGCGACGCACGACTGACCGAAGACCGAGGACCGACCTCCGTCTGCAGATTCTTGCCACTTGGCCACCTCCCTCCTCTGGCCAGAGCACGCACAATTGAGAAAACACTTGCACAAATAAACAAACCCCCACCCCTTTCTACCACCACCACCACCACCCACTTTTCCGGGCACTTTTCTTGTAATTTTCTAGCCAAACAGAAAAAATGTTGCCCGAGTACGAGCGAGAAACCGAGACCGACCAAAAAAAAAAAAAAGAAAAGGGAAACAAGGCAAACAAATGAGCGGCGGGACTTTTGACTTCTTCTTTACACGCCCAAGACAGCAGCCAAAAGGGATCGCGGGAAAAAAATTCTACAAAAAAAGGAGGAAAATATATATATATATATATATAGGGGGAAAACATAGAGCCTGGGATTTCCAGCCTTTTTCCTGGGGACACAACACAGCAACAAGGGCAACAAAAAGTTAAAGGAAAACTTTTTTTGTTGGTTTTTTTTCGCCACAGACAACACAAGGACAAGGACAAGGACTAAACGGAGGGGGGTGTAAAGTGATATCATTAAAATATTGACAAGACAATTTTTACGCCTACAAATTTGTTGAATGCCTTTGTTTACACAAAGCCTCGGAAATGGGGGGGATCGAAATTTGCCTAAAATAACTTCAAGATTGAGGATTAGATATAGATATTAAGAGGATATTCATTTGTAATTATAATTATATATATTACAAGATATTTTTAGGTTTATTTATATTGAAAATTTGTCTTGCTATTTATATTTTGGTGTTTAATTTATAAAAAAAAGCCCTACAAAGCTTGCAATCTTTTTAATGCCACAAAAACCCTAAAAAGAAACTCCCCTCATTTAAGGTTTCATTTTTCATGATTTTTTGCTTTGTTTTATATTTAAAAACCGCATTGAATGATTGCTTATCGTCCTAGAAAGGGGGCTTCCTTCATCATCAACCCTAAATAAGATATAGAAGCTAAAGCTCTTCGCCCAAGTGCTTCGTGTGGCTTTTTGTGAAGATGCTGCTGGGGTTCTGGGTGTCGTCTGCAGCATATTTGCCTTGCATTTCAGCATCAATCATTATCATTTGCCATTAAGTGCAGCAGCAGCAGCAGCCGCAGTAGCAGCTTCCTCCATTAGCAACCCCCAAGGTGTTGCAAGAAGGAGAAGCGCATTTCTTTAATGTTTTATCACTTCACTTCACCACCTAACCCAGAGCCAGTAACAGGGGTGTAGTTACAGGGGGGGTTTAAATGGGAATTTTTTACATTTTTTTTTTTTGGTTTTTTGTCATTATTTGAAATCCATTAAATGCTATTTTTCCCTCCACCCAAGACCCAAGCTCATTAGTTTGATTACTGGCGCCCAACAGCCCCCTTCAGACCTCTTGGAAACCCCCCTCGCCCCCCAAAAAAAAAAACAGCTGTGATAAATGCACTCGCCTGACAACTAAATCACTTATGTGCCGCCGCCACACTGGGTGTGCGTGTGTAGATTCAGATTTATCTGTTACACATGTTCATAAATATGCGACAATATTTTCTGTGTTGTGTCCTCTCAGAGGGGGGACAGCAGCCAAAGATGATCGACAGGAATATGAGGCGGCAGGCGGAAAATTACAGTCTGACCAGCATAGGACAAGTCAAAGCTAGAGTGTCCTTGAATAATATATTATTTGAAATCAAGGAAATGTGTAAAATGAAGTTAAATTAGTACACTTCATTTAAAAATTCCAGAAGTAAAAAATATTCCCCGGCATCGAGGGCCCTCTGTAGAAAAATCTTTGCCCAGAAATCATGTTAAATGGAATTGCAACAGTTGTTTGTTGTTAGAATCCAGAGTGCAACACACACACAGCTCCTTGCCGCCAGTTTTTGTGCGTTTGTTTTGGCTATGAGGCATGTGTTTATTTTTTCGCAGAAGTGCATTTTTATAGACAAAGTGCTTTGGGCCGTCGCGTTTTCCAAAAATAAAACGCGCAATACAGCACAAAAAAAAAAAACAAAAAAAAAATAGCAAACATAAAAACAAAAAAAAAAAAAAGAATCGAAAAGAAAGCAAAAATTAAACGCTTCTTGACAGCGCAAACAAATGAACAACAAATTAGTAGCCCAGCTATAGAGCAGCTTCCGCTTCGATTTTGCTTTTTTTGTTTTTGTTGCTAATACTAGACAGCAGCAGCAGTTCTTCTCAAACAAAACGACACGTTCTAAATGCTTATTTTAATATTTTTTTTTATCACGCCGCAAACAAAAACAAACCACAATGTATTTATTAAATAACAAAAAATTCAACTTGATTTGGTTTCTTTTTTATCCACCGGAATATGATATGTAAGGGTGTGTGCATATATATTTATAGAATTTCTTTATCGACACATTTCCACATATTTTGTGCATAAACAACGAAACAAAAACCACACAAAGAACCAAATCAATTTTTTATGACCTTTGTTTTGTGGCTAGATTTAGTTGTTTATCCTAACACTATAGAGACCAACAAAAAAATAAAAATATATATATATGGGTTTATATATACGTATGTATATCTGATTAGCAGGCACATATATTTACGAGCCATTAGGGGGAAATTCATTGATAAGTTTCAACGATATGGGAAATGTTGTTAAACCATTAAATTCCTTTGAAATTAATTGACTTTTTAAATGGGAATTAAAATAGGAATTTATAGAAACTTAAATATAATTAATATATAATTTAAATATATATTTATAATTATTTGTGCTTAATTTTGGAAACCTTTTTTGTTGATAAGGAAACCCGATTATTGAGCACCCGCATCTCTCTATCTATCTCTCTCCCCTCTCTGTGTGTGTTAGCTCCCTGATAGATGAATGGGAATCGTTATAATAATAATCATTATAATTATTCGATTTAGGCTTATCATCGCGTGACTTGTTGGGTGCCAAAGCTAAAGCCAAAAAAAAAAAAAAAAAACAAATTAATAGCATTAATGCTCGACTTTTAATTGGGGAATTGGGGACCCAAACAGACCGACGACGACGACGACCTGCGTCAGAGGCAAAACCCCGGGGCAGCCACTACATAGAATTATGAAAGGGTTATACATTTATGTTAAATATATATTTTGAAAACCAAATATTTAGATACACGCTCCGTACCGAAAGACAATGGCTACAAAAAAAGTGTTATTTTTAAATGCAAATCAAGCGGAAAATCCATCTAACGCAAACTGCTTGCTTCTAAAATTAAAATCAACTGTTTAAACAATGAGAAAAAAAAAATAGAAAAAATATACAAAATAAAGATCGATTCCCAGTGTCACAATTTTCTCTCTCTCCCTCTCAGTTCTATTGCTTTCGTAATCTTTCAAAAACGAGCTTCAATTATTTTAGATTTTTGCTATTAATTTGAATCTCATTATGATTAAAATTTGTTTATTTTGCCGCTGCTGATGATGATGGGGAGCCAAAAATTATTGGCGATTATTCGAATTTAGTATGAGTTATGCCAATCGAAGCAAAAGTTTGACTCGGTGCCGGTCCAAAAAAATAATAATAATAATGAGACGACGTCGGGTGAGAATTTATGGAAAATTTGAAAATTTTACAGGGGGATTTTTCGTCTGGACAAATACTACAAATAATAATAATAATGTACAAATACAGGCCTCACAATTGCAATTATTCAATTCAAATCAATCAGCACACACAAATACCACTTGGATCTGGAACTATATGGTATATATATATATATATATATATATATATATATATCGCTGGAGACATTGAGCTTAGTTAGGACAAGCCTGCAATGATTGCTGACTCTCTGCTGTGTTGTGCTTATCATCATCGTATCGTTGCTACTATTTGTATTGCTGCTTAAAGTGAAAAAAAAAATAATACACTACACACACTACACCCACACACACACATCCCCTAGTCATCCACCAATTGCGGATAAATTCAATTTATTTATCGCATATGGATTCTGATCGGCGAGAGCAGTCCAGCCATAGATTATATCGCTATCTGTGTTGTGCCTCTCTGTCTTCTGCCTCTCGGACAGAACTGATTGTTGCTTTGCTGCTTTGATGCTTTGCTGCTTTGCTGCTTTGATGCTTCTGCTTCTGCTTAGTATAGCTTTGTTGTTTGCTCTCGAAATGGGTAAATGTGTGATTTTGATTTTTTTAAATTGATTATTTCCTTATTTTCGTTGGCCAGTGGCTTTTGTTGTTGCGTGAGCTAGTTCAGTTCAATTTGGAATTTAAATTCATTCCGTAGTATAGTCATAGCTATAGTGTAGTGCCTGGTTGCATCAGCCATTAAATGCCTTGATTGAGGCTGAGCTGATGTTTAGCACTTTTCCAAATGGGTAAAATTCTATAAAGACTTCAAATTCAACAGAGTTTTGGCTTCAGTTTTCATTGATATATATCATAATTAATTCAGAAAAAATAATTATTATTAAGCTTATATTTTTTGTTTTTTTTTTCTAAGAACAATTATTTTCGAAAGCTTTATTTTTGTAGCAACTTTCCACCTCATTAAGCGAAAAATCTAATGAAAAATAATGAACATGCACATTGGGCTAACATCTAATTGGAGGCCATTAAAATGGTGACAAGTCGAAAATGCAATTGGCATGGCAAAAAAAAAAAATTTAAGAGGGAAAACCAAAAAAAAAATCCGCTTGATTTATGGCCAACAAATAATCAGCCGAAGAGTAGGTGGGCTGCTTTCTAAATGAAAAATCTGCCAAGTCTTGGCCCAAAGACTTGTAGCCATCAATTTCATAGATATATATACTATATATACTATATATATATATTTGTACTGCACACACACTTTCTGGCAATTTGAAAATTGTCAATTTCGATTCCACATCTCGCACCTCTGAGGGGAACTCAATTACAGGCATGAACGGAAATTTAGCATTTCAATTAGCAAAAGGAGCTGCCGGAGACGACGATGTCGATAAATCAAATGGAATTTATTTCTATATCTATTTTTTTTTTTTTATTAATTTACCATTAAATTGAGTTGAAGTTGAAGTTGAAGCTGAGACAACCCATTGGCAACGTGTTGCTGTCCGGCAATTAATTAAGTTTGCATTTGAATTTATTATCTTGCAGATACTGAGATACTTTTTTGCTGTTTTTTTTTTTGTATATATACAATATATACTTTTTAGCAGTCATGGCTTAAGTCGGTGTGTGTTGCTGATGTTTGATTAGCCTCCGTCGGCGTTTTTGTTTGCTAACCTTCAGCAATGTTTGTACGTGTGACAGTCCAAAGCGATTATTATGATAGATTAGCTAAGAAGAAAAACTTTGAAATAAAAAAATACAAACGCGCTCTTGAAGCGATTAAATCAGCACACTGCCACAAAAAAAAAACCAGAACTAAACAATTGAATTTTAATTAAAAGTCACATTGCTTTCAAGAGGGGAAATGGGTTCAAATAAAGCTGGAAATTACAGGGAATTTGTTGTACTAGCAAAAGCAAGTCTTAAAATTCCATAAAATATCAAGAAACCAACTTAAACTGTGGCTTCTTTTTCTTCTTATTTAAATTCCCCCCAAGAAAAAATTAAGTCTTGCAATTAACTAGTTCATTGATTTCAAATTAAAAATGTAAAAAAAAAAACACCCCTGGATGAAATGCCATAAAACCTTAACTTAAATATGTCTGCATTTAAGTTATTTTCTGTTCCTTTTAATTTTACATTTCCCTGTTTTTGGTGCCATCAAACGCAGGTCTCTCAGTTCCTTTCCCCTCCAATTTTGGACAATTAAAAAAGGCTAAGCGTAAAAATCGTTCAATTTTTCCGGGCAGCGGTAAATGGCCGGGACTTTAATTAGTTTGCCATGCTGTCGCTTCAATTTTGATGCAAGTTAACCGCAACGTCGCGACATCTCTGCTCATTCTCCTCTCTTCAAATGTGTCTATATAGAGTCTATATAGTATATCTTCAACGCCATCGCCAACGTCTCTGTCTCCATCTCCATCTCCATCTCCATCGCCGTCGTCGAGGCTTTCGTTTTCGTCATCGCCATCATCATCCGCATCCGAGAAATCTCCAACTCAACGCAAATTAAGCGTCGTCAAAATAATTGCCGTGGCTCGGTCAAAATGCGACCGCAGACGCACAGTGGGCGTGTTGGGGTTAATTTTAAATTCTCAGCCAGCCAGCAGCTAAAACAAATTAGTAACACATCGCTTTTCCGGGTTGCTTTTGGTTGTATTTAATTCATTTAAAGAATACAAATTAATTTCCTAGTTTAACTCATAATTTTTCAGACATTTTAAATGGTTTGTTTTTATTTAAAATAATTTTAAAAAATTAATTTAAGTTTACTTTCTCGTTTTGTTGTTACTTTGCCAACATGAACCCACTGTTTGCTTTAAGCCAAAAACCTAAACCTCCTCCACCTCCTCGAAGGGTAATTAAAATAAGCTGGCCATATCTTTCTTTTTCTCTCTTCTTTTTTTTCTTAGTTTTCCCGAAGGGGGGAAAATTCAATGGGGGGGTGGGCTTTTTATGCATTTCCAGTGGCATTTAATAGAAATGAAATTGTCATCAAACGAAGATTGAGTTCTCGAAGGCGAGTTAATCGATGCACAGACACAGCCCTCCAATGATGATGATGATGGAGGCTGGAATTCAATTAGAAGTTGACGCTGATGTCCAAATCAAATTAGTGTCCCTGCCCTGCCCCAGCTCTAGAAAATCCTTAATTTTCGTACAAGTTCCTTTGGAGAATTTGCAGCAGTGTAGAAGAGAACTCAGCTACCTGCCTTAAACCCTCACACATACAACATATATTCCGGGTTATCCTGCGAAAAGGACAACGGCAAGCGGAAGGAAGTTGAAACCATTAGAAACTGCCAAAACTCCCAGTTGGAAAAAAATTTCATATTTTTATACAAAAAAAAAAATGGGAAAAAAACAAAGGCAAGTGGCACAGGGAAAACAATGACAGACCAGCAGGAGTAGCAGGAGCAGGATCATCATCAGACAGGACGCGAGGACTTGCCATTCGAGCCTTACGAATGTTTGCTCGAGAGATGTTGATTGGCATTCGCTGTGGTAAAGGGGTTAAGGGGTCGAATCTGGATCTGAATCCTGAGTCCAGCTCACCCTCTCTCTCTCTCTAGTCAGGACTCATAAATTATTGTCTAGACTATGATTTTAACGTTTTTTGATTATGAAACCGAGAGAGAAAGAGGAAGACCAGCCAAAACCCGCAATATATATATAAAATAACCTTTTTTTGTGTTTTTTTTTATTTTTGGGTTTTTTGTTTTGTATTTTTTATTTGTGTTCAGAATTTTTTTCTGTGGGTTGTGCAGATATCATATCAATAAGCAAAGGGATTAGACATGTGACTGAGTTATGCCCGGAGTCAGAGAGTCGAGTGCTTATCTGTAAGGGAAATATATATATAAATATGTACAAAAAAATAACATGACACAAACAAAAAGGAAATTTTGAAACAAAATTTGCCAGGTTCCTTCCCTTTATTTATTTGTATTTTTTTTTGGGAGGATGAGAGAAAGCCAGACAATTATTAAGCAAAAGTTTAACGAATTAGAAATAAAAGTGGAACGGGGAAAAATATATACAAAATATATATATATATATCTATAGATATGTCTGGGGTTTGGCAAAGGGTTGGCTTCCTAGACAATAAAATCGAAACATAAATCGAAAATTGTAAAATTGTAAAATTCTAATAAGAAAATACTCGCGGGAGGAGGCAAGATTTTCACCGCTTTTGAGTGATCGGGAGGGGGGTGAGAGTGGGGAAGAGGGAATCCTGGGAATTGTAAAGCTGTCAAATTTTAATTACAAAACTTTATAATCCAAAAAATACAACAACAACAACAACAGCAGCTAGAGAGAGACAGCAAAAGACAGAGAGAAAGAGACTCGAAGGAAGCCCAAGGAACGAGTTGTGAATTGCGTGCCCCAAGGGGGTCCTCGTTCCCCCCCACAAATAACCCCCCATTCTTACAATCCCCCCCCCGCGAATCAATTCAATAACTCTGTCTGTCTGTGTGTGTGTGCGTGTGTGCGTAATGACTGAATGACTGTTTGACTGACTAACTGACAAAAAAGCTTTACCCCACCGCCGCCATCCCCGACGCTACGTTTTTCGTGCTTCTCTCTCCCCCCAGGAAAAACTTCAACTTGCAAAATGTTTGATTTATGCCTTTGAATTGTTGTAAATTGCTCCTCTCCGCTGCTTGCCCCCCTCTCTCCCTACCATTTAAATTTTCCAACCCCTTTTCCTTAAATGGCCCGCAGCAATTGACAAATAATGCAAAAATTCTGGCGAAATTACCTGCGATTTGAGGTCTTTAAGTTGATGAATTGTCTGTCAGTGAGGCGATTGAATGAGGGAGAGATTGAATGAATTGAGGGAATGACTGAAAAAAAGTTAGGGAATCAATAAAATCATGGAAAGGGTAAAGGAATTAGACTATTGACTGAGAGAATAAGTGGGTTAAATATTAAAGTTCCGAAATAAATGTATAATATCAACTAGGGTAAGAGTTGCTAATTACATAATTAAAATAAAGTCAGGAATTATTTAAGGAATGAATAAAATATATATATAAAAAAATATCTAAAAAAGAAAGCTAAGAATAAATAATTTAATTAGGAAAATCATAATCAAATCACAAAATCAAATGCATAAAAAGAAAAAAAAATACTTTCAAATATAAAAACATGAATTTTAAATAAATAAACATTTAAATTGAAATAAAAAAGATGTAATAATTAATTGAAAACAATTTAATATCAGTATATTTTACATCATTTAAGAGCATCTTCTTCATATGTGACCCCTTTCAGGCTTGTGTCTTTGTTTCATTTTTTGTTTGGTGTGTTTGTTGTTTCTGGCTTTCTTCGCCTTTTTTATTTTGCTTTCTTTGCTTTTGTTTACTTTTTATTTCTGTATTATTTTTGCCTTCACTTCTTTGTTATCTTTTGTTGCAAATTGCCAACTTGGGCATTGCCTGGGTTGCATACAAACAAAAATAAAAAAATAAAAGAAATGCAACAGCCGCCAGTAAAACAAAAGCCTTGGCCTGGCCTGGGCGTCAAAGCTCTGGGGTGCACTTGGCAGACTTTAAAGCGGAGCTCTGGCCCCCTCCTTCTTCTTCACTTTCTCCTCCTCCTGCTCCTTCACCGCCTTCTTCCCTTATCACACCCCCGCCTTCATGGCATCCTTGTTCCCGCATCGCCCGCGAGCTACTCCTTTGCCAGAAAAACACTTGAAACAATCAAAAATCAATGACAAGCAGCAGTAAAGCAGCAAAATAATAAAACAAGCGAAAGATATTGCACTGCGAGAAATTAAAGTATATATATATATTAAATATATGGAATATAAATTATCATAAATTAAATATTTATTTGATTTAAAATTTGTAATATTTAATATTATATTTTCTGGCTTAATTAATTATAAACCATTTTCCTCTCTGTGCATTATCACATAAAATCCAGCAAGGAAAATATAAAATAAAAAAAAAAACAACAACATTTGACGACATTGAGACGAAGCTGAGGCTTCTTTCCCTCACCCCCACCTTCCCCCGCTCCCTTGGCCAATGTGTTGCCTTTTACTCATTTGTCTTTTGGCTTTTTGGAAATTAACAACAGAGAGTCAACCCCCTTTTAGAGTCAGCCTCAGCCCCCCATCTCCTGGTCCGCCTCTGGGCTGCCTTGGCAAAAGTTACCCCTTTTTATATATATATATATATATATATGCGCTATCTCTATCCATCAACGCTCCACTCAGCTCCCCTTCCCCCCTCGCGTCAGTCATATATATATTTTAAAATTTTTATGCCCGAATGAATTTTAATTCCTTTGACGGTTTTTGCCTTTGCCATTGGCAGCTGACGGCCTAAAGTCTGCAGGATACAAGAAAAAAAAAAACAACAGGAAAACAAAAAAACAAAAATAAAACAAGCAGAATTATTTTATAAGCAAAACCCTGAAGAGCTTCTCCTCTGAGCGAGTGTGTGTGTGGGGGGTGTGGGTGTGTGTCTTTGATTGCTTATTGTTAATTTGTATTTGTAGATTGGT
Organism: Drosophila birchii; assembly: GCA_035046345.1. NCBI lineage: Eukaryota > Metazoa > Arthropoda > Insecta > Diptera > Drosophilidae > Drosophila > Drosophila birchii. The sequence goes on along the minus strand of JAWNOA010000043.1, from coordinate 5,935,972 downwards.
GTCTCTGTGTGTGTGTGTGTGTGTGTGTGAAGCTGCTGCTCGCTGATTAAACCCTTTTTTTACACCCCCAACCCCCATGAGGAGCTGGGAAAACCCTCTTTGCCGTTGCCTTTGCCTTGGCCTCATGTGGAATATAAACACAGAAAGAAATATTTATATATAAAATTAGGAAACTAAAATAAATTGATGAGGGAAATTAAATTAAAATAAAATTGAATAAGTTGAAAAATTTATGTTTGAATATTTATGCAATGAAATAAAATTAATTTATAAATTTTTTTCTACAAAAATCGAATATATTTTGAAATAAAAAAAACTTGAGTAGTTTTCATTAGCTTTTCATTGGCTTCTAATTTTTTTGTTATTGAATTTTTTTTATCTTCTCCTCTAAAATTTCTCTCACTGTACAAATGACAAGAAAGGCAGCAATAGCACTGGCATTGCCTTAATTCCTTTTGGCATTTTATGCTTCCATCTTCATCTGCTAACCAAAACTCCTCACGCGCTTCATGTCTTTTGCCTTCGAGTGTTTGTTATTGTTGTTTCTATATACATATATATATATATATATATAGAAACAAATATAAAATACACATATATCGACTGCTTTGTCAATTGTTATGCAAAAAAGGGTAAGATTCCCTTGGCTGCTTTGGCAATTTTGTTAATTACAAATCGTTTGCTTCCCCCCCCAGTCTTTAATCATAATTTTTGCGTGTGTTCCATTTGGGAAAAATTATTAGTGAGGGATTCCCCCCCTCACCCCCTTGTCGGCATCAGAGTATCCTTTTGTCCAGCTTTGGTCCTGGGGAAAAATGTAAATTTTCATAATTTTTGAGCAACACACAACCACGCCAGCTAGACCAACGTTCGAAAGTATTTGTTATAGTTTGTTTGATTGCTGTTAGATGCTATACCCAGGACTACATCCAGGACTCAACACACACACACCCATCGCAGCAGCAGCAGCCTCATCAACCACAGAAGAGTTGCAGAAAGTTTCTACTTTTCAACCCTTGAAAATGAAAATGATTTCTGCTGTCTCTCAGTGGGTGTGTGTAGGCGGTGTGTGTGTGTGTTTGTGTGTGTGCTTCCTTCATCCAAAAATTTGATTTATCGTTTTAATATTTCTTTCATTTTTCGGTCGGCTTTCGGCGTAAAATACTCGAAAAGTCCAAAATACTCGCCGAACCAAAAATCGAAATGACAGTTTTTCCTAGTCCTTCGCTTTTCCCCCCTCAAAAATGTTCTGGCATTAATTTGCATACGAAAAAGGGAACCCAATGGCATTGTTGCCAAACTTCCAAAATCAACCTTCATTTACGTTTACTAATTAAGTTTTGTGGATATAAATAAATATACTTTTGGGGTATTTATCGCCTTGAGAACTTTAGTTTTTAGTTTATTTATTGGGTGCTTACTTGTGAGGGGTTTTAAGTGTGATTAGTTTTCTAATTTCTGAACTTATCTTGATAATTTTTAATAAATTAAAACATGGTTTACTGGCTGACATCAAAATTAATAAATTCATTTAAAAACATTAAGTGCTTTTAAACAAATATTTTCATAAAATTCTGAATAATATTTAACTTTTAACTGAAAACTTGCTGAGAAAATTAATTAACCATTTCCTTGAATTTAAAAATCCTTTAAAAATATTTGAATGTCTTAAAATTAAAGTACAGTTGCCAACATGTGTGTGTCTTGAGGAAAAACCATTCCCTTGGCACCCCCCAACTTGTGCGCTAATTACGTTTATTTAAGAAAAGCTGCGAAAATTCTCGTTTTTTTTTGGAAAATGAAGCAAGGCAAGGGGTTGCTTGGGCTTTGGATTGTCTGGCAATTAGAAGCCACCCTTCACGACTGCCTTACCGCACCCATAAGATTTTTATGCAATTAATTTGAGTCGTTTGTCGTCTTGTCATGTCTTTTGCCCCATCTACCAACCTCCTCCTCCTCCTCCTGCTCTCCCCCTCGTATGCTAATGAAAAATCGAACACGCATGCCGGCAATTTCCCAACCCTTCTTGACATGTGTGTGTGGGTTGGGTGGTGTCCCGGATCCTGTATCCCCTTTGGCTGGAGGGGTCCTTTGATTGATAATAGAATTAACTGGCGGCTCTCGGCGGCTGTTTTGCATTTTTCGGCATGCCACACACGCAACACATGCGTTGATGCTTTTTTAATGCCAATTATGTTGTTACTGCTATTGTTGTTGTTGGGAGCATTGTTTATGGCCAATAATCATCAGTGAGTTTTGTGCCCATCCACAATTATTGATAAAATAGACACGTGAAGTTTACCTTTCGGTGTTCCCATGTTGATGAAATTATTGTTTATGCCCCATGTTCATCGGCACAAATAACGCAATGACACGCAAATTTGTTATTAGAATTATGTTTTGAATTTTTGTCTATATAATTTGCATATGGGTTAAGGGGATACCGCGCTCGATATTTGTTATAAAGGGTTTTAGGTGGGGAGCATGCATAGATTTTTTCTATATATATGATAGTTAATTATAATTATTTAGTAATATTTATATTGATTTGACATTTGTAAATCTTAAAGAGCAGAAAAGTAACTTTAAGGATCAATCAGAAAAAGGTTTCAAAAATGAATGGTTTGATCAAACTTTCTAAACATAAACTTAGGGATAAAGAAAAGGCTAAAGAAAACCCCGCAAAAGCCAAACTTTTCCCCTCAAAAGTAATAAGAAAATGTACATAAAAGGAAAACCAACATATTTCCTAATCAAAATCAATCGATATGAAAAAGGGAATTTTAAGGTAAAACTTTTACTTGGCATCTTGGCTTGGCGTCAATTAAAAACCGCGCCATAAAATTAATTTTAATCACATAATAAGAGATACACACACACGTGTGTGTACCTGGGCTGTCATTAAAAAATTTCGTTGCATGCCACACGGCGGCAGAGCTGCCGAAAAACTTTATCTTGTCAACTTTGTAAGGGGTGGTGTGTGTGTGTGTGTCGACGCACTTAAGAAAAATTCCCTTGTCAAATTTGCCAATTATCATATTTTCATCAAACAAACAAAGTTCCCAAACCCAAAGGCATGGGGGAAGAAAGAGGGGATGCTGATGATGGTACCTTTGGGGGTGGTGGTGGGATTGGGCTCTCCTTGCCACCTGGGTTGGGGAGTAATCACATGTGTGTGTGTGTGCCAGGAGCAGCAGCATCAGGCCTCAGCCAAGCCGACATTGACGTCGTTGTTAATTTTATTAAAAATTATTTTATAACTCTCTGAGAACTTTTACAGCCACGAGCTTAACATGAATATATGTATATATATATATCATATATGCCCAGTGGGGTATATTTATATACATATATATATCGATTTTTGTATTACATTTTAAGCAAATACTTACATGATTATAAAGTAAACTAAGCTTAAAACGTTAAAAATGCCTAAGAAAAAATATGAAAAAATTTATAACTCATTATTTCTTCATTTAATTTTACAGATTAAAGCACTTATGGAGGAACTGCAGCGCCTGCAGGCCCTGGAACAGACGCATCTGGTGCAGATCCAGCGACTGGAGGAGCATCTGGAGGTCAAGCGTCAGCATATTATACGACTGGAGGCCCGCTTGGATAAGCATCAGATCAATGAGGCCCTGGCGGAGGCCACCGCCTTGGCAGCCGTTACCGCTGCCGCTGTTGCCGCTGCCAACAACAACAACAACAATAATAACAATAGTCAGAGCAGTGATCATAATAAGCTAAATGCCGGCGCCACCAAGGCCGTAACAGCATCCTCTAGTGATCCGGCGGAGAGTAGCGGCAAGGTCGCCGATGAGGAGGAGGAGGAGGACGACGAGGCCATGTTGGTGGATGCCTGCGCAGTGGTGAAGGCGGAGGAGAAGGTGAAGCCGGAAGAGCGACAGCGGCGTATGGACGATGACGAGGATGAAGAGGATGAGGAGGATCAAATAAGCGAGGAACGGGCTGCTGATCGAAGGATTGCCAGCGATAGCAACGAGATCAAAATCGAAAAGGAACAGCAGTGAGTAGTCATTGATTTTTTGATTTTTTTTTTAATTTAATTTTATTAATTATTTGATTTATTTGTTTTTTTTTTTATAGCAGCCCTCTGGACCTCAACGTGCTCAGTCCGCAGTCGGCGATTGCCGCTGCCGCCGCCGCAGCCGCTGCCGCCGCCTGTGCCAATGACCCCAACAAATTCCAGGAGCTGCTCATGGAGCGGACCAAGGCCCTGGCTGCCGAGGCGCTCAAGAATGGCGCCAGCGATGCCGTCAATGCCATTAGCGAAGGTGAGTCCCAAGACTCAAATATCAAGACAGCCATCAAGCTCATTATTTAACAAAGGGTGGATCAATAATGACAAAAATTGTAGAAAAATTACCACCAGGATACAATTTAAATAAATAGTTTCAATAATTTATGCAAACATAAAGGTCTAAAATATATTTAGACATTTTAAATGAAATTCAAATCAATTCAATTTCAAGTAAAAAATATATCTCTTCCTTTGAGTCTGAAATAAGGCCACAAATGCAGTTGAAAACAAAAACTAAAAATTCAAAATTGCTATTAAAATTGCCTATAAAAAAGTCTCATAAAAACTATATAAAAATCTTTATTAATATCTACTTCATAATACATTTAAAATTTATTCTAAATCTCTAAAAAATCTCTTAAAAATCTTTATAAAAATTCTTTATAAGAAATCTTTGTTTAAAAATCCAAACAAAATGCCAACAAATCCCCTTATTGATCCACCCTATATTTGACTATATACTTCCGGTCCTTCTTCGCTGATTTCTTGGCTTTATCAAATCGTCTTTGATTTGAAACCGACACGCGCTGGCTTTGCATTTATTGTTTTCTCTTTTTTTTATGGTTTATTGAGAGAGCGATAAACCCGGCAAAGAAGAAGGTTATATATATATCGCATATATGTATATGTATATGTAGCAGAAATCAGAAATCAGCAAAGAGGAGACTTGGACTTGGCGCCAGATTTTATGGCCTGAAGACGCGGCAAGAATGCTTTTATTTCCACAATACTCTTTCCTTCTTTATTTATTTTTTTATTTTGTTTTTTTTTTTTGCTGTGGCTAAATATTTGCATTCCGGTCATTATTATCAATCATTATCATTATAATATAACCAAGATCATTGTTGCTGTTATTGTTGTTGATGTTGTTAATCGTTGTTGTTGAGTTCTGCATGCGTGTTTATCTATAGCAGAAAGAACTTCTTCCACCACCACCGCTCTTAAAAAAATCTTTTATCTATATATATACATATGGAATATGATATAAAAACTATATATTTGTTATTTTGTTGCACTTACAAAATTGGCGAGCAAACGAAAAAAAAAAAACTGATAAATGACAAAGAAAGTTTTCGATTAATTTTTGGCGTTTTGTTCCCTGGATGTGTTGTTGTTATATATATATACATATATAAAAAAAAAAAACAAAACAGAAACAAAACAAAAATACAAAACAACAAAACAAATAGAGCCCCCAAATATTTGTTTTCGTTGGTTATCCCTCCGCAGAGAACAACCCCCAGAAATCGGAAGTTATACCTGAAGTTATCGATGAACCCATTGAAGCCACTAAAATGGCAACCAAAATGGAGCTACCCGATGATGATGATGATGAAGTTGATGATGAACCGCAACCGGAAACGGAAACGGAAACCGTAACCGAAACTGAAACCGAATCAGAAATATTGCTGCAGGAGCAGCTGGTCAATAGCTATTGGCGTCGCGGCTTCGATACATCGCCTCCGGGGAGCAAAACGCCAACAATTTATCAAAACCTTAGACCCGTTGATCCTCAGCAGCAATTATTGTTGCCGCCACCACCGCCTCCGCCGCCACTGCCTACCATGGCCACAACGGCGTCTCTACCGCCTACCAACCACCAGCAACAACAATCACATCTCTTTAATAACCCACAACAACAACAACAACAACAAACGCAACAGCAACATGGACCCTCGTCCACCGCCTTGCTTAGCCAACTGGTTAACTCAACATTTTCCAATTCCAACACCAACTCAACCACCACCTCCTCCTTATCCTCCTCTCGCACAGATGCCCACCAACACCAAAGGGAACGTGAACGTGAACGGGAGCATCATTTACACAGCAACAGCAGCAGCGGGAATAGCAGCTCATCGAACCACCATCATTCGCATTCTCACCAGCAGCAGCAGCAGCATCATCAGACAGATGGACTGAACCACCATCATGGCCTCAATCATCATCTGCAGCATGCTGCCGGTTTGCTTCATCCATCGGCGGCAGCTCATCATCACTTGCACCAGCATCAGGAGTCCAGCTCGAACTCGAGTGCCACCAGCACACCCACCGCTGTCGGAGCCGGTGGAGCCGGATCAGCAGTAACTGCATCGTCAGGATCCGGAGGATCGCTATCGGGAGCCGCTGGAAACGCCTTGAATGGCAGCAACAAATCGTTGGGCGAGGATGCCACCACAAATGGTTTGGCTGCCGCTGCCATGGCCGCCCATGCCCAGCATGCGGCAGCCGCTGCTGTTATGGGTCCTGGATTTTTACCAGGTCTACCGTCTGCCTTTCAATTCGCTGCCGCCGCCCAGGTGGCCGCCGGTGGCGGTGATGTTGTCGGTCGCGGACATTATCGTTTTGCGGATGCGGAACTGCAATTGCCACCGGGTGCCTCAATGGCCGGTCGCTTGGGTGAATCATTGATACCCAAGGGTGATCCCATGGAGGCCAAGCTGCAAGAGATGCTGCGCTACAATATGGACAAATATGCCAATCAGGCACTGGATACCCTTCACATTTCCCGACGCGTTCGAGAGTTGCTCTCCGTGCATAACATTGGCCAGCGGCTATTTGCCAAATATATTCTGGGTCTGTCCCAGGGCACCGTCTCCGAGCTGCTAAGCAAGCCAAAGCCATGGGATAAGCTGACGGAGAAGGGAAGGGATAGTTATCGGAAGATGCATGCCTGGGCGTGTGATGATAATGCCGTGATGCTGCTCAAATCCCTGATACCCAAGAAAGGTGAGTGTTTTTCAATTGAATGTTATTATACATTTTTATATAAATTTTAGGTTAAATTTCATTTGTTTAAAAACCATTTCTTTTTTTTGAGAATATTCGAAATCCTTTTAAAACCCATGCACAAAAGTAGGCTACAAGTAAAATTGCGATTTGAAGTTATCGAAATGTGTTGGCGAGTCCTTCAATTCGAACTTCAAACGAGGTCCTGCCAGCTTCTTTTTCTCTCTTTCTCTGTGGAAAAATGTTCTCTTTATTTTTATTATTTTTGTTTTTTTGTTTTTGTTGCTTCGTCTTTTTGCGTTTTTCATTTCGTTTGGCCGCCGGCCAAAACATTAAATTGTGAAATTTTAATTATTTTTGATTTTTGCGTATAATCAACGTGCCAACAGCACTGCGAGGCGGCGGCGACAAACTTGACGACGCTGCCCAGGGGCTGGCCAAGAGGGGGGGGAGTAGGTGCCAGGAAGGGGAGGAGGAGGTTGCAGAGACATTTTTGCGGTGCAGTTGGAGCGGCCATTTGCCTGTCGCCATAAATTTCGGCAAATTCGCACATTAGGCGTGAAAATGAACAGGAATTCGTTTCATTCTGTCGCGTTTTTATCTCTATTTCTTTTTTTTTTTATTTACAAATTTTTGCATTTTGTTAACTGAATTTAAGAGAGAGAGAATATATTTATATAAAGTATATTTTAGTTTAAAGAATTATTCTGAACAACTTGTTTTATTCCTGTTGCCTGGGTTTCCCCCCGTTTTAATATTGATTAGTCATCAATTCAAATGGGTAAAAAGGAAACTTTGGAAAAGCGTTGCTCCCTCCGGGAAATATGTCAATGCAAAAGTATGTTTAAAATGTGCTAAGCACGCATTGCACCCCCCCAACCCCCAATCCCCCCTGCTATGTGTGTGTCTGGTCTAAGTGCATGCAAATGTTGACAATTAATTTATGACGATTACTCATGGCAGCTAAACTAACTGTGACTGTTTATAGAGGGTAAGAGGAGACGGAGGAGGAGGGGAGAGGAAGAAAGAGGTGCAGAAGGATAGCAGGAGCAAGTAGGAGGCAGGACACAGGACGAGCGCAGGCAAGGACGTAGGTACTGAGAGCTCTAGCAGGGGTTAAAGTGCATTTAAGTTTATTTTTATTTCTTCGATTTAAAAGCTAAACACAATTAATCAATAATTTTAAATAAATAAATACATGAAAATTAAGATTTATACAATTTAAAAATTATTTAGCATTATATTCATCTCTTTTCTATTATATTTTATTAAAAACGGTAAAGAAATCTTAACTAAAAATGTAATAATTAATTAAGCTAATTAATTAAGCTTCAAAAAAATTGGTTTTAAAATTTTCTAAAATATTTCCCTTCACTTTTCTTAGTAAAAAACAATTTTTTTGTTGGTAAAACGTGAAAAAATTAACAACTGAATAAACGAATCAAGTTAAAGCATTAAATAATAGAAATGCAAATTTTTTAGAATTCTTTTTGTCCTTTAAAAAATATATATTTTTTTATATTTTGTCTAAAAGATAAAAACAAGCTAATAATTAAATTAAATTAAATTAACAATTAAGCTATCCAAAGGTCCTATCCAATAATAGATTGATATATTTATTGTAATCCCCCTATTTTTTTTTTTGCCTTGTGACAACTAATTTCTGCATTCAACCCCCTTTGGTGAAAAAGCACCCCTCCCTGCCACCTGTCCCCACCTGTGGTAGGAAACTCAGGTAGCTCAGGTTAACAATACTTTGAAGTCATTGTGGCAAAAGTTAACCCAGGATGCGCGTCAATGAATTTTGAATTGTAATTGTTTAAAGCGCGCTATATAAAATCAGGAGGCAGAGGCTTAGAAGGGGTCTGCCAGAAGGGGGAGCACTTAATAATAAATATAAAAAAAAAGGTGGCAAAGGTGAGGGGACGGCGACGTCGACGACGACTGCCGTGACAATTGGTCTGTGAAAAGCTTGAAACAAATTCAGAAAAAAATTATAAATATATATATATATATATATATAGGCAGGCAACATGAAGTTGAATTAAATGTAAACAAGAAGCACAGCAAATAATAATAAAAATAATAATAATAATAATAATACGAGGCTCAACTGCAACTCAGCCCTCAACGAGCCATGCAAAATCGCTGACGTGCCGAGCGTTTGAAGTCGTCTTTGTGGCTGTCCCTCCTATAACACCCGAACCCCCACACCCCCTTGGTTAAAGGGGGTTAACCAGGGGGTAGTAGCCCCTCCCCCTGTGACGCAAAAGTTTTTGCGTTTTCGGTTTGTTTTTCACCCCTCACCCCCTTCGAATTTCTGCCTTTGCCTGCTGCTTTTATTTCTTTTACTTCTTTTGGGTTATTTTTTTTTAAAGGACAATTGTTGATATTTTAAGGAAGGTTTGAGGGTTAACTGCTGGTTATTTTATCAATCAAGAGGTTAAGGTTTAGTCGAAGAGAAACTATTAAAAAATGTAGTTAATTAATATGGTTTTTTTATGGGTAAAATATTGAGGAAGTTGGAATTAAAAAAAAAATGTAGTTAATTATTTAAACCCTTTATTTTTGAAGTGAATTATTTATTTCAATATTTAAGAAGTTAAATAATTCTTTCAATAATTTTCTTTACTTCTAAATCATTAAATCTTAAATAATTGAGCAAGCTTATAAATAAAAATATATATAAATACATTACAAGCCTTAAAAATCATGATTTATTTATTTTTCAATTGATTTGCAATGTCAAATGATTTTATTTTTATATATAAACATTTTTTCCAAAGCTTTTCAAATGCGAAAAATATATAAAACTGTTTAAGTTATTTACAAAAAATAAGCTTGTTTCTTGCTTAATTAAAGCTTAAAGAAATTAACTCCCTTGGAGCATAGCCCAAAGATACTTTTATAGTGTTTAACCCGCAGGACCTTAGCCCTCTTAACCCTCTTACACTTGACTAAAGTTTACTTTAAGCCACAAACGCACAAAAAACTGTTGACAGGACTCTTTGGTAACAAAAAAAAAAAAAGAAACAGGACTAGAAAACTGAGGGGAGAGCTAAGTGCTCAATTGAAACTCGCTCAAAAGCAGGGAACTACACGGCGTATACGTAATGTCTGTACTGAGGCGGAGTCAGCGGGTGGGTGGGAGTGCTGAGTGGTGGTGGTGGGTGAGTACTCGAGTAGTACAGAGTGTGAGCCATTATAGCAGCTAATAATACTAGCATATTAACACATAATTCTCAACAGACACCCCCTCCTCCCTCTCTGTCTCTGTATGTTTGCCTTTATTTTAGCCAGGCCAACGGGCCAAAACAGAGTGCGAGTGCGAGTGCGAGTGTGTAAGCCTAAGAATAGCGCCGAAAATTGGTAGGAGAAAGGGGTGAGGACAGGACAGGAGGACAGGAGGGGGGTGCCTTCAACAAAACAAAAGCATTCCAAACGCCACAAGAAGATGCGGCTGAATAAAAACCAAAAACAAAAAAAAAGAAAATAGAAAAATAGGAAAAGAAAAACATACGGCAGACTGCCACACATTTATTTGCGGCCGCTTCACAAATTATTTGTCACAAGCCATAAAGCGGGCTAAAAGTGTGTGTTAGTGTGTGTCCTAAGGAGGAACAAAAACAACAAAATACAGAACAAAAACATAATAATATTTTTGTACAAGAAGAAAATAATAATAGCCGACGACTAGGAGATGCTCTTTTTGTGTTAATAAGAAAATATAAAAGGTTTTCCAGGCTTTCATAAATAGAATTCGATTTAATGGGTTAAATATTATTTATTTATTAGTTTATTTATATAAAATGAACTAGCTTGATGATTTAATTTACTAACTGGTTAATTCATTTAATGTATATTTGATTTAATTTCTTAGCTGGTCAATTAATATCAATTAATTATTAAATTAAATGAAACCTTAAAGTAAAACTAAAAAAGAAAGCTTATATGCTAAAGAAAATGATATAAAAAAATATATATATTCTTAAAATCATTTAATGATATATATATAAAACCTAGAAAAAACCAAAGGGTATTCAAAACGTCTTCTAGATATAATTTTTCCTTCTCTCACTAAGTGAGCCAACGGGGCGTATCAATGCTTTAGCTTTAACGCGATTTTTGGCCCCATATCTTGATTGTATTTTGATTTTATTTGATTTTATTTATACTCAGGTACACACACACTGAACACACACTCTCCTCTTGGCTGATGCTGCCAGCCATTAAAATTGTTCATTGAGTGGCATCGCGCATCGTTCATAAGTGTGGCGACTCATTGCGGTTCCCGCTTGTTTTTATTTTTTCTTTTTTATTTATTTATTTATTTATTATTACCTTCTGTTTGTCCGTGTGTGTGGTGGGGGGATTGCCTGACTGCGTGGGCTGGTCAAACAATACGCATAAATTAGCATAAAGCTCGCTCAACAATTTTCATAAATCTGACTCGATCGCAGAAAGGGAAATCTTAGCCACCGACAAGAATTTATTTTATTTTGAATTTCTTTTGATATCTTTTGTGATGAACGAAATGAGGCAATCAGCAGGGGGAATGAAAGAGCCGCCGCCATAAGAATAGGAAAATGAATTGGAATGAAGACCAAAGAACCGAAGACTGAGGACCGAAGAAGAGACCCAAGACCATAGACCGAAGAGTAATGGGCCCCGATCAGGGAGTGCTAATAATTTGATGAGGACTACTAACCGAAAAAAAGAAATAATAAAGCAACACAAGAGACTGTAATAAAAAATAAATAAAACAGAAATGGGTAATAAACAAAATCAGGAAAACGAGACAAAACGAGAAGGTTAAAAGGGGGGAAAATTTGAAATAAAATAGGAGGAAAATGTAGGGAGGTAAAAAGGGGAAGGGGGAAAGGGGCAGCATAAAGAAAATTGGGAAAATCAGAGAAAAATATTTTTTAAACAAAAGTTTCAGCCCCGAAAAAATGGTTAAATGTTGCACATACGACATGTTCGTGTGCCCGGGCTTACTTTTGTTTTTTATTTTGCATATAAGCGGGCTAATTACTTTGTAATGAACTTTGACAAGGTGAGGCGAGGATAAGGGTTAAGGGGGGGAATTGGAGTTGCAAGAACAAAGCCAAAATCCATGACGAAAACAAATTAAAATGCAAGACAAAGTTGCCGCCGCCTCTGCACGGTGCCCATTCTCCAGGACACATGTCTCCACTCCCCACTCTCCACTCTCCACCATTCCACTTCTTCTGCCTCCTGCTCATCTCTCCCTCTACCTCTACCTCTACCTCTCCCCCTACCTCACATATACATATATAAAATTTTCTGCTTAATTGCAAGACAAACAAAGGTGGAACCAAAATAAGGAATGGAAAAGGGGTATCTAAAAGGAGGTATAGGGTTATAGGGAAATGGGGAAAAGTGAAATGATAACAGGTGGGGTGAAATCTCCACACTGCTGCAGTGCAGGTAACCCCCAATCCCCCCCGTTTCCCAGCCGCCCTGTGTCGAAACTCTTCAATTTGCAATGCTACGTTTGCTTTCCGCTCAGCTGGAAGCGATGGAAGGAAGGAGCAACGCTGAAGAAGAAGTCTCCAATTCCCTTCCCTCTTTCTACTTGTGTTTTTTTTTTTTTATTTTTTAATTGACACTTTTGCTAATACACCAGGAACAAATGGAGAGAAAGAAAGACAGAAAGAAAGAAAGGAAAGAGACACAGCAGAGCAAGTCGAAATGACTGGCATTTTAATTAGAAAATTTTTACTTGCAATTAATGCAAATTGCGTGCGTGTGCCAATTTCAATGTGCCAACAGCCGGTTCAATTCCGTGCGTTCCCTCAAACCCTTGCAGGACGAAAAGGAAACCCTTTCAGATCGACGCTACGCGCGACATGCTGAAGTATGATTACATATTTTCTGTGGAGCGAGAAAGCTGGCAAATATTTATTGTATTTTAGAAAGAATATATATATGGAGAAAAAAACCAGGAAAATGGGAAAATGGAAGGCGAAGCCAACCCCAGGTCTGTCCTCCTTCAGCAGCTCCTGTTCCTGTTCCTCTGATTTGCTATAAAAGGCAAATATTCATCAGGCAAAAAGGGAAGCAGCACAAGGATTGTCATATAAAATATAGATATAGATATATATATATATATATATGTATATATAGAAACGGATAACTGGGTAGACAAATATGATAGCTCATATCTTTGGTGGTCCGACAAACAAACAACAAAAAAAAAAACCAAAATAAAAATCCCTTTTTGAATGACAATTTGGTCAACATGTTTCTCTCTAATAAATTAAAAAAAAAAAAAAAACGAAAACACAAAAAACCTACAGACAAGAATAATGTAAATCGCAGACACAAAAATACGGTTGCTATCTATAACTCTACATATATATATTTTTTTTTTGTATATATATAGATATATAGTAAAAAGCTGAAAGGTTGAAAAAAACAATGCGGGCCCTGAATTTTGTATTTATTTTTTTGTAAAGTCTGAATGCCACGTGAAAGGCTCTTGTATATACATATATTTATTTTGTGGTCACCAAAAATATAAAACTTGAGCTTAAAGTTGGTTTTTTGTTATTAAAAAAAAATGATTTCTAGTATGTAAATTAAATACAAAAAAAAAGTTGAAAGTTTACTTGGGAAATACAGAAAAATTCTAGTTTGCAATTTAAAAGAAACCTCCTTTAAAACAGTGCCAAGTGAGATTTTGGCTAGACCCATCGATATATCAGCTATATATAGGTTGGGTCGTCCCCCCTTGCAAAGCCTGGCCACAATCTTTGGCCAAATCCCAGGCTAAGCTGTCTGTGTCTGTGTCTGACCAGCCGCCAACCCAGACTCTCACTTTCACCTCTCAACTATGCCCCACACATTCCCTCCTTTGTTCGATCCTGGTCCGTGGTAAATCCTGAAGCTCTCGGAGCCCTGGGTCATTCCAGGTGTCATCAATGTCATCTTCGACTTTATAACACAAAAACACTTTGTAATCCCCAAATGAAGCGACGCCAGGGAAGAAAACAAAAAAAACGAAATGATTTTTCCAATTTTTATGGTCCGAACCTATTGTAGTTGGCCATTTGATAGCCTTTATCCTGGCAAGGCATTATTTTTTTCTACACATTTGTCATTCATGTGTTGATTTCCGTTTCCGCTTTTGCCAAGTCGCCAAGTGTTTGCTCCTTTGGGGCATCGATTATAGGATTTTTTGTTTTGTTTTGTTTTTTGCTTTTTTTGGCAATTGTAAAGCGATTTTCAGTTATTTCATTTCATTGCTTTTTGCCTTTTGCCTGGGCGAAAAATGTTTGATTGATGTTTGTTGCCACAAAAACATGCCGCAGGACACATCACACAGGATGTGGCTGTGTGTGTGTGATTATTTTGCAATTTACCACTCGATGCTTTGCCACAACAACAAGAACAACAACAGCGAAAAAAGAAATATAGAAAATTCTGAATGGCACAAGGACTTCTCCATTTCATTTTTTTATTCGAAAACGGCAAATTTTTTTCGTTGTGCTCTCAATTGCAATTGAATTCATTCATTTATTCATTTCGTTTGGTTTATTCAACTCCCAGGACTAGGACCAGGACCTCGCTTCGATGAGCAGTGGCAGGGAGGGGAAGGGAGGTCCTGGCGCGTGCCAAATTAGCGCAAACGCTCTTTTTTTGCATCGAACAACTATTTGAGGTCCTGTGAGGGCTAGCGCAAAATATGCAAAAGAAGGAGTGAATGTGAATGCCACACGAAAAATTCATTCATCTGCCAATGTTTGACCGTTTGTCGGAGCAGCTCCCTCGCTCCTCTCTCTCTCTCTAGCCTTTCCCCCGCCTTGAAAACCCATCGAAATTTTAGGGATACGTATACGGTTATAGGAGGGAACATGGGGGGGTGAGGGGGTGAGGGTTTAGACCCTTTCAACTGCAGCGCCGCCGCCTTTATGGTCGCAAATTCGCTTTGGCTTTTTGAACGCTTTATGGCTTAATTGGTTAAGCTGGGCTGAGTTTGATTCCTTCCTTTTTTCTCCCCACCCAATAATAAAGTTTACTGCATTTAATGGTTTAACTCTTTATGATCCCCCTACTAATCGAAGTATATATATATATATATATCATTTCTGCTACAGATTCTGGTCTGCCACAGTATGCTGGTCGCGGTGCCGGCGGCGCTGGCGGTGATGATTCCATGTCCGAGGATCGCATCGCCCACCTTCTCAGCGAGGCCTCGTCACTGATGAAGCAGAGCAGCGTTGCCCAGCAGCAGCAGCAGCAGCGGGAGCATGAGCTGCGTCGTCATGGCGGCGGACTGATTGGCGATGATTCGCACAGCAATGAGGATAGCAAATCGCCGCCACAGAGCTGCACCTCGCCCTTCTTCAAGGTGGAGCAGCAGCTCAAGCAGCAGCAACAGCAACAGCAGCAGCAGCAGCAGCAACAGCAGCATCTCAACCCGGATCAGCAGCGGGAACGAGAGCGTGAGCAACGCGAGCGAGAGCAACAGCAGCGTTTGAGACACGAGGATCTGGCCCAGGATAAGATGGCAAGGATGTATCAGGAGATTATAGCACGAACCCCGCGGGAGGCACCATTTCCCGGGTGAGTTTCCTTTCCCTTCTCCCTTTTCCCGTCACAACCTTTATAGGATTTGCATATTAACCTTCTCTCCTCTCTCTTTTTCTCTCTCTCAGCTGGTTGTTTTCACCCATTTTCGGAGGAGGCGCCGCTGGCAACGCCTTTCCCACCATGCCCGATGAGAATATGCGGCATGTTTTCGAGCGTGAGATCGCCAAGCTTCAGCAGCAGCAGCAACAGCAGCAGCAACAACAGCAGCAGCAGCAGTTTCCCAATTTCACCAGCCTGATGGCGCTGCAGCAACAGGTGCTCAACGGTGCCCAGGATCTCTCGCTGGCCGCAGCCGCTGCGGCTGCCAAGGATATCAAGCTAAATGGCCAGCGTTCATCGCTGGAGCACAGTGCCAGCGGTGGCGGCGGCGGCGGCGGAGGTGGCAGCAGCAGCAGTTGCTCCAAGGATGGCGAACGCGATGAGCCTGGCTATCCATCATCGCTGCATGGCCGCAAATCTGAAGGTGGCGGCACACCGGCACCTGGACAGGCGCCAACATCAGTGCCAGTTGCATCCTCAGCCGTGGCCGGAGCTGGGACAGGAGCAGGAGCCGGGGCCAGCAGCAATTCGGCAGCGCCCAGTCCATTGAGCAACTCCATCTTGCCGCCAGCTTTGAGCAGCCAGAATGAAGAGTTTGCTGCCACCGCCAGTCCATTGCAGCGAATGGCATCCATTACGAACTCCCTGATCACACAGCCGCCGGTGACGCCGCATCACAGCACACCGCAGCGTCCGACCAAGGCGGTCCTGCCGCCCATCACCCAGCAGCAGTTCGATATGTTCAACAATCTCAACACGGAGGATATTGTGCGTCGGGTGAAGGAGGCCCTCTCCCAATACTCGATCTCCCAGCGTCTCTTTGGCGAATCAGTGCTGGGCCTGTCCCAAGGCTCGGTCTCTGACCTGCTGGCCCGGCCCAAGCCCTGGCACATGCTCACCCAAAAAGGACGCGAGCCCTTCATACGCATGAAAATGTTCCTGGAGGACGAGAATGCTGTGCATAAGCTGGTGGCCAGCCAATATAAGATTGCCCCAGAGAAGCTGATGCGAACGGGCAGCTACAGTGGCAGTCCACAGATGCCGCAGGGCTTGGCCAGCAAAATGCAGGCCTCGCTGCCCATGCAGAAGATGATGAGCGAACTGAAGCTGCAGGAGCCGGCGCAGGCGCAGCATCTCATGCAGCAGATGCAGGCGGCGGCCATGGCCCAGGCCCAGGCCCAACAGCAGCAGCAGGTCCAGGTGCAGGTTCAGCAGGCTGCCCAGCAGCATTTGCAGCAGCAGGCCCAGCAGCATCTTCAGGCGGCGGCCCAGCAGCATCTCCAGCAACAGCAGCAGCAGGCGGCCCAACAGCAGGCCCAGCAGCCGCAACATCCGCACCAGCAGCACCATCAGGCAGCGGCAGCGGCCGCTGCGGCTCTCCATCATCAGAGCATGCTGTTGACCTCACCGGGACTGCCGCCACAGCATGCCATTAGCCTGCCACCCGGCAATCCTGGCCAGAATCAGAGCAACTCCGGTTCCGGCCAGAATTCCGCCAATAGCGAGAAGAAACCCATGCTGATGCCGGTCCATGGCACCAATGCTATGCGCAGCCTGCATCAGCACATGTCGCCCACCGTTTATGAGATGGCTGCCCTCACCCAGGATCTGGATACGCACGACATTACCACCAAAATTAAGGAGGCCCTGCTAGCCAATAACATTGGCCAGAAGATCTTTGGCGAGGCGGTGCTCGGCCTTTCCCAGGGCTCCGTTTCGGAGCTGCTTAGCAAGCCCAAGCCCTGGCACATGCTCTCCATCAAGGGACGGGAGCCCTTCATCCGGATGCAGCTTTGGCTGAGCGATGCCAACAATGTGGAGCGTTTGCAGCTGCTTAAGAATGAGCGGCGGGAGGCGAGTAAGCGGCGCAGGAGCACCGGACCCAATCAGCAGGACAATAGCAGTGATACATCCAGCAATGATACCAATGATTTCTACACCAGCAGCCCCGGTCCCGGTTCTGTCGGCTCCGGCGTGGGCGGCGTGGGAGGTGCACCGCCCAGCAAAAAGCAAAGGGTACTCTTCTCCGAGGAGCAAAAGGAAGCCCTGCGCTTGGCCTTTGCCCTGGATCCCTATCCGAATGTTGGAACCATTGAATTCTTGGCCAACGAGCTGAGCCTGGCCACGAGAACGATCACAAATTGGTTCCACAACCACAGGATGCGGTTGAAACAACAGGTGCCGCATGGCCAGCCGGGTCAGGATAATCCCATACCCAGCAGGGAGAGCACCAGTGCCACACCCTTCGATCCCGTCCAATTCCGGATCCTTCTGCAGCAGCGTCTCGTCGAGCTGCACAAGGAGCGCATGGGTTTGAGTGGGGCACCCATTCCGTATCCACCCTACTTTGCAGCGGCTGCCCTGTTGGGGCGCAGCTTGGCTGGCATACCGGGAGCAGCGGCCGCGGCTGGTGCGGCAGCCGCAGCAGCGGCAGCTGTGGGCGGCGGCGGTGTTGGTAGTGCCACCACCAGCGAGGAGCTGCAGGCCCTAAATCAGGCCTTCAAGGAGCAGATGAGCGGCTTGGATCTGTCGATGCCGACGCTGAAGCGTGAGCGTAGCGATGACTACCAAGATGACCTGGAGCTGGATCATCATCAGCAGCATCATCATCTCCAGCTGCAGCAGCATCTGCAACAGCAGCACCAGCACCAGCAGCATAGCGACAATGAGTCGGAGCAGGATCAGCTGGAGGATAACAAGAGCAGCGACTACGAGAAGGCCCTCCACAAATCTGCTTTGGCCTCGGCGGCGGCAGCTGCCGCTTACATGTCCAATGCGGTAAGGAGTTCACGCCGCAAGCCAGCTGCCCCGCAATGGGTGAATCCTGCTGGCGTTGGTGGTGGTGCCACGCCCACGCCCAATGCTGTTCTGGCAGCCGCTGCAGCAGCAGCCGCAGCCGCCGCAGCAGCGGCCGCAGCAGCCACGGCGGCGGAGAGCGAGAGGATCATCAATGGGGTGTGCGTGATGCAGGGTTCCGAGTATGGACGCGATGATTCGGAGCAGGCTGGCAAGGAGTCGGCCGGTGGGGATTCTGATCATGAGCATGCCCAGCTGGAGATTGATCAGCGCTTCATGGAACCGGAGGTGCACATTAAGCAGGAGGAAGAGGATGACGAGGACGAAGAGGAGGAGGAGCAGCAGCAGCAGCAGCAGCAGCAGCCAAGCCTGGAGGGTGCTGCCGATGAGACACAGCAGCAGCAGCAGCTGAAGGTGGTCAACGAGGAGAAGCTGCGGCTGGTGCGAGTGCGTCGACTGAGCAGCACGGGCAATGGCTCCGCCGATGAAATGCCCGCCCCCACAGCACCGTTAGCCTCCTCGACTCCAGCCGGTGAGGCCGCCAGCAACAGCACCACAGCCAGCGGCAGCAGCAGCAGCAGTCCCCTAGCGCCGCCAGCGGTGACCGCCAGTCCGAGTCCTGCAGGATGGAATTACTAAACAAGGAGAGCGAGAGTAGAGAGCTGAGAAAGCGATATAATCAGTGCAATGAGTTGAGTTGAGGCGCGTTTACTTGTGATTAAGTTTGAAAATGTTTAAAGGAGACCAGGGAGATCGATAGCCACAGATCGATAGAGAGAGCAGACACTCTATATATATCTATATATATATATATTTTTTTTTTAACTACTAAATAGGCGTTAGTTTGGTTTAGACCTAAGGTTAGTCCGTAGTAGTTTGTAGCTAAAAGTTTAGAGACGCTATGCGATCGTTGGGTGTGGAGCAGCGCAAAAAGTATTAAAGAATGAGAGAGATGGGGAGAGTAGTTCCCTTCGGAAAGAGAAGAGTAGAAAGAGAAGTGTAGGAGATACCCCCTCTAACACACACACACCCCCCTCCCCCCCCTGACTTGCCGAAGAACTTGAACCAAAACATGTGTGTCGAGATCCAAATGTTAGTGAAAAGAAAGATCAAAATCTTGCAAAGATTCGATGATCGATAAAGCGATTCTATCGATTTTCAATTAAAGTTTTTTTTTTTCAATTAATAATTATAATTTTTTTTTTATAAGACATTTTTTGTTTAGCTTATTTTTTTTAAGGAACAATTTTATTTATAAATAATCTTTTGAATTTTCAATTCATTTTTGTTTAAAGATTATATCGATTAACGATCTTTATCAATTTGTTTCTACTTGAAGACTGTAAGCAAAGGCACACACACGTAATTCTATACATTTTTTTTTTGTGTATCAACTCGTTAGTTAAGTGTTAATTCGTTAAGTGTAAATATATAAATTAATTCAACTGTAAATAGAAAGTTTCTGTCGTTCTTCCTAAAAACAAAACAAAAGAAAACCCTTAAATTCTTAAATTGCAAACCGACTTGTTTTTAACTATCTTTTGATCTCAAGCTAAATAAAAAATACAAAATAACAAATAACAAAACAAAAACTAAAAACAAAGGAAAGGAAAGAGCAAAGGGAAAAGTAATGCAAAGAATGAGAAAAGGGCAGAGGAAAATTATTGAAAAATCCAAAGTAAAAGATAGTTAAAGGGCAACCAAAAAAAAAAAGAAACGAAGGAAATAAAACAAGAGAGAAGCGTGTTTTTCCCCATCTTTATTTTTCCAATTGATTTGAGATGAGCAAAAAGTAAACATAAATATAACAATAAATTTTGTAAATTTTGAATTTACATAAAAAATCACACAAAACACAGACACACAGGACACCCACACTGATACATTGAGTAATTCATAATTATAGCAAAAATAAACCCACATGCAAAATGCACTAAATTATTTATAATCTAATTATTCGATATAAACAATAATTATATATACATATATCTAATATATATAATTAAACATATATATGAAGATATATATGTATATGCATGTGAAGAGTGTATCAACTTAGCCTTACGCTAAATATAAATTTACATTTTGCATTAAAACCTAGCATAAATAACAACAATTTTTTTCTGTGAATCTAAATAATATTATATTTAAAGAGAGGAAACAAAAACAAATAAAAAACCCGCATATCGTACTAAAGAAATTACACGAAAAAAAAAAAACAAAAGTAAAACGAAAACAAAACAAAAAAAAGGAAACGAAAAACCAACCCTAAGCTAAGAAAGCCAACTTTTTTTTTGCCTAGAACCTAAGTTTATATATATATTAATCGTAATATTAAATAAATTACAAATAAAAACATTATAATAATAAAAACACAAAAAAAAAAACACAAGAATCTGTTTTCCTACAAGAACCCGAAGCAAATTTTTAAGCAAAATATTTAAACGTTTTTTTCCTAGCCTAAATATTTAAGCTAAACAAAACCACAACAGATTTCTCTTAAAATAATTAAAAACTATACAAAAAAACCAAGCACAAAAACCATTTTTGCATAGGCCCAAAATTTGCCGCGTTATTATTATTATTATTATTATTACATACATACATACATATATATATATGAGAAGAAAATGAAACATAAAGTTTGCGTCTTCAACCGAAATTTATTCAAGAAATTTCACTAAAAAGAAATCTAAGCGAATATAAAAAATATTTTGAAAAAATATATGCAGACACGCAGAGAGAGAAACAACGATCTTCTTTAATTTATATATATACACATATATATATATAATTTCCACCCGAGTTTAAATACTTTGCATTTTCATACGCTTTAGCTAAAAAATAAATTATAAATTATAAACCCAATATGGATATGGAGATAAACATAAAAGAATAAAACTATATATGAAATATATACAAAATATGGAATAACTTTTAGTTTTAATTTATGAAAAACATTTTTTTTTTCTATTATTATTATTATTATTATCATTATTATTATTATTATTATTATATATTATTGTAATTATATACAAAAAAATACACATATAAATCTAAAAGAATGAGAAGGAGGAGGAAAAGCAAGAGCGACAACATACCAATAATACATGAACATGAACGAAACTTTATCAAATAAAAATGTTTTCTTAAACGAAAAAAAAAAACAACTCCCATCGATATCCTTTTTTTATTTGCCGCCAAAAAAGAAAAGCCCACAGAAAATCCCCGGAGAAAATCCCTACGCCCTGTATAGCTAACCTTTTAGGTGGGAGTCCAGCAGGTGAATATCGAATATATATATATATATATGATCAGCATTTTTATACACATATATATATATAAACAAATATGCGGTGCTAGCCAACGTAACATATATATATATATATTAGGAAAGCAGGACATACGTAATTAATTTTAATAATAATATTAAAATTAAAGCAAGCAATTTAAAAACGGAACTAAAAGTAAAATCAAAAGCAAGGAGCTGTAAATAAAATTAAATATATACAAACACATATATATATATACATATGTAACCTTGAGATTTCCACAAATAAAACTGTTTTTTATTTATTTATTTTTTGTGGCCCACAAACCAAGCAACCCCTAGCTGTACATAATAAATCAATTAATAACTAAATAAATAATTAAATAAAATAAAAACCTAAACATAAATAAATAGCAGAAGAAAACACAACAACAACAACAAACCAGACCATATCAATATTATGTTTAAAGCGTAAGAGAAATAAATAAACTTATTTTAGCAGAACAAAGAAACAAAACACCCGAAAACCAGCCATGACTTGACATAATTAATCAGCCGATATATATAGTATACACAATATATATATATATTATAACATATATATATATATATATAGAAAACCAACAGAAAGTCGAGAACGAGTAAAGTTAACACAAAATCCCAAACAGATCCAACTCCCTGTCCTCCCAGGCAGGTGAGCTACAAAGATACAGATACAAAGATACAGATACAGTTACTGGCAGTATCTCTCCGTTTTTTCAGTTTGAAATCCGCCCAATAAGCAATGCAAAACCGATGAAGGAGCAAAGCCAAGCGTTTATTGACAACAAATTAGCTAAATGTGCCCAAGGAAAAAGAACACAATTATTAACAACAACAGCAGCAAAAATATCAAAAATATACATATAAACAAACGTAAAACAAAAAGTAAATACAAAAAAAACACACATATATATAGATATTAAACTTAAGCACACACAACATTTTTGGTAAAAACCCTCGAAAAAAACATTTTCTAATATCTAAGCGATAAAAATTTAATCCCAAAAATTACACGAGAAAAGGACATTTTTTTGTAGCGCATTTCTTGTATAAATGCACACACGAGGAGCATTCAAAAATTAAATAAGAAACCGAAAATAATAAATAAATAAATGGTAATATTTTTTTTAAATTAAGCTAAACTGTAATTGTGTTTTTTTTTATTTCAACAAACGCCTGTTTCCGGCAAACGTAAAAATTGCAAGCAAAAAGAAAAACAAATGAAAAAACACCAGAAAAAATCAAACAAACGCAAATAAACAGCCACAAAAACACAAAAAAAAAAACAAAACAATTATCAAAAAACAAGAAATAAGAAATAAAGAAAGCGTCGGGCAAAGCAATGGAGTTAGGGAAGAAAAATGGAGGAAAGGGAGAATATAATGCAAATATAAATAAAAAACAATATATAATTAATAAAACTAGTTTATATAGCATGTAAAACTGAACAGAAAAATCAAATTCAATAAAGACGAATCTACTGTATTCCAATCCGAACGATGTGCTTATATTTTTTGGCAGTTTTTTTACTAAAGGTAGGTTAAACAAGAAAGGAAGCCGAGTTCTCAGAGTGTGTGCGGCCAGGTCCTGGCCAGGAAACCAATTAAAGATACAATTTAACTGCCTCCACTGAATGGAGATTTATGCTGCGAAAAAACTCTACTTGTCATATTACTTTACACGTTACTTGACATTGACATATTACTTTACACACTGCTTTATATACAGCTTAAACTGCTTTATCGGCCTTTTTATATGTGTAGCATCTCATATGGGTATATCGACGTCGGTCTTACAGTGATCTCAGTGGCTCGATGGGTAAGCGGTCGGTCGATAATGTTATGATAATGTTATGTTGATGTTATTTTAATGTTAACTTAACGAATCGCTTGGTAAGCAGTTCACTGCTTGATATACTGCGTGGTACTGCTTGATAAACAGCTTGTCATTGCTTTGGCATCTCATATGAGCTACTAAAAAGACTAAAAATATTCAAATACTGATCAATTTTTATTAACTGAATACTATTATATTTTTTTTAATCCCACTCTCACCTGCCTGCCTTCCCCTCTCTCTCCCTCCTGCCTATTTATAAATATTCAACCCTACCATAACATCAACATAACATTAACATAACAATAACATAACATTAACATAACATTAACATAACAGTAACATAACATTACCTTTACTTCAACTTACATTATCATAACATTAAAATAAAATTTACATAACATTAACATAGCATAAACATAATTTAGGAAATCATCGTACAATTAACTAATAAGTAAATGCCCTTAAAATACCCAATGCAATTCCGTTACAAATAAAAAAAAGCTCACTTTGCTCGATATCAACAGATGGGTGGAGAGTAATTTATTTATTGTATTCCATACACAGAGATACAGCTCTTAAGATCAGACCGATATCTGTCTTTGTCTTATGTTCGGTCGTGTTCTTTGTATTATTTTATTCTATAAATTAGTAACAAACAAACAAACTTAACTAATAATATAATATAATTTGTTGCAATTTGTATTTTGTTGCTCATTTGCTTTTCGTTTTTTTGCTTCACCTTGCACATTGTCCAAAAAGTAGAAAAATGTTATGTCTAAAAAAATACGGGTTAACATTTTGTTGTTTTGTCCTATCTTTATGCTAATGTATATAAATATATTTTGTTTCTTCTTTCTTTTTGTTTTTGATTTGCTTTAGTGTGTTTTTGTTGCAATATTTTGTAATATTTGTAGAGGCTTTTGTTTTCTCAGAGACTTAAAAACAGGCGCTAGTTGAAACCTTTGGAGGGAGACTGCGAGAGACTGAGACTGAGACTCTGATCATTCCTAGCCAGGTTGATATAAGAGAAACACTTTCGGGAAATGTTTCCGATACCCTGTAATAGAGACTGTACATGTTGTGTGGATTTTCATCTAGAGGCTAAAGCAAGGCGACCTTTGGCTTTAAGCCAACAGACAGCGTTAACAAACAAATCTGTATTAATATATAGTAGGGTATAGCGATTGGCAACAAAGCTCTACTACTCCAGGAAAGAGAGGAGGAGGCGGCGGCGGCGGCAGGCAGGCACTTATACTTACAATAGTTCAACAGAATCCAATCTCTCTATATATTATATATATTACTACCATGCTATATAAACAACTACCAGATATATACACACTTGATCCCAATATATAAAAACACAGAGCTCCTAGGAGCAGCTTTGACCAGCTATAAACCCAAAAAATAAATAAAACAAAAAATAAACACATCATTCAAGGTTAAAGGTTAAGAAATATGTCACATTTTGATTGGTCTGTGTATTTGGTACGCAAAAAAAGTTTGTATAATCAATAATAATAATATAAAGTATCAATAATAATAATCATAATAATAATAATAATAATGATGCCATATAATAGTTAAAAAATAGCAGAAAAAACATGTTAACAAAACTGGTTAATTAGCTTATCCGTAGGATCTCTCTTAGGGGTTTATATATATATATATATATATATATATATGCGATATATGATATATCTGCTATTGCTGTAGGGGTGTACGGTGTGTGTGTGTGTGTGTGTGGGTAAATATTACTTGCATAAAGTTTATGCTATCAACTAAATATCTTTGATTTAACATTTTGATTGAGTGGGGTTTACTGGGATATACATATATAGATATAGAATATATATATATTTAACAAAGAAGTTTAATTAATTCGTCTCTTCTCTCGTTTGTTTTTGTTTTAATATTGTTTAGCTAAAAAGGACTCAATGTTTAAGGCGCTAAATGTGTGTGCTTGGCCTAAGTTAATATCTAAGTTTCTCTTTCTATATATATATATAACTCTGGTTCTATATAATTCTTTAGATCTTAAACAGAAACACAAAAAAAAATGTTTCTATATATTTAGTTCTTGTTGCTCTTTGTTTTTGTTTTTTTTTAGCTTTTCTTGCATTTTTCTTAGACTTTTCTTGCTCTTTTTTCATTTTTTTTTTTACCACATTTTCTTATTACAAATTTATTTATTAATTATATATTTTTTCATGGATTTTTCCTTACTTGGCTCAATTTGTATGTCTTCTTTGATATATGTTTGTATATATATATATAGTATTAACCTTTTGTGTTCCGAAATAACATACAAAAAATGACATTTGATGCATTTTTAAAATCTGTTGTGAAGCCTTTTCATTATCTAGTCGGGGGTTTTCTTAGCTTTTTTCGTGGCTTCTCTCTTTGCCTTTTGTAGGTTTGTTTTTCACTTTATTATATATAAATCTATATATATATAGTTTGTTAAAAATTAAAACTTAAACAGAGATAAATTTACATACAACAAAATTGCAGCTAGAAAATGGCTAGGAAATTAATGTAGATATTAATTAATTCAAATCAAATTTATAAGTGAAATTACAATTAAAATATTAATATACAAAAAAAAAATGTTTATATTACAAAAATAATAATAATAAAAACCGCAATTTGTACAACAAACACAGAGGCAAAAGAGCGGGGGAAAACGCATAAAAAAAACACCTAACAAACACTTAGATAAAAAAAACAAGTATAAATCAGACAGGACATAGTTTTTAAAATATTTAAGGGTAATTTAAAAAAGTTAAGCCTTTAAGAGCCTTCAATATAGATATATATATATAGATATATATATATATATATCGTATAATTTGTAGTCTAAATGCTCTATGATTTGAACAATTCTCGCTTTAGCATCAAGTCCACCTGTTGCTACCACGCACCTGTTGTCGCCATATTCACCGCATCCAGGCGGACTTGCGCTTGATTTTGGTGCGCAGCCCTCGCAGAGGTTTCACTTTATTTTTGCTGGCCGCAGCCGCTGCTGCTGCTGCCGTTACCGCAGCCATGGCAGCGCCTAGATGTTGAGGCAGCATGCTGGTGGCACTGCTATTGCCACCCACAATTGGTCCTCCACCAGCGGGCAGACAGTGGCCCAAATACATGCCAGCCGGGTAGCTATAAAGTTCTGGCTGGATTTGTTGTGGCTGTTGATGGTGCTGCTGCTGCTGTTGCGGCTGCTGCTGCTGCTGCTGTTGATGTGCCAAAGCCGCACTGCTAAGCAGAGCCATTTTGCTGGCACTGCCATTCGTGTAGATTGCTTGAAGGCTGCCAAATTGCTGTTGCTGGTTCTGTTGTTGCTCCCGAAGCTGCTGCTCCCGATGCTCCCGTAGCTGCTGCTCCTCCTCCAAACTTTGGCTGGCTGGTCGCTTGCGCGGAGATCCCTGACTGCTGCCACTGCTGCCATTGCTATGATAATGCGAACCATAATCCACATTCGAGGATCTAGACAGCGAAAGCAAAGCATCCACGCCATCGCGATGTCGCTGCTGGTCCAGTTCCTCGGGCGTGATGTTGTGACTATTTACAGACAGAATATAAGTTAGCCAGGCACTGGGTTTTTTAGGTAAATATCTAACACTTACTTCTCTTCGCTGCTATCGTAGGCCGCATCCGAGCTGGCACAGTTGCTATCGGATCCAGCTGCCTGGGCAACCACACTGCTGGTCGTTAGGCCATTGCCATTGGTCACCGGCGTGGAGGAGCCACTGTCGGCATTGCTATTGCCACCCGCCGAATAGGTGTGATCCTCGCTGGGCGAGCTTGTGATTACAGGTGCGGCGCTTCTGCAAGATCAAAAAAGAGATAAAGATATATAGATGATAAGCGAGAGGCTCAAGGTAGTCTATTAATTCGCGAAACACTTACCCATTCTGAAAGGAATCGCTACTGAAGGCCTTTGGTTCGTGCTTGAGGCAGAGTAATGCAGCCGCTGCATGGACATCATCCATGCTGTCAGCTCCGCAGTCTCGCGCCATTTGCTCAAAATTGATGCCATCCGAGGGCGTAGGAGCAGAACTGCCACAGCCGCCATTTAGAGCAGGTGGTGCACCGCCGGCGCCATTTCCGTTTCCGGCTGTGCCACTGCCTGCATTTAGTCCCACATAATTGTACTTGCTGTTGTTGTTGATGCTATTATTGTTGTTGTTGTGATAATCATCAGAAAGGTCATCTTCGCGTAACGACTGCGGCGCCTGTCCGGTCAAATCATCCCGGATATTGCCAAAAAGATTGCACAGATTTGGGAAAAGCTTGGGATCGAAACGGGCATGACTGCCACTCCCACCGCCTCCGCCTCCGCCTCCTCCACTATTGGGACTGTGCGCCCTTGCCGCATTCGTCGTCACCTGACTAGCCCCATTGGCCAGCGTCAGGCCGTTGCTTTTCGAGGGCGTGGTTAGCGACACAGCAGCTTGCACTGCCGCTGTTCCGGCTCCAGCTGCTGCGCCAGATCCTGGTACTCCCGAAGCTGGCATTCCCGAGGCAACACTGCCATCTAGGCTATCGTATGCCGACTCTTTGGGACTCTTTAGCGAGGGACTGATCTTGTCCACCGCCGAATTGGGAAAGAAGGGCGATCGGTTTAGCGCCTGGATGAGATTCTGGCGCTGCTGCGGCTCCACCCGCCACAGCGAACCCTTGCCCATATTGGGAGCCTTCTCCACCTTCACAAAGCTCTTGTTCAGCGATAGATTGTGGCGGACACTGTTCTTCCAACCGGTGGGCGCTGTCTTAAAATACGGAAAGTGTTGTACAATCCAAGCGTAAATCTCCTTAACAGGCAGAGCCTTCTCATTCGAGCTCTCGATGGCCATGAAGATCAGGGAACTGTAATTAAAAGTGGAATTAAAATTATAAATTTAAATTAGAATTGGAATTTAAATTGAAATTTAATTGAAAATAAAATGAAATGTGGCTGTAGGACTCACCTAAAGCTATATGGCGGCTTATTGTTGGTATGCACTAGCGGATCATATGGCACATTGTTGGGATGCTTTTGCTTTTGTGGCGTGGTGGCTCCTCCTCCAGTTCCACCAGCTGCTCCACCTCCACCTCCTCCATTCACGCTGCTGTAGCCGCCTTTGGAGACCGTATATTGGGGCGTGCTTGTGTGCATTTGAGAACTGACCACCAGATCGAAATCCTTCAACGAATCCTCGTTGTCGTAGCTCGTATAACTGTTGGGGCTTCGCAGGTTCACTCCAGCTCCAACAGCTGTAGATCCTCCTCCTCCGCCACCACCACCGAGAGATCCATTTACGTGACTCGTGGGCGGCGGTGGCGAGTTGGCCAATTGCAGGCTGCGCGGCTGAAGGTTTGCTGCTAGTCCGCTGTTGCTGCTGCTGCTATAATAGGTGCCAGGCAGCAGAGCAGCAGCAGCACCGGCCGGTGTCTCCGGTGAGGTCACATGGCCGGGCGTTGATCTGAAAGAGAGAGAGACGGGGAATACCCATGGATTTATATAGATTTATATAGATTTATAAAATTATAAACAAAAGATGAGGAAACTATAGAGAATTTCCAATTCTGGGAATAAATGTAAAGACTCACATGACATGCGGTGTGGTGCTCACAAAGCTATAGCCCGGAGCCAGAGATCCTGCACTGATCAGCGTGGCGGTGGTCACAACAGTTGTCGGCGGTGATGGCTCTTGATTATGGCTCGAACTGCTGCTGCTGCTGGTGGCGGTGTTGTTAACATTGGCATTAGCATAGTTAACGGCCTCGTAAACCGTGCTGCTGAAGCTACTACTGCTACTGCCTGCCTTGGCCATCGGACTATTCCCTCCATTGACGGCTGCTGTCGAGGATATCGAACCGCCACCGCCCGATATGGAACTAGAACTGATCGAGGAATTGTTGGAGGAGGCTGGCGAACTGACCACCGTCACGGTAGAGGCCACATGGCTGCTGTGATCCATCTGGACGTGCATCTTCTCGCGCAAATACTTTTTGTGCGGATGATGGGTGGTGGTATTGCTGCTGCTGCTGCTACTATTGTTGCTGATTGTGGGTGAGCATAGCGTTGCCCCCTTGTAGATGCCATTTCCCGTTGCCGGCGTGCCTCCTCCATTGCTGGTCACATAGATTTGCGACTGAGGCTGCGACTGGGACTGCTTCATGGGCGAGAGTATGGCTTGGCTAACCGCTGGTTGTTGTTGTTGTTGTGACTGCGGCTGGGTCGTAACCACCACCGGCATATAGCCGAGCGTAGTGGTTCGCGTGGGCGTAGGCAGATACGCCTGCTGCTGCTGCTGGCCAGCCTTGCTGGCTTTGTACTCCACCACGGTGGTGGTGCCGCTGGGACCCTTGTGCACCGTGGTGGTGCTATATAGCGAACCATCCTGATCACCAGCAGTGGGCTCGTTGAGGCTGCTTGGCACCTCTTCGATTATATCGCTCACTATGCACATATTGCCATTGACTGGAGCTCCCGTGCCTAATCCTGAGGCTCCCGCCTTGGTGGCCATTGCACGTTTCACTTGCGTTCCCGAGGCAACAGCAGCTGCACCACCACTGGTTGTGACTATGCCCTTGATCAGATTGCTATCGTTAAGCCAGGACAGGGAACGCAGCTCTCCATCGTCTCCATCGGTGGTTCGGACGCCGGCGGCGGCGGCAGCTGCTGCTGCTGTGGCCACGGCCAAGGCATCGGCTGAACCCATTTCCAGGGGCTCGGCGGCAAGGAGCACTATGTTGCCGCCGCCGCCGCCACCACTCGTTGAGTGGCCGCCGCCGCTACCTGAGGATGACCCAGATGCAGCCGGTGTGACAGATGTCGTAGAGCCATCGTAGGCCGTGAATCCGCCATTGTGATTGTGCTGCAGAAATACATATTTGGAGGCACTGGCCGGCATATTGTTGCTATTGCTTGTAGGTACAAGTCCTCCTCCGATTGCTGCCGCTGCTCCTGCTACTGTGCTGGTGGTGTTAATGGTGCTGGTGCTGCTTCCGCAGCTTATGGTGGCGAGTGGTGCAATGTTGCGATATCCATGTGGGGCATTGGCCACTGAAGAGACCGCTGCTGAGGCTGCTGCTGCCGCTGCAGCCGCTGCTGCCACAACAGCCGCCGTTCCGGATGCCACTGCCGCTGCTGGTCCCGATTGCAGATGGCCACGCAACTGGCTTAAATCGCGGGTGGTCAGCAACTGTGTGGGATTATCTGTGGACATGCTGCCGGAAAGAGAAGAAAATCAAAGAAATTATTAATTAAAAATTTGAATAAATATGTTACTTGGGAATAAATTATATAGATTATTACTTGTATTACTAAAAACCTATAACCGAAAACCTATTGCCCCAAAAGCAAGCATAAGGCTGTTGAAATCATTATCTTATTTTAGATATGATAGAAGGATAACTTATTCTGATTAAAGCTGGAATTAAAAGAATTATTAAAACCCTATAGAATGTTATACATTTCAGACAGAAATTTACAAAGCATTAAATCCTATATATTCTTGCGTAGCATTAGATCTACTTTAGCATTAACATTAACATTTGCAACTTGGTTAAATAAAAAACATCAAAAGCAATAAATATAATAAACAAAAGGCACTTTTCAGAAACGTTCTTAAATTTGTTTAAAATCCCATAACTTTGCAAGTTCTGCTAAGATCGATATTAAACTTATGGACAATAATCTTAAGATGTCAGGCATTCATAAGAAAATATTATAAAAATATATAAAAAATATACAAAATGCTTTCTAAAGTTAACTTCCCTTCTGATTTGTAATAAACTGTAAATGAATTTCAACAAAACATGATTATAATGTTGACTCAAACCGATATTGAGTAAATTATGCAAAGCTTACACATATTGCTGGTTAATACTTTTAATATCTCTTGATTATTCATAAATTTCTACAAATTAAAAACCCATCTGAATGAATAAAACCCACTAATACTTATTATTATTATTATTGCCTCATTATAAATACTGAAATATTCCTTGGAAATAACTTTGGTGAGTTGGCAACTATAACATTTTATTATTTATAGCCAAACCCGATGATGGCGGGGAGGTGATCTAACGATTGAATGATGAAATGATCAGTTTTTTCTGTTTTTTTTTATTTGCGGTTGCACATTGTTCGGTCATCAAATTGGCATTTCGTGAGTTTTGTGGCTAAATAGAAGCGCATAATTATGAGTAGTTTTATTGTTTAGTTCTTTACGGTTTGCCGAATGTCCTTTGGCATTTTGATTGCCTACTTTCGGGGGTAATAACCTGTTCTATTCCGCTCTCTTTCTTTCTCTTTCCAAAATGTTGTTCCCTTTTGGGTCTTATATTTTTTTGTTTACCCATTTTACGCAATCAAAGAGACATAGTTTTTTGTTGCTAATAGCTTTTTATATGTTTGTTGCTGCTTCGAAACGCCGCGTGTTTGTTTTTTATGACGCCCACCACTCCCTGTCTCTTTCTCTTTCTTTCTACTCGCTTCTTCCCGTCTCTTTCTAGTCCCTCTCGCTTGCTCTACGCGTGATTAGTGAATTATCTTATCAGCACTACTATTGCCGTGTACTTCGCTCATAGTTTTCCCAATTTTGGGTGTTCTCTTTTCACGAAGTAATTTAATAGAATTGATTTTTAAACAAGGCTAAAATGAGGGTTCAAAGATCACTGATCGATTAGCTATCGATAACCGATAAACAAATGTCAGGTAATTGCCCAATTATTTGAAATTTATATAAGACATTTTTTTAAGTTCAAGTTTGTTAAATTTGGGATGCCTAGCCTTTAATTTTTATTATGTAATAAATAAGTTATCGATGACCAATTTTCATCAAGATCATCACTTACTTGCATCATCTTTCATTCAACGAAAAAACCATTACATTTCGTTGGCAATTAATTAACTGAAATTATTCATTTTGCCCTGAGGGACAACTTATTTGTCGTTGGGGCACGCGAATCGAATGAGCGACAGGGTCGGGTGTGTATATAGGGGGGAGGTGGGGCGGTCGGAAAACAAAGCCAACAAAGTGTATTATTATTTATTGATTTTCATTCGAGGCAAAACAAAAAGAACAACTCGAAACTAACAAAAAGTCAACAATAGAGAAATGCACGCCGCCTCCAAGAAGCTAAAATTTACTTTTACTAGTCTAGTACAGTGAAGCTTCCCACATGACGATTTTAGTTTAATGTTTGTTTAATATTTTTCAAATATAAATAAGTTTCAGTGCCTTGTAAAATAATGGTAATGGTAAATGGTTTTTTTTAAAGCACATCATGGGATGCTTGATAATTTAAATTATAATTAATATATATTTAATTTTTTCTTTATTTTCTGTAAAATTTTTATTTTAAAATTTTGTATTAAAATTTTTCGAAGCTTCACTGCATTTCCTTTGCTACCTGATTATTGCCCATTGTTTTGCATGTGCAAAATTGATAGCAAGGGGGGATAATAGTTGGGGGGAAGCAGTTGGTAGGGAAGCAGTTAGAAAGAGAGTGAGAGAAAGAGAAGGAAAAACGCGCGCCACAACAAAACCGTAAATGAAATGAAAACACAACAAACGCGATGAGAAACCAAGCAGCAGCAAAAACAGCAACAGCAAGAACAACAACAAAAGGCAATATCAATGAAACAACAACAAGAATAATAACAAATACAAAACCAAAAGTTAAATTGTGAAAAGCTCCGCTGCTGACCTCCAAAATGAACGTCAGCTGCGCTGCCCTGCCATCGCAGTCAACGTCAACGTCATTACACTGACGTGCCACACAAATAGTACAGACTGGAATTTATTTATTTTTTGTTAAAAGCTTGCGACGCAGTTTTTGTTATTTTTTGCGCCTACCTTGGTTGTCTTGGCAACTTTTTTTCTGTTTTATTCGCTCTCTCTCCGATTTTACTTATGTGTCGCTATTTTGGACAACAACAAAATAATAATAATAACAACAAGACGCTTACGAAAAGTTTTTTGCAGCGTCGCAAGAGAGCCACATTTGGCAAAAACAAAACTCAAAGAGCGGGAGAGCACGAACAAAGGCAAAACAACGTGGTAGCGATAAGAAAGAGGAATGGAAAGGTGTATCTGACGGGTGTGCGAGCTTGGTGGTTGGGTTTTTGGTGTGAATTGAAATTTTTCAAGTTGCCATTTGGCGTAATTAATTAGCAAAACACAACAACAACAACAAATTCGGACAACACTGCAACACAGGAAACTCTCTCTCTCTCTCTTTGTATTGGAAAAATGCCGATACATGCAACATGCCCCCTACTCTCTCTCTCCCTCTCTCTTTCTCTCTCTTACGGGCTGAATTGTTTTCTGTGTGCTTTCAGCTTTGTTTGTTTTCCAAGGAGAGCGAAAGAGAGAATGTTTCTTAGCTTGCAACAGTGAAGCTAACGTATGGTGAAACCAGGAAAATATTGCAAGGACATCTAATAATAATATTACGCCATTCAATTTACAAAATAGAATTTAATATTTGAACTTAAAAATTTAGAAAAACTTTTTCTTAAACAGCGTTTCCCTTTTGGCTAGGCCGCACTGTACTTTGCTGTGAGATTAGCGTCGTTCTAGAAACGTCGCGCTTTTGACTGTGACCTGTGGACCTTTCCTCGGCGCCAAGTGGAAAGTGGAAGAGGAAGTGGAAGCAGGCTCGACCCGTCTTAAATGTCAACCGAACGCCACCCACAAAATCAAATGCAAGAGCGAAAGAGAGGATGTGATGCATGGCCAAAGTGAGCCTAAAAAGAGAGAGTGAGTGGGAGAAATGCAAGTATTGCATTTTGGGCATTTCTTCTTCTTTCTCCAAGCCAATTAACCGGCAACAACAACAAAAGCAGTGATAACTGTACCTGAGGAGCAGAAAACAAAACAAACGGCGAAAGAAAAGAATCAAAACGTAGAAAAAGCAGCCGCCACGCTACGCTAATGAATCCCAGCCATATAAAACTTACACACAGCGTCGAGGATGATGATGGCACTCTCTGTGGGAGTGAATCATCCAGATTATGTAGAATGTATGTATATATATATAGTATATATGATGCTTAAGAGCGTGCCAAAAAAGAAACAACACAAAAAAAGATAGACAGAAATAATAATACAAAAAGGTAGCCCCAACCAATCCACCCGAGTTGTTGGTGAAGTTAACCCCCTGTGTTAAGTCGCTTTCCCTGCATATGTCCCAACTCGCTGATACCCCTTTGAAAAGACTTAAAAGGATAATAAATTAAATTGTACATATATTAATCAACAAAAATTTAAAATAAAATATAAATTGATTCAGAAGTTTGTATTGATGTAGCCTTTATTGATTTATATTTGCATCTTTTTAGGGCTTATTTATCAGTATTATTTTCCAAATATTTTTAGTAATCGGTTAATTGACGATTATCGATCAATAGCATCGATTTATTCAATGGAAATATTATGTTTCACGGCTTCAGGCTTACTACCTTGATGTCATCATATTTCTATCCAACTGGTTAATGGAATCAAACACAAATAATACAAAACTCACAACACCTTTTTCCGCATAATTTTCGTGGCCCAGTTTTATTTACTTTTTGTTGACAACAACAACATCATGCCCCTTCCTTTCGTTGCTACCCCTTGCTTGCTTGCCTGCTACTTCTTTTACCTTCTAATGGGGGAAAAAATGAACCTCATGGAGTCAATAACACTATATACTATACAATACTTTAATAATCAACAAATGGAGCTTCCTCTAGCCAGTTTAGCAACAACAACAATAATAATAATAACAATTGACAGCCAGCATATTTTTTCATTGTTGTTGTTGTGAAAGAGGGGCGGGAAAACGATGAAAATCTATGGAAAAAATGTTAAATGAGTTGTTTCCTCTTTTAATAAATTTAACACAAACAACAGAAGCGTGAGAGACAGATGTGGGAATAATAACAATAAATAAATAAATAAATATATAGAGCAAAGAGAGAGAGAGAGAGTGAGATGCCGGCCAGAAATGCCTCTCCCCACTCATTCTATCTCTCTGTCCCTTTCCCACAACAATGCACAATCGATGGCTGAATAAAAATGTAATTGCTTTAATTACAACGCTTTGTTTGTTGTCTACAAAATTTACAATAAACAATAGGCAAATAAAGAAAAAGAAAAAAATATTGCAACAGCTTTGAAGGCATTTCACGTAACAACAAAGGCAAAAAGAGAAGAGCAGACGAGTTTTCTGTAGAAAGAGAGGCGGCAGCGGCAGGCAGTGCGAGAAAGCTTTCGCATACTTCCGGCCATCAACAAGATAACAGAAACAGCAACAAAGAGCAAGACAGAAACAACAACAACAACAGCAAAATATATAAAGAAAATATAAATATAAGAAGAACGAACCAAGGCAAAAGAAAAAGCTAGTGAAAAAATAGCGACAAAAGGAAAAGCAAGCCAGCAGGCAAGCGTTTTTTGAGAGAACAGCAACAAAACTTCTGGCGGCAATAGACCCATCCACCTCCCCCTGACCAACCACCCCTCTTACTCTCTCTCCCTCTCTTACACACACACACACTCTCTCTTCTTTGCTCTTTAACTGTGTGCGTGTGTTTTGATGAAATATAAACAAACGTATCTAAAATTCATTTAAATAACTGGGAACAAAGGTGAGAGTTGGGAATATACGCATTATTTTGTAAAAACTTAATTAATTCTTTCCTACTAATGTCCGTTTTTCTTTTGAAATTTTTTATTTTCGAAATTAAGCATTATTATTATTTTAGAGTTAAAGTAAAAAATTGGAAAAAATATATATATATATATATTTAGAACTTTCTAGTCTGGCATTAACAATAAAAATAAGAACAAAACGGCAAAAAGAAACGAAGTAGAAGTGGAAAAAGAAATGCGATGGCGACAACCACGCGGCGTATACGTAATGCCCCCTGACGTTGTGGCCGTCATGCCTGTGTGTCGCCTGCATTTGTGTGGGTATCAATGGGTGCTCAGATGTATGAGTTCACTCTCTCCCTCCCTCTTTCTCACTCTCTTTGTGCGGCCCTCTCTTACTCGGCAGTTGCCTTGCTTGCACATTACGTATACGCAAGGGTCACAAGAAATCATCTAATAGAAGCGCGGTTATAGGAAGTTTAAGTAAAAAATATTTATATAGCATTAAATATTTCTCAGACATTAAATCAATAATTTTGTATAATAAAATAAAGTTAAAAATAACCCATAAAACTAAGCAGAAACAAATATAAATAAAATACAATTCAAATCTGATGGTTCAGTTGTGTTTGTATTTTATTGTTGTTTCCCCCCCCCCAACACCCCCCTCTTCAAATACACTGAAAAACGCAACAACAAGGCCGCTAGAAAAACACTTTTGGCGTTTATAATTGCCGATCACCGTTGTTATTGTTGTTTTCTCGATTATGGTTGTTGTATATATGGCACATATTGTTATTTTTATTGTCAGCTTTTTCGCGACTCTCAAAAGGAAAAACAAAAACAAATGTCATTGCACGTGTGTGCGCGAGAAAGCGTCAAAGTGAGAGAATGAGCAAAAAATACATGAAGAGGGAGCAAAAATATCTTTCTTTCTTTTATTTTTTCAAGGCGATCTTTAAACCATAATTATGTATTTATAACTATCATAAAGGAGGGGTAGTGTGGTACAGTAAATACTCTGCAGCAACACAAAGC
Source organism: Drosophila birchii (assembly GCA_035046345.1). NCBI lineage: Eukaryota > Metazoa > Arthropoda > Insecta > Diptera > Drosophilidae > Drosophila > Drosophila birchii. The sequence goes on along the minus strand of JAWNOA010000043.1, from coordinate 5,898,645 downwards.
TTATTTCATTTGCTGGGTACCAGAAAAGCAGTTAGAACTGCTTTGGTTAAGAGAACTGCTTTGGTTAGCAGCCAAAAGAGAGTCCGCCAAAGAGAACTAGCGCGCTGACGTCGTCGCTGGCCGAAATTTCAACGTGGTTTTCTTTGCCTTTTCTTTTTTTTTGTATTCCTTTCTTTTGCCTTTTCTTTTTAAGTTGTTGTTATTTTTATACACACACCGCCAACGCCGCCTGGCATTTAGTGGCTGTGTTTTAGGCGTGATTATGAAATCGGAGAATGTCGAGACATTACGCAAAAAAAAAAAAGAAAAATTGCCAAGTTGAAGTGTATTTTCATTGAACAAAAAAAACTAATTTAAAATTTAAATTGTAATCTGACAATGTCTTGCTCTTTCTCTTTCTCTGTATCTTTGCATTTCTTATTGTTATTGTTGTTTTACGCACATACACGCGCACTCGGCACACAGCACACACACAAACACACACACACACACTTACACTGTTATTTTTATATACAACTTTTTATTGTCTATTTTTTCGGTTTGTTTGGCTATTTATTTTTATTTTTGCATCTCCTTTGAGCTCTCACACATACCTCCATACAAGGTGTTCTCGGCGTTGTTGTTGGGGCTGCAGTTGTTTGCTTAACACTCAAAAAAATTAATATTTGCGAAGTTCAAGCATTCAAAAATTGATTTCAAAAAAGTTTGTTTCACATCTAGATTCAGGATCAGGATTTCGGATTGGAAATTCGACTTTTTATTAATCTTGAACCGTAAAGCACGCGAGCAGACAAACGAATGAAGCGAAGCGGCGGCAAACGCAATTGAAAAACCGACACACACACACACACACTACATCCTCAACTCGCTCACGCACACACGCTCTCTGGCTAAACTGAGACAAAGCTTTCATTGTGCCGCCGCCAGAGCGAGCGCCAAAAGAGAGAGCCGGCAAAGCGAGTGGGGAAAAAACAAAACAAATAAATAAAGTAAAAATAAATAAAAGCCAAAGCAAAGTCAAAGCGTCGTAAACAAGCTTGTGAGTATGCATATATGTATAAAAGTGTATACACTGCCATACAATGAACGTTCTAATAGGTAGAGATGGAGATTTTTCATCATCATTTTAATTAATTACTAAACCTAACATGGATTTACTTTTACAGATTCCTCAAGTGAATACGAAAATATCTTTGCATCAAGAGTGACCTGTATGTGGATGTGAGTGTTTTGTGCGTTCGCGCATGACATTGCCATTTATTGAAAAGTGAGCTTAAAAAAAAACACAACAAAAACAAATGCTGTTAATGGGGGCCAGCTTTTAATGCTCTTTAGTTCTCACACTACTTCGTCATCCACAACATAAACAACTTTTCGGAAAGGATCACAAATAACAACACGAATGAGGCACAACAAACAGCTGTTTGGGCTAGGCTTCAGTTCTCTTTTATCATAACAGCTGAGTCTCTTCAAAACCTCTCTTTGGCTGGCCCACTCTCTTGCTCTGTCTCTGTCTCTGTATCTTAAACGCCAAGTGACTCAGAAGTGCTATCTGTATTTTCGTTACAAGCCCGCTAAATGTTTATAAATAAATAAAATTGCACATCAAAGACGGACACAGTATTTATTTAAAATGAATTCTGTATAAAGTTTCCATTGCAAAGCCATTGAATTGTGACTCAAATGAAGGCAAGTAAGCAAAGAAACACAGTTTCTCCTTATAAAAACAAAACAAAATAAATAAATAATAATAAACAAAACTAAAAAAATAAAAACAAATGATGAAATACATAATTAAATTAATTAAAAATGTGCAGCAAAAACAAAGACATAACTATAACGAAATATACTAATAATATAGCGGACACGTGCGACTAAAAACCAAATAGGGGGTGGAAGGGGGGAAAGGGTGGCAAGTAGGAAGAGCGCAAAGCGTCGAGCGGTAAAGCAGGAAATACACAAAACGTCAAGATACAAGCCCACACAAACACACACTGAGAAAAAAGGCAAGCGCAAATATTCCAAAAACAATCAAGGCAGCAGCAACAATAAAAACAGCGACTGCAGCCAGGCATTTTGTGGTACAGTAAACACTCCCATAAATAAAAATAATAATGTGACTTTGCCTTTATTGTTTATTATTAAAATATGAATTTAGAAACTTTATCCTTGTATTATTTATATTTATATTTATATATTTATATTATATTATTTATATATATATATTTTGTTTATAAATAATACTTTGAGGGCAATGCTATACTAATAAATATATAAAAGTATGACCTTGCTATTTTTCCTTATTTTTGTAAAATAAATGCACTAAAATGGGGAACGTATTTCTCGAGTAGTTGTTGCAATTTTCCATCCATTATTTATTTATATTTTTTATTTAATATATAAGCTTTCACTATGCAGGAATTTATTAATATTTTTTATTTAATATATAAGCTTTCACTATGCAGGAGGCTTTACTATAGTTTTCGTATGTTTTTCTCTATTTTTTTGTTGTATCTTTTTAGTGGTGTCGCTGCCGATGTTGGTGCTGCTGCTTAACCATATTTAATTTTAGCAATAGCAGCGGAAAATTGAACAACGACGGCATTGTCGCTGTCGCTTATGTACCTATATCCCAATCCTATATTTGTTGAAAATAAAAATAAATTTATACAACTTTTTCCCCATTCCACGGCGCACGCACAGCACAACGAAATTGGTGATGATGATGATGATGATGATGATGAAAATGGAAACGCCGAATGTAGTAGAAGAGAAAATGCCAAGAGCACAAGACCAGCAGAAGAGCGTAAATAAAAATGAAGCCGGCTTTTTGGGCAAGCAAAAAAATATAACCAAATATAAACAAAAAAAAATAAATTTAAAAAAAGAAAAACAAAAGAAATTAAGGAAAGGAAACAGCCATTGCAATTGGAAAGACAACAAACAAATATAACAAAAAATATAAATGTATTTTTATGTACGAATATCAGCACACAATTGTGGCTACCAAAATAATGACTCTTAATTATGAACATATACTTAATCCCTGAAAGAGTAAAATATTTTTCTATTCAAAACTATTTTAATTTTTATTTAGTAAAGTTTTAAATACATATATAGAAATCATTAAGTTCACCTTATTAATATTTATTTATTATAAATACTTATTATTGGCATATATTATTATGCCCCTTAAAGTATCTTTTCTCGTTAATCCGAAAACATAATAAGCCCTATTATGCTATCTATTATAAACATAATATATATAATATTCATAAAATATTAGACCCCTATAAAACATATGTTTTATTATTCCAATAGTCATTTTATGTATGAATTTCATCAGTACATAAATGCAACACAGGCAATGTTGCTTTTGTACATTTGAAAATAAATCAAATAAAGTAAAACGCTGTTGCCAGGCAAGGCAAAAAAACCCCCCTTCTTCTGACTGACAGTTTTGGTTTTATTTCGGTTTATATTTGATTTCTTCTTATTTGTTTCGTCTGAAAATTTCAATTTCAATTGATTTCGTTTCAACTAAAATAAAACCCATCATGTGTTCGTCTTGGCTACATCTGCATTCACTAGCTCCTATATCTGATGCCATGCTATATCTGTAGAGTATATATTTTATATTCTCACTATTCTATCTGCTGCTGCCACTGTTGTTGTTATTTTTTGCTCTAAGCAATTACACAAGGCGACGCCACAAATTGGGTCAGCCGCAATTAATACAAACTAAATATAGCCAAAGCGCAGCACATTTCCCTCTTCACAAAAAAAAAAGCAAGAAACAAAATGTTATAATAAAAGCATAGAGGAAAATACAAAAAGTATAGCAACTAATAATGAATAATGAGTGTTGACCGAGCACAGAGTTGTTTACCCTTTTGTTGTGTGGACGCTCTAAAAAAAACAAAAACAAAAACAAAAAAGAAAAGAACTGATAACTGGGAGAGGGATCTGCATTCGGTGGCGTATACGTGATGTGTGGCTAAATAAGGGAGCAAGCAAGGGGCAGAACAACAACAACAATAACAACAATTGCACTCTGCTGCTGCTGTGTACACCCTACAAAAGTGTCGCCGAACCTGAGCTGTGGGGGAAGGGAGGAGGGGGGGAACTATATCATTGAATTCACTTTTGTAAAACAAAACAAACAACAGTCTTGACCACAGTAGGTACTTGCTAAAGGTAACAGAACAGAACAGAAGATATATATTTTCTTGTATTTGAATTATTTCTAAAATTTTTTTTTAAGATATATTTTCTTTTATTTGAATTATTTTAAAAATTTTCTTACGTTTTATATATATTATTTAGGGCTAGTCTAGGTATGTTTTTGGATAGGAAAATTCTTAGCAAAGGCTATAATTTTGGTAATCACCTTTTATTCGAAATAAATTCCTTTATCACGAATATTATTTTTTTTTTTGGCAATCCTTTCAATCTATAATTTAAATTAATAAAAAACTAATAAAATTAATAAAAACCTATAATTTAATTTAAAACCAACATTTTTTAATTGAGTTGAATTCCAAATTTTTTTAGCGAATTCGTACTTGTGGGATTTTTGGTGAAATCAATTGAAACAACTTTTATTAAAATGAAATGCTGCCCTAAGGAACTTGTATTCTCCTGTCTCGAGAGTGTTTTTCCGTCTTTTCTTCTTAATCCTTTACCAATCCACTCTTTCTAGTGTTTACTGTACTACTTATATGCGTGCTGGCAGATGGTTAGCAATGGAATGAAAACTTTCAACAAACACTATGTTCGATTGCCTTCTCATTTGTTTGTTTGCCACACACCAATCACCCCGTACAGTGGGCCTGCACAGTGGGCTGCCCTTCAAGCACACACACACAGCAGGCAAAGCTATAAACGTTTTCCACTAATTAGCACATTCGAAACGACAGAGAGACCTGCAACTACCACTTGGGCAATAACAAAAGCAATAGAGCAACAAAGCTACAAATAAATAAATAAATAAATAATGCAAATACGATGAGAGAACTACTGAGCCACGTTATTTTTTCGTTAAACATTAAGTTAAATAGATGTATTGATAATTGATGGAAAATAATAGGAGCAAGTCGGTGAGACGACGCCATCAGGCGTTACGTATACGAGACGTTGGCCAGCGATTAAGGTGATTTTTTTTTTAAATGTTTTTTAATTAAATAATTTAAAGTTGAGGATAATAGAAAATGTGAAGCTGAAAATAATAAAAATTTCGTGTATTTATGGTGTGCTCTCTCTAATTTACACATAATCTGTATTATTATACATCCTGAAACAATTGGAAATTATTGCTGCGGTTGTTTTGTGATTATTTTAAGAACAAAACTCGAGCTGATTTCGCATAATTTCATATTAATTAAACGTGTGTCATCAGGGGGCTAAATAAATAAATAATAAATATATAAATATTTAAGATTGCTAGAAACTAAAGTCAGCTAAAATAATTAAATCTGATCTGATATCTGCTATATTTGTTTCTTAATTTTACTTTGTATTTTGGTTCTATAAATATGAATCGAAATTAAATTCAATTTTGTACAATTAAATCGAAATTTAATTCGAATTCCGATGCAGCCGTTGCATTGCTCTATTTTCTTCGCCTCGGCTGTTGTATAAGAAGGCAACAAACTTGTCGCACTCTCCTGTTGCTCTTGTTATTTTTATTTTATTTTTTTTTTTAGTGTTTTTTCTTATTTTTATTTAGCTTTTTTATTTTTTTGTTTGCATTTTGCTCACTATTTCGCTGCCGTTTTAAGTTGGTTTGTACTGCTGCTTGCTCTGCTGTTGTGTATGTACTATATAGCCAGCTATATCTTATCGCACAACGTAAATGTGTGTGCGGTTAGTTCAACAATGTGCCAGTGTACATAATTATTTTCATTTTTTTATGTAATCAACAAACAGCAACGCCTCAGCCTCACACACAGTTCGTCGTCTATGCTGAGGTTCTGCTTTCTGAGGTTTCTTTCTTTCGCAAGAAAAAACAAAACACACACGCGTCCCACAATTGCAGTCAAGTGAATATACATATAGTAAAAGGTTTGATAAATATATAAAAATAATAAAGAAGATGAGCAAAATTGATTTTTTATTCAATCAATATAAAGATTATTAACCTCTATTTACATTTCCCTATTATTATAAGGCCGGATCTAAGCTGGAAATATTTTTGAAAACATTACAAATACCGACTCAAGTCCACTGACATAAACTCCAGTCAGTACAAAGTCTACTCAACTTTATAACATTTTAAAAACGATATAAAATTGCACTACTTTATGAGGTTTAAAAGCCACACACTTTAAACGACACAAAGTCTTGGCCAAAAACGTCATAAACTCAAACGAAATTATATATCGTTTCAAATTAAACTTGCTTATGATTTATATCAACCACTTATAGTAGTTATATAGTTGTGAAATTTAATTAATCCAAAAAAACATCAAATTAAAGCAAAGAATTTGACATTTTCTGTGTTCAGCTTTCCATTTAATTCCCTAATATTTATTTAAACTCTCTAATTTAAGATTTTAAGGGTATTTGAGTAAATAAATAAAAAAAAAAAAAACAAGAAAACAATCCAAGGCTGTTTAAATGTGAGACAAAGAGAGTCCCCGGGGGAGAGAGCAAGAATATCGGCAAGTTTGGCAGCACGGGGTTTCCGTCTAAATTTTCTGTTGTGCGTCGTCGTCTTGCGTGCCGACACCACCCCCATTCCCCCCACCCACTTACATACATATATTCATCAGGCTACCCAACTAAGAGGCACCCAAAACGTCGGAAATGTTACGGCCGATATTCAATTAGTTTTTAATCCAGCCCAGCGTCAAGGAATTTCAATTTCCAATTGGTTTTTAAGTCGGAAATTGCCACCACACGCACACACGCAACCAAAAACAACAAAAAAATTGAAATAAAAAAAAGAACAAACAATAAACCATACACACACACTCATTCGTATCGAGGAGCTTTTTTCAAGTTCCAACTATTCATTTCGATCGACATTAACGCACATTGCATAAAGCTTCACGATAATTGCATAATTCCAATGGGGATTCAACTTCAAGTTGGGATCTTGGGGGGCAAAGTAGGGCTTAGATTCGAAATAAAGAAAATATTATACCTCTATATATTATTGTATAAGACTCCCAATAATAAGAGCTAGGATCCCCAGAGTTGGGAACTCCAGAGTTGGGAACTTCAGAGTTGGGATCTGCAGAGTTAGGATCTCTAGAGTTAGGATCTCCAGAGTCACGATCTCTAGATTTAGGATCCCCTGAGTTGGAATCCTCAAAGTAAAGATCTCCAGAGCTATCATTTTACTCAATGCAGAGAAATCCCAATACTAAAATCCATCTTAAAAGTCTTAAGATACTAAATATCCATGACTTTAATTACTATCTTTTAATGAAACAACAAAATTCATAACCCTACGAGACGGTTACCTATGGAGAAATATACACAAAAAAATAATACAAATAAAAAAAAGTAAGCCAGGCAGGCAATAGCGAGGTCGCTTTATCAAGACACGACGCTACATATATGACGTGTGTGTACATATATGCTATATAGCACCACTAACAACGACAACAAATTAGCGTCTCGGTCAGATATAGAAAGAGAGTGAGCAAGAGGGTAGATCGGGGGATACAGATTGCTATGTAAGGGGGGAAAAGAGAGCACAGCAGAGAGCACTATTTAGCAGGGAGAAGAACAACAAATCACACGATCGTAAACTTACACATGAATTATGCAGGAGAAATAACAAAAAACGACGCCAAAATAAAGCAAGTGAAGAGCAACTGAAATAGTAACAAACCAAAATATACCCTCTATGAATATATAAGTTATTTGCATATCTTAAGATATCTACCTAAGGCATTATTTCTAAAGGGATTTTCAATCAACTAATTATTAACCCAATCAAAGTGCCTCATAAAGCCGAGCTAATGCAGAATTACAGGGTATTAAATCAACGACAAGGCGCTGTCAATATTCTGCGCCTCGTTTCGCTGCCAGAACATGCCTCTCTTTCTCTCTCTGCTCAAAATCCAATGTATTTTCTTGCTGACGCAGCGGCGGCGACGCACTCTCCCCCTCGACCTCCCCGCCTTTCACTCCCTGTCATGTGTGTGTGTGTGGTGTGTGTGCATGTAAAAGGCCAACGCGAAACTGAGAAAAAAGCGACAACAATCCCAAGTGGACAATTCTACAGTGGAACACCTAAAAGATTCAGATACTTATTTTCTTGTAAGAATTTCAAAAACTGTTTTTTAATTGAAATCTTAAAATATGCGACAATTTTTTATAAATTTTCTAGTGATTTATATAATATTTTGAAGTACATACACTTTATAATTAGTATATTTATTATAGAATATATATAATTCATATTTTTTATGTACCTTTTGATATATTTATTTAATAAATCAGAATTTTTAACATTTTAATGATTTAAATATATATTTTTTAAATGAAGATATAGTTATTAAAATGCTTCGCATATTAATGAGTTTAAGTTAAATTTTAGCTTTTTAATTATCAGTTTAAGAACACAAAAAAAGGCTTCTTGAATTTGTAATTATTTTTCGAAGAATTGTGTAGGACAACTATGTGAAGGTCCCAAGTATCCCTTAGATACTCTATAATTTCTACTCATAGATGGCTCATCTGTGAAGCGCAAACGTGCACTTTTTGTTTTAAAAGGTAAGGGGGGGGGGGGACATAATATAGTAAAAGGGTGTCAAAACATTCAGCATTTTGGGAATTTGCATCAGAATCTCGTTTGGGGGAAGGAGGGAGGTAAATAACCCAGATTTTGATTGATATGCGTGTGCGTGGAGCTTATATAAAAAGAGCCAACAGGTGGCGACGCTTTCAATTTCCAAATGATTGATTACACGCAGCTTTCAGAGGGATCTTTTTATGCTCTTAATTTTTAAAACATTTTTTAATATAGTAAAAAAAATATATATATGTATATATATATATATTAAGTGTTAAGTGAATCTATTTACTATATTTAATTTAATCATCAGTACTTTAAGTTACTAAGATACAAAAATATACATAAATTGCTATCGGACGGATAATTAACTAATTTAATTCAATTTAAAAATGATTTTTGATGAAAACTTCCTTTTCCTTTATGTACATATGCTGTATACATATATATATATATATATATATATATATATTTATGCGGGTGGGTCTCGCCTTCGCTTCACTCTTTTTCCATTTTCCTACCGCCCCTATCCTTTTCCCTTATCTTTAGGGATCATTGATACATTTCGTTATCGCTTTTCCTTTTTTTTTTTGCCTTTCCCAAAATTGTCCCTATTTTCATTAACATTTTTCAGGGCAAAGCGGGGGGCGTACAAGAAGTGAAAATAACAGAAGCAACAGAAGCAAAAACAATAACAACAACAACAAGGCGGGGGACCCGCACACACGCACACACACACACACACACAGGCACTCGCTCTCACGCACGCACATTTCGGTGACAAATTTGTACACAAACACACACTGATAGGCCGCAACACTAAAAATATTTCTTCGATTTCAAGCAAAACTGTTTTAAGCTCTTTTTTTGTCTTTCTTTTTTTAATACTACGTTGTTTTTGCTTACCTTTTTTCAGTTTTCTTTTTGGTGATTTGCCTTTTTTCGCCGTGTTTGTTTGTGTTTTTTCTTGTTGCTGCTTTCCCTCCGGTTATTTATTTTGCTTTGCACTCACTGCCTTGTTGTTGTTGTTGCTGCTACTCTCTCTCTCCCGCCAGCTCTCATTTCTCTGTTATCTCTCTTCGTGCGGCGTTGTGGGCGGCACTTGCAAACTTTTTCGCCAATTTTGCGCTTTTCGGCTTTTGTTTTTTGTTATATTCTTCTCGTTATACTCCTTAATTGCTTTAATTATGACACTAATCACACAGTTGAAAAAAAAAATGGTTACATTAATACATACTCAATTTTGGGGCATCAATTGGCAGCTTTGGCTTGGTATTTTTGCAGTTTTTAATGTTCACTTGTGTTTTCTCGATTGTATTTCACTTGTACTTCTTCGATTGTTTAATGATACTATTAATTGAATAGTAATTGTGGATGACTTTTCACTTGCGTCCGCTGCTCTGAAAGGCACAATGCAAAATGAAATGCGGGAATGCGAGAATGCCAACGAGACGGGCAGCGCAGCGCAGTCTGCGGAGGCAGCGTCGCAGTCGCCGCAGCGAAGCAAACGCAAAGCAACTGCAAAGACAGTTGCAGATCGCTGATCCTTTTTGCTCGATTTACGCCGATTTGCGAGTTAATTCATTGCTAAAAGAAAAATAATAACATCAAAAATTAGCTTCGTCAAATAATTGAATTGGATTTTGATTTGTTTTCGACACAAAAACGCACACACACGGGCAGCAAAAAACACATGGCAGCTCTGCCGCTCTCTCCCGCTTTCACACTCTCTTTCTCTCTCTCTCTACTGCTCCTGAGAGTTCGGGAGCGTAACGTAAGCGCGTGGCAAACACATGGTTTTTGTTTTTGCCAAAACGTAGGAGAAGAGGAAGAAGCAGATGATGGTGGCACAGTGGCACGAAGTCGTAAAATAAGTAAATTAATTGGGATTTCTTAATGAAAATTACTTAGTTTTGAACTTTATATGATTTAATATAAAAACTCCACTGTTACCTAATAATTATTATCGAGTATTATTGATCTCAATTCTAATAAGAGTGTTTGGTTAAATTACTCAAGAAATTAAATGTTAAAAGTAGTTCGGGAAATTATGTTCATAGCAGTTAATAAACCAAAGTTGTTAGGTAATCAGGGAGAGAGACGACATATTCGACCACTGTGCGGCAGCGTTTATTATCGGCAAAAGGTATTCATCACATTTACATAAATGCTACACACAATTCACTGTATTGCCAGCGCGTCTGTGTGGGTGAACATGTGTCACACGCAGCGGCGAAAAAAGTCAATCACACTAATACACGTAACCTCAGCGTCGTATCGCGTCGCGTTTCGCTCTCTCGCTGTTTTTGTTATTATTATTGTTTTTGTTTTTATTGGTACAAAAAATAACAAAACACAAACACGCTACAATGTATCGGCATTTAGAGAGCGCGAGCAGTAGCGTGATCGAGAGAGTTGCCGTTATTGTTTTTACGCTGCGTGCGAGCAGATTTGTATTTACGATGGTATTAGTAGCGCTCTAGATTTGGTTACTCTTTCATTTATTTTTTTTTGTTGGTCTATTAATGAAACCAAATTGTAATGCGAACGTGTTAATTAGACAGAAAGAGAGAAATATAGAGAGAGACTAACAACAAAAAAATTGAAGCAAGTTCTTATCGTTTTTGTCACTCAATTATATGAATTTGATTTTATGAGACAAGAAAAACGCGAGAGAGAGACGGCGAGGGCGCTCACGTAATTACTGGAAAATCTCCAATAAGAATTGTTTGTTCGCTTTTCCGGCCGGTTTTTCGCTCCAACAAACTGATTTTTCCAACAACGTGGCTTTGGCCAAAAATACGCAACGGCAAAGTGGAAAGAGAGAGAGAGAGAGAGAGAGCGGCTTTTAAATGAACGAAAAACGTGTAGAAAATAGAACACTCACACACACGCATAGCCGAAGCTCGTGTGGAAGCAGCAGAAAAACTAACAAACAAAAATTATGTGGGACAAACGGCGTATAAACAAACTGCAGGCGGTCGGTCACTCTCTCGCCGAAGAGAGCGAAGAGCGAGAGTTGGGGAGCGAGTAAGAGCGTCTGCGACGGCCCCAATTGTTTACACACAACTTTTTGCCTCGCAGCCCCCCCCCTCTCCTTTCTGTTTTGCCATGCGGTTATCGCTGTCAAACAGTGGAACTTCTTGCGCGGCATACAAAAAAAGATACAACAAATAATTAAATTAATTTAAATTTATGTAAATGTTTTAGATTATATTTTTATTTTGACAAATCACAATAAAAAGTAGTAAATATTTGCAGTGTTTTGTTTGCACTGTAGTTGCCTTTAAGCGCTCTCCTCTCACATAAATAGTTATACAACTCGCTCGGGGGGCCAAATACAAGTACAAATATCAAATACCAATGAGCAAGTGAAATTGCAGTGCAAAGGAATTTCGAAAAACCAGTTAGAACCATGGCAACGCCAAAAAGGGGCTCCCCATTACTGCACCGTCTCTCTCCCCCCCCCCCCAACATCTGATTCTAGACCCCCACTCCCCGCCGACATCCAGCAGCAAAAGCACGCTCAAAACGGCAAAAAACCAAAAACAGTTAAACAGGTGCAAAAAAGCATAACAACGTCGAAGCCCAAAGAGAAAAGCACTAAAGCACGCCAGAGAGTAATGAAAGCTTAAGCAAGGAAAGAGAAAGAGCATTAGAAGGGTCTAAAAAAGAGAGGCCATCACAGTGTGGCCGAAAGAAGAGGCAGACTTGGCCTGAACAATAACACGTGATACAAAAATAAAGTCTGTATGGCACAAACCAAATAAATTAAATTATAAATTTAAATTTAGTTGTAAAAAAAATATGTTTAAATCGTAATAATTTCAAAAAATAAGTTATAAATATTCAAAAATAATTTATACAAGTTATAAGTTATAAATATTTAAATATTGTGAATGCCATACATAGTTGTAAAAAAATATGTTTAAATCGTAATAATTTCAAAAAATAAGTTATAAATATTCAAAAATAATTTATACAAGTTATAAGTTATAAATATTTAAAATATTGTGAATGCCATACAGCTGTAAAATCCAATTGTTTTGGCCACAAGCACGAGCTATTAGAAAAGTATTTCACATTATAACCAGGAAACGAATTCCATTTATACGAATCAATGAAATATTAAATAATTTATTTGTAAATCAATTTATTATCAAACTGATGGGTGGGTTAACATAAGGGGTATCTTATGGGTCAAGAAACTATTCCTCTGGGAATCTAGGATTCCATATTAATGTGCAGATAACAAAAGAACGAAGGTAAACTTTGACGTCATTATGTCGACGACAGCGACAAATGTGGAGATCAACAGATCAGTCACTCAAGAGCCGAAAACAAAAAGATCGTTTCGAAAAGGCATTTTCCTCCGAGCACACTACACACGCACACACACACACACGCAGGCTACAGGTATGTGTTTGTACAATCATGTGATACCAAAATAAAGAAAAATGTGAAAATCAAATAGCAGCGACAGCGGCCAGGGCACTAAACACAGTCACAAGCAAAAGTGGAGCAATAAAGCAAACAAGCCCGACAAATTTTCTGTTGCCATGTACCCTTAGACCACAACACACTACCGAGCACCACATCACCACCTACTTCCCCTTTCCCTACCTCTTCCTTCTATTCCCACTAGCGCGCATCCATTCCCATTCCTCATGCCCACCCATTACCACTCTCTCTCTCTCTCTCTCTCTCTCTCTCTCTCTCCCTCTCGGATCAGCCACGAAAATATGCAAATGCCGAATGCAATTAAGAGATACGCACAATCTCACCGATAGTTGACAACGATATATATTGGTTGAAGAATGGGAAACCTATTAATCTAATAAATATAAATCGGTTATTAAGTAATTCACAAATCATAAATTGTTATATATATAAATCTGTTGCAGTTTTTTTTTTTTTTTTTTTGCCTCAATAGCAGCGATCGTGTACCGGCTGCTGTATTAAATTTCAATGAACAGAGAACAAAACGATCATCAAATACGGCGCAGCTGAGAGGAAAATAAGCAAAGATACAGAAAAGCGAAAATCTGAAGGCATTAACAAACACATTTTTAGCAGCCGTTGAAGCAGAGATGCGGAATCCGGTGAGGGAGGGGGAAGGGGGGGGCTATAGCCCAAAAATGTTGTTGATGGGACGCCAACGAGATAGCTGCCACAGCGTACAGTGGGGCGAGGTGCTTATCTAAGGAATTAAATTGAATAAAATTAAATGCAACCAGGCAAGCGCATAGATGTGAGATTCAGATACGATCATTATGCATTCGTGCACACAGGCACAGTTTTGTAATTGTTTTTGTATCTGTTCTATTAGCATTTTCATTCTCATTTTCATTTTCGTTCCATGGTACTGTGTGTGTGTGTGTGTATGCGTTCTGCTTCTTGCTCTTATCTTTTGCTTTTGCCTTATTGTCTAGGTGAGGTCGTCGCAAAAGGCAGCAGCAGATAGAAAGGAGGAGCAGAAGGAGGAGGAGTGGGGGGAGCACCAAGAGGTGGAGACACACACAGAGAGAATGTAAGAGAGAAAGAGAGATAGAGAGAGGCAGCAAAGAATTAGGGGGCGGGCGGGCGTTTAAGTTTGGGCATATTTAATTTATAAAGACGCTCTCTTCTCCACCTCCCACTCCCTCTCTCTGTTTTTGCGTAAATATAGGCAGAAAATTTCTTACCAGTCAAGCACACCTTTTCACACTCATTAATTAATCTCTTATTTTTGTTTATTTTCTTATTAGTTTTTCTTTTGGTGTTGGGTTTTCATTTTTCCTCCTCTTCATTTCGTTACGTTTTCGTTTTCGTTTTTGTTTGTATTCTTTTGTTGTTGTTAGTGCTCTTGATAAATGTCAAACAAATGACGACGCCGCTGTTCTCGCTCGCTCTCTGCCGCTATCTCCTGTCTCGCTCTCGCTCTCCCACTTAGCCCAGCTTTGTCACAGACGCAAAACGATCGTTTTGTTTTTGATTTTGCGTCGCATAGCGTCTTCTCTTTCTACTTATTTATTTTTTTTTTTTGTTATTGCTCCCTTTGGCCAGCTATTTGCTGTCATTTTTTCCATACTTTCCTGAACCGCTTTATTGAATATTTTATTGTAACTCGTTTTTGTTTCTACAAATTGCGCAGTTTAAACAATATTTAAAAAAAAATATTAAACTGAGAAATGCTTTACCAAAAATATAGCATACTTTTTTGGGCCCCTCCCCTGGTAAAATCTTGACTGTGATTAAAAAAAAGTGTTGTTAGATAATCAAACTGATAAAGCATAATACATAATACAAGCAAACTATAAAAAAAAAACATACTAAACGCGAAGAAAAACAAAACTATTTGATTTTATTGCTTTCAAATGCTGCCTGCCTGCCTTTGTATTTGTTTATTCTCAGCGTGCTGCCACAATTAGCGTATTTCGCATGCGTTGAGAGGCAGAAAAAAAGACCCATTAACAAATCTATCTGGAAAATTTTCTCATAAATATGTATGAGCAAATAAAGCGTGGCTCTTATTATAATCTCCGGCATTTCAGCATAAATTATACAAAAAATCTATATACACAAAAATTCAGACAAACCGATATCGGAAAAATACATAAGAAAAATAATACAAAAAAAAAAAATAAGAAGAAAAAATATAAGAATAAACAACTAAGAAAACAAATTGGTAACAAAAAACACTAACAATCACATGATAATTTGCCGAAGGCCGAACGCCAAATATCGCTCGATGGCAAATGCAAGATTTGATTTAATTTGTTTGCTTAGTTTTGACTTTCGATTGACTGTTAATTGCCTTGAGCAACAAACAAGACAAGGCGCATATTTCAAATTTGTAAAATCCCCGCTCAACAGCAGTATCGATATTTTTAGGTATCAATATCGAAAGCATTCAATACTTTTACAGCTCTGAGCAGTGCTGCACATACCAGAAAAGTGGTGTAAACAGTGCTGCTGCTTGTGGCAGCTCTGTGTACTTACTTTTATATTTGTCCTTGCACCTTGAGCCCAAGATGGCGGCAGCTACGATTTGGAACTACATAAATTTCATAGAGCCACAGATGGCGCCAGTAGTGGTAATTTTTAGATGAATTTTAAATAAAGTATTAAATAAATTAATTGAATTAAAATTGTTAACAATTTTGAGGTTTTCTGGTTGGCTAAAAATAACACAAAAATTACCAGATATATCCAGATATCCAGATATCATAAAATAATCAAGGAAATAAGGAAAACATAAAGTTTAAATTGAATGTCTAAGGATTTACTTTTAAAATAAATAATTCCTTACATAAATAATAAAGAAGTTAATCATTTTAAATAATTTTCATTCTTTTAATTTTTAAAATGTACATAAAATAAAATTAAAAAGGGAAAATGATAATAAAGATAATCCCAATGTTACAGAATTATTATTTTTAATAATTAAGAAATTAACTGAAAATATATATAAATAAATTAATAAATATAGAACTAAAAATATATATAATACATTTTCTCAATATATTTAAATAATCTAGGGATTATTTTCTTAGAGTCATGCTTTATTTTATATATATATTATATTTATATATTTTCACTGTTTTCCGCCTTTGATTCCCCTTCTTCTCAAATCCCCGAAAATACAAAAAAAAAAACAAAAAAATAAAAGGGAATCTATCAATTAAGGAAAAAGCTTTAAGCTGTCAACACGCCCAAGTACTTGGCGTTTTTTTTTTTTAAAACATCCAAACCCCACCCACTATATCTTCCCTTTTGGGATAAGCCACTGCTGCCTGCATTCATTGTTTGCCTAAAAGACCCCCCAATCCCGCCCCCCCTGAAGGGTTTTTCCTTCGGGTTTCCATTTCCAGCTTTCCTTCTACCTTCTCCTTTTTTTTTTGTTGCCTTTCTTGCTGGTTGCCTGTTGCCAGTTAGCTCGTCTTGTCATTGGTAAAATGCTGGCTTATATTGTTGTTGGGGGGGGAATCCATAGTCCCCACCCCTCCTCCGCCCAGCATCGTCGTCTTGAGAGTGGAAACCGCTGCCAATTGTCGACTGTTGCATGAATTATGAGCGTCTGCCAAGATTTATGAATTCGAGAGGATAACAAAAGTATCTACTCCTGGTCCTGGTCCTTCTCCTTAGCGTTATCCTTGCCTCGCAGCGAAAAAGGCAAAAATCTGTCAGCTGTTAAGTTGAGTTATAAATTTCCTGCAATTAGCTTGAATTTCAATTTTCTCTCTCTGAACATTTGCTACTTACTTTGATTACACAATGATGACGATGACAATAACGATGCTTATGATGATGAGTAGCTCCCTTCTCCTCCTCCTCCTGCCTATAGACATCTCTTTATGGTGACTGTACACCGCGGTTATTCTGTTTTTTTTTTTGTTTTTTTATCGAGTGTCTCCTCTGCAGTTTTTCCACCTCAATGTGCAGAAATTTGCAAACTCATGGAAATCCATACGTTTGATAAGCAATACAAACCAAAACCAACAAGAAGGACATGCAGGACATGCAAAATAAAGGAAGTAAGAAAGCTATGGTGCAGAGTGCAGGGACTGTACCATAAGGGGACTTTACAGCAGTTTTATATAGTAAACAATAATATGATTGAATTATTATGTATCAAAAAATATCACATTTAAAGTTAAAATATTAATATTATCAATAAAAAAAAATATCAGAAATATAATACTAAATTTAATTTATTCATATTTGTTTGATATATTCAACAGAATTTAGATTTTTAAGCAAAATTTATTCAAAATGTAGATATTCAACAAACCATATAGCATTTAGAAATAAATATTTTTTGTAATGTATATTTTTTGTAATTTATTTATTTAATTGTTTTACTTACTTACTGATTAATATTAATAATAAAACCCAATAGAACCAATGATATATATAAGTGATAATAGCCCTATGCAGCCCTGGCAGAAACGGATACGGAAACGGAAGTCGCCATAGCTCTGCATGTGTTCATTAAGCAGCGAGTAGCAAACAAAATCAATGAATGGTGTAAAAATTAATATCCTGTGGGCCTCAAATGAAACAAAAAACAAAAAAAGACTCGAAGTGAAGGCAAAAAATATATGCAAAAGAATTGCGGAGAATCGTTCTGTGTGTGCGCCATCAGCCGGCAGCCGGCAGCAGTTTTAATTTACACAAAGCGTAGTCAGGCGTGTAATGCGCTTCGCAGGGGCGTCATGGCAGGAGGGGGTGGGGGGGTGTGTTATTATTTTTTTTTTTGCAATTGGAGGCTTGGGATGCTCCAACATTTAACAAATGCCTTGAGGCAGCAGCAAAAAGATGGGCGAACAACAGCGGCGACGTCAACAGCATCAAATGATTTATGAAATTACTTTTGTCGCTGCATACTTTCCGGGGGCGGGAGGCTGAAGGAAACGGAAGTGAAGAAACAGTAGAAGAAGAAGAAGAAGATGAAGAAGAAGGATAGCTAAAGACAAGCCAAAAGAGGAAGGGAGAAAAGCAACTTGCAATGATGATGATGATGATGGAAGGTGTCAAGTGATAGGTGGCTTCGCTTTACTTTTTCTTCAAAGATTTTTCAAAACAAATCTTTTTTTCAATCGTTTCTTAAATTTATTTAGAAACCAAATAAAGACTGGAAATTGTACAATGTTTTTAAAGGGTTAATTCTAAATTAATTAGTTAATTAATTCCTGTTCTCTTCTAAAGTTTCAAGTCGCTCTTTCGCTTTTATTTTAAGCGCTCTCTATCTCTTTTCTTCTCAGGCTATGCCTGCCATGTACAAGCAATATTTATAACTGAATGCAAGAGATTTTTTCGTTCTTTTTTGTTACTTTATGTCTTAAGTTTACATTTGTTTAAGCCCTGCTTAATTCCTTTTCCCAAATCAAATAAATTAAACTTATTTCGATTATTTGATAGCATTTTATTTTCCATTGAAATTATTTATTAACTTAAGTCTTTAATTTAACCTTTTATTTATATTTTTTATTTATTATGCTTGCCGCTCTCAATCGATCTGCGTGATGGAGGCCTCATCGTTGCTGGAATAGCGACTACTCTCGCCATCTGTCCGATACTTGATGGAATCTATGATCTCCACATCGATGTCACAGTTCCCTTGCCCGCCGCCTGAACCCTCACCCTCGCCATCGCCCTCGCCCTCAGCACCGCCAGGACCCGCAGGACCCGTGTCGCTGGAGCCTCTGCCCATCGAATCGTCGTCACATAAATCCGGCACCGAAAGCGAGGCCGATGCCGAAACGGAATCCGATTTGGCAGACTCTGTATCCAGCTGCTGCACCTGTGCCTGGGCCTGATGGTGGGCAGCAAACTGGCTGTATAAACGCGGCAGATGCTGGAGCATGTAGCTGGCACTGGACTTGGACAGATTGGCGGCGGCGGCGGCAGCGGCAGCGGCTGCTGAGAGATGATTGGCGGCCGCCGTGCTGGGAACAGTTGCCGGCTGATTCTCCTTGGTCTCGCCAAGGTCATAGTACTTGGCATAATGCTCGAATTTGCTGCCCAACATACTGACACTGGTGGGTGAAGTGGCTCCTAGTCCTGCTCCTGCTGTAGCTCCTCCTCCTGCTCCCCCACTGGCATTGGCACACAAATTAATGGCATCACTTTGTGCCGCCTTGGGTATGGGCACAGTGAAGGCGGAGCCATGACGCTGCTTGCTCAATAGATTGCCACTCAATGAGTTGGTGGAGGAGGAGGTGGTGGTGGCCCCAGCTGTGGATGAGCTACAGGAGGATGAACCCTCCTCCCCAATGGCATTGTTGCTGGCCGACAGCGGCGATACATTCTCCTTTTTGCGATCGTAAATGTGCCCGGAGACCCGCAGGTCAATGAAGAAGTGCAGCGGATCGATGCCATAGGGTGCATACAGTGGGGGATACCATACGGGCGGTGGTGGTGGCAGGACCAAATCCTGCGGCGGCAATGAAGCTGCCGGCGGTGTATTATCCTGCAGAGTGGAATCAACGGCGCCACCAAGTCCCAAACCCACACCCAGACCCGAGGCTGTGGTCTTGCCTGAAGGCGGCGGCGGCAAAGCTGGCTTCGTCTCCAGCTTGGCATAGCCATAGGGAGTGGGAGTGCCAGCAGTAGCGGCAGCTGGAGCTGTGGCCAGGACCTTGTTGGTCAGCTCTAGGGGCTTCTCTGGCTGCTGCAGTTGCTGCTGCTGCTGCTGTTGTTGTTGTTGTTGGTGTTGCTTCTCCTCCGCTTCGCGTCGCTCGCGCAGCTGCTCGTAGTAAGGACGATGTGACCAGGATCGCTTCCTGGGACGTCGCACCAGGGAGGCCTGATGATGCTGCTGCTGTTGCTGCTGTGCCTGCTGCTGCTGCTGTGCCTGCTGCTGTTGCATTTGCAGCACTCGCGCTGTCTCATTATTTCTGGCTTGAACCAAAGAGCGCAGCATGTCGCTGAAGAAGAAGTTGTTGGGTCCCACCGGCGCCGAGTACAGATATGGCGGAGTGGCGGCCATCAGGCGACTCACATAGTCCTGGTTCCGCAGCTCATGGATGTTGCTCTTGCCGCGCTGCTGTTGCTGCTGCTGTTGCTGTTGCGGTGTTTGCTGCGGATCTGCTGCAGCTGCTGTGGTGGCTCCTGCTGCTGCTGCTCCTCCTCCTCCCCCCGCTGCTGTTGTGGGCGTTGTCGGTGCCGTGGGTGTGGCATTGCCACCACTGCCTCCTATTCCTGTGCTGCCAGCTGCCATTCCTGCTGCACTGCTCGTCGAGAGGCTGTCCTTCATTCTTCCTTGAAGCTGTGGGGGAGACAGAGAGAGAAGGATGTGAAAATCTCTGGCAAACTTGAGTTGAATTTATTTGTATAGGAAATCTTATTTAAGTATATTTGCATTGTCTCTTGGCCAGGCACAAGGACCCACCTTTTCCATGTCCTGAGGGACAATTAAATCTGAATTTGCTTGTGCTTTCTGTCTTGGTTTTGTCTTGGGCTTGGATTCGGTGTGAGTTTTCTTTTTGGGGGGAATAACGAATAAGCAAGGAACTTGGAAATGTTTGAGCAGACATAAGGAACTTGCTTGTTAAATAATTATATTAATTAAAGGTTTCTATTTATCATTAGTAAATATGTGAAAATAATTTATATTTAATATCTTTCGAAATTAAATTTAATATTTTTCCCTGCTTCCTAAAAACCTACAAAAAAATGGAAGGAAGATAAAATCTATATAAAAGCATAAAAAACCATTCCGAAAACCTTTGTTCCACACACCTGATGGCTGATGCCTAAGCTGCCTTTGTTTAGTGACTTTATTAAGCCAACATCTGTGGCGAAACCGGGTTTCAAAATCCACTTTTCCATTCCCCTCGAACGAAAATTTGCATAGGAAAACAGGAAAGGCAACCCAGCCACCCAGCAACCCGGCAGCCACGCCGTCAAGCTGTTAATAAGCTTACACACATCGCGCCAAATTCCAGTAAATTAAATGTTTCAACAGGAGGCAAGTCCCCCGCGAGAGCATCGCCAGGACAAAACTCAATTGTTGTGTCGCCAAACTCCAGGACTCAGGACTCAGGCACTTGACGCCATGCGCCGGCTTTGCCTGTATCCTGTGCCTGTCAATTCTAACCAGGAGAGTCCGGGAGGATGCTGGGACCCAGGACCATTGCACTGCCTCCTCCTCCTCCTCCTCCTGCCCAACTCCAGCCAGTTGTTGCTCTTTCATTTTCGCATTTAAAAAAGTTTTTTAACAAGCCACACAGCCGTCACTCGATGGCTGGGAAATGTCCTGTAATAATTTAGGATGCCTGGGGGTATGCTCGAATTATAGGTATAACACATAAAAAAACAAAATCATTTTTAAATAGGATTTTATATATATTTTATATATGTATATATAATTAGAAGAAAACCTTGGATAAAGTATTTTTATTCATACAATTTGTATACAATTTTAAGTTTGTATTTTCATCTTCAATTAATATGAATGAATTCTGTTTTAAAGAATATAAAAATACCCAATAAACTTTATTTTATAATTGCAAAAAGTTTAATTTAAATGAAGTATTATTTACACTATTTTTTATATAATATACAAATCCCCAAGTAACCATTTTAAATTCAATAAATTTAGGTAAATAAATATGTAAAAACTTATATTTTTGCTTAGATGAAATAAATCAAATGAAATCGTTGGATTAAATATTAGTTACATAATTATTATACAATTTCTACTTGGACTTTTCATCATTAATCCCAATAAACATAATTTTTAATTGAATTAAATAAATCTGTGAAAATCTAAAATATAATCAAAACGATTTTTGACATTTATATTTGCTTACAAAGAGGTTAGATTCATAAAATAAAAATTTGTAAGTAAAAATAATAAATGAATGAGTACATAAAAAGTAAAGCAAAATAAATAAATAATTAATAAATCCATGAAATTATTTATAATTAAAGCCAAGGTATTCCTTGCCTCCAAACTGACTTGAAAATTATTATTCTCTTGGCTTTAATTTGCGTTCTTTCCGCTCCTCCCTGGATTTGTGGCATTTCCATTCGTATTTTTATTGTCTTTTCATTTCGCTGTAAAAATATATAAAAGTTTTCAACTCTAGCAAAAGGAATATGTGAGTGAAGGATGGAAGGGAGGGGTAGTTGGCTGTACCTCCGCGTGGGAGGAGGGGCCAGGATTTGTTGATTTGCATTTTTTGGCAGCCGTGGCTGTTATTCTGTTTTTGCGACAAAGTTGAAATTAGATTATGCTAATTAAGGCCGGAAAATTCCGTTGATTTCAATGCCACACTGATTGATGCCCGCCTGGGACAGGAGCTGCCTTTTGGCTTTAATTGCCACTTTTGAGTGGAATGATCAGGATGAGGCGGCGGAGGAGGAGGAGCAACCACCCTGGCTGAGCATTTTAATATTCAATCAGCAGCTGTTGGGCAACTTGCTTCTCTTCTTCTACTTTTTATATATTTTATTTTATTATTTTTTATGGCAAAAGTTTTGCCAGAGGATTAATGCGCCGCCAACAAGTGCAGTCCGACTTTTGTTTGTCTTTCGTCTGAAAACTAACTTTTGCATAATTCTTCACCAACTTTGCGGCAATTAAATGCAGAAGGAATACAGGAGGATATCCCAGGATATTACCCAGCCAAGGACGCGCCCAGCTGATTGATGTCCCATCGCCATCGAAGCCACCCCCTTTTTGGCCAACCCTTGCTAGGCCAGGACATCACCAGGACACTCACTTAACTGGCACTTGGGCCTGGGCAACCTTATAACATAATTACAGCATATCAAACAACGATAAGTCGACCACTCCACCGCACTCCACCCCCTGTGAATCGGTTAACAACCCTCTCGGCAGCCTCACCAGGTGGTAGTGTGTGTGAGCCACCCCGAAGGTAGTCTGGGTAAGGGTTTCAGGTCCTGTTTATGATCTCCTTGAGGCAGACAGGACTTAGCGCCCAAACTGGGGCATTTTATTTATTGCTTTTATCATATGAAAATTATTTACAATTCATTATTTATTATATATTATATATATATAATATATATTATTTAAAAGTAATTTAATCAATACTAAATATTAAAATAATATAAATAAACTAAAAATAAAAAAAAAAACTTTTACTTGGTTTTATTTTATTTAAAATGAAAAAGAGCATTAAATTGTGCAAGTTATCATAGTTTTATTTTTGCTTTAAATAATTTAAATATTTTATTTTAGATTTATATTTTTTTGCTAAAAACAATAGAAATAATTTAATATTAAATTATACATATTAGAAATTTGGGAGTTTAAAAATATTTTATTAAAAATTGAAATTTTGTTGAGATTCAAGAAACTTTTATTATATTTTTCTGACTTTAGAGCAAGTTTTTGTCTCATTTTTAAGGACGTTTTTGCTTTGGTAAATAAATATAAAAATAGCTGTGTTTTTTAAGGCAATTAAATTAATAGATATAATTTTTAATAATCAAAGCAAATAAAGGAGCATAAATACAAAATAAATGCAGATCTTTTGTAGTAGAAATGTAATAATGCAATCCAACAAATATTAAAAATGAATATTTGTAATATAAATATATATATATGTATGTATATAAATATAATATATAATAAAATATAAATAAATATAATATATGTACAAATATAAATAATAATTTAAATCAACTTCTAAGAAATCTACAATTATAATAAAATATATAAAGCAATATATATCTTATTTTCTCCTATTATATTTATGAATATATAAAGCAAGATAATATATATATTATTTCTTTATATATATACATGTATTAATAAAGAAATAATTAAATATAATAATAAATACAGATATAAATAATAAATTAAATCAATTTCCAAGAAGTCTACAAATATAGTAAAATATATAATGCATATATCTTGCTTTTTATATATACATATAAATATATATAAAGCAAGATAATATATATAAAGCAAATAAAATAAATATATATAAAGCAATTTATTAATATATATTTCATTTTCTACTAAGAGCTTAAATTAAATGAAAACTGCCCTTAAAAATAAACAAAATGAATTAGCGAGTCAGCCATAAATTGTCCTGCTAATTGAGCCTGGAATTTGGACCCTCTCTTAACCCATTCCTCTCCTGCAATGTAGTATTTAACCCACTCTCCCCCACCACCTACAAGCCTGACACAAGGGCGCACACACGCAGACAGATGAACTTGTTGGCTTGTTGGTGACATTGTCGTTGTGGTGTTAACGTTACAGCGTTTGACTGCGAATTAAAATAATGTGCCACTTGTGGCTCTTTCTCTCTCTGTCTGTCTGTCAGTCTGTCCATGTGAGTGCCCCTGGTCCCTGCTCCCTGCTCATGTGTTCCCCCTTTAAATTTTGACAAAATTTCATTTGCAACTTTGAAATCGAATTTGATTTGAACCCTTTTTTGTGGCAGGTTTTTGGCAAAACCAGGAAAATGCCAAATGGTTGAAACGCGAGTGAAGTGCCAACCCCTGGTTAACAGGGATAATGATGGGGATGTGTGGCTTCAAGGGATAATACATAGTTCAAAAGGATTCTGTGTAAGATCTTTGTTTGTTTTCCATAGTGGCATTAAGAAATGTGGCTGAAATTATTTAAAATATATTTTTGAGATTTGCTAAGCGGTCTTTAAATAATTATTTAGTTTGTTAACATGAAGTTAAAGTCTGGGATTTGTTTGGACTTCTAGAAAGGATGCGCTGAGGCTAAGTTTAATTTAGTTTAAGTTAAGTTTATATAGACAACATAAATAAATAAATAAATAAAACTAATTATAGTTTTCAAAGTAATAATATTGATGAAATTATTAAATATATACATATATAATTATATATATAATTTAAAATACTTTAAATTGTTCAAAGAAAAGCTTATTTATTTAAAACTGGTGGCTTTCCATTTAGATATTGAATATTATGTTTTATATATGAGATATTAGATATCTTAATAAAATATTTTTTATTTATTGAATATATGAGAAAGCCTTTGATGTAAAAAAAAAATTATATATAAACAACAAGCCTATTCCATTCATAGTGAAAACTTGATTTCAAATTTATGGGCATCAAAAATCTATATTTATGAATTGAAACGTATTCATTTTGTGAATATATTTTAATTGATAAAGTTTTAATATTTTTTATCAGAATTAGTTTTTAATTTTCATTTTTAACAGAAAGTATTCAAATTACAGAGATTTATAATTATATTTCAAATAATTGATTACAACTTTGCCACTGGATTTCAAAAACCTCTCAAAGTCTTATTTGTTTTATGTTTTCAAATATCATTTACTATTAACTCATTTATTATCATTTAATATTTATTATTAATATATTTCAAGACAAACTGAAGCCCCCTAAATAGTTTTTTTATTAACATCAGCTCTAAATTTTTTAAAGGTTTCTTTTAAGACTTCCAAAAATATTCTTGCATTATTTTAATTTTGATTTCTTTGTTTGATTTTTTACTTTCATTTTTCTTAAACTGATCTTTTTGTTTGAAATAATTTCTCACCTATAAATCCTTCAGATAAGATATGTAATTTCTTGATTTTTAGCTTAACTCACAAATTCACTTGAAAAAAATAATTTGATTTGTGTGATTTTTATATATTTATATTTTTTAATTAACTTATATATTTATTATATTTTTAAATTAACTTTTATATTTATATTTCAATTTATTATTAACAATTGCAAGCACACCGTGAACTGCCGTCGATGACAGTTAAAAATCAAATGAAATGAATGCCAGCAGCATAAAAGCAGAGCAGCACGAAAGCAGCAAAGCAGAGCAGCATCCTGCCAACGAGTCCTGAGGCCGAGACAGAAACAGAAGCGGAAAAACAGAGACCGAGAACCAGGACCAGGACCAGCCAGAGGCGGCACACACAGGACGAGAGTTCGCTGCGATTTTAAAATTATGAATTGTTGGAAATGAAACGAGCCAGAAACCGGTGGGTGGCTGCGCCCCAGTCGCTGTGGCATTGGTGGTGCGCATCAGCAGCAGCAGCAGGAGCATTCGCAGCAACAGTGGAAAAGTGTTAATGGAAACCACCCTCAGAGAGGTAACGACGAATGCTTCGAACAAAAATTTAGAGCTTAGGCGGCTAGAAGGACGAGATGATCGCTTTTTGAGTGACTTTTTTAAGGGATTTCAGTCATTCCTTGGATAAATAGTAAATAATTTATTTATTGGCAATACATAATATATAAAATGTCAATTAATAAGTAATAAAATTCAGGCTTAATAATTATAAAAATATTATTTATTTACCAAAAGCTAAACATGTTTCTTCAAGGTCTTTAATTAACGTTTTATGTAAACGTAAATAAACTTGTAAATAGTAAATAAATTATAATATAAATTAAGTACTGATATACTTAATAAACATATACATTTTAAATAATAAATACCACAACATTAAATCCAAAACATTAACAGTTTTTAGAAGTAATTTTGCTAAGAACAAGGAATTTTTCAAGGCTATTTTTTATTAAAGTTTTCCATGAAATTATAAACCCTAAAGTAACCTAAGTAAAAAATAAATAATATTATTAATAATTAACTATATAATAGTAAATAATTAATAATGTTTTTAATTTTTTACTTACTTAAAAAAAAACAAATAGCACACAATTTTAACCAAGACTTTAACAGGGGTTTAAAGCAACTTTTAAATTTTCCAATAACCAAAGGTTTTCCATAAATGTAAATAAATATTAATTAAATATTAAATTTAATTAAATTAGATATAAATTAAATAATATATAATAAATAAATGAATAAATATATATACACATAAATATTTCAAAATAAATACCATTTAATATAACCCAAGACTTTCACAGGCTTGAAAAGTAATCATCCAATAAAGAAAGTTATCTTTAAGGTTTAATATAAAATATATTATAAAATAAGAATAATCAAATTAAGATAAGTTATCAATAAATATATAAATATTTATAAATAAATATCACATAATTTTATAAAAGTTTTTTTTACAGGTTTTTAACAACAAACTCAGGCTTTTTCAAAATATTTAAATCTAAACTGTTTAAATTTAATTTTAAAGGCTTAAAATTAAATTAAAAAATAAAAAATTTAATTAAAAAGTCAACCTTTAATCTACAAACTATGAATAACAAATATTTTAAGAACTTAAACCAAACCAGCTTTGTTTTTACAAACCGAAATAATGAACTTCTACATGACATTGCTAGAAAAAAACCCTGCGGCCTCATCATCATTATCGCATATCGTGTGTGGATATAGTATAAAGTATATATAGTAGCATATAGCTGAAAACTTTTACCCATATTCTGCCAACATGGCCCGTTTTCAATTACCATTCGCTGCTGCTGCTGCTCCTCCTCCTGCCGTCGACTGCCTTATGGAACAATGGATGCAATCCTTGGCTACGGACGACAGCGCTGGGCCATGCCATGTGGTTGCTACTATAATTTCTATTACAATGCGGATTTCCGGATGTGGATGTACCTACGGATATATACATATATCCATTCGCCTTCTTTGCTTAATTTTTTTTTTAAACAGCAGCCACAGCGGCAGCAGGAGCTACTCACTGTTTGCGACTTCATTAGCGACACCTCCCCGGCAAGCTGTTGCCAAGCAATTGTCTGTATGAAAGACACTGAACGAAATTTATGTATAAAAGCTATATATATGAAAGAATATTTAGAGCCTCAAAAATGAGGGGATCCCAAATGCAGATTTTAAAAGCATAAAATATAATCTCAAGGAAACTCAGAACTAGTTTAGAATTCTCAAAGATAGATTTATTTTTAGAGTAATTATAAATTCATAAATCCATAATAATAATAATACATTATTTATTAATTTCTTATGTAATTATAAATCCAATAATATTTAAGAAAATATTTATTTATGTTTTAAAACAGCTTTATGAAGGTTTCTTGGATATTTTAAACAAGCTTTTATTGTTTTTTCCAGTTTAAATAACTATGATATATTAAATATTAAATTTATTGTTTTACTTAAATAAAAATACAATTTCTAAGCCCTGCAAATACCTTACTTTGGTCTTTGATTTAATTTAATTTAATTTAATTTTCTTTGGTATTAAAAGTGCTTTTCCAAGTGCTCTTAAATTCTCAAGTTAAAGTGAGTTTTCCCTGGAAT
This sequence comes from Drosophila birchii, assembly GCA_035046345.1. NCBI lineage: Eukaryota > Metazoa > Arthropoda > Insecta > Diptera > Drosophilidae > Drosophila > Drosophila birchii. Next base: position 5,870,233 of record JAWNOA010000043.1, on the reverse strand, counting down.
TAATTACCTATTTATTTTCCTACCAATATTTTCCCCAAGTGCATTTTCCCAGCCGCCAGCCTTGGCCAATGGCACGCGTCTCTGACGTTGCAGGAGGAGCAATAGCGTTGGGATGTTACTCCGTTTCGTTTTGGACTCCTTTTTTTTGTGAAGAGTTTGGGGCTTGTTTGAAATAAATACCGCATTTTTTCGGTTGTCGTTTTTCTTTTTTTTTTGTGTGTGTACAAACCAAAACAAAAAAAAAATAAAAATTGTCGGAAAAAGCATTCGTGGCTGCACATCAAACGTCAGCACGGAAGGAAGCTGTTGCTGTTGCCGTGGCACAGTCCAGAGGGGTAGGGAGAAGGGGGGAGAGGAAGGGGTTTTTTGGGGCAACACCGACATTGTCTAGTGGCTGGAATGGCATCACGAAGGCTGTGAATGTTTACACTTTGGATTTGCAACTGGTCGTCGCATCCTTTTCCCCTTCCTTCAATTTTTGCGGGCTGTTTTTTGTCTGTTTTTTTTTTTTGTAGTTTTTGTATTTTGCATTTTTTTTTTTTTTTTGTTAAACCATTACCATTTTTGGGTTGGGACTATGCTCGAGATTTAAAATGTATCTCGGTTAACGGTTGTTATGGCAATCCGTTCGCCAGTTGAAGAAGCGGGATTCCCCCTTTGGGATGAAGAAGGGAGTCCAGTGGAAAAAGCGCTCCTATTCTTACATTTATTTATAAGCTATTAAATAATAAATAAATAATATATTTAAATATAAATAAATATTTTGAAATGAATAACAATTGATATTTTCCAAGACTTTTACCAATTTTCAAGTTAATCTCGCAATGAGCAGTCTTTTTCAATATGTTCCATTAAAGGAAAGTAGGATTAGGAAATCATATATACATATATTGTATAATAATAAATCACCATGCTGATGGGCCGAAATTTAAATAGAAAAATAAAAGAAAATTTAAGTTGATTTATTAGCGAGATATTTAAAGAATTTGTATCGATTTCGGCGCTCTTTAAGTTTGCCAAATATTTTGCTCAGTTGAATGCTGTGAAATCTGCCTACAAAAAAAAAAGATGTAAATAAACATATAATGATTTTTTAAAATAAATCAAAAATTAAAATAAATCATGTTATATTCAAAAATATAAAAACAAAGCTTTTTAGCCCAAAAATCATCTCGTGGCAAGTTCTTTTTATTTACTTTTTTTAAGAACGACAAAAGATAATTTCAGTTTAAAAGAAAACCTTTTCTATTATTAGTTAAATAAAAAATTCTTAATTATTTGCTTGTTCATATAGAAAAGCAAACTCCAAATGTAATTTTCGGTTGCATTTCTGTTAAGTATTACGTAGCATGGACGCCGAGTAACCGATCCTTGAACAGGCGATCGCCGTTATGTTAAGACTTGGAATATCAGACGAACTTGACACTTAAATAGAAATGTAAAACAACCTGACAACGATTTCAAGGAGTGCTTGAATCTGCCGATGGTTTCCAAATCGTTTACATTACTTAATTATTAAGAAGCTAAAGACGGGACTGGCAACTATCGACAGCCATCGAAAACGCCTCCGACGGAAAGTGCACAGCCACTGCCACACTGTGCCACTTGGATCCCTATATAAGGAGTAGCCAACGGACCCAGAGCTCATTCCACGTAGTCCGACTAGTCGTGGAGTCACGTCTTATTTTTTGTTTCTTATTTTTGATTTTATTTTGTAATATTATTTTGTGATATTTATTTTTATTTGCCTCAATCATCTACTCGTCGTTTGGTTCCACATGCTCCACCTCGTTTCCTAGATTATCAACTTAAAGTCCTTGTAATGGTGTCGTATAGGGTCGTCTTCGGGATTTGAAGCCTTATCGGCGTTGCTCGGCTTTGCTTCCGGGATTTTTCTTTTAGTATTGTTCTGAAGTCCATTAGTGGCTAACGGGGCCAGAGCTCTTTCCACATAGTTCGACTAGTCGTGGAGATTGGGGTAGTCTTCGGGATTGGAAGTCTTATCGGCGATGCTTCCGGGATTTGACTCAGTTTTGTTTTAAAGTCGTGTAGTAGCTAACGGACCCAGAGCTCATTCCACATAGTCCAACTAGTCGTTGAGTTATATCTTATTTGTATACCATTGCAGGGTATTATAATTTCAGTCGGAAGCTTGCAACGCAGTGAAGGAGACATCTCCGACCCTATAAAGTATATTTAATTTTGATCAGGATCTACAGCCGAGTCGATCTAGCCATGTCTGTCTGTCCGTCCGTCTGTCCGATTAGTTCTAAAGCTATTTGACTGAAACTTTGCAGTTAGTCTTCTATATACTCTCACTCGTACATATGGCGGAACGACGACTATATCATATCATATAAAACACACCTATTATATTGTCCATGAGTGTAGCTGCCATAGGACCAGTCGGAACAATTTTCGAAAAAAAATTATAACTGTGTCAGTTTTCAAGATATTTTCACCAAACTTATATTATTTCAGAATTTCGGTTTTAATTTCATGAAAATCAGTCAACTATATTCTATAGCTTTCATAGGAACAATCAGGAAAATAACATAAAAACCATAACTTGGACGTTTTTCAAACCATTTTCATCAAATTTGAGATTTGGCAACTAATTTTTATTTCAGAATTTCGGTTTTAATTTTGTGTTAAAATTCTGCAAGGGTATATAAACTTCGGTGAGCCGAAGTTAGCTTCCTTTCTTGTTATTTCAGAATTTCGGTTTTAATTTTGTGTTAAAATTCTGCAAGGGTATATAAACTTCGGTGTGCCGAAGTTAGCTTCCTTTCTTGTTTTTTATTTTATTTTTTTTGTGGCGAGTTCTGCCTGCAACATCGCAACGTCTCACATACTTACATGCCACACACTTTGTGCCACTTTTGTGTGGCGCATCCATTTCCGCTTGGGCGGAGGCACACCCCCCTCAGAGGCCTCAGCCCAACCACTCCGCTTGCCATATTATCCTTGCTTTTATTGTGATTTTTTTCACATTTCACTCGAGCGTTGATTGAAATGTTCAACGAACGAACGAGCGGTGTGTGTGTGTGTGTGTGTGTGTGTGTGGGAGGGGTGGGTGTGCACACACAGGCAGACCGACAGACAGACAGGGATGGCCACGCTGTGGGTGGTGGCTGCACTTAAAAAAAAGAAATTTTGTTGCAAGACAGCAACTGATTTTGGTTTTATATATATATTTTTTTTAAGATTAAAAATTAAATGAATTAAGAAATTAAATGAATACAAATTTGAATTTTTATTTATATTTATTTCAACACTGTTTGCACACTGTTTGCCTAATTTCAAATTAAAAAAGAGGAATGAATCAGGAATACGGCGATTTGAATGGAGAGATTTGTTGTTGTTATATTAGATTGTTGTTATATTTTTTGCTATTTATATATGTATATATATTTTGCTAATTTTTATCAACTAATTAATTAAATTGGGACAAAAAGGTTATTGAATTTGTTTTGTTATGACCATTTTTATACCCTTGCTGGGTATTATAATTTCAGTCAGAAGTTCGAAACGCAGTGAAGGAGTCATTTCCGACCCTATAAAATATATATATTCTTGATCAGCATTAACAGCCGAATTGATTTTGCTTATTTTTGGAAAAAAAAAATTTTTTGTTTAATTGTTCGATTTTTTGAAAAAAATGTAAGGGGTTACATCATTCAAATTTTTAAAAATTGGCAAAAATTTAATTATTTTTAAATGATAAACAAAGTTTGCAGATCTGTTAAGCTGTTAAAAACTAGCATAGAAAAGGTTTCCGAATTGAATTTAAGGCTTTTTTGGCTGAGTTATGGTTTTTGTAAGCCTGAATTTGTCTTTTATTTTTATAAACAAATATAAATGTAAATTTATTAAAAACTCAATAATAACCATATTATTTCTCTCAGTGTACGTGGGCTCGTTTTGTTTGTTTGCATGTAAATTGCAATGTGCCGCCGCTGTCGTTGTCCTTGTCGCTGGGTTGTACCCTCCCCCACCTCCTCCTCCTCCTCCTTTTCCCCCTTCCCCCGCTTTACTCCATTTTTTAGATTTTAAACTTTGTTTCTTGTCTTTTTGTTAAATGTTTGCCGCTGTCGCCTCTCGCTCCTTCCCCCCTCACCGCACTGATTGTCATTTGCTTTTAGCGGTGGCACCACACCACCCACACCCCACCGCCCACCGCCCACCAGCCACCATTATGAGTGGCTCGGTGGCACGTCCATCATCCATGGCATCCATACCAGCCATCCATCAAGGACAATCAAGGCAGACGTTCGCGAGCCTTTCGTGGGTTTGATTTCGGTTTTTCTTTGCGGCCAGAATTTGGTTTCCTTTTTTAATTCTCAATTTCAATTTCCCAAAAAAACAAAATTTCGGCTAATGAATTAGTGGGCTGCGTGGTGGGCTTTGCCTTTTAATTAAATTAAAATTTTATTTCCTAATTGCTAAGGCGATTATTTGAGGGGGCTTTTTTCAGAGTGAAATGATTTTAATTTAAGTACAATTTTATTTGTATTTATTATTTTTATGTTTCTATGTTTAATTTGAGATTTTTAGATATTTAAATATCTAATTAAATGTATTTAATTAGAGTTCGAATTATTTAATTTAATTAAATCGAAATAATATTTAAAATATATTTCGGGACAACTTAAAAAATATAAATAAAACGTATTTATTTTGTACCTATTTTTCTTTAGCCATTTTCCCATCATAAAATTATTTTAATTTATTTTAAAATGCAGTAATTTTTATTTATTAAATTTATATTTAGGCACAATCAAAGAAAACTAAGTTTAACTTAATACAAAATTTTGTATATAGATAAACATACATATATTTTTGTATTTTTATATTTTAGGTTTCTTTGTTTATATTTATTTTAAATTTTTTGTTTTATTATTTCGATATTTATTTAAATTTTTTATATATTTCTTTGTATTTATTTTAAATTTCTGAATTTTATTTAAAAAAAATATATATATATATATATATGGCCTTAATCTTCCTACTTCGATCTGCTCCTGATCCTTGGATATATCAGCTTCTACGATATATTTGTATATTCCAAGCGGACATTATGCCCCGACAATGTGAACAATCTTGAGCAGCTTAAGTGCCGCTGGCATCGGATTTGCCAAATATCCGTCAGGGAAAAGGAAAAATGGAGGAAAAGGAGGAAAAGGAAGGAAAAGCACAGGACAGAAGCCCGTCCAGGATCCATTTCCACGACCATTTCCATGCACTCACGCAGACTGTAATCGCTTTACGTGCGCTTTGTTGACAATTGTCAAGTGGCATTTGGGGAAAATGCGACGAGGAAAACTGTAGGGAAATCGAGTGGGAGTAGAGGATGGAGGAATGGAGGAATGGAATGTTAGAGGAACATCATTGACGCCACATGTTGCCGGCGACAGATGCGTTGGATTGTAAATTGTCTCAGGTAAGGTGTGAGTGTGTAATACACACACAACAAAAACTATATTCGATTTAAAATCTTAAATTAAAATCAAATAATCAAGTACAAAAAATTATAAAATCAAATAATCAAGGAAAGTGTCTCAGAAATAGCTGAGGATTAAAAATCACTCGAAAGGCGCCTTATAAAGTAAGCCACAAAAAGGAAAAGATTTAGCTTAAAATTAAAATTTAGTTTTAAAATAAAATGAAACTAAAATAAATAAATAAATAAAATAAATGTAATATTTTTTAGAGATTTCGTTGAGTTTTCTGGGGCTTTAAAGCCACTTAAAAGCCTTCCTTAAATTATCTTGAAATATATAATATATAAAAATTAATTTCAAATAAAAATAAATAACAACAAAATAAATAAAAAAAAACAAATAAGCAAAGTAAATATAAACTATATGATTTAACTTTTAAACACATTTTTTCAATTAATTTTATATACAATAAATTGATAAATAAATACAATAATCACTTCTAGAATATAAACTTATTTTATTTTTATTTAAAATTAAAATAAATATAAATATAAGCTAAATAGTAATAAACTTTATGATTTTAAACTTTTATAAGCCTTTTTTTTTAATAGTTTAAAATAAAATGTATTAAAAATTAAATACAAAAATCACTTTATTAAAAGATGGTTCACTCTTAGAGTTTATATTATTTATTTGTTTATATTTTGATTCACTTAAAATATTTTGACTATTGCAAAATTTACTTTTTAAATTAATCTTTAATTTTTCTTAATATATCCATTTGCTTTCGCCTTTTTCTAGCCGTGCAAAGTGTTCGCTTTTCAATTTATTGAGACATTTCGGATTGCCAGTCAGTCAGTAAATTTGCAGCTCGAGGTTTTCCCTAGGAAAATTGGGGGGAAATGCAAACACAACAAATAGACAAACAACATTTACTTACACCCACAACAAGTGCCATAAGTATGTATTTTTGCGACAATTTCCATGCGTGTCAATTACGCAAATTGTGGAATTGTGCAAAAGCAATTTGCGGCTAAATCACACCATAAGCTGCTTCCTGTTTCTTCCTCTCAAAATATTAGTCTTGCCTTTCCAACCAACCACGCCCATAAAAAATTTTAGATATATATATATAAGAGATATATATAAGAAAAAGAATAAAAAATAGGGAGGCTACTGGCCAATGGCAGTCGAGAGCTTAGGAAAACTTTCGTGTTTTAGTTGGCGCTTCGCCGTTCGTTTCCTTTCGTTAGTTTTTCACTCCACCCCCCCAGGAAAAAGGTATGCAAAGAGTTGACCTATGAGAGGAGAGTGGGGGAGGAGCTGTAGGAATTCTGTGAAAGTTTATAACAAAAAATTACAAGACTTATAGTTTATTAAGAAAATTATAGTTTATAAAGGTAGTATTTCCTAAATCTGTTCTTAATGTTTCTTTCTTTTAAATTCTTGTTCTTTTCTCTATTAAAAATTAAATTTGTTTAGTTGTTATCTTTTGTTTTGTAAGACTTGTTTTGACATTATCTTTTTATTACATAATTTATTTATACATAAAATATTTACTGTATAAAACAAAATAGCTTAAAAACTTTTATTTAATTTAGAATAAACAAAAATTTGTTGAAAGATTTTCCATTAAAAATTCATTTAATATGTAGAACATCACATAAAAAAAGGTTGTTGATATTAAGTACAAAAAATATGAAAAAGGACTTTAATATTAAAAAAAAAAGATGTTTTACAATGTGAAAACATATATTTTTTAACAATTTAAAAACAATTAATGAATATTAATGTTTGCGGCCGCTCGCCATCTAGATGTCAACTTAAAAAAAATTTTCTTTAACGAAATTCACTTTTGGAACAATGCTGCCCATCAAAAATTATTTTATTCAAAACAAAAAACAGCTTTTTTCATGATTTTCAAGCAGATTATTATAGTAATATTTATTGTTATAATCGGCATTATTAATCATAAATAATAGTAACCTTTTTCAATGTTCAAAATATATTTTAGCTTAGCCAAGTTCTCTGCCTTTTTACCAATTTCTTCAACCCTCTTATGACAGCTTACAACACGTTGCACGTTCTTGGCGGCCATTTGTTGCCAAGCGAACATTTAAGGATTTTCAATAAAGTGTTCTTTGGTCACTCCTTGATTTTGACACCGACAAAAGTGCTGCGTTTTGCAAATTTTTGATTAAGAAATATCTGGTAAGTTGTTAAAATAAACGATTTGTTGCTCAGTCCGTGCAACAAGCAATTTGCCACCGCTTGAATGTGATAGATAGTATTAGGCAGTATTTAGCTACAGCGAAGCACCGGCAAGCACCTTTTGGGCAGACAATTAGCGGAACGCCGCTTGAGAATGCAATGCAAAGGGGAAATGCGAAAAATTATGTTTTCCGCAGCTTGAAAATCGTAGAATTCTACATTTTTGCATGTTTTTTAACCAATTCGCAGTGGCCCATTCAAACAACAACAGTAAAGTGTAATATTTATAGTGCGAATAGGACAATTCCTGCCCGGTGCCGTGTCCAAGTCCATGTTGCATGCATATATATGTATGTGTGTGTGTGTGTTGTCTGTCTGTGAGCAAGAGAGAAAGCAAATGTGAGCGTTGTTTTTTCCCTTTTCCTTAGCCGGAATGGAGTGGCGGTATCGAGGGGGTGGCGATCAAAGCAGAAACGGAACAAAAACAAACCGTCGCACACACACACACACACACACACACGAATTTGTGTTGAGGCACGTAGCTTTTTCGCTTCGCAAAATTGCATTCAAAGTACAGTGTTCACTGTAGAAGCTTGAAAGGATAGTGTTTCGGTGTGAGCTTGCTGTGTGTATAAGTTCTTTAGAATTCAATGGTTAACGGTAAAAAGGTCAATTTACAGCTTACATATATGTACATATGTCATGTGAAGGTATGAATGAAATGCATAATAATTAGAAAAGAAAGAAAATAGAGTTCTTAAGTGTGTATGTGTGAATGAACAGCAAGTGAATTTACATTTACAAAAAGAGGAAAGACCTAAAAATTGGTAACATCCTCAACAATGGTTTATTTATTGGAATATCTTCTAACTGCTCACCTCAATTTCCCTTCTTTCCTTTTTAAACTGATACTTATTTTGCTTCTCGTTTGCAGCGAGCAACCATGAGTGCTCCCGACGATATACCGTCGATGTCACCCGCCAGAAACCGTGAAAAGTCCAGCGAGTCCAGTGAGTCGCAGCCATCGACCACGCCGCCAGTCGAACCACGTCCCTCCACCAGCAATGGACACGAAAGCGGTCACTCTCGTGGAGGACACGGCCACGGACATGGCCATGGACACTCTCATACCCATTCGTCTGGCCACCATAGCCGCCGTCCCAGCACCGGCCGCAGTTCCACAGACAGTCGCAGCTCCGCCAGCGGTGGACGCAGCAGCTCTCATGGCGATAATGTTCGACGATTGTCTAGTATGCGCGATCGTGTGCTAGTGTCCAATGCCAATGCCATGGCCAGGGGAATGTCCTTTAGCGAGCTGGATGACACAACAACAACAGCAACGACCAGTTCCTCATCGTCGCCACAAATGAATGGCCACGATCAGAACAACACCAATAATGATCAGGCTCAAAAAACTGGCATGTCCAATGGTGGGTGGCAAATTAAATCTGCAAAATCTACAAACAAAATTAACTGAAATTAAATCATTTTCAGGAGCTCGCAAAAAGAAGAAAAAGAAGAGGAACTGGCATCGTTCATTGTACGATAGAAATCTTATTGGCTGGACTGGGCAATATCCAAACTTTTCCACAACCGCAGACCCGGTGCTCGAAAGCAGTCCCGGCCTGGAAGGACGGGTGAGTAGCGACTGGGTTTTGGGTTGGACGGAGAGAAGGAGAGGAGGAGGAGGAGGAGACAGGGACAGGAAGAGCGGCGTGCCTGCTGCTGTCGGTGCAGGTATAGGCCTCGAGATATATATCCTCTGTATAACCAGAAATTGGACAAAATTCCCGAGATTTTATGGTATTTTTTGTATATTTGATATTGAAATTATTTTAATTTTTTTCAAAGTTTATTTATTTTTCTGTAATGAAGTAAGAATATTGGAAAATAAATATTGTTTTGATATTTTCCATGTAGATAAATGAATTAATTTATTTAATTTCATTAAAAATCAATATTTTCTTCATCTAAATGCTTATTTTGTATATATAAAACTAGAATACTTTCAATATACATCCCTAAAAAGGAAGTGCCACCAAATTAAAGCCTAGTTTCTTAGTGAAAACCCTGTGAAATGTAAGGATTTCTATGGCATATCCTTGTGCAACCCATTGCCCAGATGTATTCTGGCATAGAGAGAAGCTTATGCCTGCTGTTGTTCCCATTTTGTGTGTGTGTGTGTATGTAGAATATGGACTTGATTTTGTTTGTTTTGTATTATTATTGTATGTAATCCTGTGCCCGTCTCCGCCTCCATCTCTGATTCCATCTGCCATCTCAACATGCCTGAACCTCGACCAAAAACGAAAAAAAAAAAAACAATTCAACAATACATATTCAGACGTCCGACGAGCTGCGGGCCCTGAGCAGACGTGGTCTAATGGTTTACCCCCGAGAGGCACAGGGATCGGAGGCAGCAGCAGCAGCAGCAGAGCCTCAATCGCACCAGCAGCAGCAGCAGCAGCAGCAGAACTCGCTAGCAACGTATCCATCGCCGATGTCATCGCCGATCGGGTCCTCTCTGTCCCCCAACTCCGAACTGAATAGGAACCTGACACCAGGACCAGAAACCGGACAAGTACCTGAATTTGAACAACCACCAATCACAACAACAACAACAAGTACAAATCTAACAACGACGAGGACAGCAAGTAACAGTCCCACATGCGAGGCAACGGCAACAGCAGCGATAGCAGCAGGCACACCCCCTGTAAGCTCCCTAATAGTCATAATTGGGCAAGACACAGAGCTAGACAGCCAGGTGGAGAGCATAACAAAAATCTCTAATTATTTGCTTTCTCTTCTTCCCTAGGAGAAGAGCGTTAAAGATGATGCCAAGGAGCAACAGTCGGAGGAGAAGCAACAGGAACAAGTTGCTGATCCCAGCACCTCAAGGATTTCTGGCAAGCGTCAAGGCAGCCCGCTAGAAATTCGTATCAAGGAGGAGGAATCTGATAAGAAGTCGGCTAAAGAGGAGCCTCAACTGATGCCGCCTATGTCCAAACGCCAGAAGAACGAGGAAACTTCACCGTCCGTCTGTTCCCGGTCTCGTTCCAAGTCTCTGAATGTTCAAGAATTGACACCGAAGCTGGAGCAAGCGACCAATCGCTCTAAAAGCCAAGAATCATTGATTGTTGGACTGTCGGACCTGCCGTCACCCGAAACTGAAGCCAAGGAGAAGCCTTCGCCGTCACCGGAACCTTACATCAATGTTAAGTCCGATTTGACGCCATCTCCAAGCATGGCCAAGTCCGTGACGCCGTCTCCTAACGCTGTCAAGCCCGAGCTGTCATCGCCAAGAGTAGCCAAGCCCGAGTCGCCGGTTTCAAGCGTAGCCGAACCTGTGGCATTATCCTCAAGCGTGGTAGAGCCTCTGACATCTTCCTCAAGCGTGGTAGAGCCTGTGGCATCATCCTCAAGCGTAGCAGAGCCTTCTCTAAGCCTAGCGGAGCCGGAGCCTGGCTCTCAAAGCGAAGTAAAACCGAAATTGCTGTCCAACAACTCAACGTCCTCCACAACGAAACTAAAGGCCACCGATAAGTTTTACCGCCTGCCCTTCGAATACGGGTGGCGTCGCGAACTCGTCCTGCCCAGCCTGGGCAATCCCAAGCGTCGCACCGGTGACGTCTTCTTCATCTCGCCCAGTGGCCGCAAACTGCGCTCCCGTGAGGATATTATACCGCTGCTGGAAGGTGATTTAACCATTCAAAATTTCTGCTTCCAACGCGTACCGCAGGATGCAGGACCCGAGCATGAGCTAGTGCGTCGCGCCACGCCTTCCGTGTACCGATCGAAGCAAAACGAGGCGGCGGGTCAGCTTAATCAGCCGCAGGAGCCGGCAGTGACTGGGAAGCGTGTGTCCAAGCCCAAGGTGCCCAAGGGTGCCAGTCCACCGAGCGAGGGTTGGACCGCAACGGCGGCAGTCAAGGGGAAAGTCCGCAGTGTATTGTCGTCCTCTTCAAGTAATGGCGGGAATCAGTCAGCCGGAGCAAGTGTTTCGCGCAAACAAAGGTATGTTGGCAACTAATTATATTATTTGTATTATTTGTCATAACTTGATCTTATGCACTCAGCAAAATGCCCAAGATGTCCAGCAGCGATGCCTTGACCATTAGGCCGGAGAAGGAACGGGAGTCTGAGATGAGCTCTGAGGCTCCCTTAGAAAACCAGCTGCCGCAGTTAAGGGTACATTTGATGAAGGCGCAGCCACCAGCTGTTGGCACACCGATGGATACGTACGAGATCTCTGATGGCAGCGATGAGGATAACGATGACACCGGCAGTAGCAGTGCTGGCAGCGCCATGGAGATTGCCGAAGAAGTTGAGCTGCGCGGCCAACAGCCACCGGCCGTCGAACAGCAGCAACAGGAGCCGGATCATCGACCTTTCAGGGATATGGATGTGGTGGTAATTGGTGGTCGCAAGGCTATTGTCGTTCGTGCCCCATTGCCTCGTCCACCTGTCAAATTGTGAGTCGGTTCCGTTCCAAATCTGGAAGCCAAAATCGTTTCGAACGCAATCTTTAATGGACAAATATATATGCATATTTACAGAGTTCCACGGCCCCCAGATCTGACCAGCTACGATCGCATCTACAGGAAGCGCATCCAGGACAAGAGGCTGGCCCAGACACTGGCCATAAGCCTGGACGATGCACACATTGGTGTCAATTTGCTGGCGGCTGTAATGAAAACCATGAACATGCAGGTTCGTTGTCATATACTCCTCATCTACGAATACAAACCGATTACTATATAACATCTCTGTGTCCATTAGGAACGTGTAACTATGTCGCAGGTGTGCACCACCTGGGCCATGGTTAGCCGGGACAATCGCGTGTGGAACAAAGTCATCTTGCGCGATACGCATGTGAAAAATTGGATTAAATTACTCATGGAGATGACTCGCCATCGCACTCGCGAGCTGGACATGATGGGCGTGATCATGGACACGCCGAAGCTCCGGTTTGCGGGCGAGCTTCGTGTATTAAAGACATTGCGCGTACTGCGCACCGATGCCACCACCAATGAGTTCCTAAAGCTGGTCCTATCCAGCCTGCCGCAGCTGCAGGAGCTGCGAACGACCTGTGTGAGTTCCCACCTGCATTTGGGACGCCTGGAGAGGATGCGCAAGTTGCGTGTGCTGCGTATTAATATGGTGCATCCGAAGGCACAAGCTCTCCATTTAAATGCCGTGGGAACCTTGAGCCACCTCACCGAACTGAGCATTCGTGGTGTGTCCGATTTGAAGCCATTGGATTTAACGCATCTGAAGAATCTGACCCGCCTACAGGTCCTGGGTCTGGGCTCCTGTGAGTATCTAAACCATGAGCAGCTCGGCCGCGATGTGCTGCCTTGTCTGAAAGCCCTTCACACGCTTCGCATTGAGAACGATCATCGAGCCATGGCCATGTTTCCGGTGGATGAGATATTGCATGGCGTGGCCCTGGCCGGTGGCGTGCAACGCCTCGAACTGATCAATGTGGATGTGGACAGCGGCTTTGGCCAACTACTGGCCAGTTGCTCAACGGTGACGCATCTACTCCTTGCGCCCAAATGCCTGCACAATACGGCAACCATGACCAATGCCGTGATGCAGGCCATCAGGGATAATGCGGATCACTTGGTTATCTTTCGCCTGGTCCTGGTCACCCAGCTGCTGAGTGCCACCGAGAATTTGTATAAAGGAACCCAGAAGAACGTAATACCAGTGCAGCGTCCAGTGCCGGGCATACCTTCTGGCGATGCCCTCAATAACTGCTCGCCGGAGGACAATTGCCAGGAGGAGGAGCACACCCAGTGCGTTGCCTTTCTGCCTGTCGATCGCCTGGAGGCGATACTCAATGAAATGATGCCCATGGGCTGCCTATCGGTGGCCAAGGTGGCCATGTCCGAGACCACAAATATGCAATTCCTGGAGCCCGGCGTCGGTGAGACCACCTAGCCCCATGGGGAGGAGGAGGAGACAGGAGCAGGAAGCTGTATAAGTTAGCCATGTAAAGAGAATCCCCATCTCTCAAACCCCACCCAACATTAAACCAGTAGCAGAGAAAGTCAAGACTGAGTCTTCACGAGCCATCAACATAATCATCATCACCCTACGATATAAGCAAATTGAAGTGAGAGAGGTTTATTTTTTTGAAATATGAATTTAATTTCTCGTTCTGTGCCCCAGACTGCCCCCTGGTCTGGGCCAATGCAACACCTGGAAAACCTTGTGTATACTTTAGATTTATAACGACACCACAGCCATGCTGTGTAAAAGCAAACTATGAATATATTATAAACAAAAAACAAACAAAAGAAGTCAACTAATAAAGACAATGGTGGAATTTTACACCTATAATTTGAGTAGAAATGGAAAAAGTAATACTTGCAAAGGGCAAAAATAAACGAGGATCCCGAGGACCTTGCAGGTTTTCCCTCCCAGAAACTTGAGAAGCTCTTGTATTTTGTTTCCATACAAAAAGGTTGTGTTTTCTTTTCTTTATTGCATTTATAAATATATGTTTCTTAATAATAAATCTCCAAAAATATACAGTACAGTGTACACTGGCTTTAAAAGTATTTCCGCGTAATTATTGTTTGTTGTTCTTGTTAAAAAAAATACAAAATTACAAATGCAGCTGCCACATTTCGTTGCTTCATGTGGGATCGAGAGAATATATATATTAATACGAAGTACAACCCACACAGAGGGGGGACTGTGCTGTGCTGTGCGTGAGGAGGCTCTGCCATGGCAAGGAGTAAGTTAATAAATTACGCCTACAGCCGCTCGCTCTGTGCGTATTATCGAAGTGCACTTTGGACATGGTCTAGGCTAAGGGCTAGGTTAGGGCTAAGGGCTAATGGGGCTTGGCTAGTACTAGTTGTACTCCTGTTTGGGGAAATAATCGGGCACAAATATGTGTATGATGATGCCGGTGGTCATCAGGGCAAAGTAAACGATGACGGCCACCCACCAGAGGATGCGCTCCCAGCGTCGCACCTCCAAATTGCGCAGCACCCCGATGCCCACCAGCAGGCCGGCCACGGCCCCCGACAAATGCGCCACATAACCGATTTGATCGTACTGATCGGTCAAATGTCGATATATCGAGGTGCCCAGATCAGTGAAGCAGAAGACAAGGAAGGCCAGCAACTGGACGATGGCGTACTCCATTTCCGAGTAGTTCTGTGAATGCAAAAAACATGGTTTTTATGTGAATGCAATCGCTTTGAGTGTCACTTCTCGCCTACTCACCATTATAATCGTGGCAATATGCGCTGTGATCAATGCATATACTCCACCGGATGCTCCTGCCAGGAAGATGCGCGGACTGGTCAGCGAGGTGCCCATGGAACCAGCCAAAACGCCGGCCAAATAGACCAGAGCCACACGCCACCAATGATGCACCAGCTCCAGGGCAATGCCCAGAAATATTTGGATAATCAGATTCATCATCAGATGCATAATGCCCACATGGACGAACATGTAGCTAACGAAGCGCCAGCCCTCGTACCGCTTGTAGGGATTATAGATAAATAGTGTTGCCGCCGGTCCGCTGGTGCTCTCACCAATGTTATCCTGGTGATTGGGGTCGTCCCTGAGGAGAGATTACAGATGAGAGATTAAGGAATAGTTGATATTTATTATTATATAGCTAAGGCTACTTCTTCTAAATAAAAACAATCATAATCTCAAATATCTGTATAATTAATAATACAATTCAATGGAAAGACGTTAGAAAATACTCACTGAAAGTGTATAACGTCCACGAGAAACATAATAATCTCGATGATCGAGAAGATGACCATGGTGAGAGGTGGCGGGCAAATGGACATCTGTTTCTCGTAGGCACCATCGGGTTCATCACCCTCCAGTGGCTTGGGTGGCGGCACCACATAACGACAATAGCGTGCCAGCATATTCCGTGCCATCCATTTGTGGTGCAATGACATCGCATAGAACTCGTCAAAGTCCAGATGGCCATCGTTGTCCTGGTCGCTGCGTTTCAGGATCTGTGCAGCAATATAGGCGGGTATATCCCGGCAGTAACCGTCCGAGATTAGCTCCTTCAGTTCATGGGTATTGATGAGGCCATCTCTATCGGAGTCGTGCTATAAATATTCAATAAATATTCATATTATATATAAAAATTTTTAATATTTTAAATGCAATATTATTTATTGAGACTTTTTTTTTGGGCAGGCTAGTTAGCCATGTCATAGAGTCAAGTCAAGGTGTCATTTTTGGATATATTTTCATCTGAAATTCCACCCAGTTCAGGCCACACACCCCACACACACACACAGGAATAGGGCCCGGTTAAAGGCAACGACTAACACCGCCCACCACCCCACTAGCCAAGTCAGGAAGTCCCGGAAGGAGTAAGTGTTACACATTAATAAGATAAGTAACGCCATACATTTTTGCATATTACAAGACTCTTTACTGAGGCTTTGCTAAAAATATTTAAATTAAAACAATACTAAGATGTGTAGCGCCATAAAGCTTCCTCTTTTTTCATAATTTTCTATAAATGCAGTCACAGGAATCCAAAATTCAGAGATGGCCCAAATATCTCAGATGACGCGCTATGTCACCAGCTGGCTGGGCTGGCTGCCAGCGACAGCAACAACATTCGATAGCTGCGTGAAGAATCAAGATGCAGATATTATTTCGTTGCAGCAGGAATCATCTGGCATTTTCACTGTTATGGCCATATATTTTGCCATTACCATTGTCTTGGCGGCGGTGAGTTTTATTACAGCCAAGGGCAAGGCTACCAAGGATCCAAATCGATTAAAGTACAAAAGGAAGTTGGCTCAACAACAACAGCAACAACAGCTTCCATGGCGTTACAGCTCAACGGGCATGGCCCTGACCAAGTTAATCCGCCAACTGGGAAGTCCCAAACGTTCGCGACATCAACTACGCCTGCGCCTGCGGATGCGATTGCGTCGGCATTTAGAGCAGGAACTGAAGATGGTCAGGGAATTGGAGTCAGAACAACAGTTGGGAAATGCCATTCAAGCTGGCAATAGTTCCATGTACTTTGATCCATCCTCCGATCCCGAGCCATGATAACACACAGGCACACACGTAGTTTAAAACAAATTATATAGTGGACAATTGAAAACTTTTAAAGAAATTATATATTTTATATATATAGAGATGGTGTCTCTTTGATTGATTTTGGTTTTGAGGAATTGCCTCAGCTTGCAACACACCACATGTGGCACATGTGTGGTAATTTGTGACCATAAAAGGCCAGGAATGCCATGGATCTAAACGAGAAACTGTAGCTTTAACCAAAAAGGGGTCTGAAAAAAATCGAAAACAAATCGAAGCTGATTTGGCATTTAGTAATAGTTGCAAAATCATTGGAACAAAAAGTGAAAAAGTTGAATTAACTTGTAAAACTCTTAATTAATTCTAAAAATATATATCTATTATATTTCCTCTTGTATTTTTTGTTACTACAATTACTAATAATAATAAAATATAATTATAATTCATAGTTCAGTTCAGTGTCCACCCAATTAAAAAGAAATCATTATTTACAGCCCCCCTTTAATGAATGGTTAACATTCTTGATAGCCTTGTTAAAGCCATAAAAATAATACTTTTCCAGATAAGCTGACCCACTGACCTTGCCCAGAACAAGGACAATGGCAAAGACCAAGCAAAATGCCAATGATCTCTGCTATATAAATTTATATATATATGGTATATGTATGTACATATATCCCCCATGTCATGTCATTCATTCCAAACGATAAGCAGGAAGATCGAGGCTTAGTCACCTGGAAATTATTGCACTTAAACATATATATATCATCTAGCGTATGGTATTTGGTTTCATATCAGTAAACTCGCTTATCAACATGATATTTTAGAAATATTCAACTATTTTGAGCCAAAATATAGAGTTTAGGTCAGGCATTACCTTTTATGGGCATATAAATAAACATATATCTTCCAGTCAAGTTTATAAAAGGGAGAACTAATATTATTTTAATAGTATTCACAAGGCAAAAAGGACTAAACTCTATTCATTTATAAGGTTTATCTTTATATCTTTTATTTATCCAAAAATCCCAAATGTTTTGATCAAAAACTCCACAATTATAGTGCTGTTTCCATGTGTATTTTGGTTATATCATTGAATAGATTGTGACTATTGAATGGAGGCTTGAATAATGTTTGGAGCCAGAGAACTGGCGGCGACGAGATAAGATTGCGAGCACCAAAGAAGGAATGGGTTAGTCCGATTTCCAATAGAATAAAGATTGAGTTTGGAAAGTATGCTAATCAAAGAAGACGCTCGACTTTAATTAACACCACACAGCAGAGGAACAACAACAAAAACAACAACTGGTTGTGGCCGCAGGGCCATTGAACGCTCTCTCCTCTATCTTTTTGAAATCCCAGAATTATGGAACCCCCTCCTTCAGACCGGAATTTTAGATATAACTTCAGGCCTGTCAGAGATCCAGAAATTAGCCAGTAAATCCCCAATGCCAACAGGTGGGCGGTGGGTGGTCAGTGAGGGGTTAAGTGACTAACGCCACACATATACAGAGAGACAGACAGACAAAGACACACATGCTAGAAGCAAAGACAGAACTCAAAGCGAGCAAACAATAATTTATAACCGGTTATTTGTGTTTCTTCTTTTTTTATTATTCGCCGCCCCTCTGTCACGATAAGAAAACTCACTGCCAGAGTTTTCAATGTTAAGAAAATAGAGTGCACCAAAAAAACAAAAAAAAAAATTAAGAATAAAAAAGGTAGCTCATGGCAGCATAATGCTGACACAGACACAAAACACACACACTCGAGGTGCAAAAATGAGTGACAGCGGGGTGACACGGGTTAAGGCCTCTCAAAAAATAAAAACAAAGTGAAATTTATTATAAAAGATTAAATCAAAGGCACGAAAAAAGGCAGTAGGTAAGGATTTTTTAATTTCAATTATTTCAAGGAACTCTATTATATTTATTATTGTTAGTTTTTAAGTTTTGCCGCATTTTAGCTTTGGAATTTTTATTTTTAAAAGTAAAATCAATTATAATACTTTTTTGTTAAAATTGTAAATTTAATTTAAGAGCTAAAAAAGTCCTAACAACAAATTTTATAAATAATTTACAAGATAAATTAAACTTCAAATAAAAAATCTTTCACAGGAAATTAGGAATTTGTTTGATATTTCAAAAAATATAAAAACTTTTTATATTAAAAAACCATAAGAACAAAATATCAGCTAATACCAGGTGAAGAATTAATTCTCTGTTGTATTTTTCGGGGGTTGCTTTCTCCCCTACCGGTTTACCTTCAATTAAAACTTATTTTTATTAAGGTAAATGTGCATGCCCGCTAATGGGTTAAGGTGGGGCTTTATTTTTCTCTTCTTCTAAGAAGTGCGAAGAGCGCAGCACTAGCGGATCGATGCTAGCAGATGATTCACCGCCTTAGGCAACTTTCACCAAGGGCGAGAAGAAGACAGACAGACAAACACAGCCAAAAACACAAGCAACTTCATTCACCGCTAAGCGAAGCGTACTCATGTTGCGTGTGTGTGTGTGTGTGTATGTACCGGCAACAATTACAGTTTTGCATTTTGTGCAGTTTTCGCGGAATTTCAACAAATTGGGAAATGAAATTTACCTTGTCGAATATCTCGCGCATCTTGCGGCGATCCTCCGGTTCCTGGGAGTTGGTCTGGTTAAGCGGGATCTCTTCCATGTCAATGGTGTCCTGCCGCAGCGTCGGTGGTCGTGAGGGGGGCGAGCGTCGCTCGGGGGGAATGGTGGGGTACAGGCCATTTTCCACGTCCCGCTGCTGTTGCAACTGCAGCTGCTGGGCGGGCGTTTGGCTCTGCTGGCGGTTAACAGTCTTCACGGGCATGGTTCACTTGAGGTTCGGTTCTGGCCGAGATCAGGGACAGAAATCACACACAAACACAACAACAACAAAAAAAATAACGAAACAAAACTTGTCCCGAAATCTGCACACTCAAAAGTACCGCAATTGAAATCGAAACCGAAATCGTTAGCCGAAATTCAATTACACTCTGTGCCTCGACTCATTGCCCGCGTTTTGAGTCCCGATAAGATTAAGAACTGCGGGCCATAAAAAGTGGTCGAAATGGACGCCGCTTGTCTTGACTTGGCCGAAACGAAAATGCCGTGCCGCGATGGTGAAAAGACAACGCGCGAAAAATGACCAACAACAACTGGTAAACCCAGAGACCGTTGGCAGACCGTGGTGGAAATACCTTAAGATTGCGAAAAAAATACCAAAAGGGAGAGCAGTATATACTGGAAATGTGAACGATAGTAATCGAATAACGGGTATGGAATTTGCTTGAACCAGGCGCCACAATTGCAAACATTCGAATTTATTTTGTTCTAAAACATTAGATTGATTTTGATTATTTGTTGTTTTATTTTATTTCGGAATATTTAATTATCAGCTGAAATTAAATCGATTTTTGCTGAGCTTAGAAATACATCGCTGATAAAATGGATTAGACTCGCTACTCTGATTGGTATTTTAAGAACTCATTGGTAATAATAGTATATACTTATCTGTCTCGATACCTAGCTGTATATTTCAGATAAGTGCCTTTTATTTATATAAACATAGAACACAAGTGGTGTTTTCTTGTGCGGAAATTGTTCGTTCATTGTGGCTTTTATTTTTTTGGGTGGCAGGTATTTTTCTATCGTTATCGGCGCGGTCACCCTGGCTCTAGTTGCGTTGGTGGAGCAGGAAGAGGAAGAAGCAAAGACCAAGAAAATGCACAGATCGCGATCGGTGCAAAAGGCAATGTGGAGAGGAAGTATCAAAGCGTAAAAAATCTAAGGCGGCCCCCATCAGCATCCGCGACTACAACAACCCCACCAGCATCAAGAGCAGCAGCAAGAACAGAGGAGGCAGCAACAACAGCAAAACAACAACAGAATATACATCACAGCGAGCACAGAAATATACACAAAAGAGAAATCAAAATAAAAAGGTACAGAATATACGACAAAAATACAAATACACACGAGTGCGGAGCGTGTGTGTTTATGTATGTATAATTGTTTGATGAAAAATAGAATTACTGCATTTCATATATGTACATTTATGTATATTGAGTAAAAGAGCCTCTTTGTGTCTGTGCGCGCTTGAGTCTAGGTGTGTGTGTGTGTGTGTGTGTGTGAGAATGCGACAACAACAATGGTAGCTTGACCCCCGCACAGCTGTGAATGTTTTCCATCTCCGTCCCGCTTCCACTTCCATTACCACTTGCACCCACTACCAGCCATTCCACTTCCCACCTCACTCTATCCTACTAATTTTGCAAATCAAAAGCAAACTTCGATTTGCAGTGCATGTCAATTTGGTTTGCACTCTATTTCGGTCTTTTCCCGTTAGTCAGATGGCCCTATCGACTTGCTGGTGTGTGTGCGTGTGTGTGTGTTGGTCTTTTTACTCCCGTTTAGTGCAACATTTCTTTGTTGTGCTATTGCCATCCCTTTCGCGTTCCACAGCACCCCACTCCACCTCCCCGAAAACTACGCACTTTGCTTTTGGCCTGCTTATTGCGTTGTGTGCTTTCCTCCGCCCCGCTCCTTAGCTTTTGCGTTTTAAAAATCTTATCACCACGTACAATTAAATGTGTTGAAATGCGGAGTAAAAACGGATTTGCTACATTTTTTGGGCCCCACAAATATGTATGCACAAATAACACTCCCCTCTCGCACACATGCAGTCAATGACCCAATAGGCATTGTGTGTGTATGGCAGTGTATGTTGCAAAAACACCTCCAAAGATGTCTCCCTAATTTTGGCTTTGTTTTTGGCTTTGCCTTGCCTTGATTTGGCGTGGCTTTATTTTTAACCCTTCGCTAAACCGTTGCATTTGACCTCGTTCATTTGTTGGGTGTGTGGTGGTGGGGGGGGGGGGGGGTCTTTTGTTGCTAGGCTCCACACACACGTGCACTTTTGAAGGGCATCACCACTTCGGCTTCCTCTATCCGTTGCCCTGCTGTTATTCCTCATTTTCTTCATTTGCTTTTGTTTTGTGGCTTTGCCTTTGCTGCATTTTACAGCTGTCCTTGATTATAGCTTTTCTTTGCTTTGCTTTGCTTTGGTTTTCTTTTCTCTGCTCTCTCTCTCTCGGTCGCAGTGCCTCTCTGCTGCCCATCGCTTTTGTTATTATGATTTGGCTTTGCCAGGGTGTGCGAGGGAGAGGATGGACTGGGGTGGGGAGTAATACTGCACTGGCATCGGCGACCCTCCACCTCCTCCTCCTGCCCCATGACGCCCTCACTCCCTCGCACTCTCTGCTGTGCGCTTGCTCTCCTGATTGTCGCTCTCTGCTTCATGCTGGCTCTGGCTCTGGCTCTGCCTCGGCTGGCGTTGCTCCAACGTGCGCTGCTTTCTGCTTTCTGCTTTGGGGGCTCGAAACTCTGTTGCCAGTTAATTTTCAGTAACTAGTTGAAGTAGACAACAAAACGAGCGAAAACACACACGCACACACACAGCAGGCAGAGCAGCTCCTATGTGCATAAGGGAGGCGGAGAGGCAGCAGCAGCAGCAACAATAATAACAGCACCAACGAAAACAGCAGTTGCAAGTAAATAACCAAAATGTATAACTATGTTTTTCATAATTCTACAAAAGGCTCAACTTCAGTGTGCCAGTGTGTGCCAGTGTGTGCCAGTGTGTGTGTGTGTGTGTGCTGTGTGGTTATGATAAGAACCGTTCCTCGATATTCTTTGTGTGCTTTTCAAATTTAAATAATTATTAAATAGACAATAACCAATTTACTGCAGCTGACTCGTATTTATTTATTTTCCTTTTTTTATTTTGTTTTGTTTTTTGTTTTTTTGTTATTGTTGATATTCCATGTGGGCGCATCACTTTCGCACACTAACACACTCGCAGACAAAAAGCAAAGCAACAACAAGGGCAAAAATTGAGCCCCAACAGTAATACCTCGCTTATTGCTTACAGTGAAGCCACCACAAATGTAATTCTCTACATACGCACACATATGTATGTACATATATGCATACGCACACAGTCTGAGGCCATACAGAAATCGAAAGAGAATTTCACAATTTGTTAAACTAACGAAGCCAAACCGTGGCAAAGACAGAAACGGAAAGATTTTTTGATGTGATGTGTGGTGTGGGGGAGAGGGGGAAAACGGAGGAGTTAGGGGACAATCAAAAGCACCACAAGCGCACAAAATGCAGGAGAGTGGAGCGAGCGCAAAGTAACAGCTGAATTAGCTCATCCCAGAGCGAAAGAGAGTGGGTGATGCAAAGGCGAAGGGAAGAGCGAGAGCGACAGCGAGAGGGCACAGTGGAACAAAGTGGCAGGTTGCATATAATTTCGAAGCCCAATTTCCCCAATTTCATTTGTTATTTTTTTTAGACTACATTTTTTATATAATTTCATGGCTAAAATTGTTATTCTTTGTTTACATTAATTATCATTGAGGCCCACGGTGCATTTGTTGATTTCAAGATGATTGTGGGGGCCTCTCTCCCTGGCCTGCTCTCTCAGTGGGCATCTCTCGCGCCTTTCTCTCTCTCTCTCTCTCTGGCTGTTTGGCTTTCGAGTGAGCAACAACATTAAACAGCTGAGCTTGAACCTTGTTGTTTGAAAACAACAGCCACCAAACCATCTGAGCTCCGTCATCGCCACCACCCCACCCCACCCCACCACTTCACCCCACTCCCACTCGCTGCTTGCTCGCCCCAGTGGAAAAGGAAATTGATATTAGAGCTGCAGCTTAACGGTATCCCGAAAGTATGCAGCATAATTCCGGTTAGCAGATCCTTTTCGAAGGACAACAAATTTTTTGCAAATGGCAATGACGTAGTTGAGAGCGAAAGAGAGGTGCGGAGAGAGAGAGAGAGAGATGGCTTAAGCTACGACGTCACAGATTGCTGACATAGTTTCCTCATTTAGGCCAAGTATGCATTTGTGTTGAGTGTATGCGTGTGTGCAGAAGAGATTCGCCCAGCTTTGGTGACCTACATAACCATGAATATAAATATATATATATAGATAACTGAGCAAGTCAGAAAGCAACGCGACATCCTTCAGATCGTATCGGAAGTGGAATCGGTAGAGGAATGGCTTATAATCGAAAGTCAAGGCGAATATTTTTGATTTAGAATCGAATTTTGAATTTAACTCTGAAACTACTTTTGGAATTTGAAAGCTCCCTAAGGCCCTAAGGTGTAATTACGAAATAGAAACAAGGACCTTTCATTTCAAGGATGTGTATTTCGCGCCTTTTTTTCTGATGTGGCGAATTTATGGCTTTTTTGAAGGCCCCGAAATGTAGGCAACATTTAAGGGAATTTTTTTATTTTATAACGACATTGAAAAAGGATTATTTCTTAGTCCCTGTTTGCTTAGCATACATTTTGGCGCCATTTTTTCAAAGGATTTAAAAGTCTCAGTCTCAGTCTAAAAAAAAAACAAGTCTACATCTGTATTTAGGTTTTAATTTAAGCAATTTAAATATTTTATAATTTGTATTTTATTTAAATATTTAAAATAACTTAATTTACACTTTGATAAGCCCATTCTTATTATATTTTCTTCGTTTTGCAGGCAGCGACAATTCATCCTCTTTCGCTCTGGATCCTGCCAGTGAGAGTTGACGGATGCGGAGGAGTTCGCAGCCAGCGGTGGAGCAGCAGACGACGAAGAGCAACCGGAAGTGGATAGAGGAACCATAATAGCAATATTCTGAACAAAAATACACCGCCTTAGCCTTAAAGAAAGACAACAACGACGACGACGACGACTCTCCATACCAAATCAAAACTAAAAAAAAAACAAAAATAATAATAAAACCAAACCAATCAAAAGGCCACTATTCCACGTAAGCTACAAATATGTCCTCGCCGAGTGCCGGAAAGCGTCGCATGGACAACGATGTGATCAAACTGATCGAGTCGAAGCACGAGGTCACCATCCTTGGCGGCCTCAACGAGTTCCATGTCAAGTTCTTTGGCCCCACAGAGACGCCGTACGAGGGCGGCGTGTGGAAGGTGCGCGTCTACCTGCCCGATAACTATCCCTTCAAATCGCCCAGCATTGGGTTTGTGAACAAGATCTATCATCCGAACATTGACGAGTCCTCTGGCACAGTTTGTTTGGATGTAATCAATCAGGCCTGGACAGCGCTATACGATTTATCGAACATCTTTGAATCGTTCTTGCCCCAGCTGCTCACATATCCCAATCCGGTCGATCCCCTCAATCGGGATGCGGCCGCCTTGTACCTGCACGAGCCGGAGGAGTACCATCGCAAGGTGGCGGATTATGTGCAGCGTTATGCCACCGAAGATGCGTTGCGGGCGGCGCAGCAGGAGCGTGAGAGCAGCGATAGTGAGTCGAGTATGTCCGATTATAGTGAGGACGAGGCTAGGGATATGGAGTTATAATATCGGTTGGAATGCCAGCAGCATCAGCAGCAGCCAACTAAGGATTTACCGCTTACACTAACACTGACAACAGCCTAATATATATATATATATATTTATATATATGTTTATATATATATATATGTATATATATACAAAGGAAAAGGATAAATCCCTCTCACTTTTCGGAAAGCAAGCTATATATGTATATGTATCCCATATATATATATATATATATATATATATATATATCGATTTAATTGATAAATGATTTGGATTTTAAGCTAGAAAGTGATTCGACAATGTGGCGTGCACACACGCACATACATACATGCATATAAATATATATATATATATATATAAATAGATATCTATATATGTATATATATATATAGATACATACACTATATATACACACAATGCATATATATATGTACGTATATACACTTACTATATGTATGCATTTACCTAAACGTAAGCGAAAAAAACAGAAAACAAGATTTGAAAACTCTTAGTTTTAGCCATCAGTAGCTGTTAACAAGGATAACAAATGATAAATGATAAATGCTAAAAGAAAAACAAAAAAGATGAAAGGCTAAGATTGAAGGATTAGTGACACAGAGCAACAAAGTAAGGAACTTGCCGAAACGAAGAGGAAACAAACAAAAACAGAAAGCAAAACAAAACAATTTAAGAAAGAAACATCGTTATACAGAATACAGACACAGGCAATATAATGAATAATGAATAAGTAATAATGTAAAATGAATAAGACGATGTGCTTTTGGCTTTGTTCAGACCTCGTTCCATCGTTCTACAGAGTTCAATAGAGTTTTAGAGATCAAAAAGTACCACCACACACACACACACACACACAGCTAATAAGAACTTGGTCTTAACCACAATCCAAATTCGAATCGCATCTAGACAAAAGTTCGCTTTGCCTCAAGAGGTTTAAACTTGTATTATGTTCGCTTCTTAGAATCTTTCAATTTTTAATGTTACGTCTGTCTCAGTCTCTGTGTGTTATATTATTCAAAATTTAACTGGATTAACTAAGGAAGAATATACCCAATACCATTTTTATTATTTTTATTATTACATTTTTGACTAAGCAGCCTTGGCCCTGCGATAATGATTTAATATTAACCAAGACAAATCCTAGAGGATAAAGGAAGCCGATTAAGCGTTGCAGTTCATTTTCTTGTTAATTAATATTATATTGTACGGTTATTATGTAATGTTTTAAAATAGGATTTCGAATTGAAAGTGTAATTAAATGCAATAACTTGTATGTCTTAACTTATGCCACACCGTGTTTAAGCCAAAATTAACACTTGTTTATTTTTAATTCTTCTTTTTTTTTTTTTGGTTTCTAATTTTAATAATTAATATTATGATTATTATCCCGAAAATCCCAGAAAAATCCTCAGTAAATACGGAAACCGATCTGAAATCTGGAACTGGGTTTAATTACGCTGCGGGTTTAAACTTAACTGAAGAAATCAAATCAAAGTGCAGACATATATATAGACATTACTGTACTGTGTACTAAATGGATAAACCACAACATTATAACAATACTTACGCCTAAGTCGAACAGAAAGAACAGAAACAGAATTAATGAACAGAGTAATCTATCTGATAGTTGTATATAAGTTACACACGCGCCTATATATGCTGATTATATCTATCTATCAGGACACACAATAATTAAAACGTAATTCAAGCAATCGAAGGAGTCAAAGGAAAAATACAAAAAATAAAAAAATCTGAAAAAAAAAATATAAAACGAAAAATATGTTGTTACAAAACAAAAGTGAAATCTAACAAATAATAAAAGAGGAAACGAAAGAAAAAAAAAATAATGGCTAAAGAAATTTATTTGTATTTGGAGATGTTAAAAGAAGCCAAGGGAAATCTGTTGGCTACTGGTGACCCTGCCCCCATCCGCTGCCTGGTTAATCTCCTGAAGATCCTTCAGCAACTCTATGGGCCAACCTCAGCCAGTTCTGCTTAGCTTTAAAGATGACTCATTGGCTTGGTCGCTATTCCCATCTCCCTCCCTTTGGCTAAGCATATTTACTATTTAAATTTAACCGCCAATTGAATTTTTGAAATGTTGCAGTGTTGGAAATCGAATTCGTTTGTTGTTTTGGCCCCAAAAAAAGTAGACTGGCACACGGTTACCTTTATATACCTTTACCTAGGCCCAAAAACTGACAACTGGAATGGGTGGGGGTGTCTCCTAGCCTTGCCTCGCAACTTTACCTCCTTCAAGGACCCGTCTTCGCCTTGGAAACTGGCTGAAAGGCGAGCGCGCGCTCTATATATTTGTTTGTTGATTTCTTGGCTTTTTGTCGTTTTGGCCCCAAGGGCTGAGGGACACGGTTTTAACGCTCCTGCGTGGAGTTAATCGCGCAATCAAAACAACAACAACGGCAGCCAGGAGCCACCACAACAGCCAGGAGCAGGACCGACCATGGGTATCTACTTTAAAGATCTATTCAAAAAAAAAACAACATTTTCTGTGTGTGTGGGTGTGTGTTGTGTGTTGTGTGTGTGTGTCAGTGTGGATTGTAATTACTTCTGGCGGTTCGACAATTGCCCTCGCCATTTGGATAGCAGCCGCCTTGGGGCAGCCCCAAATTCAAACGAAATGTAAAATAGTTGAAGTCAGTTTTCCTGGGGGGTTTTTCTTCGGGGTTATTTCTTCCTTGGTTGCTACAGCCATAGTTTTTGTAGATTTTTAAATATATATCAAAAAATTTCACTGAATTTTTAAACTCTGAGGGAATTCTAAAGCAAAGTTAATGCTTCCCCTTTCAATCAGGACTTCTGAAAAGAAAAACAATGTTTAATAACATTTAGTGTTTAATTATTAAATACACATTTAATTAATTAATAAATAAACTCAACTGTTTGTTATTTCGCAATGAAAAATACTATATTAAATTAGGAATATTGGCTTTAATTTATAAACAAACAACTATTGATTTATCGTTGCTAAGGAAAAACAACCCAGAAAAAAATAATTAAACGGGGGAAAATGTAACAAAATAATTACAAAACAAAAGAAAGCTTTAAACATAAATTCAGTTAATTAATAAATCGTAAATCGAAGTACCAATATCTTCCAAAAAAATGTCCTTTGCTGAAAAATCCGGGCACACAGGATCCATGCCTTTGGCTTGCCAATCGCGACTGAAGTAATCATTGGCCAAAAAACCAAGAACCAAAGCGAAAAACACACACATGAGCCAAGCTAAGGACATGGCCTGTCGTCCAGGCTCGCCTGTCACATGGTACATTGTACAGGACATGTCCTGGCACAGGAAATTGCAGCCGGGAGGCAAGGCAAGTGCACACAGACTGCAGCCGTTTTTTTTTTTTTTCTTATATTTTGATGGACGGATGCCAGGACCAAACATATTTGATTTGTTTTAGCCTTAGCAGTGGTCGAGTTTTGGAAAGAGGAGCCCAGGCTAAGGCTCAGGCTAAAGTCCTTCCTGGCAACCGATATCAACAAATTATAGGAAAACGTATGCCGCAGCACATGGGAACGGGTCTAACATGCATGCCGCCACAACAATGGCAAATGGAAATGCTAATAAAATTATAGTGCCTTTGCGGAGGGGACTCATGGGGATATATCATATAGACCCAAAAGAGACTCCGCTACTTATACGGGTAATCACTAGATAATAGCATTTTTTTTGCTCCACAAAGGAGGACGACAGACACAACAAAACAATGGGGAGGCGGAAAAGTACGAGTACAGATTGAAATCAAAGTGAACACAACAGCAGCAAATGAGTGCATTGAGAGAAATGGGAATTACAGTTTTCTTAATAATAATAATAAAAAAAAAGGAATCTATTATAGAAAGGAATCTATATATATATTATATATTATATTATAGATCCGTTTTACCTCATTAAATTTTCAGAGACATTTTTAGAGCTTTTAAAAAATCTTAGAAAATTCTGGAGCATCCTTGGATGAGAAAAAACTCATTTAAATTAAATTTGAGAGCTTAAATATTTTTTAAACATATTTAATACATTTTCAAAAATGTTTTAAGGCATTTTAAAGTAGGAAAATTGAATTGATGTTCATCAATTATAAATTCTTTCGTTTTTCGATTAGACTTTCAGTCACAAAGAAAAGAAAAAAGGCAAAGAAAATGCTGGAGGGTGAGAAAAAACTAACTTCGATTTTATTTGGGTTCTTAAATATTATTAAAAACATTTAAACATAGTTTAATATGTAAATTTTTTAAGGGATTTTAAAAAACTCACCTGAATCTATTATAAACCCTGCTTTCCCATTGAACTTTCATATAAATTATTAGAGCTTTAAAAATCTTAAAAATTTCTGGCGCATCGTGGGATAAGAACAACTTAATTTATATTAAATTTGAGATCTGCAAATATTTGTTTAATATATTTTAAAACATTTTTAAGGCATTTCAGATATTCATTTTAAATATAGTTTTTTTTTTAATGATTTCTATATAATTTTTAATTTTCTATATATGTAATTTTGCAAGTAATATTTAAAAAAATTAATATTAATACCTAAATGAATTCAAATTAATTTTAAAAAAAATCCTATATAATTTATGTTCAAAATATTATTATTTGAGACACCTCCCTGTGTGACTCTTGTAGCTTTCAGCTCTTCAAAATCGATTTCCACCCAAAACGAACACCTCTAAATCGATTTCTCTCAGTGTATTTGAGTCGCCAAAACAATTTATGGGCAGAATGTGAATGCTATTACCCATTTCGATGGGCTCCGAATGGATTTCCGGCGGGTATGAAAGCGCCGCATTTGCATTTCCCTGCCTTTTGTTTGCTCTGTGCTCCACATTACATAGTTGAAGGGTTTTTCGGGCTCTGGCTCTCCAGAAGCAGCGCTGGGGGAGCCGTGGGGCGGGGATGGGGTTCAGCCGGGGGTCCTGGCGGGTGAGCGTGTCGACTTTGACACATAAAGTAGCAAACCCACAAAGACACGCACCTGGGTGGCGGCGGAGGAGGAGGCGGAGGGAAGTAACATTTGTGTTTCTCTTTGTATTTTTTATTATGTTTTTTTTTTTTTTTTTTTTCGTGTGCAGGCAAGGCGGGCGCTGCCGGCAAGGGTCGTTCGCCAACACCGACACCCCAAGCAGCAGCAGGCGGAGCAGGAGCAGGAGGTGGTGGCGGAGGTGGCGCAGCACCCACAGCAACAGTGGCAACAGCCGGCGGAGGTGCCGCCAGATCCACGCTACATGCCAGTCGAACCATACTGAAAACGGTATCCGTGTTCCTTGCCAGCGGCAAGCGCAATTCGAGCCATCAACAGTCGAAGGCCGCGGCGGCTGCTTTGCAGAACAAACGGCAACAGCGGCAACGGAGGATGGATGAGCTAAGCGGCAAAATCAATCCCAAGCTCCTGGACAGCCTGCGTAAAAAGACGCGCTTCACCAAGTACAGCCCCTAGTTGTCCTCCAGAGGTTTTCCCCATTATTAAAATCTCTCTTCCCTCTCCTTGAGCAGGGACGAGCTGGATGCCCTGTGCCGGATCTATCGTAAGCTGGTCTCCAACTGTCAGTATGCGGCCAAGACGCTGGCCTCCAGCTCCTCGAGTGCAGCCATAGCCAAGCCACATGCCGCTGTGGAGGTAAGATATATGTTTTTTTAAGTTTATATATAGCTATATATATATAAGAGCTAAAGTGAAATCTTTTGGTGCTTATTCTGTCGGTTTAAACCCTTAGATCACAAAAACTATAAGTGGTAGAGCCACCAAATTTTTCTTCAAGGTTTAATTCAGTTCAAATATTTTTTTTTAGATTTTTTTGAAACTGCCATTCGCACAAAACAAACTTTTATTAAAGAAAAAGTAAACAAAATGGCAAACAAAGTTTTTGGTTTTGTTTGTATAGTAACAAGTTATATTTTTGCTTGAATTTTAGTTTAAAGAATAAATACAATTTATAGCTTTCAGTAAGAAAAATTTTAGTAGAATTGAATTAAAAACTTTAGAGTTATGGCAAAAGAAATTCGATCTGCCGAATAAGCCTTGGCAACTTGGTTGCATTGCCAGCAGCAACTAATAGATGTTGCTCAACATCTGCTTAGCAACATATGTATATGTAGCTGGCAACATGTACCCAGCGGCCGAGAAGAAAGAGAGGGAAAGAGCATAGAACGAGCAAATGCATCGAGCTCTTTTCCCCTCTTTCCCCCTCGCCCAATAGCTGTAGTTCACACTGCGGCCGCTTGATGGCGTTTCTGGTCCTACGACCCTTTCAAATTATGATTTCAATTATTTTTTAAGCAGGGAAGGAGTCATTTTCGACCCCATAAACCCTATATATTCTTGATCAGCAAAAACAGGAGAATCGATCTGGCTATGTTCTGAAATTTTAAATGGCAAATTGCAAAAGTGAAAAATCATGTTATGGTCAAAAATACACCGATTTCAAATCGGAAAGTATTTATGTATTTGCTTGTATTTCCTTAGCCATGTTCTAAACAAATTTTTTTTTTTTTTAATTTTTTCTTTTTGAAAAAAATCAAAAATTAAATAATATTTTAAATTTTGCTTTCATACTTTGCTTTTTTAAATATATGTTTTACTTTGCATTATATAAAATAAACAAGAATTGATTAAATTACATTTAAATTAATTTTATAATTTCTCTTTAAAAAAAAAAACAATATTCCCCCTCACTAATTCCCTTGATATCACTTTGATATATAAACCAGGGCATTGATCGCATCGTTTTCCGGGAGCTGCTGCACAGCACCTTCGACATTGTCACCGAGGAGATCCTGATGGAGCGCATCTTCTGCAGCTGGGACAAGGCCCACGAGGGCCTACCCCTGCGCCTCGAGGGCTGGCTGATTGGCCTGTCGACCTTCTTGCGCGGCACGGCGGCGGAGAAGGCGGCCTTCTGCTTCCGGGTGTATGACCTCAACACCGATGGCTTCATTACCAAGGATGAGATGTTCACGCTGCTGAGGAATTGCCTGATCAAGCAGCCGCAGGATGAGGATCCGGATGAGGGTGTCAAGGATTTGGTGGAGATTGTTCTCAAGAAGTTTGATCTGGACAAGGATGGCAAGGTGAGCGCCACTCTTGACTCTTCACTTTAAAGCTTAGTTAACCTTCAGTTTTACGGATTAGGTTTCCATGGAGGACTTTATGGGCACCGTCACCGCGGAGCCGCTGCTCATCGAGGCCTTTGGCCAGTGCCTACCCACAGATAGCGCCGTCGTCTCCTTCTTCTCCACTCTGCAGGTCTGAGCTGGGAGCTAAATAATATAAATAAATTTAATTAAATTTGTTATAACATAAAATAATAAAATAAAATAAAAGTAAAGACACTAAAACTGTGAATATTGTTCTCTCAAAAATAATCTCTCGAAATTGTTTATGCTGATTGTGTGTCGCATTAAAATATCATTTTATTACAAGCACACACATACAATTAAATGTATTTATTATACTATAAACAAATGCAATCGGTCGTTATATTAGCGCAAATCCAACTTGAACTAGAGACCCCATGGCAGATACGGAAAAGATACATATGCACTGTTACAAAAACATAGCAATTATTTGTATATACATTTTTTTTTTAACTGAGAAACATTTTATTTAAATTTTGTGTTACTTTGTTTTACTTTTAATTTACCCGGATTTTAATAGCTAGTCGGAATATATCGAAATTTAGGCAATAATTAAACTTGTTGACCATCTTATGTCTCGTAGAAGAATTTTACGTTATTTAATAAAAATATTTCATACATATATATTGATGTTTTAACGATATATTCGAAACAACTCTTCAAATCAAATGTTTGCAATTAATTTAAATATTTTTGTATATCATTTTTTATACTAATTTTCGCCCAGTGTAGCTAGTAGCAGTGTAATAACGGCAAGCTAACTGGCTAACGATCGGATCCAAACGGATCAGAGGAAGGTGACCCCGACCCAGACACACATATTGCCTGTAATTGGCACATATCCCACATATAGTATAAAATATATATTCGGATGCCGCCCCGAGAGATGCACTGCATCTGACAGATGCACTTTGGAGGCGATCATAAAAAATGTGATGCCATGAAAACAATAAGCCAGTCGAGCGTTGCGGTAATGCGAGCTAATTTATTCGATTAGCCAGCCGCGTCCACACGCAGAAATCCAGAACTGAGAATGGAGAATTGAAAACACTTGGAAGTGAGAACTGAGAATTGAGAACTTGGTGCCCAGAACAAAACTGGGCATCGCAATTGTCACAAATCTTGTTTATCTATTGGATGCATTCATGCAACGCCCAAAGCGGCATCGTTTTATTTCATTGGATTTTCCCCCCACTCGCCTTGGCCACCCCTCTCCGCTCTCCCCTTTTCACTCAAATGGAAGGTGGACCAGGCCGGGGACCGGATTGGTTCGGTTAGCATCAGAGAACCGGAATCTGAGCCCCAAGGTGTCCCAGTTCGAGTGGCCGGAAAGGAAGAGGATGCCCTTGGTGGCGCCTCTAAAAATCAACAAATATATATACATATGTGAGGATCAAAATGTATATACTGAACAGCATAAAATTGTCCAAGAATCTGGAATATATTAATTCGAATTTAGAACAAAAATAAGAGAAATAATGGAACAAAAATATTCCTGATTTTTAACACACAATTTTTGAGAAATTTTAAAAGTTTATTAACAAAAAATAAATATTATTTATAAGTAGTTTGAAAAATGAAATTTAATTTGAATACTTAAGGGTATATTTTAAAACAAAATTTAAATAGAGATAAAAAAAATATAAAAAATACTTACAAAAATATGAAAAATAAATAATAAAATAAGAATTGATTTTAGTTATTTTTATTTGATAGATTACAACTTTAAATAAACAAAAGACAAATTTATATATAAATAAATAAATTTATAAAGAACCGTATAAAAATTTCAAAAAGAACAACTTTAAATAATAATCTTTAAATAATATCAATTTTCTTTTTACAAATTCTAAATACCTTTAAATCGTAAAAGAAGCTAGCAGTACTCTTTAAATTCACATTTTGTAGTTTTTAAAAAGTATAATAAACTTTAAATAAATAAAATGAAATCTTTAAATTGTAACCCATAGAAATTAGTGCTCTAAATAATTTACAGAATTTAATTTTAATAATTCCATTAAACCCTTCAACTTCAAATCTATGTATAATAAATAAAAGCAAATCAATATAGTAATTATTTTAACCCATGACCACAATGAATACTTTCATATAATGACTTAATTAAACATAATTCTAAAGTAACCCATTTTGTATTGATATTGAAAGAGTTAACCCCTTAAGCCGCCCCAACTTGTTAGTTAATTAATTAATTATATACAAATGCCGGGCTGGTAGCTGTTAATTCGGAGTATTACGTGGTCAAGTTATACATAGAAGTGCAATTTGTATACAGAACTTACTACTATATACGTATATACGTATAGTGCTTGCAATTCTGTTTATTTTTCTCTGCCTGACTAATCTCCCTTATCGCTTATCGATATACCTGAGTGAGTTCTCAGGGGATAGTCATACTTTGACCCACAAAATATTGCGCAAACTGATTCATCATGGTGAGGTGGCAGCTCTTAAGGACATGCGGACCCAATTTAATCAGGATTAGCTAAGATCAAAGGGGATCCATTTTAAAGGGTTTAGAAATTTTGAATATATTTTTGTTTTAGATAGTTAAAAGGGTTTATTTTATACATATATTTATTTATACTTCTTTCTTTAAGATCTTTTTGGGGTTTATACTTATTTCTATATTTTATAAGGTATTCAAATAGATTTATCTCGTAATTATTATAGGCTATACATTTGTAATTAATTTTAATTTGAGTTTCATTAAATATTCTTTTTAATTTGTTACTTAAATAATTTATTATTTGAGTTTCATTAAATTTTCTACAATTTATTTTTATTATTATTTTATTTATTATTTATTATTTGATATTATTTTTTCCAAATTAGGTTCATTTATAAAATGTTTATTTATTTATTTTAGATTAATCAAATTGCTGTCTGTTAGTTTTAGTTTTTAATTATTATAAGAAAAAAGTTTTAAATGCTTAAAGTTTTGAAATGATTTTACAGATTTATTTATACTTCTTTCCATATCTTATTATTATAATATTCAAATTGTTTTGTATTTTGTAAATCTTTTAGATTATAAATTATAAATTTTAGAAATTATACTTCATATTTTTATGTTCTTAATATTTTTTTTAATCAGGTTTATTTAAGTAACTTTAGTTTTTCTTTAAGTTCCAAGGAAGTTAATGTAATTCCTCTGCTGCGAAAACATTCTTTAAATAAAAGATATATCTTAAGGCACCCAAAACATTTACTTATGAATACTTCTTTGACTTTCAAAGGGTTCACATTCTATAGGTGGGGGCTGGGTCAAAGATCAGACAGCCGGCAAGTCCTTATCTTTCTAATACCAATGCATCATGCTGAGAGTGGCATATGGAAAAGCGACCCCCCCTTTTTCCTTTTCTCTATAACAAATGTCTCTAGAGAGAAGTGTATCTCCCCATCTGGGGGACTTGCTCTCCTCGGTCTCTGTGTGTGTGCTATATATTTATATATATATCATTTTTAGACTTGGCATTATTACTATCGGACCCTGATTAACACACACTGGAGAGCACCCCTAGCCGGCGGAACTTGGGCTCGTTCCATATAGATCGGATCCGATCGGATCCGATCGGATCGGATGAACATGTGTCGGAGCAATGTTTATAGAACGCTCTGTCGCAGTCGCAGTCGCTGCTGACGTTGACGTTGCTCTTGGCTATGGCTCTGTATCTGTATCTATGAGTAGTTGCGGTGTATCTGAAAGTACGAGCGAGTATCTGGGTGGGTGAGTGTGTGTGTCTGGATGTCTGGGTGTGTGTGTAGATTTGAAATAATAACTTATACGACCGGCGGCACGGAGCGGTGCGTAGTGCGGTGTTTACTTAGCTGTACAATTTTCAGTTTGAATTCGTTAACAGCCGCTAACGGTTTGCCCAAAACACCACAAAAGACCTGGTCTCCC
This sequence comes from Drosophila birchii, assembly GCA_035046345.1. Lineage (NCBI taxonomy): Eukaryota > Metazoa > Arthropoda > Insecta > Diptera > Drosophilidae > Drosophila > Drosophila birchii. The sequence continues at coordinate 5,834,037 of JAWNOA010000043.1, read as the reverse complement.
GAGATCCTTTCGGAAATCCTTTTTCAATACGAAAAATCTTTGAAAATGTCGAAAGTGTCCCAAAGGTCAGTGTTAACCAAAAAGAAATTAGGAATATATATATGGTATATAAAATATATAAACTAATCTAGAGCTGTTGGCAACAAACAGAAAGCCAAGTGATAAAGAGAGTGAGAGTGAGAAGGAGCCCCTGCCTTGGGCCTTATCAATGGAACACATTCACATTGTGGGGCCCCCATTAGTATGGTATAATCGCTGTTTAGCAGCAGCGATAGCTTTTTGTTATCAGCCATCCCAGAAGCCACCTCCCCAGGAGCAGGGTTCAAGCAGGTGCTTCAGCAAAAGAATGAGGTGTTTTTTTCTAAAAAAAAAAAAAGATCCATCCGCTGCAATCGTGGTTCACCTTTGAACTCAACAAAAAAAAATAAAATAAAATAAAATAAATTTACTCTCGCAAAATAATTCTTTAGGTTCAGATCAAGTTCAAAATCAAAGATCGTGTCTAAGTTATGCGTGGAACCAAAGGGTTTTTATTTATATTTCAGGTTTACAACAAAACGAAAAGAACTAAGGCAGGAAGATCGAGAGATTTAAGGAGCTGGAAGGCTTCTTGAATCTTACCAAAAAATTTCATCGTTTTTGATGTTCTATAAAAATTTAATTTAAATATATATCGAAATATATATTGTAAGCTACATTAAAAATATTAAAAAACGCACACTCTATAAAAATTTAAATAAATTTATATGGAAAAATATAGTTTAAACTACATGAAAAATATAGAAAAAACATTTTACTATTCTTACCTTAAGACGGTTTAAGTAATCTTTGACTAGTTAGTTGCTTATTTTTAGCTTTGTTTTAAAAAATTATAATCAACTTTAACTAAATTTAAATAAATTAAATTTTTATAAAAGTGCTAAGAAGTGCTATTAATCAAGAATCGAAAATAAACTAAATGTTAACTCAAATTTTTTACTGTACTGCTTTTAAGTAGTTTTCATATTTAAAATAATTGAATAAGGCTTATTTTTAAGATATATTTTTTTTATTTAACACCTTATTTGATAGAGCATTTCCTTCACTACCCTATAGGGTTAAGCTAAGTTTCGTGGGGTTGCATTTTTCTTGGAAACAACAACGACTTCCATAGGCATCGGCACGCTTTCGGCGAAAATCAAAAAGTGCACAATTTATAAATAGCATTCCAGAAGAGTCGGCGATAAGGGCGATTTTTATATACCATATATACCATATATATTTTTTTGTGCAAGTGGAAAGGCGGGAGTGGCACGATCATCTTGTATGTATATATACATATATTATATAATATATATCATATATCATATATAGTAAAATGTAGTAATATCTGTGGCATATATGTGACCAAGATCGGGGCACGCACGTGTAATTAGAGAGAACATGAAAACGAGCTGGGAAAAACGCTGAACACCCACTTTTCCCAGACCCCAAAAGAAAAGCAGTAATAAAAAAAAAGAAACACACAAAAGTAAAAGTTAAAAGTTAAAAGGTTGCAAGTTTACTTTAGTTATAATTCATTTTTTAGAGATCATCTTTTGTGGACTTGAAAAAATCTTTATAATTATGATAGTTTCATAGCATATTTTGTTGCCGTGTAGTTGGAGAGGAAGCTGAGCTGAGGAGGGATGCCAAAAAGGTCACTCGACATGGCGATAAGCCTCACACACACACGATGTGATGTGATGATGGCTCTGGTCATGCAAGAGTTGGACTCTCCGGATTAGGCCAGACTTTTGGACCCACATTCCGCTCCACTTCACTTCAGTTTAGTTTTATGGTTTTTTTTTTTATAAATAATAATGCTACTTGGATCAAGGGGTCATAACTACAATGTAGCAGCAGCACGCACTTTCCACAACAGAAAAGAAGATATTGGTATAATAATTTTTAGGCTTTAAATATTTTACATTTCCCCCAAATTTTATATAATTTTGCTTGCTTCCTCCTACTAGCTTCTAGCTTTTTCTCTAGGTGCATCTCTCATGATTATCTTATCTAAATTACTGCTTTTGACATCAGAAAATAATGAACTTTATACTATATACTTTGACTCTTGAAATGTAACAAGTTAAAGAAATATTGCAAACAAGGCATTACGTCCAAAGGTGGTTCTGGTAATGACAGTTTAAATATTTAAAGTAATTTATAATATAACTTATTATATTATATATATATATCACCACCCATCACCTTAATTACCACTTTTAGCTAAATGGGTTTGACCAGGTTCAATGTCTCAATCTCCACGAGAGAAGTTCATTTAAAATAAGAAAAGATTAATTGTCATTTACATAAATGCATATTTAAATTGTTTATAATGATGCGCTGTTTTGTTTTAGATTTTATCAAGCATTATATTGTTATGAAGATGAAATTTTTAAAATTATTTTTAAAGAGAAGATGAAAGGTATTATTGGTTTATAAAACAAAACTATGTATGTTGGTTTTAAATTAGTTTTTTTTAAATTTCAAGTAAAATTTCAAAAACTTACTAGTTTTACTATAATTTTATTAAAAAGTTTATGAAAAAATTATAAAATAAAATAAAACTTAATAACTACAATTTTGTATATTGAATATATTCGTGGAATGTTTTGATTCTCTATTAAAAAATATATTCAAAAAATAAACAAGTTCCCCTTAGTTCTACTTCCGATTCTTCCATCAAAAATGTCAATCAATATATTTCGTTGTATATATAGAAATTATTTGCAATATTTTTTCATCTTCAATTCCAGTGCTGGCAACAGCAACAACAATGGCAACAGCACCGACATCTACAACATTGTCCTCCTCATCGTGGATATTGTAATGCTGGTCGTTAAATTCTGGATCGCCATTGTTGAGGCGATTGTCAATCTGTTCCGGCCAGCACCGCTCGAGGAGGTCAGCGGCAAGGTGGTTCTAATTACCGGCACTGGACATGGCATGGGCAAGCATATGGCCCAGCAGTATGCCAAGCTGGGTGCCATTGTCATCTGCTGGGATGTGAATGAGCAGACCAACAACCAGACGGTGAAGGAGATCCAGAAGAGCGGCGGCAAGGCCTACGGCTATGCCTGCAACGTGACCAAGCGCGAGGAGCTGCTCGAGCTGGCCCAGAAGGTGCGCAAGGAGCATGGATTCGTTCATGTGGTGGTCAACAATGCCGGCATTATGCCCTGCCATCCCCTGCTGGAGCATACCGAGAACGAGATTCGTCTGATGTACGACATCAATGTGCTGTCGCATTTCTGGATGATCCAGGCCTTCCTGCCCGACATGGTCGAGCGGAATGAGGGCAGCATTGTGGCCTTGTCCTCCTGCGCCGGACTCTTTGGACTGATCAATCTGGTGCCCTATTGCGGCACCAAGTTTGCCGTTCGCGGCTACATGACCGCCCTGGCCGAGGAGCTGCGTCAAAAGAATCCCCAGAATAATGTGAGTATCAGTTTGTAATTCCACAAAGAAATTGATATAGGGATATATGAAGTAGTTATTTTTTTTTACAATAATAACAACTAAAATTTAATTTTTAAAATGTTCTCACCTTTTTTTTATAGTAATTTTCTAACATAAAAAGTCTAAATATTCTTGATCTAGCTTCTTATAATTAATTCTTTTTGTTGAACTATTATATTTTACTTGTTTTTCTTTCTTTTCTATCTTCTTAAACCGAATTACAACAGTGCGTATACTTAATATTTTGGAGGCTCTGCTGAAAAGAAAAATATTACGCATACGCACTGATGTCATGTTAAGATTTTAAATATCTAAAAAAAAAACGTATTAAGCTGCCAAAAAGAATTATTTTTTAAAAAGCTATAGAACTCTTAACATTGATTTATTAATAAAATTTTATTAATTAAGAAGGAATAATAGGTTTTATAAGTTTCAATATCTTAAAGTTATATATTTAATTTCTTTGATATTTAATATACTATATATTCAATACATATAGTAATTTCCTTGACATCCCCCATTCCTAAGACAAACACATCATCTCTCGTTCCAGGTCAAGCTGACCACCATCTTCCCTTACATGATCGACACGGGTCTGTGCAAGAATCCCCGCTTCCGGTTCCCCAGCCTATTCAAGCTGATCCCCGCCGATACGGCCGCCGCCTCCATTATCGAGGCCCAGCGTCAGGGCCTGGAGGAGGCTGCCATTCCCCGGCACTTTGTTGGTGTGGAGAAAATCGGTCGCCTGATACCACGCAAGGCGATGCGTCTGGTGAATGATTTCCTTGACACGGGCGTCGATACCGACAAGCTGTAGAGAGGAGGAGCTCGAAGAGGAGGATTTCAGGGTTAATTGCTGCTTCCGCTGTAGGTCATAAAGCTTTAACATTGTTTTTTTTTTATTAACAACAGCAACAACAACAACTATTATTGCTTAACTTTTGTGTAATTATTATCTCCTTTTAATTGCTGTGCAGCTAAAGTGAGTTTAGCAAAGCCAATTTAGCTATTAGAAAGGTTGTTACTTAATTAAAGGCAAACGTTGACGGGCTAATTGTTTATATATATATATATATATTTTTTTTTTTTTGTTCATTGTAATAAAAGTACTTTGTAAACTGAGGAAATATTGTTTTCTATTCGGAGTATTTGGTGAGTATTTGTTTATTCTCTTGGGATTTTTAGTTAAGGTTAGAAATAAAAAGAGAAAACTATTGATTTTTGATATTCCTTGACACTTTTGGTTTACCAATTGATCATAAAAGCTTTAAATTTTATATACAACTTATAAAAGAAATCATTTTCAGTTAAAATCGATTTGCCATTGAGTTATCGAATTCAACTCGATAGACCATAAATTTAGCTTACTACTTTTTTTACTATTACGTTTCAGGATAAATTTAGAAGATTTCTAACTTTTTCTTACGAGATCCTTGCTGTTCCTGGAATCTATTGACTGCCTTTGTATTAAAGCCTTTGGCTTTGGATAGAAAGCCTCAGAGTCTCTGTCCTCGTTCAGTTCCATTTCCTCAAAGACAGTGCGCTCCATGATGACAGTGCGCTTGGATCGCTTCCGTTCCACATTGATAAGCGTGTCCTGGAAATCGTTAATGGCCTTGCGAAAATCCTCATCGCCCTCGATCATCATTACAAACTGATCGGAGTTATCGGGATCGAGCTCAATGGCTGGGAATGTAATCTTCTCCTGATGCGCCTCCTCGGCCTTGAGCATTGTGCGTCGCTTGAGTTTCACCTCATCGACACGAGCCTCCAGGAGCTTGCTGCGTGAGATTTCACGCTCGAACATCTAGCATAAATATTAGTTTTAAATTTGGTAAACTAAAGATAATAAGCAAGTGGGTAACGTACCGCTGCCATTAGTGCCTTCTCCTTGCCAGTGGCCGTGCGCATGGCCTCGTCCAGGGTAAGGATCAGTGTGTCACCATTCTGCAAGGCAATGGCCAGCTTATCACCGTCCGGCCGAAAGACCAAACTTTTAATGGGCACCTTAAAGTCTATGGAAAATATCGGTTCACGTTGGTGCAGCAACAAATCCCAGAAATCCACAATGCCCTTGATATCGCCGGTAACGAACAGGGAACACCGGCCAGTGCTCCATGATCCGCACATAATTTGATTGGTTTTCCGAAAATACATGGTACTCGGACAATCCTTGGCCTCCTCTGACCAGATGCGTGCCCGCCAATCCCCAATGACCAGAAAATTCTTCACAAAGAACGGATTTCGATTAATGCTCCTAATGGGGCCGGCGAAGAGGGGATAATGGGCAATGAGGGCCTCCTGTGGATTCATACCTTTGCGATTGCCCACAAAAACGTGACCCATGTCGCTGCAGATGATGAAACGCACCGGGATGGTGTACTCAAACTCGAGGACAGTCACACCATGGGCATCCATCCTCAATTGCGGCTCCTTTGGCTCCGGTTCGAGGAGGATCTCCTGCAGCGGCATCTTTAGATCTCTGGTATCCCAGTATTTGATGGAGCCATCCAATGAGCCGGAATAGAACTCTGTATTGGATTTGGAGTGGACCCAGCAGAGGGCAGAGGTCTCCTCCCTATGGGACACCTCCAGGGGGCAGTTGCGCACCGGCAACCCACCCCTGAAGGTATCCCATAGGCAGACCTGCCCCAAAATGCTTCCACCCACCATATTGCCCTCGTCCTTTGGACAGATCTTGGCCATTCGGACGGGCTCCGAGCAGTCGTAGGAAATGCGCGGCTTCAGCGGATTCTTCAGATCCCAAATATAGAAGCCATTATTATTGCCAATTGGTTCCTCGGCCAGGAGACGTACTCGCTCCTTGGTCTTGCTACCGCGTCCGGTGTCACTTGGCGGCAATGGTTGATTGGTAAAATGCGCCATAAACTGCCGGTTATTGTCGGGCATCCATTCAATGGAGGTCATCGGTCTCGCAGGAAGCCAAAGGTCATGGAACACATTCGTGATGCGCCCCCGAAATGGCATCTTAAGATCGAGACCAAGTTCGGCCGGCAAATCGTCAAAGAAATTTTGATAGATATTTATGGCATTATTTTGCTCGGCCACGTTCCACACCTTCCGGATCATCTGAAGGACCTGCTCGCCCCAGCTATCATCGCGCTCCACCTTCTTCCTGTGGCGTTGCGTCTGCTCCTCGTCCAAGGGATTCACCTCCTTGGGCCAACCGCCCTCGTAGTGATAGAATCCGTGCTGATCGAGTGTCACATTCTCCGTCTCCATCACGGTCAGCGCCTTCTGGTTGCTGAGCTGGGTGGACATGCTTGTGGGATTGCGGAGAATGTACTTGAGGCGCTGCTTGCCGCTGGGATGGATGCTGACCATCAGCTCGTTGCGGTCCTGGAACAGGCATTGCTGGCCAAAGCGACGACGCTCCCGGGTGTAGGCATAATGGTTTAAGTGCATGTCCTTTGAGGGGTTTTTTTTATTTTATTTTATTTTTTTTTTTTTTAATGTTTTTTTTTTTATTATTTTTATGTTTTTTTTTGCTTTGGTTTGTGTAAGTGTTTGTGTAGTGTGTGTTCTGTGTTGTGTTTTAATTTTAATTTGGTTTTTGGCATTTTAAATTTTGATTTTTTTGTCAATGGGCAAAGTAACGGTCAAATTTCAAATCAATGTAAAAGGAGCTGTCGATAGTTATTAAGGATTGACGCTCATCGATTGCAGGATTTAATTTTTAAATTTTACTTCTATTAAACAAAATTAAAAACTATAATTAAAATAGATAATAATAGATATTAAATATATTAGAAATAAATGTAAAATATACAACAATTATATGTAAAATATTTCAAAATAAAATCAAATTTAAAACAGTAATTTAAATAAATAAACTGAAATTACATAGTTATATTATAATATATATATAAATTGCATATGTAATTATATAATTGTTATCAAAAATAATTAAATATTTCTTGAAATTTCTCAAGATTTCCCATATTTTCCCGCATTTTTGCATTTTTTAATATAAAAACCAAATTTAACAAGTAAATTAAATAAAGATACTGAAATAACTTATTTTTATTATTACATATATTAATTTTATGTAAATATAAATTTTTAATTACAAATAATTAAATATTTCTTTAAATTTCTCAAGATTTCCTATATTTTTTTAACATGTAAATTTATTAAATAAACTGAAATTACATAATTATATTATATATGTATACATTTCATATGTATTTATATAATTTTAATCAAAATAATTAAATATTTCTTAAAATTGTTCAATATTTCCCATATTTGGCCGCATTTCGGCATTATTTTAATATAAAAACCCAATTTAACAAGTAAATTAAATAAAGATACTGAAATAACTTAATTTTATTATTACATATATTAATTTTATGTAAATATAAAATTTTAATTACAAATAATTAAATATTTCTTAAAATTTCTCAAGATTTCCCCAATTTTTTGCCGCATTTCGGCATTATTCCAATATAAAATCCAATTTAACACGTAAATTAAATAAATATACTATTATTATATATGTAAATATATTTCATATGTATTTATATAATTTAAACCAAAAAAATATTTTAAAATTTCTTTAAATTTCTCAAGATTTTCCATATTTTTGGCCTTATTTCAATATAAACTCAAATTTAACAAGTAAATTAAATAAATATACTGAAATTACTAAATTATATTATATATATGCATATATTTCATATGCATTTATATAATGTGAATCAAAAAAGAATTCAAAAATTTCCTTAGATTTCAGCATTAACTATCGGCATGGCACTCAGTGTGACCGTTAGAGCACCGAATCCCCGTGCACGACGCTGGGCCATCACTAAAAGTCGAGGCAGCGAGCAACAAAACACAGATGAAATCTGATTTCTGGCTGCTGGCAGATTGAATTTCAAAACGGAGCAACCGAGAAGCGTGCGACGAGCAATCGAAACCGAGCCGCATCGAGTCCGAGCACCGATCCCGCCATGCTAGCTAGCGATTCGACACCCGAGGCGGTCAACGCCGCCGCCATCGATGAACAGTCGCAGCCAGCGAGCACCACGACAACAGTTGTCACCGCTGCTGCTGCTGCTGTCGCGGCTGCTGGGCAAGATGCGGATAACAACAACGATGCAGCTGAGGATGTGGAGGCTGTGGAGGCAGAATCGGAATCTGCCTCGGCCGAGGAACGCGAGGAGCTGCAGCAATTCATTACTGAGCTGCGCGACAAAATCGAGAGCAAGCGCCAATTGCGCCTGGAGAACTCCAATTTCGAGCTGCCCGGCGAGGAGCACTTTGCGCGCCTGGACTCCAATCTGAAGAAGAATACGGCATTTGTGAAGAAACTCAAGGTGTTTACCGCCACCCAGCTGGATGGGCTGCTGCGCGAGCTGGCCGCCCTCAATCTGAGCAAATACATTTCGGAAATCTGTGCAGCGCTGGCCGAGGCCAAGCTCAAAATGACCGATGTCCCGGCTGTGGTCACATTGGCCTCACGCCTTCATCGCACCTATGCGGACTTTGATATACAATTTCTGGAGGCCTGGCAGAAGGCGCTCAACATCAAGGCGAATGGCGAGAAGATCGGTAATCCCAGCAAGCTGCGAGTGGACCTGCGATTGTTCGCCGAACTGGTTAGCTCCGGGGTGATCCAGATGAAGCCGGGCCTGGCACAGCTGGGCGTCGTTCTGGTCCATTTGATTGCCCAGGACAAGGATGATCATAGTAACTTCTCGATAATACTTTCCTTTTGCCGCCACTGTGGGGAGGAATATGCCGGCCTGGTGCCCCAGAAGATGCAGCTACTGGCCAACAAATATGGCGTTGAAGTGCCCAAGTCCGATTTCCTAACCGCCGACAAGCAGCTCAATCTGCGCACCATGCTCAAGGGCTACTTCAAGGCGCTGTGCAAACATGTCCTCGCCGAGCAGGCCGAACTGATGAACATGACCAAGAATATACGCCGGACGATGGAGTGCAAGGGCGAAATATCCACGGAGAAGCGTGAGAAATGCGAACTGATGCAGGCGGGCTTCGACAAGCTGCTGGCCTCGGCCCAGTCACTGTCGGAGCTGCTGGGCGAGCCGCTGCCCGAGCTGGCCAAGGAGTCGGAGTGCTGCAATCCGGGCACCGTCATTGACAATATGCTGGACAGTGCCGCCTTCGGTGTGCTGGATCCTTGGGGCGATGAGGAGACGCGTGCCTTCTACACGGATCTGCCCGACTTGCGACAGTTTCTGCCCAATTTTTCGGCACCCAAAGTTGATCTGGAGACGCTCGAGGAGCCCAGCGAGCTGACTGAGGAGGCCATCGATGCGAATTTAGATGCAGAAATGGATATAGATGATCCGCCATCGACCACATCGGATACAGCACTGGAGACTGCCGTTGGCGAGGAGGTAGCCGTGCCAACAGCAACGCCTCCATCTTCTGCCACACCCGTGACGCCCACCGAGGAGGTAAAACCGCAGAAAATGGGCAGCGCCCTCATGGAACTGGGCCGCCAGCAGCAGCAGCAGCCACAACAGAATCCCAGCCAGAGCCACTCGCAGACCCAGCTGCGTCAGCAGTTCGATGCCTTCCTGCTGAACCTCTTCAATTGCGTCAACAAGGAGCTCATCGATTCGGCGGCCATTGAGTTTCTGTTGAATTTCAACACCAAGCATCAGCGCAAGAAGCTGACGCGGACAATCTTCTCGGTGCAGCGCACCCGATTGGATATACTGCCCTACCTGTCGCGCTTCGTGGCCATCATCCATCTGTGCAACACGGATATGGCCGCCGATCTGGCCGAGCTGCTGCGCAAGGAGTTCAAGTGGCATATCCGCAAGAAGAATCAATTGAATATCGAATCCAAGCTGAAGATTGTCCGCTTCATCGGCGAGCTGGTCAAATTTGGGCTATTCAAAAAGTTCGATGCACTGGGATGCCTGAAGATGCTGCTGCGCGACTTCCAGCACCATCAGATCGAGATGGCCTGCGCCTTTGTGGAGGTCAGCGGCGTTTATTTGTACAATTGCCGGGATGCCCGACTTTTGATGAATGTGTTTCTGGATCAAATGCTGCGCATGAAGACGGCCACGGCCATGGATTCGCGACACTCGGCCCAAATCGAGAGTGTCTATTATTTGGTGAAGCCGCCGGAGTCGTCGAAGCGCGAGCCCACTCCCCGTCCGCCCATGCACGAGTACATTCGCCATCTGATTTTCGAGGAGCTTTGCAAGCAGAATGTGGAGCGATGCATCAAGATGCTGCGTCGCATCGACTGGCAGGATCCGGAGACGAATAGCTATGCGATCAAGTGCCTCAGCAAGGCCTACCTGTTGCGCTTCCCCCTGGTCCGTTGTCTGGCGGATCTGGTCTCGGGTCTGAGCTCCTATCAGCCGCGTGCGGTGACCGTGGTCATTGACAATGTATTCGAGGATATACGCGCCGGCCTGGAGATCCATTCGCCGCGAATGGCCCAGCGACGAATAGCGATGGCCAAATATCTGGGCGAGATGTATAACTACAAGCTGGTGGAGTCCACGCACATTCTCAATACCCTGTACTCGATCATATCGCTGGGCGTGTCGATGGACCAGAGCGTTGTCTCGCCTTTGGATCCGCCGGATAGCCTATTCCGGCTGAAGTTAGCCTGCATGCTGCTGGACACGTGTGGACCCTATTTCACCAGCCAGGCCACTCGCAAGAAGTGAGTATAGAAGTGTTTGGATCCTTCATTTTGCTCTCTTAACCCTTTCCCTTTTATATTTTACACAGACTGGACTACTTCCTGGTGTTCTTCCAGCACTATTATTGGTTCAAGAAGTCGCATCCCGTGTTTAGTCGTTCGGAGAACACTTCCGATCTCTTTCCCATTCTGGTGGATCACACCTATCGCGACTGCTTGTCCAGCGTTAGGCCCAAGCTGAAGCTATACAAGAGCTTGGAGCAGGCCAAGGCGGCGATTGATCAGCTGCAGGATAAGTTATATCCCCAGCTGAAGGCCAGTAGCAGCAGTAGCAGTGGCTTCCATAGCAGCAGCAGCAACATAGCTGTCCAGGATCCAGCGCTGGGCACCATTAGCGAAATCAACGAGATGGAGGACAACGTGAGCTAATTTCAGGATGCTTTTTGATTGCAAATATACATAAATTCTGTACATATCTTATCCAGGTAACCGATGAGGAGGATTCCGGCTCGTCCAACGATCAAAGGGAACGCCAGGTGGCCGGCAATTTGGAGGCCGAGCCGGAGCAGGCCAACGATTGGACGGAGAATGAGACGGAGCCACCGCTGCCACCGCCACCGCCGCCAGAGAAATCCAAGGAGGATCTCGAGTTTGAGCAGATGTACGATAAAATGACTACTGACTCGTACCAGGAGCGCATGAAGGAGCCCCTAAAGGCCACCGCCAAGGATATACCAGTGCCAATGACAGCCCGCCTGCAAAAGAAATCCTACGATCAAATTAATGGTAGCTCCAGTCAGACCTCCTTGCACATCTCCAAGTCAACAGGAGCCATTGCCACGCACGATGGAGCCCCAGTCTTGCCGGGCATCACCACGGGCGGCAGCGCCAGCGGCGGTGGCGGTCAGGAAGCCTTGGCTGAGGGCACCAAATCTGGAGCAGGAGGCGGAGGAGGTGGAGGTAATGCTGTACCCTTTGTCCTAATGGTTCGTGGCCACAAGGGCGGCAAGCAGCAGTTCAAGTCCTTTGTGGCCGCCTCGGACTCCCATCTGGCCATTAACCTGAAGCGTCAGGAGCAAGCGATACGCGAGGAGAAGGAGAAGGTTAAGCGCTTGACTCTAAACATAACGGAGCGAATCGAGGAGGAGGATTATCAGGAATCCCTCCTACCGCCACAGCAGCGAAACTTTGGCCATCAAAGCTACTACCAGAAGCCGAACAAGCACAAGTTCAAGCACCAGAAGGGCGCCCCCGATGCAGATCTCATCTTTCATTGAGAAACAGGGACCAGGCAACGGAACCTAAGGTTGCTCTTAGCTGCCAGCTACTCTTCCTGAGACTGCGATTGCGACTGAGACAGAGAGGGGGAGAGAATGAGGCTCCAAGAGCCTACAACTACTACGTGGAAGCTTCCAACAAATCACACACACAGCCACACAGACACACCTCAGAAGCCGTACTTAAGCCCACAAAACTGAAGACAAGGATGAAGCCACTGGAAAACGGAAGACGGAACACAGAAGCCAGAAAGCCCTCGCAATCGCAGCCAGCTCAAGCCATGAGTTATTGGCCCAAACAAGCACTCGTACTCGGACTCGTATTCGTACTCGTCCTCGATATTATCCTGTACATAAATTTAGAACAGAACAGAACAGAAGGGAATGCATCTGCTATTTGCGTGGGTGCAGCTCCAATCGTAACCGTATATCTTTAACATTTACATAGTACGTACGTACCATTGCCTAGAATTGTTTCGAAAACAGAACCTAAAGTATACAACGATTATATACAACAAACAGTTATGCAGATATTCATATATATATATATATATCTATATATATTCGATGTACATAAACTGGGCACACATGTTCAATGTGTTTACAACATTATTTGATCTTCTTTTTTTTTTGTTAAGCCTAAAAAGTGTGAAAGTAAGGGAGAGGGAAATAATAACAGAGATCTTAGTTGGTTTTCTCTCTCTTTTTGAAAGATGCAACATAATTTTTCTTATTTTTTGCTAAAAAAAAACTCCCAAAAAAGAAGCCTCAGAAGGAATCCTCTTCCCAAAGATATAGAAACACTGTTCCATCATTATCTTATTTTTTTTCTCATTTTTATTTCACTAAAAATTAGCCTGAAAACAATTTTATATATTTTCAATTTTTTTTTTTAATTTGGGTTTCAGTTTCAGTTTCTTTTTTTCTTTTTATTATTATTAATAAAAAAAATTACTCAAAACACGTTCAAAAACCAACTCGTTTTACTTCCTCTCTGCTACGCTTTAAATATTTCTTTTTTTTTTTTTTTGTTAATCAGTAATCAGTACAAATGGCAAAAAAATATATATATATATATGTATATATATTTATATATGTATGTAGTAGTATTAATTTACTATTAATGAACCGAAGAAAATTCAAGAATTAAACAAAAACACACACAAGAGACTCTAATTATTACAAGAAAGTAAAAAAATAAGAAATAAATGGTATAAAAACACATTCGGTTCTCCGGTTTTCTGATTTTTCTTCATCGTTTTCATTTTGTAAAAAATAATTATTATAAAAAATGATTAAATAAAAAGGCGGCTACAATTAACAAATACAAGCTTAAATGTTAATACGCTTAAACATTAATTTTTAAAGTTAGATTGGTTTCGTTTTTGCATATTTTTTAATATAAAACAAACAGGGGGCGAAGGAGAGTTAAAGAGAGGGAGGGATTCGGATGGCCATCCTTTAGTTCTTGAATTTATAAACAAAATCAAATAAAATACAAAACTAAACAAAAAACATAAAATAAAATAAAGAACACAAAATCATACAGAATTCGTAATCGTTTGCTGGCGCTTCTTGTGTGTTTGTGTATCGTGTGTAGCTTTCTTGTGCGTTGTCCTCCAGCTGGAAGCTCTTGTATACACATATAAAGTCTAAAATATATATATATGTTGTTTGTTTGCAAGGCACAAATCGTTTTGCTCGTTCTGGTGTATATATTTATATTAAATATATATATACTATATATATATATATATGGGGGGACTGACTTAGTTTAGAAGGCGTTTTCAATGGCAGTTTGACTTTCGTGGTTCTTGCACCCTTCGTCGTTTCGGTATATATATTGGCTGTTGTGGGGGGAGTTTCCTGGTTTCCTGTTAGTTTCTTCAAAAGCACAGACACGACGACGACACACGTAATTTTTCACTAATATTTAGCTTAGAGATGTTCATGTTCCGCCTTTGTTTTTTTGTTTGTTTTTTTTTGTTTCTTTTAGTTTTTACTTATTTGCCCGCATACATGGGGTTCTTGAAGGTGGAGGTGGCCTGCTTGTAGATGGGATTCTCGCCCTGTAAGATAGACAAATCAGCCATTAGTTATAAATCAAGATTCCAATACAAAATCTCCTCCTCTACATACCGTATCCCACTTGGCATTCATGCGCTCCTTCTCGAAGCGGGCAAACTCCCGCCGATCATGGATGGTCGTTAGCAACTTCCACAGCAGCAGAATGGCCAAGCCGATCAGAACGATGGCGGCAATGACGCCCAAAACTATGCCCAGCATAAAGACCCTGGGCGGGCACTCCTTCACCTCCTGGGCATGCACAATAAGGTCACCCTGTTCGCTGTACTTGAACATGAACTTGCAATCGTCCTCGTCGAAGAATGTGCACTCCTGCTCATCCTTGTGCTCATCGATCACCACCTTTTCCACACCAACCGGCGTAAAGGCCGTACAGTTGCGGGCACAATCGTCGTCATTCTTGAGGACGCCCGTGTGATACATTTGACACTGGACGCAGTCTTTTAGTTCCTGACACCGTCCCGAGCACGTGGGACATTTCTCACAATGGCGACCCGAGTAGCGACCCTGATCCGTCGCCGTACACTTGCAGACGCCGCATTCGCAGGTGCCATGACCGGAGCAGATTTCACCGCCGCCGGGCGGCATGCAGGTGTCATTGGAGGCCTTGCAAGCGCAACTGGTGCCCGTCCAGCCGGGCTTGCAGATGCAACGACCGCAGTCACAGATGCCATTGTCCGGTCCGGAGCACAATTGATTCTTATTCCGCTCGCAGCTAAAGTTATCACATTCACAGAACTTGCCGGACACAACCTCGTCGGAATTGGGTCGCTTGAAGCACTCGCAGGAGCCGCACACGCAATTGCCACGGCCGGAGCAGTCCGTTGTCGTCGTATTGTCCGCCCGACAGGTGGCATCGTTATTTATGGTGGAATTCATGTCCGATACGGAACACTCGCAGCTATTACCAAAATGATGCTCATCACAGTCACAGATGCCGCACATAAAGGTGCCAAAGTTATTGCAGTGCCGCGAATGCTTCTCATAACCGATGGAGCCGGCCTGTTCGCAGGGACATGCGCATAGCATCTCCAAATGGATGAGCATGCTCTCGTTAATGCCCACAGGATAGATTTGAATGTATTGATTCCAATCGCGCGGATCCTCGGGGCACTTGAGCACCTGAATCTGTGCGGTGAAGCTAACCTGTTGGCCCACCGTCAAGTTGTCACATTTGGAGGTCTGCAGCTCGGGTCCGCCGCCCAAACAAGACGAGAAATAGGTAATTCTCACATCACCAGTGGCATTGTCCTTCATCTCCACCGATGAGGAGATTTTCTATTAAAGAAAAGATTGTATTTAATTAATTTCTCTTGGGAATTATCTTGTCATACTCACGGCATATTCCTCCTTGACCAGATCCACCACATTGGACGAATCGTTGGACAGCACCGCTGCCGAGGAGCCCTGAATGTGACCAATGAGCTTGTCGTAGACAGAAATCTGATTGCTGGTCACCGCAAAGATAATGTTGATGGCATTCTCCTTGACCTTCTGATTGATCTGCGATATGCTTGGATAATCCTGTACCGTCGAGTGCGTATACATGCCCTGGGGATTCAGATGGCATTCACCATCATTGGGGGCAATCACACCGCCAAGCTTGCCATCGCCGGCATAATGGAAGCCAGCGTCCGTGGAGAATACTAGGAGACGACGGGCCTGTTCACGCCATCCCACCTGCTGGCGGCAAGCAATGGCCTGCATAATGGCATCAAAGCCACCCTCCGGGGCATCCAGATTACCGGACACGGCCGCTTCCTTAACCTCGGTCTGTCCAGGGATGGATATATTTGTGGTAGAATAGATTAGTTAAGTAATCATTCATATTAGTGGCAGTGGTAAATTAGTGATTTGGTGATTTGTGTTTTGATTAGGCGGCAAGCAGTTAGGATTTAAGGCAAGCTTTTCCCAAAGTTCTACAAGATTCCATTCGGTTAGCAAACGCAACTAGATCAAACCTTAGCAATATCTCAATATAGCAATAAATGAATATATGTATCAGTTAGTGGTTAGCGCAAAAGATAAGTGTTTCTGTGTAAGATAAGATATATATATGTATATAACAGCAGGGCTATGATTAATTTTTGACAATTTTTGTACTACTTTTTAGAGAGCTTCTCAAGGCAACCAGGCCTTTATTATGCTTTTTGCTAGTAAAATTGGTTCTAGCTAAAATTTAATTTAATTTTATATTTTTTAAGTGCATAAACGCTTTATAAATGCTGCTAACAAATTTGTTAGCCCTCTTAGTTCTGGTAATAACTGAGAAATAGGTAGATGGTTGGAATTAAGATCCAGAGACACAGATAAAAGAATAATATAATAATAAATGTATATAAAGAGAGGCGGCTAATTAGTTTAATATATAAACAGACAAGCGGACAGCCTATATAAATATATATTAACCATGATCCCAAGTCCCCTCTTACCCAGGTTTATTGTACTAATCAAGTGTGTGTCAAGTTGGTTAGGATAATAACAAAAGACATACAATAATCAATCACCTTTTAAACTTTTAACATTAACATTAAGCATAAGTATATGCATGCTAATTAATTACTAGTTAATTAAATTAAATTTCAATTAATAAAACAATACCAATACCAAAAATGCAAACACAAATAACTCAAAATTAAAATGAAAATGAAATTGAATTTAAAAATGATTTGATTTATGGTTAAAAAAATAATTCAAAAGAAATCAAAATGTGGGCTTGGAGAGTTAAGTGCTAGGCGCAAAATGAGGCGAAGATGAAGGATCCATGGTGGGTGTGCGATGACCACTTACAGAGAATCTATATGTGTCCGTGCTCAAGCCCATGATGTTTCGATAGCCATAGGGAGCATCGCATTTGGGGCAGGGCTCCACCAGGCTAGTTTTTTGTTTGTTTTGTTTTTAAATTTCGGATATTGGTTTATCGAATTTGGGCAATTATTCGAATGCAATATAAATATATATATAAAGATGGATGAATGAAATTAAAATAGAAATAGAGAGAAAGAGAAAGAGAGAGACAAACGAAAAAAAAGAAAGAATAAATACGGCTTTTGCTGACAACATCGAGAGGTGCAAATAATTACGATATATATAAAATGTATATAATGTTTATACGCTATAAAATGTGCTGAGATTCTTCCCACCAGCAAATACATACACACATAGAGACACAAACTTAGGACTAAGGCTTAATGCATAATGGGATATATCCGAGAGATTATAATAGTACAAATAATAATTATAATATACGCATCATAGAGAGAGAGACAAGCACGAGGAGGGAGTCGAGGATAGAGTGAGGTAAACCATGCATTGGGTGAGAGACTCGGAATGGAATCTACTGGGAGGCAGGCTTTGGATATATGTGTGTTGCATGTATGCAATGGTTAAGGCAAGTATTATTCTCTTTATCTTACAGAAAAGCTTGTGGTGTTTTTGTTGAGTGGCATGTGATTGCGGTAACCATAGGGAGCCTTGCAGTTGTCACAGGGATGCTCGAGTCTATCGATTCGTTGCGTTGTTGTTGTTGAGTTTGTTTGTTGTTGATTGGTGTTCATAATGTGGTTGTAAGTACATAAATATTTCAACAAGTTAGATAGAAATTAGCTTAAATTTTGGCATTAATCAAGAGAGAGAAAGACAGAGAGAGTTAAGTTTGTAAACTGTCAATCAGAGTCATGGCACTGCGCACATGACTCACGGTTATAAATAGTCAAGGAGTCACTTCAATCACTCAGCAAAGTCATCGTAGTTTCCGGCTAACAGCTGACTAATCCATGATATCAGCTTAGAGGGTTTCTTAGGAGCTAATCTTAAACTTATTTATTTTAAATTGCTAAAACTAAGGCTTTTCCTTGAAACAATCCTAATTTTAAAACAAAAAAACGTATTAAAATCAAATATTTTCAAGTCAAAAACAAGACTTTTAGCAATCAATATTTTCTCCCTACTTATTACCCCTTCATAGAGCCATACTCACTTTTTGGGTATCGTTGAGACATAGGGCATCAGCACCTTGTCGACAAAGGAGCCAAAACCCAGGCGGAAGTTCGAAGTAATGCTCTTCATTGTCTCCGACAGTTTATCGCCCAGCGCCGATAGCTTCTCTTTGTCATCCTCCATGGACTTGGACAGGTCCATAAGATAGTACAGATCCACGGGATAGCCTTCCGCTTGGGTATAGCTCACCCTTAGGTCGTGCTTTTGGTCTGCAAACAATCGAAGAATAAGATAAATAAAGGACTATTTGTAGATGCAATCTCTACTCACTTATGCGCAGCTTTAGCTTCACCGACTGTGGCTTGATCTGGACAATTTCGCTGGACGCCCAGCCCGCTGAGTATTCCATGCCCGACTCCTGATGGTAGCTGCTGCCGCCAGAGATGCTATAGCCGGAGGAACCACCGCCATAACTAGCACCGCCAGCTCCATAGCCACCGCCGGCCATGCCGGCCATGCCGCCAATGCCCGCCGCCGAAGCTGTGCCGGCTAGCGTTAGGTTCTTGTTGAGGAGAATCTGCTCAGAGGTGTCCGGATTCCACACGAATTCCTCGGGGCAAACGTTGCTCGTGTGCTGGAAGCAGCGCGATTGTCCCTTAAAGTCCGGCTGCATGCACCAGGCGCAGCTTTCGGTCTGGATGCATGTGTGGCACTTGTCCTTTGCCCCGCAGGGGTTCTGTGTCAGCTTGCCCGCCTTCTGAGCCGCCGTGGGCAGCGTTATGGCGGCCAGCAGACAAAATGCGAGGAGCATAGCTCCCCGGGCAATCCTCGTTCTCTCGAGGATCATCGTTCGTCCTTCGGTGTCTGTGCGAGTGGGTGTGTGTGGCTGGAAGGATGGTGCCGGAGGAGGGTTATCCGTGCGGCTTGCTTGGTCTCTCGGCGTTCTCTGTCGCTTTGCTGTAAGCGAGCGGCTGGAATGGGAAGAAATCAATTGAAGCGATTAGTTTTCCAATCAGATTCACAAGAACAACAGTGGTGGGCGCAAAAGTATACACACACACACACACACAAGACTTTCAACAAGTCTGCAAAAAAATATATGCCAATCAGGAGAATTTCCTTGAATTATTTAGTAAATTTATTCTGTGACTTTTAACAAAATTATATTTTTTTTAAATTAAAAAAAAATCTAACTTCACTGTATTAAAATAAATGTAACTATTTGTTCGACCGCAGGTGTAATTGAAGTTGACCGTAAATAAAGTTCAGCTGATGCTGTTGTTGTTGCTGTGCATTGCTTTCTATTGCCATCTCTCTTTCTCTCTCCCCCACTTTTTGCTTGCTTTTAACGGCTGCCCGCCACATCTGCCCCCCTTTTCGTTTTCTGCTTCCTCCTTTTTTCATTTGTTTTGTTGCTTTTGCTGCTCTACCTTAATGTTTAATTTTATTTTCTCATCAACTTGGCCAGGGAGATGACTCATCTCTCACACTCAGACCGTCAAACAAGGGCGCTGCGTTGGATAAACGAATTTATAAAGGTGTGTGGGTGGGGTGTGCGTGTTTTTCGTTTTGTTTTTATGTGGCGTCAAAAACCACACAAAAACACACACACACAGACATACACCGAAACAAGAATCAAGCAAGGAAGGAAGGAAGGAAGAAAGAGAGGCAGCTGCAGCGCACGTTCCGTTAGCAAGCTCTTTCTCTCTCCCACTCTCTCCGCCGACTTGCCTCCTGGCGGAATGTAAACAAAGGCCGGAGGAAGCGGGACAATGAATGAGTAGTCATTGTTAATGTCGATTGCAGTTGATTTCCGCTTAAATGAATCAGAATCGAATCACTCATACTCGCAGTAATGCTCAAAATTCAATAACCGAAAGGGCTGCAGCTTGTTTCGATCACCAAATGTCTGTTGCTCCACATGTGTACACACACACACACTTTTATCCATATACATATATCTATATTTAGACGCCCATGCACACAAATCCGAAAGCAATTTGCATGAAAGATCGTGTGCCGCCAAAAAAAATATGTAAGTATTAAAAAATGAAAGAAAATTGAGCAATAGATACCATAGATACCCTGTAGAAGAACTTCGAAACGAAACTAGCTAAACTTGTGCTACTACAGCCCAAAATAGACGTGCGATCAGTCCGATTTTTGCATATTATAAGCTTCATAATAAAAACAGATAAATGGCCAAGTTTCATATTGATGGCATGCAAGCCGAGCGAGAAAATCGCCAAAGTAAACAGAAAATTGGATATGGTAATGGGATCATACACACACACACACACGCAGACACAGTGAAAAACAGTTGTTACTCCGAAACACACACATGGGTGGGGTAAAAGGGATGGATGACTCTGCCCCCCTATGAATAATACCCTCTCTGTATAAAAAAAAGGCATCTGCAGCGCACAGTTGTGTTATTTTTTGCCATGAATGATGGACGCCCACCAACACATGGACACATGGGCATGTGGGCGTACTGGTTGAGGTCCCCTCTTCACCCTCTTGATCTGTTTCTCTTTGCTCTCCTGCCTACGTACACTCCATTCGCCGCTAGATCGTGCGAGTGGGTGGGGGAAGTTGCATGGCGAGGCGATAAAGACAGAGCCCAAGGCGTAATCAGCAAGGCGTCGCCGATCTGCAGCTTTTAAATCAAATAAAAAGAAACCTTTAATACAGGCAAAAGTGTCGCGCTGAGGATTCGGATTCATGCCTCTTTTAGCTCAACAAACAACACTCAACACACACACACACACTCACTCACGCACACAAATATCCGTTATCGCTGTGTTCGTGCGTGTGTCGTCACTGCGAATGAAATCATCAGGAGAAAGAAGAAACAAAAAAAAAAAAAAAAAGAGCGCCCAGTGTTTTTGGCCAAATGCAGCCGGAATCCATTGATTTCTTACGTAATCCCCACTTATTTCACTCGCCCCCCGACCGATGACAGTATTTTGATCTAACTTTCGCCGCGTTTTCGTCGATAATTCGCGAAATTAATTTCCATCAGGGGCGTTTGGCCGCTGGTTCTTGTTCCTCGTTTTCTTATTTTGATTTGCTCTCGCACACTTGTGGAGTTTGCTGGCTCACACACGCTCACTATTCACACACACACACACAAACACGCAGCGGATCTGAGTCAGTTTGCAATTACTCCAAAAGAAAACTCTTTGTACTTGCTTTCCGTACTTTCGTTGTTTTCGTTAACTTGGTCAGGATTGAACGCTTTTGGCCCAGAGAAACACTTTAAAACGTCGGCCAAGACCGCCGATTGGAAGCAAGAAATTGGGATTGGAGAATTGGTAATTACATTACTGGTGATGTGACCAAATACTGACCAGAAGAATATGCCCGTTTTTTTCAGTACGCTGCAGCTGGTTACACTCAAATGAACAACTTTTTGGTGTGGTTAAAAACTTGGCTAAAGAAATCCCGGTGTAAACACCTTTTTCGTGCTGAATCACAACACTCGTTTATCGATTTATACATCGTGGTACATCGATATATTGACATATCGTTGAATGCTACGTCCAGCCCTATCAAAACGTAAAAAAAGGAATAAAGTAATAAACAAAATCACATTTAAAGTGATGCCGCCCACAGCGGGCAAGGTGCTTCTCAAGACCACTGGCGGCGACATAGACATCGCGTTGTGGGTGGGGGATTGTGTCCCAAGGCGTGCCGCAACGTCGTCCAGCTGTGCCTGGGGAATACTGCAAAAAAACACCGAGTTCCACCGGCTGGTCAGGGGATTCGATTCGTAGTTTAAGGCGATCCAAATGGCGGCGGCGGTGGCGGCGGCTGCAGTTCATCTGCGGACACCCGTTTCCCTCGCGTCTGCGGTACCCACGTCGCGACCTGGTCGGGATGGCGAACTCTGGCAATGATGTGAACGCCTCGCAGTTCTGCTTCGCGTTCGCGCCCACGCCGGAGCTTGGGAACTCGGGACCGCCAGTGATGAAACGCTCCCCCGTGTCCCCCAGCGGCAGCGGGAACGGCCCCAGAAACCGGAAGCGGACATTCGCGGGCCAGGGAGCCGCATCGAAATCGCCGGACCGCATTCCGCGCTCTATGCGCCATTTTGTTTCGCTTGTTACGTTTATTTTTTTCTCGTTCGCTCTTCTTACACGTTGAAAACGGAATATGAAAACTCACCACCACGAGAGCGGTTCGGCTCTCTTCGCTCTCTCCGTCTCTCGTTTGGTTCTCTTCACCACCACCACACACCACTACGCAGGCAGCACACACACATGCCACTCGCTATCCGTCGCACTCGCACATGCCGGCGTGTCGCCTTGGGTTAGAGCGGCACAGCCGTATGGTGTAGGCGCGTGCGCCGTCTGTCGTGCATTTGTGTGCGTGTGTATTCGCATTTTCAGTAATTTCGAAAAATTTTTGTATATTTGATGGCGACAGCGACGGCTCGAAACGCGCGTTTGTCGAAAAATCGTAGCGCGTACGTATATCGGTGTGTAGAAATTACTAAAAAATTGTGGTAAAAATTGCCAAAAATTATATAAATTTGTGATCAGTGTGAAGTGCTAATTGCGGGCCACCCGATACGTATGAAAATTGTTGGAAAAATCCGCGATTTTAGCGCCAAAAAACACATTTCAAAAATGTGAGACTTCAATGGACATGACAAAATTTTTTTCTTTTTACGTTTTTTTCTTTTTTTTTTGGTGGTGGAACAAAAGCGAACGAGAAGGATGAAGAAGAAGAAACTGCTCTGACGTGTGTGTGTGAGCGAACGTGAATTTGTGTGTGTAGAGGAGAGCATGAGTGTGTAGTAGTCACCAAGTGAATAATATTAACTAAAAAAAAAGAAGAAAAAGAAGAAAAAATGAAAAAAGGAGAAAATAAAAGAGGAATACACACGCGCGCGCCAAATCCGAAAGGAAATTTCACTAATAAAAAGCAAGTGTGATTGTTCAAAAAAGGAATAAAAACATCAAGGAAAACAAAACGGAAACCAAAAAAACCAACGAAAAATCTATATTCTCTGGATATTCGTGTGGTTATTGTTGTACCATTTAATTTGCGGTTTGGCGGCGCCGTTCGTAACGTAAGCGCGTTCCGTTCTGTTGCGTCGCGTCGCGTGATGACTGTAGCGTATGTCGATGCTTACGTTGTGGGTTACGTTGTCGCTGGGGATTCATCACACTCGCTCGCTCGCTCGCTCTCTCTCTCTCTTTCGTTCTCCCTCGCGCGCGCAAATGGAAAAAAAAGTGCTAATCTATTTTTTTTTTATGTTTGTTTTTATTTCTACAGTTTGCAATCATTTAACAGTCGTGTACAATTTTACATGTTGTATATGTTCGATTTAAATACAACTGTTTCCAAATAACAGAAGCAGAGATGCAATTAAGAATGATTTCGTTTTGTAATAATAAATGACAACAACAACAGCAACAACAGCAACAACAACAAGAGCATCAGCAGCACAGCAACAACATCAATAACAACAACACAGCAAAAATCAGCAACCAAAAAAGCCATTTCGGATTTCGGATTATTAAGCAAAACGAAAGGCGGCGAAAACAACATTTAAAGTGTGTAAAGCGGCCGAAGGAAAAGTAAGTTGGAAAAGTGCAACCAACGCACGTGGCTATCACGTACCTCCCCCCACCCACTCGACCCACTTTGGGTTGAACTTCCTTTGGGTTTCAGGTTTACAGATTTGTAATTCTTTTGCCGAATTTCTCTCATATTAACAAACATTTTGTTTTTGGAGAGACAGCAGCTGCTTTTCGTCGATTTTTTCAACCCTTTTTCTACCTATTTTTAGCCTTTTTACAACTGCGTTTAGGTTCTCCTCGAAAGTAGTTTGGGAATAATAATATTTATTATCTGAATTTGGTATTTATTTGCTTATTTGGGGGGCAGTGTAGGTTTTGTTTTGTTTTTAAATCAATTATTTATCATCTTTTAACTTTGTTATTGTTATTTTTGCTTGAAAAAGTATATTTTATTCAATTTAAAATTAAAAAAAATATTGATTCCGAGTTGGTGAAGGATTAAATATAAAAAGTAATGAGTTTTACAAACAAAATAATAATAATAATAAAAATATCGACAAAGAAATATCTCTGGTACCATTTTTTAAATCTAAATCATAGTTAAAATGTGCAAAAATCAATATTATTTATTCTTTACACTCTCTTTTTTTGTTATTTCCTCTCATGTACTCCATCTACCGGTGATTTTGTGATTTTTGAATCTATTTTGTTGTGTCTTTCGTTCTCGTTTTATTGCAATCGTCGTCGTCGCTGGTGTTGCATTTGGCGCGTAAATAATAGGCAGAGGGAAAACGCAGTTTGTTGTTTGTTTACTTGTCGCTGCTGCGCCGCCTGCTTGGCGAAAATTGAAAATATGTTTATCGTAAATAAGCGGAATTTTTTGCGGCTCTCTCTCGGAATCGAATTCATTGATGCTTTTTTTTGGGGGGCGATGCTCTTCCTCTTTTGTGCTGGTGCTTTTTCGTCTTCTTCTTCTTCTTCGCATGCTGCCATGTAAACCGGCTTTAAATTCGTGCCACTATTAGCACGATTTATTAACCTAGAGGCAGCAGCTAGCCCCCCGTCCCCCCATCCCCTCCACACGCTCTCTCATTCTCGCTCTTTCGCGCTGGCTTGTCGACGGCGGCGGCATACTTGCAGATACACAGAAGCACAACCACAATCATCGGTTGCTCTCTCTCCGTTCGAATCCGAATGCCACCACCACCTCTCTCTCTCTCTCTCTCTTTCTGGGTTTCGATATGCCGCCATATTTGCATTACGTAGGCCCCTGTTGTTGTCTCGCTCTGCCGCACGTAGCAGCAGCTGCAACTTTCAGTGGCGAGCGTAAATGTGTGTGTGTGTGTGTGTGTGTTTCACTTGAGTATTTTATTTAAATAAATAAAATTGATATATTTGGCCGTAGTTCAAGTGCAAAACAAAAATGAAACAATATTTAATTAGAGCACGTTTCTTAATGTTTCCTTAAATGGGGTTTGCTCTTATTGAGTGTAGTTATTTGTTGTTTTTGACAAAGTGTTGACCTTTGTTTATTTGGAATTGAGGAAGTAATTAATTGCTGGCGATTCTTAGTATGTACATTTAGCTTTGAGGAATAGCAATTGGATTTTTGTGTAATAAAAACAGCAGCTTCAAGTCGAATCCCTCTTCTCCAGTTGCCCACCGTACTTCCTTTTTCCCCTTCCTGGTGGAATCACAATTTCCAATGCATGCCGTTGCTGTATAATTCTCTGTTTCTTCTTCTCCATGTGCCTCCTTGCTCTTATTCTCCCTCATCTCTACGTCATCGTCATCGTGTTCGCCTTCGTGCTCGTGCTCGTGCTCGTGTTGGTGTTTGCCTTGAATCTCTCGGCTCGCCTTGGCTCCCAATCGTTCTACGTAAAATTCTGTTGAAAACTCAAAGTCTACTGTACTACATAATTACAGCCGCACGTTCGCGCGCTCTTGCTCTCTTCCGTTCTCGCTGTTCGCGCTTGTGTGTGTGTGTGCGTGCCAGTTAATGTTTTGTTTTGTTGTGAGAGCAACAGAGAGGGAGCGAGAGAGAGCGAGAACCGCCCGCTATATTGCATTTTGGCCGTATCTCCTCCTATACTCCCTCTTTAGCTTTATCTGCCACCCTCTCCTTCCTCGGGTATTTAATATTTGTTATTCCTAAATATTCATATTTTATTTGCGTGCTACGGCGAGAATAGAATGTGGGATACGTCATGATTTTCGCCTGGCCTTCGTGCGTGTTCTTCCGTTTAATTTTGCGTCACTCTCGCACTCGCACTCGGACTCGCACTCACGCACACACAAGCGCATACGAACACTAGGCAACTTACAAAAATACAGTGGGCCAAAACCACAAACTCAAGACTCGCAATTGAATCCGTAGCCTGGAACTTGAACTCCTCCCAAAGTGAAAGCGATAAAGCTGCAAAGAAAAAGAGCGGTGAAAATAACATGGCTAGCCGGCCGGCGAGACACACACACACACATGTGTCGGCTCTACATTGTAGAGTGTAAATAAATTCGCAACATCAAAAATAAACAAAAACAGAGCAAGTGTTGTTTGTATTCTTTTTGCGTAAACAATTCAAATGAAATTGTGAATCAAAACTGTACGAGAGGGGGATGTACGTACACACATGTAGCATATTTGTTAGGCGTCGTGAATGCAATTCGTACCACTGTCAATATGGAATATCAGACTTTGCATCTGTGTGCGTGCCTAGTGCTCGCCCTCGCCCTCCCCCTCCTTCTACAACTTTCTCGACTCCTCCTCACCACACCGCACGTACTTGTAGTTTTGAGGGTGTTAAATAAAAAATAAAACGTTGGAATTACGTGCATATTATTGCCTTTGCATTGGCGTTGCAGTAACAACAACAAACAAAGCGAATGAATCATGCTTGCTTGTTGTGTGACCAAGAATATTCAACTTGAAAAGGCGGCGTGGTGAATTTATCTCTCTCGGTGCTCAAACACAACACACGCCGCAAGCTGTGTAGGTGCGTGTGTGTGTGTGTGTGCGTGTACGTATTGCCTGCATTAATGGATAGTTATTGTGTTTATTTAAGTTTTTTTTTTCCTTTGGTTTATTTTATTTATTTTTTTTGTTTTTTGTTTTTTGCGAGCGCATTTTGTCTGGTTATTGCTGCTGCCCCTTGATAAAGCCGCTTAGTAGGTGCAAGGGGGATGGCTGTATGGTTACGTGTGTATGTTTGTGTCATTCTCTCTTTCGCTCCTCCATGTCGAACATTTTCGAAGTGAAGTTCGAAAAGAGAGTTCGGCTGCTCTCACCGCCGCCGCCGCCGCTCTATTGCTCTCCGGCGCTCCTCTCTATTTGTGCGGTTGCCCCGTGTGTGTGTTGCCGTTGCCTCTTCTTTATTTTCGCTGTTGCTGTGAGTGCCAAAACGGCGGCAAAGTAACTACACACGACCGAACGGTGGAAACGTTGGGAAAACGGAAAAAACAGCATAAAATATTTGAAATAATAAAGTGGCCGCATTAAATAATCAAGAATAAATCAAATATATTGCGAATATTGTTGTGGAAAAGTGTCTAGAATTGATTGTTTTGCACTTGGGGCGCTGTGCGAGTTTTGTGAGTAGTTTCATTCTCGTTCCCGTTAACATTCTCGGTTCTCGTTCTCCGTCGTTGTCGTCGTCTCCTCTCTTCTTCTTGCCGTTTGCTCTGTTTTCATTCCACGCAGTTTCGTTGTCGTCGCGCATTTTGTTTATGCGATTTGAAAATTTGTTATTTTTGTTGCCCGCCGCCCCCACCGACTCCCTTGGCCCTATTCTATTCCATTTCATTTTGCGCTTTATTTATGTATTTCTGGTTGTTTATGTAACCGCCGCGAGGTGGAAGTGTTGTGAAATGCAAATCTCGGCCAGAGTTGCAAAATAATGTGCCGGCATATAAAAAAAAGTTAGATAAAGCAAAATTGATTTCTAATTCGATTTGTGTGTCCTCCCTTTGCCACAGATAATCATCATCGCATCGCAACGCATCGCATCGCCTCGCCTCGCCTGCCTTAGCTGAAAAAGTTTAAACGGATTAATAAGCAGCAATAATGCCTACCGTTGCCTTACACGACGACGTATCGGATTTGGCCACAGGACTCCTCGCCATCCAATGAGAGTAGCCTGGGCGCTGAGAATCTGGAGCAGGGGTGGTGAGTAGCAGCAGCAGAAAAGTTCCTTCTAGCATCTTTACATACTAATTTCATTGTCTATCCCCCAAAAAAAAGGCACAGACATTGCTGAGTATGAAGCAACAGCACAATCCCTCGACTAAGAACCGATTTGCATCAATCACAGCGACGAAGAGTATAGCAGCGGGAGAGGAGCAAGCAATAGAAGGAGGATACGGATCGGGAGCCGCTGTCAGGAGGTGTCAGGAGCCAGCAGGAGCTGCTGCGTCCAGGAGACGAAGGAGGAGGTGGTTGCCGTCAACGACGGCCACACTATCAATCTAGCGTTCAAGGCAAATCTGAAAATCATCTGAAATCACACACACACATCCACGGGAAAATTAAGAAAGAATAAGAGCAGGAGCAGGACGACTCAAGGAGGAGCAGCAGCTAGGGAGGCCACAACGGCGGACGGCGAGGAGACGGAGACGGCCCGGGCGTGTGTGTTTGGAAAAGCTCGTGATAGTGAGCTCGTGTGTGGTGTGCTGCCCCCCAAAGAGTGTGCGTGAGTGTGCGTGTGTTGGCCGTCTCAGTCGAGAACGTAAAGGGATACGGAGGATCCACAAGTCCAGCAGAAGGAAAGCACCACCAATCTCTATCAGCAAATCAACTCCCCAACACCCCCCCCAACCCCCCTGATTTACGCCACCAACTAAGAAACCACTAACAACGCCACCACTCCACAACTTGAACCACCACCACCACCATCATGTCGTCCAGTGAGCCACCTCCCCGGTATGAGCCGCCCGTGGAGCCAGTCAATGGCATTGTACAGCCACCGGTTATGCCGCCAGCGGAGCGACCCGGCCGCAATACCAATCAACTGCAATATCTGATCAAGACGGTGATGAAGGTGATATGGAAGCACCACTTTTCGTGGCCCTTCCAGCAGCCCGTCGATGCCAAGAAGCTCAACCTGCCCGACTACCACAAGATCATTAAGCAGCCCATGGACATGGGCACGATCAAGAAGCGGCTGGAGAACAACTACTACTGGTCGGCCAAGGAGGCCATTCACGACTTCAACACCATGTTCAACAACTGCTATGTTTACAACAAGCCCGGCGAGGATGTTGTTGTCATGGCGCAGACGCTCGAGAAGGTTTTCCTCCAGAAGGTCGAATCAATGCCCAAGGAGGAGCTCGAGCTGGAACCGGTGACGGCCAAGGGTGGCAAGAAGAAGCAACGGGTGCCAACCACACCCAAGGCTGGCACTGGCGGTGCCTCATCGGCGTCCGGCGGTGCCTCCTCAACGCCAGCGGTTAGCAGTGGCGCCGGTAAGGTGTCCACTGCTGCCACTGGAGCCGCATCATCCGCGCAACAGTTACCCGGCCATGCGGGCGCAACGGGAGCGAGTGGCGGAGCTGCCACACCTGGGACCGGAGCGGGTTCGGGACCGGGTACGCAAGCCGCCCGTCCCGTTTCTGCCATGGGTGGCACGGTTTCATCGACGGCCGGCGGTGCACCGTCCATACCACCGATTAGCACAATGCCACCGCATACGGTGCCCGGCAGCACCAATACGACGACGACAGCAATGGCTGGCGGCGCCGCAGGAGCTGCAGCGGCTGGAAATCCCAATGCCGCCGCCATAATGGCCAGCCTCCTGAATACGGGCCAAGCTGGGGCATATCCCGGCGGACCCGGCCAGACGGCGGTTAATAGCTCATCCCTACTCGATGGCAGCTCTGGCGCCGCAGCAGCAGCAGCTGTGGCAGCAGCAGCAGCGGCGGCAGCAGCAGCGGCGGCGGCGTCAGGAGCAGCAGGCGGTGGAGCGGTTGGAGCTCCGCCCGGTGCGGGAGGAGGAGGTGTGACAATACCAGCGGCTGCCGTGAATGCCGCCAACGCGGTGCAGGCCTATGTGAATAGTACGGCGGGAGTGGGGGTCGGTGTGGACACCGTCATGCCGCCGCAGCAGCCCGCCAAGATCAAGAAGGGCGTCAAGCGAAAGGCGGACACCACAACGCCGACGGCCAATGCCTTTGAGTCCCCGTACGCGCAAATGGACTCGAAATCGGCCAAGATAGCGACGCGGCGGGAGTCGAATCGTCAGGTAATTGGCAAGAAGGTAAGAGTAAGACGTGAGCCGAGTCGTATGAGTATGATCATGATTCCCCCTTGTTCCTGTCAAGTTTTTGTTATCTTTATTTTAATTGTTGTTTCAAGCTTTCCTGTGAAGTTTATATATTGTAAATATTTCTGCACTGTTATTTTGTTTAATAACAAATTCTGATAAATTATAAATTGTAAAGTAAAATTGTAATTGTCTATATAGAAATCATTGGAAAAATCCATTTATTCTATGAAACAAAAAATACAATAAATTTTCCTTCATTTTCTAAAGTTTAAATTTAAAATCAAGCATATTGAATATTTGTTTTAAATGTTTTAAAGCAAAAAATATCATTTTGTATACCAAATAGATTGAATATCATAAACCCTATATAAATATCTCATCTCTCGATAGTTTTTGTATTTTGTTTAAATCATTGATTAGTCTTAAGCTATAAAATCAAATTCAAATTTCCAAAAACTCAAAAAACCCAATTGAATAAATCATACACAATACGCTGCCTTGCCTCTTACTCAATGACCCATTATTCATATGATTGTAAATAAACACACGTTATAATTAAGAATGATTACTGGTTACTGATATTTGATTACTTTTTACTGATCACTGTTTACTGATTACTGACTACTGCTTACTTTTTAACGAGTCTGAGACTGTTACTCGTTAGCGGTGCTCTCGTTTTACTTAAGTTTAAAATGAAATATTCGTTACTTGATTATTTGTTAGATTATATTGCAAATAATTAGTGTTACTCTGACTGAATAATGTTACGACTCTATTATTGACTATGACTTGACGTTATACTTAAGAATGATTACTGGTTACTGATATTTGATTACTTTTTTACTGATCACTGTTTACTCTGACTTTTTAACGAGTCTGAGACTGTTACTTGTTAGCGGTGCTCTCGTTTTACTTAAGTTTAAAATGAAATATTCGTTACTTGATTATTTGTTAGATTATATTGCAAATATTTAGTGTTACTCTGACTGAATAATGTTACGACTGGATTATTGACTGTTACTGACTATAAATATCCAATCAGTAATCATAATTCATAATTCTTTTTGATTTAAATTCAATGCTAACCCCATGCTGCTTTTGCTCCTTTTATTTCGTTCTTTTCTTTTCTTCCATTATGTTGATTTCGTTTGCACTCGATCAATCAATCAATTGAACACCAATCACCATCACCAACACCACCACCACCACCACCACTCAATCAACCACGAATGGGATCTTCTGAACCAACAGGATCTTACATTCCAGGGCTCGGGCTACACGCTGTCGCCATTGGGCGCCGGTCTTCCCGGCATTGGCGGCCTGGTGGGCGTCGGCGTTGCCGGCGGCCCCGGTGTTGTCAAGTCGAAGGAGAAGCTATCGGATGCCCTCAAGTCGTGCAACGAGATCCTGAAGGAGCTATTCTCAAAGAAGCACTCCGGCTATGCCTGGCCCTTCTATAAGCCGGTCGATGCCGAAATGCTGGGCCTGCACGATTATCACGACATCATCAAGAAACCGATGGATCTGGGCACCGTCAAGCGAAAAATGGACAATCGCGAGTACAAGAACGCCCCGGAATTTGCCGCCGATGTCCGATTAATATTCACCAATTGCTACAAGTACAATCCACCAGACCACGATGTTGTCGCCATGGGCCGCAAGCTTCAGGATGTCTTTGAGATGCGCTACGCCAACATACCCGACGAACCGGTGGCCAATGCCGCCCACCATCATCACAGCAGTCACGGCCATGGGCACGGTCATGGGCATGGTCATGGCGGACATGGACATGGCGGTCATGGTGGTCATGGCGGCTACGGTGGATCGGCCTCCAATAAGCATGATGCCAGCGATTCGTCCAGCGAGGACTCAAGCGATACGGAAAACGAATCCAACTCGGACGAGGAGCGGAGCGCCAAGCTGAAAATGCTCGAGTCCAAGCTGCTCGGCCTCCAGGAGGAGATACGCAAATTATCCGAAGAGGCATCCGCCAAGAAGAAGGCCAAGAAGAAACTCAAGGAGAAAAAGAAGCACATTGGCGGTGGCTCTGGCTCCGGTTCAGCGTCACATCATGGCCATGCCTCTGGCCCTGGTGGTGCTGGCGGTCTAGGAGCTGGCACTGGCAGCGGACCCGGCATGGTATCCGGCGTACCCGGCGCCGGTGGTGTTGGTGCCTTGGGCGCCGGTGGAGCGGCTAGCGCCAATCTATCCGCTCTGCTCAGTGGCTCCCTAGTCGGCGGTGCCGGCGGTTCATCGCTAACCGGTGGCAGCGGTCTACCCAATGTCTCGGCCCTGCATAGTCAGGCGCACGATGTGGCCATGGGCTTTGGCGGCGCTGGCGGCGTCGGTGCCGGCGGACCGGGCTTTGCTGCTAGCGTAGCGGCTGCAGTGGCAGCGGCGGGCGGCAAGGCGGGCACATTGGCAGGAGCCTTGGCAGCGGGCGCTGCGGCAGGCGCTGGCGGAACCTCAACCAGCGGCGGCAGTAATAGTAAAGGTGCTAAGAGCAAGGGCCAACGTGGAGCCAAGGGTGGAGCAGTCAATGCTGGCGGTGTTGGTAATTCCGGAGCTGGTGGAGCGGGCGCTGCAGCGGCGGGCACGGCAGCTGGCGCTGGAGCTGTGGGAGCACCAGGCGGTGGCAATTCATCAAAGCGGGCCAAGGGTAGCAATTCGGCGGGCGCTGGCGGCGGAGCGGGTGCCGCCGCTGCCGCTGGCGGTGGCGGCAATGCCAATGCCAATACCGCTGGCGCCGGTGCCCGCGGCAGCAGCAAGAAGAAGCCCAGCCAGGTGATGAATTTTGACTCCGAGGAGGAGGACACGGCCAAGCCAATGTCATACGATGAGAAGCGTCAGCTGTCGCTGGACATAAACAAGCTACCAGGTGAGAATTGTAGATTTATAACTATATATCCTCTGACCATTAATATCTCTTTTTTTTTTGTTGTTTGCAGGCGACAAACTGGGCCGCGTTGTTCACATTATCCAAAATCGTGAGCCATCGCTGCGTGACTCCAATCCCGACGAAATCGAGATTGACTTTGAGACCCTGAAGCCGTCGACGCTGCGCGAGCTTGAAAGCTATGTGGCGTCGTGTTTGCGCAAAAAAACACGTAAGCCATATTGTAAGTTTGTAACTAAACCGAGACCACCATTAAAAAAAAAAAAAAATACAAAAAAAAACCAAAGCAAAACCAAAACAAAGCCAAAGCAAAAGCAGCAAAAACCAGCAACAGCAGCAAATTCCAAAAAAAACAGTCCCTGTTCCAGGTCCAAGTTGGAAAAAAGATTCCTATTATTCCCGTATAATAAACCCTTAAACCCAGAGAAATCCCAAAACTGCCTCAGAGAAGAGTCCCCAAACCACCACTCCTCCCATCAAAATCGAGAAGAATCCAAAAAGTATCTGAAAAGAAATCTCCATTTTGGCTTTGCTGACTGCGCTCCAAATTTGATTTTGATTTCGAACCAAAAAATAAACCGTAGTGGTCATGTTTAGTTAGTTAAACTCGAAAAAAAAACTAAGCAAAAAACAGAATATATATAATCAAAATGCAAAAATCCTTATGTTTAAGTCTCTCCCTCTCTCTCTCTCTGTCTCTTGCTCTCGAGCTATCTGTGTCCTACCCAAAATCCTTTGTCTGTAGCTATTACATATATATTATTTAGTGCCAGTGCATGAAGTTTCCTTACCCAAACTCCTCCCCCCTCCAAGTATGTAGCCTGTGAATGCTGTAGATGTGTCGCAAAAGTCTCTGAGAGATTCCTAGGAGATTTTTGCAACACCCCCGCTGATATATCTTTATATAGAGACTTGATATTTGCCGCTTTATCTTTCCTTCGTCGAGCATGAGCCCAGTCTTCTTCCACCTCTCTCTCTATCAATCTATATTCGAATATCTTTATTTATATACAAATATTTATATATATTTGTTTCTTTCCTAATGCAGATAAAAAGCCTTCCGGCAAGTCAAAGGACGAGCAGATGGCCGAGAAAAAGCAGGAGCTGGAGAAGCGACTGCAGGATGTCACCGGCCAGCTGGGGGCAAGCAAGAAAACCGCCAAGAAAGGTATGATTGGAACTGGGGAAAGGAAATGATATTCGAAATTTGTATTTAATAACTAACTTTTCTCTGTCGCCCTCTTTTTGCAGACGAATCGAACAAGGTGGAGACCGTACAGCCAGCGAATCCCGTGTCGTCGAGTTCCAGTTCCAGCGATTCATCGTCGTCGAGTTCGAGTGATAGCAGTTCGAGTGACTCGAGCGACAGTGAAGCAGGTTAGGACGCGTTTTGTTTGTTTGTTTTATTTTATAAAGTCTATTTTTTTTTTTTTTTTGAAATAAGTAACCTAGAGATAGGCAAATATAAATCTATATATAGACTACATATACATATATAAATATAGGTATATATATATATATATATATGTATATATATATGCATATGTAGATATAGATACGTTGTTTAAGAAACAAACAACAGAACTCACTAAACAAAAGAAAGAACGGATACCGGATACCGATTCCGAAACAGAAACACACAAAACACACATACACAAACGACACACGACACTTAGCAGAACGTTTAAAAACCCTTACATATTAAGGTCACAGGATGAAGGACTCTAACGAGTAGCGAGTAGCGAGTAGAAAAGCCGTTGAATTGTGTAAAAAGAAGTATAGAGCAAGGAGCGAGCAGCCTAACACTTTGCAGATCAGTTTCAGGAGATTTTGGCTTAATTCAAATTGGATATAGGTTTATCTAGTTATAAATGTAGTTCTACCATACCCGATACCAACATACCTTAACCCAATTTAGCGAGTATATATCTAGGGTTTAATTCTGCGATTGATTGTGTTTCTAAAAAAAAGTTCAGTATCAAAAAACCACCACGAAGATCCAACTTTAAGTCGAATTAGAGCGAGATGGAGATGGTGATGGAGGGATTGTGACAGCCAGAGGGAGAGAGATAGGTAGAGAGAGGGGTATGAAGGCCAATTGTACTATTGTTAATAAACCATACACACACACTACAAACACACACACACACACACCCCTATTAATTTATTGAAGTTAGCGCATTTTGTTTATGTTTTTGTGTGCTAAAACCGAAAGAAAAGAGACATTTTCAGCAATATTATTAATTAACACCCGTCTGATTCGGCAAATAGAAATTTGATTACAAAAGTGCAAATCCGAAAAGACCAACTCTGGTGAATATATATTTTTTTTATATTTTTTTTGTATTTGTTTAAAATTTTCAAGAACCAAGTTCATGACAAAGTGCAATATGCATTTACTCTAAGAAAACAAATGCACCGATTAAGAGAATATGATTTTTTATGGAATTTTTATATGGAATCATGACAGAGAGAGAATTATGTTTTGAAATGCTTAAAAGTGGAGATTGTTTGTTGCAGAAAAAATTAGAAAGAAAGAAGAGATCATCGATATTGAGAGAGAGAGATAATGAAGATTGTAAAGATTGTTCAACAAATTTGCAGAGAGATTGAGTGAAATCTATAGTTTTTGGAGTGAACCAGAGTTGGTGGCAGGCAGCTACACCGATCTATCTGCGGGTCAGGCGGGTGTAGACACTAAAGGAGCGACCACATATTAGGAAGGTGTACCCATAGTACCCATAGATCCCCTCATAGAAATCCGTTTTTGAAGACCGCGACGACTACACATAGACACACGACGATGACGAAACGCAAACATGAACACACATCGGCAAAACTTTATATATATATATATATATATATATATATATATATATCATATAGACATATACATATGCATACATGTATATATATATGGCGTATATATATATTGTATTTAAGCATTTGTAGGTATTAAACAACTTGTATTTGTAAATGAAAAACTATCTAAAAATGAGAATAATAAGAGAACACACAGCTCTTTACTACTTGTAAGTCATTTTTGAAAACAAAAAAAAAAGGAAAAACCAACTTATTATTACCAATATTATGATTATTATTATTATTATGATTATGATTATTATTATTATGAGAATATGCTGAAAAAAATCGTGAAGCAATTGTGTATTGGGGGCAGCCAATCTGAAAAAGAAAGTAATGAATATATATTCCAACTCCAATTAACCAACCAACCAACCAACCAATCAATCAATCAATCAACCAAACCAAAATCAACCAATCAAGTCAATCAATCAATCGATCAACCAAAACTCTCCATCAAATCAAATCTATAAACAAAACAAACGGCAACAATTGCATGATTGACAAAAACAAAAAAGATCAACAAATAAATTGAGTATAAAAAATTAATCATTCACACACACACACACAGACACACAACCTTATATAAAAAATAGTTAGAAAAACAATAGAGGCAGCTTACGATCAGTTTTATGAACATGATCCCCATGTATACCTCCATGCTCATCTCATCTCGAGACTTACCCCATCTATCGGTGGAATCGGTTCTA
Source organism: Drosophila birchii (assembly GCA_035046345.1). Taxonomy (NCBI): domain Eukaryota; kingdom Metazoa; phylum Arthropoda; class Insecta; order Diptera; family Drosophilidae; genus Drosophila; species Drosophila birchii. The sequence continues at coordinate 5,797,334 of JAWNOA010000043.1, read as the reverse complement.
TCATAATCCCCCTCCCCCCTAGGTTACTTCTGTGCCAATTTCATATTGTTTCTAGTCCAATCTCCCAATGTTTCATCCATTTCCTCATCCATACAAACCTCTTTGATCGGTTTTCAATACTTGTTTTTTTCTTTTTTGAATAATTCTTGAGATTAGCTAGACCAACACACATACACACACACCAAACACACGCACACACACACACACAATAACCTCACAGAACTATGTGTAAAATATAATAATACTAATGATAAAATTGAAACAATGAACAATAATAATTAATCCCCAAATAATAATATGAACAAAAACTGAATGAACCAAAATGCAAGCAAAATTACCATATATATATATATATATATCTAAATATGTATATATGTCTAAAAAGTATATAGAAAAAGCCAATATGCAAAATATATATTTGAAAATTCTCGATACACTTGCAGACAATGTGTAAAAACCAAGAAAGTATGAAAAGCTTCAAAAATAAAAAAAAAAACAAAAACCAACTCGAAAAACAAAAGAAATGAGAGAAAAATAAGAAAGATATCAAACACCAAAACCACAAAAAAGCGTAACTATAAATTAAAACTACGTAAGGATCGAATACGTAAGGAGAAAGAGAGTAAACGTAAAAAGAGAGAGAGAGAGAGAGAGAGAGAGTAAACGTAAGGAGAAAGAAAGTAAACGTAGGGGCATATCAAGTATACGCAAGGTGTGACAAAGAGAGAGACAAAATTTGAGAGAGAGAGAGAGATAGAGAGAGATAACAGATAAAAATAGGATCTTCAGGCTCATAAGGACTTTTTATTTATTGTTTTCACCGTTTTTTAATATTTCCTTAAACAAATCCCGCGTTTCCCTGCTGAAACACACACAACAATTAGCTCAATTCGCGAACGCTTGTTCGCCTTCGTCATCCTTCTTATCCTTCTCTCACACACACCCACATACACACATCTATATATATTTATATTTATCGTTTATAATAGTTGTTGTCATTTAGTTTATTTGTAAAAACAGAGAAATACGAAAGAAATGCTTCCAACTAACTTCCATGACCGAAAAGGACTTTAAATTTCATATCCTTCCTTCGATTAGCTAAGAGAAAAGGCAAATAAGAATGGATAGATAGAAAAACGGGAAAATCTAAGGATCTATCAATAGGAATAACATTGGGGAGGGGGTGGGTGGGGGATTTAAATTCCAACACTTTCCAACTCTCTTCCTCTCCCACTTTCTCTCTCTCTCTCCTTCTGTCTCTTTCTCTCTCTTTGTCCTTGTTGTTGTCGTCGTCTCTGTCTGTTAGTAGTCACGTCATAAATAACGATAAAAGAGAGAAGCGTAACGGAACGTAACGGAATGTTGTGGAAGAGCTCTCTCCAAAGGCGTACGTAAAATGTAGAGCTTCTTTTGGCCTATATACAAACTCCAACTAGTTCTACATACAAAGCTATAAAGTAGGGTGTACATATTCACATAGATGTATCCAGCAGATATATACATTGATCAAAATCAGACAGAGGTATATAAATAAAAAAAAAAAAAAACTAAAAAAGAAAAAACAGAAAACAAATAATTAAATGTAATTTGAAAGCATTTTATTATTTATTTTTCGGCTGTCGGCTTTCCCCTTTACACATTGTTTGCACGTTTTTTTTTTCAAAATATAATAAAAAAAAGGGGAAAAAATAGTATATATATATATTCAAAAATATACAAAAAAAAAGAAGAAAACAAAAAGAAATGCATAGAAGAGGAGGAGGATTGATTACTGATGAACGATGATAATGCAATGGAAATAAATAAGAAATTAATGCATAAAATCAATTTAAATATAAATTTTTACTATTTAATTAAATCAAATGAAAACGCAAGGAGGAAAAAACGAATGAAAAAGCGAACGAGAAACCAACAAGAGCAACAAACTGATAATAAACGACGACAAATGAGAGAAACAGCCACACACACACAAACACAATGTAATCAATATTACTTTACAACAAAAAACAGAAAAAAAGTTGAAATTTGAAGAGAAAAAAAGCAAGCAGAGAAAGCCAGAATTGCAAGCAATGCACTAGCAGCAGTGTCAGAAGAAGTGTGAAAACAGGCAGAAGAATTTAAGCAATTCTACATTTAGGTTTGCGCGTTTTCTTCATTTTTATTTCTTAATCATTTTGAAATTATCAACGAAGTAGCTCTTGTATATTTTCCTTGCTTCCTTGGTCACTCACCCTTCGTTTCAATTCCGATTCCAACCTGAAATCTATATCGAAATCCCCTTCTCCCCCCATTGCATTGAGAGATTGTTTTGTTGTAAGCTTAATCCTTGTGTTT